>OV884059.1:102687217-105087217 GCA_930367215.1 Pollenia angustigena | reverse complement strand
AAGAATTTGGAAGTGTGTGTTAAACCAAGACCACTTCTTTTAGATTCATGTTATGCAATTTTAATAATGTGAAATTGATTTGACTTAGTTCACTATGAAAAGTCTTGAGGATAGTAATTTCAAATAAGATATAAAATTTGTTTTATATTTTTTTCATCTAAGGCCTATTTCAACAATTCTATTTAATTATCAATTCATATTTAAATATAAATGGTTTTTCATATAATCTTATTATTTTGACAGGAAAAACGAATTTTAATCATGAATTGAATTGGTGAAATAAGCCTTTACAAAAAAAAAAAAAAAAATAGCATCTAAAATAAACCACACAGAACTTTTTCGGGCCTTCGGATTTAAAAAATAAATTATCGGGTAGGAAACCTACACTCAGATAAAAAATATGGCTCGTCATAGCCTCTTTAAACTGATCAACATCTCAGTGGTACGCGTAGAAGATGAAGAAAATGTGAAACACTCGCTTACATTGTTCACATCATACATCTTCCATCAATCAAATATGTTACTATTCTGAATTTTTTTAAAAAAGTTCAAAAATTCTTAAAGAAAACACAAAATTTGATTACAAATTCATTTTGTTTAAAAATAATAAAAATAAAATGAAACAAAAATAACTGGAGAAAAGGGAAAACTTTACAAATGGTAACGCTGCTTTCAAAACAAATGTAATTTTGTCAGAGATGCCACAATAATAACACTGTGCTCGAATTTGACACTTTTTTTTGAGACAAGCCGGTCTCCCGGCGTTTGAACCCAATTCAAGTCCGCTGAATCCAGTGGTGCTAACCGGGTTTTTAGGTTAGATCTTGTTTTCGAGAATGGAGGAGGTTGCACAACATATATATTCGCGTAACTCAAAACCGGCTTAGTCGATTAAATAAACTAAAAAATAACCGAAATTCTGCAATAAAATTACCTTTTTATGTTTAAAAATATAATTTTTTTTTAACCCTTATGTGTGTGGAAAAAAAACACCTTCTATAGGGTGGATAGGTACCTGGGTACCTTCATGCAAATTGTATGAGAAATCTAATTTTTTGTCTTGTATTGTACAAACAATCGATGGTTAATGATATAATATTAGAATTTTACTCTGGTTTCCTCCTTTTCATATATTTTTTAAAATCCTACACCCAAAAAAAAAAAATTTGTAATATAAAACGTATACAGGTACCCAGGTACCTATTCACCCTATTAAGGGTGCAAAAAGAAAATTGGTATGCCACGCCCCCCCCAACTCATATTGTATATAAACACCTATGAAAATATAATAATAACAAAAAGTTAGGAGTTCTCATGAAATTGTAGAATTGTAGACTAAAATCTTATATAAAAAATTTCGATTTGAAAACGCAATAGGTACACAGGTACCTGTCCACACACATAAGGGTTAAGGCAAAAAAAAATTATTTTTTAGCAACATTTCGAAATTTTTGTTTGTTAAAAATTCATAAAAAATTGCCAAATGTAGCTATGCTTCTAATTCCAGACATATAAAAACAAAGTTGCAAGCCAGCTATAAATGATAAAAATCTGTTAACAACTTTTGACTTTTTTCATAAAAGACGAAAAATTTTATTTAATTTAAGAATTTTATAAAACGCAATATTTGTATGAGAGGCCCTATAAGAAGAAGTGATAAATGTCAACTATGTCTCTAGAACATGTTAAGGACAAAAAGCTAATTTGTTTTTATCTTTTGACTTTAGTTTTATTTCTCTAAAATATATAAGTAAGGTTTTTTTCAAATTTTTGCTTTGCATTTAATTATATAGAAATACATAAATCGTATCATTAGGAATTAATATATATTATCCAAAAAATTATGAAATTATAACATATAGAAAATACTTGAGAGCCCGTTTATGGGACTGTGTATAATAACTAAGTTATATCTCTACTATTTGTTTATTTATAGTTAATTATATGTTGTTTGTTAAAATAAACGTTAATAAAAAAAAAAAAAAAAGGACAAAAAGCTAATTAAGTTCAATCATACATTATATTCCCTATATTCCATTATAGATATATAAGAAATAAATAATTGAGATGATAAATAAAATGGGGGTTTTCATACATTTGACCCCTATAGACGCTGCAGGTGCAAAATTTAAGAATTTCATTTATACATATATGGCGGTTTAATTAAATTTTTAAATTTGGCCCTGCAGAGCCTAGGATGCCCATAGATGGGTCAAAATTACTCGTTTTATTTCCGCAAGCATATTATATCACTGTGTGTAATTTTTTAAGTTATGGAAAATAACCATATACGAAAACCACTATGTGTTGAAAGACCAATAAAAAAAAGACCCGTGTCTCCTAGTTTTGCACAAAGTCATGCACTTTTTTTATGGGCCCCCAAACATTTGGGGCCTCGATGTCATTTTTACGATCATTTTCACAGGCTCATATCTTGCAAACCGTTCGGAATTTTGATTTACCCTTGAGACAATGTAGCTCTTGCCATGAAGAACAAAAATTGTGAACATATCAAATAAAAAAAAAACAACTTTATCTTTAAGATCAAAATCGCAAATAACTTTAAAAAATTTGATTTTGTTTACCTTTTTCCCCCTTTTCAGGTCCATAAGTAGCAAACCGTTCAAAATTCAAGGAAACAATCAAGTAGAGAAATGTACCTAAGATCTCAATAAACACACCCAGAGAAAAAACATGTTTGAATATGGTCACCTCCAACCACACTGGTTTTAAAGAAATTTTTAAACATATTATGTTTAATATAACCATATTATTGTCAGCGATAACCATATTGTGGTTAAATAAGACCTCCATCAAGAAGCCCCAACCATATTATTGTTGCCTCCAAACATGTTATGATCAATACTAACTAAAATTTGTTAAGCACTTAGAACAGCACAGTTGGTTTTCAACCATATTATGCTGCTCTTGGAAAAGGGAAATATACTATTGTAAATTTAAGAACAAATTATTATCATATTTAACCACAACATATTTAGAGGCAACCATAATATGGTTGTGGGTTCCTAATGGAGGACTAATTTAACCATAATATGGTTGTCGCTGACAATTATATGGTTATATTAACCATAATATGTTTAAAATTTTCTTTGAAAATAGTTTGGTTGGAGGTGACCATATTTAAACATGTTTTTTCTCTACGTGCATCTTTCTAGAACATATGAACTTCTTATGAATGATTCTTAGGACAATAAAAACTTTGATGCAAAAGGCTTTTAAAACAATATTCCACACAGCAAAACCATTTCGGTTTCATTATTTTGTTAGTAACTTAGAACGCTCATCCACTGGCTGGCACTTTGCTTGCCATTTTAAAGGCGTTCAGGTGCCTAATTTTGGGTGATTTGATGTTTAAACTGTTCAAGAGAGAAAGGTTAACGGTTTTCTGAAAAGTGTTTGCAAAAAGTGACTTTTACAAAGTTATTTGCGGCTGTGCTTCAATTGTTCTTTTCTGTAGACACTTTCGGAAATAAGCGTCTTTTCAACAGACAGATATGGCTAAATCGACTCGCGAATATCTCAAGGACACAGAATATGTATAGATAAATTGAGGGCTCTGAGTTGAAGCGAATCAAGTCAGAAAAGAAAATTCGAAAATATTTTGAGTTTGAGTAAACTGCCATTGATTTCTGCAGCTTTTGAGTAATTTTTATAGCCGTTAGATTAGGAATGAAACACTTTTTAATTTTTTCCGTAACAGAACTGAAAAAAGTTTAACGTTGAGGAGAATTTCGCACCAATTTTAAAATATATAAGTACATATATTTAGAAATGTAAAATATTTTATAACTTGGTTCGGTTATGCCCTGAACCCTCCATATTCATGTAAGTTTAAGTTTACTTTATGGGGCCCTTGAAGAATATTAAAAAAGTTTCACACGGAATTACAATTTTACTCTTAATGACTTGTAGTGGAGGGCATATAAAATTCTAGTGCGGCCCCTATACGTTGCAACTGGTTGTATGCGCAATTGAGTTGAATAAACCAGTTGAAAATGAAAATCAATTTGCTGTACAACTTGATTAAATTGTAAAACAAGTCGCAACGTATAAGGGCCGCATAAGAACTTAATTCAAGTAAGATTTACTTGAATATAAATTCTTATTTAAATTCTCTTTTGCTACTATTTAATACAACACTGTAATGTTCACTTTATGTGTATTTTCACTTTTGCTTTAGACCTCATTCTAGTCAGCAATAATTTCGCCGTTTATTTTTACACCGTCATAATTATTTGTTTACAAATGACGAAAGGAAAATTTCAAAAGTTCTTAACTGTGGTCATAAATTGCATAAAAAAGAAATAGAAAAAATGTCAATGAAATGACATTAAGAATGTCATTAAAAGGATGAAGGAAAATTCAGAGTTAAAAGAAAAGAGCAGAAAAAAGAGATTGTATTTATAAAAACTATTCTAGCAGTTTTTTTTAAAGAGAATTACAGAAAGCTTTTTTAAACATTTAGGAGAGCTTAAAAATCACAACATGCGCCTTGGCCCACAACTAACAACACCCATGTATCACGAACACTATAATGAAACAGAGCAAAAAAAAATCAAGAATTTTCAAAAGTTTCATTATGATTGACAGATAGAAATGTTAAAGTTTTTGCTGCTTTGCTGCTGATTTCACTTCAAAATAAACAAACGAAGTATTTCGGCCTTTAACAGCCGGATTTTCATGTTCTTGAAACCTTTTAATATAATTTATTGTTATTTTCCAATTTCTGCTCTTACCTGAATTCTTATCTGTCAATCATTTGATTAACAAAAAAAAAGAAAACTTTGGCATTTTAAGTTTATCCTGGTGTGGTTAAAGGACTTGCCTTATATTTTTCTGGCAATGCTTCATCCTTATGAAAGCATCTGTCATAACTTTGGCCTTGTCGAATGTTAAAATTCTCAAGTCTGTTTAAGATGAAGGTTAACAAGCTACATACATACATACGTACATACTAACATACTTTTGTCTTGTCAAGTATAAATGCCAAAAAGTGTCAATGTTTCAAACCCGCCTCTAATTAAATTATGTTTTGTATTCGTGTTTTTTTCGTCATTATCAGTTTAAGCATTTAATACCATTTAAATTGCCATCTGTTTTGTTGGTTAATCAAAAGGCCAGTCCAGCTTATTATTATTTTTTTTTTTCTTTTGTTTCTTATTTTTACAATTTCAAGGCTACAAACATCATTATTAACGATTCAATAGCAACCACAGGGATCAAGCTTTGCTAACGTTGGATTTATTTTATAATCAAACTTTCATGTAAAACAGCCATGTAAAAAAGGGGAAGAAATTATTCCGAACAAAAATTATTAACTGTTTTTAAAAGAAAAGAATTCTTTTGGTTTGTGTGAAATTAAGAAGATACGAGGTGATTCTTATAGACATCTTACTAATACCTGGTCAAGCGGCATTCCAAATTACTCTCCACTGATAGTAGCGTAATAAAATGAGACGAACTTGCAGCAAATTGTAGGAAAATATTAGACCGTAAATCATAAATTTTTTCAGATCTGACCCTTGTGGCTTGAATTTTAAGCACAAAGACAAGTTCGGAAGATGTCTTACATACATATAAGTGTCCACGTGCTTAAATTTTAAAAGCATATTTAAGATCTCAGTCGAAAAAATGTGTTTGTAAAGGCAATGAAGAGCCCTTAGAATCCGTTATTAGCATAGGGAATTAAAAAAAAAAAAACTTAACCCGTTTCTTTCCCAAAAGGGCCGAACTTTTCAAAAGTAAATGGTGGTTAAATTTTAAGGGCCGATGTTATATGTGAACCACACCTAAACGTCAAGTTTTTCAAGCATTTCATTGTACATTTCTTAATTCCATATTCAATTATGATGAATATGGGCGTTTAAACCAAAATGCATATCGTGCACTTCGTGATTTTTTCGGTCATTTTAATCGTCCCTAGGTGCGTACAATCGGAAAAATTGTGCAAAAATTTGAATAAACCGGATCTGTAGGAGATGTGAAAACACCAGTGCATGCTCGTACTGCAGAAAATATTGCTGCTATTCGCGATAGCGTGGCTGAAGAGGCGTCCACCTCAACTCGTCGTCGTGTCCAACAATTGCACCTCTCACGCTGTCGTTGATGAACATTATGCATAAAGACTTGCATTTACACTCTTCCAAGGTGCAATTGACTCAAGAACTAAAGCCTCTTGACCATTCCAAACGTCGTCAATGGTCAGAATGGTGACAAGAAATGGCAACAGCGGATGATAAATTTTCGAAGAAAATCATCTTCAGTGATGAGGCACATTTTCACCCCAGTGGATTCGTCAACAAGCAGAATCGCCGCATTTGGGCGAATGATAATCCAAGAGTGATTGTCGAAAAACCAATGCACCCACAAAGAGTGACTGTTTGGTACGGTTTATGGGCTAGCGGCATCATTGGGCCGTATTTTTCCGAAATGAGGCCGGTCAGGCAGTTACTGTGAATGATGTCCCGAGTTGGAAGATATGGATGTGGACGATATGTGGTTTCAACAAACATGTTTTTGGTTTTGTTTTAACCAAAAAATAAATATATGGATTAAACCATAATTGGTTGTCGGTGACAATAATATGGTTACATAACCATTATATGTTTAATGCCCGTTTTCACAACTTACCGATAGCTAAAAGTAGACTTTAACCGGCCTTATAAAAAGTGTTCCATTATTAAAACTTTACTTTAACCTAAAGTGAGCGATAAAATAGATTAAGGTTCAACCTACCTGTTAGGTTAAAGTAAAGTTTTAATAATGGAACACTTTTTATACGGCCGATAAAATCCTAACTTTAGCTATCGGTAAGTTGTGAAAACGGGCCTAAGTGTATGATGGTTGGAGCACAATTTTATTAAAACATTATATTGTTAAATTTGACGATATTTGAAGGTTCAATGAAAGTAAACACCTTTTTTGTTAAATAAAAACAAAATGTTAGCTTGTTTGTTGCCATTGCAGGGACCATAATAGCGCAAATTCAGAAATCATAACTAAAGTTAATCAGCTGTTCTTTGTATGTTTTAGGTAGTAGGCATTAAGTTGCAGCTTTACCCATAATTAAGTCCAAACTTTTCGTAATGAAATTAACTAACTGTGAATAACTTGTAAAGGTGCTTAAAAAAGTTAACACTAATGAGCCAATATATTTCTTTTTTTAACCAAACTTCAATCATGTTTTTTTCTATGCATGTATAATAGCGATACAACTTTTTTCCAATTTTTGAAAATATCAAAATGGCCCTATTCATACCATGTAGTGCATAAAAAAACAATAACTGCATCTTTAGATTTTCGATATAGTTAAAAAGAGTTCCACGTCAAATGCAATTAAATTTGGCATCAGTAATAATGCATTTACACCTTCACCATAAACAGTTTATAAGTTGTTTATGAAGATAAACAATTCTTGCAATTCTAGCTGACATTCTAATTCAAAAATATCGTAGCAAATTATATGCGAATTTATATGTGGCCCTTGGTACAACATTTAGTTTTCAGACCATTGTTGCAATAAAAATGACTTCGAAGCCTTAAACAAATCATTATAGGGCTTTACTAATGCTCAGAAATGCTTTCTAAGACATTGTGTGAAAGATTAATCAAGAATTCCAAAAACACAACGCAGCAACATTTGTGCGGAACGCGCCATCAAAGTCGTACAAGATATTTTCCCCAATGCAAATCAACACAAACTTTTAATATTAAGTTAATTTCACTTAACAAAGATAGTTTTTATATTGTATTTTTTTTTAACAATCATAAAATAACATTAAGAAATGTAAATAATTATAAAATAAAAAATTTTGAAAAAATACTAAATTTTGAAAAAATGAAAAAAATCTTAACCCTAAGTCTAGACGAGCAATTTGTTTGGCAATTATTGCCGTAGCAACTATCAAATTCGATTGCCAACACTAGATATTAACGTGTGGTCTGCATAAATATGTATTTGAACACATGTTCAGCAACAAATGTTATAATATATTGCTGAGCAATTATCTTTTAACACAAGCTGTCAAAATCAATTATCAGTTACAAAAAAGGAACAATTTTAAACTCAAAACATACAATTTAAATACAAAATTTACAAATTAATAATAAAAAACTAATTACAAATAAATTGGTTGCCAAAGAAAATGTAAGTATTTATGTATTTACATACAAATACATGTTTTATGTTTAGACATACGTTTACTCCACTCTGAAAAAAATGTTAAACATAGAACATTTCTCTGACGTCATTCTGCCGACGTTATTGCTTATGTTAATAAATACAAATTGCTCGCTTTCAGAAATCGGCTTCGACGCGGAACGTTTTTGTTCCGAACTGACCGGAGGAAACATCTTTCGGTTTCAGCACAACATCGGCTACAGCGTGGTGATAGGGCCTTATTTTGGTTGTACCCATGGCGAAATAAACAGGTGGCAGCGCTACGCCAGATGACGATTTTTTGCTCTTGCATTGTTTGTCTAGGTTTATGTCAAAGTTTTGTTTATGTTTACAAAAAGTCCACGTTTTGTGCTGTGAATATTGTATTTTATTGAAGTTTTTGATCTTTTTAAATAAAAATTAATAACATATTGACCATAATTAAATAAAAAAAAATTATTTGATTCATCACGTTCAGCAGCACGCTTTGATTTTTATTAAAAGTATTTTTTGACGTAAACGGTGATATAACTTCCGTTTTTGTTGTAATGTTGTATTTGTTGCCGTAACGATGCCACCTGCTTATTCCACCATGGTTGTACCCCTAATGTACAACCATATTTGTATATTCTGACAAATATCGGTAAAAAAGTTCACAAAGAAAACAACAAAAACCAAACAAATAAAATTAAAAAGTTACGTCACAAGAGTCACAAATTTCTGCAAAGTTGCAAACACTGAGTCTAATGTAAATATTTATTTTAGCTGCTGCAGTAATCGAGGAGTTGCGCTCATCAAGGCTTGCAAATAAGGAATTTAAAAACAAAAATTGCGATATATGGAAAAACTTATTTTTTAAGCAAAAAGCTTAAAAAACTTGCCCTATGAAAAACAAATTTAGTCCAGGGGTCTAATCACCGTATACGATACCGAGCAAAATTTATCGAAATTATTTTTTTTGGTATCATGAAACTCGATATCCAATGAAATGATATCGAGTAACTCGACATTACATTTATCGAGTTTTCATTCAATACGTCAGTGTCTATCATTTGCAAAAAAATTCGATAGCTTATTCGACACGATAGTACCGAATGCGGTGATTAGACCCCAGTTCTTGATCTTTCAAATAAAATTGTGTTTACAAAAATTTAATTTCTAAAAATTTTTTCTTTGCTTATTTTTATCCGGTAAAAGTTCATTAAGCTATTGAAATCTCTCCAAAAAATGCAAATACATAAGCAATCCCCCACAGTTACCAAATATATTGCAAATGGTGTGTGTGTGAGTGTTTGTTTGTAATAATGTTTTCTTTTTCTCTAAACATAATTTATATTTATGCTGAAGAACAACCTTGTACCTTTACAATGGAAGAAACATTATACTTCTCGCTGCCAGCTAAAATGAATACTCGCTTAATCATATTTCTAGGAAAATACAGGAACGATAATGTCGACGTTGTAATTGCTACTGATGCAGGTGGGTGTCTGGGTGTTGGCATGTCATTACAACTTCTAAATGTTGTTTGAAAATAAAAGTGATGCAAATTTGACCTAATTTTTGTAGTTCTCTTGTGCACACAACTCTATGAAATATGAAATGAGGAATACTATTGGATATTTTTGTTGTAGTTAAGGAAGAAAAGAACACAAAAAAAAAACAAAAACATTGTATAACACAACAACAAATAGTTTTTATACTTTTCGCTCCGAGGCTTGTTTGTCATTTATTGTTGTTTTCGAGTAATATTTTTAGAACAGAGTTTTTTTTAGTTCCTAATAACAAAAAATCCTTATTTGAAAAAAAAAAACATATTTTCAAGGAGTTTGCTGCTACTTGATAGATTAATTAAGAACAATTTTTTTGCTGCCGACCAGGGTCAGGAAAGGAGAATAATACTATTCTCAAATATTTTATTTTTTAGTTCTTAAAAAAAAAAAAGAAAATAATAATTGTGAATACAAATTCTCGCCAACTTTTTTTCAATTAAACTATTTTTCAAAAATAAAATCAGTTTAAAAAAAAAATTAATAAAGTGAATTACACGTTTACTGATATCAACAACATTGCTGCAGAAAATATTGCAAATCTAAAAAAAATTTAATTGATACTGTTAATTTGTTAACTTAATTAATATCACAAATTTTTTATTGAAATGAATTTTTATTTATTTTTTGTGTAGACATTTTCAAACATAGATTTGAGACTGCAGACAAGATGAAAGTCCATAATAAAAGATTAGAAAATATTCACCAGAAGAGTACTGCACAGGTCCAGTTTAGACTAAGCAAAAGTTAAGACTTTTAAACTATATTATAAACTATATGCTAACCGACTATAATTTATAATAAAGTCTAACATTTATAAGAGATTTAACTATAGTGCAGGCTTTATTTTAGTCTATTATATATTTTTGACTATAATCTAAACCAAAGTCTATTCTAACTTTTATGGGGGTGGGGGAGGATCGTTATTATTTAAATTTGTTGACGTTTCTGTAATCATACGAGTTTAGGAAGATTGACTGATTAGGCCAAAGCCTCCGATCCTAGAGTTGGGGCCCTATGTTCTTCGTGAACAAATTATTTAAGTATTTTTATGTTATATCGCTGTATCTATATTGTATTTAAATAAATAAAGGACATATATATATATATATATATATATATATTTTCGAACACTGGTGTAAACTATGACCCAAGATTCTAGACTAGACAACAGTTCAGGATTGTCTATAAGATATGATGACCCAATTTCGTTTAGAGTATTATTAGACTTTAATGCGCCCACCTTAATGGATGGTTCAAACTTTTTGTTATTGAAATGGTAATCTGAACACAGACAGAACTTATTGTGGTGATATGCAATCTCAAACTGTTTAGAAGAACTAAAAACACTTAAATTGTTCTGTTCAGCCATTCAAAGGTAGACAGACAGGCAAACATGGTAAATGGACTTAGAGTCAAGAACCCAAAATATATATGTTCGGTGTGATAAATTGTTTCTTTGTGTTACACAGAGAATGCCAAGCCTTATACACCCTCATTCCAACTCGTTGGAGTGTTGCCTATAAAAAGGGTACGTTTCAGGATTTTAGTATTTAGGTCAGAACTCGGCAATTTTTGCACCGATTAGGCAGATATATATATATATATATATATATATATATATATATATATATATATATATATATATATATATATATATATATATATATATATATATATATATATCGACGTATTTTGGAAGAAACTGACAATTAATATGGTTCATAAAATTTTGAAATAGGAATTTTGTCGATATTTTATTTTATGTTTTTTTTTTTACAGATTTTGCCGATTTTTTTCTGAAAATAATTTTTTTTTTATTATGTCTTGATGTATAAAATGTTTCTCTAATATCATTTTGGATTCCCAAAATTTTTTGTGTTTTTGCTAACATTTTAAAAGTCAACCATTTTTGATCGGATTAACTAATTTTTTTTGTCAAAATTATTCTTAAATCAATTTCCAATCCAATAATATAGAACATATAGACAGAAAAAAAAACTCTTTCTAAAATTAAGTTTTCTCCACTTACTCTTAGTACGAGTCGTACTTACTCGTCCGTTCAACTTACATTTAAAACAAAAACAAATTTCGAAATTTTGTTTTTGTTTTAAATGTTAGTGGAACGGACGAGTAAGGCTCTCGTGTTCTATAAACACCACATAAGTACGAATAACACCAATAACTACTTAAAACAATTAAAAATGGCTTTACTTTCGAAAGCCATTTCATTCTGTATGCGTACATACGTTTGTTGTAGAAACAACAACAAGTTTACAAAAGAAGGCAACAATTAACCGCTTGTTTTGTGTAGAAACAACAACAACACTACTGGAAGAAAAACAAAAAATAAGCAAAAATTCCCGAATTCTATTGGCTAAAATTATTTAGTTAAGTATCTTAAATTTAAAAAGTAGAACGATTACGAAATCCATATCAGGCATGCTGCTGGTGTTTTTAAATTGTCAGTATCCTGCGAATAAAACAACATATTCCGGAAAAAACATATTCCTTCACTCACAATATTCTGCACGTAAAATAACTGAAATTGTTATATAAAATAAATGAAAATTCAGTTAAAAACCGGTCTACTAATTTTTTATTTATTTTTAACGAAAAGTTTATTTAATGTTAACTGTCTTTAACTTTTCGTTATTTTAAATTACATTTTCATTATATTTTACATGCAGCAGAATTTAAATTAATCAACAATACAATATTAATTTTTTTTTTTCTAAGTAGGTACCGTTTTTTAGATAACGGTACTTTTGTGTTTTTCGGTGTATGGTCCCACTCAAACCCTTGTGGAGCCCAACCAAAAAGTCCGATCGAAATAAATGGCATATCGTTGGAAAGGTGATTGAAAAATCGGATGTAAAATAAAGTTTTTATTAGCGATTTTGTGGAACGACAATATTTTCATCTGATATAAAATTCCGTTTTATTTAAATAAACTTTATTTTACATCCGATTTTTTTTAAAATTTAGCTTAAAATGTTGGTAATTAAATAAGCTATTTGGTGAAAAAATACAAAATTCCAGATCTTTACTATAACGTAGAAAAAAAAACGAAATAAAAATGAAAACTTTTGAAAAAAACTTAAAAAAATTGGCAAATTTCATTGAGGTGCCATAACTCAGCAATTTCTTATCCGATAGAAATTTTGAATATCGACGGAAAAGGCATTCAATTACCTTCCTAACGATGTGCCACTTATTTCGATCGGACTTTTTGGTTGGGCTCCACAAGGGTTTGAGTGGGACCATACACCGAACAACACAAAAGTACCGTTATCTAAAAAACGGTACTTAGAAAAACAAATTACAGCGGTTTTCGTGTTCCGGAGATCCCAATTAACTTATCTAGGCATGTGCCGTTCTTGCTATTTTTTGGCTGTAAACCAGTGTTATTATTCTTTCGAAACTAATACAGTAATAAACTATGTAATACATTTTATAAGTTATTTATGAAGTTAATTTCTTATTTACCCGCACGTGTGTGAAGATAAATATGAAAAGTTAAATATGTTTTTAAAAAATATCGCATGCGATAAAAAATATTTTAAAAAAATATCGCATGCGTATTATTAAGAAAATACGACTATTTATACGAAATTTTACAGTTTTTATGAAAAATTAATAATTTTTATTTAATATTTAAAACTATTTAGATATTTAGTTAGTCTTTTTATATTAAAATTTATGATTTTTGAAAAAATACGACTTAGAGTGAAATTCACATGAAAGTGCTGTGTGGGGGATATGGCCACTGTGTCCAAGCCCTTCGATCTCAGGGAATCAAACCTAATGGAAAATGAAGACTATGGACAGGGCTACAATAACCTATAAGCACTTTATCCCAATTGTATTTGTGAAAATTTTTATACATTTTTGAAAATTTGACTTAGAGTGAAATTCTCTTGAAAGTGCTGTGTGAGGGATATGGCCACTGTGTCCAAGCCCTTCGATCTCAGGGAATCAAACCTAATGGAAAATGAAGACTATGGACAGGGCTACAATATCCTATACGCACTTTATCCCAATTGTATTTGTGAACATTTTTATACATTTTTGAAAATTTGACTTAGAGTGAAATTCTCTTGAAGGTGCTGTGTGAGGGATATGGCCACTGTGTCCAAACCCTTCGATCTCAGGGAATCAAACCTAATGGAAAATGAAGACTATGGACAGGGCTACAATAACCTATAAGCACTTTATCCCAATTGTATTTGTGAAAATTTTTATACATTTTTGAAAATTTGACTTAGAGTGAAATTCTCTTGAAAGTGCTGTGTGAGGGATATGGCTACTGTGTCCAAACCCTTCGATCTCAGGGAATCAAACCTAATGGAAAATGAAGACTATGGACAGGGCTACAATATCATGTACGCACTTTATCCCAATTTTATTTGTGAACATTTTTATACATTTTTAAAAATTTGACTTAGAGTGAAATTCTCTTGAAAGTGCTGTGTGAGGGATATGGCCACTGTGTCCAAACCCTTCGATCTCAGGGAATCAAACCTAATGGAAAATGAAGACTATGGACAGGGCTACAAAATCCTATAAGCACTTTATCCCAATTGTATTTGTGAAAATTTTTATACATTTTTGAAAATTTGACTTAGAGTGAAATTCTCTTGAAAGTGCTGTGTGAGGGATATGGCCACTGTGTCCAAACCCTTCGATCTCAGGGAATCAAACCTAATGGAAAATGAAGACTATGGACAGGGCTACAATAACCTTTAAGCACTTTATCCCAATTGTATTTGTGAAAATTTTTATATATCGAGAGAATTTCACTCTAAGTCAAATTTTCAAAAATGTATAAAAATTTTCACAAATACAATTTGGATAAAGTGCTTACAGGTTATTGTAGCCCTGTCCATAGTCTTCATTTTCCATTAGGTTTGATTCCCTGAGATCGAAGGGCTTGGACACAGTGGCCATATCCCCCACACAGCACTTTCATGTGAATTTCACTCTAAGTCGTATTTTTTCAAAAATCATAAATTTTAATATAAAAAGACTAACTAAATATCTAAATAGTTTTAAATATTAAATAAAAATTATTAATTTTTCATAAAAACTGTAAAATTTCGTATAAATAGTCGTATTTTCTTAATAATACGCATGCGATATTTTTTTAAAATATTTTTTATCGCATGCGATATTTTTTAAAAACATATTTAACTTTTCATATTTATCTTCACACACGTTTTACCCGCTGAGATATGTGTAAAGAATAATAATGCATTCATTGGAATCGAGAAGGTTATTTTATCAGTGAAAAAAAAAACAAAAATGCATTGATTACCACGCATATTCCCACATTTGCAGAACAATGAATGTTTTGTTTCTGTTCTTGACTATTATTCGTGTTTTTTAATCTAATTTCTTAATAAAAATTCGTTAAATTTTGCTGCCTTTATGTTGTATACAAATTTTTATCATAAAGAATGCATTATTTAATTCATTCGCAGAATGCATTAAATAGTTTATTACAATCCTACACACAGAACAAAATCAATCTAAATTCGTCGAAAACAAGGTTGATTCTACAGTTTTCGGTAGTGATTTTGCTTCGTAGTTAGTTCATGTTAATTTAGTATGATTTTTGCGAACAACATTTTTTTCTGGTAAAATAATTCATGTTAATTTAAAATTGCAGTAAAGTTAGAGCAAAATGTCATTTATATTGAAATAGCAATCCTAATCACGTTGAATGAAAGTTATTTCAAGTTGAAACAACGCGAATTTCATGTAGAATCAAGTTGGGTTGAGTGTGAAGTAACAGTGAAAAGAATCTTCAGAGACAACAAATGCATTTATTAAAGAATAATTCAAAGCACTTACCAGCGGAGCCAAAGAAAGTGAGGATATAATTATTTATTTTCCTGTAAGACATGTTTTACTTTTTTTGTTTCCCCTTTGTTAACAGAAACACTCACAGCTAAAAGACACCAGCAGAATGGCCCGATATGGTTTTCGTCATTATTTTACTTTGAAAATTGTACACCAAATTTATTTAACTAAGTACTTTTAACAAAAAGAATGCGGGAATTTTTTTTTTATTCTTTTTATAAATAATTCTAAACATGAAAATAAAAAATGCATGTATTGATTTTTATAGTGTTGTTATTTTATTTTAAATAAATTCCATACTTTTGCTGAAATTTTTTTTTGTAATTAATAATTATTGCGTTATGTTAGTATAACAATGATGTGGGTAGGATATGTTCCGTGCTAAGAATAATATATTCTGGAATCAAATATTATACAAGATGTGTATTACTTTCTCGATTCCTATTGATTACATTTTCCCGCTGGGGTTAAATCAAAATCTCACTTTCGGATAATTTCAAGCACGAATTTGGGATAAAAGAAAGAAATTATTTTACAAATCACAGTTTCAGATAAATTTTTGTCTCAATTTAACTTCAGTTTTTGAATTTATTTTAAGTAATCCATACTAAAATTAAGCATTCTGTAGTTTATTTGAGTCAAGTACGGATTGATTAATTTCACTTTTCAGTGTTTTATAGTATACTGAAGCTAAGTTCGGTTGTATTAAATTACTTTTGTGGCTAATTAAAAAAAAGTTCTCGAAATAATTACTTATCGATTTGTAAATCATACATGTGTGCTGTTTTCAGAACACAATTTATTGAACGCGTAGTAACCTATATATAAAAAGCAATCAGTTTTTTGAGTGTTTTTCATATAAATTTTACTACACGTTCAATCACTTGTGTTGTGAAAACAGTACAATAATGGGCATCGTGTAGAAACTTAACTTCAAGTAAAAAATTTTGTCTTATAAGGATCCAGAACATATACCGATATAATTTACGGGGTCTTAGACTTCCTAAGACTCAAGAAAACTTATAGACTATGAATAGGCTATGGACTAAACTATAGACTAGACTGGACTTATTATTATTTATTATTATTATTTACTTTAATATAGACAAAACTTGGATGTTGTTGTGTAGTCTAAATGTGTGTTAAATTTTTTATTTCTTCGGAAAGTTCTTTTAAATTTGTATCATAAAAATACCAGCACTTTTCTTTATACATCACATTTAGTTTATTGAATTCATCCAATTAATTTATCCAATTATACCATAAATACTGCCGTTATACATGGATCCTTTTAAAACCTTTCTCTCTGAAACATTCTCTGCATACAACAATTCCTCACTTGGTATCACTATTTTCTCACATATAAAACCAAATTCTTTGGCATCACAGTCAACGATGTTCCAAGGAAAATTCTTTCTATTTCTCATCAGATAAACACACTGCTTTCTTGAAGTCGCAAATTTATCCGCCTCATCGGATACCCAATTGGTGAATGAGAATTCCTGTTCATTAGCAGCCCACAGGAAAGAAATTTTGCTGTAAAAAACATTGCCGCCGATCCAAAAGTTTTTGTTCTTTTCTACGAAACGTAAATTACAAAATTATATTTTTGTTCTTTCAAAACTCTTCAAATTGTTGCTCACCATTAATATTTTTCAGCAATTTCATTATTTGTTCATTTTTTTCCTCACTTTCGATAGCAATTAGTTGGGCATCATAACGAGCACATTCATTCCAGGCCTGGTACCAATTGTACTATAAAACATACATATATTAGCAACTATCGATCATATTTTAAAGATATTCCTACCTTTTCTCCTGTATCGATTAGAAATGTCTTTCCCTCACTACCTTCATGCCAGGCCGGTTCCATTGCGATCATTTCGATTTGTAATATGAGCACCACCAAAAGCTTGATCCACACTTGACTGTTCTGCATTGTTGAAAATTTCGTTGATAACTACAGTTTGATGAGGGTTTTTTTCTATATTTATATACCCAGACTATTTTTATACGAAAATCTTTTATTGTCAACAATTTAATTTAATTCATTTGCTAATTTGTTCGCTAATAATTGTTTAAATTGAATTTTGTGAGGACTGGTGGGTGTAAAATGATCGGAGAAGATTAAATCATAAAGTACCCTACATACTGTAGGTAATAGGGTTTGGTTTTCCTAAAAGGTATACGAAGTGGATCAAATAAAGTTATTTTTTAAGAGATTTTAACGTTACTGACTGACTGAAGCTAAAAAGTTGAAATTTGGACCAGAGTTTGGTCTCCCAAAATCAATCGACTGGGACGGGATTTTTGGTAATTCGAATGTTTAGTGATTAAAAAACTAAAAGAGATACAAACAAATTTAATACTTATCGTTGTTCTTTAAAAAATTATGCGGTTAGTTGTCCGGTACTTTTTTTAAATTCTGCCCTTTTATAGAGTTAACGGGTAAAATGTGTATTTTGGTACTTTTTTGTCACCCCATCTATCTTTTAGGCCAATAAACATCCGTCATATTCGAAACTTATCTTAAAAAAAAACACAAACACAAATATGGGCCTTTTTTGAAATTCGAACGTTTAAGGGGTGAAAATCGTTACTATTTTTGGCATATTTTTTACAAAACCTTTTTCTTTATTCATCGACAAATACGTACTAAATTTTGGGCTAACACTACAATATTGATAGTTTTTATATTTCAATGAGGCAAAAAAAAAGAACCAAAACAAGTAAGAAAGTATAGTCGGTCAAGCCCAACCATATGATACCCTACACCACAGTATTAAAAAACACATCATGCTTATATGTCCATATAAATATGGATTTATCTTTGTTTATAAAAGTCATTAAAATCGGTTTACTGATTGTGAGAGGCAGAAATTGCCCCCTACCTCCCCTTGTGGTCCTATTTTTTAAAAACTGTATACCTTATGTGTCCATATAGATATGAATCTATCTATGTTTTGAATTTCATTAAACCCCTCGTGGTCCTATTTTTAAAGATATGGTTAATGTTTTAAATTTCATTAAAATCGGTTTGTTAGTTTCTGAGAGGCAGAAATTTCCCCCTATCTTCCTTCGTGGTCCTACGATTTTCAATAGGCTTGGTCCTTGTGCCAATAAGAACCTATGTCCCAAATTTTATCAAATTATATCCAAAATTGCGACCTGTACTTTGCGCACAAGGTTACATGGACAGCCAGCCAGCCTGCCAGCCAGCCAGCCGGACGGACATCGTTAGTTCACTTTCTGAGTCGATCGGTATACTTTAAGGTGGGTCTAGGACCAATATTTTAAGGCGTTACACACATCAGCACAAATGCATAATACCCTCTCCACTATTGTGGTGTGGGTATAAAAAGGGAAATACTAGAAATTATATTTCTTTCTTAAGCCTTTTTACTCTTTAGCTGGTTCTCTTTTATTTATCACTAATATTTGACCTTGAAACATTAAATTTAACAAGCAATGTTCTGAGTCAATCTATAAGAGGAAAGTTTTTGGTCCTTTTTTGTACTTTAACTGGTACTTTTTGAATTTCCATAAGTATTGGACATAGAAACATAAAATTAAACATACAAAGCCTTGAGTGAATGAGAATATATAAGAGGGCGTTTTGGTACTTTTTTGTTCTTTCGCTGGTACTTTCTGAATTTCCCTTAGTATTGGACGTATAAACTTAAAATTAGCATGCAAGGTCCTGAGTGAATGAGAATCTGTAAGGGGGATCTTTTTGGAACTTTTTCGTTCTTTAACTGGTATAATTTAATAAAAATATCGACATTTCCTGTGATTAAAAAATAAATAAAAATAGTTTTATACTTCAACGTGTTACAAAAAACCAAAAAGTCAGCTGTTATTGATGGCCATGGATGACAAATCATGTTTTATTTTCAATGTTATCGATAAATATGTTTGTGTGGTGGATTACTTTTTACTTTTTTGCATAAAAAAGGTTTTTAATAAGAAAAAAGCTTTCGTAATAAAGATTGTATAACCTTTAAAGAATAAAATACAATAAAATTAATTTTTACCACAATTTTACCAAGAACAAAATTTGCCGTTCTAGTTATCGATTACTTTTATCTTCTCAGTGTCATCTTTGTTGTGTTTATTATTTTTTTTTTTAACAAATGCCATGAATTAGACACTTATTGATACCGTGAAAAATCACGAATGTTTTTATAAAAAAAGCTCACTCCTCTTTGAATTCTTTTAAATAAATTCTATTAAAATACCAATAACACTCTCCATTTTTGCCAAAATTGTTTTTATTCAATAAAAATATTCTCACAACAGCTGATAAAAAAAACCATTTGTCGCATAAAACGCATTGCATGATACTTGAATTTAGAAACGCATAACATGCACAAAAAGTATCATACGCATCTACGCATGAACGCATGGTGTGGACCTTCAGCTTAAGCAATGATGGGCACCTTACACTACGATGCCACGTTCAAGTTCGCACTCTCTCTCTCTTTTTGTTTTCAATATTCCCAATATAAATTATAAAAATTGAACTTATGCCTACTTTGCAGGATCAGAGATGGAAAACTACTTTTTGGATTTTGTACTAAGCTTAAATAACAAAATGCACTTTATAAATTATTAGGGCACCAAGTTTTTTAATTTTTAACCATTTTCAACTATTAATAAAGGAAATTTAAGATCGAAAATTGCATTGCGCTTTTAATGGCAACTCTGGAATAGAGAAATTTTTACACAAAAAGAAAAAAATCGTATTAAATTTAAGATTTTCTACTTATTTTTATTTAAAAATTTAAGTACGAAGTGCTTAAAACAATCCAAAATGGGATTACTTTCGAAAACCATTGTATTCTATATAAGTGCATACGCTTGTGTTTGTCGAAGTTTGTTTTAGAAGCAACAACAACATTACAAAAGTAGTGAAAAACGATTTGCTTGTTTTGTGTTGAAAAAACAACAACTCAACAAGAATGAAAACACATTATTTAAATGTTAAAAAAGTAAAATAACAAGCAAAAATTGCCATATTCTATTTGTTAAAATTAAGTTAAATACATCAAATTTTCAAAGTAGATTGATTACGAAAACCATGTTTGTCATGCTGCTGGTGCCTTTTAGTTTAGAGTTAAACAAATGTATGTGTAAACGGGTGGTTACCCTGTAGTTCATGTGGCTGTCTCCGAGCTGGTTATAATACTAACCCCTTTATGACACAACCAGTCCGAATGCTAGAAATATGACTGGCCACTTTAACAAGAACCAGTGTCCCGAGTATAGGATCAATGTGGCAAGTTTTATAACCAGTCTCCAGTGTATAGTACTGCCTCTTTTGGGGTAAATTGTCACGAAAAAACCTACAGGGAAGTTTATATTAAATAATAATATTCTTCCTCTCTCTCTAATCTCTGGTTCTCTGGGGGTAAGTGTTGAGGTTAGAATCAAAATCTCAGTTTCGGATTATTCCAGGTACAAACTTGGGATAAAAATAAGTTTGAGATACATTTTTTATCTCTCTTTTACTTAAGTCAATCCAGTTTTCGGAATTTTTTTAGTACGGGCCGCTTAAATAATGCGTACTTGAGTCAATAATTATGTACATATTTGATTTAAGCAAATCCGTACTTTCCGTAGTATTGCCACCGCTTCGACTAGATATAAGCCAGGATGGTTTGATTTTTAGTGTAAGCGAATTTCTAGAAACGGTTGAAAATTAAAAGGAAAATATGTTCAAATTGTATCAAATACGCCGTTGTAATACCGCGGTATCCCTATTTCTACGGGCAAAGATGTTTAGAAGATAATGTTATGTGTGAGGTCAACACATCATCGTATCCTACAGTGGGAAACAAGCTGTTGATCAAATCTTTTTCGATTTAGGTAAGCAATATAAGAGGTCTAATTAAAGATCTAGCCTGATCTGATAGAGCGGGAGATATTAGTTAAACTCCCAAATATATAAACTTACTTTGTCTAGTGTGATTATTTTCTTTAGAATTAATGGATGAATATATTTTTAGATGATTCAAAAATTATTTTTCGATTCTTAGAAAATGTTTCTTCCATTTCATCATTGTCCACAAATTTCATACAATACTATTATATCATTCATATTTAAGTTCTCGTACTTCCATTTACAATTCTTAGAAACGACACACACGAAAGTCTAAATTAATAATTGTCAATGAGAATTTCATCTTACAATTTCGCTTTATAAATTAAATTAGATATTCGGTGTCAACAGTTCAATCTTAAATGTTCAACAATGCACATCTCAAAAACCTTATGGATAGCGCTTTTGATTTTTATAAATTCAATAAAATTCGTATTTGGCTCTCAAACGAAATACCGAAGAAATAATGGCAATGAATATCTAATAGAAACAAATGAAGAGGTAAACAATTAAAAAAAATTAAATATTATTTTGTAAATCCATAAAAAAGTAAAACTAGAAAACAATTCATAACAAATTTAGTTTAACTGGTATCAAGCTTCCATGATTTGTTCTCTGAACTCAGCCCAACTTGTCATTTTGGATAACAAAGAAAAAGCACAACTCTTGGAACAAATATTTGAACAGGATAATTGTGAGTTATAAATAATTACTTTAAAATAAAAACTTATTTCTTAAATTGTTCTTATTAGTGAACTTTAATAATTTATGGATTGGTGGCAAAACTGCTTATAGAAATCGAAAAGATATTTCTAATGCTACAGAAGAATTCAATACATTTCATTGGTACCATACAAGAAAACAATTTTCATTTGCACAATGGGATATTAATCGTTTGCTCAACAATACACGAGATGAACAATGTGTGTTTATTGCTAGAAAATCCAAGCCAATTTATGGCTGGAGAGCTGGTTCTTGTACTGATCTTAAAAATGGATTTGTTTGCGAAAAATCGCTCTCGTTTGATGAGCGGACAAAGAATGAAACTCTTGGCCAGAATTTTCTAGATGAAATAAAAACGATTTCTAATAACACCGTAACTTGGAGAGAGCTTATTCGAAAAACTATAAGAAAAGCACAAATCAATATTGTTAGAGCTTTTTTTAATATCGAACAAATTATAGCCAAATTAAAAGGAATAAAAGACAATGATCAATAAATAAATATTAAAACAATTATTATTGAATAATTTATTTTTACACCCTCCACCACTAGTGATGAATGAGGATATACTTAGTTTTTCGTTCCATGTGGTACTTTTTTAATACTCATATAAAGCCCCATTAAGTATATAAACAAATTTTAAGGGCCGGTGTTGATTTTGAATAAAACACAAATTATTTAGGAAATTATTTGCATTTCTTTTTATTATGATAATATTGGTATGGTTCAAATATGTATGGAACAAAATATCGGCCAAATAGCCGCCGCCACTTCGCCGGCACACCTCCATCCGATGGTCCAAATATTCGATTACGCTGAGGCATAATTGAGGTTCTATGCAGTTAATGTGCCGAATTTTCTCACTCTTTAGCTCTTAAATTGTTGCTGGCTTATCGACGTACACCTCTTCTTTCAAATAACCCCAAAGAAAGAAGTTCAACGGCGTCAAATCACATGATCTTGGCGGCCAATGACATAACACGGCCATTGAATTTGTCCCGCAAAAGAGCCATTGTTTAGTTAGCTGTGTGGCACCGTCCTGTTGAAATCAGATATCTTTCACATCCATTTCTTCCAATTCAGGCCATAAAAAGTTCGTTATCAACTCACGATAGCGAACACCGGTCCCATTTTCGAAAAAATATGGCCCGATGATGCCGCTTGCCCATAAACATTGCCAAACAGTCACTCCTTGTGGATGCATTGGTTTTTCGACAATCACTCTTGGATTATCATTCGCCCAAATGCGGCAATTCTGCTTATTGACGAATCCACTGAGGTGAAAATGTGGCTCATCACTGAAGATGATTTCCTTCGAAAATTTATCGTCCACTGTTGCCATTTCAGGCCACCATTCTTACCATTGACTACGTTTGGAATGGCCAGGAGGCTTTAGTTCTTGAGTCAGTTGCACCTTGTCAGTGTGTAAATGCAAGTCTTTATGCATAATGGTCATCAACGACGAGCTTTAGAGGTGCAATTGTTAGGCACGACGACGAGTTGAGGTGGATGGCTCTTCAACCACACTATTACGAACAGCAGCAATATTATGCACTGGTATTTTCACATCTCCTACAGACCCGGTTTGCTCAAATTTTTGCACGATTTTTCCGATTGTACGCATATTTAGACGATTAAATTGACCGAAAAAATCACGAAGTGCACGATATGCATTTTGATTTGAACGCCTATATTCATAATAAGCCTGAATAACTTTAACGCGTTACTCGATTGTGTATCTTTCCATGATTCAAATTGAGTTAGTCTGAAATTGAGAAATTAAAAATTAAATGCAGAAAAACTTGACGTTTCGCCGTGGTTCACATTCCTCATCGGCCCTAAAAATTTAACCCCCCTTTAGATATCACTCTACCGTTTTTCATACAGAAATTTTCTACAGAAAATCTGAACCATATAGCTTCTATATAGCTTAAGCGGCCCATACACTTGCCATATTATTGTATATGATATTCGCCAGGTGAACATAACCTATAGGAATAACATAAACATCATTGTACAATGCTGCCAATACATTTCACTTTGTTTTCGGTGTGCAATAAATGTCAAAAGTCTTTTGATTGTTGCCAATATAATGTGCCACCTTCGGATATCACATACACATTGGCGATATAATTGTACAATACGTAAAATTGAACAATTTTATTGCAAGTGTATGAGCCGCTTCTTTCTTATTCCAATCCACCTGTACAATGAATTAAGATTAAAACAAAATTCAATTTGTTAGCAAAACTGTAAATCGCTGTATCAAAATTCTAGGTTACGTAAGGAGTCTCTATATGGGTATTTCTCTGAAATGGTCCACCGTGACTTAAAAAATCAAAGCGCTCGCATAATTTTTTTCAAGGAAAAAATTAAGCTGGATTAATTTTGTAGTAAATTTTTATTTTGAATTTTTAATTTTTGAATAAAAGTTTAATTTTTTTGTTAAAAACTTCTGAAAATATATGTAAAATTACTAAAATATATATGAAGGTAAAAAGTGTCACGTGCGTAATTTACAATTTATTTTTTTCTTCGCCAACCCATGCATAGTAGCTTTTGAACAAAACATGATTATAAAGGCCCATTACTAACTACTATAAAAACATTTTTTACGAAATAAAAATCTCCTACAATTCACTTACTTTCGCACTTTTTCTTGCGGTCCTAATAAAAGGCACTTCTATTTTTGTCACGTGAGTAAGTCAACTTTGATTGCATGGCATTTGGGTACCCAGTGCTCAATTTAACATTATACTTTTTAGAAAGAACTCATCACAAACAATGTAACGATTCTAGAATTCATTCTAAAATTCCAATCCACTTCTTTTTTTTAATATTCAAACACAATAAAACGCGTACAAATGTCGTGTGCATAACCAGAGAAACACCCATATAGCGAATTCTTTAAACATACATATACATAGATCATGTGTGTGCCAACTACGAAATCCTTAATGATCTATGTACATTAGACTCTACACATTAGACTCTAATGATAAGAGCGACCCAAGTTGTATGGAAGCAAAATTCGTGCTCTATGTACCCTCCTAAAAATGAACCTTGGACTTTTTTAAGATGACATTTTGAATATTTCAGCTCCAGCTTTGACCTCTCGTGAGCTGGCCCAGTTTGAAAAAGGCTATATTTTTGCATGTTTTGTTAATTTAAGAATCTGTTTCCTTACCAACTAATACAAATTGGGTATGGTAAGAAAGGTTTTTTTAAGGCGTAATGCAATTTTGTAGTAACTCTAATATGATACCGGATTTAGTTTCTAGATCATGTATGGATGAAAATAGGACTAAAGAATGAAAAAAAGAAATGATCCACGACTTGAATTTTTTTTTAATTTGCGAAAAAAATATGCCGCCAAAAAGTCGTGGATCATTTCTTTTTTTCTTTCTTTAGTCCTATTTTCATCCATACATGATCTAGAAACTAAATCCGGTATCACATTAGAGTTACTACAAAATTGCATTTATATATATTCCATAGCACCGTGTAAAATGCATCTAATTTGCAAAAATTTAAACACTTTACATACAAAGATGATAGACTTGCCAAAAGATAAAATTTGATACCCATATTGCCCTATTTTAAACGAAGGGTTGCCACCCCATTGCATTTTTGTCAAAACGCGAACTAGCACGATTTCAAAAAAAGCTGAGACACGTATTTAATTAAATCGACTAAAGATTAAAATATGTTAATTTGGCACTTTTATTACAAACAGCCCCGAACAAAAAATTCAAAACCCAATTTGTATATGTTGGTAAGGAAACAGATTCTTAAATTAACAAAACATGCAAAAATATACCCTTTTTCAAACTGGTCCAGCTCACGAGAGGTCAAAGCTGGAGCCGAAATATTCAAAATGTCATCTTAAAAAAGTCCAAGGTTTTTAGGAGGGTACATCGAGCGCTTTTTTTGGTGAGTCGCTCTAATGTTCATAAGTCCCTTAAATAAAAATTAACTAACTCCCCAATTTTTCATAAAGGGAATAACATTAACGACTCTTTTGGGATTTGTCAATTTGGTTTTAAATAATTTTTAATTTTGTTTAAATTATTTCATATGAACTAACTCTCCCCAATTTTTTCAAATGAAATAAAGAACAATTAATAATTAAAGGTTTTTATTTTGTATATCACTCAAATTGTATTTATCATTTCCAATATTGATGTAAGTTTTTAAAGGTATAATGATAAAACTGGGGAACAGTCATTTTGTGGCCTCGAGCTTTATTACAAATTTTTACTAGTTTTAGGTCGCTGATTTCAAATCAAATCTCCATTTTTCTCTATCAGCTCGACCATTCGAGATATACCGTTATGTCCAAAATTAAGGCACTTTCACAATATATATTGGAATAACTTGAAAACAGTTCACCATATGGGCATATCTTTCTAAAGGTCCACCGTGAGCGAAAATTTAAAAGTCATTAAAAGCATATTCTTTTATGATTTTGTTATAGAAAAATATTTACTGCCGTATTCATAAAAAATTAAAATAGATTTGAATTGTGTTTAAGAAAAATTTGTATGAAAATTTTGCCTTAAAACACATTTTAAACTATATTATCAAGATTTTTGTATGACGTGCTAAATTCCCAATTTTTCATATTTGATAAATACACTGAAATTTATTGCTGAGGGAAAGCTAGCTTCTATGCGCATTTCACCGGTTGCTTAGGCCAGATCATCAGGAAACCTTTTCCAAAGATTTTAGAAAAGCTAAAAATATTATACAAATAAAACCCTAAAGCGAATAAGAAAACAACAAAAAAAAAGCGAATTTGGCAATTCAGTTTTATGCACGGGCACATGCAAGTATATTATCAAAGTTATTTACGGGAATACAAAATTTATTATCAAGATTTTTATTTTATTTTTTATGAATACGGCAGTTAGATTTTACAAACTTTATAAATTCACCCATAAATTCGTCCACTAAGCAGAACAAGCAGACTGCAAAATTGTACTAACGTAATTTCTTATTTGTGAGAATGTTTTATTGTATGTTTTCTTTCATATTATCTTCCTTAAAAGAGGTGATATTTGATAAAAATTATTCCAAAAAAATTTTCTTACATGGTCTGTAATCTAAGGAAGAGTTCGAAGAGAAATATGTTATTCGTATTAACGGTAAATTTTTATTTTGTTTTAATCATTATTCAGTTAAATTATTATGGAAAAAATTTCACGTTCAAAATGTCACGCATCGACACAGATTTTGGCTTAAAAAAAATACAGAAGATTTTTGAATCAAACCAAAGACAATTTATTGTTACATTGCTACGTAAAATTCTGAAAGTAGTTTGACAAAAAATTGTGTCAGGTTTCGCGTTCGAGCCGTTACTTTTTTGCCATTATCTTTGAGCCAGAATTGCGCCCTCCATAAACTTAAGCAGCATAGAAAACTGTGCTTTCTTAGTGCTATAATTTAAGGGTTAAAAGAACGTAAAAATATTTGTTGTTTAAAATTTATTGCATTTCTGATGCGTATGACTGTCACGTTCAACACTTTGGAGTTACAGATATTCAGTTAAAAAAAAAAAAAAAAACAGAATCTCGGTCACATTATTATCTTTAAGCTGTGCTTACATTGTTTCTTAATTAGCCAAGTAGTTTCAGAGATATCGTTGAAGTTTTGAAAAAATAACAATTAAAAAAATTTTTTTTTTTGTTCTTTAAACATTCGCAAAAAATAAAAAAAAGAGACACAAATCACAGTTTTGGCTAAAAAATATAAGCTAAACATATTTTGAATCAAATAAGAAAAAATTGATTTGATAAAACTCGCCATTTCCATACAAAAATAAAATTTTTTAACGTGTTTGTTTACTGCTGGTCCATTTATGGACGTTTTCCTTCACTTAAAAACGAGGTAACTTCACTTAATTGTGAATAAAATCGAAAAACTATGTTTCATTTTATTCTATGTTTCATTTTATTCATACGTTATGTAAGTTTACATTAACGCAATAAGATTTTACCTTTTTTTCCGTCTTAGATTTTTTATGAATTTTTAATATACAAAATTTGTAATATTTTTTTTATACGTAAACAACCATTACTCAGCCATTTTTGGTGATTTCCAAAATTTTGACTGTTTTTCAAAGCTAAACACATACATATGTACATACTACATGTTAAAAAAATTTTTGGAAAAAATTATTATTATTGTGGTTATTTTATTGAACTATTTATGGTTTTTAATCCAAATTTTTAATATTTTTAATTAGGCTTAAGTTCATTAAATTTAATTTTTATTAAACTATTTTTATGAAGAAAGGAATCTTACAACATGAAAATTAATTAAAATTTATTGCTAATTTTTCATTCTTGACTCAACCTGGGCTCGAACCCAGGTGTTTACGGACAGGTTACCCTGACATGTTTCGATTGCAACCACTCAAGCTCCTCAGAGGGCTTGCCGTTTAACACTCGCAGCCATTGACGACTGCTGACGTCATTAGTCAAACATCAATCCTTAAACCAAATTGTATTCAACCTTTGGTAGATCGAAATTTGCTTTGAATGATTATCTATTTTAATTTATTATCAAAAAGTAATTTCAATTTTTGGGGAGTGTAAGACGAGATAAACCCACTTTTTTTTTTTATTGTTGATGTATTTTGTTCAAGCTTTGATATTGTTACAAGTAAAACTGTTGCTATAAGTCTTATACGTTTAACAGTTTTATTTGGTTTAATATCTTTAGTTTGTCTAAAATCTTTATGGATGAAGTTTCCTGATGATCTGGCCTAAGCAACCAGTGAAATGCATAGGAATAGCTTATCCCATCAACAATAAATTTCAAGTGTTTTTATCAAGAATAAAAACTGGGAATTAAGCACAAATAACAAAATCTTTTGAAATTAAAAAAAATTTTTTATTCCCAAAAATTGAAATTACTTTTTGATAATAAACAGGCAAGTGCACGGCCTAAAAAAACACTTCATTGACAACATCTTTTGTAAGTTGTTGTTTGTTTTTTATTTTGTTTTTCTTAACCTACTTACAACTACAATTAATGTTGAGAGAATTTCAACTAATTGTAGTGGGGAGTGTAAGACGAGATAAACCCACTTTTTTATTGTTGATGTATTTTGTTCAAGCTTTGATATTGTTACAAGTAAAACTGTTGCTATAAGTCTTATACGTTTAACAGTTTTATTTGGTTTAATATCTTTAGTTTGTCTAAAATCTTTATGGATGAAGTTTCCTGATGATCTGGCCTAAGCAACCAGTGAAATGCATAGGAATAGCTTATCCCATCAACAATAAATTTCAAGTGTTTTTATCAAGAATAAAAACTGGGAATTAAGCACAAATAACAAAATCTTTTGAAATTAAAAAAAATTTTTTATTCCCAAAAATTGAAATTACTTTTTGATAATAAACAGGCAAGTGCACGGCCTAAAAAAACACTTAATTGACAACATCTTTTGTAAGTTGTTGTTTGTTTTTTATTTTGTTATTCTTAACCTACTTACAACTACAATTAATGTTGAGAGAATTTCAACTAATTGTAGTGGGGAGTGTAAGACGAGATAAACCCACTTTTTTATTGTTGATGTATTTTGTTCAAGCTTTGATATTGTTACAAGTAAAACTGTTGCTATAAGTCTTATACGTTTAACAGTTTTATTTGGTTTAATATCTTTAGTTTGTCTAAAATCTTTATGGATGAAGTTTCCTGATGATCTGGCCTAAGCAACCAGTGAAATGCATAGGAATAGCTTATCCCATCAACAATAAATTTCAAGTGTTTTTATCAAGAATAAAAACTGGGAATTAAGCACAAATAACAAAATCTTTTGAAATTAAAAAAAATATTTTAATTTATTTTAACATGTTATTCCTTTACTTCTGTTTTTTCGTACTTTTGTCAAGAATTCTTCTTGAAGTTCAAAGTACATATTTTTTGTTTTTTCATTTTTTGTCTTTCTTATTCTTGTTGACCTTTTCAGCACAACTTGAAGGACAAATGCAAACATAGAGCTCGTGCCTTAGCTTTAATAATTATTAGTATTGTGGTTATTTTATTGAACTATTTATGGTTTTTAATCCAAATTTTTAATATTCTTAATTAGGCTTAAGTTCATGAAATTTAATTTTCATTAAATTATTTTTATGAAGAAAGGAATTTTACAACATGAAAATTAATTAAAATTTATTGATAATTTTTCATTCTTGACTCAATCTGGGCTCGAACCCACAATTAGTACCTGTAACTTAAAAATGCGAACTGATGGCGAAAAACAGAGATTAGATTTGAAATCAGCGACCTCAAGTTAGTAAAAATTTGCAATTAAGTTCGAGGCCGCACAAAAAAGTTAAATTTTGTTCTCTTGTGAAATGAACTAATTAACTATTTTTATCAACAGGGACTTATAGGGCCCATACACAATACCATCATGATTGTACAATCAAGTGATTGTGCAATTAAGCTTGAAGCACACAACACACCAGCATGCTGGTACAAAATTCATTTTTTACCAAAAATTGTGTGGAAAAGGTTGTAATGAATGACGACAACATTTTCTATCATTTTATTGTAGCATTGGTTTTTTAATCCACATTTGCAGTATTCCGTACTTTTATCTTTCCATAGGCAAGGCATTGTTTAATAAAGTTCGAGAATTTCTCCCCAAAACATTTTTTTTGGCATTCATATTTAAAATTTTGTATTTTTTGATGTTTATGCCTTGACGATTTAACTTTTATGAACTAACTTTACAACACACGATTCAATCATGCTGGTGCAATCAAAAAAATATCAAACTATTTCTGATAAAGCACCAGCAGCTGGTACAATCACACCACAAGCTCATACACGGTCAATCAGCTGGCACAATCACTTGATTGCACAGTCATGATGGTGTTGTGTATGGGCCCTATTACTTAAGCTCAAATTAGACGTGACATAACTATAGCCGTACAAACCAGCTGTTAAAATTATCCTTACGGGCAATACTGTTTTTGATGATTTACCATAACGACATTACCATGACCATACAAACCAATTGAATTTTGATTTCTATGTTCATCCTTACGGCTATGGCATAATGTTTAAGTCACGTATAATTGGGCCTTAAGTTCGTAGCGCCATTTCTTGATTCCCTTTATACTATATACATACGCCTGTATATACAATGTATGTACATATATATTTATATTCACCACGATCCTATAAGGAGCCCCTTTACATTTGTTGTATTGAAGCTTCGCTGTACTTTCTAATAGTCTGAGTTCATACGTCCATGTCTATGAACTATGAACACAGGCATAAGTAGTTGTGAAATGGTGTTAAATTCTTCTGTAAAAAATGTGTATGAGTTGTAACAATTCTTTAAATATAATTAACAGCTTTAAAGTTTTGCCGATTTTTGTAGAAATCCTAAAAACCAAAAAAATAAATTCTTAATTTACACATGAGCCTCACAAAAAAAAGTGTTCCAAACCTCATCACTAATTAATAATACATGAAATTCAATTGTCACAGTTTGTAGGGCAATACAACAATTGCTTGTTGCATTTATTGTGGATTTTAAATGCTCTTTGCAAACAAACATTTCGTATACCAAAAATCTCTTATTTGTTAAGAATACATAACTCTCTTTACCTTCGTTAAGTTTTTATAGCAACTCGTTAAAAGATGTTGAAGAAAAAAGAGAAACGAGTAAAAAATGTTTACAAACAACAAATTTTTAATGCACTGCGTATACAAACACAACACACGCACAAACACCTGCTGGTTGGGCAAAGCGGAAGTAAACAATAGATTTTTTTTGCTTGTGGGGAATTTTTACTTTATTTGTTTATGGGAACAAAATGTTCCGGTTGGCTGAGGATGAGAGCAAGTGAGTAAAAAAGAAATTTTTGTTTTAAGGGAGTGCGAGTTATTATCTGTTTTGTTTGAAAGAAACTTGTTTTGTTATTATCATCACTTGTGTAGAATAGTAGTGATGATTTTTTGTTGCTTATTTCGAAATTTGTAAGAGTTTTTCTTTTGTTGTGATTAGTAAGAGAAATATAAACAGGGAAATTTTTTGTTTACAGTTAAAAAAAAGAGAGTAAGTACCTATCTGGTTTGTGTTGATACTTATGAAGATTTGTATATATTTACTGCTGTGTAATTCAGTTATATTTTTGTGAATTTTTAAGACATTTTGTGATTTTTTTTTTTTTTGTTATATGTTTTTAATTTATTTTTTTATTTTTTAATTAAAAATATTTTTTTTATTTATATCACGAAGATATTTTTTCAACTGTTGTAATTTTCTCTTTTTTTTATAAACGAGCTTCTCTTACATTTTTGTGTAAAAAAATAGGAACGTTATTATTACTTGTTTTTTTCGTTTAATATTTTACAACTTGTACTCGTCGTCTTACTAGTTTTTATGTATTACACCTCTTTATTAAAACTACAACAACATTAAATTATCATTATCGCCATACGTAACATCGTTATCGTCTTAAATTATACACAACGGGCAGCAAAAAGCAAAAGTGCATATGGCCCAACCACGACTCTGTTAATGATGATTTTATTTTCATTGTTGTTGTTGTATATTGGGGTATTTGTGTGTGTGTGTGTGTGTGTGTATTATAGAGTAGAGCTGTTGTGACAGACACCAACCAAATGAAATCCAATTTGAAAACTTCAGTTATAGTTGGAGCGTATAGCCAAACGGTACGTTTAAAAAGCGACGCTTGTCAATTTATTTTTTTTGTAAAACCTATAACGTTTCTTCTTCTTCGTGTTACCACTATATGTTGTTGTTGTATTTTCAAAATATATTTGTACAACAACAGCAGCAAAATTATTACGGACGGGTATAATTTCAATAAATTTTGTTGTTATTTGTTGCAACAGTCAAAATAAATGTAAAATTATCGTGTCGCGAAAAGTAAAATTTAACAAATTTTTATAAAAAAAAAAAAAATAGAAAAATTTTTATATGTTTAAAAAGTAAAAAAAGAAAAAATAATAAAATACCAGAAATCCTAAAAAATATTAATTGAAGTGTTTATTTTTTTTTTATGCTTAAAAATAAAATCGTGATTTCCTCGTTTTTCTGTTTCTGCCTTCTTTTTGCTACTTCTACGACCATTTTTTTCATTACACTCGATTTATTCAGTCCTGTGTCAAGCAATTCGTTATAAAAATCGTGTTGTTTTTTTCTTACGCTTACGTTATTTTTTTTTCTATCTCGGTTCGTTTCGCTGTAGGTATGTTTTTTTTTCCTTTAACGGCAAATTTTGTAAATTAAAAAAAATCCACCTTAAAAAATCGTGCAGAAAGTGTGTTAAAACAAAAATTTAAAAGTTAAACAAAAATTTTCAACATATTGTAAGTGTTTTTTGCTTTAAATAATTATCATGAAATCCTAAAAAAAAATCTGTTACCAAATAATGGAAAAACAAAATTTAATTATATTAATTCAAAAACACAACCAAAAGTGAAATTTGATTTTAAAATCTAAATCTCTGAAGTGTGAGTTAATTTAATTTGTAATAAAAAAAAAATTGCTAAAAAATCTCATCAATCTCTGATTCCCCTTGAAAACATTAAAAAAACTTTCAATTTTGTTATATGTTTCCTCATCATTAATTTTATAATTGCTGCTGTTGTTGTTCTTGTATAATTACAATAATAATAAGATTGAAACAGATTTTTTTTCTGACCTCTTCTCCATTAAAGCCGCTCACAGTCTCTCACTTCCTGCTCTTCAAATATTTACGGTTTTAGATTTAACAATCTCCCCTTTAAACTTGGTTTTATTTTGTTATTGCTCTTCACTCGAATTTTTTTTTGTCTTTTTTCTTCTCTCCACTTTCTTAATTGGTCAAAAAAAAAAAAAAAAAAAAAAAAAAAAATGATCAAGCTGTAAAAAAAGGGAATTTAGCTGAATTGTCCGACCTTCAGCACGACTTAAGAGCTCTCTGCATTAACGCTGCAGAAAACTAGTTTTCTTAGAATCAAGTAACCTTTCGAATTTTTTTTTGTTTATTCAATTATGAATTGTATGAAGTAAGCGGTTTAATTAAAAAAAAAAACTAGTTACCGGTTGTTTAAGTGATTTAATGGAAAATGTTACAAAACGAAACATTTAAATAATTTGAAATAAATTTTAACCATTTATTTAGTAATAAATCACTATTTAATTTTTTGTTTAACAAACTAGCTTTAAGAAGCAACCCAAAAAGCAGTTTAGCTGGAAATTAAGTGTGAAGCAATTGTTATTTAAGTTTCAAGGGTTGAGATCTACTTTTGTTACACTTTATTTCAATAGCATTCTCCAGTAAAATGGGAATTTGAAATCAAGTGAATATAAGTAAAATATTTTGAAACTTGAACAAAAATTTAAAGATACGTCTGAAGTTAAGTTTATATCCAGTTAATTTTAACCACTTGAAATTTTATTTATGAGTGCTTATTGGGAATAGTTATTTAAAGTTCGTTTAAATTTTTGGGATTGAATTCGAAATTTGTTATATGTTTACTGGGTTTGCTATACGGATTTTTTTTTGTGAAATTTTGCCATCATAAACCTAACCAAGGTTGGCAAACGAAACGGATGTCGGTATCGGTAACTTCGGTTACTTTGTGAAGTAAATAGCTTCTTTCACTCATTATTTTGTAGCCTTCTTCTATCTACTTCTAAACCTTTTTATTTTCTGGATATCTGAAGGTATTAGAAAAATGACAAAATGCGTTAATTTTGGAACATCCCTTGTCTAATTCACTGGCTCTTTCAGTAGACTTGTAGGTAGTATTTTTATTTTTTTCTGATAACTCAACACATTATTTTGTAGGCGAAGTTTTTACTGGGTATTCAAGCTTTTTTTTTATTTGTTTTGGCATCGGTACTGGTGTTTTAATTATATAGTTATCAGTATATACCGTTAGATGACATATTTTTAACAATTACACAGGCCTACGAGAGCTGAGAGCCCCTATAACTCAGGCATTTTTTAACCGATCTAAGCCAAATAGAAACTGTTCGAAGCGTTATATATTTGGCTTATTTTAATCTCATCAAGTGAATTCATTTGCTTATCCATTGACAATTCTTTTACATTAAACCAAATCGATGGCAATGAAAGTTTATTGCATTCCCATTAACTTTAACCATTTAAATGCATTATTTTTTGCACTACATTATTATCTTAGTAGTGCATTATTTTCAAAATTAACCACGTTACATTTATCTGATAACGGTACATTTGTGTACTGTATATTTGTTTTTCAGCCGCCACCTGAAGTCAAAGGCTGGTTCAATTAAAATCAGACCTGGACAATTTCCACTACTTTTGTTTAACCATTAATTGTTCATTAATTATTCTAGTGCAAAGTTATTGTTACAAGTAAAACTGTTGCTTATAATTCTTACTCGCTTAACAGTTTTATTTGGTTTAAAAATCTTTAATTTTTCTAAAATCTTTGGATAAAGTTTCCTGACGATCTGGCCTAAGCAACCCGTGAAATGCGCATAGGAATAGCTTATCCCCTCAATAATAAATTTCAGTGTTTTTATCAGGAATAAAAATTGGGAATTAAGCACTACAAACAAAATCCTGAAAATTAAAAATTTTGTATTCTTAAAAATCCCAAATCATTTGACATTTAGCCATACCTTTCAAATAGAACTTATTCGAGGAAAATCCCATTATTTTCTTTACATACCATGTCTTTTGTGTCCCTGAAATCCTAATAGGTCTTATCTCTTAGGAGTGGGGCAGTTAATAACAATAAATAACAAATGCTTTAAATTAATGTTCTCAGCTTTGCTTAGTTAAAATGAAATTTACTTCTATCAGAATTGTTCCATCTGTGCAATTTTTTAAAGTTCTACAATTAATTTTACTTTTACTGCAATTTGATTTGAGATCGTTCAATTGAATCATGTTTTTGAAAAGGTTTCCCTCTCGCAGAAATTTGAAGTAAAAACGTGTTCGAAATTTATATTTTACGGGCTCTTATTATATCTTTTAACATCTTACTTGCATCTTTGTTTCCTATATATGGGCATTTCCAGCGAAAATTAAATTTTTTGTAACGTAAAAAAAACTTGTGAGGAAAATCTATGAAATAATGTATTCTGTTCATTTTGTGAAAAAGTTTCAAAATGTTGTTGGCAACATTTTCTTTCAACTGCGAAATGATATAAAGCTTGAAAAAATTTTTATTTCTACAAAGATTTGCATATTTTTTTATAAACAGTTGACTCAGTTTTCCATTTGGATTTTTGTATTAATATTGGATCCTTCTGGGCAGCGAAGTTTATTTAATGATGTATGTAGTATGTCTGCCCATATGGTGGGTTTAAATGAGTTTTTGCTAAAACCACGACAGCTTCTATCTTTAATTTGAAAATTTATACATAGTTTTATTTGACTTTTCTTAATATAAATTGTTTTAAACTTTCAGTATTGATCGGCTTATCCACTCCAAAGTTATGCGCAAAAAAATAACTTAGCATACGACTGAATGTTGTTCGTCCGTTAGCTTTTGAGAGCTTCTCCTGCAAAACGCACTTTTTCGACCAAGCATGTTTTGGAATTGTGTTGATATATAAAGAGTATTAAGTATTGAAAATAACACAATGCTGTCAGTTTTCTAACTGACGCCGCCCATACAAGTGTCCTATCGAAATTGGGGTTCTGATGCGACGAGGTCCTTATAATCCACGCTAAGTTGATAAAATTGAGCTCAAATATTCTCTGATATTGTTTTGTTTTTAAAAATTGTATAAATCAACATTTCGCTTAGCGCCCATACAAATAAGCTACTGGAATAAGAATCTCAGGACAATAGCGGTCAGAAGAGGAGAACTACAAATATCGTTAAAATTTTAATTTAATAATTTTCATGTACAAACATGTTTTTAGCATTAAAAACGTTAATAAGGAATAAAGATCTTTGAAGAAATCGTGATTTTAAATCACGTGCTTTTCAACTCACACGTGTGATTTTGTGCTGTTGGGCGATTCTATTCTAGGCAACTTTTAACATCAATTTTCAAATCACACAATTTGATACTTTTTTGATGTCAATTTAAAGTAAAATATCTATATCAAGGCGAATTCATACAAGGTGGTCTTATTTTGAAAACGTTTTACAACACTGTTAAACATTTTAACGTTGTGTCAAAAATTCAAAGAAATATTTGATTTTGTTTTTATATTAAATTGTGTTTGTTTGAAATTTTATAACTTAAACAAGTTTTAAATTTCACAATTTTAATCGAAAATTAAAGAATTTAGTTAAGATTCCCCAGAACCAACAGGACGGTATACAATTTTGACACAAGGTTAGTAATCAGCTGTTGCTTACGAAGCAAGATAAGTTCACCTTGTGTAAATTCGCCTTGATCTATATTTTATAATAATATAAATTTTTTAGACGTGAGCTTAAATATAAATTTGTTGTGCACTTCGAAGCATTAAGGTTCATAGATTCGGCGCGAACAGAAAATTCATTGCACGTTGCACCCGTCATGGCTTAAAGAGCAAATTTCTTATTATTGGATTATATTTCTTTACGATGTTTGATTTGATAATCATCGTCTGATATCACATCTTTCACAATAAAAAAGAATAATACAATAAAAGTTTAAAAATTAACAGAGTTTTGTGTTTTTGTGGTATGATCTTATGAAAGTTGGCCAATTTGGTTGCACCCATCATGCACTTTAAAGCTCTCTCGTGGCTATTTGATCGTTTTATATAAATTCTTGTAAATAGATAACAATAGTATATTAAAAGTGTTACCCCTTCTAGAAATAACTTAATTGCAAATGTGTTTCTTTCTTTAAGTAAAAGAAGTTTAAAGCGTCTAAATGTTGCACCCGACAATATAGAATCGCCCTGTTCTGAAAATCATACTGTTTTGTTGTTTTTCGGTGTGATGTCGGCAGTTAAAAATCACAGCGCCAAAAATAAAAATATTATTTGGTTTGAAAATATCTAACTAAATAAATAATAAATTAATAAATTTAGGAGTTTCTTTTAGATAGAAAGTGTTTTTCATGGAAAAATAGGTTAAAACATTGCGGAATATAACAGAAAGTATCAAAGTTTGTTTAAATTTGAGCAGATAACACAAAACATCTTATAAAAATCTTTTTTGTAAGTCTCATAATCACTGTCTGAGGCGATCTAACGATGACCGTCCGTCCATTCGGCTGGCAAGCTTGTTGTCTGGCAATGTAACCATCTGTGCAAAGCAGAGTTTGCTAAAAACCGTAATGTGAAACTGCGGTTTCGGGTTTAAAATGATTAAATCCGGTTGGTTTCGGTTCGGTTTTGAAAATATCCAAGTAAAACTATATACATACCGTTGGTCTCATGTAGAAAGGCCCTAACACACATAAATGCAACTTTCCAGGGGAAGCCAAAAACATAATAGAAACTGTATGTATCAAAATGTAAAATGGCTTGTTCAATTGCTTCTTAAACTGATATTTTTGATGCTAATGTATTAAATTTTTGTGACGAGGTGTATTTGTGGTAAATATATTGGAATCACTAAAAAACTCAATTTCGAAAAATATCGAGTTAGGGCCTTTCTACATGAGACCGACGATACATATAAATTTATTTGTATGCAATAGGTAAAATTTTTTTATTTGTTTCAATCCCGGCTCTTTTATTAAAAAAGAACATTTGTTCTTCTTAGTACTTATTTTAAATTTAAAGAATTTTGAAATATGTATCCTGCCATTATTCCAGGCTGTAATGTATAAAGTTTTTTTTTTTAAATGAAGTCCGTGTATTACGCATAATTTGCAACTTCTTTTGGCATAAATATATATTTAAAGTAAAAGCTAAAACCGCGGATTTTTGGTCGGTTTTCGGTTTCGGTTTTGTAGGCATTAAAACCGCGGTTTCGATTTCGGTTAAAACCGCGGTTTCGATTTCGGTTAAAACCGAACAGCAATCCCTAGTGCAAAGTTCAGGTCGCAGTATTGAAGATGATATTTTTAAATTCGTTTTAAATGTCATAAGCACGTATCATAATGTAAATCGTGAGAATAAATCCATAATTTCACATGGCTTCAGTGAAAATTTCTTTCCCGAATAGTCTTTGTGCCCGTAATGGGCGACATGAAATAGTCCCCCACGAAATAAGTCCCCAACAAAATTATGAAATAATTCCCCAATTTTTGGGGTCTTATTTCATATGAATTAAACCCCCAATTTTAAAACGAAATGAAACCCCAACGAAATGAAATAACTCCCCGAATCAAAATGAAATAAATTCCCAAAAATTGGGGAGTTATTTCATTGGAAATAAGACTGAAATGAAATAAATCCCCAAAAAGTATTCAAAACATCCAATCAATTCAAAATAGGGGGGGTGCTTTTTTACCATGGGAGGTAAGGCCATGATGGCTTTATTGCTTAATTTTGCGAAGTGAGAGATATAGCCATATTTTTTTCCCAAATGAGAGGCAAAGCCATATTTTTCCAGAATATTGTTACGCATGGTGTAAACATTCTGTAAAAGGAAAAATCCTTAGTTATCATTGAAAAACATTTTTTGATTCTTGTGACGCAAGCAGAAAAACTCATTCAGCGAAGCCACCTGCCGCGTCCTACTATAGGAAAAAACCCCTAAGCGCGGCCGCAGGCCGCCAAGCAGGAAAACTTTAGTATGCGAAGCCAGATTTCAATACTTAACTTTAGTAAAAGGGAAAATCAATACTTCTTAATTATAAAAATAAGAAAACTATTAATTAATGTAAAATGGAAAAGTTCTTCAAAACTGAAATGAGAGATAAAGCCATTTCCTAATATTACTTATGTGTCCTAAGGCCATGATGGCTTTGTCTCCCATTCGAATGAAAAAAAAAAAAAAAATAAAAGGCTTTATCTCTCTTTTGAATGGGAGACCTGGATTCATTGCATCCAGCAAAAAAAAAAATTAATTTATTTTATTCCTTACCACAAAATTATTTCTCAAACTAACTACCTAGTAAGTATTATTTTTAATGAATGAGTGGTCTTGACCATTCATTAAAACAAGTTTTGTTTACGTATTATAACGCGGCATAATCTGCATTTTTGACGATTTTGGAATAAATTTGAAAATGAAAAAAGTCCCCAAAATATTTTTAGGGACTTATTGTATTTCAGATTTTTGGGGACTTATTTCATAAGAAATAACTCCCCAATATAAAAATGAAATAAGTCCCCAAAAAAATGAAAATAAATCCCCAAAAAACGTTGTTGTTGCCTCACATATATTTTTTTGGGGAGTTATTTAATTTCCGTTTTGGGGACTTATTTCGTGGGGGGCTATTTCATGCCGCCCCCGTAAACTATCTTATTAGGTTTGTTCGTTTTTAAATTAAATTTGGTTCAAAAATATCTTATTGCAAATAAAAATCGTTTAAACAATTTTTGTTTCAAATATTTCCATATTTGACCATGGCATACAAATTGCACTTCGAAAAGGGCTTTAACCGTACGATGCATACCCAACTTTTTCTGGTACCTACTAGCTTATTTTGGCTTTTTCTTATGTTTAAATGGTCCAATTTAATTATTTAATTTTTTTAAAGCGTAAATAAATATTTTAAAAATGTTTTAGTTTTGTTTCATGCAAATATTCTACACGGTTCAAAAGATATAAGCAAATGAGTGCATGCAGGCAACTTTTATTCAAGTGATAAACAAGTGTTTGTAGTATTTGGATATTCTAACGGTTGCTTTTTGATGTTGTTGTGCATTCGCCTTTATTTAGCTGATCACCAATACTGAGTGCACAATATGTAACAATAGTTCATTATTTTCATTTTTCAAATAAAATAATATAATTTAAACACACTATAAAATGGTTTGTTGCCTTTTATTTTGATGAAGACTGGTGTGGCACAAACGTATCCCGGGCGTGTGTTTGCGTAGGTGTCGACTTTGGAAGCTCGTAGCTCCTGAATCACTGAATTGCATCAAATAACCTTTAAACAAATAGAAATGACTTATATTTCCTAGATCCGAAATCTCTATTCCTTGAGTTAAGCCGTTCCTGAGTTACAGCACTGCAAAGTTGCAAGTGGATACATTTGTAACCGGGTGTGTATTCTAGGGTTAAGTGCCAAAACTGCCAAACAAATATTGGTATCTATTAAAAAAATTGTCAACGATAACTTTTATAAAAGGTCTTATGTGATGAAACTCTTTAAAATCGTTTTAGATGAAATATCAAAGATAAGAAATACACATTTAAATAATATTCGGCACAAAGAACTATTTTATAAATTTTGTTTGGCCGGGTCCATTATTGGCCTTGGGTCTTTAATAGAGTAGAATCACGAAAATTCGTCTTTATATACTGTTGGCTTGAACGACCATACTTTCTTAATTGTTTTTTTTTTTTTGTTTAACTTAGTGAATTTTTACATATGAAGCATTATTTGTGACTAATTATTCTTCTAGTTACCGGCTTTAAATGCATTTTTAAAAATTTTTTAATTCACAAATCGTGTTTAATGCATTTAATTGTGCTTAATAGTTTCTAGACTGTAAATGACAGAAAAAGCTATTAAAAATCAAATTTAAGGAAAAAAAAAAAATTAAAAGTTTTATTATAATTCATATTTTTTTTTTTTCATTTTGATGGTTGTTATTGTCTTTTTTTTGTGGCTGGTTCAATAATATATAAAATTAATTTGATCCTAAATTGCTAGAGCATATTAATAGGATTTTTGTCAACAAAAGCTGGGATTAGAAAAAAAGTTTAACAACATTTTAATTAATTTTTTAAGTGTAAATTTATTGAAATAAAAATTTTTGCCAACTAGGTTCATAAATTATAAGCAAAATCAAGATAATGATTGCTTTTATTTTAATCATACAAATACAAATATTATTCGATCTGTTATATTTGTAGAGCATGAACTTTATTACGTTTAAAAACAGGGGCTCTTTTATGGATTAAAGTCAAGTCGGCCATCTAAATATAAACTTTTTAGTTTATCCCAACGATTCATATCTAATTCAAAGTTGTGGGAAATACGTATTTCATATATTTAAAAAAAAGTTTATAGGTTAGATACGTTTTCTTTAAATTAAAGTAACAAAATAGACGGCATTTACACAGTGATTTTTAAAACATGTCTTTTTTCAAATTTCTTTTAAAGCTGCTACCAAAATCTTTTAACATTTACATGATGACTTTTAAGGCATGTCTTTTTTTCTTGTTATTGAAAAATATTTTTTTTATTTGAATAATTAAATTTTAAAAAATAATAGCAAAATTTGTAAATGGCAGTAAAAGAAAATTAGAAAATAAACACGAAGAACTGAACTCATGACTTTTTTCTACCCCTCTTCCCCTTCGCCTACAAATAAAAGAACACGCCTTGAAGACATGTTTTAAAAATCTCCGCATAATTATCGCCATACTTATCCAAAAAGATGAAAACTCATATTAAGAACCATGACAACACATTTCGTGTCTGTTTGGCAACCGCCCTTTGTCTTCTCATAACCGATCGCCTACAAACAAAACGAAAGAAAAGACATCGTATAAATGCTGCCATACAAAATAATTATATAATGTTACAAAAATAAAATGAATTAACATATTTTGAATTTTGTATTTGCATTCGAAGTTAATGTATTACAAATAATTCACATCTCTGATCTTATATATATTTGACGACCCACACGTAACCACAATTTTCATTAAAGATTTGATTGATTTGGCATCACGTTTTCTACACCAAACCGTATATAATAGTTTAATTATTACATTCTACTACGATTTTTTTCAGAAATAAAATAAATCGACAAAAATTGCTAAAAGGAATGTTAAATTCCAACTTTACGATTTCAAAAAACGCTTTCTTTCGCACAAATACTTTTAAAACAAGAACTAATTTCTGAGAATTTTTTTTTTGTTTAAAATGTAGTTGCACGAAATATAGAGTTCTTTCACATTTAGTGAAATAGGCAGTTTTAGAATGTATATCGAATTAGTGGTCGTTTTTTCATATTTTTTCTTCAAATGTTGGTTAAGTGTGAACATTCCTTTCGTTCAAATTTTAAACACCTAATAAAGTTTATGCTGCTGAAGGTTTTTAAAAGTGCTTCCTGTTGCGAGTTTGGAGCTTTTTAAAACTTAAGAGAGAAAAAACTAAACAAGTATTTGGCTAGCACTAACTAGCACTACGGTTTGGCCTTGAAGATAAACAGCAAAAAGTCATTTCAGGGCGATTCTATTCTGACGGGTGCAACATTTAGACGCTTTAAACATCTTTTACTAATAGAAAGAAACACTTTTTTTATATACTATTGTTATCTATTTACAAGAATTTGTATGAAACGATCAAATAGCCACGAGAGAGCTTTAAATTGCCTGACGGGTGCAACCAAATTGGCCCACTTTCATAAGATCATACCACAAAAACACAAAACTCTGTTAATTTTTAAACTTTTATTGCATTATTCTTTTTTAATGTGAAAGATGAGATATCAGACAATGATTATCAAATCAAACATCGTAGAGAAATATAATCCGATAATAAGAAATTTGCTCTTTAAGCCATGACGGGTGCAACGTGCAATGAATTTTCTGTTCGCGCCGAATCTATGAATCTTAATGCTTCGAAGTGCACAACAAATTTATATTTAAGCCCACGTCTAAAAAAATTATATTATTATAAAATATGGATATTTTATTTTCAATTGGCATAAAAGTATCAAATAGTGTGATTTGAAAATTGGTGTTAAAAGTTGTCTAGAATAGAATCGCCCTTCATAAATTCTATTATAAGTTAAAAAGCCTCCATTGCCTGCTTAAGTAGCTTTAACTATTATCTAATCTATTTTACCAGTACCTTCTTTTGTGACTGCCTGATAAATTCATCGTTGTTATCAAAATAATCAAATATAATTAGCATACCTTAAGGGCGGTAAAAAAAATGTATAGCCAATGCATATTAATGGGGTGGCAAAACGATAGCGCATAGCGCTCCTAAATATAAAGTAACCATGTTTTAATATTTAACAAAGTTAGAAATTAATTGATGAATAAATATTTACAAGTTTTTTAATTGTTTTTCTTTTATCAGTTATTAATTAAATTAAATCATTCTACTTGAAAAACCAGCTAAAAAAAAACATTGCCGAGAATACAATTCTGTGGCATTTTGACAAACATAAAACGAGATAAAATTTAAAAAAAAATCTCGGTAAAAAAAATCACTTATATTCAAAAATAAAATAAAAGAAAATTAAAGAAAAATTTTGTTTAAAATACAAAATTTAAAAAACGGAAGCAAAAATGTTTTTTGAATGAAAATTCGAATGATTAACAAAATTTTTAAATTTGACTTAAGATGTTTTGTCAAAATGCCACAGAATGAAATATTATCAAATGCAGTTGAGTATTTTTTATTGAAAAAAAAAGTTATAACTTTGAAAAAACATTTGAAAGCAAATAATTTGTATTCAAAAACAGCGTGTGAAATTTTTAAAAGTTTAAGAAGTTAATAAAAATATCTTGCATACCTTAAGGGTGCTTCAAAAAAGTTGAAACAAGTGCACATTACTTGGCTAACAAAAAGTGTTTTTAATTATTTGATACCGTTAGTAATTCATTGCTATACGAAAATTTCCCTCTACTATTTTTTAGGTGTATCTAAATTTTTATTACTTTTGTAAGGGGTTATTTAATTCTAAATGATACTGAAAAATGTATAAAGATTACATAATTTCAAATAAGAGAAATGCTTTAATCCTATTGTGAATATAATATTGCAAAAGTTGGCTAAGAGGCTGGCTTTGCTAAGACCGGCAGTCACTATCCTACACAATCGTTCGATTCATTCACGCAAAAATCTGAGAGAACATAAGCAAATTAATAAGATTTAATAAATTAGATTTTGTTTGTCAACGCCACTCTATTACACAAAAAAGATGCAAAACATATGAATCAGCTACTTTGTAAAAAATGCAGCCCTGATTGCATTCAATACAAAATTCATTAATATTTGCAATTCGGACAAACTTGTTAAAAAAGATCTGTCATCTAATTGCGTTTTTAGGACACACTATCATTATTTATGAGACTAAAAATGTTAGAGTATATACCTGACTTTTAAGAAATTTCCAGAAACATTGGATTTAATAGTTGTGATGACAATTAGTCGATTTCAAAACGATCGGTTGTAAAAATGAGTTGGACTTTGAAAGATTTTGAAGCCCGTTTTTGAATTTTGAAAGAAATACATGGAGGACCTTATTCATAAACAATATTCCATACTTATAACAAGTTTAAAGAAGAATTTTATACGAAAATTTGTTTAATTTACCTTTAATAAAACTGAAATATTTTTTTATGAATAAGCGAGATATTCTTGTATATTTTACTTCATAGTTTGGGAGCCACTTGTATTTACCGGAACAACTTTTAAAATTAGGAAAAGCTACGTTAGTTTTTTAAAAAAATTAAATTTTTACTCCCCATCGATTTTAGTTTCACGTGATTTGAATTTTCAGAACATCTCCGAATATTTCGCTTAATTTACTGCCTGTTTTTAGAAAACGTAAACAAGTGAGTGAGAAATTATATGGAAAACAAAAACAAATTTTCGTTTTTTATTGTTGTTTTCAATATAATTTCTCACTCACTCACTTGTTTACGTTTGCTAAAAACAGGCAGTTAGTATAACATAGATTTTAGGCGAAAGCTAGAGAAAAATATTGCATATTTTAGGGCAAACTATAAACTTTTTTTTATATTTCTAGCAAATGTATTTCTTTTTTTTTCTTTAATCTATGGAACAAGAATTTCTAATTATTTAAAAGAAATATTTTTATTTTTTTTTATTTTATGTGTATCATTATGATTCATTAAAAGGATCTTTCTATTCTGTTCTGGTGTAATTTTTATCAAGGCCAATAATTAAAAATATCTTTTATTTAAAAAAAAATGAATCCACTTCTTCTTATTTAAGATTTTGTTTTTTTATTGAATTCTTTAGGTTTCTTTTAAACATTTCTTTTCTTAATTAAATTTCGCTTTAAAAGTGTCTTCCACGATATCTCATCTCAATCTTATATTTAAATTAAATTGCCATTCATGTTTTACAAAATCTATTTTCGTGTTTTGTTATTTATTTATTCCATTATCAGTACATCATTTAAATGTCTCGTTTAATCAAGGCAATTAAGAGTGTATTTTCAGTATTTCTAAGTAATTTTATTTATGAACTTACATTTAGTTAAGCTTCTACTTAATAGAAAAGAAAAAAAATATTGTTTGTAATCTAGAGATTTGCTTAGATCACTTTGATAATTTTCGCTTAAAAATTATAATCAAAGTTTATTTTCAGATTTATTAAATTCCCCGTAACAATTTGCACTAATATTTTTTTTCAGGATTCTTACGTAATTAAAATGTTTGTAGTAAATTAGTATCGTACTAGTGTTGTGTAAAGAGAGAAAAAAATATTTGTTTGTGTTTGCCTACAAGAAATACATTTTTAGTAGGAAAATAATTTGTGGGTTTATTGATAAAGTTTTTGAAAAGATACTATTAAAATTGTTTCAAGATATTTTTAGCACAATGTTAGTCAGTTCAAGAGAAGAGGAAGGCGCAAACAAACTTTAGCTGGCGGTCCTAGGTGTAGGTAGTGGGGGGAAATTAAATGGCGTTCTCTATTCTCTTCCTTGCTAAGGAAAACTTGATGAGTGTGAATCAGAGGCCTAATTCTAGCATTCGTGATCGAGTACTTTCTTGATTCGAAAGCAATTTTATTTCTTATTCTTTCAGTCGATACTGAACGAATCGAAATTATTTTTTCAGTATTATGCAACTCAAATTAATGCTTTACAACACTAAAAAATAACTCCGATTCATTCAGTATGGGCGGAAATAATAAGATATTAAATTGCTTTCGAATCGAGAAAGTACTCAATCAAGACTATAAGAATCAGGCCCCAACACTTATTTTTTGAAGGGCTTCTAAAAGCGTTCCAATTATATGCGACAAGGCAAATGGCCTTATGGTGTTTTCTTTTCTACAAAAAGATGTGACATTTTATTTTAAAATAATGTGGCAATTTGGTGTCTGTTTCTTAAAAATTTTGCTCCCGAAACGGAAGGCTTGTTATATTCTAAAATACTCATCCTTTTCAGGAGCACAATTTTTAAGAAACAGACGCCAAATTACCACATTTTTTTTTTTTTGTAGAAAAGAAAACACCATTAGTCTCAAATGACGCTTGAATGTGGAAGGGAGGCCTAATGTCTACTAAGAGAGTCTTTTATAAGGACTTTTTACTACTTGTTTTTCCTGCTGGGTTTTAGTGCTGGAATGTTGTGCTGCTTCACACGTTTAAGTACTACAATATCCGATATGATTATGCACTACCCACTAAACACAATTTTAATTTAATTTAAAATTGATATTGTTAGTCTTGTCCATTGCTGATGACCCCCGCTTCCTCCCTCCTCACTCATTTCAGTTTTTATTTTTATGTTGTTTAAGTCTATTGTACGATGCATAGTATTTTTTGTTTTTGTCAATTCATAAATTTTTTCGTGTTTTTATGTTCTTTTTCGCAAAGTTTTTTTTTATCTCTCTATTAAATATGAATCTCAAAAAAAAAATAAATCTGCTAATTAAATGTTTGTTTTTATGAAGAACAGTAAATATACAATATATTTTTAGCAATCACATTTCAAAGCCACCAACAAAAATAATCTAGTCAGCAAAATTAAAACGAAAATTTCTCAAGAAATTTGAATACTTTTTTGAATGAACTTCAATTCAACATATTCTTTTAATTTGTATTACGTGTTCTATGGAACCAGATCTAGTGTTGTGAATTAGATAGTGGCTTTGCAGTTGTGGCAATTTTGCTTGATTTGTATCGTAAGAATAACCACCGTCAATGACATTTTAAATTTGATTTTTTTTTATTTAAAATTTGAAGCTTTTTTTTTTTTTTGTTCGGTAAATAAGTGCAGAATTATAATTGATATTTTTATAATAAAATTAAAAACTTAAGAATGCTGTGAAATCTTGTTGAAAATTATTTTTGTTTGTGACAATAGTTTTGAAAATGTATTTTTAAAGTGTTTTGTCTAGACTATTACAATGTGCTTTAAAGTGCCTACTAAAGAATCTAATAAAACATGCATGTTTTGTAATAAAAGAATTTTATGACAAAAATCAAGAGTTCAAATTTACTGTTTAACTCTTCGTGGTACACATGAGTCTGGCCAGACCTTTTTTCAATGTGTATTGAAAATCAAAACATGTGTAAGCCGGAGGGTTTAACACAAAGAAACGTTTAATCTTTTTTTTACTTTAATTTAAGAATTTTATACTTATTTCAAGAAATTCCGGGATTGATTTTCGAAAGTAATCCCATTAACAATGGTTTTAAGTACGTTTTAGTGTTTTTCGCTCTTGAATTTTTGAGTACGACTCGTACTTAAAGAAATCATAAAAAACTTGATTTATCCCGAGTGTTTTTCTTTCTCTGCAGCAACGTGGAATGCACTCAAGATTTCTAATGTGTAAAAGTGCTATGATCAGTTCGTTTCAAAACCCCATCAAAATGATTGACAGACATAAATAATTCAATAATTTCAGAACTTTGTTGTAATTTTTTTTTATCAAGGTGTATCAGGTTTGATAGCAGTTTCATTGTAAAGATACTGAATCACTACAAAATAATTAAATGCAATAAAAATAAACAATTTTTAAAACAATTGCTGAAAATTTCCACAACTGTAAAGTCATGTTAATTAAAACAAATAATACTTTTGTTAATTACAAAATCTTTAGGCAGAATTAGTCTTTACTTTCTGTTCTGTTACGAATCAGCTGACTTGTTTTTGTTATTAAAAAACCTATGAAATTGATTAGTTTTTCTGTTCTGTTGCGGTTCAGTTTGTTAAAATCAAAAACATGTTAAGTTATTGTAAGTGACAGCAAAATTAAAATAAAATTTTATAGGAATTGAAGTGTTAACAAAAGAAGACATTTGAAAACTAAGTTTTATTGCTTAATTCTGATTAAAAAAAGGCCCTTTAAGTTCGCTACAATACTTTCACCATCATTTAAGTTGTTTATAACCTTAAGGCCGTTATTTTTTCAAGATAAGAGTATTGAAAAAAGCTTTATTTATTTTGCAAAGGAAAAATTTGTAAACTTTTTGTGGCAGCAGTGATCCTGCGTCTTGACGAGCCATTTTTTTGTGTGCACAAGACAAAAAAAAAAAAAACGTTGGCATAATACATTATTAATATTTTTTAATTTGGGAACACGTATGGGGCGACAACCCATCTAAAAAGCAATAATAACAATCAATATGGCATTTATTTGAGGCTATCAGCGCAGAAGTGGTGTAACCCCCGACTTCTTATTATGATACAATGAGGAGTTAACACTACCATCTGTTTTGGATACAAACAGTTGGCTAACTCGACTATTGCACTGTAAAGAACAGTACAAAGAACATATCTAACACCAGAAACGTAGTTAATTTAAATTGTGGGTAAAACTACTTCTGCGCTGATAGCCTCAATTATATTGCAATCAGTGTTCGAAAATAATCAGAACATTCACCCCTATCGTGAATAAAAATTTCTTGGGAGTTTTTTTCCCTATTTCCATTTTTCCTATGTTAATTCAATTGTAAAAATGGGAAAAGGGAAAAAACTTCCAAGGAATTTTTATTCACGATAGGGGTGATTATTAATCGTTCTATTTTTTTAGTGATTGTGTAGATGAACACAACCCTTAATACCGTTCGTAACTATTTTCAAGAAAGAGCCGAACATTATATAGTGTTCTGTTCTTCGTTAAAAAAAACAGATCAACTTTAGTGTAACTGTAGACAAACATTATATTTAAATGTTCTGTAATGTTTCTTTTTTTATATTAATAAAGAAATGAGCAAAAAACAAATTTTAGCAAGTATCACAGCACGAACCGCATGTGTGTGTATTGTGTAAAATTATTTTGCTGGCTTTTTGTTTTTGTAAATAATTTTTGGTTTTTTTACCAGCCAAAAGGACACTACGCACAACAGAAACAAACGAACATTAATAAGTTGAATCGAACACAATGAATTTTGTGGTTTTATTAAAAAAACCGAACGGAATTAAATGTTCTCATCTCTTTGTTGAGTTGGATAAGAACAGTATTAGTTTTGCGCTCGAAGATGAGAAAGAAGGAAACGTTATTTTTTTAATAATTTACTTCACAAACACTATTAGCGTTTATGTTTTCCACAAATCTACCGTACCGAACACTTAGGAGCGGTATTTTGTGTTTGTTTTCTAACACTGATTGCTATACTATCATTGATGGTGGACATTTCCCAAGAGGGAAGCGAACTGACACCAAAGTTGTCCCGTGATAGTTCGTTGGTGGTAGAGACCGGTTCGAGTTCTAACACTTTCTATGAATAAGACCTATCACTTTAACATGGGGCTGTCATTGGAGGGGGTCAATTGACACCATTTGACCAGTCACACATCTTTTCTCTATGGACGTGTTTAGTAATAGTTACTACAATGTAGTATAATTTCAACACAATGAAGTTTTATTTCAACAAAACAGGTCCTAGAATTAAATTCAAGAACCAAATTTTAGAAAGTCCAAAAAAATGTGTCATACCACCGGTGAAGACTTTACTGTAATTCATTACTTTTTTCTACCATTTTGTTCAGTTACATGATTGGTTCTTTTTTCACTGGTCATGAGTTCTTTCTTTTTGTACCTGTTCTATTTTCACCACTCCCAGGACCAGTCTGTTGGACCAATCGACACAAATTTCCCGCAGGCTATGTACATCAAAAACAGCAGTTTTGACGATTGAAATTAATGTGAAAATAAGAAATAGTTTGTTATACGAACATAACGATAACTCGTCAGGGTTTTCGCTGCAAATGATAATTTAAATGTCTTAAGATATTTTGCTAAAGCAGATGCCGCACAAACAATCATCAAAACAAATGCTTTCTGCTTTATAAGATGATTAACAAAACTTGCATTGGCTGTGTCAGTTAAGTTTGCTTGTATGATGCACTGCAGTGGTTCAGTTACAAACAGGCCCGCTATTTATTTAAGTGGAAATACTGTCGTAAATGTTACCATCGTTGTGCCAAAAAATTTCTGAACACGAACAAACCATAGATAACAGCAGTCAATACGAACTTACTTTACGGGTTCACACAAAATTGTTTGTTGTTCGAACATGAATGCCTGTTTTTCAAAATAAAATACAAATTTTCGCTTCGGAATTTTTATTGAAACAACAATCAAAAAACTCAAATTTGTTTTTGTTTTCAATCAAGGCAGTAAACACAAATAATGAAAAGGGTTGCCAGTTCTAAAGAAAATAACATTTTTAAACACGCTTTATATGACTATTTTTCCAAGAAGCACTCAAAAATAAAATTTCAAGTGCTTAAAATTTAACTGGAAATAAACTTGAGTTCAAACATATTTTTAAATGTTAGTCAAGTTTCAAAATATTTTACTAATATTCACCTGATTTCAAATTCCCATTTTACTGGAGAATGCTATTGAAGTAAAGTGTAACCAAAGCAGATCTCAACCCTTGAAACTTGAAAATCCAACTTGAATACCAATTGTTTTGCACTTGATTTCCGGCAAAATTGCTTATTGGGTTGGTTGATATTTCTAGGCCAAGGGTGTAGAAAGGTAAACGAGTTGGGTAAACTTTTCTTCACCATACGCTTACAAAGTCATGCCTGTTGCCCCAAGCAAAATAATAATCATAATTTAAATCCACTCACAATTACGGAAACAAAATGAAAAGAATTAAATACTTTAAAGCTTAAAATAAAACTAAAAAACCATTAATATCTTACAAAGTAAACGAAAGGTTTAATTTAATTTTTCCCCTGTAATATTTTTCGCTCTTTTTCAATTAATAATGCAATTTTTTAAGTCAAACCATTCACATTTACTTAAGCGAATGTTATGTTTTAAAACAAACATGACGCAAAAAAACTCACAGAGATAAAAATATATGAAAGTATTATTCAATCTTAATTATTGTAATACAATTATGCGCGTGCGTTATCACCAAGTAGTACTAGGAACTGCTTTATCTTCACATTTACAATAAAAAACTAGTCACATTTAAAGTACACTGGTATTTTGGAAACTAAAGTACCAAGTAGTTTAAAGATCGTGTTAAACATCTATCAGTATTAGCAGAAAGCTGTGAATGTTTTTTAAGAAAATTTGATTAACAATAAAAGGCAAAGACATAGCAAAACGATAATAGATATTATGCAGACAGATTATATTAAACACTCAAAATTTCAAAACTCATTAGCATATCTGGGTACCTCCTTCATTTTTTCACTAGTTAAAAAAACAAGAATCTTGGCAAAACTTGAAAATAATAATCCTATTGGAGGACAGTGCTCAAAGACATGTTACTTTAATAATCAGTAATCAGAATTCTTGGTTACTTTAACGAATTTGTTATTCTGTATTTTAAATAAACAAATATTTTTGTTTAGAAATATTGACGACAAATATCGGTAAAAATATAAGAACGTCAAAGTGAAAATTTTTTAAAATTAATAAAAAAAATTCAAAATAAATTTACTTTATTGCATTTATTTTAACAAAACATGAACGAAAACGCGTAAATATTGATTATATTTCTAAACAAATATGTTGGTTTTAAATCTTTCTATACATAGGGAAAAATTTGCAGGTGACTGAGCCACTCTAGCACAAAATTTCTGCTCTTACTTTTTATACCTACACTACTGTATGTGAAGAGGATATTACCCAGCGGGAAAACTCAGAAGACCTTCTTACTTCAGGCCTTTTTAAAGGCCTGCTTAAAAAATTTTTTGATTTAATTACTATTCTTACGTAACTGTTAAAGAATGCCTCATAGAAGGCCTCGGCTCTTTGGTATGAGAAGCGAGAAAAGAAGGAGTAACATTTTTTGTTTTGTTTTTTTTGCACAAGCAAAAGCAAAAGAATTCAGATCCCTTTACAAAAACAAAGTAACATATGTTGTAAATCATTTTAGTTGAAGTGGAAAAGAGATAGAGTAAAATTTTTTGTATTGTTTTTTCGCCAAAGCGAAAAAATTCAGATCCCGTTATAAAAACAAAGTAACGAAGTAGGTGCATATTAAAATACAAAATAAAAACAATAATGTAAAACATTTTAGTTGAGTTTTGTCCATTAAAGAAGATAGGTACTTGTGCTTTAAAGTTTTTTTTTATTATATGTATGTAGGTATACCTTTATTTGCAATCTATTTTACAATATATAATAAAATATATAAACATACGTTTGTAAAATAGCTATACATATATAAAAAGTTAAGTGTTGTTTCATTTTCTATATTGGAGATCTGATATGTACATGAAGCCTATTCAGTCTTCTAATTTCATTTGTAAGGAAATATTCCTTAATGTTTTAGACCAGTGATAACCACTCCATAGACTCGCGAGCCAGTCAATAATCGTATTTTTCACACAGACACGGTCGGCAATTCACATGTATATTACAACTTTGTTCGTTTCAAAACATCAGACTATCATCAGTCTCTGCGACCGCACACAAGCACATAATATCTTTGTGTGCGTGCGTTCGGGGCTTTTTTAGTTCGGGGCTTGGTTATCACTGTTTTAGACTGATAGCCCTTCAATATGACCTTTAATGCATTTGTAGAAGGCTGGTCTGAAAGGCCTTTTAAGAGCCATTAATTGAAAGGCCTTTTAACATACCTTTCTTAAAAATCCTTCAAGATAACCTTTTTGCTAAGGCCTTTTAAAAGTCATTCTCTGGAAAGCCTTCTAAGAGCCATTTATTTGAAGGTCTTTAAGAAGCTCTGGGGAAGAAAGGAAAGCGGAAGGCCTTCTCCGCAATGACAACGCGTGTAAAAAAGATATGAGTATGGAATGGAGCGAGAAGGCCTTGTTTATTCAAAAGAAGGGGTACAGAGGCCTTCTGTAAGGCCTCCGTACTCCTTCTTTTTCCCGCTGGGTATGTGTTTGCACGAATGTGTGTAACACATTAAAATAAAGGTTCTGGGCCTGCCTTTTAGTATACCGATTGACTCAGAATCAATGTCAGAATCCATTTAACAAAGCCCGTCCTTCTTTCCGGATGGCTGGTAGTCTGTCCAAGATAACCTTGTGCGCGTATTACAGGTCGCAATTTTAAAAATAATTTTATAAAATTTGACACATATGCGTTTATTGTCACAAGATCGAAACCTTTTTGTAATGGTGAGAATCAGTTATTTAATTTTAATATCCCACATGAAAACTTCTTTCTGGAATAGGGTTTTGTGCATATTAATAGCCATTTTGTTTTATAGACATTTGAGTTGAATAAGATCCAAAAATATTTTGTCGCAACCTACATAAATCACCAGAACAAATTTTTTTTAGAATCGGTCCATATTTGACCCAGCTCCCATACGAATACACTACTAATGGTAGTAGAGACTTAGATAATATTGGCACAAAAATGTCTTATGTGAATATTAACCTCACAACATACTCTTTTTGGCGAAAACATGATCGCCCATATACTGCAATGTAGAGTCGGACTTGATCGACTATACTTTCTTACTTTTTTTGTGTTAAAAATTGGCTACTGTACACTATATTTTTAATCTGTTAACAGTACACTGAATGAAAAATGCTTCATATATTTAATGAATCATTTTCATAAAAAAATTTTCCTTGGGTAAATGAAAATTTTCATTGTCTAAATGGAATTTCATAGTTATAATGAAGTATTTTCGTTAAAATCGCTTCATTGGATTTCGTAATTACGTTAAAAATTTTCATTGGATATATGAAAACTTAAGTTTGTCCAAGTTAAACAAAAAATTTTAATTGAGAACATAAAAAAACAATATACAAACATAACTATATTCATAAATTAATACAAAATTATAGTTTCCTTAAAAAAATGTTTAATTGTTAATTAAAAAATGTAAGATTTAATAATTTCATACATCGAATGTTACATGTATGCCATTAAATTTATGAAATCAAAAAATTTTTTTATAAAAGCAACATATTTCAATAATTGCCTTCATAAATTTAAATTTTCATTATGACAATAAAAATGTCATTATAGTAATGAAACAAAAACTTTAAATCCACTTTCAATCAACGTTGTTATTGTTATTATGGACAATTTAATCTCATATTTACGCTCTTAATTGAATAAAAACATAGTTTTTTTATCCAAAAACTACACTGCCCCGGTAGACTAGTTGGTAGTGAGCTAGTCTATCAGCACCGAGGTTGCGCGATCGAATCCCGCCAGAGAAAGAAAAAAAATAAAAAATAAAATAAAGTACAATAAGAAAAAATAAAAAAAAATAGTTAAAAAAAAAACAAATAAAAAAAAATTTACTTGATTGAAAGTAGTCATCCAATAAATAATATTCATAGATCTAATGTTTTGTTTCATTAAATCCTTTTAATGAAACAGGTTTCATTGATCCAACGAAGCGCTGCATAGGTTCCTTTATAATGCAATTTTTCATGGGATTAATGTCAAAATTCATTGGTATTGCGAAGAAAATTCTTTCAGTGTACATTTGTTGTCGTTATTATTTAACAAGAACTTTTTTTGTGTCGTTAGCTACCGACATTTTTGCCGATAAAAATTGTTAAAATTTCATTACAGAATAGCTTTTAACGACAATTTTCGTTAGCTAACGAATTTTTACTACTTAACGACAATTTTTTGTCGTTAAAAGTTACAGAATTTCAGTACAGGTATGTGATGTAAAACGATTTCGTCGTCCAAACTTTTTGAAATCGACAAAAAAATGTGATATGGTAACATACGTCGAATTAATGTATCGATTTCATATCCCAATTTATTTCATTAAAAGTAAAGTGTTTTTACCATGTGATGAACTTCGATAATGCCAGTTTAAATTCGATTTTAAATCGTCTCATTTTATATTACCGAAAAGCTATGATGTGTACCAAAAATTTAAGTAAAACGTTGTTAAAAATAGTAAAAAGTTATTTTTTATTTCACACATATGTATGCAGGGGAACGCATAAGAGAAATCTCCAAGAAGATACTTTATTTAAGTTCATGGAAACTGATCCTGATGTTTAAATAATAGATACATATGCAAGTACGTTAGAGCGACTCAGAAAAAAAAACTGATTTTGTTACGCCTCTGAAAATAAAGCTTGATATGTTTTATGATGATACCCAAAATATTTTGGTTCTAGCGTTGACCATCCGTGAGCTGGACCATTTTTAAAAAAGGTATTTTTTCAGTTTTTCGAATTTTTTTGTACTTTGCTCCAAGAAGACGTAAATAAATTTTTGGTATCATCGAAAAGAATTGAAAAATGAAAAAATTTGATACTAATATATATGAAAAAAGATAAAATATATCGCGATTTTCGCAGTTTATTTGAATAATTACAAAAAAAAAATTAATTAACATTATTTTAAAACAGATTCAATTTGAAAAGCAGAACATTATTTCCACATACGTAGAATTTGTATGAAAACCCGAAACGAAAATATGTATTTAATTAAATATATCAATAACTAGGTCGCAAGTGGTCAAGTTTTATATACCATTAGACACTTCTTCAAAAACTCTTTTCGATGATACCAAATCTTAAAATCGAAAAACTGAAAAAATAGCTTTTTTAAAAATGGTCCAGCTAACGGAAGGTCAACGCTAGAACCAAAACATTTTGGGAATCATCATGAAACATATAAAGCTTTATTTTCAGAGGGGTAACAAAATTACTTTTTTCAGCTTCATACAAGTTGAGTCGGTCTAAAGAACGTAAATATATAAAAAGCATCGTAAAATAATCAGGTTTTTTTCTTTAAGATACAATCAAGCATTACATTGACATAAAGACCTGTTCATTAATGTAATATTGAATTGCAACCGATGCACATATGTACCTAATTATTTTGCGGTGCTTTTAGACTGCATAATTTTTCGCAAATGCACCATGCTCATCCATTGCATCATAAATTAATGTACTGCGTATTGGCCATTTGCTTGCACATCATCCCAGCAAAAACTTGCATTGCAAAGTAATGAGTTAAAAAGCTAATATAACGACTATTCACTACTTATACATTGGCATTTTAACTCATTATTTTAACACGGTGATGTCATTGGAGGCAAGTACTTACCACCCTCGCTTACAAATAGGGAGTTAAATAAGTCATTACCACATTCGCTTACAAATAGGGACTTAAATAAGTTATTACTCCGATGTCACCAAAATTACAACTAACATGTCATGACTTTAAAAAAATTTTTTTTTTATTATTTTTTTTAAATTATTTTTTTTCTATTTTTTCTTATTTTATTTTACTTTACTTTATGTTTTTTTTTTTCTATTTTTTCTTATTTTATTTTACTTTGTTTTATTTTTTATTTTTTTTCTGTCTCTGGCGGGATTCGATCGCGCAACCTCGGTGCTGATAGACTAGCTCACTACCAGCTAGTCTACCGGGGCAGTGTAGTTTTTGTATAAAAAAACGATGTTTTTTACTCAATTAAGAGCGTAAATATGAGATTAAATTATTGGAGGCAACTACTTACCACCCTCGCTTACAAATAGGGAGTTAAATAAGTCATAACCACATTCGCTTACAAATAGGGAGTTAAATAAGTTATTACTCCGATGTCACCAAAATTACAACTAACATGTCATGACTATAAAATTTCAGTACAGCATAATTTTTCATCTTCAAATTTATTACAAATGGTTTTTTATTTATAATAAAAAAAAAAAACAAATTGTAAGAACAAATATTTTAAATCAATTTGTATTAGATTTGAAAAAACTTCAACCGTAGATGCATTTTATTACGAATGAATTATAAATTTCGTTAATCAACTCATACACAAGTACTTAGGTATCAGATTATATGTCAGCCATTACCAAACTACTTCTATGTAATGCAGATGGTATGAAGTAGTCATTGAAAAGTAAGTTCTTCAGTAATGGCAAGTCATTACAAAGTTTTTGCTGGGATCATCTTTAACAAAAAAAAAAAAAAAAAAAAAAAAAAATTATTATACGGCCTTATAAATATTAGTTGTGGCGTGACTGGAATGTCTGTCTGTTTTAAGAAGAAAATTGCAACTAACAATATTAACTGAAGGAGGTTCTTATAATCTATATTATAAAAGAAAGTCGTGTTAGTTACACCACTTATAACTCAAGAACGGCAGAACAGATTTGGCTGAAAATTGGTAGGGAGGCAGCTTAGAGCCAGGAGACGGACATAGGATACTTTTGCCCCGCCCACTTTTACGCCCACTTTTTTCGATTTACCTAAAATCAGAAAACGGCTCCATCGAGTTGACAAATTTTTCTTTCAAATCTTCGTATTAATCCATTTTAAGTTTTCATCGATAGAAAAATTTACCACGCCTACTTTTACGCCCACTTTTTCTATTAAGCGCATAAATTGAGAACGGCTTGACCGATTTGGACGATTTTTTCTTTAAAATGATCGCCATGGTCCAACTTAGGGTTTTCGGAAAGAAAATTTTACCCCGCCCACTTTTACGCCCACTTTTTTCGATTTACCTAAAATCAAAAAACTGCTCCATCGATTTGACTAATTTATGTTTCAAATGTTCGTATTAATCCATTTTAAGTTTTCATCGATAGAAAAATTTACCACGCCTACTTTTACGCCCACTTTTTCTATTAAGCGCATAACTGGAGAACGACTTGACCGATTTGGACGATTTTTTCTTCAAAATGATCGCCATGGTTTAACTTAGGTTTTTACGGAAAGAAAATTTTGCCTCGCCCGCTTTTTCCGATTTACCTTAAATCAGAAAACGGCTCTTTCACCAAATAAAAAAAAACAAAAAAAAATTGTCTATGCGCTGGCCTTAAGATGAAGTAATAAATAAATATAATTTCCAATTTGCCTTAAATACATGCGTTTCTTTTTTGATTGAGCCCATATCTACACCATATGTAAGTGATTTTGTAAAAAAAACTTAATGATAGGTATTCCATCGATTTTTATTTTAAAGGCCGTAAATTTCGTTAAATGTTTAATTTAAATCGTGTGGTAATACAACACTACTGTTTGCTTAGGGTCAGCAACGTGGACCGGGTCAGCTATCTATATATATAAAAGAAAGTCGTGTTAGTTACAAAGTTCGCCCCCATGTGCTGTCATCTGCTTACAGATAATAAGCGGTACCCGTGCGACGCCGGGGCGGGTACACTAGTCAAATATATATTAAAAAAAAAGAGAAAGGGTTTGGTTAAATTTGTGGAGTATACTCTTTGGTCGACGGAATAAAATTGCAACGGCATTAAAAGCTTGGATTAACTAATGATCCATTAATACAAAAAACTAACTTGGCAAAAGAAATTCAATTATATCTTTAACATCCCCAGTGCATCTAAGAGATCTGCCAGATAATTTCATGGAATGGATGAAGATATAAAATAATATTTAAAGCAATATTGGTTGATTAAATTTATGAAATTAATGTTGAAAAACATAAAATTTTCTTTAAATCTTTTGCAAATGTCATACAAATGTTGCATTAAAAAAATTGTGATATGTGGAAACGAAACAATCGTAGAACATAAAATCGATCGAAATTTATCACATGTTAGGCGATTTGAAAAAACGATTTACTTTTTAAATCGATCGAATTTCATCACATACCTGAATAAATTTAAAAAATCGGTTTTAGTAGTAATCGACGAATAATACAAAAATAGTATAGAAAAGTCGCCAGCGGGGTAAATAAGCATGGCTTAAAAATAAAAAACCAGTCAAAATTTGTAAGAATCTTTTAAAAGTCTTCAGAGAGTTTTTACACTATGCTCAGCTTTCCACCCCTTTATATGTATCTATCATTAATAACAAATGTTCCCTTCATTTGGATGTGTGGTTTAAATATTGAATTTATTCTTATCTTCTCAAATAGCTGCAATGATCTTCTGTTAGAAAAGTCAGCTTAAACGGCTTGGTCAGGTAAAAGCGACGAATCTCTTCTTATCTTCCGGAATATGTTATGGTTACTTTGGTCCTTAGTGATATTATGGTTATTTGCGGTCGTGTTATGATTATTAAAAACATAACATTTTTAAAGGCTGAATGCGTTATCTTGGTTACTTTGTATCATGATTTTTGGTCATGGTTACGACTATGGCATTATGCTTATTTCAGGCCTAATTGAACCTTTAATCTGTATGTCCAGAGCATCGAATTAGTCACAGATTTTGGAAGGCTTTAACCGCTTTTGCTGGCCTATATAACGAGCCCTAACAGCGAAAATAACGTAAGCGACATGATTTTAAATTTTCGTTTTTTTTTTAATAAATGACTTTATTGGCAACACTTGCATCATCTCCTAAAATATCATGGTCACATAATGTACCGTTACGATTTTATAGCAAAAACAATTTTAGTGTAAGCGACAAATTTCGTACAAAATTAATATGAAATAAAACAAAAAAGCTCTCTCCTGTTAAATTTGATTTTTGGCGCTTACATTATTTTCGTTGTTAGGGGTCGATAAGATTTGGCGATCTAATAAAATCAGCGCCAAAATAAATATACTAATCTTCAGAAGCAATGTTCTCCCTATATCTATATCTATTAAAATCAACAACAAGCTGCAAACCCTTAAAAGCAGATCCTTGCGTTATATTCTCCACATATTAAATATTTTTGTAATGTTGTAAAACAATGCAATTGCAATTGCAATGGCCAGTGTAGGGCTATTCAAGGAGCAGCCTCTAGATTTATTACCGTTTGGGTTGAGAATCAAAACCAATTTAGAATATTTTCTTAAGTTGCAATAAAATATCTTACAGTCCCTGCTACTTCGGTTCCGTAAGAAAGGTGCTTATCAACAGCACAATTTTTCAAAAAATTTCATCGTTCAATAAAGTGATAAAAACAACGAACTGTAGCCCGATAAAAAACCAGTTAAAGTTTTCCTACTCAAGTGCAAACATTCAGTCAATAGTAATATAGTAGAAAATATCGATAGTATCCCAGCACTAGTGTAGACACTCACTAGTAGTTCAGATTTCACTATCGATATATCGATATTACTATCGACTGAATGTTTGTACTTAAGTAGGAAAACTTTAACTGGTTTTTTATCAGGCTGCAGTTCGTTGTTTTTATCATTTATTGAACGTAAGAGACGTATGTATGTGCGCACGTTATTTTAGATGACAGTTTTTAAAAATTATGATGCTGGTTAGTACCTTTCTGAAGGAACCAAAGTAACACGGACTATAAGATAGTTTATTGCAACTTTAGTTAATGTTCTAAATTGGATTTGATTCTAAACCGAAAAGGTTATCAATCTAGCGGACTTTTCCTTTAATGGTCGTTCATTGTTTTATCCTATGCTCGCAATTGCAATTGCAATTGCATTTTTATTTGATTTTTTTTTTCAACATCATAAAACAAAAAAATTTCGGCATAAAGGCCTTAAGTTAGTAGTAAAAAACACAGCTAAGCAATCCATACCACACATGCCATTCTTGTTGTTTGTATTCATTGCTGTAATTCTGCGCGAATTAATAATAGCAAGTAAAAATGTGCTTGCTAGTTGAAATAACAGACAAGCCGGGCACCTGGCGTTTTAACATAATTTGGGTACGCTAAATCCAATGGTGCTAACCATTTTTTTTAGGTTAGCTCTCGTTTTCGAGATATACCGGGCTTTTCTATTTTTATACCCTTCACCACAGGTGGTGAAAAGGGTATATATAAGTTTGTCATTCCGTTTGTAATTTCTATAATATTGCTGTTAGACCCAATAAAGTATATATATTCTGGGTCCTTATGAGGAGCGAAGTTGATTTGACGATATCCGTCTGTCCGTCTTTCCGTCTCTCCGTTGAAATGAATTTTCCGAAGACCCCATATATGATGGGGGCCAGGTTATTATACATTTATGTCACATATGGTCCGGAATTGTTTGCTATTGAAATTCAGCAAGATCGATCCATAAATGGCTGAGATACAATTTTGAACTGGCCCTATAAGTTCACGATTTGGCGTAAAACCCATTAATTATTAATTACACTGTGCTAGTTGAAATAACAGACAAGCCGGGCACCTGGCGTTTTAACATAACTTGGGTGCACTGAATCCAATGGTGCTAACCATTTTTTTTAGGTTAGCTCTTGTTTTCGAGATATACCTGGCTTGTCTAATTTTTCAACTAGCACAGTGTTATTATTACATTATTCTGAATAATTCAAGTTATTTTTTTTTTGGGAATACTACATAATTTTTCATTAATAAGATTTTGTTTGTTCTGCTAAATTCCCAACTTTCATTCTTGATAAATACACTAACATTTATTTTTGGAGGATAAGCCAGTTCCCATTCGCATTTAGCTGGCTGCTAAGGCCAGATCATTTGAAAACCTTTTCCCCAAAACTTTTGAAAAGCTAAAGAAGATATTATGCAAATATTAAAACTTCAAAGTGAATGAGAATTACAAACACTTAAGCCTTATCTGCAACGATATTAAAGCAGTGATCTTATCTTTTCTTACATTCCCCACTACAATTGGTTGGATATTCCCCCAATATAAATTTTCTGATAAACATTCGGCATAATTGGGTGCTAAATGGCTAATATGTGAGTAAAAACTACAACTCAAAGAAATTGCTACTATCCATAAAATATACCCGAATATAGCACTCTTACATGTTAATTTTTTGTTTATAGAATAAAAAATATTTTAAATTATCAAACAGTTTTAACTATTTCAAGTATGTATTTCACTTGTAGCTAGTTAGACAAAAAAAAATTTTAAAATAATCAACACGCAATCTAAAGAAACTATTCTTTAACACGTTTCAACTTCAATACATCCAAATAAATGTCTTTATTGAATCGAATTTTTCTAGTTCCCATAACAAGTTGTTGGTGTTTTAAAGGAAAAATTAAAAAAAAAAAATTAAAACAACTACTGGAAAATTGTAAACAAGTTGAAATTATTTAATACTCATTTTTCTTTTCTTTTTTTTTTTGTTCCGATATCATCTGCCTGTGTGCCTGTCTGTCTGGCTTAAAGTGACTAATGCCAAACAATCTTTAGTTTTATTTTTTCCTCCATTTTTCTAACACAAAATTTAAAGTTTTGTGAAGAATGACACAACAGCCAGACCACAATAATAAGTAGAATTAGCCAAAAGTACACAGAAAAGTACTTAAGTAGTTGAATGGTAAATATTTGGTTGTTTATTTTTATTACGTTTTCTCAAAAAATTTTTGAAAGAAATAAAAAAATTGCTATTGTTCGAGTGTTAAGTATTGTTGGTTGGTTATAAATATTTGCCAATAAAAGTAGTTATTTTATTGTTGTTGCTTTTATTATTTAGAGGAGGATATGCAATGACTGTTGTTTAAATTATTTGGTATTTTAAGTTTCTTTACATTTTCATTCACGAGTGGTTTCTGTTGTTTTAAGTTTTGTAGATTTAAGTTTCTCAAAGAAGCATTGCACCAGATAACCCTTTCAAATATAAAAAGTGAAATAAACATTTTAAGAAACAGATCTTTAGGTAATCAGGCAACGACTTGTATTATATAAATATGATTTTCAATATAGAATATGTGGTTATTGCTTTAATATGGTTACAAGCATTTGGCTGACTTGGTTGTCAACAGAAACGAATTTCATTATCGGTTTTAAACTATTTGTTTTAACGTTAAAGGCATTAACATTATAACGGTATCAGTATAACGGTACAAAAACTTTTATAACGGTATAGATATTAATGTAAATCGGTTCTACCATTTAATTAACTTAACAAAACAACTACTTGAGTGTCACATTTCTTGCATGGTGGCAAATATCAAAGGGGTCTTTGGTTGGCAACAGCAACAATTTCGCTATCGGTGTCAATGACAGTAATCAATTTAAAACGGTATTTAAGCCATATCGGTGTCGGTTGCCAACGTTGGTTATATTATATTTATTTATTATAAAGGGTGTTTTAACCAAAATGAACGATGTTAATTGTAAATTAAACAAAAAATTTTCAGAGAAATATCTTAATATTCCTTATTATTTAAAGAAGGATCTATGAAAATTATGTGTGCAACAAAATATAGACCAAATGCTCGTCACTGCTTCGGTGGCATATATCTATCCGATGGTCCATATTCTCAATAACTCTAGGACATAATCGAGGTTCCATGGCGCTAATGTGCCGAATTATCTCATCCTTAAGCTCTTGAATCGTTCTTGGCTTATTGACGCACAATTTTTCTTTTAAATATCCCCAAACAGAGAAGCCCAACGGTGTCAAAACTCATGATCATGGGGGCCAATTAACCTTGCCACGACGTGAGATAACACGGCCTTTGAATATCTCGCGTGTGGCAAGTGGCACCATACACTTGGGACCACATATCGTCCAGGTCTATTTCCTCAATTTCTGACCACAAGAAGTCCGTAATCATCTCTCGATAGCGCACGCCATTCCCTGTAGCTGCTTGGTCGACCTCATTTTCTAAGAAGATTGCGACCCGATGATGCCGCCAGCCCATAAACCCCACCAAACAGTCTATTTTTGTGTAGATATTGGCTTTTCAACAATCACTCCAAATGCGGGAATTCTGCTTGTTAAAGACTCCACAAAGGGATCTGTACACGTCAAGCAGGCGTGTGCTAGATGTAATATTCGCCGTCATATATAAATATTTTGATTTCCATACAGCATTGTCGCTTGATGAAAAATGTATGGCGTAAATGGTGCCACGAAATGCATTTTGATTTGAACGCCAATTTTCGTAAAAGTCCTCAACAATCTTAACGCGCTGCTCAATTGCGTACCTCTTCATGGTTGTATTTGTCAAACACTGAAACAAACAAATGCGAAATTAAATTGGACAAACAACCTGGCATGAAGGTGTGGCTCATAATTAACATCGTGAATTATGGTTGGACCAACCTTTATGTTTCAAATATAAAATTACAAATGCTATTATACATAAATTTACCGATCAATAGTAAAAAATAATTCTAACACGTTTGTAGTCAAACAGACCAGAGTCTCTGGCCTGAGTCTAAACCGCAGCTCTCGCACTAGAGTTAAACTTAAATTTCAACAAACTTATTATTATTAAAAAATTTGTTTTCATTTCCTACCAGCCATTTAGAGTTAATGCGTAATTCCCATAAGCCTTTGACTGCGCATAACCCTAGAGAAAATAACCCAAAGACAATCATTTGTGCGGTGTAGGGGGTAAAATTTCAGCTTCTATTTAGAGAAATAATTCAAACGCAAAATATTTCCTCGAGTTTGTCAATTTATGACCCCTTTCACACTCGGCAAGTTACTTACGCAAGTCTCTTGCGCAACTCTTGGTTTGTTGATGTCAGCAGTAAGGTCGGGGTAAGGGAAACAAAAATTTAGTATAGACTTTGTTGTAGTCGGCAAGAAACTTGTACAACTAACTTGACGAGTCCGAAAGGGGTCTAAGTGTAGCTGCTTTTAGTAGTGGCAGTGAAACTTATTATCGATATTTATCCATTAAAATGCCGTTATTTGCTCTTCTCTGACCGGTTTCCCGCATCTACATAATACAAATATCAACAAAGTACTTTAAAACAATGTTGGTTAATACCCCCAAATAATATTCTCTTAAGTCAGATGAAGTCATCGTTTCTGAGCAACAACTTCGTCATTTTGGACAGATTAAAAAAAATAACGAAAACAAATTTTTTCTCTGTTATTTAAATATAATAATTCTTTTCAATACACTTTATTTTTAATTAAATAAATCTATTCTTGTTTCATTTAATCTTTTTGTTAACAAGAAGTTGGTCAAGTTCGTTTAGTTAGTTATTCTAACTAAGTTATGTCTTAGAACTTGTTTTCTTTAACTAAGTGTTGCTTATGGGTAATTATTATTTTTTTTAGTTGAAAAAAAAAAATCAAAGTTCAATCGTGTTAAAAAAAATAAACAAATTTGGGAGAAAAAACAATAATCTGGTTTTTCAAGAAAAGTATCCAACGAAAAACTAAAAATAAAAATTTTGTATAGAATTTAAATCTTAATTTCAAGGTTGCTTAGGAGATTGATTCTAAGAGACCAGATTTTAAAAGACAACTTTTAAACGATGAAGAATTTTAAACTTTATTTAATTCTAGGTTAGATGAAACCGGATCCTTGTCAAGGTCCTACTGGTTTTTTTTTTAAATCAAATTAAAGAAGTACTACAATACAGTTTGACTTTAAATAGTATAAAAAAGATATACGATTGTATTGACTTTTATACCTCTGTTTAATACTTCCTGACTGCAATGGCCTAAGCATTACATAACTCGTATGGGAGACTGGGGCAGCTTCGGCACTTTTTTTTGAAACTCTGAATCTGAGAAGGTATGCAACAGATTTAAAAATTGTATCGCTTGTTCTATGTCTTGGATATTGAATAATAACATATTGGTACAAAATTTTATGAATACTGTGTATTTGTTATTTATTGGAGAATTAGTAATAAAAGTCAAAAGTCGCTGAATGCGTCCCATACCGGGATAGCTTCGGAATTTCGCGTGGCGTATTCGTCGATTATATTTTTAAAGGACATTGTAAACTAAAAATTCCTTTTAAGATAAAATTAGATGCCAGTTGTGAACCGATTTAGCATTTTTTTTTAAGTAGATGGATACAGTTAATAAAAACAATAAACACACTTTTTGGACTTGGGAACTTAAGTTCTATTGCGCCCCTTAGAACTACTGAAATATTTTAATTTTCAGGCTTAACAAATAGAGATAAAAATATATCAAGGTTCCGAAAGAAGTTTATTGTAAATACGCAGCCGACAACACTTTCAGTAATGTTAGTTACACAATAAATTAACTTTTTACTTTATTGACCAAGTCAAACAAGACCGATTGTGCCCCAATTAAAAATGCTAAATCTACCCCGAAGCACTAGTTACACTAGATTTTAAGGAAAATAGCACAATGGTTAATGTTGTTTGTAATTTTTATTTTTAATATGGAAAAAAAAGAAAAAAAAATATTATTTAGCAGGCACAAGCCCTCCTCGCCGCATTCCATAGTTCTTTATTTTTACACAGGTTGTTAGTCTGTGTTCATACGGCTCTTGTCTTATTGACATGATTGCTACTTTATAGGCGAGAGGGACGAGGGGAAAGGAAACGAGTACACAGATGCATGTACGGTCTTTAAGTTTTGCTTTCTTATTCGTTGTTTATTTTGTTATTGTTTTCAATATCAAAAAAGCACATGTCGTCAACATGACATGAATCATTTGAACGCCAATTCATGTTCAAAGAAGAAAAAGGAAGAATCTTGTCAATAAGACATGAGCCGTATGAACTCAGACTTATTGGGAGCAAGCCCTTCCACACTCCCGTTACAACTCAACAACTTCCGTTCTCCCTTCTTAAAGAAGGGAGTAGCGAATGTGCACTGAATATTTTAGAAATTCTTTCAAAGAAAAATTTTTAACTCCTAGAAGGCATACTTCTGAAGTCAGGATATCATTTAAAGCGAATCTTTTAAAAAGGAGTATAGAGGCCTGCCACTTGCGGTGCTTTCCATATTTACCGCTGGGAAGTTGTTGCCTTATAATAAATTGTTGCCTTATAATAAATGTTTGTTTTATTTATTTAAATAAATATGAAAACACTAAACTGAGGGAAAACCCGTTTTTAGAAATAAATATCTGCAAGATTGTTTTGCACTTCCAAAAAAAGCACAAGCAACAGATAAATCTGTGCATTTGGCAACGCTGCGCTCAAATTTCCTTAATCTATTCTAGGTTATGCTGGCTGTCAATTTTTTTTGTATTGAGTTTGACATTTAGAACACATAAACCTACATACAAAAAAAAAAGGGACAGCTGCCATAAGTCTCTCTCTCTCTTTCTCTCTGATGCCTTTACTTATATAAACTCGCCTTCATCCAAGGTGAATTCATTACAAGTGGTCTTAGAAGCCCTGCTGATAACTTTTTTTTAGCCTTATCGTTGTTGGATGTCAACATTTTGCTTATTATCTTTATTCCTGTTTTGCTTCTTTTTCGAGATTTTTGTACGAGTTGTACTTGTTGTAGTACCGAGATTACCTGTAATGAATTCGCCTTGCCATGATCCATTTGAATTGGAAAGAGTTGCCAGATTTTACACTAAAGTGACATTTTAGTATATTTCGAAAAATGAAAAAACGTCCATAATAATGTTTATATCTAAGTTTTTCTTTTGGATTCAAAAATTAATTATCAAGGCTTCGTTATAAAGTGCTAAATTCCCATTTCATACTATTGAAAAACTGAAGTTTATTGTTGATGGGATAAGCTATTCCTATGCACATTTCACTTGTTGCTTCATCCAAAGATATTAGAAAAACTAAAAATACTATACAAATAAAACTGTTAAGCGAATAAGAATTATAAGCCCCAGTTTTACTTGTAACAATATCAAAGCTTAAACAAAAACAACAACAATAAACAGTGAGTTTATCTTTTCTTACAGTCCCGACCACAATTGGTTGCAAGTGGGTAAAGAAAAACAAATATAAAACAAATTTCTTTATTTTATTTCGCCAGTTCAGTTTTATTTACACTGCCACGTGCATATTAGTTATCAACGTTTTTCTTGGGATTCAAATATTAATTAAAATGGTTTCGTTATAATGTGCTAAATTCCAATTTCATACTATTGAAAAACTGAAGTTTATTGTTTATGGGATCTGTTTTAAAATCTATTTTTAAAGCAAACAAATAATCTAAAACTTTATATGGAAGATTATCTATATTGTATTTTAACATCTCTAGAATTGTTTAAATATTTAAAAAAACATCAAACAAAAGTCACGTTGTGCATGATGTACTTTTTAAATTGTTAATGTTTGTATTTTATACTAATATTATTTTAAATAATAACATCAGTATTGTTTAATGTAAATGTTGATTGTTAAACAGTTAAGGTCAAAATAACGTACAATTATTTATTTAAACAACGTTGTCAATATTAGCGTTATTAAACGAAAAAAAACTTTTTTTTAATAAAAAAAAAAAAAAAAAAAAAAAAATTAATACACAACATGTGTTAAAAAACATTTGTTTAAATTTGTTTACACGTAGCAATAAATGCTGAACAGTTTCTGTATTGCGGAAAGGCAGTTTATTTATATATTTCAGCCTATCTATATATGAGCCGTTTATTTTGAAAGTGGCATAAGTCATTTCGGTTTTTAAGTCGAGATATTTAAGGGTTTGCGTTTTAACACGTTTAAAAATATGGATGCTAACTTTCGAGAAGATTCACTTGTATTTGATACATCATGATAATGATATTTTTCTCAGTATTTATTATTATTATTTATTATTATTATTTATTATTATATTTCTTATTAACTCGATTTTTTTTGAAAAAGTGACTAATGCCACTTTCAAAATAAACGGCTCATATATAAAAATGAAAAATGTTTGTATGTTTGTTTGTATGTTGGCTTATAGACTCTTAAACTACTGAACCGATTTTCCTGAAATTTTTACAGAAGCATCACGGGAGTCCAAAAAATAAAATAGGCTACTTATTTTTTCGATAGGGGCAGGGGCATTGGTATCCCCCATTGGATGCCAATATTAAATATCGCATAAGAGCTGCTTCACGCATTTTGTTGAACTTTTGGTAGTAGGGTCTTCTGAGCCCCAAAATTGAAATAAAGTAACAGCGTGGGAAGTGGTTTCCCCCATAGGACGCCAATGTTTAATATCGCATATCTTAAGAACTGTTATAGTGAGAATGTTTAAACTTTGTAGAAGTCACTCTTATGGTATACTACACTTTTGAAAATAAAAATTAAGCGGGTAGGCGCAGGGGGGGGGGAATACCTCTCATAGGATGCATATATTAAATACCGCTCAACTGAAGAAATATTAAAGGGATAGTCTTCAAACGTGGTTACTACTATGGTAAACTATAAATTTCAATATAGAAATGGGCGGGGTAGCCAGAGGAGAAGCAGTACCCCCCATAGATAGAAATATTAATAAGAGCCGCTGCATGCAATTTGTTGAACTTTTGGTAGTAGGATCTTCTGAGCCCCACAATTTAAATAAAATAGAAGCGGGGGAAGTGTTACTCCCATAGGACGCCAATGTTTAATATCGCATATCTTAAGAAATGTTATAGTGAGAATGTTCAAACTTTGTAGAAGTCACTCTTATGGTACACTTCACTTTGAAAATAAAATAAAGCGGGTAGGCGCAGGGGGTAAATACCTTTCATAGGATGCATATATTAAATATCTCTCAGCCGATAAAGTGGTTAAAGCAGTGTAGCGAAGCGCACCGGGTTAAGCTAGTAGATTATAAATGTTTACAAACATACGTGTAAAAATTAGAAAATGATGTGACAATTGCAACTCTGTGTCTTTTGTTGTTGGATTACAAAGAGAATTTTTATCAAACCCTGAACTACGCTAATACAAATGTACTTCATCTTAATTAATTTATTAATACTTTAGAGATAATTGTTATTGATTAAGCTATGTTCACACCACACCTATTAAATATTTGACGTCCTACACGTAACCACTAGTTTTCTTAAAGAATTGTTTGCTTTTGCAAAACGTTTGGCTAGAGCAAACATTATTTAAAAGTTTCTAAATTACATTATACAATTATCATCTTAGAAATAAATTTTAGTAAATAAATAGAAATTGTTAAAAATAAAGCTTAAGTTTGGTCAATCTACTCGTCACGCTTTTTTTTAATTTTATCGTCACACATTTGTTATAGGTCCTATAGGTCTGAACATACTTTTAGTTAAAAATGATATTTTTAGCAACGTTTATAAAAATACAGTAAAATATGGTTACAGTTAACTCGGGGGAACAAAGAATAAAATTCATTATTATTGTTATACGTTTTATCTGAATAAAAAGGTACAAAAAAAAAACTTCATTGTGACCGGATAAAATGCATGAAAAATTTTTGAGCGCAAGATGGAAGTATTTGTAAAAGCAAAGGATGAATTTAAAGCAGTGAAGGGAACACACATACTATCACATTTATGATTGTGTTGATGAAATAGCAACAAAGCAACAGCCGAACGTACCCTGCAAATAATAGGACCAGTCCAAACACGCGTGTAAAGAGTAGCCCACAAGGGACTAGGACTAGTCCAAAAGTAACCCAAACGTATGGAAAAAACATGGTCTATTTAACATTACGATGTCCTAGGGAAGGACCATATAACCCAGCTTTGGACTACAAAGGAGAAGTTTTAAAACTACTCCATGGTATACTGAAGAGGATTAGTTTTGAAGTCGTTTAAAAACGAAAGCACGTCGTTAAAAAAAGAAGACATGTCGTCTCACTACAAGCACTTTTTAACAATGACATACTCCATGGAGTAGTCCATTTTATCAAAATGGATCAGGTGGTCCAATATTATTTGCAGGGTACATTGTCACAGACCACAAAAAGAAGTTTATAGTGTACATGTGTCGACGTCACACAAGCAGCTTTTTTATTCCTATGCACGCGTACATAGGATTTGCAAATATGCCCTTCACTGATTTAAAGTCATGCTTGTTCCTCTAATAAAAAATGTCATAACCAAAATGCTATCTTAGAAAGATGTTAGAAGGTCTTGAAGAATCGGAGTGCTTGACTAAAACACAATTTAACCACAAAACCGCTTAAAAAATATTTTTTATGTGATTGAGACAAAAAAAAAAAAAAAAATAAATTATAGAATTTGTTTAATCAATGTGTAAAGAATCCAAAAAATATTTTTTCATACAATTTAAATTACAAAAGTTTACCATATTTTTTTTTTCTTTTGAGTCATGTAAACGTTCGATGTTTGTCAGTCATTGTGAAGAGATTTAAGTAAAACTTTTATAAAACTAAAATTAAACCGTTAAAGTTTTTTTTGGGAGGGGGGGCGGGGGGGGGGGTTTATTTATTTGGTTCTTGTACTTTACGAATATATCCTAATGTTGTTGTAAATGTTGGGTTTTTAATTCTTTGATTTTGTAATTTTTTTTTTTTTTTTGTCAAAATTGTTGCCATTGTTGTTGTTTCGTGTCTACAACTTTAATAAGAAACCAGCGAACAACAACTGACAATGAGCTTTATTTACAGAAAAATACTTTGGCTTGGCAGCAGTAGAGAATGAAAAGAATACAACAAAATTACTAAAAATAAACAAAAAACGAACCCAAAGAAAAAATGTCACTTAAACATTTTAAAAGTTAGTAGTAAGACAAACACACACTTCACACAGATACAGACTTACCCACACACAAACACTTGCGATACATTTAGAACCAACCATTTTACAGCAGAATACAAAAAAAATCCAAAAACTGTCATTATGGTTTCGTTCATTTGTTAAGAAACTATTGAAGTTTTGGGATTTTTTTTTTCTGAGGTTTATTATTATTGTTGTTGTTAGCGTTGCTGCTGCTAATGTTGTTGTCTTTTTTCTATTGTTAAGTTTGGAAAACATGCAACTTGTACAACTTGCCACCAAAGCCAAACCAAGTAAGACAGACAGACAGACATTAAGAAAAAAAAGTATATATCAGTTGCATATTGAGTTGTTTGCAATAGAAAATTGAAAACGACATAAAAAAATGTTACGAAAATCTGGTTTTGTAGAACAAATGTTTCTTATAAAAAAAAAAGAAAAAAATTCATTGAATTGTTTTATTTGCTGCTACTTTTCTATTAGTTTTTTCTCTCCCCTCTCTCTATTGCAATGGTGCGAGTGCAAATCTATGAGTTTCAATTGAAGTAAAAAACCATGTTGTCGAGGTCATGCACCAGTTTCTTTTTCTGTTTTTCAGTGTTCAAGTGTGCGATAGTGTGTGGTAGTGTGTTGCATGTAATTTGGACGAGATCGTTTATACTACCTTTCAATTTTATTCAGTTAACGATTTAGTTGTTTTTTTTTTCTCTATTCGACTTTGTTTAAATATTTAAGTTTAAACTGTAAACAATTTATTAAAGCAGGGCGTTTCAATAGGAGGTTTGAATTGAAAATTGGTTGTAAATAGCGGATTTTATTAAATTGTTTATATGCTAATTATGTTTAATTTTAGCTACTTAAGACACATTGAAGTGGTTCAATGGATTTTAAAGCCAATTCTATTTGTAAAGTGGAGGCCGATAATGGAATTTCGCAAAACTGTTAACACAAATTGATAATGGCTTGAAACTTCAGTTAAATTTTCTCTTTTAAATCACTAGATAAGCTAAAAGATGATAATCATTTGAGTGGAAATGGGTTTTGCAGTACTTTAATTTAATTTTGTATCCGTTTTTAATAAAGGGTGGTTTTTAAAGCCTCATTCGTTCCATTTGCCTGGATTTATTGGAGTCTGTAGCGTTTGTTTTGTATTGGTTTTACGCCATATACAGCAATTTTGTTTATTTACAACCCGTTAAGACAAAAATTTGCATAATTGAATCACGAAATCGTGTAAAAGTTATTATTTGGTAGCGATGTTACTGAGTCTATTTATTATGATTTCTCAGATAATATTGGGTATGACAGTTGATTTGACATTTAATCCTTTCGTCATTTCTATTGGCCTTTACACCCTTTACATTGATTTTATTCAGAAAGACAATATTCGGCTAAGCCAAATCTTATATAACATTCACCATGGCGCGATAAGAACAAAAAAATTTATAAATACCATTTTTTAAATAGAAAACAAATTTATTTTGTGACACGCCCAACTCTCCAGCTTGCCCAGATTTTGTCGCATGTTGTGTATTGATAACAAAAATGCTTGTGCCTTATTTGGATACTTTGCCTCTTGCCGTTCTCCAGTTATACAGAAAAAAAAACAACAAGAATGTATAAGCAAAATTAAAGGCATTCATAATCGCGGGTTTTTGCTCATATCTCAGTCATTTGTAGACCGATCAGGCTGAATTTCATTAGCAAAGTTGAACGAAGCATATTTGACCTAAATACATACATAAATGTAAAATTTATAACCGTACACACAAGAGAATACTGTTAACTACTTAACATAACTTATGTTTACGCTTTTATGAGGGATGAGTCCAGATTTCTGGAATAGGAGTCGATTTGGGCGAACAAAAATGAATAGGATTTGTGGACAATAAGTTGCTTCATCGTTTGCCATCACCAGAAGTTTTAACAGAGCGAGTTGGAGCGACTTATCGAAAATTTACTCTTAAAATTATCTGGGGGATGAGTCCAGATTTCCAGAAATGCAGTCAACGTGGGGAACAAAAAAGAATAGGATTTGTCTAGACCGGATCATCTACATATCGTTACCTAAAACGCAAAAGGCCCTTACTTTACAAAAGTTTTAAATCAATTTCTTAGTCAGCAAAATTTTACTTGCACTAGATCGACATAAGTACAATATAAAATGGAATTGTCTCTCTCTCTCTCTCTTTCTCTCTCTTTTAGCATTCACATAAAATCTCTTTCTGCTCTGCTGTTGTTGGAATATTTTTGCTTCTTAACAGTGCAAAATTGACACAATTAAACAAATTTCGTAATATTTATGTGCTTTTTCCGCCGCTTCCTTAAAGGCTCAGTTAGGCGAACGTTGCTGTACCCGTAATGTACCGCACCGTACTGTAAGTACGTTGGTGCACTTATAGAACGTTTAAAAACGTGTCATATGTTTTCCCATATATAAACAAAAAGCAATAGTATACATAAAACAAAACACACAGTGATGGGAATCAAAAAATGTTCAAATGGTGACCATTGTGCAGAAAAGGTACCACGTGATTTAAATGGCATTAAACCAGTGTTTTGTGTATGTAAAAATGTTAATAATTTAATATTTATATTATAGATTTACAATAAATAAATTTGTATTTTTGCATATATAAATTTTTAGTATACATATATGTATTGTAAATGTTCATACACCAAACAAGGTTTTGATACCATTTAAAGTCTTTTATATGTTTAACATTCCCATTGTATGTGTATATGCATTTGTTTATTTTAAACATCTAACCATATGTATATTTGTATATTTGGAAATATGTTGTATTGTAAGTTGTTTTGTCGCAATTCCATAGATATACTGAAAAAAAGTACCAAAAAAAGAGCAAAATTACCCGCATTCAATGTTACATACAAGCTGCCCATCACTGTCTTACAAATGTCACGTAACAACGGCATGAAATTCTATTTTATACAGATTGGTACGTTGCAACAACGGTACATTGCATTTCGGTAAGCTTTTGTATTGGTTCTCTTATAACAAAAAGCGAACAGCTGATGGATACAGTACAGATACGGTACAGCAACGTTCGCCTTACTGAGCCTTAACCTTCGCCTTACCAATACCCACCCGGGTGTTCATTAAGGTATTAGTAAATGATGTACTTGTGAAGGTAAAACTATTTTACATACGTAAAACGAACGTCAATTCAATTACTTTAAAGCGAAAAGGGCGAAATCACTTGTTTTTTACTCTGGGCACAGAGCAAAAATGGACAACTCAGTGTATGATAAATGCAAAAATTATCTAATTTCAGTGCAAACATACAAATACAATATCAATATACAAACAAGAAGGGAGTTTACACGGTGTCTGTTCAGAAATGTCTAAAAAACACGTTTGTTTTGCTTTTAGGCGATCGGGGTAGAGAAGAAAGAGAGGTTGCCAAACAGACATGAAATGAGTTTTCATGTTTGTTTATATGAATTTCCATGTTTTTAATTTGTATGTATATGTGTATTAGACTTTTATACATGAAAACAGACATGTCTGAAAAGACTGTGTAAACTTCCTCAAAGACATCCACTTACAAAATTGTTATTCTTAAAGATCTGCTTATTTGCAATTGGTGTTTAACCCTGGATGGTTACTGTTCGTCGAAACTACGAAGCTCATTTATATTTTACTATATAACTTTTTTTTATGTGTATGTATCCAAATTACGTTTTTTTGAACAACGTTAGCTGAAGACGAAAAGTTTAAAAAATAATTAATTTGAAAACACAAAAAAATGCAGAACTTTTATTTTTTATTTTTTATGTTTTATTTTAGTTTGTTTTTTAATAAAATGCTTAACAAAATAAGTTTTTGTTGATTTTTTACTTTAAAAATTTTTCCGCTAGAATTTATTTTTAAAAAATTCGTCGATTTGACGAAGAGTGACCTTAATGTACCAAAATGAAGAGTAACCTTTCCGGGTTAAGAATTTAAAGCAGATATCATCTATTAGTTTTTGAATTTGAATCCACTTTTGCGTACCTTTTTATTCAGTAAATTAAGAAAATAATTAGGCTCGAGGTCTGTGTTATAAAACTATTTTATTTTATTTATTTTTAAAATTTTATTCAGTTTTATTTTCTTCCTTCTCTTTCAGGTGTCATTACATTTCACCGGGAAAACAAACTTTGGCAACCCTGAAATTTCCAACACATCAATAAATTTATTTCTCATAAAATTTATTGAAAACAAAAAACCAAACACATCAAAATAAATTAAATATTAAAAATAACAATTTTATTATATAACGACAAGAAAATAACATAACAAATATTACAGAAGACCCCAACGTTTAAATTCAAATCAAATTTAAATACATACAACAAAAAAATTAATTTCCATATTTTGCATGCAAAAATAAATGTTTGTGGAACGAGCAAAAGAGAAAAAAGTGATAAAATTGAAATTATAATCGTGACGCAAAAAATTGTTTTGAATAAAAAAAAGTGAAAATTTAAATTAAAAAGCAAAATTTGTTTTTTTTAAACAAAACAAAATTTCTGTAAATCTGGGCAATAGCAACAAAAAAAAAGAAGAAGACTTTCAATCAGGCGTATTTTATGTTTTTGGCTGAAAGCAGAACAAAAAAGAGGTGTTGAAACATCACTTTAAAGCGAAAAATATAAATCAAAAGGTCAGTATAACTTGTAATATCTCAAATATTTAGTTTTTTTTTTGTGTTTTTAACAAATAATCAAGAACTAAAGCTGATTCAATTAATAACTTGAGCAAACGTCTAACAGAATTAAAATTACTAGTGGTTGAAATTCGATCCTAATTACTTATGCAAATATGAATAAAACATATGTACATACCAAAGTATACTAAGTAACACGACTCTTTGACAATCCCTCTCAGCAGGTACCTACCCAGCAAACACAGAAATACTCCTTATGTATTACCAAACGTATTGCTTCGAAGAAAAATATTATTGCGGCAATAATCGATTTCGTATTGCGGAAGATACTTCCTTCGGGAAGAAACGTGTCTCGATAGCAATACTCCTAAGCAATTCGAAAGCGATTCTTCTAGATGATAAACTAGCAATATTGCCAGATAACCACTTATAAGAAAATAGGACAATATCGCCAAAATATAATTGGGATGATAAAAAGAAGATTTACCATTTTTATTCACATAAAGGCACAAATTTTTATTTTAAATTAAGTTGTTTTCTATAAACATATTAATTACAGTTACGAATAATACCATTTATAATTAAAATAAAGTAAAATAATATAACTAGCAAAAATTCAGACACAAGAAAGAATCAGAATGTAATTACATATATTGTAACAGAAACAACAAAACACTAACTAATATGCATATTTCATATTTAATTAAATTAATAGTTATGAAAGTAAATTAATATAAATAACAAAATTTCGAAATCACCAACCAGTCAAACATCTTCTTCAGTAATAACATTACACAATATAGGACACAGTTGTTTATTTGAGTTTCTTGATAGAGTTAGGGCATCTACATTAAAATCTAGTTGCACTAGGACATCATCATAGCCAGTATTTACAATTAAATTTGTGAGAGCATCCTTTAAGCCGTAATGTATATATGTACCAGATCCAATTTCAGTTGCACAGACATCTCTTGGTGTGTGTTTGAGTATTCTCACGTCTTTTGGTACTGGAACGTCTATACTTCTTAGCATATGAAACAATTTATTCATAGCATTATTGCTTATGGAATGTTTAATGGACCAACTACTTAGCTTACCTCTAATTCGCTCAAACTCTTCCAAAGGTTCTTCTAACTCTCCATCGAATTCATCAGAATCACTCAAAAATAATAAATTATTATGAACTTGATCTTGCTGTAAAGTCGAACAAACATTATCTTGATATACGCCACTTACTACCCTTGAGTTAAATATTTCTTCGTTTCCCGTAAAAATTCGTCCATAAATTTTGAAGCTTGCCTTTTGCTTAGTTCCCTAATAGCTTAAAATTCATATTCGTGGAGATTATGCTTTTTTATATTTTAATATTTTATATATATTTAAATAATTAATTAAATTTTTAAATAATTAAATTTTTTCTGTCTCAAAAACTATAAAAAGAAAGAAAATAAAAAAAATTACTTTGATTATTTTCTTCTAGGTGACAATTTGGGGATATTGCTAAACTATTGCCTTAGGGGATATCTTCTATTTGTTTGCAGGGTAGTAGTACATAACTCAAATATGTGTTAGTGAAAAAAATGTACATGTATTGATACTTTTGTATTTTTCACCAGACATACAGGGTTTCATTAAATATGTTAAAATTTTATTTGTCTTATTCAGTACTTTTTTTACAAAAATATTTTCAAATCGCATTGATTAAGTTTGAAATATGTACGTATATGCATATGATTTTTTATAAAACGTAGAATTTAACAGTAAACCGTATTTTAATGTATCATGTATAAAAAAATCATTTTAAAGGTAATATTATTTTAAAAAAATGTACTGTAAAAAAAAATTTGCTACCTTTAATATCATCTTTAAAAATAAATTTTATCACCTTTTTTACCTCGAAGTCGAAACCAAAATAAATCATTAACAGAAAAACATACTTGAAAATTTTAAAATTAGAATATGTATACATATAAATATTTGCAAATATTCAATAGGGTAATATCGTGGATATTTCTCGGCAGATGTTATTCATTAACACAAGACAATTTAGAACACTTTTTCGGGCACATACGACGTGGAGCAGGAAATGTCGCACAATGTTCTGTAGTCTTTTCCAAAAACGGTGGGGTTTAAATTTTGTAAACGTTGTCGCAAAAGGCAATTGCGAAATATATAATGAAAATTAAATTTATAATTGTGATACACCTACCCAGCAAAAACTTACATTGCAAAGTAATGAGTTAAAAAGCTAATATAACGACTCTTCACTACTTATACATTGGCATTTTAACTCATTATTTTAACACGGTGATGTCATTGGAGGCAAGTACTTCCCACCCTCGCTTACAAATAGGGAGTTAAATAAGTCATTACCACATTCGCTTACAAATAGGGACTTAAATAAGTTATTACTCCGATGTCACCAAAATTACAACTAACAATAAAAATTTTTTTTTTATTGTTTTTTTTAAATTATTTTTTTCTATTTTTTCTTATTTTATTTTACTTTACTTTATGTTTTTTTCTATTTTTTCTTATTTTATTTTACTTTGTTTTATTTTTTTTTTCTGTCTCTGGCGGGATTCGATCGCGCAACCTCGGTGCTGATAGACTAGCTCACTACCAGCTAGTCTACCGGTGCAGTGTAGTTTTTGTATAAAAAAAACGATGTTTTTTACTCAATTAAGAGCGTAAATATGAGATTAAATTATTGGAGGCAACTACTTACCACCCTCGCTTACAAATAGGGAGTTAAATAAGTCATTACCACATTCGCTTACAAATAGGGAATTAAATAAGTCATTACCACATTCGCTTACAAATAGGGACTTAAATAACTTATTACTCCGATGTCACCAAAATTACAACTAAAATGTCATGACTATAAAATTTCAGTACAGCATAATTTTTCATATTCAAATTTATTACAAATTGTTTTTTATTTATAATAAAAAAAAAACAAATTGTAAGAACAAATATTTTAAATCAATTTGTATTAGATTTGAAAAAACTTCAACCGTAGATGCATTTTATTACGAATGAATTAAAAATTTCGTTAATCAACTCATACACAAGTACTTAGGTATCAGATTATATGTCAGCCATTACCAAACTACTTCTATGTAATGCAGATGGTATGAAGTAGTCATTGAAAAGTAAGTTGTTCAGTAATGGCAAGTCATTACCAAGTTTTTGCTGGGTAACTCAACTCCTGAGTTATTACTAGAAGAAGCTGTACTGAACTTAAACATTGAACAACATTTAGATTTAATCCAAAGTATACATACGAAGGTTTTTCACGTGATTTGAATGATGTAGAAAATTCAGAAGAAAATATATTTTTGGAAAACAATGCGCAAACATACGTGTGTGGTTATGACAAGTATTGTTGACAAGTATTGTTTTTGTTATGAAAAGGAATTAAAAAGAAACACATCAGTTAAACCTCCTGAAGATTTCCAGGAATACGTCAAGTAATTATGTGAAGCATTCCTAAGTTTATATTTAATTTTTTGATATTCGCAAAAAGTGTGACAAAGTTATAGCCTTAATGTACATATAAGCATTTATGAATATACATGTTTAGAGCATACGTTTATTTGACATAAGTACGTGTTTTTACGTTCAGTTTTATTTTATAAGAGCTTTTACATCATAGAGTTCTATACCAGAGAACCTCAAAATCACTATTTACATTCATTCTTTGCTTGCAAAACAAAGTTCAACGTTGGTAATTTTTACATCATTTCGTACACATTTTATTTTTGCATTTATTCGTTTTTTATTGAAAGTGCTTTATTTGCATTATTGTTGCTCACGCAATATAACACAACTGAGTAAATTCAAAAGAACACATTCTTATACTTTTGTTTACATTAACAACAACAATAAACCACTCGATGAGACGCTTTTTCCAAATTAACAACAATAAAAACAACAATAACAAGAATACATTGTACATACCCAGTTGGCCAGATTGCCGTTGACGACATCGTCGTCAATGATGTATGCACGAATTGTCCCCCGTTGTTTAGGTTTTCTAGAAGACAATTTACAGGAAATCGTCGTGCACGACAGTTTGAGCGACGTTGTCTTGTAAGTTGGCTTCTATTTAGCTTTATGTGGGACAGTATGAGCGACACTGTCTTATAAGTTGTCTTGTATAAAAGCTACTGACGACAAAGTTTTCTTGAATGCTATTCAATTACTTGCTTGGTTTTCTTCAAATTCTCACATTCTTTTTTTTTTAATTGTTGATTTTAATACCTACAAAAAATTTACAAATTATTTCTAAACAATAGAACCAAAAATGATGATGAAATTATTCGCGGGCGGGAAAATGGATTACATGGAGTTGCGTATATGAGTTGAATATAAAACATATAACAGAAATTAAAATTTAAACTATACGAAAAAACTGTCTGAATTAGATAACCGTGGACGTCAAAATAGACGACATTGTCATGCAGGTAGTCGTTAATGATAAAGTAGGCGACATTGCCTTTCTTTGTGTCGTGCACGATTTTCGCGACACTTGTTCGAAAATGTCGTGCATGTCCGTCTTCGAGGATGTCTTAAAGACGGGGCCAACTGGGTACCTACTACTACTACTACTGTACTTTTTAAAATGAAAAAAAGTCTGTTTCTATGGAAATTGTGTGTACCTACATATGTTTGTGTGTTTAGTTTCATTTAAATTTTTTTTTCTTTTACTACATAGTTGCTGCTGAATGTCTCCATGAGTAATGATTGTTTCATTTCAGGCTTTTTTGTTTGTATTTTTTTTTCTTTACCAAGCATAAAGTTTCCTTTTTGTTGAAATTAAGGGCATTAATAGTGAAATAGTCTTCCAGTAAGACAATAAGTATGAGTTCATACGGCTCATGTCTTATTGACAAGATTCTTCCTTTTTCTTCTTTGAACATGAATTGGCGTTCAAATGATTCATGTCATGTTGACGACATGTTTTTTTTATTTTGTATAGTCGTGCGTATGCATGTGTGTTTTTTTGATATTGAAAACAATAACAAAATTTAACAACGAATGAAAAAGCAAAACGTAAAGACAGTACATGCATCTGTGTACTCGTTTCTTTTCCCCTTGTCTTTCTCGCTAATAAATTAGCAATCATGTCAATAAGACATGAGCCGTATGAACACAGACTTAAAGGATACATTTGAATTCGTTATAACTTTTTATTTAAGAAATAATTATAAATTCTTTTTTTTTTTAATACAGTATATAAATGGGGAATATTTTTAGTTTAGTTATGAAAAATAATGTCTCGCAAGTGTTGGCCATTTTTTGCTTCGCAAATTCGTGCTATTTTCAACAGATTTTCCATAACCTTTCGCAAAACTTCTAAAATTTAAGGACCAATTATCCTTTCTCGTTATTGAACTACTCTTGGATTTTCCGTAGTCCATATCCTGCAGTTTTGCTTATTATCGAACTCACTTAATTGGAAATGGGCTTCGTCGCTCATAATTTAATTATGAACAAAATTATGATCGTTGATTTGAAAAATAAAGCTCAACAATTTGGGCACGTTGTTTTTTACAAAATGCTGAAAAGAAAAGAAAAAATTATAATAAAAAAGTTATAAGCAATAAAAACCCCTTCGGTAATTTTGGACCACCCTGTAGAAACAGATAACGTGCGAAAGGTCTCTGTTGCAATTGATCAGTAAATTTAGTAAGAAAAATATCCGAAACAAATATTATTAGCAAAAAAACTGAAAACTTTAAGACAATACTAAAAACAAAACCAGAAAGCTCTTAATTTAACAACGTATTGTTCTTGATTTCACAAAAAAGAGCAATGTCGTCTTAGCAACATTCAGATATGTAGTATTTTATTATACTTTTCACACAATCTTCACCTTTAAGGCTCTACAGGCTTACCATAAATATATCTATACTCGTAAGTGGAACTGGCCTTTAAGAGTGTTCTTGATATTAACGTTGCGTAAGTGCAAATTGCCGATCAATTATGTGAGCTTAGTGGCATAAATAAACAACTGTAAACATTTTTTATTTTCTTAAAATGATATACATATCGTCGGCTGATAAATTAGTTGTCGTATCCATATCTCGAAAAGGTATCGAATAACAGATTACGCCAAATGAAATTACAATACAATTTAAATAGGAATTTCGATCGATATCGAATGCCGTAGTTTGGCCCTTGGTCGAAACAGCTAAGGAATTGATCTTAACTCAAAACCTCAAAAAAATGCACATACGACATTTAAATTATCAACCGAAGGTATGTATATAAATTTAAAAAAAATTATCTCAAAAACACTTTTTCCTAAAAATCTTTCAGGTAAGATAAACAGTTTTTTTTTTTATATTGATAAATTGTTTCTTATTCCTTTCAAAAAATTTTAATACACTTGCTTGAATTTCCTAAAAGTTTAAAAATCTTAAATCATTGTAATCTAAAAATCATTTGTACAAATGCATAATTTTAACGCTGTTTTATACGAAATGAAAAAAACAAGATTTTTTCCTTTTCATACGTCATTATCACCGTTTATTTTATACACATTTTATTTCGGCCCTTTCACTTTTCTTACGTGACACCATTTTAACGTACAAACGACACAAACGTTTATGAAAAAAATCGGTCTTTCTCTTTAATGGGTTCTATCGTCAATCACAGTCGTTTGCAAACCAGCTCCGTTACTGGCATTTCTTGCCAGTGATTTTTTTCACAAACTTTATCATTTTTCGTTTTTTCAAGTACAATTTCGGTTGATTTGTTTAGTTTGTATGAATATTAGAAGAGTGAGTGAGTGAATGAGTGTCTGAGTTTCTTTTATTAGCACTGAAAACGTTTTTTCGTTGAAGTGCGTACGTGCTTTTTTTAACAAACGTTCTGCTAACAAATTTAATATTCTTGGCCATTTAAATACGTTTTGTAAAAACGAAGCATGACTTCGATTGGAAAATAAATAAATGGAAAATAAAAATATTGATTGATGATGATCATCATCTAAATTTTGTTTATTGCCTTCAATATTGAAATAGAATTAATAATTAAGAAAGCAGAGGGTGGGTGTATCTTATAAGTAAAGTGATGGTAATTTTTGGGAGATATTCTATGGAACTGGAATACATTTTTGTCATTTGAATTTTAACTTTATACCAGTAATAAGTACATTGTCAAATGTCCGTCACTTTTAATAAGGCTACAATATTAAGCTTCTACGACTCCAGAAAACGTAAAGCTATAAGGCCTCGCTACTCGTACGTAAATGTTGTGGACACGTTAACATTGCGGCCGACTTCAATTGTGGGTAGTTACTAAAAACACATGAACGTGTTAAAATGTTTTAAAAAGAAAACAGAAAATTTAATTAGTTTTATATAATTTATAAACTTTAGCTTTTGTTATTTATGCTTTTTTAGAAAAATGTAAGAAAAAGTCGTGTATGACGATTTAATGTTCGCCCGGTCAATTCACATAAACATTTTTTTCAACAGCTGATACTTAAAAACGTAGAAACATTTTAGTTTTATCAGTTCAATCCGCTAAAGCTCGATTCACCCATGCGTTCCGAACAAAATTTTTGTCCGGACAAAATTTTTTTTATATTGAGTTTGACGTTTTACTTTTGAGAGAGAGAACAATGATTTTGTTCGGAACGTTTTTTCTTGAATTGGTTTAATTTTAATTTTTGTGCCGAACAAAATGAACTGAGATGCCACTTTTTTTCAATTTGTATATAAAAGTTGAATTGAGCTGCCACATATTTAATTTTTCGTTTTGTGCTGAATAATTAAAAAAAATTAATCAAAAATGGATGTTAAAGAAAATATTGCCCTGAAACTTATTGAGGAAATAAAAAAAAACCAGGAAGAGAATGTATGTAAACTAAATTTTATTTTTTAAATAAAAAATTTTAGTGTGTAAAAAAAAGAATATTGGTTTTCTGTGTTTAAAATTTAAACGAAAAAAGAAAAAACAATTCTTTGAAAACAAAATTTATAATTTCAAAAAAAAGCGAAAACTTTTTTTGTAAAAAAAAAACAAATAAAAATTTTTAAAAAACTTTTTTTTTTGTTGAAAAATATTTCTTAAAACGTTTTTTTTTTTAGAAATTTTATTTTTAAAAAATGTAATATCCCAGCTAACATAGGCTGTTTGTTAGACGATTATGTTTAATATACAACTCCTAAAAGAATCTTCTGACGATTAACAAAAACCCAAAAATCGAATTTTTTTTAATTATTACTTTTTTATAAATTTTTTGACATGCTCGTCTTTTAGTCTTGGAATGAACCTTTTGCGACTCTCTGTAAGAGTCATATAACAATTACTAAATAAGAGCGTTTTTGAAATAAAAAAATTCTATTGTCAATACAATTTCAATAAAACAAACCGACCTAAGGATCTGTAAATTCTACCACCCTGCAGGAAATGTCACCAGTGAATCTGTACTGTTTCACTATTGATACAGTCACCAGTACTAGTGACTTATTATACCCCAGGCAATGTTATTTACAATATACATTTAACATGTGCGTGTCATTGGAAATCTACTACTGACGTTGGTACTACTGACTAGGTAGTTTCTTTGGGAACATATCGCTCATTTGCTGCAAGACCGGCATAACTCAAAAAATGAAATTTTGGAGTTAGAGATGCAGAATTGTTCGCTTTGTTTTTCTTTATATTGCGTATTAAATTGATCTTTATATCTTTTATACTTTCCCAGTTTGAAGAGAATGTGTCTTCTTTTTTTCTAAGTAGTTAGAGCAAATCAAAAACTTTTAATGCGTTTTTCTCGAAATGGATTTTTTTGAGTTATGCCAGTCTTGCAGCAAATGAGCGATATGTAGACATTGGAACCAGAGAATCACTAGTACAATTTAGTAAATGAACTCTACACTTTTGGTACGAATACGAAATCATAGCAATCTTTTTTTAATTGTTTCTTCAACTTTTACAAGAATTATTCTTCTCAGTGGTTATTGATAACATTTTTTTCGTATTAGAGCCAAATATATTGGCAAATGTAGTGGAGTGTAGACTAGGGTATTCATTTAATCGACCTTTTGCTTTAAGCGGTTAGTCGCTCGATTAATTAACCGTGGTTTTGGTTTAATCGGTTAATAATCGGTTAATTTTATTTTTGATCGGTTAACCGATTAATAAAGTTTTTTATAAATTAAGTAATTTCAATATATAAAAATGCATTAATTGCTTATTTTTTGGAGTTTATAAGTAAAAGAAAAACAATAACATACCATACATAACAATTGTTGAACCAAAACGAGCAAGCATAAAAAAAAACAATTTATGAATGTAATATGCATTTTTCAATTAATGCACAAGGTGTGGTATCAAGTCACATCGTCATAATATCCTAAATAATATTTAAAATTGTTTAAAATAAATATTGTTGTGTTTCAAACAAAATAAAAATTGTAATGCTGTGTTCATTGTTTCGTCATAACTGTATAGTAGAAATCTAAATTATAAGCGGTAGCTTACAACTGTCATATCGTTGTCTTAATATGCAAACCTGCTAACTCACTTTCAGCACATTTTACAGGAGAGACAAAAAACTTTTTATTTTTCCCATTGGAAGCTTGATAGAATAGTAAAATTACAGTCAGTTTTACACACTTCAAGACTTAAATAGAAGAGAAACTACATGCTGGTCGTATCTTTCTCTACCACAAGGCATCAAAATCTCAATTTACATAAAGTATTTAGCCGGTTTGCATATTAAGCAGACGATATATATTTCCTGTAATTATTTTAAGACATAAGACTTTACGACTACCTTGTGAATCCACAAAATATTTACATATTTATTCAAAAATAAACTGAGATAATTTTATTAGTTATTAATAGTTTCAATAGTTAAAGGACATCTTATAATAAAATCTTTTAGAAAAGCAATTTGGTTTAAATGTTTAGGATTAAAGCGATTCTTTTCTTAAGTTTTGACAAAAGTTGACTTGGAAAAAATTCTTTCACTTATCGTAGATGAATATCTAATTTCTCAATACTTTTCCGGGATTTCTCTAAACATATAAAATACTCCATTATGCCATTAGAGTTTTTAAAAATTTTAAGCACTTCTAAGGCCCAGAACAGACGGTGAAACGCAACTGCAACTAAACTGCAACTTCTAGTTATTTTCATTAAAGTTTATGCCATAGACTCCTTTGAGGGACCACAGACGACGCGACCATTTTGAGACCGGTTTGAAATGCATTGGAAATCAGTTGCATTGAAACCGGCGTGCAGGAAACTCGTGTTTGCGTTTCATCTGTTCTCAAAGAAAATCGAAATGATTGTGATAATTTCATTACATCCTGGTACAATTTAGGTTGCAGGGTGTGTGGAAAACGATTGAAACTGGTTTCAAAACAATAATTTGTAAAGGGTTTCGTTACAGTTGCGTTTTACCGTCTGTTCTGGGCCTAATTGTTTCGGTTAATTTTGTTAAAAGACTGATATGAGAAGATATGATAAGAAACAATTAACTTAACACAAACATATAAAAAGTACGTGAAACAAAAAAAAGGTGTTGGCAATCATATATTTAACCCATTTTTCACCAAATTCCTGTTGATCGATGATGAAGACAAAAAACATTGAAAAACAATGTAATTTTAGTCATCGGTCGGCTGAAAATGGGTTAAAATGAAGATCACTGAACACCTTCTTTGTTTGTATGAAAAAATATTTTCTAAACAAACACATTTTGTATATGCGACGAAACAAATAATTAAAAACACAAAAAAATATGTTATAATACTACAAAATATTGCAAATTTTGTTACTTCGGTTAATCGGTTAATCGACTAAAATTAACCGGTTTAATCGTTAATCGAAAAAAGCCAATTTGGAATTAACCGATCAGTTAATCGGGTACTAATTAATCGGTTAACCGGTTGACAGTGTAAAAGCAACAGTTTTTTTTTGGCCAATGACAAATCAAGAAATTGATGTTTTTCCTCTATGCCTGCAGTTTTTTAAATGTTGCTATACTGTAGGGTATAAACATTTTACAAAATCATTTTCAAAACTACACTTCATTCCCACTCGAACAAGTAAGGAAATCTTTAGGCCAACAATTTCTCAGAAAGAGAGAAGGACTTAGTGAGAGTTGCGTTATCAGTTTTTACTTGCAAATCAACATCAACAAATCTAATTATCTATTATTATATTTTTCCTTTAAAAAATTTGAAAAAAGTACTTAAATATTTGTTTTAATTTCTTAGAAGTATTTTATGACTACTAATGCCAATTTGTTTGTTAAAAAATTTGTTTTTATTGAACGTAGTTGAGAATTTATTTTTCCATTGTCTCTGATGTTAACAGTTTGCTATTTCTCCAATTGTATTTCAAGGTTAGTAACAAATCATTTTTCCCAGAATTTATGTGGCATCGCAAAAATAATAATAAAACCAAGTTGTTTATTCAATTAAGAAATTGTGAAAAATAATAAATTAAATACTTTCAGATTATTGCTTAGAAATTGAGGCTAGAACTTCACAAGGGAATTTACAAATTACAATGTTTCAAACGCATGCAAAGCCTTAAAATTTCTAGGAATTTGTTTTGTAGATAAATAAATAAAACAAAATGGTTTTTAAAAACTTTTTTTTCTACAAATCTTCGTTAAGGTAAAAATAAAAAACTTTAATTGAATTCCATCCTTCACAAAAAATGGAATAAACTTTAAAGGAGAATTTTTAAATTCTAAATTAAAATCGAAAATGTTTAAGAAGGTTAAGTTACCCAGCAAAAACTTTGCTTACAAAATGAGCAGAAAAATAATGAGAATTTGACGAGCCAACTACTTACTTTTCTACTAGAAAAAGTACTTATTTTTGTTTGAGATGTCCCAAAAGTAATCCTTTATTATAATCTAAAAAATAATCAGTTTTTTTTATACTTAAAATTTTTATAAAAATATATAGTTACACAAAGTCAATAAAGTAAAAAAAATTTTTTTTATTTTTTTAATTTTTTTTTTTTTTTTAATAATGTTTTTTTTTGTTTTTTTTTAATTATTTTCTTTTTTTTATTTTTTCTTATTTTATTTTACTTTATTTTATTTTTTATTTTTTTTCTGTCTTTGGCGGGGATTCGAACACGCAACCTCGGTGCTGATAGACTAGCTCGCTACCAGCTAGTCTACCGGGGCAGTTTAGTTTTTGTATTAAAAAACTCTGTTTTTTGACTATAATGACATTTTTATTGTCATAATGAAAATTTAAATTTTTCTGTATATTTAAGATATACTAATAAAGTTATTATTTAATATATAACTAATTATCCAAAAAGTGGCGAATAAAGCTACAAAGTAATGAATTCTTGAAGTCATTAAAAGTAGGATTGTAAGTAAAGTTTTTGCTGGGTAACATACAATACCCTACGCTACATGCGAATACAAAAAATTTTTGTATTTATGGCCTGAAATATATTTTTTTTAACAAAAAGTATTATTTTGCGATTTCTTGAAACAAAGATACCGTTTTTTATATCTCAAGAACGTTCTTAATAAAAGTACATACGTATTTTGACTAAGAAATTGTTCTTAAAAATTTAAGCGTATTAAAGATAATAGTACCTTTCATCATTTAAAGTTAAAGTTAAAGTTTAAACGTTCTTTTTACAATCTAAATTGATTTTATTAATAAAATGTACCTTTTCGACGAAAAGTGCTGTTTTAAACCTAAAGTACCTTTGGAACTAAAATAATCTTTTGTAACAATGTAACATTAAAAAAAATTATATAAAAAACGGGTTTTTTTTAAATAATGTTTAATATGCTTAAACCTCTTTGAAAAGTAACTTTGTTTTGAAAAATAACTTTGTTTTGAAAAGTAACTTTGTTTTGAAAAGTAACTTTTTTTGAAAAGTACCTTTTTTAAAAAGTACCTTTTTTTTTAAAGTACCTTTTTTCAAAAGTAGCTTTTTTCAAAAGTAGCTTTTTTCAAAAGTACCTTTTTTTTAAAGTACCTTTAATTTAAAAAGTACCTTTTATTAAAAAGAACCCTTTTTAAAAAGTACCTTTGATTTTAAAAGTACCTTTGCTATAAAAAGTAATAAGTACCTTTTTTTAAAATAATTTTCTGTTCAAAAAAGTACTAAATACTTTCTAAAAAGTACTAAATACTTTCTAAAAAGTACTAAATACTCTCTAAAAAGTACTAAATACTTTCTAAAAAGTACTAAATACTCTCTAAAAAGTACTAAATACTTTCTAAAAAGTACTAAATACTTTCTAAAAAGTACTAAATACTTTCTAAAAAGTACTAAAAGTACTAAATACTTTCTTAAAAGTACTTTTTGACAATTTTAAAAAGTATTTTTTTGAAAAAAGGTTTGTTGAAAAAAAAAAATTATAAAAAATTAAAAAAAGTATGTTAAAACAAATTTGGTCAAATACGTACCCTGTTAGCCATAAAGTGTCTTTCTTATCAAGCTCTTTGAACACAAATTATTATTAGACTCCTTTCAAACATTAGCTTTTAAACATTATTAATATTCAATATTAAATGTTTTTAAATTTTTATATAACAGACGAATCTATGTCATTGTTATTTAATTTCCTTATTTGTATTATATCTTAATATCAGATTTTAAAATAAAAAGCGTCTTTTAAGCCAAAATTACCTTTTCGACCAAAAGTATTTCTTTTAAACAAAAATAAAATCCATTTGTTTCTATAAAGTATTTCATTAAACCAAAATAGTAATTAATTAATTTTTTAGCAAAAAGTACCACTTTGTAACAAAAGTAAATTTACAAATGAAAAGTCTTTTTTTTTACAAATAGTATCAATTTGATCAAAAGATTATTTTTAAGCCGAAAGATATTTTTAGAATAAAAGTATCAAAAATACTTTCATCAATCAAAAGTTCTAAATGTTATCATGTTGTATGTCATATGGGCATTTCCATGAGAATATCAACCACGACTAAAAAAACTAAAACGCTTGAAACTTTTTTTCAAATATGGTAGAAAGGAAAAAAACCCAAACTTTACTATACCGAGCTACTTATAGCTTATTACAATTTTTAAAACACAAAAAATAATATTTTTAAATCACTTTCTCATTGATTCATTTTTAGTAACTGCAATTGACAATTTTTAATATTCTGCCGATTAAATACAGATACTGGCAACCCTGGAATTAAGATTTAAAATTAATGTTACAACAACAATGAACAAGATCCATGACGAAAGAACAAATTTATAGTTGGATTAGCGGTATATTTGTTTGTTTGTTTAGGATGCTATTCTAATGTCACGTACGTGGTGCGAAAACATCATTTATCTCTGTCATTTGAAATTGGTCAGTCTTAGGTATTTCAAAATAAAAGTTCAAAGCAAGATATTTGCTGCAAAAAAATAAAGCACGATAAACGTACGATATTGTTTGTACTAAAATGCAACTGAATGCATCATCTTATTTTGTTGGTATTTAGTTTAAATTTGGTCAAACATCGGTCCATACTTGACCATAGCTCCCATACAAGTGCTACTCCCGAAAATAGTTTTAAGTGCCATAACTTCCTTATAAATGTTGGTATTTACATACAAATTTCCAACAATTAATTTTACGATAGGTACTATGTCATGACAAATTGCTGTGCGGGTAGGTCCAAAATTAACCATAGGTCCCATATAAACCCCCTTCCTTAAATCGGCTAGGGGCAAACAAATCTCATATTGATGGAGATAACTAAGTAATATTCGGCACAAATAACTTTTATATAATTCTTAACCTCATAGCATAGTTCTGTTCTGGCGATCTTGATTGGCCACGGGCCAAAAATTTTTTTTTAAATATTATAGTGTAGGGTATCACATGGTCGGGCTTGACCGACTATACTTTCATACTTGTTTGTTTTAAGTTTTTATATACATATATTTACAAAAAATATATTCCATGCCATGTGAATACTATAAGAGAAAAATCTGTCACGTACGGTATGTATGTACGGATTATAAAGGAAAAATATGTGGTTTAATGTAAAAAATAAAAAAAGAAGAAAAACCTCCCACAATTCGCAGATTTTCGTATTTTTTTAAATTCACCTCAAACTCACTTCCGTTTTATGTCACGTACGATATGCACTTATTTTGCTCGATATTTTGAACAACAAGGTTCCGATTTTCATAATTTTTTTTCATATATTACCCTCTAAATTAAAAATAAATAATAAAAAAAATTTTCCAGTAAATACTATTTTTGCAAAATTTCTATCTCTCTGAAGGCGTACAAATGTCACGTACGATGACATGGAACTGCCCATATGGTACATTTTGTCTTAGCAGCAACTTACTGTGTGTGACACATTATGATTAAAAAAATGTATTATTTAATTTATCTCTTTATTATTATGTTTATTTGTAATTAACTAGAAAAATGTTTTTGTACTTTTAAGCGGTTAAAAAGGGAAGGAAGTAATTACGAATTAACCCATTCCCTAGAGACTTTATAATTATTTAAATTTTAAGCCGAGATATTGTTTTCATTATGTTTTTGTGTTTTTCTTTTTATTATTTAATTGTTGTATAAGCAAATAATTAAACAATTTAAATAATAATTTACTTAAATTTTATTTAAGTTAAAAAATAAATGAGGCGTGTTCTCTAGTAAACTTGTCATAAATCCCTTTCACTCTTTTTTCTTATCGTTGTTAAATATTTGACACAGAGTACGAACAAAGAAATTTAAATAACTAATATTTACTTTAATGCTTTTGTTATTATTTTAAAGACATTTGTTTATGTTTAATGTTAAAAATGTAAACGCACAACATTTACAGCATTTATTAACATCATCCCCATAAAACACATTTTCTAATTACACAGTGACATACATAAATTCAAAATTTTAGATAAAAACATGCAAAATAAAATGTAGACCAACGAACACGCACACACAGTTACATGGATACGGAAAATGAACAAAATACACAAACAAACAAACAAAAGGAGTAGTTTTACTCTCCCTAATGACCAACTAACTTCTATTGGTTTAGTTTGTTGTTGTCTTTACTTTTTCCTATTATTTATTGTTGCTCATATGTAACTGTAATTTAGTGTTATAAAACACTCAGAGAATTGAGATAATTTAAGAAGTATATAAATTTGTTTAAACTGGTTACCACACTAGTGATTTTGAAATCTACTGATTGCTTGAGCTAAATTCTTTAATTTGTACATTTGTTTTTTAAAAACGTCGAGTTTTTTAACAAAAATTTAGAGGCAGAGAATTTTTTTTTTTTTAAATCTGTGTCATTTTAACAAAACATCTTAAGTAACATGTCGCATACATTGAAGGAATAAAAACGTCAAATTGTGTAAACTCGCAAGATTGGAAACACTGATAAATGTCAAAATTTTCGTGTGGAATAATCAATGTTGCTCAACATTTTTCACAAATTTGAACAGAGTACTAGGCTTTAAGCAGAATTTTATAACAAAAATTATAAAAATTTAATTAAAATTGTATTAAAAACAACTTCCAAATTCTTGCGTTTTACGCTTTCGATTTCCAGCGCACCCCTGATTATTTTAAACATTAAGTACATTTAATAACTAACATTTTCCTATGAGTCTATCTTTTTTTTTTTAAAGCAAAAGCGAGCGCAACATAAAAATATGTTGTATAAAATGTAGAGTGGTAGTAAAGTTGCAAAGTCTTTTTCGCAAAAGGAATTTAGTTTCCGTTTTTCCTCCATATTTTTGTTCTATAAAAGGAAAAAGTATTGTAAAAATAAACTGATTCTATTCTTTGGTAAAACCCCACCACACCCCACCCGGCCCGGCCAATCTTGTATTGCTCTAATTTTAATACTTTTTGCCATCTAGAGCACGGGTTCCTTTTTTTGTACTAGTTTTTATTTAATATTGTTATTGTTGCTGTAGTTGTTGTTGTTGTTTTTTGCTTACAACAGATAAAATATATAGAACAACAACACTATCATCGGTAGTACGAAGTGAAAAGTATCATTTAAAAATCTTCTTTTTGCTGCAGCTTTTGAGGATGATATTTTGCAGTTACATAAAAGCAATTGGCTGGCTGATTATTGCGAGGCCAATTCAAAAAGGAGTATTAATTTTACGGAAATTTATTTTTTTTATAGAAATACACAAAGCGACCGTTTTTAATCAAAAGTAAATAAAACAAATCTTAGGGCCATTATTACAACTTGAAGTTAGCTAAAGTTAAGATTAAATTGACAGATAATAATGTGTTTTCTGTCAAAAAGCGTCTGTTAACTGTCGGATAACAGCTAACGCCTAGTTACAATAATGGCCCTTAAATAAGCAAATTAGTACGTAATATTTTTGTACAAAATGGTACTCATTTTTTAAAATTTACTTTTTGTGAAAATAACCTCTTTTGTACCTTTTTCCAACAAAATTTTGTATCTGCAAAAAAAACTTAGGTTTCCTTTAAAACCATGTATTTTCGTTCACCAAAAACATACTCTTTGCAATAAAAACTCTGACTGTTTTTTGACAAAACTATGTTTTCAATCAAAAAAGAAAAAGTACTTTTTTTAACGAAGAGTACCATATCTGCATTACACAGCACAACAAAATAAAGCTTTTTTAAATTTTCTTAAACACAAATAGCTGATCTTTATATATTTTCATCTGCTGAAGACCTGCCCAGCTCTAATATGATTTGCATAATTAACACGAATTTTTTGTCTTATCAAGTAGAAATATTTTTATAACGCACATTTTTCAAATGAAAAGCACATCATTTGGAAACAATATTATGCATATTTTTTTTATCAAAAAATAACTGTTTTTAGAAATTTTAATATTTTAAACGAAATGTTACTTTTTTGTAGTGTCAGTTGAACAAAGATTAAATTTTTGAATAAAAAGTAACTTTTATTATTATTAAAACATTTTTTTTTTATCTTGAACATTAAGTATTTTCTTACTGTAAATAAAAAGAAACTATTTGTAATCTTTCTTTTTACAAAAGTTAAATTTTTTTGAAAACGTACCTTTTGAAGAATGATAAATTTTTTCCCAAAAATTTCTTTTAATGCTGTCTTCTTATCTGCCTCTAGTTGGTTGTCTGTATGAAATCTTTTTGTTTTGGTAACTAAATTGTTCATATAGCAAGAACAACAACAACAATTTAAACTATATTTTAACATGGGCATCATAAAGAAAAATTCTCCATAGAGCCATATAGAGCCATATGAACGTTTATATGGTTGTTTTTCATTACAAAGACTAGATGATGTTACAGTTTTTTCTCTATCTTCTTTTGTTCTTGTTGTTGTTGTAGGTTTTTTGTTTTCCTCTTATCTTCTATTACATATGTATGTGTATACATGTATTTGTGTTGACTTTTTCTACATAATAATCATATATTTTATTTCCTCTTCCTTCTCTCTTTTTATCTTACAGACACTAGTTCACTACTTTTATGTTTACTTTTTTTTTTTTTTTTGTATAAATTGCGTGTGTAAAATTTCGTTGTTGTTGTTGTTGGTGTTTTTATAACACTCGTCTTGTATCATTTACTCATTGTTCATGCAGTTACAAGCTACGCACATTCAAGCAAAAATGCATAATTCACACATACATATATACATACATACAGAGATACTATCATACATACCAAATATTTTTGTATAATAAATGACAACAATAACAAATATTATATATTTCTCTTATAATACATACTTTTTTTCCTAAAGTTTATTTATTTTTTGCTGTAAATGTTGTAAGTGCCTTAATGTAACACTTTGCCACTAACATTTTTTCTGTTGCTGGTGCTGCTGCTGGTACTCATGTTGCACATGTTGGTAAATGATTATACGCATTGTTGTTTGGCTGCAAGTGAATGTGGGTGTTGCTTGCTGCAGTGTTTCCATGCTGGTGCAATAATTTAAGTATGATAGTGTTAAAGGCAAAAAGTTATTTTGTTTGGTTAGTTTTTGTTTTTTTTTCTCTTATCAGTGTGTTAAGTGTTTAGAGTCACTGTTTATGCACTAACTTTATGACTGTAAAATGTAAAATTGTGTTCTTTAAAATATTTTGATTATAAATATAGAAACATATTTTTATATATTCAAAAAAGAAACAAAATTGCAATTTTGTGACAAAATTATAATAACTGGTAATATTTAAAGTAAAATCAATTTAAAATTTTTTAAGAAAATTAACTATATTGCAAAGCATTGTATTGCTGACACTGTGGTATGTCTAGAGTGTGGAATATTGACAATAATGGAAAGAGTGGGAAAAAAATATAAGTTAGCAGTCTAAAAATTCATACTCTATTATGGTGTAAGTAAGGAGGAGGCGGACGAATTGGCGAAACGGGGGGCCTATTTATCATACGATAGGATGCTGGCCATCCCGGCTCCAATTCAGAATATTAGGGGAGATACAGACTCTGCCATACGGAGGAGATCAGAGGCGTTTTGGGAAAACATAGGAACGTGCAGGGTTTCCAACGTAATGTGGGGGTCCTAGGATCCGGAGTTGACGGGAATTCTTCTGTCGCTATCGAAAAGGGACTGATAGGTTTTATGGCGGGCCATTGTTGGACTGCGGTATACGCTCGTAGGGCGGGGTGGTTGAATAGTTACAATTGCAGATTTTGTGGGGTACTATGGGAAAAGAAGACGGTAGAGCACTTGCTATGCTACTGTCCGGCACTCGTGCGCTCCAAGGCGAACTGTCTGGGAGATCATTATCTCCAAGATCTCGGGAAAATCTCTGGAATTGGGTTAATGAGACTCCTGACATTCGTCAAAAGATTGTGGGGTACACTGGGTACCATCACATCTGACTGACCTTTTTATTGACTTTCTTCTGCGGGTTATCGTACAATGTGGCAACGCTAGGGACCTATTTGGTCTATGCGGGGTCTTTGTGACCGGCCACCCTAACCTAACCTATGGTGTAAGTAAGAAATATGCTTAGTTTGCTGTTACTTCCCTATAGCTAAAATCGTTGCTAGTTAGGTTTTGGAATCGTTTAAAACTAGTTGTAAGGCGTCGTTAAAGGAGAAAGACAATCAGAGTTATTGTGGTTGTCGTTAACGACAGTGCCGTATTTTGTAGTAGATTATAGAACACAGGTTGAATGTTACCTTAATCTATAACAAAAAACGACACAGTTGTTCACGACAAATACAGCCACAATAATGCTAAATTAAATGTTGGCAGCGCAGCCTTATACGTGACGCATATAATTGTAAGAACAACAACAACTTTACAAAAGTAGAAAAAAAAAACAATTTAATTGTCTGTTTTATAAACAAAAACAACACTACAAGAAGAAAAACGTAAATTTTTGGCTTAGTTTTGAAGTAAACAAATTATTTCATGCTTAAAAAATAAATAAAAAGACGGTAAATTCCCGTATGCTTTTTGTTAAAATTATTAAGCAAATTTACAATCTAGAATGATGATCAAATCCATATCGAAGCATTTTGCTAGTTTCTTAAATTTTTGTAAACAAAGTGGAATTCAACAAAAGTGAAACATGATGTAACATGAAAAAATTATAGTATTCTCTATCTCTCTCTCTCTACACGCAGAGAAAAAATATGGTTGGGCATGGTTACGGCAACAACACTATGTTTAATGTAACAATATATTGTTGTCGTACACAAAAATTTGTTATTTATATTTAATATCAACAATATTATAGTTAGTATAAACATATCAATGTTTATCGCAATTATAAATTTGAGTATTGTTGACCGAAAAATAATTATTTTTCTAACAACTTAATTATGATAACTTTCTAAACATATTATATGACTCACAACCATATTAAGATATGTAATAGCCATAACATGATAACTTTCTATACATTTGTCATATTATGTTAAAGATGCAATCAAACTATTTTTACTCTTATAATATTATGTTAGCGCCATTTGTAAAATATTTTTGAATCAGTTGTGTCGTTTATTTTATATGTGAACGGTTAAACAATTTAAAGATAAAAAAAAAGTTTAAAGAAATTAAAATATTAGCGGAGTTCATTCAGTATTAGTAAAGTAATCGTGCAATTGCAAAATATCGTAGTTTTTTGTAAAATCCAACAACAAAACACACAGAGATTTCGTTATATTTTATAAAAGTGCTACGATATTTCTGTGGTTTTCGTGGTCAACCGCGTATGTCTTTAAACAAACTTTTTAATCTTTGTCATTACGTTAAACAATCGGAATTGATTAATCTTTTTTCAAAAAAATGTAGAGCGTTTAAAATTAGGCAATATGACATCAACATGAAAACCCATGATTTTGCATTTGCTCTTTTGCAAGCCTTTTATATTGAACTTCGCTATTTGATTAACATTTAGAAAAATTGTAAAAAGCCACAAAATAAAAAATCGATGCAAAAAAAATTTTAATTTATTTTGTATTTTTATGACAGCTATGAAAGGTGCTGTATCATAATGTGATTGCTTTTAAATTAATTATGATTAACATGATGATAGTATGATTACTTCTTAGCTTTTTATGAATAACATGACAATAATATGATTAATTTCTTAGCTTATTATGATTAACATGACAATAATTTGATTGCTTCTTAACTTAGTGTGATTATAAGAATAATAATATGATTAAGGGAAAAATATTATGATGTAATAGTACGAGTATATTTTGGTCATAATATGATTCAATAATAGGGATGGGCAAATTGAAAAAATATATCGATATATATCGAATCAAAATTTTTTAAGAGTATCGATATTTCTTATTTCAAAAATATCAATGTATCGATATATCGAACGTATTACCAAATTAAAATTTAATATACATATATACCCAGCAAAAACTTGGTAATGACTTGCCATTACTGAACAACTTACTTTTCAATGACTACTTCATACCATCTGCATAACATACCCAGCAAAAACTTGGTAATGACTTGCCATTACTGAACAACTTACTTTTCAATGACTACTCCATACCATCTGCATTACATAGAAGTAGTTTGGTAATGGCTGACATATAATCTGATACCTAAGTACTTGTGTATGAGTTGATTAACGAAATTTATAATTCATTCGTAATAAAATGCATCTACGGTTGAAGTTTTTTCAAATCTAATACAAATTGATTTAAAATATTTGTTCTTACAATTTGTTTTTTTTTTATTATAAATAAAAAACAATTTGTAATACATTTGAATATGAAAAATTATGCTGTACTGAAATTTTATAGTCATGACATGTTACAGTATTTATCGGATATAAGAAACTTAAAAAATCCACGAAAAAAGTTTCTTATAAGCGTTTATTTCTTATATACAATTATTTTATATAAGATACTTATTTCTTATATAAGTATCTATGGCCATAAGACTTTCATATTTTGGTTTTCTGTCTCTTTTTTTGTTAACATTTCTAACTTTTAAATAATTATTTTCTATGTCTTTTGAGTTTTTCACTATTTTAGATGTTTTTGCAATTTCGCTTCTTTTTATACCGTTTTGTATTTCTTTAAAAATTTAAACTTTTGTTTTTATTGGCAAAAACCCAAAGCTTCTCATGAGTACCAGCTCGCTCATATAAAACTAAATGTAAAAAAAAACTTTGTTCTTGTTGTAAAACTGTCAGAAAACAGCGTTGTCCATGCAAACTACATAAATTCTGTGTTGCCGTTGGAAGTTTCTTATATATTTTCTTTTTCTATTCATTTTGTGTTTTTGGTGTTTAAGAAAAATGTTCTTTAATCAGTTTTTTTCTTATAAGCGTTTTTCTTATATGAAACCTTTTTTGTTAGAAAAATCACTAAAAAGACATGGTGTTTTTGAAAATGTTTCTTAAAAGCGTTTTGTTCTTATATGAGATGTTCTTATATCCGATAAATACTGTAGTTGTAATTTTGGTGACATCGGAGTAATAAGTTATTTAAGTCCCTATTTGTAAACGAATGTGGTAATGACTTATTTAACTCCCTACTTGTAAGCGAATGTGGTAATGACTTATTTAACTCCCTACTTGTTAGCGAGGGTGGTAAGTAGTTGCCTCCAATAATTTAATCTCATATTTACGCTCTTAATTGAGTAAAAAACATCGTTTTTTTATACAAAAACTACACTGCCCCGGTAGACTAGCTGGTAGTGAGCTAGTCTATCAGCACCGAGGTTGCGCGATCGAATCCCGCCAGAGGCAGAAAAAAAATAAAAAATAAAACAAAGTAAAATAAAATAAGAAAAAATAGAAAAAAACATAAAGTAAAGTAAAATAAAATAAGAAAAAATAGAAAAAAAAATAATTTAAAAAAAAAATTTTAAAGTCATGACATGTTAGTTGTAATTTTGGTGACATCGGAGTAATAAGTTATTTAAGTCCCTATTTGTAAACGAATGTGGTAATGACTTATTTAACTCCCTATTTGTAAGCGAATGTGGTAATGACTTATTTAACTCCCTACTTGTAAGCGAGGGTGGTAAGTAGTTGCCTCCAATAATTTAATCTCATATTTACGCTCTTAATTGAGTAAAAAACATCGTTTTTTTATACAAAAACTACACTGCCCCGGTAGACTAGCTGGTAGTGAGCTAGTCTATCAGCACCGAGGTTGCGCGATCGAATCCCGCCAGAGGCAGAAAAAAAATAAAAAATAAAACAAAGTAAAATAAAATAAGAAAAAATAGAAAAAAAAACATAAAGTAAAGTAAAATAAAATAAGAAAAAATAGAAAAAAAATAATTTAAAAAAAATAATAATAAAAAAAATTTTTTTAAGTCATGACATGTTAGTTGTAATTTTGGTGACATCGGAGTAATAACTTATTTAAGTCCCTATTTGTAAGCGAATGTGGTAATGACTTATTTAACTCCCTATTTGTAAGCGAGGGTGGTAAGTACTTGCCTCCAATGACATCACCGAGGTAAAGTAATTAGTTAAAATGCCAATGTATAAGTAGTGAAGAGTCGTTATATTAGCTTTTTAACTCATTACTTTGCAATGTAAGTTTTTGCTGGGTATATATACATATATGCACAAATCTTAATTTTATTCCAAATATATATAGGCACATATCGATGCCTTACTCTCTCAACCTCGTAACTTAAAAATACGGTTTTGACTGTTTCATATCAAACGACTGGTATTTTTGTGTTCTAACACTGCAACAACTTATTATTTCAATACAATTAACATAGATGTAAGCAATTCTTTAATAATGTCATTTTAACTTTAACCCAAACACCGAAGTATACAAAGATAAAAAGTTTTTTTCTCTCCTAAAAAGTTGTATTTCTTTAAGATACGAGGTTGAGAAAGTAAGGCATCGATATATTGTTCCAAAACCGCATAAAATTAATCTTTTCAAGTTCGTTTGACTTTACTTTTTTAATAAGAAATCTGCAACAGTGATGCCAACTTAGTGCTTTTGGCACTATTTATGGTGCTTTTTGATGCCTCAAAACGCCAAAATTTAGTCCATAGTGCCAAACTAAACAAAAGCACTAACTTGGTGCTTTTTCAATTTTTCGTTAGTGCCTTTAGTGCTTTTTACAATTTCTATCATTTTCTTCCATTTTTTTAAAAGACGATTATATAGAGGATGATTTAGTTGAACTTTGCTATTTGAAGTACAATTTTAAGAAGGCTTGTAAATGATAAAAAAGTGATAAAAGAAAGTTACATTCGTTTTACCAAAAACTTAATTCACGAGGTTAGAGCTAGGCTTCCTAGCAATTTGGAAATTTTACGAAACGTTGCACTTTTTAGCGTTGACAACAAATCGTTAGTAATCGTAATAAAAACGATGTATTTCGGTAAACATTTTTTAAAGATGTAAAAATAGAATATGGATTGGAAAATATTAGGAATAGTTAGAAAACATGCAGTCGGAAACAGTAAAAAAAAGCGCAAAGACTTTAAAAACAAAAAACAGAAGAGCCGAAGCTTGGTATATGCAAAGTGTTAAATAAACTAAAAACATCTGACAGAAAAAAATACTTTTATAACGAGCGTTGTGTAACCTGCCATTTTTCATGCACTTTAGTTTTCCACGTGTTGTTCTACCTCTAGTGCTATTAAAAAAAGGGTTGACTAAGTATTCAGAAGCGTACATATTTATATTTATTATTTAATTTTAAATTTTTTTTAAATTTGAGGTTTTGTGTTTAATTAAAATAGTGCTTTTTAGTGCATTTTTTAAATTTTAAAGTGCTTTTTGCTCTCAAAAAGTTGGCATCACTGTTCTGCAAGGTGAAAAATCCGCTTCTATCTTAATTCTTCTTCTAATCCATGCAGTCTACAACTGACATGAAATGCTTAATATTAACACTATTGAGTGAATCCATGTCAAACCATTAAGTCGTTCGGCATCATCACCTCCGATTTGAATGAAATTCAACACAAATGTTGAATGTTATTGGACTTTAACAAAACATAAATTTTCAGACACCAGATTCTTTCGGCTTCCGAAATATGACGTCATAAAAGATGTGAAAAATGTGAAAAAACTCAAAAGTCTCCTTACAAAAGGGGATAGAATTCTTGAACTACGCAAGATAATTTAGTTTTATTGGCATCGTTTTAAAGGTGAAAGTACACCCTTTAAAATGATATGCATATTGTGTTTTTCTAAGAAAAGGTCAAAGGTCAATTATTGGGGTCTTGAGTTCAAAGGTCCATATCTAGAAAAGTATATTTTTTAAAATTCTTAAAAAAATATATGTTAAGTATTATACCCTCTTCAACATTTGCAGAAAATTTAAAGGTGGAGACTCGATTGGTGTCAGAGTTATATACCAGAACGTGATTCTAAGTATGTTTTGTGTTCAAAAATCCCTTGTTGTTGTTGTATTTTAATTATTGTTTTCAGTATATCTGGAGAACGGCAAGAGCCAAAGTTTCCAAATTTAGTACACAAATTTTAGTTATCAATACACACCATCCCACAAAATGTGGTCGGGATTGGAGAAGTGGGCGTGGTACCTCCCGTACAAGAAATATCAAAGTTCAAGAGTTCTATCCCCTTTTGTAAGGAGACTTTTGGGTTTTTTTAACATTTTTCACATCTTTTATGACGTCATATTTCGGATGCCGAAAGAATGTGGGGTCTGAAATTTATGTTTTGTTAAAGTCCAATTACATATAACATTTGTGTTGAATTTCATTCAAATCGGAGGTGCTGATGCCGAAAATGCCATTTTTTTCGTGATGGCTTGACGTGTTTTAACTCTATTATGATGTTAGTGTTAAGTATAGACTCATCATGTAAGAGGTTTTCTCATGTTATAACACGGTTGTTAATGCAAATGTTTTAACAACGCTTTTATAACCATGTTATAACAGCAAATCATGTGAGTTGTAGACGGGGAATTATAGATCTTCGTATTAGTTTAAAAAAAAACATATGATGCTTGCAATGATACCAATTTTTAAATACATAAAGTTTGAAAAACGGCTAAAATTTTGAGTTTTTAATGAAAAACTGACTTTAAAACATATCGAATTCGATCGTCGTATTTCAATATCGATACATCGATATATCGGTATTTTAAATATCGGCGATATATATCGATTATTTTTTTTTAAATATTGATATATTTTGCCCATTCGTATTCAATAATAATCTTAATATGGTGACTACAATCATGAATCTTATCATAATATGTTGCTCTTAGAATATGTTTACCACAACCATGTTTTTTCTTTGCGTGTATTTTTCTCTGGTTCCAGGGGCAAGTTCTTGGAATTTTTCAAAAATAAATACAAAGACTATAAAACAATATTTAAATAGGAACAACATATTGAGGGGAATTGTCAAATTTATTTTTTTTTATAAAAACTTATAGCGTAAACAAAGCAACTAGTTATAAAATATTATTAAAATGCATACAAATTAACTTGTTGGGCTCCTATGAATATATAAAATTTTTTGATATATGAAAAAAATCAAAACCAGTTTAAAGTAAATTTTTCTAGCTAGTTCCTTTTTCTGCAAGGATTTTACCCTTACAGAATATTGATATTCAACAATCTTAGCGCGCTGCTCAATTGTGTGCCTCTCCATTGTTGAATTTGTCAAGTACTGAAACAAAGAAATGTCAAATTAGGTTGGTGAAAAAGCTTGACATTAAGGTGTGATCATAGGGAATTAAAAAAAAAAAAAAAATTAACATCGTGCGTTATGGTTAAACCGCCCTTTATAAGAAGCAACCCTGGTTTAAGACTGTACTACTAAAATACTTCTGATTTTAAGACTATTTGGCTATGGAACTATAATATCGTAAGTAAGATCTAGAAGACTTAAAGTTCATAAGACTACAAAACTTTAAGACTAAAATACAATTAATGTTTAAAGTTAAATAACAAAATACATGTTTGCAATTTAATTTGTTTTGGATTTTTATGTTTTCCTTTAATAAATTTCTTGTCCGCATTGAAATTCAAATTATTTTTTAATATAAAATTTCTTTTTAAAACTCCACTTCTGTTTGTTCATTTATTAAAAATAGAAAATCTAAAAAAAACTCATAAATTTTAATCAAAATCCATGTTAAACTCAACAAGCTTAAATGTTATTTTGCAACAAATACTACGCACACACATACTTTCAGGAGTTTATTGACTATAGCATACACCTAGGCGTATTATTTAATACTTAGCAAAGCATAAGCCATACAAATTATTTATTTGGGTTTAAATGTAGAAAATGTTCTTTTAAATCTTCATATTTATTTTTTTTAAAAACTTGTTTTATCTTGCTTCCTTTTTTTTTTTTGAAAAAAGATAAAAAAACTCAGCACAATATTAATTAATTTAACAAAATAAAAGAAGAAAAATTATAAAACTTCAACATAAATCTAAAGTGAATTTAAGTGAATTATTTGCAGGTTGCATAACCTGAATTCATATGAAATAAAACATAATTTGCTTGCTTCACATGAGTATTTTGCTGCATTTAGAGGAAGAAAAAGGTAAAGAGAGTTGAAGAGCAACAAAAAAAAAAAAAAACATATTGTAGAAGAAAAATTAATTGGTTCTATGCATAAAATATTATTTAGCTTCATATGATGCAGTATGTGAAATTAAAGTTTCTTCATAGTTGTATATGTATGTATGTAGAAACATATGCACAGTGGGATAATTGATGAGAAGGACAAACTACACAGAAACAATTCTTTCCATTTTTTTTAATCAATTAAACCATTAATCAAATATATAATCAGTTTTAAATTTAATTTTAATAAGGTGAATTAAACGTTTACTTCTATCATTTGCTGCAGAAAATGTTGTTAATATCAACAAATATTTAATTGATGCTGTTAATTTGTTTTCTGGCTCAAATTTCATTAATTTTTTAATTAATATCACAAATTTTGTAATTGAAATCAGTTTTTAATTTTTTTCAGTGTACTTGACTTAATCCCAATTATAAGAGTTTGATACTTAAACATTTTTGTTTGATTTTTTCTTTTGCCCATAATTTTTCTGTAAAAGCTTGTTTTATTTATTTTGAGTCACCCTGTTGTAGTACGACAAGTGTACCAAATTATGTGCACATCTTTTTGAAGGTTGTGAATAATTTGTAAGATATATTAAAGCTTAATTAAAAAAATATGTATATAAACAAGTATATTTATAAGAATGTATTAAAGTACGAACAGAGGATAATACTTTTTAAGAATTTATTGCTTTGCTATAACAGTTACACCCTTTAAAAGATAAAATGAAATAAATAAATGTTGAAAAGAAAATGAAAGTTAAAAGACCTAAAAACGAAAACTCTTTAAATAACAAGAATTAAAGGATTTATCAAATAACTATCAGTTTTGTACTCATATGCTTTTTGATACAAAATTTTTTCAGAGTTTTGTACCTAAACTGATTATCATACGCTCCACCACAAGCAGTTGTGAAGAGGGTAACTACGTTTGTCATTCCGCGTGAAAAATAAATCAGTGCAAGTTAAACTCTCTTTTTGGTTTAAAATATGTTTAAACCAGCAAATCTTTAATTCAGTAAACATTTAAACCATCTCTAAATGCATAAAATTGGGCGTTTAAACTACCAATACAAACCATATGAATTTGACAACATTTATCGTAGTGCTGCCACAATATTATTTTTTGCACTGCATATAATATATGGGGCACTGATTTACAGCTGTTAAGTTTAAACTACATATAAATTCCAGTTTAGTTCAACTAAACCAGCGTTTAAACATTTATTGATCTATTAGCCATTAGTCGATTAAGCCATGTCCGCCTGTTGAAACTACGCTGACTCGCTCGAACTACTCAAAAGAAGAGAACAATATTGGTGTCAAATCGTTTCTTAACCGGTTTGGGATGGAAACCAAGGTTCAGTAGGATAAGAGTTATGAATCAAAATGTTGAACAAACACCCTTTAAAAAATTTAAAATTTGTTACAAAAAATGTCATTAATAGCGTTGTAAATGCAATTATTGAGACACGATTTTGCAAAAATTCGTGACTAGAAATAATACCACGAAATTTCGGGAAGATCGACCATAATTTTTCATTGACCCCATATAGAGTCCCCTATCGAAAACCACTTCAGTAAGACTAAAAACGTAAAGACTATTGCAATTAATTTTGGTCACAAAAACTTTATATGAATAGAAATCACACTGTAAAATACCTTTAAGCATAGTTCATAATTTACCACAGGTCCGATATAAAGCCTACTCCTGAATTGTCCTAGCTGTCGGTGGAGGGTATCAAAGATTCGGCACAGCCGAAAATAGCACTCTTACTTGTTTTTTTAAGTATCTGGGCAGGAGAATTTTTATTTTTTTTGATTAAATTTGTAATTTTTATTTATTTGTAGTATTTTTTTTTTTAATTACTTTGTAAAAAGGACCTTTTTGTTAAATAGTATATTGTTGTAAAAAGAACCTTTTTGTAAAAAAGCACCTTTTTGTAAAAAATATCTCTTTTGTAAAAAAGTACCTTTTTGTAAAAAAATAACTTTTTGTGAAAAACTACCTTTTTGTAAAAAAGTACCTTTTTGTAAAAAAGTATCTTTTTGTAAAAAAGTACCTTTTTGTAAAAAGTATATTTTTGTGGAAAAGTACCCTTTTGTGAAAAAGTATCTTTTTGTAAAAAATTACCTTTTTGTAAAAGAAACACCTTTTTGTAAAAAAAAACTTTTTGTAAAAACAAAGTACCTTGCTGTTTAAAAAAATACTCTTTTTTAAAAAAGTAACCTTTTGTAAAAAAGTAGCTTTTGGTGAAAAATACGTTTCTCTCTAGGTTTTTCCTCTGGCTGAAAATAGCACCTTTTTAATGGCTGTTGTGAAAAATGTAACTTAGGCCCTAATTGTGTAAAACGCAACGCAACGCCAAGAATTAAACTGAAAGCAAAAACAAAGTAAAAACTATTTTGTAATTTGGTATTCAATTTTTAAATTTCAAACGCTGCATATCTTGTGGCGTTGAAAATTTTAAAACGCAATATGAATTTCTGTAGAGAGCAACAAAAAAATTATGAAATATTTTTGAATTTGTTGATACTTTGAATCAGAGATGTAAATGAATCATTCATTTTTGATTTTAATTCATTACGAATTAGCTAAATTTTGAATTAATTCTTTTCACACAAAAAATGAATTGAATGAAATTTGAGTCAATTCATTTGAATTTAGCAAAATGAACTGCAATTCATTTTTAATTCAAATGAATTGGTAAAATGAGTTACAATTCATTTCCAATTTATTCGAATTGAATTGACTTTGAAATAATTCAAATGAGTTAGAAAAAATGAATTGCAATTCATTTCCAATTCATTTGAATTGATTTTGAAAAAAGACTACTGTAAGTAAATGTGAAGAAGCATTACTCCCGTTTTGTTAACCAGTTCATTTTATTATATCAGACAGCATTACACTCATTTCGGATATCACCTAGTACGAGATATTCGTCGAAAGGCATAGAAAATAATAAGAATAGAAATTCCAATGATGTACTGTAATTAGCAGGTAACGGCAGAATATGACTTGAATTAGTAGGGGCTGCGAAAATCCTATCAGCATGAGCAGTAACTCATTTGAATTAATTCAAAATCAATTCAAATGAATTGGAAATGAATTGCAATTCATTTTTTCTAACTCATTTGAATTAATTCAAAGTCAATTCAATTCAAATGAATTGTAATTCATTTCACCAATTCATTTGAATTAAAGATGTTTTGCAATTCATTTTGCCCAATTCAAATAAATTGACTAAAATTTCATTCAATTCATTTTTTCACACAGAATTAATTAAAAATTTGCTAATTCAGTGGATGAATAATTCACGAATTAATTCAAAAATGAATGATTCATTTACATCTCTGATTTCAACGTTGTTTTACACAATTACAGCCTTAATGTTTTAGAAATGGTGTACATTCTACTACGATTAAGTTAAGGCATTAAATTTGTTATATTTTTTTTTCTTTTTGTGAATAAACCAAACCTGGAACAAAACTTTTTTTTTAAAGGCAACATGTTTTTTTTTGGTGATGATATTTTTTTCTCTGTGTTAAAATGGTAGTTTATCAACACAAGAGAACGAATGAAGGAACATATTCTTAATTCTCACATTTATTGTGAAAGAGCTCTACTTTCGCTCACATTCACATACATCATATAAGCAAAATAAATAAGTTTTACAAATGTGGAATGTTTAAAATTTTTTCGTAGATAAATTTCAAAGTCATTTAAGTTGTGTTTCTTGCATGTTTTCTTCCTCTTAGATTAAGTTTCTGTTTCAGAAATTTTTCTGAATTTTTTGCATGTCGAGTTGTGGTAACAATTCTTGTTCTACTACGTGTGGAAGATAAATATTGTGTGTAAGTGTGTGTGTATGTATTACACATTCATATTCAGTATCTGTGTGCATTTTAAAACGTGCTTGGCAATACAAAAATATTTTCTTATTATTTTTGTTTTGAAGATATGCTCAATGCACATTTTTGTGTATTATTTTATTTAGAATGTGCTACAGAGCCTGGTTTTGGTAAGTCAAAAACAAAAAAAAAATTTTTTTTTTAACTGCCAAAGAAAGAAATATTTTGTTTATTTTTGTTGGTAAATAAATATTTTTCTCTCAATTCTTTAGTCGTGCATATGCCAGCATTATTATTGTTTGAGTTATGCATTGCATTTGTGTTTGTTTTTATCATACATACAAGATAAACAGAACAAGTAAGAATGCTAAATTCGGCTATACCGAATCTTATATAGCCTTCAACATAGTAACGTTCTCCAAGTATACAGAAATCTATAATGTCTTTGTATGAGAAGTGCAACGCCCACTTTTCTAATCCCACCCATTTTTTTTAGAGATATTGTTTATTAATAAACCAGCTATGTGTAACAAAATTGGAAAATTTTGTCTACTACTGTTTCTTAGATACAAAAAAATCATTTTGTACCACGCCTACATCTCCATTCCAGCCCACATTTTGTCGGATGTTGTCGAATGTACCACATTTGGAAACTTTAGCTGTTGCCGTTCTCCATAAATACAAAAATTTACAATGGCTTTGTAAAAAATTTACAATGTCTTTGTACTTCTCAACACATTTTGGAAGTTGTTTTCTAATAATCGCCAAGATCCGTGAACCTTATTTGGGAACTTTGGGTCTTGCCGTTCTCCAGATATACATAAAGAAAATAATTTATTTGTAAAATAAGAGCAATTCGAGGTTTTTACTTACATCTTAGCTATTTGTGGACCGATCAGGCTGAATTTCAATAGCAAAAAATATCGCACTATATGTGATATAAATATGTGACGGTCGAGTTTCCTTCATATCTCGCGTCTTCGAAAAACACATTTCAACTGACACACGGACAGATGGACGGATAGCCGGACGGACAGATGGATATCGTGATTGAACTTTTCTTCTCATAAGGATTTAGAATATACATATATACTGTTTAAGGTCTGGAATCAATATTGTAGAAATTACAAACGGAATGACAGAATTATTTACATCCTTTTACCTTCGGTGAAGGGTATAAAAATACACACTCAATTTATTTCTCTATTAAAAAACAAACACGTGCACATTAAGCAGCCAACATTAAGCAAACAAGCACTAAATTGATATTTTTTTCATACATACATGAAATAAATTTTAAAAATTCGTTTTTTTGGGCGATATTTTTAAAACTTTTTTCAGTAAATTTATTTAAAGCCCAATTGCTGGTCATTAGAGGAAATCGATTGAAAAGAATACTTCAATGCTTATGGGTTTATGTTAAGGTAAACCTTTTATAATAAAGTATTTTTTTTTTGAGAAAACAATAATTTATTTTAAAAAAACATACAGTAGGAATAAAGGGAACCCAGGATTGACAGAGCTACTTGATTAAGTACTCTATAGAGGGAAACTTCGATCTGATGAATATTGATTAGAAGACACATCGCACATAATAAAAGAAAAAAAGAAGACAAAAGTCACGTGCGTATTCTAAAAAAAAAAATATAAATCCATTGCTTTTGCTTTGTTTTTATATCTTGATTTTAAATATATAAGAGCCTTTCTTATATGAAATACGTGTCGCTCATTTGCTTCAATAGTGACACAAGTCAAAAAATCCATATTGGGATAAGCGCACTTAAAGTTTTTAATTTGCTCTAACCGCTTACAGCCGTACCTAAACAAGAGCAGAAGGTTGATATGCCATACCAAAACAAGAGCGTCAACGTAGTGTCACGAACAGTGCTGTTAACTTTCTTTTTTAATGAAACCAACATAATAGAAATAAAAAATGGAGACAAAAACGCTAGATTGACCAAAAAATAGCAAAATTCCCATAATTTATTAACAAAAGCGGCCAACTGTACAATTAAGCCCGCTGTCAAAATCGGATTTTCCAATTGCAAAGTGTTGTCGCTGCGTTTTGCTGCCGAGGCCATGCACTGAGCGGTAAAGCGGTCAGCGGTAAGCGGCAGAGCGGTAAGCGGCAAAAAATTAAAACATATGGAATATTACTGAAATGGCCACCAAAACACGTTCGGATTCATCTATAATATGGTTGTGGCTTCGTAATGGATGACTAACTTAACCATAAAATGGTTGTCGTTGATAATAATATGTTTATATTAAACATAATGCCGCGTATTTATAAACGATTATTAAATTTAACAAACGTTTATTAAGGATAATTTTCATTAAAAAAGTTGTTTTGTAAACCTTTATTAAATTTAAAATTTTTTTATTAATACAGGCGAATATGTTTAAAATTTTCTTTAAAAATAGTTTTGTTGGAGGTGACCATCAGTGTTGCCAATGTAGTCATTTAGGGGCTAGATTTAGCCATTTTTCACCCTGTTTAGCTATTAAAAAATGAGTTTACCCATTAGCCATTTTTTTTTAGCCATTTTTCAACTTGTTTAGCCATACAATTTTTTTTAAAAGAATAATTTTTATTTTATTAAAAAAATTTATAAAGTTAACATAAACATATTTAACAATAAAACGCCTTGAATTTAAATTACAACTTTTATAAATCTTAAAAATCGCTATAAACTATTCATTATCGTAGTTTATAGCGTCTTTCAAAATAAATAAACAGTATTCCAATATTAAATTTATAAAATAGATCAAGACAAACATCGCTGTTTCTTCGTGGCTGCAAGTATTTCAATAAAGGGATGCAGGCGGTAACAAAATTGTTTTAGAAATTTCAGAATTGACTATAAAGTTGCTCTCACTTCCATGGTCTAATGCTAAAGTAGAGAGGGTGTTTAGCCAAGTAAACATCGTTAAAAGTAATTTAAGGAATAGGTTACATTGAGCAACCGTTAATTCGATTTTATCAATTAAGGTAAATATTTTTACCATAACAATACAATATTTATACCACCACCACAATAGTGCAGAGGGTACTATGAGTTTGTGCTGATGTCTGTAACACCTTAAAATATTAGTCCTTAGCCCACCTTTACGTATACCGATTAACTCAGAATCACTTTCTGAGTCGAATTAACGATGTTTGTCCGGCTGGCTTGCTGTCCATGTAAGCCTTGTGCGCATAGTACGGGTCGCAATTTAGAGATTATTTGATAAAGTTTGGAACAAAGGTTCTAATGTGGTGTAGGGTATCATAAAGTCGGGTTTAACCGACTAAATTTTTTTATTTTTTTTTTTTGGGTTGTGTAAATGTTGTCGTGATTATGATTTACCTTTAAATTTTTTCAAACTTATGATTATTTTAAACTAATGAGTGATTCCTATGTCCCAATTTCCACAATGCAAGTCTTATTGATAAACTTATCACATTTCCTTCTTTGAATCAGCTTCGGCATTTTCACGAGTCAAGTCTTATTATTTATTTGTTATTCCATTTGCATGAATGTATATGTGCGTTTTGACATTTCGCACATACAACACACACACAAAATCACACACGCTACGAAATTAACTTTGTATAACGAAATTAAATATGAAAGATAATTGTTAAAATAGACCTGCTGAAAATTACGAATGAGAAAACAAAACGCATATGACGAGTACAGCCAGCTGAGTACTCGTTTCTTTTCCCCTCGTCACTCTCGCCTACAAAGTAGCAAGCTGATAAATAAGACTTGCATTGTGGAAATTGGGACTTAGAGATGAACAATAACGACATCAAATTTTTCGATTATTTAATTTTTTAATATTAATTTACGTTTATTCTTATTTAACAAATTGATCTTAACTCACAATTTCATCGTAAACAACTTTAAATGAATTATTTCTGGTTTGTTATTGAATTTTAATGTGTTTTTATTTAAAAAAGCTTTTAGCCCATTTTTAGCCATTTTTTAGCCATTTTTCCCCGTCAATTTAGCCATTTTTGATCACCAAGTTTTGGCAACACTGGTGACCATATTTTAACATGTTTTTTCTCTGGGTGTGCGAATCGTAAAAAGTAGCTTAAAAAATTTTTGATGATATTCTCATTATAATAAAAAAAAGTACCCTACTGATGAATCACCTTTAAAAATCATTTGTGGTACAAATTTATGATTTCTTTTTGAGAATATGAAATTCATTAATTTTATGAATGAATCCTTTTTCGATCGCTGTATTGATAAATCAAATTTCAATCAATTCAATTGAAATCAATTCAAATCGTTAAGAAATAATTTTTTTTTCATATCTATGAACTTTAAATGATTCTTCTTTCATTCGCTCAAGCGATAAAGCAGTTTTGAATCATTAAAAGTGATCTACGAAGTCTCATTTATGTGAGTTTTACAAATAATGGTCACCCAAATGCTGGCTGGGACGTTATGATTTTCAATCAGTATCTTTTTTTCGGAAAAAGAGTATACATATTCCTTTCTGGCATTTCTATTTGAAAAAGATTAAGAAATTTATTATGTTTTAGTTTAAGATAATAAGAGTTTTTTTTTCGTCAAATATTTGATTTTTAATAGTTTAATAAGAAAACATAAATGTATAAACCTTTTAATACTATAAAATAAAACAAATGTTTAGCATAAAATAAATAGTCGATCAAAATCCTCTCATTATTATTAAACCGACTCGGCTGTTCTCATTTAGCTAAGCTTTTTTTTCAAAGGAAAAAGAAGGATATTGCTTCATTATCCTTTATAGTAATGTTGCAGTTGTTGTTGTTGAACTTTATTAAAGTTTGCTTTTATTTTGTTGTTTTTACAATAAAAATCCTTTTTACTAACCTTAATGTTGAGGTCATGTTTAAAAACTGTTTGTTGTCCTTGTTAATTTAACTAACTCTCTATTTATTAGTGGGGGTTTTTCTACCCTTTAAGTACCCTTTACTGCTTAACCAGAGTTATGTGTCTTTGTTGTCTATCATTTAAGGTTAAATATGTTTAAACAGTGTCAGTTTGGCTTTTGCATTTGACTCCCGTATTGTCAACAGTAAAATCAACAATATTATTCTAGCAGGATTTTAGTTAAATCCTTAACTCAGCGTTTTTGTTCTCACCATTCTTCTTTTTGTTGTTTCTTTATTGTTGTTTGTTATTTTCTTTGACTTTTTATTAAGTTGTCTTGTGTCAACATTTTTGTAAATGTCCTGTGAGCTGGTTCCTCATATCCTTCTTAATAGTCTTTACCATTTTTTCCCAATTAACTTTATTTTCTTTACTGTTTTCATTTTCCTTAAAATTTTAATTAAGTTTCTTAATTTGAAGGTCTTCACTTTCTTGCTTTTTGTAATAATTTTCTCCTTTCTTGTCGGCTGGTCTTGTTGGTACGGAAAATTTTCTGTTGTCGGTTTCGTTTAAACACAGCCAGAACATTCACACACAGAATCATGAAAAAATGTCCTTTAATCTTTTTTATTTGCTGTCATCAACTCTTCCCTTTTTTTTTTCTCAGTTTATGTAAAACTGTAGACATTTATTTCGGTTGTAAAATATTATTTTAAGTTGTAATTAAAACTAAAGAAAAGAAAAAATAAATTACATTTTTGGGAATATTTATGAAAATATTAAGTTTAGTACCCACTTTAAGGGGTTTAATAGCGTAAAGAAGATTTAACATAATGACTTAATTAAAAGATGGTTTAAATTTTGGGACTCAAATTAATAGTTTTTTTTTAATGGTAATTAAAAATTAATTGCATAATTTTAAAATGAAAGAAATATTCAAAAATTAAAAAAAAGTACGTTAAAATCAGAGTGACCAGTTTGCGGGTTTTCAACCCCAGTTTAAGGGGTTTTATTTCATTTAGGGTGTTTAAATTCTTAGACAGAAATTGAGAGGACAACAATTTATACAGTTACAAAGTAATTTTACAGCATGACTTGGTTGGTCAGAAAACATTAGATTCCCGCTCTACATGTCTGAAAATTACTTGGTTTCACGGAGCAAAAAAAATTACTTGGCAACTTTGCTTAAAATCAGCTTTTTAACAAACTTTCATCAATATTTTAAATTTTCATACAAAAAAAAAAAATTTTGTTTTTGCCCGAAAGAATTTTTTAACCTAAATTAAATTTTTTCAAACCAGAGTTGCCAATTCTTTAAAAAAGAAAAAATGCCAGATTTTTAATTGGACCGATCGCAAATTATGAATTGTCCATCACAAATATGAAAAATCTTAAATAAAACCAAATTTCAATATAGTAATACAATTTTTTTTTAGAATTTAATGCTGCTTCTTAAAATACTTTTCGGAAGGCAGCTTTTATGAGCCATATTCACCAAATTTTAGTGCGATTTCCAGTCAAATGAATTTCATAAGAAAACGAAATTGAAGTCGATACTTTTTTACAAAAAGACACTTCTGCACAATAATATACTTTTTACAAAAAGATACTTTTTACAAAAAGATACTTTTTACAAAAAGATACTTTTTACAAAAAGATACTTATTACAAAAAGATACTTTTTACAAAAAGATACTTTTTCACAAAGATGCTTTTTCACAAGAAGATACCTTTCACGCAAATATACTTTTTCAAAAAAAAAAAAAAAAAAAATACTTTTTCGCAAGAAGATTCTTTATCACAAAAAATATACTTTTTCACAAAAAGATACTTTTTTTACAAAAATAAACTCTTTCACAAAAAGGTACCTTTTCACAAAAAGGTACTTTTTCACAAAAATATACTTTTTCAGAAATAGATACTTTTTCACAAAAAAAATCTTTTTCACAAAAATATACTTTTTCTCAAAACGATACTTTTTCACAAAAAAATACTTTTTCACAAAAATAAACTTTTTCGCAAGAAGAGACTATTTCACAAGAAGATACTTTTTCACAAAAAGATACTTTTTTTACAAAAATAAACTCTTTCACAAAAAGGTACCTTTTCACAAAAAGATACTTTTTCACAAAAATATACTTTTTCAGAAATAGATACTTTTTCACAAAAAAAATCTTTTTCACAAAAAGATACTTTTTCTCAAAACGATACTTTTTCACAAAAAGATACTTTTTCACAAAAATAAACTTTTTCGCAAGAAGAGACTATTTCACAAGAAGATACTTTTTCACAAAAAGATACTTTTTTTACAAAAATAAACTCTTTCACAAAAAGGTACCTTTTCACAAAAAGATACTTTTTCACAAAAATATACTTTTTCAGAAATAGATACTTTTTCACAAAAGGAAACTTTTTCACAAAAATATACATTTCAGAAATCTGTATTTGTTTTTTTTTATAAAAAAACACTTTTGCGCAAGAAGACGCTGCTATACAAAAATAAACTTTTTCACAAAAATATCCTTTTTCACAAAAATATACTTTTTCCAAAGGAAACTTTTTCACAAAAAGATATTTTTTCACAAAAAGATACATTGCAGAAATCTGTATTTGGGCGATTCTATTCTTTCGGGTGCAACATTTAGACGTTTTAAACGTCTTTTACTTATAGACAGAAACACATTTGCAATTAAGTTATTTCTAGAAGGGGTAACATTTTTTATATACTATTGTTATCTACTTACAAGAATTTATATGAAACGATCAAAAAGCCACGAGAGAGCTTTAAAGTGCATGACGGGTGCAACCAAATCGGCCCACTTTCATAAGATCATCACACAAAAACACAAAACTCTGTTAATTTTTAAATTTTTATTGTATTATTCTTTTTCATTGTGAAAGATGAGCTATCAGACGATGTTTATCAAATCAAACATCGTAGAGAAATATAATCCAATAATAAGAAAATTTCTCTTTAAGCCATGACGGGTGCAACATTCAATGAATTTTCTGTTCGCGCCAAATCTATGAATCTTATGGTGTTTTCTTTTCTGACAATAATGTTCCATATATGCTTTCATTCGTGCGCGTTTTTGTTCTATTCTAAAAATATATGCAACAATGTGAGAAGTTGTCGTTTTCCTTTCTAAACATGTTGCAACAATAAATGGCAAATTTGTTCCATTTCTTACCCGTAGTTATAACTGAGTGTGAGATAATACCCTTTTTTGCATCTGCGAAAAGAACTTTGTATGCAAGCAAGTATTATTTTATTAGGGCTTTTCTTGTGTTTGCGTACAATTTGCGTTATATTGTGATTTTATGTGTGTGAAGTTAAATTTCGAAATTTATTGCATAACAGAGTTCTGTTAAAGCGCTAACATAACACTGTTAACTAAATAGAATTGTGATATATGTATTCAAATTGGAATTATACCTACATTTTTGGATCAAATGGACTGGAAAAAAATATGTGGCTTAACGCATATCCCGCTTATCAAAAACTTTTATTTTTTAAGGTATATAATAGGACTTTTCATGTTTTTTTTAATATTTTATATTTACAATTTCTCTGAAAGATTTTCCGGAATTCCAGGAAAACGGGAGGAGATGGGCGGATGAAATTTGATGGAATTTGTGGACAAAGTGGTCTTTTAATATTTTATATTTACAATTTCTCTGAAAGATTTTCCGGAATTCCAGGAAAACGGGAGGAGATGGGCGGATGAAATTTGATGGAATTTGTGGACAAAGTGGTCTTTTATAAAAATCAAGTGTCAGAAGTTTAAAGGTCTTGCGTCTTTATACGAATTTTTCAACTTGTCCATATTTTCAAATTTTGAAATTCACTGTTAGATGAATTCCAGGAAAACGGGAGGAGATGGGCGGATGAAATTTGATGGAATTTGTGGACAAAGTGGTCTTTTATGAAAATCAAGTGTCAGAAGTTTAAAGGTCTTGCGTCTTTATACGAATTTTTCAACTCGTCCATATTTTCAAATTTTGAAATTCACTGTTAGATGAATTCCAGGAAAATGGGAGGAGATGGGCGGATAAAATTTGATGGAATTTGTGGACAAAGTGGTCTTTTATGAAAATCAATTGGCAGAAGTTTAAAGGTCTTGCGTCTTTATACGAATTTTTAAATTTTTCCATATTTTCAAATTTTGAAATTTACGTTAGATGAATTCCAGGAAAACGGGAGGAGATGGGCGGATGAAATTTGATGGAATTTGTGGACAAAGTGGTCTTTTATAAAAATCAAGTGTCAGAAGTTTAAAGGTCTTGCGTCTTTATACGAATTTTTCAACTTGTTTGTCCATATTTTCAAATTTTGAAATTCACTGTTAGATGAATTCCAGGAAAATGGGAGGAGATGGGCGGATGAAATTTGATGGAATTTGTGGACAAAGTGGTCTTTTATAAAAATCAAGTGTCAGAAGTTTAAAGGTCTTGCGTCTTTTCAAAATTTGAAAATATGGAAAAATTTAAAAATTCGTATAAAGACGCAAGACCTTTAAACTTCTGCCAATTGATTTTCATAAAAGACCACTTTGTTCACAAATTCCATCAAATTTCATCCGCCCATCTCCTCCCGTTTTCCTGGAATTCATCTAACAGTGAATTTCAAAATTTGAAAATATGGACAAGTTGAAAAATTCGTATAAAGACGCAAGACCTTCAAACTTCTGACACTTGATTTTCATAAAAGACCACTTTGTCCACAAATTCCATCAAATTTCATCCGCCCATCTCCTCCCGTTTTCCTGGAATTCATCTAACAGTGAATTTCAAAATTTGAAAATATGGAAAAATTGAAAAATTTGTATAAAGACGCAAGACCTTTAAACTTCTGACACTTGATTTTCATAAAAGACCACTTTGTCCACAAATTCCATCAAATTTCATCCGCCCATCTCCTCCCGTTTTCCTGGAATTCATCTAACAGTGAATTTCAAAATTTGAAAATATGGACAAGTTGAAAAATTCGTATAAAGACGCAAGACCTTTAAACTTCTGACACTTGATTTTTATAAAAGACCACTTTGTCCACAAATTCCATCAAATTTCATCCGCCCATCTCCTCCCGTTTTCCTGGAATTCCGGAAAATCTTTCAGAGAAATTGTAAATATAAAATATTAAAAAAAACATGAAAAGTCCTATTATATACCTTAAATAATAAAAGTTTTTGATAAGCGGGATATGCGTTAAGCCACATATTTTTTCCAGTCCATTTGATCCAAAAATGTAGGTATAATTCCAATTTGAATACATATATCACAATTCTATTTGGTTAACAGTGTTATGTTAGCGCTTTAACAGAACTCTGTTATGCAATAAATTTCGAAATTTAACTTCACACACATTGTGATTTTTAGTTATATTGTGATGGATATAAAAACTTTTTGTTTTTCGTTTGTTTTACTTTTATTTAATAATTATAATTTTTTTGTCGCAAAGTTTTTAATAACAGCTGACATTAATTATTGGAAATCAGTGCTGTTAACGCTTATTGGAATTGTACGAAAATTTAATGTTGAAAATTGCTACAAGCGTGGTTAATATCGCTTTTAGTACAAACTTTGCATTCAATATTGAACACGCTAAATACACATTAGTGTTGAGTGTAAAACGTTGCTATTATTTTGTTCCATTGTAATTTAGAAAAATGTATCAGTTTGTAAGGGTTCGTGTAACCTAATAAATATATTACACAACTATAATGCATCATTATTTTTTAGAAAAGAAAACACCATTAATGATTCGAAGTGCACAACAAATTTATATTTAAGCTCACGTCAAAAAAAATTATATTATTATAAAATATATATATTTTACTTTAAATTGACATCAAAAAGTGTCAAATAGTGTGATTTGAAAATTGATGTTAAAAGTTGTCTAGAATAGAATCGCCCATTTGTTTTTTTTATAAATCTTTTTTGGCATGTCTATATTAATTAAATTAAAATTCAATTTAACTTTCTTCCCACTCTCCTGATGTTCATAACGAGGACCCTTTATTCAAAATTTTACAAACAATTGTTTTAATTTCTTCTTATTTGTTTTGTCTCATTAAAGTTCGTTTGCTTCCCTTTTTTCTCTTTATTGTACTTAAGAGACCCATAAAATAAGTAAAATATAATAACATATACTTAATGAGACAAGAATTGTTTTAAAATTGACTCTCTGGAAAAAAACTCAATGAATTCATTAAGATTATTTAATGAAATTCATCTTTTCTACAAAAAAAAAACTAAAACTAAAAGGTTCTCTGTTCTATGAGCTTTAAAGTTGAAAGTAGAATTTTATTTAACCTGCCGTAAATAATAAATGAAAACAAAAAGATAAAAAAAAAATATTCACCCTTATTGTGTTTGGCGTATTTAAAATACGCCTACGACTGTTTGGTAATAGATTAAAGAGAACGTGAACTTTTTTCCTTTAATCTATTACCAAACTGTCGTAGGCGTATTTTAAATACGCCGAACACAATAAGGGTGATTATTTGTATTTGTTTTTTTTTTTTTAAATATAAAATTCAATTTAACTTTCATCCCACTATTCAAATACATTTTAAGGGAAAAGGGAACAAATTCCATGGGGTCTTAAATTCAGGCTTTAGGTAATTAAATTATTGCAATTAAGGGAAAATATTTTCGTCTTAACAAAAATTCACTTTTTTCCCAATAATTTTCTTTACAAATTTAAAACGGTTAACAATCTTACGTCAAATATTTTCGATTTTTTTTAAAGCCATCATTTAAAAATTTAGCTTTTTTCACATTTTGCGAGTTCTATCATTTATAACAATATAAAGTTAAACATTTTAAGACATTTAACATAATACACAATAATAAATTAAATTAAATAAAAAAAAAAACAACAAAAGAATATTCACTAAAATTATTAAATTTAATCAAAAGTTTAAAAAAATATATTAATGCAAAAGTAAAAAAAGGGCTGTAGGAAATATCGCCCAAAGAAAAATGGCCCAAAAAAAAAAAAAAATGAAAAATCGCCAAAATGAAGAATCGCCCAAGCGAACATGAAAAATGACCCAAAAAGGTAAATATGAAATTTTGCCCAAAAAAAAAACGAAAAAGGGCCCAAAAAGAAAATGAAAAATGACCCAAAAAGCATAAACGAATTTTTTCCCAAAAAAATATAAAAAAAAATTACTCAATTTGCAAAAAAGTGTTTATTATTCATATAAATTTAGGTGACATGTCATAACGTCCAGTGTCGTAGTGTTGGACTTTATGACACTTTTAAAAGTGTCATAATGTCCATCGAAGAATTGTCATAACGTCCGCAACTTAACTTGTAATCAAAAATGTGTACATTTTTTTTTAAAATACCGTTAAAATTTCAAGTGATTTTTTTAAAGATACTAATTTTACCATAATATGGTTGTCGGTGACAATGATTTGGTTAAATTAAACATAATATGGATAAAATATTTTTATAGCTTTTACTCCGGGTGTATATATTAAATATTTATATCCAAAATAAGGATTTCATCTTCTAAGGTATAACAAATACTGGCTTCGCTAACTAAAGCTTCTCTGTATCGCCGGCCTTCGGCCGGGCGCAAGGATTTTCTCCTTTATGGTCTAACAAAAACCGGTTTCGCTAAGTAAAGCTTCGAAAAACTGCCTTGTTTCCGAACAAGGCCAACTACGCAGAGAAGCTTTAGTTAGCGAAGCCGGTGTTTGTTATACCATAGAGGAGAAAATCCTTGCGACCGGCCGAAGGCCGGCTATACAGAGAAGCTTTAGTTAGCGAAGCCGGTCTTTGTTATACCATAGAGGAGAAAATCCTTGCGCCCGGCCGAAGGCCGGCGATACAGAGAAGCTTTAGTTAGCGAAGCCAGTATTTGTTATACCATAGAAGAGAAAATCCTTATTTTCGATATATATGAATATATTTAATATATACACCCAGAGAAAAAAGCTACAAAACCATTTTTAAAAAAATTCTACCGATATTATGTTTAATTTAACCAAATCATTGTCGCCGGCAACCATATAATGGTTAAATTAGTTTCTTGAAAAATAGTTTTGTTGTTTGCAACCATAATAAAACATGGTTTTCTCTGCTATGTAAGATTATGGCAGAATTTTAAAAATAGCCCATTTTTTTTGGGCCATTTTTCATACAACATTTTTTTCATTATGAAAAATCACCCAAATTTAAAAAACGAAAAATTACCCAACAATAACGATAAATAGCCCAAAAATGTTGGGCCATTTTTCATATGAAATCAGGCCCAATTTTACATGCAATTTTTTTGGGCGATTTTTCATTTTTTTTTTTTTGGCGATTTTTCTTTGGGCGATATTTCCTACAGCCAAAAAAAGAGCAGCTAAAATGTTCGGATTATTACTTTAACAAAAAAAAAAAAAAAAAAAAAAAAATATATGATTTAAAATAAATAAAATAGTTTAAGCTTACTATAACACACAAACAGTTAAACACAGTGGGATAAAGAGAACACAGAAAAAAAATTTTGCGCCAGTAAAAGAATTAATCAAAAATAAAATCAGTTTTAATTAAATATTTAATCAGGTTAATTAAACATTTAATCAAGTGAATTAAACGTTTAATTGAAATATTGTCAATTAAACATTTAATACACTTGTTAAAAATTTTAATTCACCTGATTAAATATTTAATTAAAACTGATTTTATGTTTGATTAATTCTTTTACTGGCGCAAAAATTTTTTTCTGTGAAGAAAAAACGTAAATCTAGAAAATCAGGACACAACACTGCAACCAACGCTGGACTTTAATACGGCAGAAACAATTTCTCTTTAAGCTGGCGTTTACTGGTTTAACAGTCGCGCAGTTGATCATAAAGCTTGAAGCGTTTGCCAGAGAAAATGTACTTAACTAGTTACACTTAAAAAAAAATTTAAAGCCTAATAAAAATAAAATAAAAAAGCATAGCAACGTTTTCTAAAAACATATTTATCTAAAATCACACTTTCTCGTGGACCAGTTCTCATCACATTCACTTTAGAAGATACTCTCCTGCAGAATGTTGCTGTTTAATACATGCGCCGTCTGTTAAACCAAATTAAGGTCAAAAGAAGTTGGTTATGATCGCTCGTAATGGTGACGGCCTAGCCAAAGTAGTTATTTTTTTAAGAAATAGACCGATATCGCCACTACCCTTAAATTAATACCAAAACCGGACTTTCGGAACGAATTGAACGCTTATGTGAATTGGTTTCGTCCCAAATTCGACATTTCATCTTGAAAAAGGCTTAGAAATGGTCTTCTTTTGTAGAAAAAGACCTTCTTTGCTAATGACGGTTTTGTGATGAAAATAAAGGTCAATTGTTGAGTTTAAATGTAGCATAAACAAAATAGCCACTGTCGAGCATCGGAAGTTCCATTTTTTTTATGCATATGCTTAGTGGACCTTCCTTTCAGCCCCACTGTCCTTTTGTTGCTATTCCGCTACTACAACTATGGCGTATAATATATATTTTGTTAACCACGGATATATAGTTTTTAGTTACATAGCAAAACAGCTCTTGACAGCTTGCTGACATTTAAGCTTTCATCATGGCAACACAAAGTAAAATGAGATGAGAAATATAATAATAAAAACAAAACAAAAAAAAAAAAACTTAAACAAAATGACATGAAAAAAATCTGCATTAAAAAATAATGTCTAACAAAAAAAAAAAAAGAAACATCTAAAATATAACAACATAAAACGACTGACTAGTGATATTTGGTAACATTAACACAAAGTAACACAGAGACTCTAACACTAACAAAACTATACTACTAACCCAACAGCATTTTAGCACAAACAGAAATAGTTTAGAGCACCCAGCTACTACACCACACTGACACATTCACATTCCCATACAATTCAGCTTTGGCGTCTTTGAATTTTGTTGTTTCATTATGCTGGTAACATTTTAGTTGTTGTAGTTGTGCCAGTAGTGTTGTTGTTTGTACTGTTGCTTTTGTTATTTTCCTTTCACTAGTTTGCAATCTAAAAATGTATGTTTATTAAGCTGTGTGAGTTTTTGTTTAAATTTTATAGATACTTTTTTGTAGATTTTGGTGTTACTTGATGCTAAAGACTTTTTGGAGTTTTTTGTTTAAGCATTTTTAGCGGTTTTCTCTCTTTTGTATTAGTTAAGCTAAAATAATACCGATATTTTTTCCTATTCCGAGGTCTTGGGAAAAACCAGTGCCGGGAGAATTTTTTATATCAAACTGTACTTTTAGACTAAGGCTAAGATATAATTGCAGATTTCAGCAAAATTAAGCAACAATGTAGACTTTAAGTAAGAATTCAGTAGGCTTAGCTTCGTCCGCCGAGATATGTAAGGCGAGTTCTAGACGGGGTTTAGCTGACCTAATGATTGCCGAGCTTTGTTTATGCGATGATCTACCACTTCTACCAAAAATACTCTACCAGTAGCTGAAATATTCTACGTTCTCAAGCTGCTGATGTTGTATATAAAGACTTCTATCTCGTTCTTAACGTTTATTCTTATTGTCCTTGCAATATTTATCTTAAGACCAACTGCCAAGGCAGTTTCAGTCACAAGTGATGAATTTGCCTGAAAGCACATAGAATATCCAGTTTAATTATTTCTAAAAAAAATTTTGACCATAATAAATATAAAAAATTGAATGTGGGAATTATTTCTTTTTTAAAAATTATTTTTATTTCTTTATTTTATTTTTTATTTTATTTATTTGACTCATAGAAGCACATTCGAAAAACTGTTTAATATATTAAAAAATTGTTTATCGATAGACTTATTTAAAACAAATGATTACCAAATGTTTATTTCAAATTATTATTAACATTTTACTTGACAGTTCAAGGCGGTAACTTTTTTACAATAATTTTACAGACACAGCCAATACTCGCAAAAAGTTGTACAGATGCAGTAAAGATAGAAAAACAGTTGTTTGGTAAAATTATGGCATTTTTGTTTAACTTCACACATTTCAATCGAAAAGTTTTTTGACGCGGGAGTTACAGAAAATAAACAGAGGATAACTAAAAAGTTGTTTACAGTAAAAAATATTTATAAACATTATTTCCATTAAAAATTTTTATAAAATGTTTCTTGTTACAAACTTTAAATTACGAAGCTATTTTTGCATCAAAAATAATTATGGAAAAATGATTCGTGAAAGATGATCTTAATTTAAAATGATTACTGAAAACTATTTTTCGTAAAAAAATTTTCTCTACCAAGCATTTTTTCATCACAAATCTTTTTCGTAGAACGTGTTCGAAAATAAACAAAACATTATTTAGCGTACGGCTCGGCTCACACACCCAGAAACGATATTTTTTTTTCTTAGTGTTTGTGTTGTAGAACACAACCCTTAGTACCGTTCGTAACTATTTTCAATAAAGTAACGAACATTATATAGTGTTCTGGGGGGTTACTGCTTATTTCGATTCGAAAGAAATAATTAACGAGTTCGAAAAATTGGTACCGTGTATTACGAATTTCGAAATCGTTTTTTTAAAAATGGGAAATATGATGAAAACGCTTTGTTCGTAATATAGAGTGGCTTTAAAGAAAGGTATTTTTTGTTTTTAATACAGTATACGAAACGTCCGTTTATTCGAAACAAATATTACAAAAATCGTAATGCACAGTACAAATTGTTCGAATCCGTAAATGATTTCTTTCGAATCGAAATACGCAGTAACCCCCCTGTCTTCGTTATAAAACAAAACAATTGTAGTGGTTCTGTAGACATACATTATATTTTAATATTCTTTAAGGTTTATTTTTAAATTGATACAGGAAAGGTGCTAAGCACAATTTAACCGAACGAACATTAATGTTATTAACTTCACAAACACTATTAGCGTTTGTGTTTTCCGCTACTTCGTTACCGTCTCCTTTTTCTTCGTGGACATATGTTTATGCCAAAGTTTATTTTTCTAGGCTTAAACTTGTTTAAATTCTAGCATTTAACCCGCTACTTTAGTGAACCAAAAAGCTAAAGAAAAATATCTAATTTCCCGTATTTCCTTTTTTGTGTACTATATTTTTCCCCAATTAAAGTATCAAAAATTTCAGTATTGTAGTTGCAGCCCATAATTTAGTACAAATATGTCAATGAATTGAGGAAAATGTTTTGTAAAAAAGTACCAAAAAAAAATTACGATTTCCACCCCTTAAATGTTCGGATTACGAAAAAGTGCCAAATTCGCATATGTATTTTTTTTTAATATGTTTCGAATGTGGAATTAACTTCGTTTCTATGTTTATTGGTTCAAAATATTCAGATTTTACCCGTTTAATCCCTAATAGGGCCGACATTTAAAAAAAGTACCAGACACTTGTCCGCTTATTTTTCTAAAGAACAACGATACGTATTACATTTATTTTGCATCTCTTTTAGTTTTGGAGATAAAAGGTTACCGAATTTTCCCGTTTTAACCTTTTCTACCCCCCAAACAGTCCAATTTCGAAAAATCCCGCCTTAGTCCAAATTTCAAGTTTCTAGGGTCAGCGGTTTGGGCTGGGCGATGATGATGCCAAAATTTAAGAAAGCTGTTGGATTAGTAAGGAAGATAGAGGGAGGGGGAACTTTTACCCCTCTTGCTCTATTTCACGCCCTAAATAATAAAAACTATAGGCTATTGTTCTTTCCAACTGTAACACTATTTGCCTGCGACATTTCAAAAAAATCGGTTGAAAAGTTGCGAAGATATAGGGAGGGGGAACTTTTAGCCCTCTTACCCTATTTCACACCCAATTTCCTATTCTCTTTCAGATGTTACATTCACCCTTATTGTGTTTGGCGTATTTAAATACGCCTACGACTGTTTGGTAATAGATTAAAGAGAACGTGAACTTTTTTCCTTTAATCTATTACTAAACAGTCGTAGGCGTATTTTAAATACGTCAAACACAATAAGGGCCATTGTCTGCATGCCAACTTTTAAGAAAACCGGTTGATTAGTTTAGAAGATTTTGCGACCTCTAGCGATATAAAATATACTCTACGACCTGTTCTCATACCTAAAAAATACACATACAAAATTTCATAAAAATCGGTCAAGCCGATTCGGAGGAGTTCAAAATGGAGGGCATTTTGTTGATATTTGTATGGGAATACAAAAAAATGTTTCGGAATAAATGCAGTGTTCACCTAAAAGTGCTATAACTCATGAACCAATACACATTTGAATACCGTTGATACATAAAAACCTTCGTATTGACATCACCTTCCACGTGAACTTTACAGAAACCAAATCGGTTCACGAATATCATAGAACATCAATTACTGACAAAATGCAACTTATTTTTATATATATAGATAGATAAAGAAAATATGTTTGCTTTTTTAATTTAATCTTTAACATTTTCATTAACTTTCGTAGGATACGACTTTCATGAGTGTATTGCTGCTTTTAGTGTGCCATAATTCAGGCGATTCTTGGCATAATTCTAGGAACTCTGTTTAGAATTTTTTGTGGTCAACTCTTAAAAATCGCGACGGAATTACTCACTGCTGCAAGAAAACTGCAACAAAATTATATCCATTTCTAAGGGGCCTTAACGAGATCTACAACTAGACTTGATATTTTTATATGTTGCAATATCTTTTAAAGCAGTCGGGTTCTTTAACTTTTATACTAGAAAAAAAGCCAAAATCGTCAGAACTACATTTAAATTTTAAACAAAATCGCAGACAAACAAAAAGTAACTCATCTATCTCTGGGACAATAAGTACAATTTCATATTCCTGTTGATGTTGGTTTTGTTGTTTTTTTTTCTTTTTTTTTTTTGGATTTAACCAAAAGTTTCGCACTTCAGTAAGTTTTTATGTTTGTAATCATTTCTTTTATTTATTTCTTTTAATTTTTTTCTTGTAAGTTTTCTTTTTTCTCCTTCATTTCTTTTCATAGAGTTTTAGCACAGTTTTTTGTTTTCATTCGATTTTCTTTCGCTGGTCTGTTCATTTTCTTAGTTGGTTAGGGGTGGCGTGGTGGTGGCATGGCAGTGGTGATTGTGGCCGTCGTAGTTTGTTGAATGCTTCGTTGAATAGACAAACGGTTGAATGGTTGATGGTTCTGTTTCGTTGGATGGTTTGTTCATTATTAAAGTTAACAGATTACTATGATGTAATATTTGTTTTTATTTTGTAAATTTCTTGATTTTTTTCTTTTATTTATTTATTTTGGAATTGTTGGTTTGTTGTAACTTTGGTAGTTCTTAATTTTTCTGTTTGCTTTTATTAAATTTTTCTTGATTTGTTATTTTTTTTTTTTTTTGTTGTTCTTTCTGCAACTTTTCATTTCATTTGTAATCATTTTCATTTATTTGCACAAAAATCTTGGTTCTTTTCATTATTATTACTTTTTTTTTTTTGGCTTCATAATGGTATTAAAAGAGGTGATAAATAAGAAAAGGATTTTGATTGCATAAAGAGAGGGAAGTAGTTCGACAAAGAAATTTAATATTGCTTGGGAAATACTTTAAACCCTTTTCACTAATCAAAGCAGTTAGGTATTTAATAATTTTTAAGCGTATACCTTAATTGTAAAATACAGGGGGCAAATTATGGCAGTCGTTATCGAATACTTTTTAGATTCGAAGGCAATGTTATTTCAGTTGATACTGAACGAATCGTTATTATTTTTTCAGTGTTGAGAAAACTAAAATAAATGCTTTACAATACTAAAAAAATAATTTCGATCCGTTCAGTATAGACAGAGAGAAATCGAAATAAAATTGCTTTCGAATCGAAAAAGTATTCGATCACTACTGCCATAATTTGCCCCCCCCAGTTTTGTCTTATTTGTTTGTTATATAATTATATTCTTAAACCGGCGTTTTTTTTCTCTATTAACCCTAGAACGTCATACTTCGTCGAATCGACGATGCATGTTTTTATTTAGTATTTATTTTTCTGTATTTGAGCTCTTTTTAAGCTGACTTTTCGTAGAGCGGCAGCCGTTGATATACTCTTAATGTGTGCGCATGTAGAGGTGTCTACGCATTGGCTAAATAGGTATTTCTTTGCATATGCGTCGTCAAAACGACGAAGTTTAAAGTTTTTTTCAGTTCGTATTTAAGGCTTTCGGTTTTTTATATAAAAGCAAATAGAGCAGTTTTGACTGATAAAGAATTAACTGATATGCGTGTTTTGTCCTCCGTTTAAACGGCGAATGACAAAATTAGTGTGCTTTAAATGGAAATAAGCCTATGTGCGGAGCACAAAATAGAACTTTGTGCCTCTTGCACAAATTGAAGACTAAAGCTGCTGAAACCCCTAACCTTATTTTATTTATTAAGTTAATTCTATAATGCAAACAAATTTAATGGATTTTATATATTTAGGTTAACAATTTTCATGTATTTTTTTTTCTTAAGGTTTGAAAAACCATCCAAACAAAGTAGTTACCTGAATCCTTCTGTTTTTATTATATAATATTTAATAAGAGTACATATTGATTTATTTTATTTTATTAATATCAGTAACAAGTTATTGAAAAAGCGAAATTTCAATTATATCTCGTAAGGATTTTATCCTTTTTGCTCTTGTGAGTATCATCGTCGTCGAGTCGACGAAGTCTGACGTTTACGTCATAAAAATAAGTATGAAATTTTAGGGTTAAAGAACTTTTAAAAACGTACGAGGGTTTCTTTTTATATTTTGAGCCTTCACAGAGTCGGACTGGATTAACGTAAGCACCTGTCGTGTGTTCCTGACTCCACTGCGCTCTTTGCACTTGGTGAGTATAGTGTATCCACCAACTCTCCCAATGTATGAGCGCAACCAACACATACATAAATGGGTGACAGTCTGAGTTTATAATCCAAAAGAACTATAAACTCGCCCCTTGCTAAGGAGCTAGAGCTATCTAACCTCCGCTGCTGTTAGACAAGCAGCATATAAGGCAAGCGATATTCCAGCAGGCTTAAGTTCTGCAAAATCGGTGGAAAATCAGCTCTTAAAGTCGACTTTCTATGATATTCCTTCCCGCGGCTTTGAATTTAGTCACAACCACCACATGAACCCCGAAGAGGTCACAACAATGGACTATAGTAACCCCGTCGTACCAGAGGACAATTTGCCGTCGGCCCCGGGGGAAATTCGGGTCTAATAATGAAAATACAGTAATTTATTATCGAAAATAACCTTATTGGTTTTCGAGGTAATCTCTACTGCGATTGAGCTTCCTCTAAAAAATGTTTTCTAAATGTATTGGGTTTGTCCTGAAATTTTGGGGAATTCTGTTTGTTACTTTTTATTCAAAATAAAAACTAATGAAACAAATTCAAAATATTTAGTTTTATTCATGATAATCAAAAAAAAAAAAAAAAAAAAAAAAAATTTTTTTTTATTTGAGCAGCAAAAATGAAGTTTGTATTTTGAACAAAAGCATTGTTCGACAATGCTTTAAGAAGTTTTAAGAATTATCGAAGCATATACAAACATTTTTTTAGATCTTTAAGCAATTGTTAAAAAGGGAAATTAATATAAAATAATTATATATTGCACGTCAGCAGAATTTTGTTAAGCATGCCTTGAGGCACTCTTAGGAATTAGAGGGTTAATGCTGCTCTTTATACTAACGATTGTTATCCCGAGTGAATTGTGGCCAGGATTAAATTATCAGCGTTTAACAGAGGCCCATATAACGTAAGCGGCATCATTTTCAATTTTCGTTTTTTTTTAATAAATGACATTATTTCCAATACTTGCATCATCTCCTAAATTGTCATGGTCACATAAGGTATTTTTACAATTTTATAGCAAGAACAATTTTATCGTTCGTATGAAATTTGTATGAAATAAAATAAAAAAAACTGTCTCCTGTAAAATATAATTTTTGGCGCTGACGTTATTTTAGCGTTGAGGGATCGATATGTTTTTCTCTAACTCCCACTGGAGCATACGGCTCGAATATCAGCAGATCGCCAACGGACCCGGTTATTTGCAATAAAACTTAGTTGACTCCAGAGTATGCCTTTAGAGTTCATTTAAGTGGTCTTTCTGACCAGCTCAGTGAAATAAGTTCCATCTTAATGCTTCCTTAGCCACGCTATCATTATCTCTACTCATGGTTTTTCCAATGAGTGCCCCGGTAGGCTAGCTAGTAGTGAGCTAGCGCCGGGGTTGCGGGTTCGATTCTTGCCAGAGACTCTGGTTTATTTCCTGCAGATAAGCGTAGAGCTTCGCGGGATAAGCTTAGGAATTAAAAAATAAAAAAAAAATTTACCGGCACTTTCGTTTACTTTTTACCATAACTATTGGAATTTCGTAAGCTAGCGTAAGCAAATCCCAGTTTGAGTTGGTTCTAGGCCAGAAAAGGCGGGATATTCTTTTCCAGGTTGTACAACCATGGAGTAGTATCGACTCAGAGAATCGCAACTTATTGCGAAGGCCGATTTTATTTCTTTGTTATATTGGGGCCAGTATTTCAAAAGTCTGTTTTTGCCTTATTGATCCTTTTATCAACGTCAAAGCGGAACTTCCATCAGCATCTAAGTATCTTGCAACCCAGATAGCATTAATTGGAAATATTATCCAAGTGCTGCTCTCCGGCTCCTAAAGGCTCAGCTACTTGGCACCTTTGAGCAGGGGTTTTGGTTTAATGGTATTAATTTAAAGTCCCGTACATTTCGTAGTTTCCTGAAGGTCCAGTGTTGTCCGATTCCGGTCGCAGAGTCTGAGAGAGAGCAAAGAGATATCGACAGCGTATGCCAAATAATTTTGGTATTGAGAGTTGATCTTCCACCGAATTCCCTGACTTTCGTTCTCTGATGGGCTCCAAAACATCTGCCATTACCACCAGGAGCAAGAAAAGAGCCAATGTACATCCAAGCCGTACTCCACTTTGGCCATGAAAGGGTCAGAAAGTCTTTCCTTATGTAAAACGTAGCATCGGTCATAAACATAGAGTTCCTAAATCAGAAAAATAAGTTTTTATGTTTTTTCCTTCTCTATAATGCTAACCATATATAATATCGATTATTGCTGTCAAATGCCTTCTCAAAATCTATAAAGATGAGTTGGAGCTCGAAGCTAAATTTCACACTCTGGTTATTAGCTATACGTTTGGAACTAATGGGAACTGCAGCTGAACATACACTGCGGAGGACTGCTTGAGATGAACTGATGTTTTGTTCCAGGAGTTAATTAATGCGATTAAGGAAAATTCTTGATATTCATTTTGCGATAGTTGGCAGAACACATTTACCTCTCTAGTTGCTAGATACAACTCTTAAGGTCTCCTTTCTTTGCAATCTTGACGATTAAAACCATCCTTCCATTCGAATGCATTCCTTAGGAAACGATTCATTTTCACAAGTTTCCATAATAAGAGGACCTAGGAGTTCAGCAGTGAAGCTTGGGTCGCATTTATAAACCTCGGCAGGGATACCATCTGTACCAGCTGCCTTACAATTTGGTACTTGTCTGATGGCCGCTGTAATTTTCGATAGACTTGGGGGTTCAATATTAATCCTTAAACTCCTTTTATCATCTGCTTAAGCTTTAAAACAAATTTTTTGCTCTAATTTTTATATACATAAGAAAAAATATGTAGTGAATTATATCCTGTGTTTACAATTTGCATAATTTTGTATGCCTTTTTAAGAACTGTGTACAAACAAACGCACACACAAACTAACTGCCTTTTTTCTATCAGTTACTTTTCCCACTCTTCTGCTTTCTTTTAAAATATAAAAACCAACCCACACTCATTTATTTTCGTAATATCTGAGTAACAAACACCACTAAAACCCCGATAAAAAGCAACTAAATGGAACAAGTTTTAGTGGTGCAGCCACGAATTTTAGCACTGGAGTAAATAGCAGATACTGCCACTTTGCTACGAGAGTGTGTTAAATAAATAGTAATAGAAGGTTATATACATATACTGACTAACATCTTCATACAACCAATATTACAGTAGGGATACGAGATAAGACTGCGGGGCTCTTTTTTGAACACTTTCATTAAAAGTTTTGTTTAAAGACTTTATTTTCCGATAGAGATTTTCTTGTTATTAGATCTGCTAACTTTGTTGTTACTTGTGTTTAGTATTTTTACCCTCTTCTAGCACGTAAGATAATTATTATTAAATTTGTCATTTATTAAAATATTTTTTCTGGGTCTGCTTTTTCTTTGGTAACCCTTGTTGCGCTTATTTTTAAACTACTAAAGGCCAAGTTTGGAATTAAAATCCAGCACAATCGTTCAGTTATAAGTAAGGCAATTCAATAATTTTTAATATAACATAATGGAAAACTACAGTTTCTGACTTAAGAGTTTTTTGCCTAACTTCAAAGAATTCATTCAATTAATCTGGCACGTAAACAACTTGCCTACTAAATGGATATGATAAAGATTAGGTCCTTGCCTGCCATTACGGTGCTCTGAACAACGAGTGGAAATAATAGATGATTTAATACTCACGTATATGGGGAGACCTACACACTGATGGCAGTTGATTGCATCCAACATTCACTTTTCCGTTGCTTTGAAACTGGATTTATCTGATCTTTACTGTTTAAAAAGTTTCTGTTTATTAGTAACGTACTCAGAAACATTAGTCAGCAGACCGAAAATCACCCAAGGATACGAGAATTTGGAATTTTAAAAGTCTTTAAAGTTGTTATATGTATCGCATTCACGTGATTTTCGAAAGGAAACAGAGACCAACTTGATACCTTAGAATTCCTAGGGCCTCTACTTGTTGTTTTACTGAATAGGACTCTTAACCGTTTTATAAGAGGCCTGTCAATCTTAAGCTCAAAGATGCAACAAGTATTGTTAGCACCCATGTCACCCGATTAAACTACGCCACGACAAAAGAAATGCTTTAACACTCACGCCCAACCATGATTAAAGAAATACTTAAAAACAATAACTCCCAACCTTGGACGGAGGTCTTAAAGATCATGAGAACCCTCAATTTAATTGACTTAATAGTTCTTTGGAAGTCTATTGCGCTAGATTATCAAATTTATATTTGCACATGACAAACACTTAAAAAAAGTCAATATGATCGATGATTTGATTTATTATTACAAACGGTTTAAACAAAAAATGTAGATAATCAATCCACCAATACCATTGGTTAAAACATTGATGTTTGACTGCCGGCCGCCGCAACGTTAGAACTTCAAAGAATTCTGATGAATGAAAATGTGAGAATTCTTTAAACACGTAAATTCGAACTGAGTTCGAGCCCTTGTTAGGACAAGAATAAAAGTTATAAAAAAAATATGTAATTTGTGGAAAAGGTGGTTCTTTGTGAAAATAAATTGTCAGAAGCTTAAAGGTGTTGCCTCTTTATGCGAATTTTTAAATTTTTCCATATTTTCAAATTTGGAAATTCTCTGTAAAATTAATTCCAGCAGCACTGTAAAATTATTTCCAGCAACACTGTACAATGTTATAAATTTCGAAATCTAACTTCACACACATGTAAAAAACATTGTTTTCTCTAAAGCGCTTAAAAGAAAAAGCCCAACGAAAGTCAATGACGAGACGATCCCTTCCCGGTAATTATGTTTCTTCACAAGCTTACAAATTATTAAATAAAAAATTAAAAGTAAATTACAGGTTTCATTAGTTGAAAAACATCGCTTATTGACAGCAGAAAGTAGTCCTACAAGCAGGGCACTCCACATATAAAAATCATGCAAAAATCTGCTCCTTTTAGAGCACATTTTTACTGGGTTAATGTACCGAGCAATAGCAACGTAGAGCTTTAGTCTTTTGTAGAAAACTGTCCCTGGCGGAAATCGCGCAATAGGAGAACTTTAAATTAAAATAAAATCGCAGCTAACACTTAGGTGATAATTTTTTGTAAAAAGCAACTAATCAGTCTTTTCAGATCACTTTTGATGATTAAAACTGATTCATCCATATGCTCAAAAAGGAACAAGAAAATTGTATTAGCCCATATGCGATTATTTTCACAGTGAAACTGATTCCTTAAAGATTTGATTATGATACAAAAGGACAGCGAAATGAGCACCAAGCAATCAGTTTTTCGGGATGTTTTGCTGTTTCGACAATGACTTGAGGATCGTCATCGCTCCAAATGCAGCAGCAATTCTGATTATTGCCATTTAGCAAAATGTGTATTTTGTAACTGAACAAAACTTTCAAATGAAATAGCCTTGGGGACAAATAACGACATTCTAAATCTATCGATAACAATACAATTTAAATTAGCTTGGAAAAAATGGAAATTTCGATCAATATCGATTCGCGTAATTTGTCCCATGAATTAAAAAAATAGTTTCGAACAATTTGCAAATGCTGCTGTGACTTGAGTCTATCATGGTGAATTAACAACTTCAGTAATTCTATCTCTAGAGGAAAGGAAACTAGCACCAAACTTGTCACGTGACAGTTCTAAAGTGACTGGGACCGGCTCTTGTTTTAACTATAAGAGGGTTTATTGGCAATTTTTTTACACTTTGTAAGAGGTCAATGAAGTAACCTAAATGGATACATAAAATTTCGGTTTAAATAATACCTGTCGCAGATATTGTCCCGTGTGAATCATATTAATATGATAGATCTCCTTTATGTAAATTAATATAAGCAGATAGCATCAGCCCGAACAAAATCAAGTTCCATGTGCCAATTGTGAAGTAACTATGCTTTATCACCAGTACAGCGATGTCTTGTTTTCACCCATCACGCTTCGGTCCATTTTATTATAATATTCTGTTCACTGGTCACAGGATTACAGCTTTAAGAACAAATGAGACAAATTAAACATACCTCAAACTGAGTATAATGTAGAATCGGCCGCAATGAACGTACCTCTCGCGTGTACAACCGACTACAATTTCTTTCTTAATGTTTTTTGTTCGTCTTTAAATAATCCATTAATTTTCACAATTTTATCACTAAAATGTTTAAAATAATATTCAACTTAATTAAAGTATTTTTTTCCATTTTTAATACTTTAAAGAAATATAAATTGGTTTGTTGTGTGTTTTTTTTCCTAATCAAATCATCTCAAATGTTAGTGAATGGCTCTGATTAACTGAATCAACGTTTTGCTTAAACGCGTTTAAAAACCCAAGTGTGAACATAGCTTAACCTTAAAAACCACACCTAAACATTAGCGGAAAGCGGAACGTTTTCTATCGCTTAGCTTTAACGCTGAAATTTCATATCTAAACAAGAGCGATAAGGTAACGTCAAACGAACAAAACAGGGATGTCGTAAACACAAATATAAGAACACTAGTTATTTTAGCAATAAAGTGCATTACTAGATTGTTGTTTGCGATTTGTTTATTACATTTTTATAAAAAAACAAAACAATATGTTAAGGTTTAAAAAAGAGTTCTTTTAACAAGTAAATTTTTTGCTGCTTATTTTTTTCTTCCTCTTTATTTATTTGTTCATATTTTTGGTTGCTTCTAACTTAATTCAGTGTTCAAGAATAACTGCGTCGAGATCACGTTCGCCAAACAATTTGACATAAAGATTTGTCTTAGAAAGCCGCCGTGATATAAAATCTTTTTTTTTTCAAGAACGTTTTTTCTAATGCGCTCATATATATACACTTATTATCCCAACAATGCTGCCATTCTTTCATTGAATTTCATACATTTTGTAAACAGAAAATGAAAAACAAAAGAAAAAAAATTTAACAATAAAATGAGAGAGAATTAAAAGTTTCTATCAATATATTAATTATAGGCTTTAGGATTTTCTTCAGGAGTTGAAGACTCAATACTGTTTAAACACGAACTATGAAAAGCGCTGTCAAAATCAGATTTTCCAATTACAGAGCGTTGCCACCTTGTTATTTTGGTATGCTACATATAGCTTGTATGGTTATGATAATTTTTCTCACGGAAGATAGTGCTGACAGTTTTCTCCGCCTCTAAAAAAAGAACACCCGGTATATAAATTTTTACACTAACACATTTATACAAGCATATACATATTGCTTTTTATGTATTTTAGTTATCCTTAAAAAGTCATTTTAACTTGAACATTTGTTTAACTGCAAGGCCACATTTTTTCTGATTAAACATACACATAGACGTACAAATACAACTAAAGAAAGTATCTATACATTCACAGTGCATAGACGACGTTAGATTATTTCACTAAAACAAACGTATTAAACCGACATTCACACATACTTAAACAGGCTCTCACACAACTACAAATATTCTTAGATACAAAGAATTTTATATTACAAACCGAAATGTTAATACTGCCACTTTAGCTACTTCTACTTGCTCCTTTTAATGCTGCAGTTGCGGTTGTGTGTTAAGGAATAATAGTTGCTTTCCTGTTCTTCATATTATGTCTGTCAGTCAGTTGGTTAAGCTAGAGAGAGATAGAGAGAGAGATAGAAGCTAAAATAGCAACATTGTTAAGGAAATCTATGGCAACTGGCAAACAACCAGCCTTTTTGTTAGTTTTCATTAAAAATTCTCTTACTTACACTTACTCGCACAACAACTAAGCCTTTGGAAGGACTATAATAATTATTACTCTTGGACGAAAATTTAAGTAGATATTGCAAGGCATACAACTAAAGGCATCATATTATAAACATCATTTTATAATATTCATAGAAATCTTGAAACATACACCCAAAGAAAACGGATTTTTCTTTATATTTATTGGCAATAAAACCATTTTTAAGGAAAATTGTTGGAAAATTTTAATTGGTACTTGAAACAGATTATTGACACCGACAATCATATTATGTTTAGATTGCTATTCCATCAAGAAGACATGAATATATTTTGGTTGACGTCGATAATGTTATGCTTATTTAAGCTTATTAAGGTGTTTGGTAAAAAAATATGTTAAAAGTCACCATGATGTGTTTAAGAATTTCGTATTTAAAACTAGTTTTGTTGGAGGTGACCATATAAGAGTTTTATCTGCGTGTACCAATCGTGTATGCTGTCCTAAACAGATATCCAGAAATGGTTGCCCTCTGGGGTTAAAATTAAGACTTACAATTATTCAGGCTCAACCTTGCATAAGGCCACAGAGCACACAGAGACAACAAAAATTTTTGTGTTTTTCTGTATTTTTTTTCGAAAGCTGCCCTTTTTGGATTTTTGTTTTAATCACGCAACTTGTGTTGATTGTAGCGGACTGTTTTTACACATTGCCACTTCACTTTCTTTCTCTTTCTTCAAAAGCTGCCCTCGCAAATGATTTAGGCATGTTTCTTCGTCATTTTTTTGCTTATTGGGATTGGGATTAAAACAAAACAAATGTTTAACTGTGGACTATTCACTTAAAAATTGGTTTAATAATTTCTGGTTCAATTTTATTCCAAATTAAATGACTTTTTGTTATTGATTTTATGCAAATTTTTAGTACTTTATGCCGTTAATACCGCCCTTTCTTATTGGGCGTATCGGTTCATTAAGATAAGTAAATTATGCTGGTTCTTTATAGTTAAAACTGTGTAAACAGAATATGGATTAGGTTAGGTTCCATTGCCAACCGTAATCAAGCACAGCTCACGTGGGTCCGTTTTTTAGTTCTCGTTGTGTTACCAAGTTACACCTTTTCCCAAGAGTTCTTTTTTACCTGGCTGCTAATGTTCTCACGCAGCAACCACTCAATAAAGGAGAGGATCCTGTTCAAATCAGAGAGACAGGTTTCGTCCCCAAGGTTTGTTTGACCAAACAGTTCAGTTTTTTTAAATCTTTGTATGCTGAACAATGACAATGAAGATGTTCTGTTGACTCTTCCTCCTCCTCATTGTAAGGGAGCCCTCCTAATGGACCAGTGGCCGGCTATAACCGCAATAGGGGTCTGAGGTCATGTGTGGATAGTTGTAATGCCCGCCGAGTTCTTTTTCATCTCTGATTGGCCAGATTTTTCGGGTTTCCCCACAGGTATTTTCATCCTCGTCACCGCAACTTCTACATATGTCATAGTAAGGGAGACTCCTAATGGGCTGCAATTAGGTGTCTGAGGTGATATCTGAACAGCTGTAATGCCTGCCGATTCCTATTTTCATCTATGATGTGACTGATTTTGCTGCTTTCCCCACAGGTAGTTTTTTTAAACCATCATTGGCTGGCAATAAGATGAAACTAAACAGAATATACATATTAATATTTTATAAGGGTTGGTCCACATTTAAATTCATCACCCTTTTGCTACAACTCCCATTTCCAGAAAAACTAGAAATATATAAATTTTCAAAGGCGGAAAGGCAGACACGGCTTAATTAATTGGATCTACTCAATTACCCAGATTACACACAAAATGACAAAATTAATATACCTTTCACGCATAACTCGTAATTGTTAAGTTTATAACGATTATTTCTTCACTTGTTTTAGCCCTCTGAAAATTTCCTTAAATTTTAATTCCACTAAAATTTGTGAATTGCAGATTATTCAAAGTTTGTGCATGTGTCTTCCTGCATTGTAGTGCCATCTTTTGTAATTGTAATCTCATATTGTTATTGTTGTTGTTGTTGCTGCTGATGCTTTTATCCTTCGCCCAAGTTGTTGTCATTTTCTTGTTAAATATTGTTTTACAAGATGAAACTGTAGCCGGAACATGGTGCTGTGTTTTGTTTCTCCAGCCTTTAATTCAAATTTATGTCTTCAAGTGCCAACTTTCCTCTCCAAAAACCTTGATACATACTCGTTCATAAATGCATAGATATCAGAGCTGCAAAAAACTGCATTCATTTGGGATGGATTTAAAAATGACTTCAATTAAACTGATTTCATGCTTTGATTTCCGAAATTTTTTGATTTCAAAATGAAATCTTGCCAAAATTGCAATCATTTTAAAGTTATTTTTTTAGGAGATCATTGATTGCAATCAAATTTTAATTGAAATTATAAGTTTCTCTGAAAAGTGAAATTAAAGTGAAATTTTAACAAAATTATTCTATGATTCTAGCGGTTGTGGGCACAAAATTACAACTATTGGCAATTCAAAATGCAGCTGAACACTTACTGTGGTAACATCGATGGAACAATGACGCGCAACCCACATTCCTTGGAAGCTACAATGAGTCAATAGAGCTGAATGCCCAACTGCCATTGATGAGCTTCAACGCTTTGCACACGATCCAGTAGCTCCAAGATAGACCTTTAAACACCTGTCCAGATATGGGAATTGTATTCCATTTTCGGTCGGATAAAGGCGGCTTAAATAGTGAGGAGATCAGACGGAGTGAAGTGGTTCTTGCACCGATTTCATTTTGATTGTCATTACTGGATTAAATTAAAGTACTGCAATCAATTATTAAATTAAAAATTGATTCAAATTCTTTTTAACCGCCTTTATTTCATGATTTCAAACTGAATTCATACAATAAATTTTCCAATTTTGAATGAAATAAAAAATATTAACAATTTATTAAAGAGAAATCATGTGATGGCAAATAAGATTATTAAATAAAAAATAAATAAATAAATCGTTTGCAATCGTTTACAGCTCTGACAGATAAGCACTTCTTACTTGAAAGTACTAGTTTAAGTGTGTTCTGAAGTATTGTTGTATGTGGCAGGGTGGAGTAGCAAAGTCCATTTTGTATTGTTATCTTTTTGGATAACTCTCCAACTTATTTACATTTAATATGGCTTAGATATGCATATAATCCAAAATATGGCTTAACATTGACCAGAGGGCATATTTTGGTATTTAAATGCTGTTGCTAGAAACCAAGGAAATTGATTTATAGTTGTTATTTTTAATTATGTGTAAAATGTGTTTTATATGTTTTGAAATGGCAGAGATTAACTAGCTTTTGTAGTGGTGTCCTATTTTGAAAAGTGAAGTAAATTTTTGGGGAGTACTTAAAATTAAGTATTTGGCAAGATAATTAAATTTTGGGGGATTTCATGGGAATATGTCGTAAATATTTAAAATAAAAAGGAGCTAAGAATTAAGGTCAAAATATATTATCTTGGAAAGTATAAAATATTTATAACAATATATTTTCTAATACAAGAAAAACTTTCATAAGGTCCTTTAGAAGTCTAATGGCCAATATCACCAATTCTACTTAAATGTCAATTCATATTTAAATTTAGTTTTTCATATAATTTTATTTTTATTTGACATGAAAAACAAACTTTAAACATAAATTTATATTTAAATAAATTGGTAAAATCGGCCATAAAACGATATTAAAAACGTTATTAACAAGTAAGAGTGCTATATTTGACTATGCCGAATCTTATATACCCTTCACTATAATACTGTTCCTTAGATATAAGTAAATTTATTTTGTGCCACACCCACTTCTCCAATCCCGCCCACATTTTGTCGGATGCTGTGTTTTGTAAACCAAGATGCTTATATATTATTTGGAAACTTTTTCTAGATATACAGAAATCTGTAATGTCGTTAAACTGAAGGTGCCCCGGCCAATTCTCCAGTTCCGCCCATAATTTGAGAAAAGTTGTTTACTGATAACCCAGCTGTGTTTACCAAACATGGATAATTTTCTTTTACGATTCCTTACATATAAATATATCAATTTCGAGCCACACCCACTTTTCCCATTCCTCCCACATTTTATCGGATGTTGCATATTGATTAAAAAAATGCTCACAACTTATTTGGAAACATCGGCTCATGCGGTTCTCTAGATTTTAAAAAAATCTATAATATCCTTATATGAGAAATACCACGCCCACTTCTCCAAATCTGCCCACATTTTTTCGGTTGTTGTGTATTGATAACCAACATGTTTGTACCTAATTCGGAAGCTTTGTCCCCTGCCGTTCTGTTAGTATATAGAAATCAGTTATGTCTTTGCATGGGAGGTGCCACGCCCACTTCACCTAAGCGGCTTATATTTTTAGACAGGTTGTGTTTTATTAGGCCAGATATGTGTACCAAATTTAGGTTGGTTCTTGAAGTACCACGCCTACTTTTTAATCCCGCCCATTTTTTAGAGGGGTTGTTTATTAATAACTATTATGCTTGTAACTGAGATACAGAAAAAAGAAATAAAAAAACAATAAAAACAAAGGATTTATGGGTAAAATTAGAGGCAGTCGTGGTTTATAGATTTATGGACCGATAATGCTGAATTACAATAGCAAACTTTAACGAAGAAAATGTGACATAAATATATAATAACCTAGTCCCCATCATATCTGGAGTCTACGGAAAACCCGTTTCAGACAAACGGACATCGTTAAATCGGCTCCACGAAAATCCCCCCAATGAAATAAACGTCAAAAAAAGGAAATAACACCCAAAAACAGTAAATGAAATACCATCGAAAAAAAAAAAAATTAAATAAGCCCCAAAACGAAAATGAAACAACCCCCAATATTTGTAAGTTTTTTCATATGAAATAACACCCAATGATGAAAATGAGATAACCCCCAATGAAATAAACCCCATCAGCAACAAAAATGAAATTATGCCCAAAATTCATAAATGAGTCAGTTTCACCAAGGATTTCATGAAGTCAATATGGACCAACAGCAAAGTCGCAAAATTATTGAAATGAATCGTGTGGAGGCCCGCAGGAGTCTTCTTCATAATAAGAAAGAAATATTGCTGCAGTTATTTTACCCTCCCGTAGATCCTTGTAGCCCTGCTCTATGTTTGCAGTTCGGAAGACAATTTGCCTTTTATGTTTGACCTTTACACAACTACCTCCACTGTTTAAATATAATTAATTGTTTTTCGCTTTTCTCTTTAAAAATGAAATAACCCCCAAATAAAAAATGAAATAACACCCAAATTAAACACGCTATGAAACAAGCCCGAATTTTAAAAATTTGTTGGGTGTTCTTTCATTGGAAATTATTTCATAATTTGAAAATCCCAAATTCCCAAAAAAAAATGAAAAACGTCCCAAAAAAATTGGGAGTTATTTCATATGAAATAACACCCAAAAATTTATGAAAAAAAATTGGGGAATATTTAATTTCGCGTTTGGGCGTTATTTCATTGGGGGGCTTTTCGCGGAGCCGTTAAATCAACTTCGCTACTTAAAAGGACCCATAATTGAAATACTTTATAAGGTCTAATATCAATATTGTAGAAATTACAAACGGAATGACAAACTTATATATACCCTTTTACCTTCGGTGATGTGTATAAAAAGAACTAAAAAAAGATTTTTCATAAAAGTCACACAAGCTCGATTAAACAGCTTTGGCATGAAAATTAAAAAACCAACTAGTTTTTAATAAGAAGATACATCAACAATGATCTTTCATCAAAAAAATTTGTGCAAACATTAATTAAAAAAAATTTACACCAACGACATTTTTTATAAAAAAATTTCTACTTACAACATTTTATTGTTATACAAATTAACACGAACCAAATTTTTTCATCAGAAAAGTTACACTTCCGATATTTTTCGATCAAAAATTGCACAATTTAAGATAATAAATTATACAAACCAAATGTACTTTGAACTTCAAGAAGAATTCTTGACAAAAGTACGAAAAAACAGAAGTAAAGGAAGAACATGTAAAATGAATTAAAATAAATAATCATTCAAAGCAAATTTCGATCTACCAAAGGTTAAATACAATTTTGGTTTAAGGATTGATGTTTGACTAATGACGTCAGCAGTCGTCGATGGCTGCGAGTGTTAAACGGCAAGCCCTCTGAGGAGATTGAGTGGTTGCAATCGAAACATGTCTGGGTGACCTTTCCGTAAAAATGCCTGGGTTCGAGCCCAGATTGAGTCAAGAATGAAAAATTATCAGTCAATTTTAATTAATTTTCATGTTGTAAAATTCCTTTCTTCATAAAAATAATTTAATGAAAATTAAATTTGATGAACTTAAGCCTAATTAAAATATTAAAAATTTGGATTAAAACCCATAAATAGTTCAACAAAATAACCACAATACTAATTGTCTCCTTTTTCTTCGTGGACATATTTTTATGCCAAAGTTTATTTTTCTAGGCTTAAACTTTCAAATTTCTCGCATTTCCTTTTTTAGGTACTATATTTTTCCCCCATTAAAGTATCAAAAATTTTAGTATTGTAGTGGCAGCCCATAATTTAGTACGAATATGGCAATGAATGGAGGAAAATGTTTTATAAAAAAAGTACCAACAATAGTTACGATTTTCACCCCTTTAATGTTCGAATTTCGAAAAAGTACCAAATTCATATTCGTATTTTTTGATAAGATTCCAATGTGGTATTAACTTTGTTTCTATGTTTATTGGTTCAAAAGATAGATGGGGTGTCAAAAAAGTTCCAAAATTCAGGTTTTACCCGTTTACTCCCGCTTATTTTTCTGAAGAACAACAATAAGTATTATGTTTTTTTTGTATCTCCTTTAGTTTTAAAGATATAAGGTTACCGAATTTTCCCATTTTTACCCTTTAAACATTCGAATTTCCAAAAATCCCGTCTTAGTGGAGCGATTTGGGGAGTGACCAATCGCTGGTCCAAATTTCAAGTTTCTAGGGTCAGCGGTTTGGGCTGAGCGATGATGAACGAGCCAGTCAGTCAGTCATTCAGTCACTGACGCAACTCTTTACATATTTAGGTACTCACAACAATAATTCCGACGCAGAATTTACATTAACGACCAATTTTGATTAAGGAACTTACACAAATTTCATAGCCACAAATTTACATCAATGACATTTTTTTAATCAAAGAAAAAACTTAAACTGGCGAAACTGTGTGATAAAAATTTTTGTTAAAAAAAAAAAATTCACATGTACCCTATTTTTATTAACCAAAAAGTTTCTTCATCATAAAAGTTAATTTTAATCTTATTTAAAATGTTCTCCTCATTTAAAAGACCTCCCTTTGTATCCAGCAGATATTTCCATTATTTGTGTGCCAATTCTCAAGTCATTACCCCTTTAACTTATTAAATTTCTGTTTGTTAATTTAATCAATTTTCAATTTAGTAAATAATCATTATTTTAAAACAATTAGCAACTGAAAAAAACAATCTCTACCAATTAATCATTTCAAAATAATTAAGTAAAAACTGGGTTAATTCAAGGTTGCTGCCGTTGTTGTCGCAAATAAAATCAAAATTGGTTAAAACTTAAAACCTAAACCACAATTTGAACAAGCTGAAAATAAAATATAAAAAAAATTAATGTTTTTTTTTTCTCTAATTCAAGTTACAGTTTATAAACTTAACCAAAGCACGCAAACTTTAATGACATTTGTAACACGCAAAAAAAATTTAATTTTTGAAAAACTTTTAAAAAAGATACTTAATTCAAGGCAAAAGTGACATAGAAGCGCTTATGCAAATTACAGGAGGGTAAAGGGAGAAGTTGTTTCGAAATATTAAAGGCATATAAAGCAGTATGAAACTCACCTAAGACGAAAGGAAATAATGAAGACAAAGTTAGACGGGAAAGTTCGAGTAAAAAGACGACTAATATTTTGGACAGGGTGAACATAAGGCTACAAATAAACTGAGGACACGGGAAAAACGAGACAGGCATATTTTATATCATTGTATAGACAATTTTGTGTCAATTACTTTGAAGTCACATTTTGTAAGCCGGCCTTACAAAGAAATCACAACAAAATTGAATAAAAACATTTTTTTCTTTATTTCTTTACACAATCTCCTTTTAACACGAAGATCTCTAGCTAAGATTTCCTGTTTAAACTAAGAACTATTTGAGTCTCTTAAATATCCATAAGCGGCAGAATCCACTTCTTCACTACTGGCAAATCTTTCAATACCGAGCTTTTTTTTCAAGCTTGGAAGTAGAAAATAATATGAGGCTGGAAAATCTGGCGAATGATGTGCTGCTTCATCACCAGCCCGAACTTTAATTCAAAGTGGCCATCGGAATAGCGAATGTGTGAACTTGTGCCTGATGGGACAACACTTTTCTTATTGCCAAATGAAGACTCTTTTTCTTAATTTCTTAACTAAAATGACGCAAGAAGCTAGCTTTATTCTTAATATCGGATGATTGTTTTTCTTTCTGGAAGATCATCAATAACAAATAAGAGTGTTATATTCGGCTATGCCGAACGAACCCTTCACCATGGTGCGATAATAACAGAAACTTATAGACAAGCCTGTTCTGAAAATCACTTGCTTTCAAAACAGGTGCTTTAAAAATCACACGTATGATTGAGTCGTGTTCTTGCAATCAAACATTATTTGTGTTTTTCGATGTGCTTTCGGCAATTGAAAATCACACTGAAAAACACAAACACGGAACACCATAATAGTACACGTGTGGTTTTAAAAGGCACAAGTGATTTGAATTCACTTGATTTAAAAATTAAGTGAGTGTCAGAACAGGCCTGATAAATACCGTTCTTTAGATACAAATAAATTCTAATATTAAAACTTTGGCTTTTGCCATTCTTCAGATAAACAGAAATCTATAAAGTCTTTGTACGGGAGGTGTCGCGCTTATCCTCTACTAATAACTAGAATACTTGTACCTTATTTAGAAACTTTGGCTCTTGCCATTCTCCAGATAAACATGAACAAAATTCAAATGGGTAAAATTAGAGTCATTTGAGGTCTTTTGCTTACATCTCAGCCATTTGTGGGCCAATCATGCTGTATTTCAATAGCAAACAAATCCGGAATATCTGTGACATAAATATGTAACTAACAAGTCCCCATCATATCTAAGGTCTTAGGAAACCCGATTTCAACGGACACATGGACGGACAGACAACGTGATTTGTACTTCTCTCCACATACGGATCTAGCACATTTATCGGGCCTGTTCGGAAAATCACGTGATTTCAAATCATGCTATTTTGAAACTACACGTTTGATTTTGTGGTGTCCTGAAAGTCATTGGTGTGCTTTCGGCAATTGAAGATCACACCAAAACACACAAAAACGGGCCACTATAATATCACACGTGTGATTTTAGTAGGCACATATGATTTGAAATCTCTTGATTTCTTCAGATAAACAGAAAGCTATAAAGCCTTTGTACGGGAGGTGTCACGCCCACTTATCCTCTACCGCCCACATTTTGTCGGATGTTGTCTTATGATTACTTAGATCCTTGTACCTTATTTGCAAACTTTGGCTCTTGCCATTCTCCAGATAAACATGCACAAAATTAAAAAAAAACAATAATACGGGATTTATTGGTAAATCAAGAGGCAGTCGAGGTCTTTGGCTCATATCTCAGCCATTTGTGGACCGATCAGGCAAACAATTCCGGAATATTTGTAACATAAATTTATAACTAACGAGTTCCCATCATATCTAAGGTCTTCCGAAAACCTATTTCAACGGACACATGGATAGATGGACAGACGGGCATCGTTATTTTAACTTCTCTACTCATAAGGATCCAGATAATATATATACTTTATAAGTTCTAGGCTCAGTATTGTAGAGTTGCAAGCGAAATGACAAATTAATATACACCCTTTTACCATCGGTGAAATGTATGAAAATTATCTCACTTTCATCCCAAAAAAAATGCACCCTGAACCTCCCTACAGATTTTAGTGTTTTCGCTTATGCTTGGACACGTTTAATCCATTCCTTTAACTGCTCCTCCGGGGCTACCAATCGACCTATCTCAAAATATACTTCAGTTTAGCTAAAGCTATGTTCACATCTATCAAATATTTTACCAATAGTTTTATTAAAAAATAGTTGGCTTTTGCAAAGCGTTTGCTACCTCAAACATAATTGAACGGGTTCTGAATGATATCCTACAATTATCTTTTTACAAATAAGCTTCAGTAAAGAAGTTGTTAAATATAAAGCTAAATTTTGATCACTTTACTGGTCACGATTTTTTTTTGAATTTTGTTCGTCAAATATTTGTTAGGTCTGAACATACCTTAACTTTGGGAACGCTCTCGTATGCTTGAAAATGGCTTCTTCATTTCGTTGTATTTTTATAGCCTACACTTCTGATTTAAGTTTTCTCAGCTTTAAGCAAAAACTTTGCCTATTATTTTAAAAACAATTTCCAGCCTACCCTCTTGGCTGCCATTAAAAAAAACCATTAGAAAAAACTAACATTTAAAGTAATAATAACAGAAGCTGACACTCATTCTCCAACACTTTGTGGTAAAATGACAAACTGTTTTAAACGGCAAAGTAATGTAAAGTTAACGCAAAAAAAAACTGACATTAAATAAATAATGACATTTAGAGACCATTAATTAACCAACAACTTACTGCGGGGAAAAATAGACTACAAAAAACATACAACAAAAAAAAACACATAAATGTTGAAAAGTTCCTAAAAACCGCGAAAAAAATTATAAAAAAAATTTATAAACAAGTTTTTAAAAAAGTAATTATAGATAAATGCAAACACAAAAAAAAATTAAATATTTAATGCTCTAATTAATTTTTCTGTAATTATTTCTGAGACAAAAGTTTTATTTAATTGTTTAAAGCAAAAAATTTTGTTTTGTTTTTTTTTTTTTTTTTAGATAAAATTAACGTTTTCAAGAAAAAGTTTGCGAAATATTTAAAAATGTTTTCATGAAAATAATATTGGCAATATTTTAATTATTTAAAATAATTATTTGTGCATTAAGCTCTTAAATAATTTTAATTAATTAGTGTTATTTTTTTCTCTTGCAGGTAAGAAATTGATAAGCAGTATAATCCGTAAGTATTTGCCGTATCTAGAAAGAAAAAATGTATATCCAAAATAAATTTCAAATCTTAATTAAAATAATTCTAAGCTTACAATGTTTGCATTAAGCCTTAACATGGGCCTACGCTATCGCAATATACCTGCACGCAGAGAAAAAACATGTTTAAATATGGTCACCTCCAACAAAACTATTATTAAAGAAAATTTTAAACATATTATGGGTAATATAATCATATAATTGTCACCAACAACCATATTATGGTTGAATTAGTCCTCCATCAAGAAGTCACAGCCATATTATGGTTGCCTTTAAGCATGTTATGGTTAAATATGACAATTATTTGTTTTAAAATTAACAATATTTTCCTCTTTTACAAGAGCAACATGCTATGGATAAAAACAACCATGCTATTATAAGTGTTAAGCATGTTTTAGTTCTTTTTGAATATAATATGTTCGGAGACAACCATAATATGGTTGTGGCTTTTTGATGGAGGACTAATTCAATCATAATATGGTTGTCGGTGACAATAATATTGTTAAGTGAATAATAATATGTTTAAAATCTTTTTTAAAAATTGTTTTGTTGGAGGTGACCATATTTGAACATGTTTTTTCTCTGGGTGTGCTACAATAACAATATGGTTGGCTTCAATATTGTTATGAGTGATGAACAAATTGCAATGCTCTTACAACATGTTGTTGCTTAATAATCATTTAAAAGCAAAATGTTTTCATAAATCACAAACTCCATGAGTCCTTAGAAGCGTTCTGACAATACATGCACCCAAAGAAATACATATTTGTCTATATGGTCGCCTCTTAACGAAATATATTTTCCGTACATTTTTTAACATTTGTATTATTATTATTTTATGATTTTATTACTCAAATTAACATTTTTCCTTGCAACTGATTCCTACGAAGCCATGTGGCTTTTCTGCAGGATAATTTTTACTACTTTAACTATATTTTGAGTCCTTCATAAGATAGCCACATCCATATTGTTGTTGCCTCTGCTAATATTATGGTTAATAATAACATGTTTACCAAAGTTAATCTTACAGTGATAAAACAATTATAACGTTTACCTCTTTTAACCAAATGTTAGAAACAGCAGCAATAAAGTTTTTAAGGGAAACATATTGTTGTTATTATTACCATAACATGATCTAATATTTGTTGCTCTAACTACTACTGGAGCATAGGGCGCCAATAGCGATGCGTAAGCATTGCTGATTTCAAAAAGGTGGGTTGCTGGCCCTACTTTGCATGACTGATGATAGGGCTGCTGTCTGCGTGACCAATTTCACATTGAAGTAATGATTCAAGTCTATTAAACGTTTAATTGACAATATTAACTTGCATCCGTAAACAGACTTGATTAAAAGTTTAATTCACTTGATTAAATTTTTAATTAAAACTGATTTTATTATTGATTAATGCTTTAACTGGTGCAACATTTTTTTTTCTGTTGTGAATAGGGGCCAAAATCATGAAATTATTTTTGGATTTTCATGTTTTAAGAAACGAAATTGATCATTTTAGAAAATAAACTTTGTTCCGCGTGAGAATGAAATTTTTAAGACGTTATAAGAAGTAGTTACGCGATAGCTGCTATGTAACGTAAACAGCAGTGAAGAAAGCTACTAAATAATAAGTGAAATCCGTTTTGGAAAAGTAAGCGATGTTTTTACTGGTCCATTTTAAACAACCACCTCCAAAGAGATATTTAAAGCAGATCCCGCTGTTTGAAATGAAATTAGGACTGGCAAAAAGAAAATTGGCTGTTATTATTTGAATGCTTGTATTTGTTGTAGACCTCGGTTGTTTTAGAACTTTTAATGTGTCGCCCATTAAAACGAATAGAAGTTCTCTACATTAAACCACCAACACCATTTTATTTATCTTCTGCCTTAGATAAATAATAACTGTTGTTTTCTGGGTTTTAAAGTACTTTATTTTCTCCACTTTTTTTTCTTCTAAAGATTGTTGGAAAAACTTTTAAGAAATGCTGTAAGGCACGTCGTTATCACAGTGCAAATTATTGCGTAGAATCAAAGTGCAAACACTCAAGAAAAAATAAAAATAGAATTATGAGTGTAACAAAAAAGGAAAAATATTCTATTTATTTTTCACATTCCTGTTTTTATTGTAATAAAGAAAATTTATTAATAAATTCCTCTTGTAATTTTTCGCATTTTGTGTTGGTTACTTGAGATGAGGAGGTGTTTTCGAAGATTATAGCGATTATGATTTTTGTTCGTGTGTATTTAATGGTGTGTTATAAGATTTCCAGGGAGTTACATTTAAGGGAAATGAAAGAAAGCTGAAAAGGATCGATTTTTAGTGTTAAATAAAATTTAATAAATATTACAGTTGAAATATAAAAAAAACTACACATGTTTTTTTTTTTATTTAGCGTATCCATCTGTTAAAATAATGAAAAAAAAATATATTTCTTTTGTAGTCCTGAAATAATTATTATTTTACATTGTACCTCCATATATCTGAGTCATGTATGTGCCTTTGCTTTACTTTCATATTTATAACGTGTTAAGAAAACTTTTAATTACTTTTTTTTTGTCATCCTTTTTATCATAAATATTTAAAATCTGTTATAAAATCCTTAATTATAAGTTTGTGGTGTACAACTGGGTTAACCAGGTTTTTTGTTTTGTTAAAAAAGTCCGGCCCACACGGCGAAAAAACGAGGTGTAAATGTATTTTTTTTTTCATAAATAAACAAAAAATGTTGTTAAGCCTTAAAACTATAACGATGATAAAAATCTTTGTTAAAAATACATACAAAAACACACACATACACATACAGCCACTCACATAAGCCTTTAAAATTCACAAACAATATAAAATGATAATGAAAAAGTTCTTTGAAGCTTAAAAACAAACACACTCTTAAAAAACATTTACATACACATAAACTCACACATTTACACACTTTTGATTTTCATAGTGTTTTTTATGTATTTTTTACTTACACATTTACAGTGTGTATTGTCCTTTTTTCTCCTTAGTTTTATGTATGCTTTTGTATTAGAACAATACAACTACATATTTTTACACAGATACTTGAACCTTCATATGTTTTGTCTAATATTTACAAACATGTTTTTAACACATGTATAATTTGATATCTGCATGTCGACATTTTCCAAAATGTTTATGTGTGTTAGTGTCTCTGAGGTATAATTTACATTAATATTCAACAGTTAACAATACACATGTAGATAAATACCTGAGGCTGCCACAAATACACCCACTCATTTACAGATGTTTGTTTCAAAGAAAAATGTTAATAGGTACACGTTGCAAACAGGTGAATAAATTAACGAAAAGAAAAAATTAGTTATTTTTTGACAGTTTATCTTTTACTTTGTTTGTATGGTCATCAGAGTGCTGTGCGAAAGCAGAGGGATTATACATCACCCATACACTCTAGGGTGTACACCTACGCCAATTTGGCATACTGTGTGCTCCCGCCCCATCCAACCCGCACAAAACCAGATTCAATACTAGCTTAAGAATAGTTGCTTCTTAATGGTGGTCCAACCATAATGCACCGCGTTAAGGTCCAATTAGACGTGACATAACCATACCAACACTGTATTACCATAATCAATGTATTACCAAAACGACATAAACATTCCATACAAACCAATTCAATTTTGGTTTCTACGGTCATCGTTACGGCTGCGGCATTATGATTATGTCACGTCTAATCGGACCTTTAATTCAGAGTCACACCTTAACGTCAAGTTTTTTGCCCAACTTAATTTGTCATTTCTTTGTTTTACTGCTTGAAAAATTCAACCATTGAGAGGTACACAATAGAGCAGCGCATTAAGATTGTTGAAGCCTTTTACGAAAATGGGTGTTCAAATCGAAATGCATTTCGTGCACTTCGTGATATTTTGGTCAGTATAATCGTCCAAATGTGTCCGCCCGCAATCAGGAGAATTGTTCGCTAATTTCAGCGAATCGGGCCATACTTCTTCGAAATGAGGACGGCGATGCAGTTTCCGTGAAAGGTGTTCGGTATGGCGAGATGATAACGGACTCCTTGTGGCCAGAAATGGAGAAATCCAACATGGTGGTGCCACTTGCCAACGAAACAATGGCTCTTTTGCGCGAGAAATTTAACGGCCGTGTTATCTTACGTCGTAGCGACGCTAATTGGCTGTCACGATCATGTGACTTGAAATCGTTGTACGTCTTTCTTTAGGAATATTTAAAAGAAAAAGTGTACGTCATTAAGCCAAAAACAATTCAAGAGCTAAAATGTGATATAATTCGGCACATTAACGACATTTAACTTCAATTCTGTCTCCAGATAAAATTGATTGGAAGTCGTCCAAAAAATCGTCAATATCGTCAAATGGAATTACCTTTCTCGTCACAAAAATCGTCATTGTAAACAGGGCTGCCACATAAATTTATGTAGAAATCGTCAATTTCCTGAGAAAAAATAAAAAAATCGGACAACTTAAAATTTTCGTTTTTTTTAAACAATTTTTGTTTGATTTTTATAAAAAAAACATTCAAACAAAAGCATAATTACTTAATACCCAGCTACCATTTTCAATCGTGTAGGAAATACTGGGAGTATCATGAAGACCTTCTTTGGTCGTCGATAGCCGCATTTTTTAATCGTAGAAGATTGCTCACACGGGAAAAACTGTAACACGAGTGAGATTCTTCCATAGTGCAGCGAAAGACGCTTATTCAATCGATGTGGAATCGTTTAAGACGTGGGTAAAGATTTTCTAACGAGTCTTTCATGTCAAGCATCGTATGAGACTCATGTAGATATTCTCCTACAACTCGTGAAATGTTCACCGTATAATTGTTGAAAATATGATTTATACAGAGAATCGCAAACGGTTCATTCGATGATGGTTTCTTTCGTCAAGATAAACAAAGTGTAACATTGTTTTTTTTTTGTACTCTGAAAATAATCGTTTTAATATTTACTTAAGACTTTAGTTTTACAGCCGTAGCAAAACAAAAGTGGCACGCGTTTTCCAGTTTTTTTTTTTATAGATCGGCCTCAATGCTTTGCAATTGTTAAAATCGATTTTTACAGCTCGTTTTATAGTGAAAGTTGGCCGCTATTGTTTATTAATAATGGCAATTTAGCTATTTTAACAATTTATTTTTATTTTTAATTTCCATTGATTGCGAAATTGTAATTGGAGGCACTACATGATTATGATTTAGAGTTAATGGGTTAACACAACCAAAAATGTTCAAAACTATTGGCATTCCCAAAAAAGTAAGATATTGATCACCTATTTTACAAGCGGATAATCCTGTTTTAGTGCTTTAAAAGAATGGTTGAAAATTTTACTGCTAAGACATAAAATTTGCTTAAATAAAATGTGAAATCTTTTATATAAGTCGGCATGGCAAAAAAGTTAAGAACACTTTCCTCCTCTGTTTGCCAACAGGTTACACAGGTGTTCAATTTATATTTGAGGGGGTACAAAATGGGTAAATTCGGTAACATCATATCTCCAAAACTTAAAGAGATACAAAAAAATGTATAACTTATCGTTGTTTATTAAGAAAATAAGCGGACGCGTGTCTGGTACTTTTTAGAAATTCGGCCCTTTTGGATGATATAATCCGTATATTTAAATTCTTTGTCACTCCATCTATCTATAAAAGCAATAAACATACAAATAAAGATTAAATTTAATTCGTAACTAATCCAAACAATACAAATATAAATTTGGTACTTCTTTAAAATTTTTTAGTTTTTAGTACTTTTTAACAAAATATATTTCTCCATGTATTGTCATATACGTAATGGGTTATATAAGTATAAGTATGGGTTATAAGTACAAAATTAAAATGGTGGATACTCCAATGGGGAGAAAAATCTATAAAAAGGGTAAATAAGGGAAACTAAATTTATTTTCTTTACTTTTCCTTTCTGCTTGTAATAATTTTTGAATTTTCTATAATATTGAACTTAGAAACATAAAATTATAGATGCCGGGTCTTGAGCTGAGAAGCTAAAAGTTTAAAAATTTTTTTTACTATTTTGTTCTTCAGTTGGTACTATTTTAATTTCTTTATTATTGGTCCTAGAAACATAAAATTTAACATGCGCTGCTCTAAGTGAGAGTCTATTAGAAGGAACTTGTTGGTACTTTTTTGATCTTCAACAGGTACTTTTTGAATTTTTATTATTATTGGACTTAGAAACATTAAATTAAACAGGCAGAATACAGAGTGATGGAGAAACTATAAGAGGAGACTTTTGCTACGTTTTTGTTTTTCAATTGGTACCTTCTGTTTTCTTTATTATTAAATTTACAACATTCATGGACTAGAGTGCACGATAATATATAAAGCAATTGGTCGAAACATGAAAATTAATTTATACTTATGTATATGTATGTATGCTTTCTTTATATTTGCATAAATAATTATGGTCGAATTTCGACCACTGGGCAAAGACTATTTATATAAACAACTTTGGTTTATTTGTACTAAATTTGTCATTTGAAAAATCTTCAAATTGAGGGTATAAATCGTTAACGCGTTGACAATTACAATAAATCGTCAAATCTGGAAACCGTGGTTGGAGGGTATCTTAAAATTTGACTTTCCCTAACATTCTATCTTATATGTTGTCTTTAGAGAATCTTGTTGATGTTGCTGCTATGCGATCCTTTTAATTTCTTTAAAAAATAGTTTAAATTAATTTTTTAACTTTTATAAATAACAACAACAAAAAAAAAAAAAGAAAAAACAAAAAGAAAAGCATTTAATATTTCATAAAATTTCCTACTTCGTTCTGCATGCTGCTACATATCACAAATTTTGCTTATGCACTTCACTTACTAAAATTTTATTACGGTCGATACACAAAAGTGTCACTATAAATAAATTTCCAATAGACTTATTTATTTATGAAAAACCAAAAAAAAAAAAAAAAGAAAACAAATCCATACAAAACAAGCAAAGAAAAAAAAAAAAAAAAAAGAAAATTACAAACAAAATTGGAAAACAAACAACTATTTTATTGACCTACAAAGCTGCCAGATACAAAACAGTTTATCTTTCTCTGTCTACAACAAACTACTAAATTTCAGTGCGAATTGTTATTTAAAGCAAGATAATACAATATTTTATGATGATATTACATACACATTACATTTTGCACAGATACTAAAACCTATAAGAGCCAAAGTATTATACTGACACTTAAAAAAGCAGCGGTTCTTAAGGTGTTTTGGTTATGGGATTTTGTTAAAGAAACTTGATGTTTTTGTATGATTGTGACATTTAGCTTTGCATGTTATATAAGTTATGCAAATTAAGTTCAGGTTATACAGAAATGAGTAAAATAGAAATTCTCTAAAAATGGTAAAAGTTTGCTTTCAAAATTTCAAAAGTTGAAGGAACCAAATAAACACCCAATACTGCAGCTGTCATACAGTCAAATTTTTTAAGGCTCCCTGCTCGTATGTGTTAAGTTGAAGGTTCAAAATAAACACCCAATACAGGAACTGTCACACAGTTAAATTTTGTTAAGGCTCCCTGCAGCTCTTGCAGCTGAAATCGGTATCAATAAGGTTTTGGATTAGTTTATTACTAGTTGTTAAACGTCGAAAAAAAAGAAAGTTGATACAATTTCGGCTGTGCAGCTTTTTGTGAGACTCCCTTTGTTGTAGGAACAACAACAAAAACACTACAAAAGTTGGTAAAAACAAACAATTTAATTCTTTTGCGGTGTAGGAATAACAACAACCTTGTAGAGTTGCTGATAAAACAATAATTGACTTGTCTGTTGTAGAACAGACACAACAACAACACTACTTGAAGAAAAACGTAAATTTATGGTTGGTTTTAGAGTTGACCAATTATCTTCATGTTTAAGAAATAAATAAAAAAAGTGAAAATTCCCGTATTAGTTTTTTTAAAATATTAAGTTAAATACATCAAATTTAGAGTGTAGAATGATGACGAAAATTAAAACAACCGCTCGTTACATAAGAAACCCGGAAAAATGTCCATTACAGTTTTGTAATCCACTAACTAAGAGGTGTTATATGTTGTCTGGGAACACCATTCAGGTTTGTCGTAAGTGCCCCAAACTAAAGTTGTAATATAATTTTAATTTTCAATTATGCCAGCCATCGTTACATGTCTCCTGAGAAATCCAGACTCCGCAGTTGTTCTTCAGGAAGCGCCTTTTTACAGTCAATTCCAAGTGACTTTTTACACTATTTCTGGCTAGTGACACGAACTATGTTCTCCTCCAATTCGTCAACTGTTTGCGTATTTTTTTAGCAAAAACTAATGACTTCAGTTAACCCATCAGGAAACAATTAAGACGTATCAAATCGCCTTAGAGGCTAATGAACAAGTCCTTTTCTCGACATCAACTCATGGCGAAATTTTGATTTCAATAAATCGATTGTCGCTGTGGCCTAATCGCACGTAGCGCCATCCTGTTGAAATCACAAAAATCAATTATTATGGTGCGTTACGAGCTGAATTTTTAAGTAAATAAAATTCAATGATGCCACCAGGGTTAAAACTGTTCTAAACTGTGAATTTTTTGGAATATAATGGAGCCCATAGGGTATGAAGTGGATATGCGGCAATTTCGTTTACTAACAAGCCAGTGGACGATGACATGACAAAATCGTCTATATGTTGCTCAAATCAATGACTGGTTTTTAAAGTACCTGTAAATAAGTAATTTAAATTGACTTGTTCAAGCGTAAATCTATTCATCGCCGCCATCCTCAACACTTGCAACGCGAAATGAAAGTAGACTACTAGTAGAGCAAAACTGCCAAAGGGATTTGCAAAGTTAGCTCGGGTTCCCTAAATATGGGCCCCTAAAGTTTTTGAATTTTTTGAAAAGGCGTTTGGTAAAAGTAAAAAAAAATATATTAATGTACTTCAGAGCTAAACAAGTAAGAAAGTATAGTCGGTCAAGCCCGACCATATGATACCCTACACCACAGTATTTAAAAACACATCATGCTGATGTGTCCATGTAAATATGGATTTATCTATGTTTTAAATTTCATTAAAATCGGTTTGAGAGCAGAAAATGCCCCTATCTCCCCTCGTGGTCCGATTTTTTAAAAATTTATACATTTCTGAGAGGAAGAAATTTCCCTCTATCTTCCCTCGTGGTCCTACGGTTTGGCCTAATTTCAATAGGCTTGGTCCTTGTGCTAATATGAACCTATGACCTTAAGTATATCCTTCATAAAACTGTTCAAATACAAAAAAAAAAATCACTAAAAACCTTTAAGTTCCGCTGATCTTCATTTGAGAGCTACTGTTCTAAAAATATATGTATGTTTATTTTAGAAAGAATATACCACAAATTAAAAGACACACACGTAAATTATACGTGCGTCATAGAAGAGAGTTTTTTTCTGTTTTGTGTTGTTTAAAAACAAAAATTGTAATTTGGAATATATTTACAACAAACAAATATAACAGGTAGATTTACTACTACTACTATAACACTACTCATGCACATACACACACACACACACATATAAGTATATAAATAAAAAGACAAATAAAAATAACAACAACATAGCTGTTAATGTTGCCAACGTAACGACATAATTCAACGTAATACAAACATCTGTATGCCATACAATTATACCTCGTGCTAAACAATAATAACTACAGCAAAAGAAGCAGCAGCAGGAACAACAACAGCAATAGCAATAATCTAATGTAAATATGGCATAAATAGTCTGCAACATACACACATATACTTCTACAAACACAAACTTAAACTCGTACATTTGTACAGAAATTTACAAGAAAATAACATTAGAAGAATAAATTTTGGTTACATGGTACCAAAAAGGAAGATAAAAACTTTTTCTATTACAATGACACAGGATTTCCAAGCAATTTTTTTGCAATGATCCTTAAAGGGAAGCTTGACTGATAGGAGTTCAAATTATGTCGGGAAGTTCTTAAAGTTTTAGTAAATTAAGAAAAGTGTATTGGTGATTAATTTCACGTAAAATCTATTCGATAGAACTTGAGATCCAAGCATCGCATAAAAACGACTTATGCGATGCTACGATTTGTATAATTTGTTTCATACATTTTTTAACTTCGCGATTTGACCCCATTGTGTTGATAAGTGCAGAGTCTGTATTAAAAAAGCTGAAATTAAAATTTTTTTAAAAATTGTTAATTTTTTGGAAAGCTGGGAATTTTATATTTTTTTTTATTACCCCCTTTGACAGCATATGGCTTTCACATAGCTCGCAGTTGATTTTCGCTTCTTCGACGATTGAATGTTATTTTTCCTTGTAAAGCGGGTTTTTTTAGAGTTTCACAACTTGAGTTGGCATCACTGCTTTATTTGCGCATCCATTTAATTGCTCATAGTTGCTTTTTGTGAAGTTTGCTTTGAAATGTCATTATGAATCTACTATCACCAGAGCAACGCTTGCAAATTGTTATAATTTTTAATCAAAAGAATTGTTCTATTCGTCATCGTCTCATCGTGCACTTCTTCCATTTTATGGCATACATAATCGTCCTTCAGAGCGGCTAATTCGAAGAGCAAAATATCGTTTTCGGACCACATTTACTGTTACTGATAATGTGCATCCCGTGAGACGCCGAGCAGTGTGCACTGAAGACGCTGTAGCCGCTGTACAGGAAAGTATTGAAGATTATCCCAATCAATCAATTCGTAGCCGTTCTCCGCAAATATGGTTGTGTCCTTCCACTTCATGGAAGATTTTACGAAAGGCTATTGGCTTAACAGCTTTCAATATTCAACTTGTGCAGGAATAAAAGCCAAACGACCATCATATGCGCTGCCAATTCGGCGGATGGGCTGAAGCACAAATTTATATTGATTTTAAATTTCCATGCAAAGTTTTATTTTCTGAAAATAAGCAGAATTGTTGCCTTTGGAGTGAGGAGAATCCATAAGCTTTTGTCGAAACACTATTACATCCACCGAAAATTACTTTTTGGTGCGCTTTATGGGCTGGCGGAGACATTGGCCAATACGTCTTCAAAAACGGTGATGGTCTGAATGTTACTGTCAATGATGAACGGTATAGGAACACGATTCAACATTTTTTCGTGCCGCAATTACGTGGCATTAATCTTGCTGTTATGTGGTTCTAACAGGACGAAACCACATGATGCACAGCGGGCCCTACAATTCATTTACTCAAATAAACTTTTAATGAAAACATAATTGAATAAGTCAGTGTGGCACTGTCAAAACAAAGATTTCCCCCGTATTCATAAATGATCACAGTGGAAGTAACAAAATGTGGTACGCATTGCTAGGATATCAATACAAAATGGGTTCTGCATTAAAAAATTTTTAAATTTTATTTAATTCCAACATCGGTATCGAAACGCACTGGGTCAGGCAGTTGTTTTAAAATAATGGCCAGCAAATTCTTTTTAACAAAAAAAATATCAGCAATAACAACTTTGGTCATTTTCTTTAGTGAAAAAAAACCTGTGGCCGTATTCTGTAATTCGCTTAAGCAAAATCTCTATCGCTAAAAATCTATAAAGTTGATTTAACGATTTTTGGCTATGAATACAATACTGTAACGTGCATTACTAGATTTAACAATGCCATACAAATTTAATTCGCAGCAATTTTGGCTTTTAATGTCATCGCTAAAAATTTTAATTTTTGCATTCTCTAAGGCATTTTAGCGATCGAGATTAAGCTTTAGCTAAGCATGTTACAGAATACGGCTGCTGATCGAAGATATGGGCATTTCCATTTTGACGTGTGTAACGCAGTTTACTTTCCCAGCTGAGGTATGACTCAGTCTGTCCAGGGTCAATGCGAAGGTCTGCTTCCTTAGAAATGAAACACGGGATGTTTTCGTGTATGTTCACTTACAATAATTTTAACAAAGCTTTATTTACGAAATCTTAATCTACGCTAAATACTTAGAACTACGACGGCCTTCGAACGGAACGGGTGCTGAGGCAGCGTGATTCCGTGCACATACGGCTGATGACGTTAGGAAACGGCTAGATGTTGCTGCCAGTAGGCACGTACGGTGGCGTTCCTTGGGGCATCGTTTAGTTACTGAGTATTCGATCTGGCAGAGAAGATAATAAACGGGTTTCGGTTATAGGTTGTTAGTATCTACATCTATGATCGAAACTATGCCGTGTACGGAGCATTCGGTGCGCCCCGTAGTTGGCTGTACACACGACTTACTACTTCGACTAGTTGGGCCGAGCGCTTCGAACACAGGAGGATCTCTCAACCTCGGGTGCTCGGCTTACTGCGGCCTCGCATAGGTCGGTGGCTGACGGTTGTCTGGCCATGGTGTGACTAACTATGGTCTTAAATACTAGAAATTACTTAAAAATACTTCGGACACCAAGAGATTTCGGAGGCCTTGGCGTTCGGCTAGCTACCATATAAAATACTAGAAACAACTTAAAAATACTTCGGACACCCAGAGATTTAGGAGGTCTTGGCGTTCGGCTAAATACGGTTATATGGTTAATCAGGTTCGGTTAAATTCGGGTTTGTCCAATACAGGGTAAAATATTTTGGATACCAAGGGGATTCGGAGGCCGTGGGGTTCGGATAAATACGATTCAGGTTCGGTTAAATACGGGTTACATAATCAGGTTCGGTTAAAAACGGTTTGGTTAAATACTGCGGAGGGTACTTCGGGCACCATACTAAATACGGTTCTGGTTAATCAGGTTCGGTTAAATACGGTTTGTCTTCAGTCGGCTACCGAATGGAATTCGGAGGCTCCGGCAGTCGGCTGAACACGACTAACTACGGGGTGAGTGGTGGTTCGTATTCACTACTGGTAAGAATACGTGGGCTACTGGTTTGTATTCAGTCGGCTACCGAATGGCATTCGGAGGCACCGGCAGTCGGCTAAAAACGACGAACTACTGGTTAAATACTGGTTTGTATTTAGTCGGCTACCGAATGGAATGCGGAGGCACCGGCAGTCGGCTGAACACGGTTAACTACTGGTTTGCATTCAGTCGGCTACCGAATGAAATTCGGAGGAACCGGCAGTCGGCTGAACACGACTAATTACTGGTAAAAATAAGGGCTTGTATTTAGTTGGCTACCGAATGGAATTCGGAGGCACCGACAGTCGGCTAAATACGACGAACTACTGGTTAAATACTGGCTTGTATTCAGTCGGCTACCGAATGGAATTAAGAGGTACCGGCAGTCGGCTAAATACGACTAAGTACGGTTACTACCAACTACCGAGAGTAAATACTGGGGTTGAGGGCAATATCTACTATGTTTGTTTCGAGCAAACTTTGGTCTACTCTTTCAAAAATAAAATAAACTACATGAGACTTATAAAGTGCAAAAGTTATGTTAGCAAATAGTAAGGGTAATTCATAGTGATAAGTAAAATAGTAAGGGTATTCACGGTGTTAGGTTACTTATACTTTATAATGTTAGGATTAAATGTAAATGTAGGGTAAGTTTGTAACGTCACGTTACACGTGTCGTGATATTCGTACCACAAAATATAAAAAAATTAAATGAAGAAGTCAAATATGTAAAAAGGGGTTTTATACATATAAAGTTATGAAGTAGCACTATATTCAGAAAAAAAATTACAGCAATCGACGGTAAGGATTTGCAGATATAAGCAAAAATATGCGCTGGCGGGACGTTAAAAAAACGGAAGTGGATTTTGACTTGCATTACAAAACTTAATAAGACTGCGAATTAAGCAAGATGTTTTGAATAAAACCTTTTTAATAAGCTTTGGACTCATATAGATTTATTTTTCAAGCTATTAGAATTAAAAATATTTGCTCGTTTAAAGGCACATATGGGCATTTTGAGCGAAAAGTCTACTTTTTTTTAATGTAACGTCAGAATGCAAATAAAGGTGTATTTTAGGACCATGTTGTTCAACCGTTATCCCTTATGTTACTAAATGTAGAGCTAGTTGAGCTTTACAACACACACATACAATTTTTTGAGAAATAATTTAAATTATTTCTGGCGTTACGTTACAAAAAGTAGACTTTTCGCTGGAATTGCCCATATTCAGATCAGCAATCACTTGACTAGGCTTTTAATTGCCCTTAAGTAACCTGAAGTGTAGTTTGTCTTTTTCTTTTTAATATTTTTATATTTTATGGAAAAATATGAAATATTGTTCAGCTTTAAGAAAAATCTAAATTCCCAGAAATACGTTTTATAATCGACATAGAAAATGGCAACACCTCTCCGTATTTTTTTTTTTTTTTTCTTTTAAGTAAATTTTCCTTTCCTACAAGTACATTTCAAAAGCAAATATAGCATGTTAGTGACATTTTTGCCACGTACTGAGATTTTTTTTTTATAGAATCCGTACAAAGTCCTTTTACTGTTTATTCCTACTTTTTGGTTTTAGTTTATTTTTTTAGCTCTGTTTTACTTTTTGTTGTAACTTTTCTTAATATTTTTTTTTGTTTTTTGCTCTCTTTATATTCGTGTGTTTCTTGTGTCAGTTGGATAATTCACGATTTTGTTTTTCCCGATAAATGGCTTTAAGCGTGTATTTTACTTAGATGGTACTAAAAGTTTTTTAGAATGAAAAGAGATAGAAAAAAATGAGAGATGAATGTGAAAGACATGACTACACTAAACGTGAAAGCTGTGATTTAAGTTAATATTGTTTAAAAAAAAGGGAGTGCGTTGGATTTGTGTTCTTTTTTTCTTTTCTTTTTTTTTTATCTAGCTACTATTGTGACACAAGGAAGGAAAATAGCACAAATGAAGGAAGGATGATGTCCTTGTGAATATATGTAAGTTACTTTTTTTTTCTTACAGAAAATTTAAATAGCACAAGGATGGGAAAAATCTAAAATTAATTTGTTTCATCAGAGAATTTTGTTGGTTAATGGAAAAGTAAAAGTGGTAAATGTTAAGTGTCAGGATTGTCAAGAAAATCAAAAGTCAATTAAAGCAAGTTCACACCCAATATTTTCAAATGTATTAAATTTTTATGGTAAATTTAAAAATTTAAATAAGCAATAGCAAAACTATAAATTTCCCTTGAAATACTTTCAATTCAGTTTTTTTTTTTGCATAATAAAACTTTTTTGGGCTGTTTGGAAAATTACCTTTTATCTTGTAACAACACGATTTCTTTATTGTAAAATGTCTTTTATAATAGTGCTTTTATGTCTTTTATACCTATTTTATGTCACTGGAATGGGGTAATAATAATAGTTTTGTCTCAATTCAACTTCTACTTTTCAGATGATTGTATTTAATACAAAAGATTTTATATCCATTGTAAATAAGACAAAGAATTTGTTCTCTTTCCCTGTATTACGTGCATTTTTGCATTAAAAAGAAACTTATTTCAAAAGGGTTCTTCTTCTATTTCTTTTTTTATTTGTGATATTTTCATCAAATGATTAAAAATCACACTCAGACGTAGAATTTACAATACAAAACACCTCTTTTTTTCATACTCAATCTTTATAATACAGATATGAACTTAAATTATGTATGTATGTTCTGTAGGCAGGCTTAAAAAGGACTTAAGGTACATTTTTTGTAAAAAAAAAAAATTGTAACAAAAGGTTTTAATGTTCTTCTAAAAAAAGGCGAACTAATTTCTTTTCAAATATCTCTAAGTTTAATTTACGTACGATGTTAATTGTAAATAAAACAAAAAGTTTTCAAAGAATTATCTTGATATTTTTTATTATGATAGAAGGATCAATGACAATTATGTGTAAGACAAAATATCGGGCAAATGCTGGCGACGGCCTCGATGGCATACCTTTATCCGATGGTCCATATTTTAAATGACTCTGAGACAAAATTAGGGTTCAATGTCGTAAATGTGCCGAATGATCTCATCCTTAAGCTCTTTTCTTGTTCTTGGCTTATTAACATACACTTTTTCTTTTAAATATCTACAAAGCAAGAAGTTCAACGATGTGAAATCGCTTGATCGTGAAGGCCATTAACATCGCCACGACGTAAAGCACAATCCTGTTAGAATTACATATCGTCAATATCCTCAAATTCTGCCTACAAGAAGTCCGTTATCATCTGGCGATGGCGAACACCATTCAGGGCAACTGCTTGGCCTACCTTTTAAATTATTAAAAAAAAAAAAAAACATTTAGAGTCCTCATAAATTCGTTTTAAATTGCCAATTGTTTAAATGGGCAAATTTGTTAGATTTAGTTCATGAAGCTCTTTTTTAACTTTTGTGCAATGTTCAACAATTAGTGTCATCTTCATACAAAGTGAATGTATGTATGTATATATTTGTGCCTTATAGGAGGCCAAACCACTTGACCGATGGCCTTGAGCCAGCATGTAACTGTGACCCTGGAAAAGACATTAGGCTATATAAAATTGTGACTGGGCAAAGTGGCGATGCCACGCCCATACAACCCGAAACTTTAAACCGTGTTATCTATGATAATTTTTGACCTACGGCGATAATATTTGGTATATAAGTATGTTGTTGGCATGAATAGAAAAACGTTTAATTAAAAAAGTGGGCGTGGACCCGCCCCTTTATAGAAAAAGTAAAAAACGTTATATCTAATAAACTACTGAACCGATCGTCATCAAATTTTCACAGAAGGCTATTGTTCTGAATTAATTTGTCGTATGGTTCAAAAAGGTGTGATTGGACAAAGGGGCGGTGCCATATTGTTTCGTGGCTGCCAATATTAAATATCGCATATTTTAAGAGCCGCTGCAAGTATTTTGTTGAACTTTTGGTAGTAGGATCTTCTGTGCCCCAAAATTTAAATAAAATAGAAGCGGGGGGAGTGGTTCCCCCCATAGGGCGCCAATGTTTAGTATCGCATATCTTAAGAACTGTTATAGTGAGAATATTCAAACTTTGTAGAAGTCATTCTAATGGAATACTACACTTTTGAAAATAAAAATAAAGCGGGTTGGCGCAGGGGAGCAATACCTCCAATAAGATGCAAATATTAACTATCGCGTTACTGAAGAACTATGATAGCTAGAGTCTTCAAACGTAGTAAAATCCACTATTATGGTAAATTTAAAAAAAAAATTGGCGAGGTTGACGGAGGGAGAGCAATACCCCCTATAAAACGAAACTACTGAATGCCACGGAATTCTCTTACTACGAAGCAGCTAATAATTTAATAAATAAATTTTTGTTTATATATCTTGTAAATACTTTCAGTTTTATTTTATACCGATGGGGGTAGCGAAGCACACCGGGTTAAGCTAGTAATATATAATTTAAAAAAAAACCTTTTCCTGTAAAATTGTGTTTCTGTCTCTAAAGCTTTTTTTGTGGGAAGGGCTCGATATGCTGACACTTTATTTTTTTTTTTTTTTTTTTTTGAAATAAACAACGTTTAGCATAAAAACATCTGCTTTAAAAAATGCACAATTTAACAATGCAAGCTAACGACCAAAAATATTTTAGGCAAATTTACTTTTTCTTGCGATCGCGGCTGACCCGATGGCATGGGAACAGACTGACCGCGGTAAGTATGCTTCTTGCGGTAAATGCTTTCGCCTTTCAAGAAGATTATCCTTGGGGGTGATTTTACACTACTTGTCGGGGAGTTCGGCCTGAAGGAGGATCCGCTCAAGATGCTCTTGCTGTTCAACAGATCCTGCCAGCATTTTTTCAAAACAATGGAGGTTAAATATATCCTGTTCCTTAATAAGGGAGGAATGTATAATCCTGCCGGATTATGCACTTAATTTTCAACATGTGCATGTTGGTTGCGCTCGAACTCGAGGTCGGTTTTTTGCCAACAAGTGGTTTAAATTTAACATGGAATAGACCCTCGGGCAGGTATCCATATGAATTTTTCCATAACTCTAATTTTTGCTTTGAGGACCGCCCTGGTTTGTCGCTAATACGCATGGACCTTCGACTTAAGAAAAAGATCTAATAGGACTGTCTCGCATGATCTTGATGGCCAGTTTACATCACCTTTAACTGAGACGACCATCTCCTTAAACTGCTCGTGCAGAGAGAACGTCCAATGTGGCTTAAGGTTTGTGGCACATTGTGCTTTCCTGTTTTCTTGGCATGCCTTGGACGTTCTTGAAAAACACATGTATTGGTATTGTCCCGAATTCGACAGCTTTGTTTGTTCACATACCCATTCATCCAGAAATGGGCCAGTTTAAAGTTTAAAACTTTATCATTTACACTTTTTTGAAACACTTTATCCGTTCTTCGTTATTTGGCAGAACAGAATGAGCTAACTGAAGTCAATTCGATAGAGTCAAGAATGTGTCAGCTTTTAACTGCCAAAGCTTGAAAATAACTTTTTATTCTATTTCAAGTAAATATCTAACGAATTTTACCTTATAATTTATTTGTTCGTGAATTCTGCTTAAAAACTCGTAAATAAATAAAAAAATTTGCTAAATTTCCAATTCGTACAACACAATTAAATTTTTAGTTGATGGCACAAGTAAGTTCCTATGCGCATTTTACTGGTTGCTCAGGCCAGATCATCAGGAAACCTTTTTCTAAAGACTTTAGAAAAGCTAAAGATATTATACAAGTTAAACTGTAAAGCGAATGAGAATCACAAACACCCACCGTCTTACTTGCAACAATTTAACGAAAAAAAAAAAAAATTTAAATTAAATGCTCCTGTATTTCCCATGCGCGAATCTTTACTTTAAAAAAATTTAATTTTCGATATAACCGATATACCTTTTTCTTTCTTTTAAATAAAATTTCTTCGTTTGCGAGTTAATTTTGTTTCTATAAAATTAAATTAAATTCTATAATATCATGGAACTTTTTGGCTGTTAGTATTTTATATGAAGTTGTGCAACAATATAGTTGTCATAACTTAACAGTTGTACTTTCTATTCAAGAAATATTTTTCTTTTTTTAGAATTTCATACGAATGGAGTCATATGCAATCAGTAGCTCACCACACCCTTTTGCGCACATACGAACACCTCTTTTGTGCAATGGCAAACAAATTTTAGCAAGCAAATATTTCAATTGTGCAAACCCAGCAAAGTTTTCAAATGATGAAGCGTTAAAGGAAACTAGTAACTGGTTGAATGCTGCGGGCTTAAAACAGTTGTAGAACCTAATAACGTAACTGGTTGTTAAGCACCGTTTTTAGTGTTTTTTCTTTCAATCGCCATTTACAGCTTAAAAAATATTTTAAGAGATATTATCGGTAACTGAATTTTCTCAGATAACATTTTTTGTTAGCATTATTTTTTTTTGTGATAAAACTGATTTATTAATAAAATTAAAAAAAAAAAAAAATTATTTCCAGCTAAATATATCGCTTAAAAATATATTTATATCTTTTTTTAAAGAAGTTTTCGCCATCTTAGAGATTAATTATTGCCAAATAATTATTTTTAGAGAAGGTTTTTTTTTTTTTTTTTTAACTTATCGCCAACTTATCTTAAAAAGAAACTTTATCACTAACTAAAATTCTCAATTTCTATTTTTTTTTTTAATTTCTTAACGAAAATTTATTTCAAATAAAATTTTATTAAATAAAATTTATCGCTAAATAATTTCTCTAAAAGAATACTTATCGTTAAGTAAATTATCTTACTGGAAAGTCTATCGCTATATTTTCTTCCAGAAAATTTTATCGCTAACAATATCGTTATAAAAATGTTATTGCTTATGAAATTAAAAAATATTTCGCTTAGTAATTTTCTATAAAAAAAAAATTATCGCCATCTTAATTTTTTTTTTTTAAATTTATCGTCAATTAAAATTTTAAAAAATAGTTTATCACCAACTTAAATTCTTAATCTATAATTTTGTTTTTCTTAATTTCTTAATGAATTTTTTTTCAAAGAAACTTTCTCGCTTAGAAAATTTTCTTAATTTATCGCTTATACATTCCTCTTAAAGAACATTTATCGCTAAGTAAATTATATTAATGGAAAATCTATCGCTATATTTTTTAAAGAAAATTTTATCGCTAACAATATCATTATGCTATATTTTTTAAAGAAAATTTTATCGCTAACAATATCGTTATAAAAATGTTATTGCTTAAGAAACTAAAATATATTTTGCTTAGTAATTTTCTATAAAAACCCAGTAAAAAATGGAGCTTCCAACGAAGCAGGTTTGTAAGGGAGAAACATAAGAGTTGCGCTTACCATTGCGCATACGGAAGACATGAATTTTATATGGCGAGTTCCCACTTTGAAGCAATACATTTTTGACACATGAAGCGCATTATTCAGCGCATAAAAAAATTGTTGGATGTAACGATCAGCTTTACACACTGAATGTTTTGATACAGTTATTTTTTAGTATTCTCCCTTACAAACCTGCTTCGTAGACAGCCCAGCAAAAACTGATGCTTCCTCGAAAGCAGTAATGTAAGGGAGAATTCGGAGTGAAGCGCTTACAATTCTATGAAATATAACATGATTTTTGTTTGGAATTCCTCGCGTAGAAGCTCTGCTGTAGAGATCTGAAGATCGCTTATTTCACGCTTTGAAAACTGACATGATTTACGCGTATAAAGTAAGTGAAAAAAAATTAAGCATTGAAAAAATTGTTCTGTCAGCGCTTAAAAATTTGTGTATAAATCTAAAATATTTTTTGGAATAAAAGGGTTATAGTCTTATAATAATTATGTATGATTTTTGTGAAATTAAGCTTAAATTTTTAATTTTTTATCAAAAGAATTAATGATTTCAGTGCTTCAATAAAGCAGTAGAAAATGCAATCTTAAAAAAACAAATAATCAGCGATTCTCTTCTAATATTTAGCATCGCACTTAAGAATTGTATGCCTAATCTTTCAGCAGTAGAGTAAGGCAGAAGCAAAAAAGGAAGCGGTTGGGATGCAGTATACGTGTTTATTGCTTCCAAATCTTGAAAAATTTTTGCTGGGAGGTAATGCCGTATCACTTGAAATGTTATTTTTTTTTATAAAAGTTGTTGAGAGTTTTTTCACTTACTTTACTGCATTTCTGTATGTCTTATTGCGTAGCGCATAATTCTGCGCTTATTTTTTTAAATGTTCCATTAGTGCTTCGCAATATGATAACATTTTTTATTGGGAAAACAATTATCGCCAACTTAATTTTTTTCAAAAAATTCATTTTTTTTTTAAATTTATCGGCAATTAAATTTTATAAAAATATTTTATCACCAACTTAAATTCTATTTATAATTTATTTTAATTTTTTTTTCTTAACTTCTTAATGAACATTTATCTCAAAGAAAGTTTCTCAAAGAAAGTTACTCGCTAAGAAAATTTTCTTAAAAACTTTATCGCTGGTTCATTTCTCTAAAAAAAGATTTATCGTTAAATAAACTATCTTAATAGAAAATCATTCGCTATATTTTCTTAAAGCAAATTTTATTGCTAACAATATTGTTATAAAAATTTTATTGCTTAAGAAATTAAAAAAATTTTCGCTAATTTTCTTAAAAAAATATTATCCCCAATTTGATTTTTTTTAACTTTATCGCCAATTAAATATCTTAAAAAAAGTTTATCAGCAACTTAAATTCCCAATTTGTAATTTTTTTTTCAACATTTTTTCTAAACTATCTTTCTTAGGGGAAACTTTGTCCCTTAAAAAATATGTTTAGAGAATTTACCGCTAACTTAATTTTCTTTAAGAAAAACTTATCGGTAACTAAATTTTCTTACAGAAAATTGACGATGAATTAATTTAAATTATAATTTTTTTTATAGATCATAGATAAAAAGTTATTCTTGAGAAAACTTAACGCTAGCCGCATTTTTTTTATAAGATTTTAAAATAACTAAATTCTCTAACGGAAAATTGTCGTTTGCAAACTTAAAAAAAAAATTTGCTTATCGATATCTAGATTTTTTGGTGGGATTATTAAGAGTTTTACAAAATACTCTGCAGTCTTATATAGAGCACAAATATTTCCTTTATATCAGTTTAGTATTTTATCTCGCTTTTTTTTACTATTCCTGGTACCCGAACTTATATTTATATTTTCACACATTTCATAAGATAAAAAAAACATAATGCAAAGAAAAATTTATAAAACATGTAAACCAGTGTTACCACCAGCAAGATTCAAAATTACACTTGAGATGTAGCAAAATTACCCGATTTAAATAAAATTACACCTGATATAAAATTGAAGTTTTATTTAATAAAAAGACATAAAAAATAAAAAGACAAAGAAGAAAAAAACACAAAAAACTCATTAAAAGAAGATCAATATTAGTCAAACTGTTAATTTTATTTAAATTAACAAAAATTACATGAAAGGCTTAAAAAAATTAATAAAACATAAAATAAAACTGCTAAAATAATGAGTTTAACTTCCACATTTGGTTGCATATATCTAGGGAATAGGTTACGAAAGGTTAGCTGTCAAACGGACTGTCATACTGTTTTCACTTTTTGATCGGGCACACAATCATGAATTGATTCATGCTTGAACAACGCCACCAAATTATCCAAATATACTTTGAAAATCAGCCATCGATTTTCGCAACTTAAAGCTGACTTCATGATTTAAATGACGCAACTTTTTTTCACAAATGAAGGCGATGTGTTGATTTAGAGAAAATAAACTGTCAATTAGACTTCAAGGCCGTGCGATGTGACACTTTTTGATTGTTTTCCTTAGGGCTGTGAAGTCACTGGTTAATGCGGATAAACCAGCAACAATCGGTGTCTTGGAGGTCATCATTGTTCATTTTATTCGAAAAGAGAAACGAAATTAGACGTCTGCAATGCGTTTCGTCAAAGACAGGCGCCTATTTGTTTTAAATCAGTTTCAAATGGTAATGCCGTGTATCAATCTGCGATTCAAATTAACTTTTTTGTTGTGTTGTCTACCATTTTAAGTTTATGGTCTTAAAAAATACCCTTTATATCTTATTTAGTAAACAAAATGCCTGCAGAGTTTTATACAACTGTCCCTTTCGTCATTCAGTTTTACAACTGTAAAGGGCGTTAATTCTTCAAACTAAAGCATTAAAAAGTAGCAAGATAGAAATAAAATTTGTTATGTATATGTTGCAATATTGGAAACATATCTTCCCCCAGGCAAGTTTTTAGTTTGAATAACTTTTTTTTAACAAACTTCAGGTTCTAAATCACTATGATAGGCATCTTTATCCAAATTTAAAGGTCCATCTTGCGACATTCATTACCAAACATTTTAAAATAAATGTATGTATGTTTAATTATTGAAGTCGTTTCTTTAAAAGAAACCGAGACTTTGGTTCAGTAGGCTGTGCATTTTTTAGCAACAATATTTAAAAAGAAATAAATGTCATCACTGAAATCTAATCTTAATTTTATTTGGGTATCTAAAATAAGAATTTCAAATTACACCTGAATTACACCTAAGAGAAATTACCCACGCTCTACCCACGGCCGTAAAAATTATACCAAATTCGGGTAATTACCCACAAAGTGGCAACACTGATGTAAACTAAAAAAAAAGAAAACTACGAGAAAATAATATAACACACAAACTTTTTATCTGCAAGCAAACGTACAATATGTCATTTGCAACACATTTACAGTGGAGCATTTTTTCTACCGTTCCAGCTCCTGTTTAAAATACAAAAGTAAGAAAAGCTGGAGAAAAATAAGAAATAAAAAAAAAAACATCACATTGCCAGGCTAAAGTAGTGCCATCATCACGTTAATGTCACTTTCATATAAATGTGTATTGTATGTCCTTGCTTATGTAATTGTTCATGTGTGTGGGTAAGAGATGAAGACAACATGCATGTATGCATGTATTCAGCATCTGAAATGTAGCAAACTCGCAAGCACACACACACTTTCATATTCTATTATGAATTTTACTCATACTTCTGCATGCATTTTAGCTTACAGTTATTTTTGCAAATATTTGTTGCATACTTTTAGTATGCTAGTGCGTATGAGTATGAAAGAATGCATGGCTGTGTTTGGGTGTGTGTGAGTATTACAGCTTATTGTGATTATATTTCACACCATACGCTTTTCAGTTTTTACTACTGCTTTTTGTTTTTGGATTTTTTTTTTTTTTGTTTTAAAAGAGTAACAATTACTTTTTTGTTTGCATTTAATAAGACTTTTCTTATTTCTTTATTAAAAACAAGATTTTGTTGTTTGTTTTGTGCAAAAATGGTAATTTTCATTGAGGGAAAATTTAGTTTTACAAAATTGTGAACAAATCCTTTCTTGGAAAAATGTATAAGTGAGGAAAGCCTCAAATAATATTTTAAGTATTCAAAGGTTTATTTTTCATATAATCAAAACAAAGGAGATGATTGTTTTATAAAGGGTGGCCCAACCATTTTGCACGATGCTAATTTTGAGTCACACCTTAACGTTAAGTTTTTTACCAAACTTAATTTGATATTTGTTTGTTTCAGTGCTTGGAAAATTCAACCATGGAGAGGCACACGATTGAGCAACGCCTTAAGATTGTTGAAGCCTTTAACGAAAATCGGCGTTCAAATTGAAAATGCATTTCGTAATTTGTTTGGTCAGCATAATCGACCAAATGTGTCAACAATCGGGAGAATCGTGCAAAAATTTCAGCGACCCGGGTCTGTAGGAAATGTGAATAAACCTGTGCATGCTCGCCCAGTGCGTTCTGGCGAAAACATTGTTATTGTTCGCGATAGTGCGCCAGAAGGGCCGTCAACCTCGACTCGTCATCGTGCCTAACAATTGAACATCGCACGAACATCATTAATGCGAATTTTAAATAAAGATTCCCTGCAAATAAAATTGGACCACCTGATCCATTTTGATAAAATGGACGACCATGGACTGGTCCAATGTAATGCAAGCATGGACCATGTCATTGTTAAAAAGTGTTTGTAGTGAGACGACATGTCTTCGTTTTTTAACGACATACTTTCGTTTTTAAACGACTTTAAAACTAATCCTCTTGAGTATACCATGGAGTAGTTTTAAAACTACTCCTTAGTAGTCCAAAGGTGGGTTATATGGTCCTGTCCTAGGACATCGTAATGTTAAATAGGCCAGGTTTTTTCCATACGTTTGGGTTCCTTTGGACTAGTCCTGGTCCCTTGTGGACTACTCTTTACACGCGTGTTTGGACTGGTCCTATTATTTGCAGGGTTTGAATTGAATTTACACTCTTACAAGGTTCAATTGTTTCATGAGTTGAAGCCTAGTGAACATTAAAAGTGACAGACGTGAATGGCGACTTAACAAAGAAAATCATCTTTAATGACGAGGCACACTTTCACCTCAGTGGATATATTTAAAACTTTTTACATAATTCTCTGAAAACTTTTTGTTTTATTTACAATTAACATCGTGCATTTGGTCAGACCACCCTTAAGTTATTGAACGTTTTAAGTTATAAATAAATATACTCGCAAGAAATATTGTTATCGCTAAGTTTTTACAGTAATCAGCAATTATCGCTTGGAATCTACTGTAAATCCTTTAAAAATCTTTAGTTTCTTTTTTCATATCCCTTTAAACTCCATTCTTCAGTTGCTTTTAAGAATGTTAAAACTGTCCTTTTCTTTGTTGTTTTTTTGTTTTATTTTCCTTCATTTTTAAATATTAAATATTCAAAATTGTCCATATTGTTATTGTGATATTTCTTTTATCTCGAGGTATTCCTTTTTTCCGTAAATTTTTATTTTTGTTTGTTTAACAATTCACCAGGCTAAAAACATGTTTCTATTGTTTCGAAAAAATTTTTTTTTGGTTTCGTTACGAAAAAGGAAACGGAAACAATTGGCGGTTTTCAGTTTTACAATTTTGTTGTTGTCGTTGTTTTCTAGTCAGCTTTTTTTTTAATTCCTGAATGTGCTTTCATTTCCCTTAAGTGTTGATTAGTAAAAGTACTCTAGTTTTAGTTGTAAATTTTAGCAGAAATAAAAATACAGAAAAAAGAGCCCAGAATAATAAACCAGCTAAACAATAAACGTTGCCGTCGCCAGTATCATCATCAACACCGCTGTCATAAATATCATCATCAGGTTGTGTGGGGACATTTTTTTTTTAAATAAGGACACTAAGTTTCCTGGCCAGCGGAAAATAAATAGAATATAAAAAAAGAACAAAAAACTAGCTGTGTGTAAAACCTTGCATATTGTTTATTTAAAAATTGTTTACAATAGTTTTATATATTTTTTTCTGTTTTTTAAGAATAAAAAACTAGAAAAAAATTAAGCACAACTGCGACAACTAAATAAACAATATGTTGAAAAGAATACGCAAAAGGAAAGAAAATATTTAAATTCAAAGAATGAAAACCATTAAAAATATATAACAGTCCTTTAATTGGAGTAGAATTAATAAGAAAATCATTACGAATTCACGTACGAGGTACACCCACCACTTTCGAAAATAAACTTTTTACTGTACACAGAAAAAACATATTCTCGCCAATTTGTTTTCAATACAACCATCAATCAGAAATAAAATCAGTTTTGATGAAATATGTTATCAAGTGTATTAAACGTTTACTTATATCAACAACGTTATCTGCTGAAGAAAATGTTGTTAATATCAAAAAAATACTTCATTTTTGCTATTAATTTCTTTACTGGTTAAAATTTAACAATTTGATATGAAAAGTTAAATTCATTTTTTAAAATAATCGCATGCGATAAAAAATATATTATAAAAATATCGCATGCGATAAAAAATATAAAAAATACGAATATTTACACGAAAGTTTTTATAAAAAATCAATCATTTTTATTAAACAAAAAGAACTTATTTGATATTTTATTAGTCTTTTAATATTAAAATTTATGATTTTTGAAAAAATTTGACAGACTGCAATTCTCATGAATGAGTTCCTTACTGTGTCCAAATCCTTTTATCTCAGGGAATCAAACCTAATAGAAAATGAAGACTATGGACAAGCCTGCAATAACCTATAAGTATTATATAATAAAAATGATTGATTTTGCACAAATAATTTAAAATTTCGTGTGAATAGTAGTCGTCTTTTGTCAATAATATTTTTTTATCGCATGCGATATTTTTTATATATTTTTTATCGCGTGCGATATTTTTTAATATATATTTTATTGCATGCGATATTAAAAAAAATTATTTATTTTTTCATATTTATCTTCACACACGTCAATGTGGCATCATGAGCTATGCGACACTTAGCGCCGCCCGGAGAGGTGGCTTTATACATGTTTTTGCAAAAAATATAAGGAGTCATCCTATTTCATTGGAAGTTAGCACCATGCATTATATTGACTAAACTCAAGAAAAGGAAAACGTTATTTCATTAAAATCGCCCAACGCCTATACAATGCTTATTCTATCCAAGCAAAATTCTTCAAACTTTGGTACACAATCCAAGCAAAAGTCCTCAGATTTGATAATTTCTCTTTCTAAAATAAACAAAAGATGCATGCCAAGTTTCATCAATATCAATCATGCCCATCACTAAACGAGTCCACAATAATCAAACGTTGAATTCATCAACTATCAATTCTTAAACTAAAAACCTATAGCTCCTAGTGCTGGGATACTATCGATATTTATCGATAGTTCGGATTTTACTATCGACTGAATGTTTGTACTTGAGTAGGAAAAAATTCATTTTTATTTTGTAAAAAAACTACAAAATTTTTTTTTGTCAAAGTTTGTAAGGCCTTATTGGAAGATCCTATATTTCAATCTATTTCTATTTATATACTAAACATTTTTTAAACAATTTATAATATTTGACTTCCTTCAAAGATACTTTTATATAATTTATAAAACTTTAATTTATATCAAAAAGTTTTATCTCACTTTTGTACAAGTTTTCTCTTTCAATGTTTAAAATAATAAAATTAAAGAATATGGCCTCAAGTCATACTTAAACTTTAACATTATGCTTTATTTTCTATGGTTTTTTTTTATAAAATCTTATTTACAAAATGCATTAAAGTTGTTAAATTTGCCTCAGGCTTAAAACTTAAATTAAATTTTGTTATTTTACATTAAGCTTAGTCTACACGATATGTTGAATCAGCAAATTTATGTTGAAAAATTTGCTTTCGGCGCCAACATATCGTGTAGACACCAAATTTTTTCAACAAACGTATGCTTACTAACATATGACAGGCATTTGTTAACGAAGTCAGCAAACGTTTGTTCACAATTATAGCATATCGTCTAGACACAATAATTTTACTTTTCAACAAACTTTCTACGTATGTTGACAAATATGTTATTTGTTGAAAGTCGTATGCAAGCTTTTCAGCATACGGCAAATTTGGTAGCATATAAAATAGATAAAAATTGGTATTCTTTCAATTACTTGTTTCATTTTGTATTTAACCCCGGAACTTATCAAGATTTCTAGCTCATCGGCAAACAAAAAATTGCATTTAGAAGTGCTTTGAAAATAAAAATGTTGGTCAACGAACTTTGTTTTAGAGATATAGATCATAAAAGTTGAAAAATTCTTTACCAATATCTCTTGAAGTATAAATTTGATCTCAGCAATATGGGTAGCGCTGAAGAGTGTTTCCAAATATCTTTTACGTGGTATATAAAACATGCTGAATTATTAACCCATTAAGAACCAATTTCAAAAAATATTTTTAGTTACTAATGTAATTTGTCAAAATGGCTCTTATCTCAAAATTAAGGTATTTTTATTTACATAGAATATTTTCTAGAGAAATCTTCAAGCTTTCATATAATATAATGCATGGTACAGTAGCGTATAAAATTCTGAAGCTATTAAAGTTAACCATTTATATTCTAATAAATCTTTTTGTTTAATATATTAGGTTTGAGTAAACATGTGGTAATATTTAATTTACTTTATGTAATTGCTTCAATATAGGTATTAACTATATGGTATGACAAACATCAGCTTCGCTTAATAAATTTTTTCCTTATTGCCGGGTTCTTAATTTAATGGTATATCAAGCAACGACTTCGCTCAGCTGAGTAAATTTTCTTCTTTTTAACCAGAACCCCAACATCCTTAAAAATTGATGTTTCTGTTAAAGAAACTAACAAAAATTCGCGACAGAATGAACCGATTGCTATTTAATTTTGCAAGAACTTTATATGACTAGATATCACACTAAGATGATCGTTCCATAATTTACCATAGGCCCCATGTTAAACCCATTCTCGGAAATACTTAAATATGCCTTAAGCTAAGATCCCACTATCGGCGCAATGTACCAATTTTTGGCGTATTTCGTGTGCCGATAGTGTGAACGTTCAAAATGTTTTAATATGCGACAATCTGTGCCGAAATTGTGCTGACTGTGGACAATCAAAATTAACCTAGATGCGCCGATAATGTGAACCCTATTTTGCACAATGTGGAGCAATCAAATTGTTTAACATGTACCGATTTTTATCGGCCACTTGTGTGCCGATCACAGTCGCCAATCAGCGCCGATGCAAGGGATGGCAAAACGAAATTTTTAAATTGCACAAACTGGTTACTAAAATTTTACTTTTTTGAGCTTAATTGTACCAAAATTACATTTGTTTTATCTATTATTTATGTATTGAAACGTTAAATAGTACATTTGTACTACTAAATAAAAAAAAAACAACTCGCTTTAACCAAAACATTGCAGTTGTATCGATGTTGCCATCCCTGGTTTGTAAACATTTGTTTACAAAACAACAATTACAAAAAAAAAAAGAACAAGTGCAGTAAGTTTGAATGAAATTGAATATATTTTTTATTATACATATATTAATATATTATTTAAAATTGTTAGGAAACATAATTTAATATTCGGACGGAGAATTTTGCGAATTTCTAAAGTAAACTTATGCCTGCCAACAAGTAAATAAACAAAAACATTTGATTTAATTTGCCCAAATAGCACGATAGTGTGACCGCATTGTACCGATTATTGTCGCAATTGAGTTTTGGCCGATATGAACCGAAAAAAATTGTGACAATGTGCGACGATAATGGGACCACATAAGAATAAATTAGGCAATGTTTTTAAATGTGCGCCGATATAGCACGATAAAAATCTTCACAGATTGTGCTATTTGAGCCGATAGTGGGATCTTAGCTTAAGACGTACCTAATAACGCTATTATAGTAAAATTTGGACTTTAAAACGGTTGAAACATACAAGTGTTTTGTATTGAAATTTGGTCTTATTTATGTTTTTAATACTAAAAATTACTCAACCGATCAAGATTTTTAAGGACGTTATGGTATTGGTAATATTTTTGGGAGTGGTATTTGTATGGGAACAATAGATTTACAATAAAACTTTTTGACCCAGATTTAGTCTTAATGGTTTATGAGCGCAAAGACTCTTATTCGGAAAGAAGTTTTTATGGGATCTTTGAGAAATTATGGACCGTTCCTTATCGTTTAATTACAATAAATAATGGAACCAATGCACCAAATTTCATCAAATTATTGCGACAAGTACTTTGCGCACTACAAAGTGGACAGTCCGCCAGCCGGCCGGACGGACATCCTTATATCGACTGAGTCGATCAGTATACTTAACGATGGTTATAGGACCAATATTTTTAGGTGTTACAGACACTATAGTGGTGTGGGTATCAAATAAATCCATAAAACATTCTGGTCTGCACATAATTTACCATAGGGGTAGAACTGAAATAAATTAATAAACTGTGAGACTTTACTAATAATTTTAAGATCAATACAGTCCTTAAATATTTTAATTTTTTGCGGATTTAACCAAGCCCAATAAAGCACTCTTACTTTTTAAGTGTTAATTACACTATAACTATTAATTTTTGCAATAAAGGCGATAATTGATAACAAATTTTAAATAAAATAATAAAAAAATAGAATTGTCAAATGAATTTTTAAACAAATGTTCTCTTTACTCAACATACATAACAACATACGAAATTCAACATATCGTGTAGACACAAAAATTGTATGCTAACTTATTTGTTGAAATATCATTTGCTAGCATATGATGAATTTTAAAAATTAAGTATTTTCAGCATATCGTCTAGACACCTAGCATATTGCATATGCTAATAGAGACATTTGTTATTATTTTTAAGCATATGAGTATAAGCATACATTTGCTGATTCAACATATCGTCTAGACTAAGCTTTATACAGAAGTTGTTAAGAGGGAAGAAAAAGAAAATAGTTGACCAAATTGAAAAATAACAAATTTTATTTAACGTGCAAATGTGTCCTCAACACCGGGCATAAACATTAAAACTACCAACAGCCTAATGCATGCACATCTACACACATGTTGCAATTTTAGAACATGATTGCTTGCAGCTACGACTTGCATATGCGCAGTCGCTATATAAAATCCTCTGCAAAAGCCAGAAGGCTAAACTCCGTCTTCCCTGTCTTAACTCGGGAATAAACTGTGGGTTTGAATTATACGTGCTCCTCAAAATATGCTTATCAGGTCAGAATACTTGAAGTACTTAAAGCAACATATTCCCTCGATGCAACATATAACTCCAGTTAGATAAGATTTTTTTTTAGTAAAACTACCACTTTTAAGGCCCTGACAACCTTCAGTTATTGGTAACACCTTTACCCTTCAAAAGTGCACCACTTTTTAAAATGTATACTAAAATTACGGAAGCAAATTTTTCAAATAATTATAGAAAGACTTTTGTAAAAAAAAAAATATTTGGCCAAAAAGAAATTTGAAGTCATAAGCGTAAAGCCTACTACACGGAATGTAAAAAGCATCATGCGCATTTGTTTCTGATGTTATTTTGTCGCCATCACACAGCACGAACTGGCTATTGTGGCTTTGTAGTGACGTCAAAATAACGTCAGAACCACATGTGCATGATGCTTTTTACATTCCGTGTACTAAAAGCTTTACTCTAGAAACAAACTGGAAATAAAACTTTACTTTTCATTTTCACGACTTTAAGAACACAAACTGAGTGGAATTTCCGGCTGTAGGAAAAATCGCCCAAAAAAAAATGGCCCAGAAAAAATAAATGAAAAATCGCCCAAAAAATTTCCATGTAAAATTGGGCCTGAATTCATATGAAAAGTGAACCAAAATTGTTGGGCTATTTTTCGTTACTATTGGGTGATTTTTGGTTTTTTAAATTTGGTGATTTTTCATTATGAAAAATGACCCAAAAATATTATATGAAAAATAGCCCATTTTTCGGGCATACTATTTGTCTAAATCATTCATTATTACTATGCGACGAATTCCTAAATGTTATTTATAAAAATAACGGGACATATTGCAAAAAGGTGGCATGTCATAACGTCCAGTGTCATAGTGTCCGTGGACAAACTCGAAAGCATAGCTTACAAACTTGAAAGCATAGCCGGCCTTAGGCCGGGCGGAAGGATTTTCTCCTCTTTGATAAAAACAAGTACTGGCTTCGCTAACTAAAGCTTCTCTGCACAGCCGGCCTTCGGCCGGGGGCAAGGATTTTCTCCTCTATGGTATAACAAAAACCCGCTGCGCTAACTAAAGCTTCTCTGCACAGCCGGCCTTCGGCCGGGGCAAGGATTTTCTCGTCTATGGTATAACAAAAACCGGCTTCGCTAACTAAAGTTTCTCTGCCCAGCCGGCCTTCGGCCAGGCGCAAGGATTTTCTCCTCTATGGTATAACACATACTGGCTTCTATAACTAAAGCTTATCTGCGAAGTCGGCCTTCGTTCGGAAACAATGCAGATTTTAGAAGCTTTACTTAGCGAAACCGGTACTTGTTATACCATAAAGGAAAAAATCCTTGCGCCCGCCCAAAGGCCGTCTGCGCAGAGAAGCTTTAGTTAGCGAAGCCGGTCTTTGTTATATCATAGAGGAGAAAATCTTTGCGACCGACCGAAGGCCGGCTATGCAGAGAAGCTTTAGTTAGCGAAGCCGGATTTTGTTATACCATAGAGTAGAAAATCCTTGCGCACGGCCGAAGGCCGGCTATGCCGAGACGCTTTAGTAAGCGCTGCCGGTATTTGTTACAACATAGGGGAAAAAATCATTGCGCCCAAAAGTGTTTTCGTTTAATGTTTAATATATGCACCCAGAGAAAAAACAACAAAACCATTTTTAAAAAAATGTTGACCATATTATGTTTAATTTAACCAAATCATTGTCATCGACAACCATATTATGGTAAAATAAGTTTCTTTAAAAATAGTTTTGTTGGTTGTGACCATAATTAAACATGTTTTTCTCTTACATTTGTAAGTTACTTAATTAATATGAATAATAAACACTGTTTTGCAAATTGGGTAATTTTTAATTTTTTTTTTGGGAAAAAATTCGTTTTTTCTTTTTGGGTCATTTTTCATTTTTATTGTGGGCCATTTTTCGTTTCTTTTGGGCAAAATTTCATATATAACTTTTTGGGTCATTTTTCATGTTCTTTTGGGCGATTCTTCATTTGGGTGATTTTTCATTTTTTTTTTTTTGCCATTTTTCTTTGGGCGATATTTCCTACAGCCGGAATTTCCACTTTTATTTTATTTCATTTCACGAATATGGAACACAGGCGTGTCTTTGTATTCAAAAAATGTTTTAATAAAATAAAAGTTTAAAAAATCTATTTTCTTTTTTAAACATTCGTTAAATTTTGTAATCATTTACATGCCGTCACGACTAGTCATCGCTATGTTAAAACAACAAACAACTTCTTGTGAACACAAGAATTTGGATAGTGAAGACTGCATTGCCTATGTGTTGTTCTTGTAAAAAATGCGTTAATAAAATAATAGTTTACACAACGACGTCTAATATCACTGCAGTATTGCCATATAAAAAAACATATCGAAGAACATAAACAATTCGTGTGTCTCTAATTCTGAAAACTTTTTGTTATTGAGCAAACATAAACATAAAGGTCGGGGCGGCGTGTTATAAATGAATTAAGTAGTTTTTATAAAAAAAATTAATTTTTGTATTAAATAAACTGTTTTATAAATAATCGTTTCTTTTTTTTATACCCTCCAACCCAATTAGTTGTGAAGAGGGTATATTAAGTTTGTCATTCCGTGTGAAACTTTTTTATTTTTCATCTCAGACCCCATAAAGTATATATATTCTGGGTCCTTGAGTAATTCTAAGTCGATTTAGCCATGTCCGTCTGTCTGTCCGTCTGTCCGTCTGTTGAAAACACGCTCACTTTCGAACAACTCAAAAGAAATGAACAAACTTGGAGCCAAATTGCTTGTAGTTATCCTAAGCAGTTTGGGATTGAAATCCAGCAAAATCGGTTCAGTAGGACCAGAGCTATGAATGAAAATGTGGAACCCCCACCTAAAAAATTGATAATTTTGTTACAAAAAATAACATAAATGCTGGAACAAGGCACGGAATGAGATAAGATTTTGCAAAAATTTTTTTTATTTGACTGGAAATCACGCTGTTAAATTTCGTGAAGATCAGTCCATAATTTACCCTAGGCGCCATAGAAACCCAACTCCTGGAAAACACTTTAGTACACCTAAAACCATAATTAGTCATGCTATCAGAAATTGGTACGTCACAGTTTTAATGGACTAGAAATGGCGCTGCGAAATTTCGTGATGATCGGTCCATAATTTACCTTAGGCCCCAAATAAACCTTACTACCGGAAAACAGTTTAGTACACCTAAAACCATAATTAGTAATGCTATCATAACAGAAATTGGTACGTCACAGTTTTAAAGGACTAGAAATGGCGCTGTGAAATTTCGTGAAGATCCGTCCATAATTTACCCTAAGCCCCATATAAACACTACTACCGGAAAACAGTTTAGTACGCCCAAAACCGCAAAAAATAATGCTAGCGTAACAAAATTTGACACGTCAAAGTTTTATAGGACTATAAATGATGCTGTAAAATTTCGTGAAGATCAGTCCATAATTTACCCTAGGCCCCATAGAAACCCTACTACCGGAAAACAGTTTATTCGCCTAAAACAATAATTAATAACAAGTCGTCACAGTTTAAGATAATAATCACATCATACAGATATTACTCCTTAAACATTCGAACTGTCGGTGGAGGGTATCAAAGATTCGGCACAGCCGAATATAGCACTCTAACTTGTTTTAACCTAAAGATGAGGTAGTATATAAAGTTTACGATGAAATTATCTACAATTATTAAATTTTTAACAAAATTTCTAAATAAGTCAGCACCTATTACGCACATTTTAATACATTATTAATTTCGTACCCTAATTCTTGTATTTTCAGGTATGTTAATTAAAAAATTACTATCGGAATTTCTAAAGAAAGTGAGTAAAATTATCTTGAATACAATTACCTGGATACTTAAGTATGCGGTATAATTATATGTAGATCAGTGGTGCCCAAATGTGTTATGCAGCTGCATTAGTGAAAAAATGTTTAAGTACAGTGGCACGAAAAATTAAGCGAAAAGCTTTTAATTAAAATTTAATCACAAGAAATTTTTTTGATGTAAAAAATGTATAATAATGCAATAGTGCCTCCTAAAAATATTTCCAAATGCCTCTGAGATGTCTGATGACATAAAAAAATTACATTAACTAGAAATTACTCTATCAAAGACATTCACCCTTATCATGGTTGGCGTTTTTATGGCGAATGTTAGGCATTTTTAAAAAATTATCAGTGTAATTTTTGGGAATCAATTTTTTTTAATTAATCACCCCTAATTTGAAAGTCGTCAACGACGTCGACATTAATTTAAAATTGAGTCGACGACTACATCACTTCGACATTAATTTGGTATTTTATAAGACTGTTGTGTCGACGGCGCGCCTATTTATCGAAAATTCGACAAAAAAAATCAAATCGCCAATTATTTCCGACACATTTTTTTAACCGATTTTGTTGTTTCAAATAAAGGGTAGAGTTTGTTTCCAATTTTAAAGTTTTTCTCGATTTTTTGCCATGTTTTCGATAACAGATATTTTTACTGTAAGTTTTCTAATTCTTTATAGCTTTAACGTTTATTAATAAATATAAGTCTTTTCTATCATGCCGCTGTTAGCAAATTTTTGCGAATTTCCGTAAATTTTGCGATTTTCACCGAATTTTAGCCATTCCTTATAGTTGAAGGGACTTTTAATCAATTTTATGGCTTTATTGATATATTAAATATTTTCGCTATTTTTGCAATTTTTCCGGATTTTTCGCAATTTTAGCAAATTTTTCCGAATTTTCGCAATTTTGGCGTTAAATATACTAATAACATTTATTTGTGCCCACAACTTCTTTTAAGTATGCATTTTTTTGATTTTAAACGTATTCAATAAATATGTTTACATTTCATTTAAAATTTCTTTAACTTACATTTGAGGCGTCGCAAATTTCCTGTCGACTAAAACAGGAACAATTCTACTCGACGTCGACTTAAAAGCGCCTTAGAAAATATCAATTGACTGCCAGTAGTAATCGATTATTGTCAATAACGGCTCAGAAAATACCATTACTGTTCAGGTGCCGTTGACATGTGTCGACGTCGACTTTCATAATAGGGGTGAATAAGATTTTGTTTGTCGTGCTAAATTGCCAATTTTTATTCTTGATAAAAACACTGAAATTTATTGTTGAAGGATAAGTTCGTTTCTACGCGCATTTTACTGGTTGCTTAGGCCAGATCATTAGGAAATATTCACCCAAAAAATTTTAGAAAAGCCAAAGATATGCTTGCTTATTTACTCATGGATATTTGTCCAATTCACAAGATCGTATAAACATCGTATTCGTTGTTTAATCGTCTAATTATACGATATTGTATATTTGTTGTTGGTAGTTGCCTTACTGTACGATTCATTTTTATGTCTTTTGAAAAATTTTGTACTCATACCAGGCCTGGAAATTTCCGATTTGTTTGATGAATTGGTTAAAAAACTTTTTAGAATGTGATAATAACACAACAAATTTAATTCTTCTTAATGATTAATATATGTTTAATTCATTGCAAATTATTTTTAAACGAATTTAACTAAAACTGCTTATCAATTAATATTTATTACTATTTCCATCAAATTAAAACTCCCACACCTGGCTTTATGTCATGGTATCGAATAATGTGAAAGTTAAAATAACAAAAATCCTATTTTTTAAACGATAAGCCATACGACAGAGTCTGTGAATTGGATAATTATGTCGTTACTTTAGACATGTCTTAATATACAACTTGAGGTTTATGTGAAATTGCAGCCGTTGAAAACGCTTTCCTTAAATATCGTTGAGGGCGTACAAAATTCATATATCCTAAGCTACAATAGTGACGTATACTGCATGTTCCAACCAAATCTTGGGAATAGAAGAAAATAACTATTATTTTGCTTATATCTGAATAACTTTAATAGTTAGAACAAATTGTTAACCTACCCTCCACCGACACTAGTGGTGAACGAGGGTATACTTAGTTTGTCATTTCGTGTGCAACTTTTTTATTATAAAGGGTGTTTTTTAAGCCCGATAGAACTTGAAATTGTAAAAAATAACACAAAAAATTAAATTGTAATCAAAATTTTTTTTTTATTCGAAAGATCAATACGTGACATTAACATTTTAAAATGATTTCGGGCATATGGGCACCGCGGCTGTTCTTGACGAAGCGCATTCTGGACGTCCAATTTTGGGCCACTTTTTCGAGCACTGCTGGCCGTATGTCACGAATAACACGAACAATGCTGGCCTCCAAGGCGTCAATTGTTGCTGGTTTATCAGCATAAACCAGTGACTTCACGTAGCCCCACAGGAAATAATCGAGAGGTGTCAAATCGCACGACCTTGGAGGCCAATTGACAGGTCCATTTCTCGAAATCAACTTATCGCCAAATTTTGATTTCAATAAGTCGATGGTTGCGTTCGCCGTATGGCACGTAGCGCCATCCTGTTGAAACCACATCTCCTCCGGATCAATGTCATCCATATTTTCAAACAAAAAATCATTGATCATGGTGCGGTAACGATCTCCATTGACCGTAACGCGAGCTCCGGCCTCATTTTTGAAGAAATAAGGTCCGATGATGCCACCAGTGTGAAAACCGCACCAAACGGTGCATTTTTCTGGATGTAATGGAGTCTATAGGGTCTCTTGTGGATTGGTCTCGCTCCATATGCGGCAATTTTGCTTATTATCAAACCCGTTAAGCCAAAAATGCGCCTCATCGCTGAACACAATTTTGCGATAAAACAACGGGTCAGTTGCCAACTGCTCTAGAGCCCAATCGGCGAAAGAACGACGCATATAATGGGCTCGTGGCTTCAATTCCTGCACCAGCTGGATCTTATACGGGTGTAGGCCGAGATCTTTGCGCAAAATTTTCCACGTAGTGGACGGACAGAGCCCCAATTCCTGCGACCGACGACGAATCGATAAATTTGGATCTTCTTCCACACTTTCGCGGCGATATTCTCTTCAGTACGCACATTCCTTCGACGTGTTGGTGTTATTGCATCCTCTAGAGAGTATGTGGTACGAAATCTATCCACAGTTCGACGAATGGCTTGTTCAGATGGACGATTATGTACGCCATAAAAATGACGAAGTCGTCTATAAGTTGCGCGAATCGACGACTGATTTTCAAAGTAAATTTGGATAATTTCGTAGCGTTGTTCAAGCGTGAGTCTATTCATGATGATTTGTCAGAGTATACTGAAACGAAAAATATTTCATCAAAATTTAATTTTTTGTGTTACTTTTTACAATTTAAAGTTCTATCTAGCTTAAAAAAAACACCCTTTACATCTAAGACTCAATAAAGCAAATATCGTTCATTTGCTGCAAGACCGGCATATCTCAAAAAAATCCATTTCGAGATAAACGCATTTAAAGTTTTTGATTTGTTCTAACTACTTAGAAAAAAAGAAGACACATTATCCAAAATTTCATTTTTTGGGTTATGCCGGTCTTGCAGCGAATGAGCGATATATTATGGCTCCTTGAGTAATTCTAAGTCGATTAATTCATGTTCGTATGTTGAAAACACGCTCACTTTCGAAAACCTCAATGGAAATAAACAAACTTAGTGTCAAATTGCTTGTAGTTATCCCAAGGAGTTTGGTATTGAAATCCAACAAAATCGGTTTAGTAGGATCAGAGCTATAAATAAAAATGTTGAACCACCACCCTAAAAGTTGTTAATTTTGTTACAAAATGGTGGAATTCGTGTTATACGACTGGAAATCCTACTGTTAAATTTCGTGAAGATTGTTACATAATTTACCCTGGGCCCCATATAAAACCTAATCCCGGAAAAAGGCTAGTACTCTGTTCAAACTTGCGAAAAATGTTAAGCAACATTGATTATTTCACACGAAAATTTTGTCATGTATCAATATTGTCTATCTTGCGGTTTTTCAAAACTTAACGTTTTTATTAGTTACAAGTATACAACATTATTTTGCGAAGGTAAACAAAAACCATAGTTGGGGGTAGTGCACTAAATATTGATTTAAGTCAACATTGCACTCTCACTAAATAAAACTGCAAGAAATTAATTTTTCCTATTTTTTACCAGCTTTAGTGGTGATTGGTATTTTTTTCATTAGCACTAAATATATTAATCGGTTTTGCAAATTTTATTCACTATCACTAACTGTGATTGAATGCATAAAATCTGCACTCAATTTAAATATGTAGTTCAAAATTTGAACTTGCAATCAAAAAGCTGTACAAAAACATAATGGCCCATAACTATAGTCACAAAAAAAAAAAAAAAACAAAGATTATTTTAAGAGTTTTAAAGTAAACTTTTATAAAAAATATGTTTTTGATCTACTATAGACAAGCAAAAGCATACTTTACACGTTAAAACTGGTGATAATTTTAAAACTAGCTGAAGTTGTTTTTAACTCATTTAACAACAGAATCAGCTGTTTTCGCCAAATAAAAAAGTTCTTGCAAAAAGTTAAAAATGTTTATGTTACAAGATTTTGTTCCATATTTTGCAATTATTATTGATTTGGAGGAAATCTTTTATCTTTTAACACAAAATACATATATATAGGCCCTAATTTTGTCAAACGGTATGCCAAAAATTACAATACAAGCAACAAAAAAAGTCAAAAATATTTTGTAATTTTTTTGTTGCTTTCTACATAAATTCAGTGTTTTATATATATTTTAACTTTCAATGTCAGCTGCTTAGAGTTGCCACTTGCTTATATTTTCTTGTATGTTGTATGAAAAAATGTTCTACATTTGAGGTGGCACCCAGTTAAAGTCAGTTCCATTTAAAACATACTTTTATTTCGACTATAGTAGCAAAATAATTAAAATAAAGTGTTTCTTTTAAAGTTGTATTTAAAAAGAACCGACTTTAGCGTTTGACTATGATTATGGGCCAATATCACTAAAATTAAAAAAAAAAATATAATTTTGTATGTGCATGGTTTTCTGATGATATGCAAAGCAAAGGAAATTTAATCATGAAAACACAAGTTTTCTACTTTAAATTCGGTCCAAAATTTTTATTAAAAATGAGAATAAAAAAAATTGCAATATACTGATGATTGCTTTTTTTTAAATCAACCTATTTTTTAAGCACAAAATGGTTTTACATTACAATCACTCATGTGCACTGAGATTGCTTATTTTCAATTCATCACTCAACATCAACAAAATTATTGCAATCATTTTGAACAAGTGCAATACCCCCATCTATGACAAAAACCATGTGTTTTGATAATTGTCATTAAAAAAGTAAAACAATTTGTTCAAATAATTTTCTAAAGTAAAAAACAAAAAAATTTAATTGTATTATAAATTTTTGCACTTTTCTACATTTTTCTTTTTGAAACGAAAAATAAAAATTACAAAAAATGATCAGGGTTTAAAATGCTATCGCCATATTAGCAAAAGCAGCCAAATTTTGCCTTTTTCCTACTAAAAAAAAAATCCAAAATAAAAAGCCGACAAGTTCCACTGCTAAAAAAGCCCACACTTTTCAAAAGCAGCAGCAAAATAAACACACTGTTTTTGAAAAGTAACCTTTTAATGGACACTGCTTTTTCCAACTATTGCTTTTTTAACAATAGCAAAAATTTCTTATTTGATGGAACTCAAAAAGCAACGGCAATAACTTTTCTGTTGTAGGAGAAAATATGTAGGAAAGAGAATGAAACAAAAAGATTCTGTCAAACAGCCGCCAAATCAAAAACCACTGCATGCTAATAGCCGCAAAATAGGAGATAAAAGCAGCGCAAAGGTTGCTGAAAGGCACATGATCGACGAAGACAAGTGATATTTTTAATGCAAAACAAATACAACAAGAATTTGTTTTTGTTTCTATACAATAAAAAATACAACAGACACTTTGGCTGGTTGCCTTTACTAAAAATATTGAAAAAAACCAAAATACACACACACACATTTCATGCTATAGTCATGCAAACTGTCGAGCAACAGCAACATTACTGAAGAAAGGCAAAAATTTATTTTTCCTCACCACCATGAAAAAAACCATGTTGCTTGTACACTGATCAGTATTTTTTCGTTGTAATCTGCCTTTTTGCAGAGCTAATAGCTCTGCTCAGACTGTTTTTAGCACACACTTCAGCGGCTTTTTGTTATTACCAGCCAGAGAAGAGTTTTTGTTCTTTGAATTTTAAATTTTTTTTTTGTTTGTCTTTTTAAACTAGCTCTTCTTTCAGGAAAAAGTAAAAAAGCAAAAGGCGAAATAATTTTTTTAGCTTTTGCTTTTTATGTGGTTGTCCATTTTTGTCGCTGGCTGGTAAAAAAGCAGTTGTCAGAAAATAAAAATATTCAAAATAGGAGATTTGCTTTTTTGCACAAACGCAAAACAAAACATTGGCTATTGGAAAAAAATTAAAAATTTCAAAAGCAGTGGCAAAAGCAAAAATAAAAAGCAGCCAGCTGATGGGTGCTTTTAAACCCTGAAAATGATTAGTTGTTGCTTTAAATTCCGTGCGCAATAATATTAGCTGAACTTGTTTCGCACGGAAAATAAAAATGATGCTACAAACATTTCGCGTGGTTTTTCGTAAGATAAATGGAGTACAACTCTATCATTATTTTTCGTTTGCATTTCATAGAATTTTTTTTTATATTGATTTTTAAAACATTTCGCACGAAAAACTGCACAGAGTACCAGGCAAATGGCTTTATTACGCCTTCAACCGTAATAAGTAATGCTATCTGAAATTCACTGTAAACTTGCGATCGGCAAAATCAGGAGAGAATAAAAAAGAATAGAGAAAAGAGAAGAGAATTAAATAACATCAACAACAACTTATGTAAAATTCATACAACGCATACAATCGCTAAATGTTATAGTATATGTTGCCGACCGCAGAAAACTAAAGATATTAATGAAATAAAACTCTTAAGCAAATAAGAATTATAAGCAACAGTTTTACTTGCAACAATATCGAAGCTTAAACAAAAACAACAACAATAAACAGTGAGATAATTTTTTTTTACAAAACAAAAAAAGAAAAAAAAAATACTTTGATGTTTTTTTAATTTCAGAAATTACTCAACAGAATTTTGGGATGATTCATATCTTTCCATGGCTCAAATAAAAATTCCTCTCCTTAAAATTATTTAAGTTCGGCTTAAACTCCTACGAATCATGATATTTTACTCAAGCTAGTTCAAATTTCTAAAAAGAAAAGCATAAAACTTTCTGATTAATGGTCATTAATTTTGTATGGGTCTATACCGCAACCAATTTTAATGCTGTGGTGCGATTTACTAACTTTTAACGATCCGACAGTCGTTATATTTGTCGACATATATATTCGCTTGCAGTAACGATAGTGTGATTCTGTTTTTAACCATAGGAAAGCTAAAGTAAAATGTAACAAGAAAATACAATATAATAGTCTGGTAGTGTATAAAGTCATTTCTAAAAAGTTAAAAGGAATAGGAATATTACAAAAAACCTTTATAATTTACATAACTAAAATTAAGCTCATCGAATAAATTCAAAAAATGAAAAATATTTTGTAAACATTTTTGGAAAAGGTTTCTTGATGAGCTGGCCTAAGCAACCAGTGAAATGCGTATAGAAGCTAGCTTTCCCTCAACAATAAATTTCAGTGTTTTATCAAATATGAAAAATTTGGAATTTTGCACGTCATACGGAAATCGTATTAATAATAAACTTTGTATTCCCGAAAATAACTTTGAGTTTGTAAATAATTGAGCTTAAAAACTGGTTCGATTTCAATTTTACTTCTGTTCGATATCTAGCACATGCCCGTATAATTAGCAAAATTCACTAACTATAATATAAGTGTCTCAATTAGTTTGGACAAGTCTAAAATTAAGCATTTTTTTTAAAGTTATTTTTAGATTAATTACTTTGAAAATAAACTGGCAAGTGCACGGCTTAAAAAACTTAAACTGGAAACATGCTTTTGCAAATTGCTTTTTTCTTAACCTACTTACAACAACAATTTATGTTGGAAGAATTCCAATCAATTGTAGTGGGGAATGTTAGAAGAGATAAACTCACTGTTTATTGTTGATGTTTTTGTTTAAACTTTGATATTGTGACAAGTAGAACTGTTGCTTATCATTCTTATACGCTTAACAGTTTTATTTGGTTTAATATCTTTATCCCATCAACAATACATTTCAGTGTTGTTATCAAAAATCTTCTATATAGTATATATAAAATAGGATGTGTGTATGTTTGTATGTATGTATGTATGTTTTTTTTTTTTTTTTTTTTTTTTTTATAGAGGTGAAATCATCGAAAGACTTTGTGCGAGACTTTAACTCGCTAAAACACCCCTGCTACTTGTCCATGATCCCCGCGGCACCACCGTTAAGCACTTCCTCGCAGGGAGGGATTGGTGTAGGTCACCAATGAACTAGATATTTCTTCTGCGAATGTCTTCCTGCCTTCGGAGCTCCCGAATAACCGATTTCGCGAAATAACACACATATGCCCAGTTTTCCTGGGAACTTAACATAATCTGAGCCACATTTCCCGGGCTCATATTAATACCAACTTTCTCTTCAACTTCCCTTCTCTCAGTGACAAATCGCTGACACTCGAAAAATACATGTTTTGCATCTTCGTTTACGTTATAACAACTTGGACAATATGGGTCACTTTCACGACCAAAGCGATACAGGTATGCCCTAAAACAACCATGTCCACTCAAGAACTGTGTTATGTAAAAATCTATATCACCATGTTTCCGTTCTACCCAGGCACGAACGTCGGGAATGATTTCCCATGTCCATCTACCCTTAGTAGATGTTGACCACTGCCTTTGCCAATTATCCATGCTTCTACTTTTTGCCATCTGGCGTAGAGGCTCAATTTCTGATTCGCCTTTGCGTGAGAATATTTCCTCCGCTTCCTTGGCTTGTAAATCAATAGGCACGATACCCGATATTACTGATGCGGCTTCATCTGACACCGTTCGGAATGCGCAACTAACACGAAGACATGCCAATCTGCACACAGACGTTATGTTATTTCGATATGAACGAAACTTTGTTGATTCTGCCCATATAGGAGCAGCATACATTATAATACTTCTTACAACCCCTGCAAGAAGCCTTCTTCTCATGTACTTGGGACCCCTTGTATTGGGCATTATGCGGCAAAGGGCAGTACATGTACCTCTTGCTTTTGTTCCTATATACTCTAGATGTTTCTTGAAGGTAAGGCGATCGTCGATAATTAAGCCTAGATATTTCAAATGCCCTAAGTTTCAACTGTGCAATTTCCAATCGTAAGAGTAATACTCTCTCTGATTTTTCGACTACTTATGAGAACTGCCTCCGTTTTATGTTCGGCTAGAGTCAGTCCCATTGAGTCTAGCCATGAGCGGACTAGGTGTATGCTACTATTTGATATAGTTGTTGCCTCTTCAATTTGTTTTGCTACAGCTATCAAAGCTATATCGTCAGCGAAACCGACGATTTTCACGTTTTCTGGTAGTTTTATTCGTAGCACTCCATCGTACATTATGTTCCAAAGTATTGGACCAAGAACCGAGCCTTGTGGCACGCCTCCTGTAACCTTATACTCTTTTACACCATCGTCTGTGTCATATAGCAGTATTCTATCCCTGAAGTAGTCCTTGATTATCGCTATCAAGTAGTTTTAAACATTTGAATGAATTAGCGCATCCACAATTTTATTCCACTTGGCTGTATTAAAGGCATTTTTTACGTCCAAGGTAACAACAACGCAGTATTTTTTGGTGCCATTTTTCCATTTTTTCCCTTTTATAGCGTTCTTAGCCGTATCAACTACTATCTTTATAGCATCCATTGTGGATTTACCTCTTCTGAAACCAAACTGAGTTTCGGAAAGGCCGCCCTCCATCTCAATACTGGCTTCTAGTCTTCTGCATATAATGCTTTCCAATAGCTTCCCACACGTGTCTATCATACATATGGGTCGATAGGACGATGGGTTGTCCAAGGGCTTATTTTCCATAGGGAGTGGTATGTATGTATGTATGTATGTATGTATGTATGTATGTATGTATGTATGTATGTATGTATGTATGTATGTATGTATGTATGTATGTATGTATGTATGTATGTATGTATTTATGTATGTAACGTATGGACTCCAAAACGGCTGGGCCGGTTTTAATGAAATTTTCAGGGAATCTTCAGAATATTTAGGCGGGTGACACTGTGAAGTCTGATTTTTAATTTTCGGTCTGCGGGCGGAGGGGCGTGGCAAAAACCAATTTTCATTTTGCACCACCAATGATTTGGACGATTTTTTCTTTAAAATGATCGCCATGGTCCAACTTAGATTTATACTTAAAGAAAATTTAGCCCCGCCCACTTTTGCGCCCACTCTTTTTGAATTACCTAAAATCAGAAAATGGCTCCATCGATTTGACAAATTTTTCTTTTAAATGTTCGTATTAGCTCATTTTAAGTTTTCATCGAAAGAAACATTTACCACGCCTACTTTTACGCCCACTTTTTCTATTAAGCGCATAACTTGAGAACGGCTTGACAACTTTGGACGATTTTTGCCATGGTCCAACTTAGGTTTTTACGGAAAAAAAATTTTGCCCCGCCCACTTTTTTCGATTTACCTGAAATCAAAAAACGGATCCATCGATATGACTAATTTTTCTTTTAAAATTCATCGAAAGCAAAATGTACCACGCCTACTTTAACGCCCACTTTTTCTATTAAGCGCATAACTTGAGAACGGCTTGACCGATTTTTTCTTAAAAATGATTGCCATGGTCCAACTTAGGTTTTTACGGAAATAAAATTTTGCCCCGCCCACTAAAACGCCTACTTTTTTCGATTTACATAAAATCAGAAAGCGGCTCCATCGATTTGACTAATTTTTCTTTCAAATGTTCGTATCTTTTTAACGGATTTTAAAAATTGAACGCAAACATTTTTCCTAATTTGGACAGGACAACGTCTGTCGGGTCAGCTAGTCAAAAATAAAAATTTATAATTAAGCACGAATACCAAAATCTTTTAAATTTAAATTTTGTATATCCAAAAATTACTTTGATAATTTAGATATTAATATATACGAGATAAACTTGTCTGTAGGGTATTAAAGAGGAAATATAATCATATTTCCTTAACATTTAAATGTCTTTTTTGCTTATAACCTTATTTAAAAATTTTTAATTATTAAATATTTTATTTACAAATAAAGTGATTATTTACCTACAATAATGCCAAAAAATGTTACTTAATACCAAAAAATAAAATGTATACAAATATTTGTTTTTTTTTTGCAATATCATAAATAATAAACTTGTTTTTTTTTTATATCACTACCAGATTTAGTTATTTATATTTTCATCATGTACGAGTGTGTGAAATAAGTATTTGCTAAAGCCTCTTTAAACATAATTAGATTTTTATTAATTAAACCTAATTGTATAATACTTTGCACCGAGTTTTATTACAGAATCATAAATAACAGGGTAGAAAAAAAAATAAATTACTAAAAATGTGAAGAAAAAACACATACAAAAAAAAAAAAAAGCTAAAATCGTTAACATCATCAGGCATCATTATCCATTAAAAAAGAAGTCATTGTGTATGAGAATATAATTTTTCGAATTTAACTTTTTTCAACATTTTTTTTCATTACTTCATTACAACGACCAGCAAAGTACTATTTGTATACAATCTTCTTTTCAATAGGCTGCCTGTTTGATACTGGGTACCGTGCCTTGCCTGGCTTTCAGAAATACACTTGTTTTTGCTGTGGCAGGGACTCTTAACTTGTATGCGAGTAGTACAATGAATCTAAAGAGTCCAAGTGGATGTACATAATAATAACAGCAGGCAGTAGAAGTGGTTTTACAGCAGTCGATGTAAAACATTGGTAATGATGTTGGCATAAAGGAAACTTTTATTTTTTTTCATTTTTTATATTCAATAAACTTGTACTATCGTACTTGTAGATACAGGCAGACATGCGAGTAGTTAAAATATTATTAACAAGTAGTTGAAATCTTATAATGACTTTGTTGTAATAAGTTTCTCATTTTTTCTATTTATTTGGAATTCCGTATGATAAAAACAATCGTTGTGGGAGGATTTTTGTGTAATATTGCGTTAAAGTTTTATTAAAATTGTTCCCACTATTTGGTGTTGCAGTCGTTTTGAAACGTCTAAGATCCACTCCGTCTCCACAAAAGTGAACGATTTGGTAGACTTAATTACTTTACAAAAACAAATTTCAATAATGATTTAATGAGTTTTAACTTATAGTGCAATTATTGCACTAAAATCGCTGTTGTTAGCAGGGCTGTGGAGTCGGAATGAAGGGTTTTCTACATGAGTGAACATAAAAATATTATTATTAAAAAACAAGTTAGAGTGCTATATTCGTCTGTGCCGAATCTTTGATACCCTCCACCGACAGTTCGAATGTTTTAGGAGTAATATCTGCATGATTTCGTTTTTTTATTATTATCTTTGTAAAAACAGGCATCTGCATTAAAATTGGTTGCGGTTTATATAATATAAAATTATCGACCGACAATCAGAAAGTTGAATGCTTTTTTGTTTAAGCAATTTTAAATAGCTTGAGTAAAATATCATGATTCGTAACATTTTAAGCTGAACTTAAATGACTTTCAGGAGAGCAATTTATATTGGTGCCACCATCCCGAAATTATGCAGAGTGGTTTCTGGTTTTAAAAAACATAAATTTCAATACAGCGGAGTAATAAGTTTAAGCGTTTGCAGTTAATTTCAGAAGGCTGCTAAAATGGGCTCTAAGGTAAATTATGGACTGTATAACACAAAATTGCATTACATTTTTTGTTGGCCATATGAAGCTAAGCTGGAAAAAAGTTTACTGGAAAATCTATATCTGCTACGGGTTTAGATGTATTTAATTATTTTACCAGAGTGGGCTTTATATGGGGCCTAGGGTAAAATCTGGACCGATCTTCACGAAATCTCACAATGTTATCTATAGCCCTATTAAACTGTGACGGTTTTATGCGTACTTAATTGTTTTCCGGAAGTAGGTTTTATATGGGGCCTAGGGTAAATTATGAACCGATCTTCACGAAATTTTACGGTCTAATTTCTAGTCCTATACAACTGTGATGCACCAAATTTTGTTATGATAGCATTATTTTTTACGGTGTTATGCGTACTAAACTGTTTTCCGGAAGTATGTTTTATATGGGGCCATAGGGTAAATTATGGACCAATCTTCACGAAATTTCACAGTGTTATTTCTAGTTCTAAAAAACTGCTACGTACCAAATTTTGGTATGATAGCATTATTTTGAACGGTTTTAGGCGTACTTAACGGTGTTACGGGAGTAGGGTTTATATGGGGCCATAGGGTAAATTATGGACCGATCTTCACGAAACGTTACAGTTTTATTTCTAGTCATATTTAACTGTGACGGGTCAACATTTGTCATGATAGCATTGTTAGTACGGGTTTTAGGCGTACTATACTGTTTTCCGGGAGTAGGGCTTATATGGGGCCTAGGGTAAATTATGGACGGATCTTCACGTGATTTCCAGTCGAATAAAACGAATTTTTGCTAAATCTTATATCATTCTGCTTATTTTTCCACCATTTATGTTAGTTTTTGTAACAAAATTATCAATTTTTTTTAGGTGGTGGTTCAACATTTTGATTCATAGCTCTGATCCTACTGAACCGATTTTGCTGGATTTCAATCCCAAACTGCTTAGGATACCTACAAGCAATTTGACATGAAGTGTGTTTAGTTCTTTTGAGTTTTTCGAAAGTGAGCGTGTTTTCAACAGACGGACAGACGGACAGACAGACGGACATGGCTAAGTCGACTTAGAATTACTCAAGGACCCAGAATATATATATACTTTATGGGGTCTGAGACGAATAATATAAAAGTTTCGCACGGAATGACAAACTTAGTATACCCTATTCATAACTAATTGTGGTGCAGGGTATAAAAAAATTTCAAGAGGGTCTGCTTAAAAATTTTGAAGTCAAAAAATAAGGAACAGTATATTTTACATATCGTTACCTAAACGCAAAAGGAGCTATCTAACATTTTAAAAATTTTGCAGACGAAGCAAAAACTATTTAAAATGATAAATCGCCTTAAACTGTTTATAATTAATTTTCCCTCAAATTTTCTTATCAAACCTCTCAGTTATTTTGAAAATGTTGCATTTACCATATATATTATCATTTGTAGATAGGGCTTTTTGCTTTTTGCCAATAAAATCGCAAATTTTGGTCGAAAGATTCCAAAATATTTTTATGGACATTTGTGTTGGTGGAATACATCAAAATCAATGAAAAATTTGATATTTAATTTTTGGCTAGTTAGGGCCTTTTGCGTTTCAGGTAACGATAAGTAAATCACTATTCTAAAGCTCAATGTCGCACGTGATAGAATTCAAATACCGATTTTGAATGTTTACAGAATCATTTTCTTGCTATATTTAACTATCTAAAAGGTACTGCATAAAAGAGTTTAAGGTCAAAACTCTCATATACATCAAGCATACATACATCCAAAAGGTCTCATATACATCAAGCATCAAGGTTAGAATAGGAGTTGGAGACGGAGTCAGAGTGGGAGTCGTATTAAAAAATTTCAGCAAATGGAGTCGGAGTTGGAACTATTTCTTGACGACTCCAAAGCCCTGGTTGTAAGTTTGCACGGGACGCAAGCGACAGTTTATGGCTTCATGGCTTTCAACCATAGCTATTGAGAGTCTTTTAAGATCCAGTAAACAAGTAACGCTTGCGAAATGTGCGGGCTACCTAGCTTATAAGTGGTGTTAAGAAAAATGTTTGGCTACCTTAAAATTAATTGGATCGATCGAATGTTTCAGGTAACTGGGTAAGATTTTTCAATTTCAACAATAAGCTTGTAGATACAAATTAGCTATCGAGAGTAGTTGATTAATTTAATTAGTTTTAACCTTGAAAGAAATGTCAGCTTCTTGTTAAACAAGTTGTTGTAGCTAAAACTTTTGGCTACCAGACAATCCTTAAAAGCTGGCTATGGGTTGGTTTAACTTCGCTTACATGTTCTTGTCTTAAGTGTAATTTTAATGCCTGGGGCCTGATTCTGTTAGTCGTGATCGAGTACTTTCTCGATTCGAAAGCAATTTAACATCTAATTATTTCAGTCAATACTGAACGAACCGGGATTATTTTTACGGTGTTGTAAAGCATTAATTTGAGTTTCAAAATACTGAAAAAATAATTTTGATTCGTTCAGTATCGGCTGAAATAAAATTGCTTTCGAATCGAGAAAGTACTCGATCACGACTGCCAGAATTAGGCCCTGGATATAAGAGTAGCAATGTCAATATATACTAATAACAGTTGGAGCCGGCAGTGATTGGTTTGAAAGGTAACAAGTAAAGGTTAAAAAAATAATTGGGTGCATGGCTCGCACACAGTGAAAGGACGAACTTTTATCTGTCTGGCTAAAAATGAAACTAACGAGAATAACAGGCTATCTGGCTAAAAAATTTTTCTTACAAGAACTATTGGCTACCTCGCTAAAATATTGTAACTGGTTATCAAGTTAAGTTAGCTAGTATTATTAGCTTCTAAATTACAATAGGAACATTGACTTTTATTTAAATGCAGTTAGTTACTTAAATATTGCTCTTTACAAAGAACTGATGCTACTTGTGTTGTGTGACTGATAATATTGTTAAGAGCTACCGAAATTGGTTGGTTTTCTGGCCAACAATTGGTGCAAGTATGAATGCTTTTCAATTGAAGCTACCGTAAATTATTATCTTCTTGTTTCTTAAACGGAAGGGTTAGGCTACGTGTCTAACAAAGGTTGTTGGCTGCTGGGTTAACTGACTTCTAAGTGGATCTAAGTACTATTACATGTTACTCACATCTAAAGCTTTCATAAGTTATTGACTACTGGACTATAAAATTAAATGGAATATTTTTGTCCACTTTTTGAAGAAATTTAAAGTGTAAAAATTATTGAGGTCCAAATAAAGCTAATGAGCTAATCTCTTCCCATTCATTAAGCGTAGGTAATAGACTACATGTCTAACCAATTGTTCTTACATGAGTTATAGGCTACCTCGCTAGAATATTATACCTGTTTAGCAAGTAAAGTTAGCTAGTATTGTTAACTACTTAATTATAAAGTAGAGTTACACTTTAATAATAGGAACTATCACTTTTATTTAACTACAGTTAGTTACTTTAATATAGCTCTTAACAAAGAACTGACGTTTTGTATGATGTATGACTTAAATTATTCTTTGGAGCTACCGAAATTTGTTACTTATCTGGCCAACAATTGGTGCAAGTATGCATATTAATCAATTGACGCTACCGTAAATTATTGAATTTTGGTTTCTTAAGCGGAGAAATTAGGCTACCTGCCTAACAAAGGTTGTTGGCTACTAGGTAAGCAAATAAAATTCGATATTTTATAGGTAAACAGCGTAATCCGGTGCGCTTCGCTGCACTGCTTTAACCACTTCTTCAGTTGCGCGATATTTAATATATGCATCCTATGGGAGGTATTACCCCCCCCCCCCACCTGCGATTACCCGCTTTATTTTTATTTTCAAAAGTGTAGTATACCATAAGAGTGACTTCTGCAAAGCTTGAACATTCTCACTAAAAGAGTTCTTAAGATATGCGATATTAAACATTGGCGTCCTATGGGGGATACCACTTCCCCCGCTGCTATTTTATTAAAATTTTGGGGCTCAGAAAATTCTACTACAAAAATTTCAACAAAATGCGTGCAGTGGCTCTTATTAATATTTTATTCTATGAGGGATACTGCTCCTCCTCTGTTAACCCAGCCCATATTTATATTGAAATTTAAAGCTTACTATAATAGAAGCATCCTATGGGAGGTATTTCCCCCGTGCGCCCGCTTTATTTTTATTTTCAATAGTGTAGTATACCATAAGAGTGACTTCTACAAAGTTTGATGCTAAATGCATATGAGATTGGTTCTTAATTTATGTTAAACTCTTTTTATTAATGCAGTAACTTTTTGTATGGTTATATATGGCAAGAAAATTATTCTGTAAAAGTTTCAAACCGATATTTTTAAATATTGCAACGCCAATTTCGAAGAATTTTTATTTTGGAAAATATTTGGAAATTTTTTTTAAATTTTTTATGCCGAAACAATTTGACGGAGTCGCGAGTTTTTGTGGGTACTTTGACCCCGACACCGACACCGACTCCGGTACAAAAACCTTAACTCCGACTCTTCAACTCCGGCTCCATAGCTTTACTTACAAGTAAAGCTATTAAAAGTTGTTGGCTACTTGACAACAAATTTAATTCAAGATTTTTTGGCTACTTTTTAAATTGTAGAAATTATTGATGTCCAAATAAAGCTAATGGGCTGTCTTTCCGTTCATCAAGTGGAAGTAATAACAATAACAATAAATAACAAATGAAGCTAGCAAAAAGTTTTGGCTACTGGGCTTACAAAGTTTGTAAGGCGATAGTTGGCTAATTGTTATTTATTTGCAGTCTGTACAACCAAAGTTTCCAGAAAAAGTTGTTTAACCACTAGGTAGATAATAAGTGAAGCTACCTGTTTAACAGCGGAATTTTCAGATAGAGCTTTGCAGCCTTCATTTTTTTAAGCGGAAATTGAAAAATTATGAGATAAGGCGCCTACTTAGTTCATATTAGCCACTGTTGGCTATCTTACTAATAAAGGGAGCTAGTGAGAATTAGTACTTGGCTATCTAGTTTAAAAATTGGGAAGCTATAAAAATACAAAATAAATCCTATCAGTTAAAACGAATGACTTTATAAGAAAATAATGGGCGTAGTGGGATACAATGAACTCTGTGCTGCTCCGAGATTTTAAAAGCTATGTTTTCTTATTATGAACTTATATAATGGGTGTTTTTTTAAGAGCTATAGGAAAGTTAAAAAACACACAAAATTTAGAAAAATGCATGAAATCTTTATTTGAATCGCTAGTACGGTCCATATAATTTAATGTTTGAAGATTATTTCGTGCAAATGTTGACCGTGACTGCGCCTCAAATGGTCCATCCGCTTAGTCCAATTTTGGCATACTCTTTCCAACATTTCGGCCGGTATCTCATGAATAAATGCTTCAATGTTGTCTTGCAATGCGTCAATTGAAAAGGGCATGTGTGCATGGACATGAGCTTTAACATAGCCCCACAAAAAATAGTCTAAAGGCGTTAAATCGCACGATCTAGGCGGCCAATTGACCGGTCCCGAACGTGAAATAAAATGTTTACCGAACTCGCCTCTCAATAAGTCCATTGTTAAGCGTGCTGTGTGGCATGTGGCACCGTCTTGTTGAAACCACATGTCATGCAAGTCAAGCTCTTGCATTTTGGGCAAAAAAAAGATGGTTAGTATCTCACGGTAGCGCTCACCATTCACAGTTACGTTACGATTCGCATCGTCTTTGAAGAAGTACGGTCCAATGATGCCACCAGCCCATAAACTGCACCAAACTGTGACTTTTTCTGGATGCATTGGTAGCTCTTGCAATGCTTCTGGCTGATCTTCACTTCAAAATCGACAATTCTGCTGAATCCGTCGCTGAACACAATTTTTCGATAAAAAAGTGGATGAACTTTCTTAACAGACAGAGCACGCATTTTGATAATGAAATACAATAATTTGCAAGCTTTGTTCGTTTGTAAGACGATTCATGGTTAAATTATAGACTAAACTGAAGATGTTTGACAGTGAAACAAAACACGAAACGTGCGTCAGCTGTTTAAACCAGTGTTGCCAAAAAGATAATAGCTAAAAAATCACCCGATAGGTAGACAGTGTTGTTATCTCTGCAATAAACAATTGTTTCAGTATTTTGTTGGTTAAGTTTAATTAAGTAGGCGAATCCAATTTTGCAATTAAAGCTACCAAGGGGCTGCTAGCCCTACAGTATACTTATCGAGCTATAAAAAACTCTATTCCTTTATAGATAGAGATTATTTTCAGAATCTTTTTCTCTTATCATTTTGTTGCAATTTAAAAAGGCTTACAAGGGACTGTTGGACATTAAAAAAAGATATATGAAGTTATCAAAAACAAATTTACTTAAACTTTTCATAGTTAGAGCAGCTCTTGAAAATAAGCAACTTTTAAAGTAGCTCTTTCTCTGAGCAAGGCTACTTTTTACTTTGTGTTAAGTTAATTAGGGATTGTTAATTTTAAAGTAAAATTTTAATGTTTTATAGAACTTTTGGTCTTTGTATAGAACAGTTGTAGTTGGCCAGTGTTTATTTTATCTGTAATTAGCAATGGCTCCAATATCTCTCTAATTAAAGCTTCTTGTTTCCCTTAACAACATTTCAGTCATTTTCAAATCATAGTGCACTACAAGAATTTAATTTTCAATTTTTTTTTCTGCCAACATTTGCAATAATCATGCTGAGTGGTATTTTATTACATGTACTTTTTTTCTTTATTTTGTGTTTCTCTGCACTAGATTCCTAATAGCCGACATAAATGTATTTAGTTGAAACTAATTAGTTTATTAGATTAACTTTAGTGGTTGGTTATTGATGATTGTTTGTTTGGCTTATAGTTAAAAACAAATATATGCAAAAGTTGCTTAAACATGTTATTTTAGATATTTGTTTTATCATTACTTTATCTATCACAAAAACTGACAACCACCCCCTGATCTATGAAATGTTACTGAATGAGAATCTGCTGGCGCAAACCCTTGTATTGGCAACACTTGCACACTAACATAAAGAAAAACGCAAAAATAAAACTAAAAACAAAAAAACTAAACGCAATAAAAGAGTCATTCATTTACAAATGAAACTGAATTGAAATTCGCTAATAAAGCCAGCAACAGAAATGCTACACATTTTTATACGCTTGACTTGTTTTTACATTTTATTATTATTACTTTTTTTTTGTGAATATAGATGGATTTTTTGCTAGTTTTTAATCATTAGTTTTTGCTCTTTGTAAATAGTTTATGTAACAATTTTTCTACACTTCATATTTGGCTTCAGAGGAAAACAGTTTTGCAAAAAAGGGGAAAAAACTAAACTAATTATATGTTTTAAGGCATTAGTTTAATTAAAAGTCTGGCTAAAGTATGGCTTCGAAGTGAAATGTTGCAAATGAGAAGGAAAAAGTTGCATAATAATAAAAAAAAATGTGTGTGTCTACGGGTAAATCTTGAAATTACTTTAAGATAAGTTTCAATTTAGTTATGGATTTTATTACAAAAATGAAGTTAGTTTATAGCGGCAATACGTAATACATTTTCAATTCAATTTAATACATATTTTAATTTATTTGCTCTCATTTAAGTGCAATACAAAAATCAAGTAGTCAGTGATCGTCACATGCAAAAATTGTTGCCAAAGATTTTACAACGATATAACAGTAATGAACAGCCAAAACGACCTCCTCTTGTAATACATAATTTCTGTATGATTTTGTTATGCTGGTCACAAAAATGTTAGGTGAATAACTCAAACACTATATAACAGATGGCACATGTTTAACACCCGCCTGTGTCTTTAATAACCTATACGAGGGTTGCTTTTTACATTTAGAGCCTTGACAACAAGGTAGAGTAAAAAATTTTGTACTAAAATTTTTTTAAGAACGTTTTGTCATTTGAGCATAACTCCTAAACGTTAACGAGCGATGATTTTTTGCGACTTTCGACGTGAAACCGTCAAGACTAGAGTGCAGCGATAAACTTAATGTGACTTTGGACGATGAAAGCTATTACCTGGCCTCTGTGTTACGCTGGTATAACAAATTTAAAAGTGATCGCAGTTCACTCATGAGCAAAAATCGTGAAGGTCGTCCAAAATCATTTGTTGTGCCATAAAAAATCGATGCTGTAGGCAAACTTACAATGCAAGATCGGCAATGTAGCACTGCAAGATCGCATAAACGTTAAGCTGCAAAAAAAAAAAAAATCGCATTGGATACCGCATAGTTTTACAAAAGCTCAAAAAGATGCTCGTACCAGGCGGCATGAAATACCCCAAAAAAAAAAAAAATAATGAAATAACACCCCAAATCTTATTTAATATGCAATAAAGCCCCAATTTTGAAAATGAAGTTAACCCCCAACGAAATGAAATAACGCCCCAAACATAAATGAAATAATTCCCTAATTTTTGGGGGCTTATTTTATATGCAATAAAGCCCCAATTTCTGAAACGAAATAAGAGCCCAATATATGTAATACAATTAATCATACAGTTTTGCTTTAAAGAATCACGCGATAGGTATCATTGTATGATATACCAAATACAAGCTTCGCTCATTAAGGGTTTTTTCTGCATAGCCGGCCTTCGGCCGAGCGCAATGCCTTTTTCCTCTATGGTATAGCAAACACCGGCTTCGCTAACTAAAGCTTCTCTTCATAGCGCCAGGATTTTCTCCTCTATAGCATAAAAATACCGACTCGACCCGGCTACGCAGAGAAGCTTTAGTAAGCGAAGCCGGTGTTTGGTATAGCATATAGAAGAAAACCATTGCGCTCGGCCGAAGGCCGTCTATGCAGGTCAGCTTAATTTATCGAAGCCGGTGTTCTGTATACCAAAGTGGATAAATCCTTGCGCCCAAAAACGCTTTCATTATAAATTTGAAAATGAAATAATCCCCCAAAAAATATATTGTGGCTTTATTTCATAATGATTTTTTGGGGGATAATTTCATATGAAATAATACCCCAATTAAAAAAAATTAAATAACACCCCAAACAAAATGAAATAACTCCCCAAAAATCGTTTTTGTTGTTCTCTATACAAACTTTTTTTTGGGGTTATTTCATTATTTTTTTGGGGGGTTATTTCATGCCACCCTCGTACCATTTGGTGCAAAGAAACCCAAAAACAAAAACACAATCGCTGTTTTGTTTGGGTTATGTTATAAAAACGTTACGAAATTATATATGTACGTAATTATACACAAATGTTTTTTCTTTGTTATTTTTTGTTGCTTTTTGTTAAATACAGTGCAACAATGCTTGATTTAGCTTTAATCGCAAAAATGGTTTAAGCGACATAATTTTAAATTTTCGCTTTTTTTAAAAAATACCATGGTCACATCGATTCATTACCGCAAAAAAAGCTTAAGCGACAAAAACACAATTTTCCAGGAAAAATTTTTTTTATTAAATTTAATGTACATTTTGTATGAAGCTTGGCGCTTCAGCTAAAATTGTTTTTACTATATAATCATAACGGTACCTTATGTGACCATGACATTTTAGGAGATGATGCAAGTGTTGCCAATAAAGTTATTTATTAAAAAGACGAAAATTTAATATTATGTCGGTTAAGCATTTTTCGCGGCAATGCCTCGACATAAGGTTGCGATTTTATAGCAAAACCGATTTTAGCTTAAGGTCACCTTCATACACCTTTAAGTATACCGAGAAACTTGGAATCACTTTCTGAGTCGACCTAACGATGTCCGTCCGGCTGGCTGGCTGGCTGTCCATGTAACTTTGTAAGCAATGTACAGGTCGCAATTTTGGAGATAATTTGATAAAATTTGGGTCAAAGGTTTTTATTGGCACAAGGACCAAGCCAATTGAAAATGGGCCGAATCTTGGACTACGAGGGAATTTAGGGGGAAATTTCTTCCTCTTAGAAACTATCAAACCGATTTTAATGAAATTTAAAACATATGTAGAACCATATCTATATAGACACAAATGGTATGCATTTTTTTAAAAAAATAGGACCACGAGGGGAGATAGGGTAAATATCTGCCCCTCAAACCGATTTTAATAAAAGTTAAAATAAATATAGATCCATATCTTTATGGCAACATTAGCTATGTTGTTTTTCAAAAATAGGGGGGAGGTAGGGGGCAATTTCTGCCTCTCACAAACTTTCAAACCGATTTTAATGAAGTTTATAAGCATAGATAAATCCATATTTATATCGACACATAAGCATGATGTGTTTTTAAATACTGTGGTGTAGGGTATCATATGGTCGGGCTTGATCGACTATACTTTCTTACTTTTTTTTATATTCTACCTAAATTTAAGTCCGGCAGCAAAAAAAAAACTAATGGGTTTTATTGGGAAAACTTAAAAAAATTGGTTTTCGTTGTTTTTTTTTTAAATTTTTTGGATTTGAAAGTTAAAAAAAAAAATATCAGTTGCAGATATCGAGCCCATATAGCAAAAACAGTGTTGCCACTTTGTGGGTAATTACCCGAATTTGGTATAATTTTTACTGTAGTGGGTAGAGCGTGGGTAATTTCTATTAGGTGTAATTCAGGTGTAATTTAAAATTCTTGCTTCCGATACCTAAATAAAATCAAGATTCGATATCAGTGACGACATTTATTTCCCTTTATATATTGTTGATAAAAAAATGCACAGTCTTCTGTACCAAAGTCTCTTTTTTTTCAAGAAAAGTCTTCAATCATTAAATATATATTTTCAAAAGATCAATGACGAATGTGTCAAGATGAATTCTTAGATTTGGATAGAGATGGCTATCATAGTGACTTAGAACCTTAAAGTCTATTGAAAAAAGTTATTTAAACTAAAAACTAGCCTGGGGGAAGATATGTTTCCAATATTCCAACATATAATTAATTTTATTTTTATCTGGCAACTTTCAAATGCTTTAGTTTGAAGAATATTTAACGCCCTTAACGGTTGTAAAACTGAATAACGAAAGGGATAGTTCTACTTTACAGTTTACTAAATAAGTATAAAAGGTATTTCTTAAGACCTAAAACTTAAACAAACAAAAAATTAATATTAATCGCAGATAATTACACGACATTACCATTTGAAACTGATTTCAAACAAATAGGAACCGCGCCTGTCCTTGACGAAACACATTGCAGACGTCCAATTTTTTTTCTCTTTTTCGAGCATTGTTGATGCACAATGTTGACCTCCAAGACGTCAATTGTTGCTAGCACAAACCAGTGACTTCAGAGCCCTACGGAAAACAAACATGAGGTGTCACATCGCACGGCCTTAAAGTCTAATTGACACTTTATCATTTCTATATCAACACATTGCCTTTATTTGTGAAAAATAAGTTTCGTCATTTAAATCATAAAGTTGCGAGAATCGATGACTCATTTTAGATAATTTGGTGGCGTTTTTCAAGCATGAATCTATTCATGATGATGTGACTGAGCAAAAAGTGAAAGCAGTATTACAGTTCGTTTGACAGCTAACCTTTCGTAAGCGCTACGGGGCTAAAAAACTCTAATTAAAAAGGAATGGCAATCAGCATTTTGAACTTTCCTAACTCAGCTAACTCATTATTTTAGGAGTTTTATTTTAGGTTTTTTTTATGCTTTTAAGTTTTTAATATTATTTTTGTTAATTTATTTTAAATTACAATAAGAATCTTAACAGTTTGGCTCTTCTTTCAATGAGTTTGTTGTGTTTTTGCTTCTTTCAGTAAATAAAACTACAATTTTATATTAGGTGTAATTTCATTTAAATCGGGTAATTTTGCTTCAACTCAAGTGTAATTTTGAATTTTGCTGGTGGTAAGACTGAGCAAAAATGGTGTTACCAACAAAAATAAAATTTTACAGGAGAAGGTTTTTCTAAAATATTTTTGCTTCAAGTCTAGGGTTTCGTTGGAAATAGCTTTTGCTCTTACATCGTAACGGTACTTCCCAGAGATATGAGATTTTTAGAGAAATCTAAAATGTTGTTGGTTACATTATTTTTGCTATTAGGGATCGATATCATAACAAGTTTTAAAATTTTAATAAATTATAATGTTTTTTAATGATTTACTGAGCAAATAGTTTTGGTAATTTTAGTTTAATTTTTATGCGATTAAATGAAATGGTATCGGAAATTTAATTATTTTTACAAATTCTCCGTATCTGTCCACGTTTTTGTGCGAGCGGGTAGTGTTTAAAAGGCAGATTAATTAAAATAGATATGTTTAATTATTATGATTTGCAAATATAAAAATAAAGACAAGATGTTACTTTTTTAATAGTAACTAAGATATTATTTAATTCACCATCCCGACCACTGCACACTGTGGTAAATCACAAATCTAGGTGGACAAAATAAAAAAAAAATGTCTGGCAACATTCCTTCTGATCGTTTAGTGAGCTTCTCAATACAATAGGTAACTGTAATTCATGTTTTGTTTTGTTTGTTTTTAGCTCCGATTAGGATAAATAAGCTTTAAAGTCAGTTGTTGTCAGCACGTACATTCAGATTTCAAAGGGAAGCGTATTTTTTGTGTGACTTCGGTTAATGATTAAAAAGGCTACAGGGATTTGATTGTCATAATTTTTTTCATTATGATAAAGCTATATTTCAAGGAAATATTTTACAATTTTCATTCAATTATTTCCATTGTAAGTATTAAAAAAATTTTTTTTTTGTAAGAAGTTCAGAAAGTGTAAAAAATAAAATATTTCCTTTTTTTCAAGTAGAGTTAAAGCTGTTAATTCCGCATAATTCCGGCGTAAAACTATATTTGGGTTAATCTTTTAAGTGTTCGCTTTAAGATAAATCAAAAACATCTTGCGCGTTTTTGCGACCGCCATACATTTTTTTTCACTTTTCCAGTATGACCTCCACTCTTTGGCGAAAGGAAATTTTTGAAGAATGGGTAAAAACTCCCAAAATACATCGGAAAGACGTATTATTGACGTTAATAATGGTTAGATATGCCCTTCATGATATACTAAAAGTAGAGTTTTTTTCACGGCAAAGCGGGAATTTTTTTTTAAATTTCCCGGGATCCCGCTCCAAATTCATTTATAAATTTGATCTCATTTTGTATTTAATTCTGGAGTGAGAAGTGAACCTAACGCGATCAATAAATTTTGTCCAGCTAGATTTGCGATCTACCACACTGTGCACTGCCTAAAGTAGAGTGCATGTGGTTATCGATAAAAAAAAATTGCTTAAAAGCCGTTTTCGAAGCCAGTTCTTATTAATTTTGTAAAAAAGTTCAAGATTTTTTAAAAAAATATTTGCGTAATATTCAAAATAAATATGATCCATTTTAGGCAAAATAAAGCAATTTTCAAACCCATTTCAAAATTTTTATTTTGATTATTCTTTAGGACAAGGCAAAAAAGATATTTTTGCATTTCATTTCTAAATTTTTTGGAAATAAAAAGATTTTTTTTGGAAAAACAAATGGAGCTTCAAGCTTTCGTTATAATGTATAATGTTTTGACAAACTAAAGTTTATTGTTGATGGGATAATCTATTCCTATGCGCATTTCACTGGTTGCTTAGGCCAGATCGTCAGGAAACTTCATCCACAGATTTTAGAAAAACTAAAGATATTATACAAATAAAACTGTTAAGCGAATAAGAATTATAAGCCCCAGTTTTACCTGTAACAATATCAAAGCTTAAACTGTGAGTTTATCTTTTCTTACAATCCCGACCACAATTGGTTGATTTTTTGTCAACTCTACATGAAATTGTAAGTGGGTAAAGAAAAAACAAAAATAAAACAAATTTCTTTATTTTATTTTGCCAGTTCAGCTTTATTTACACTGCCACATGCATATTAGTTATCAATCATTATTGAATATATTTGCGAAAAATAAAATTAATTCAAGGTAAAAGCGTTAAAAAAAGAATTCTAACTGAAATATTTTTAAAACTTAAAGAGATTACTTAGTGGAATAAACTGGTAATTCTGTATCTTCCTACTGGCTAATAACAAAGTTTCATTAATTGAAATCTGTCAATGTTTTCACAAGTTATACCAAGTTTATATTACACGGGGTGATAAACTGTGACACCCTGTATATTAACTCATAGTCCAATATCATTTTACAATCCGGCTAGTAGCTTAGGAGATTCAGATTTATTACAACTTTTTATGCGATTAACCCCACTGTGTGTCGCTAGTTGCACTTCAACATGTTTTTCTAGCTCCAACTAGTAGATAAAAAATATTTAGCTCTTAATAGCTCAAGTTATTTGCCATCTTAATTTTTAACCCTTTTTTGACAGTTTACCATAATTTATTAGGGTTTTTCTTGCAAAATCAAATAAACTTAAACAATTTCAGCAGCTCATTTTATAAATTAACAAACCATACAATAGTTAAATTTTAAGAAGTATTTATTAAAACAATCAATGAACAACGAGCATAAAAGTCAAGTTAAGTAAAAAGTTATTCAACCTATTAAAAGAATAAGAAAAATCAGCAAAAGACCTTTTCTTAATACAAAAAAAAAAAAGATCCTTAAAATAAGGACATGATTTAAAGATTCGATTAAACCCTTTTGTGTTGCACACACAAACATCTTCCTCTTTTGCCGATGTCACTAGCCACAATATCATGTAAGTGATGGGCTATTTAAACTTCCCTTTTTGCCCAGGATTATCATATAAAAACAAAAGCAAAAAAAGGAAAATGTAGTTTTTACCTAAAAAAAAAAAAAAAACAAACAGGAAAAAGATTTTCTTTTCCATATATCTATTTTTCGGTGCTTTTGCCTTTTAGCAGAAGATTTTCCGTTTTGGAAAATAAATTCTGTGCTTTATTGAAATTGTTGTTTGTAGTTCATATTTATGTCTTAAATAACTTTTTTTCTCTCTTATATTTTTCTTTTGTTTTGCCAACGAAACCGAAAAAAGGTCAAAATGTTAAATTTTAAGGATGGAGGTTGTCTCTACTTTGTTTGGGGTTAACTCTCAAAATGGGGGGTGTGGCAAAAACTTGTAAATAGTCGTATAAATAAATTGAGGGCGTATATTAAACATGTCAAAATATATTAAAAAGCTTTTAAGCTTATTTCAAGATACTTTTAAGTAAACATCTTTTTTAATACCCGAATGTGAGTGTGTCTATTGGAGAATAATGATGTGTGCAAGTATGTGAATATGTGTGTGTTTTTTTGTTGTTGTTTATATCCTTTTTTCACTTGAAGTGGACCGACAGCTAATGCATGTACAAAAGTACACAATAAGAACGATACAGCAATAAGAAAAATAGAAACTGAAGCTTACTGAGGGTTAAGTATGTAGAGTTTTTAGCTAATGCTTATGGACAAGGCTGTTTTTTATAGCCAAACTAAATTGTATTGGCATCACCCAGGGATACATACGGTCATGGTAACTTAAAAAGAAGTCATAAGCAGACAAAAAAGAAACTAATTCATTATGTCAAATAAAAAAATAATTAGTCTTTAGTAGGCTTTTTAGACGCACCAGATGTGCATAAAATAAGAGGCAGTCGAAGATGTCAGAATTTTCTTCTCTAACCTGCACAGAAAAATTCTCCAAAATGTTTCTCCAATTAAAGCATTAACCAAAAACAAATTCAGTTTTAATTAAAAATTTAATCAAGTGAATTAAACGTTTAATCAAATGTATTAAATGTTTAATCAAGGGAATTAAACGTTTAATTGATACTACTTATTTGTTAACCGGTGCAAATTTAAATAATTTTTTAATAAATATCACAAATGATGAGAGACTACCAAAAATAGCTTACAAGGATAGCTGGCCGAAAAAGAGAGAGGAATTGGCTTTCTGGGAGCTAGCGAAGGCTTTTGGCTTTTAACACATTGAGTTCCACGTCGTACGTTTACTTAAGACAGTGATTGTTTTCAGCAACAGAATCGATTAGGGACAACTCAGATATCGTTTTTTTATCACAAATGTGGTTGGCATCAAAACGTTTAGTACTCAACTTTATTAAGGATACAAAGAAACCGGGAGTTGTTGACTTTCTTGCTAACAATTAGTGCTACCGTGAGTTGTTAGCTTTATGGCTAAGAATGATAGCTAACTAGAGTTGTACGTTGTCTAAATAACAATACGAGCTAGCGAAAGCTGCTGGCTCTTAAGCTAGCAATAACAAATAGCGATGTTATGTATGTAGCTAACAAAAAGTGCCAACTAGAATTATTTTGCTATCTTCCCACCAACGATATCATGTAAAGACTGTCTAGCTTACAATGAGAACGAATAAGATTTTTTAGCTTTTTTTTAAGGATAAGAGCTTTATTAGATTTATAAACAGTCTTGCTAACTACAACAGCAAGCGAGAGCTATTTTGCTTTTTGCCTAACGTTTATAACTAATGGGATTTGCAGGCAGTTCAGTTTACTATAATAACTAGTAAGATTTATCAACTGTCTAGGTAACAGTGAAAGCCGTCTAGTGTGAGACTTAGTCGGAGTTATTGGAAATTTAACTAAAAATTTAAGCTAGAGAGAATTGGTAGCGGTTAAAAGATGTGGGTAGATAAAAAAATTAGTACCTGCTCAAGGGCCTACTCCATAGTGTTCTTAACCACTGTGTGTTAAATAATACATTTTCCAACCGTCCCTCTATGGGGGCGCCACTAACACAGATGACAGTTTTGAGTCTACCAAATTTCAGAATCCAATCTCCGATGCTTTAGGAATAACTAGCAGAATTTGTTGAATTGCAACAGCGACTAGGAAAGTCCGCATACGGGCCGAACTTTCACTCAGGTGGTTAAAAATTAGCCTTCGAAGCTTTTAAACCACAACCAGAAACTGATTCCCAAAGATGCCTCAACCAAAGGTCAGACCGTTGCAATGCCACCGGGGACTACTGACTCCCGTGGAACCAGATAATATCTCTGGTCAGCCGCAATCTCAAGAGATCTATAAGTTTTCAGTTCTGCCTTATTTCAGGTATTGCGAGTAACTGGTTTCCACAAAGGATGTAGTACGATAAGATGGATTATCCTAAAGATGTTGATGAATCTGCTTAAGGCGAATTCACTAGAAGGTGTGGTTTTTTTTTCGTCAAAGTTTGCATGCAAACTACAGTTTTTTATGTTAACAAACTATTTTTTAACTAGAAATATTTTTGACAATCAAACCATTACAGCAGTGTTGTTGTAGAGTTGACCATACCTTCTAGTGAATTCGCCTAGAATCTGCTAAGCTGCTGGCAGTTTTGCTTAAAATAAAAGCAAGCGAGAGTGATTGTCTATCCAGCTAAGCACGACTGATAGAGTTTGAAAATAAACACGAAATATCGCTCCCCAATAAAAAATTTTATCATTTTGCGTAGCACTAATGGTACAATTAAAAAAATAAGCGCACAATTATGCGCTACGCAATAAGACATACAGAAAAGCAGTAAAAATAAGTGAAAGAACTCTCAACAACTTTTATATAAAAATTAAGATTTTAAGTGTTACGGCATTCCCTTACTACGAAGCAGGTTTGTAAGGGAGAGTACTAAAAGATTAATGTATCAAAACATTCAGTGTGTAAGGCTGATTGTTACATCTAACAATTTGAATATGCGCTGAATAATGCGCTTCATGAGTCAAAATGTATTTCCTCGAGGTTGGAACTTGCCATATAAAATGCATGCCTTCCGTAAGCGCAATGATAAGCGAAACGTTTACATGCTTCGTTGGAAGCTAAATTTTTTATTGGGGGCCATAGTGTTAGGATCGGTAGATTTGTAAAAAACACAAACTCTAATAGTGTTTGTATCGGGTGAAAGTTTAAAAAAACACATAAAATTCCGAAAAATGCATGAAATCTTTATTTGAATCGATAGTACGGTCCATATAATTTAATGTTTGAAGATTTTTTCATGCAAATGTTGACCGTGACTGCGCCTCAAATGGGCCATCCACTTAGTCCAATCTTGGCATACTCTTTCCAACATTTCGGCCGTTATCTCATGAATAAATGCTTCAATGTTGTCTTCTAATGTGTCAATTGAAGCGGGCATGTGTGTATAGACATGAGCTTTAACATAGCCCCACAAAAAATAGTCTAAAGGCGTTAAATCGCGCGATCTAGGCGGCCAATTGACCGGTCCCGAACGTGAAATAAAATGTTTACCGAACTCGCCCCTCAATAAGTCCATTTTTAAGCATGCTGTGTGACATGTGGCACCGTCTTGTTGAAACCACATGTCATGCAAGTCAAGCTCTTGCACTTTGTACAAAAAAAAGTTGGATATCATCTCACGGTAGCGCTTACCATTCACAGTTACGTTAGGATTCGCATCATCTTTGAAGAAGTACGGTCCAATGATGCCACCAGCCCATAAACTGCACCAAACTGTGACTTTTTCTGGATGCATTGGTAGCTCTTGCAATGCTTCTGGCTGATCTTCACTCCAAAATCGACAATTCTGCTTATTAACGTACCCATTAAGCCAAAAATGAGCTTCGTCGCTGAACACAATTTTTCGATAAAAAAGTGGATGAACTTTCTTAACAGAGCACGCATTTAGATAATGAAATTCAATAATTTGCAAGCGTTGTTCGTTTGTAAGACGATTCATGGTTAAATTATAGACCAAACGGAAGATGTTTGCCAGTGAAACAAAACACGAAACGTGCGTCAGCTGTTTAAACCAGTGTTGCCAAAAAGATAAAAGCTATAAAATCACCCGATATAAAAAAGTCATCTTTCGAACACAAAAATAATACTGGGGCCAAATTACGGCATTCGATATCGATCGAAATTGCAATACAAATTACATGGGAATTTCGATCGATATCGAATGTCGCGATTTGCCCCCTGTTTTTATCAATTTCAACAACAGATGAGAACATTTAATTCCGTTCGACCAAAAACCAAAAATTGTTTACAAAAACAAAATGCACAAACGAAAAACACAAAAAGCCAGCAAAATAATTTTACACAAACACAACATTACAATACACACACAAGCTGTTCGTGCTGCGGTCGTTGCTAAAATTTTTTGTTTGTTCTTTTCTTTATCAATGTAAAACAAAAAAAAATAATAGAACATTAAAATATAATGTTTGTCTACAGTATCACTAAATTTGTTCTGTTTTTTTTTTAACGAGGAGCTATATAATGTTCGGCACTTTCTTGAAAATAGTTACGAACGGTATTAAGGGTTGTGTTCGTTTACACAATCACTAAAACAATAGATATCGTTCTTGGGTGTGTCAGCCGAACGCTTAATAATGTACTGTTTATTTTCGAACACTGATTCAAATATCTAAAAAAAACTATTAAAGCTATTGTAACCAGCTGAAGCATGTGGTATTTGGCTAAGCTGCCAATTTAAACACTTTTTTCTTATTACACTGTTTTCTTTTTTTTACTAAAATTTAACAAATTTACAGTGTTACAAAAGAGGTTAAAACTATTAACATTAATTTCACATCATGTACTTAAATATATGTTTAGCAAAAAAAAAAAAAAAAAAAAACTTTAAAACCATTAATAAGTATATCCGATTAATTTTTTATGTACAAGAACTTGTTTTTTTTTTTTTTAATTTGCTGGTACTGTAAACAATACACTTTTTTAACCGCAAATAACCTTGCTGGCAACACTTTAAAAAAGGCCAGGTAGCTACTAATAATTGTTTATAGCCAAAGTTTCAACAATAAAAGTTTTATATATTGTTTTTTTTCGCACAAATGCAAACAATAACAAACAAAAAAAAAAAAAAAACAATGCAACGCCCCGTTTAAAGACTCCAAAAACCTTAACCTAACAAAAACACAACAGACTGCTATTCATACAATTTATGATGGTAGAGTTTTAATGAATAAATGAATGAACTAACGAAATATTCTTTAAGCATTTGCCAGTTTTTCAATACGATTCTTTGTAAAATGTGCGAAACATAAAAACACAGCAAAACCACAAGTTTAATTTAACAATTCATTAACAAAATTATATTCAAATTGTTTGCTGAAATACAACTTTAACGTTTAAATACTAAAACAGCGAGTTTTACAGGCAGATAGACGGATAGACAAGCAGAGATACAGTTGAATACTCGAATGTTGCATTGACCGCATTTTGCTTTTGACTGTAAACATTTCAATATTTTTTGTTTGTTTTTCGCTTAACCACAATATCACAATATTTTGTTTTATTGTTTGATTTGGCAACACAATTTTATTTTTGTCGTTTAAATGATTTTTTTTTTTTAACGTACGAGTATTTAGCAAAAGGTTTTATGAACGCTAGATTTATGAGATTTACTTAATTTAGTGTGTAGTTCGTAATTATGAGATAGAACTCATTGTTTTCTTATGAGTCTTTTGTAAATACAATTTAAAATTTTAACGGAAGCTTGTGACTACCTGAACTTTTGGCAAATTTTGAGAAGTCATTGAGCAACAATACATCACTACTTTAACTAAGTATAATGTACTGTTAGCAATGATCTGTTCCAATTTTTCTGGGATTATATGGATTTCGCATTAAAAGAAATGCTTATTTTTTAATCCAAGATCACATAAAGTCAACTTCGAATGCCCTTTTCGGAAGTAGAGGGTGAAAGCACTCTACATCAATCAAAACAAATGATTGGAGGTGCACCGATCCAAGTCAGAACAATTTGGCGATTGAGGCAAAATTTTGCAACCACTATTCCTAAACAATTTTTAACTGGCCTTGCAATATCTGACCTTAAGTTGTAATGAAAAGAAAAGATTTACATGGATGCCTGTCGGGTTGGCCTTACTCCATGGCTTTTTTAACCTTTGGGTAAAAAGTAACACGGTTACCAATCGACCTTGTGTTTGAGCGCAACCAGTACTCAAAGGTAGGAGTTTTGAGTGCATAACTTGGTAGCATTATACACTCGCCCCTTGCTTAGGGATTCCAGCAGCATGTGTTGAATAGAAACCGCATCTATTGAGATCCGCCAGCAGCCCGAACTCTCCTTAAAGCTGACATTCCTTGTAACTATCCTTGTGGTTATCTGGCCTAATTGCAACACCTCCTTAGAGCTGGAACCCTTTTGGTCCCACTAAAAATAAACCTTTTTTTTTAATTTGAAATTTTGATATTTAGTTAGGATTGAGTTCATCAAATTTAATTTTCATTAAATTATTTTTACTGAAGGAAGGAATTTTACAACAGGAAATTAAGGTTAATTTATTGATAATTTTTTTCTTGGCTGAGCTGGGGCTTGAACTCGGTTTGAATTTACGTTTCGAGAATAACCAATTTCTCATCATCAGAATTCTTTGCAGTTCTGCCCTCAGCACCACTGCAGTGCCCGCCAGCCAACAGTCAAACATTAATATTTAACCAATAGTATTGTTGATTCGAAATTTGCTGTAATTTATTATAATTTTTCAATTTTATTTACTAAATATCAAAATTTCAAATTAAAAATCGACAGTTGAACTACAAAATCACAATTGCTCTTTTTTGTAAATTAAATATCTCCAATGTTTTGCCTTGCCGCAAAATGAATGTCCTTACAAAATACATAATGGGTCGATTATGTATAGCAGCCAAAGTTTATTTGATTTACCAGTTGCCTAAAATATACAACATATGGCTAATTACTTACCAAATAATAAATCTTTACACAACCGTACAGTTTTGTTTACTGCATAAATTTTTTAAGTATAACTCGCTTAAATTCAAAATTCGTTAATTTTGGACAATTTATAGCAGTTTTCTTATTTTGGTTAACAAGATGTATAAAATTACCACGGGACAACGATTTGACTTACAAGAACAACAAGTGGAATTTAAGCCAAGTACAGATAAAAGTTCTTAACAGTGTAGATATTGATAGATCTACTAAATAACTTGCGGGTTAAACGATCAAGTTTTGCCTATCAAGTTTTAATACACTCACACTTTTTTACCAATACACTCATACTTTTAAAAATTATTACGAACTTGCCTTTAAAATTCTCTTTTCAGTGGGTGTTTAAATTTACGTTCAAGAAAACATCTGATTTTAAGTTTAGTGAGCAAATTTTTCGTTTTTTTTTATAAATTGTTTTCTTGATGATATCTTGAAAGTAAATTGCTTACAAATTGAGTGCCGCCTACGTCACAGCTTTCAATTTATGTAAATTTTGACAAGCAGTATATGTAAAAGACTACCAAGAACAACTAGACCGTATGGCCGCAGGGTAAGTCACAGCACTTTTGAGAAGACAACAACAGTATTCGCTTAAGCTAGAAAATTTATTTATATTCGTTAACAGACGGTGATTTTCTTAAGTGTCGCCTAACAGATGCCATGCTCACTCCATCATCTTGGCCGTCCAAGAAACAGTGCACGGATCTAAAAATATTTAATTTTCTATCGAAAATCCCCAATTTTTATTTGTTTGTCTTATTGGTTTACATTTTTCGGTTGTCGAACTGTTAAAATGGTAAACGACAAATATTACCTTCCCCAATATAAATTCTGAATTCAGTTGTTTTGCCATATGTGTTCGGTCAACATACAAATTCGAGATATAAAAGTTGTGATCCAAATTAGAATTCAGAAAATAAAATACGATCTTCTTAATAGTTTTGCTTAAAAGTTTGGAAGAACTGCAGGGGCGAATGGTTTATGAGTTTCAACAAAGCTGAATAATAAAGGAGCACCTGTACTTCTTATAACCTGCACCTGAAGTGGTGAAGGGGGTGAAGGGGGCTTGTTATTCCATGTGAAACTTTTTAAATATGCATTTAAGGCCCTTTAAAGTACAGAAATTCTGGGTCTTTAAGTAATACTAAAAGCCAGTTTACACGGGGGCTGTTACGACGTCGCTTTTTCTTAGTCTCTTTAAGTGCGGTGGAGAACGGTTTAGAGAAGTAAAAAAAGACTCGGTTTGTGTTTTTCCTGTCTTGTTTTATATTTCTCTTTAACATTATTTTTGTTACGTTTTACTCTTTTTCTTACTTCGAAGAGTCAGGCTAACAATACAGTGAGACTCCGATTACACTACGTGACAATTTTTTGACCAAATGAATTTGACACCTAATCTTTATGTAAAATTTTCCGCTGAATCCGAATATGAAGTCAGAATTGTCAAAAGTAGAACAGTTTTCGAGATATTCCAAAATAACCGTTATTTGTGTTTTTAAAAAAGATGCTGTGACTTCATATTCGGATTCAGCGGACAATTTTACATAAAGATTAGCTGCCAGATTCATTTGGTCACGACTTTGTTGAAATATTGTCACGTAGTGTTATCCATAACAGACGGAACCGGCAGAATTCTGGATTATCTATTTTTTTTTTGTGTGTTTCTTATTTAATGTAAATATTAGAGAGATCGATTATTCGACTTTTTTCAAAAACCGGTTTTCGAATATACCGAAAAGTTGCTATTTTAAAAAAACTGGTTTTCGGTAAAGCCTTTTAAAAATAACCGGTTAACCGGTTTTAATTCGAATACATTAAAACTATGAAAATCATATTAGTTTTTGTAATTTAAAGTTAATTTTAATAAAAACAAAACAATTCACGAATGTAAGGAACCAACAAAATACATAAATATGACTTAAGGTATGGCCAGACCTAATAAATATTTGAAGATAAAATCCAAAAAAAAGCGTGACCAATAAATTGATCAAACTTAAGCTTTATTTTTAATAATTTCTTAACTTTACTTCAAAGATGATAATTGTATAATGTTATGTAGAAACTGTTAAATAATGTGTGCTCCTTTCAAACGTTTTGCAAAAGCAAACAATTCTTTAAGAAATAAGTGGTTACGTGCAGGACGTCAAATATTTAACAGGTGTAAACATTGCTTTAGAATTTTTGAAAAACTTTGGGTTTGAAAATAATAGGAATTTAATAAATTTGATTATACGAGACTTTTTCCCAAATTTAATTTTAAATGAGTTTTAATTTGTTGGTGGTTAAGCATGTCTATGTGAATCAGTAGACTTTAGCCATCACATGTTCGGAGGCAACCAAAATATGGTTGTGGCTTCTTGATGGTGCACTAGTTCAATCATAATATGGTTGTTGGTGACAATAATATGGTTAAATGAAACATAATATGTTTAAAATTTTCTTTAAAAATAGTTTTTTTTTTGAAGGTGACCATATTTAAACATGTTTTTTCTCTGGGTGAAGTTGTCTTAAGTAGTTTGCGTTAGTATGCAGCATATTCAGTTTAGTAGTAGGACGAGAGTTATGAAGACAAATGTGGAATTTCATATTTTTGTTACAAAATCTATCATAAATTGGTTTTATGTGACTAGAAATTCGTTTTATATGACTAGAAATATTACTACGAAATTTTGTGGAGATCGGCTCATAATTTACCATAGGCGCCTTATAAAGCCCATAATCGGTTTTAGGCGTACACAAGTGACGTCTAAAACCATAAAAAATATTATCTTGCAGTTAAATTGATAGTTCCATAAGACTTTCCCCGGCGAATGTGCTACTTCTTGGGGAAAATTGGCTGGCTACGCAGGACAAGATTGCGGTAAACAATCGCATGCTAGTGCTTTTGAAGTTTTTGGATCTCATGAGTCTGAGGTACTCACCAGAGTACCCATGGCTATCTTGTACCACGGGATTTAGTAGCCCCCGGTAACACGGCACCGGTCTGACTATTGAAGTTCTCTTTTGCATATTCTCTTTTGTAAAAACTAAAAATCACTCTGCTTTTTTTATGACGATCGGTCCATCATTAACTACAATAGGTCCTATTTAACGCACTCTCTCGGAAAACACATTAGTACGCCTTAAATCGTAACGAATGTAGATATTGCGGCTAAATTTAGTCCCATTTATATGAATAGAAATAACACCATGTACTTTTGTGAGAAACTGTATATATTTAACTTACCATGCCTCCAAAAAGCCCTTTAAGAAGCATTCGATTCTTACAAAAATGTAAAACTATACTGAATTTTAATCCAATTTAGGTTTTTTTTTTGTACTAGAAATCACTTTAACGCATTCTGTAATGATCATTCTATAATCTACCATAGGTCTATCATATAACTCCCTGCTCCAATACAGAAACGAATCTCGATATTTTGTTCAGATATACCTTTTTTATTGAGTCAATATTTGGTTTATTGACATAATTATCTTTCTGTTCACACATACACAATGTAGCTTACTTAATTAGCAATTGGCAATTAACTTAGCAAAATGTAAACAACATTTGACATCTTTAAAGCAAAAACAAAATAAAAATCTGTTTTGTTGTTGGCAAACATGTCCAAACACTTTGTTTAGTGAGTTGTGTTTTACTCACTAAACACACTTGTAACAGTGCATGCAGTGTTGCATTTTGATTTTACTCAATATTTATAACAATTTCGGTTTAATTGCGCAATAACTAAATTGCAATTTTATATGGATAATTAAGATGCATATCTGAACACGGTATTAGTCAGTAAACTTTGTGGTGTGTAGCCAGAGTTGAACATATTTAGGTTTCATATTAAACGTACGCTCGGAATAGACTTTAACATGACTTAAAATCGCAGCGACTAATAATATTGCAGGGAGAGGTTTAAATAACATTGACTACTCTCGCCATAGGGTGTCAAAGATTCGGCACAGCCGAATAAAGCACTTTTACTTGTATTATTTCAAATGAATATAATTTTTTTTTTAGATTCTATTGTTCGTTATAACAATCATTTCATTATGTATGATCACGTATCTTTTTGTTTTATTTGCCGGTAAGTATTTTTTTCATTATTTATGCCGTCATTTTGGTGTTAGTGATTTGGGTGTAACAGAATTAATTTATTTTGCGTATTTAGTTTTATAAACAACTTTTTAGAATATTAAAAAAAATTGTTTTAAAATTTATGTTTATTGCTACGCAAAAAAATAACAACAACAATCACAAGTTTAAAATGTTAACAGAACAATTACACGTTAAATGAGATTTTGTGGGAAATTTTAAATTTTTATCATTTTAAAAAGGTACCAAATATTTTGTTCTCTTACTAAAAATTAAGCTAAATTAGCAAGAAAGCCGCTAGGAATAAATTAGATTTAAATTAGAACATAAAACCCGATTTTCCTGCTTGTAAATATGAATGTCTGTCCTTCTTAATGTTTATGTACATTTTGAAGCAAAAGCTTATAAATAAAAATATTAATTTAGGTTTATGTAAAAAATAGAATGAAAAATAATTCTGCAGTTAGAGCAGAGCGCATAAAGTTTGTCATAAAAAAAATTTAATTAAAATATTTTTTCCTCAGAACTTTTGCAATTTTAATATGCGTTCTCAACTATTTTGCATAATAAAAACTTTTTTTCGCCACATATGGGTTTTAATATGAATATAAAAATTAAAAATATGAAGGAATTTAATAATCAAGATGAGAGACTTTTTTTTTTTTTTTGGGTGAGAATTTTAGGACGATATTAGTTTTTAGTTGGAATACTAAAATTGTAGTCATGAGTTTCGCTTAAAAAGCAAAAAATGTTAAACTAACAACTATAATTTAAAGAGAGAATTAAGCGATTATTCCGATAACTCTACATTTCTTATGGAAAAATTATTGAAAACTTAATGTTCTCACATAAAATTTTTCGATAACCATATTTTCTCACAGGAAATTTATCGATAGCTAACTTTACTTAGAAAATTCATTGATTTCTAAATTTGTTAATAAATAAAACATTTAAAAAAAATTTCTATAACTTTATTTATTTCGAGAAAATTTGTCGATAACTAGTCTTTTATCAAGAAGATTTATCGAAAACTAATTTTTTGCTAGGAAATTTACAGGATAGAAAATTTTTTATGGGAAATTTATTGATAAATAAGTTTTCTTACACAAAATTTATCGATAGCCTTATTTTCTTATAGAAAATGTGTCGATAGTGGTACTTTCATATAGAAAATGTTTCAAAAATTAACGAAAATCAAGGGAAATTTATTGATTCTTTAATTTTCTTACACAAAATTTATTAATAACTAAACATTATTAAGGAAAAGTTATCGATAACTTAGTTCATTTGGTGAAAATTTAACGATAACCAAACTTTGCTGGATAAGATTTATCAACATCTTAAGTTGCTTAGAAATTTATTTTTAACAAAATATTCCTAGAAAAAAATTAATTGATAAAATATTTTTCTTAGAGAAATTTAATCGGTAAACAAATTTCTTGAGAAAAATTTCCGGATAACTTTATATTTCCTATGCCCGTAATTTCTACAAAAATATATCTAGTTTTGTATAGATATCTAGAGTTTTTATAGTATTTCTCACCACTGGTTAAAGTAACTTTATTTTATATTGTATGTTAAACCATCGCCATCACGTAGGCAAAATTAACGTTGAAATTATAACAATAATAAACACGACCAGATATCTGTTTGTAAAAATTACAGGCATTAAACAAAATTAACACATAACTAAAAAAATTAAATTTATCGATAACTATTTTTTTCTAGTGAAAATTAACGGACAGCTTAATTTTTTGATAACTAGACTTTTTTTCCCGAAAAATTTTCTTAGAGAAAATATATCATACCTTAATTTTATTAGAAAATCTCATAAATAACTTAAAATTTCTAAAAGAGCATTCATATCAACATTTTTTTTAGAGAAAATTAGTCGATAACTTAATTTTCCTAAAAAAAAAACAATATACGGATAATGAAATATTTTTAGAGAAAATTTATTGAAAAAAATTTTTAGAAAAAATTTTTAATATATTTAGAAAAGTTTTTTAATTTTTTCAGAGAAAAGTTATCGATAACTTAAGTTTATTAGAAACAAGTTTATCGATAACTTATTTTTCCTAAAACACAAATTTACTGATAATACAATTTTCTTAGACATTTTATCGATAACTTAATCTTAATACCAAACTTTACCAGATAGAAAGACTTTGTTAAAGAAAATATATCGATTACTAAATTTTTTTAAGAAAATACTAAACTTAAAAAAAAATTGCCTTTAGTAGCTAAATAGTTTTTAGAGATATAAATAATCTTAGAAATATAAACACACATATCGATAACTTGATTTTCATAAAAAAAAATCACCGATTTTAAGGTTTTCTTGTAGAAAATTAGTTTGAAGAGAAAATTTATCGCTAACCAAACTTTACTAGAAAAAAATTATCGATAGCTTTATTTTCCTAAACAAGAAATTTACCGATAATAAAATTTTCTTAGACATTTAATCGATAACTAAATTTGTTGTAGAGAAAATTTACCGATAACGATTAAATTGTTAGGGAATATATACCGATAATCAAACATTTTATCTGAAAATTTATCGATAAATCATTTTTTTTAGTGAAAATTTACCGTTACTTTTATTTTTCTTTAAAAAAATTTTTCTTTGCTAATCCTTATGTGCGCGACAAAAAAACCTTCTGTTGACGTTGCAGGGTACCCGGGTAACCATATGGAACTTACGTAGAAAACAATTTTTTTCGCACTAAATATCCACTTAAGACGCTTTAAAATATATGTATATGGGATTAGCAACAAATGCTTATCTACTTACTTACTTACTTAAGGGAACTTCACCTTTCACACAAGTCTTTTGATCAAAATACTATCCTGTCATCATAAGTTGTTAAAGTTGTTTGAAAAATTTCAAACAAAATTAGATCAGGGAAGCATTTTCTTGTATTAAAATGTAAAACGACCTTTTGATGACACTACAACTCTTGGCCTCGGCCTGTTTAAAAAAATTTCTTCATGCGGAGCGACCTTTTGTACGTTGTTTCCATTCGATTCACCAAGACTTTTATTGTTTTTTTCAAATCTTCTCGAATGTTTTCTTCAATAATGTCAACATCATTTGCATAAGCGAGGAGTACGTTACTTTTGTCTTCAGCGTGGCCAATATATTCCAAAATTTTGTCTATCAATAAGTTGAAAAATTTAACGATAAGTTGGAACCTTGCCTGGCACCTATTGTGGTAGTAAATGGCTTGGAGAGTTCAGTTGAAGTTCTTACTGACTGCAAAGGCGCACTCATTTCGCAAAAAAAAAACGCAGATATATTATATTATAACCGTTATATATTGTAATACATTCGATTAATCATCAAAGTTATTTTCGGAAATATTATATAAATAGAACTCTAAAGCGAATGCAACGATATCAACTTAGAAAAAACACCAATAATAAACAGTGAGTTTATTTCCTCTTACATTCCGTTTCAATTAATCGATTAATCAGCCTATGTGTACAGATTTGTCCAGTTTAACGTGATCATCGTCCTAAGACCCTTCCTCACGGTGCTCTTAACACTGGGTCAAATAATGCGTTGACCAGCGCCCCCTTCCTCCTTCGCCACAAAGCCGTCGCACCAGAGCAACGGTACCGACTTTGAATCCATGCATTTGGACACTTCATCCCCCTCGGTAAAGGGCGGAGCCTATCTAACACTCCAACCATTTTATGGTCAAATGGCAACCGGTTGCAATGCAACTCCACACCGAGCAATGACTTACTCTACCCGCGATATGGGTATTAATCCCCCGAAGGGTCCTCCCCATAACCAGGTTGGGACCGAGGTCCCAAGGGCACCCTGGTTCCCGTGGTACCGAATAAAGACTTCGGTCAGCTTCGTAGCCTAAACTACTACCAGTTGGACCCCAAACGGTACCTGGGACTCGTGGCCCACAGCCTATGATTACAATATAATTTGGTACTTTTCTCTTGTTGTTAAATTTTCCTAGAAGAAGTTTACCCATCGCTGGATTTTTTTTAGAATAAATTCATAAAAAATATATTTCTTAATTAACAATTTCTGAAAAACAAATTCCTAAAAAAATAACCGACAACTACGTTTTCTGCAATAAAATGATGGATAACTCAATTTTTTTTTTTTGCAGGAAGCTTTTCAACTATTCGATTATTTTATTTACAACAAAATTTATCAATTACTTTATTTTGTTGAATACTAATTTTATCGAATATAAATATTTTTAAAATAAGTTTAATATTTTCTTTTTAAACAATTTATAAAAAAATAAACTTTCTACGAGAAAGTTTATCGACAACTTATTTTTATTAGTACAAATTCTGACTTTTAACATTCAATTAAAATTTTTTGCGAACTTCTAAAATTCGTTAATTTTCTATTTCATTAAATTGCACTTTTTCCTTATTAAATAACAAAAACCCCAATTTAAAATCGTATTGCTGTAAATTGGGTTAATTGAAGTTCAGCAGCAGCAAAAAAAGTAAAAGTTCAAAACAATTTAAAAATAAATAAATTACATCTTTTTTCATTTATACTGAAATTGAAAACAACAATCATTTGTTAACAAATACAAATGAAACAGCAGAGCAAAATAAATAACGCTGTTTGCTGTTCAATGAAATGAGTGAACAATATTTTTCGAAAGAAACACACATCCATCCAAAACTTCGGGTTACAGTTGCAAAAGTACAATTCTATTTATACTGAAAGCAAAAATCAATTAATAATACTCATACGTTTGATGTACAACACAGAAAATATTATTGAAAACACTCATACGTGTGATGAACTTTAAAAACGATTTCGTTAAATTGTATGATTTTGGCAAATAATTTAAATTGTATGTTTTCTTTTTGTTTGCAATTTCAACGGAAAACCACAAAATGAGAAAAAATTAAGGGCTAACAAGACCAAAATATTACTACAGAAATCTGGTAAAAAAACACAAAAAGTTAAAGTAGGCGGTGAGTACAAGCGATGACCTTTTTTTTATTTTTCGGCTGCTGCCAGAAGATTGGTTGCCTGGTAAGATCCACATGTAGTGAATATTTGGCTCTGTAGATGAAGTTTTTATTGTGAGTCATTTTTTACCGGCATTAAGACGAACAAAAAAGTAAAGTAGCAACACCCACAATAGCGATACAAGTAGGAAAACTTTACAAAAGTTTTAAAAAAAATGTGCTACTGCCAACATGGAAAACTAAATAATCGATAGTAATTTTTTCAAGTTAATAACACTAGCCAACAAGGTTTTGGACTTGAGCAACCAAATTTATTTCAAAGGGTAATTTGGTGGGTTGAATTCGAGTCTGTAATTGGTTTTTCTCTATTACGTCAGAAAAAAATGTTTTCAACTCGTTTCTTACATAAAAAAATCGCTAGTTTATTAAAAAATCAATGAATTTTCAAAAGTGAATGGCGTTATTTGAACGTCGTTTGTATTTTGTTGGTTGGGTTTCAAGTATTAGAGTCCAGCAATAGTCTCCCAGCATGCTTTTGAACCAAAATCTTTGATAATTTCTCTCAATTTTCATTAAATCTTCGTGAGCACGCTCTCCCTGTTCGTCGTTCACTGCACCTATGTCGATTTTGTGAAAAAACAAATCTAAATGAGAATGAAAAATATTCAAAACATTGTATGTGCCCACGGTCTGTCCAAGTTTCTGACTGCAAAACCAAAATAATGTAAATATGTAAATATGATTCTGATATTGCATATGGGCACTTCCAAGATTGTAAACGGGACATTCGCGAACGTTTATATTGACAAAACTGTAAAAAACAACCTGATTTCCATTTTTTAAATTAAGGATTCTTTTAACTCTCAATTAGCTCTTTAATTTCCGCAAATGAAATTTTTCGCTTACTGTCGTGGTTTCCGAGATAATTGCAAAAAAAACAGTGATTGCAAACGGGACAAAAAACGTAAGTGGGTTTTAAGGTGTAACCGTTTAAACAGTGATTTCTGCGAAACCTGACACAATATTTTATTGGGATTAATTTTAAAATGTTGCGTACTAATGTGCCCTAAAAATGGTTTCGATTTCAAAATAAAATATGAATTACATTTTTTTAAATAAATTGTTAAAGAAATTGTAAACGGGACATTGTAAACGGGACAATTTTTCCACCATGATTTAAAATTTTTTTATGTTGCTATTTATAATCCTTGATATAAGAAACTTAATAAAAAATGTTTTTCAGATCATAAATATGCCTTAGATTAGAGTATTGTTGTTCCAAATGCATATTTTCTAATATACACAAGTATGCGCTAAAAGTTGTAGTACTTCGTTTACCATTTATCTTTTTTTTCGAATCAATTAATTTATACGCATATATTAAAAAAATATAAGCAATTCTCTAAATAAATCTTGAAAAGAAAAATTTTTTTTCTTCAATTTTTTGTGGTTGACGTTTTTTCGGAAATAGCCATATCCTTTTTTCCAACCAAATATTCACCAAACTCAAAGCAATAATAGCTTGAATAACTAACACACGATCTGGCCGACATGCTAAAATGCTTCTATTACGAAGATTTAAAATTAATTGTGAAATTGCCAGCATGTGATAAAAAATGAACAAGACGTGTAAGCCCAATTTTTATGCTAGTTTTGAATTCAGCGCACCCAGATAAGTTAAAAAACATGCTTCGTTTCTGCAGTAAATTTTTTTCCAAATTTGTAGACCACTGTAATTAAAAGGTATCTACCAAAATTTGGGAACTGATAAATTTTCTTTAAGATCACGTTATAATTTGCTTGGCGATTATTTTCTCTAAAAAAATTGGGAATGCGATAAATGTTCTTTGCGGAATTTTAGTAAACAATAAGCTTCCCATAAGCAAATAAATTTTCGATAAATTTCTTTTAGAACGTTTAGTTATCGGTATACTTTCTTTTAAACAATTTAATTACTAATAAATTTCCATATTGAGTTGCCGGCAAATTTTCTCTCTAAAACTAGAAAAAACACGAGTTATTTCTCTGAAAATTGTAAGTTGTCGTTAAGTTTTCTTTGAGAAATTAGTTATCGAAAAATCGTTATCAATAATTTAACTTTCGAAAATTTTGATTATCAATTAATTTTCTTTTAGGGAATTAAGTCAAAAAATTAGTTTATCGATAAATTTTTATTGAAAAAAATTAGTTATCGGTAAATTTTCTCCTGAAAAATTTATTAAGTAAAAAATTTTGCTATCAATAAATTTTATTTAAGGAAGTCTAATAATCGAGAAATTTTTTCTTAGAAAATTAAGTTATCGATGTGTATTCTAAAGAAAATTTAGTTATCGATAAATACTCTCTAATATAATTTACTGCCTGTTCATCGATTTCGCACGTTAACGTTCGCATTGTAAATTACATTTAAAACAAAAAAAAAAAAAAAACTCGAAAATTTGTTTTGCTTTAAATGTAATTTTCTATGCGAACGTTAACGTTCGAAATCGATGAACAGGCTTTTAATTATAGATAACTTTTCTCTAAAAAAATTTTTTGAGAAGTTTTATTTAGGCCCCTATTACGGTTTACAACTCAACTCAGTTGAGTTGTAATATCTTAATTTTTGTATTATGGCTTATAACTTTGCTAAATTTCGTAGAACAAAAACATAACAAAAATTACAACTGATCACAACCAGTTGTATTTATTACAACTCAACCGTAATAGGGGCCTTATTTATAAACTTATCAACGAAGAAAACTTTGTTATCGATTTATTTTCTCCAACGGTGTTAAGATATCGGTTAATTTTCTTTAACAAACTTTAGTTATTGATAGTATATTCCCAAAAAGTTTTGTTTTCTTTATTCTTAAATTTTGTTATCGATTAATTTTTTAATAGAATATAAAAAAAATTTACCTTAAAATAAATTATCAAAAAAAAAAATGTACCTGTAGATAAATGTTCCTTAAGAAAATTTAGTTTTCGAAAATTTTTTTTAGAAAATTTTGTAATCGATACATTTTTTCAAGAAAATTTACTTATCGATAAATTTTTGTTCAGAAATTTAAGTTATTGATAAATGAAGAAAATAAATTTTCTGTAAGAAAGTTAATATATCTGTAATTTTTTTTTGCAAAAGTTTACATATTTATCGATAAAATTTATTTTGAAAAAATTAGCAAACTTTTTGTTAAGAAAACTTACTTATCGATAAAGTTTTGTTAAAAAAATGTTAGTCATCAATAAATAAAGAAACAAAATTTTCTGTAAGAAAATTAATATATGCACTGAACCAAATCTCCGTAGGTAAAATTAACAAAAAAGCATAGGTAATTTTTAACGAAAAAACTATTCAAATCAACTGGGTTTTTATTCAAATACACAAAAACATTCTTCAAATAAACTATTATTTATTCAAATCAACAAAAATTTTAAGTTAAAAATTATTTTAGACACATTTGTTAATTTGAATAAAATTTTCTTTATAATAACACACAAATTCTGTCAAATAAACAAACATTTATTTAAAATGGTGGTAGCTTTTCGTAAAAATATTTATTTAAAATAACACATGCATTTATTCAAACTAACATACCTAAATTAATTCAAATTGACTAAAGGCACGTAAAAATGAAGAAATTTTGTTAAAATTAAATAAATAATTTAGTTAAATTGAATAAAATTCTTCGATTTAAATAAATTTCTTCACATTGAATAAAGGCACGTAGAATTGATGAAATTTCTTCAATATTTAAAACCATGCGGTTGACAAGCTGCCTCGTTTGCTTTAGTTATCATTTCGTACTTAAAGTGTGCATAAAAACATAAAGAAAAATAATATAGATTCAGTGTTTTAAATTAAAATATCTCTAAAATATTAAAATAATTATAAATATATAAATAAAAAATGGCTGTTAACATGGACGGACAATTTCTCGTATAGAACACATGCAAGAAAGCATCAGGTATCCAACTGAAAGATTACGAAAGAACTGTTGATTACGATTATCAAATTCTTAATAATATCCCGGAATGCAGTGAGACCAATTTGGCAATATGTATTAGCTACAATACCCAGTGACTCCACAAATATTAATTTATTTTCAAACTCTTGGATGACACCAAATGCCACTGAAGAAGTCAGTCTTTTCCCTGTATTTTCTGGTAATATATAAAATAAACTTTACACCTGAACATTTTGTTAATCAATTTTGAAGTTGTATGTTGCAGGTGAATGCATTGAAGTTAATGACTCCTAATCACCTCAAGCAACTTAGAAAAAAGTGGAATAAAGAATTAGGCATTCTAATTAAATTTGAAAATTGTCTATGTCTTGGCAAGAGTTTAATAGAAGTATTTCTTTGCCTGACTCAGAAGGGAACAAATTACGGGTTTCAGAAAAAAATATGTGTTTCGATGGCTTCATATCGAAAAGGCATATCTTATTTACATGAGAAGAAAAATACAGTTTTATTATACAATCAATAATTTTGAGTACAGAAGCCTAATATAATTGCGTTCAGTCAATTTTGATCGCAGAAAACCAAAATTTTTTAATTACAAGCTCCATTTAAAAAAAAAATACTCGAGATACGCCTCTATATTAAGACATCGATATATTTTTACTATGGAAATTGTAATATTTCGTAAGAAAACAACGTTTTTATTATAGGTCCATATACATAGTAACTTCTAATATGTATAACAATTTTTATGCATTTAATTTAATTTAATTTATGTATACATAATTTTCATATAATAAACAATGTTAGTTTCTAGCACCGAAATAGTTTTTGTTTAAGTTTTTTGTATCATTATTAATAATTAATGCAATTTTATCTAATTTAAACATCTCGAATTTTTTTTTTAAGCGCAGGTTTTTGGTTAATTGCTTTAAAAAAAATTTCGACTGCAAAACTTTAGTTCTTTTTAAGTTTTTTCCTTCTCCTGTAAAGTAAGGAAAACATAACTAAGGGCTTTTCTACATCAAAAATCGATATAATCATATTATGTATAAGGCATACAAAATTGCATTAAATAATATAATGACGCTTTTTAAAAAATTCCAACTGGGATTTAATGACCTTTTAAAAGTAAACGAATATTCGTAGAATTGAATAAAAGGGAAAACTTAAAATGAAGAATTTATTTTCATTTTGAATAATTCTTTTTTGTTAAATTAACTATTTTTTTAATTTAATTTAACAAAATTTTATTTAAATTAACACAATGAAAGACAACAAACGCACTTATTCAAATTGATGATTTTTCTTCAATTTGACTATTTTAATAAAATTTTAAATTTTACTAAAAATGTGTGTTAAAAATACGAAAATTTTTGTAAGTTCTATAATAACCTTCTTTTCTTCAATTCTATACCCTATTTGGCGTTATTTACCTACCACTTTTGGTTCTGTGTGGCTTGTTGACAAACTTTCTTAAAACAAAATTCAATTTTTGACAGATTTTCTTATCTAAAATAAAACTAGCGCTAAATTTTTTCTTCGAAAATTTTGTTATCAATAAATTTATTCATAGAAAGTTTAAGGTATCGATAAATTATGCCGCCCTCGATAAAAGCAACTCCTCGATAATCACAACACAAAATTCTGAATATTGGTGACTCTGTTAACGCCAATTTACAAAAAAGTTTTTTTTTTTTATCTTTGGGTTTGTTTTTACCTCAGTTTTTATTTATGAATGAATTCATAACAAAAACATACATACGTGGACATGGTGTATTTAGTTGCCAAGTTGCCTTTGATAATCCCACAAATATATTTCACAATACAAAAACAACAGACAAGCTGCAAAATGTTGTTTTAGGTCCAATAGTTTAAATTATTCTTCCTTTCGTTTGTCTTCAATGGGCGGAAGAGAATAATAGCTCTTTGAGCCAGTTTGATGGTCTTAAAAGAACTTTGAGACACTGCAGATCAAAGAAATATTTCATGTAAAAACGCGATCGAAAATTATTACATAACAAGAGCGAATCTTTAACCTGATTAAACCTGTCGTTTCACATTTACACACATTAGAAGACCACGTATCATCAAAAAATTCAAAATTTAATTTTTGATTGATTTTTGTTCGTTCTATTAAACAACATGTTCAGATCCCTGCGATCAAAAATGGCTTTATTAAAGAAATTCAAAAACAAAGTACACCTTGTTTTTATTGATATTGTAAAGTTTTTTGTTTCTACTGTAAACTTATAAAAAGTGTTGTTACGTTATTTTGTATTTAAGGTGGCGATATATTTTTTATTTAATTATAAAACTTTTTTGTGCTTATTGGTTTTTTTTTTCAAAAAACCAAAATAAATACATTTATTTTAAAACTAGGTCTTTAATCGAAAAATAAGCATACCATTTTCTGACTCGGTTAACGCATTTCTATTGGTTGCGTTAACCGGGGTTGCACTGTATATTGATAAGTTTTCTTTTAAAATAATTGGGTATGATAAATTTTCCTTAAGGAAATTTAGCTGTCGATAAAGTTTCTTAAAAAAAAAAAGCTTAACGACCGTTAAATTCATAATTTTATTACTCAAAGTTCTTGTTGCCTGTTTGGCGTATGATTAATATTATTTCATTAAGTGCTCTTTTATAAGAAAATTCAATAAATAATAATCATACGCTTTCATACAGAAAAGAAAAATGTATGTCTGTATGTGTGAAAGTACACTCAAAATATTATGTAGTTAAATTCAAACGAAAATTCATTTGAAACAAATTAAAATTCATTTAAAAAACGGATCATTTACATTTCATTTAAAACAAATGATTTTTTCAGTAATTTCTAAGTTTTTTATTTATTGAACATCATATTCGTTAAAATTGAATAGTTTTTACTTTTAAAAAATATATTTTAACCGATAAAAATCAAACAAATTAACAAAAAAAAAAATACGGAAAACATTATTTTTTGGTAGTTTGTTTTTTTAATAACAAACATAAATGTTGAAAAATAAATTTATTCGTAAAATAACTATATTTTTATTCAATTTTAACAGTACCGAAAACGAATTTAATAACCTACAATCAGTTACTGTAATAATTTTATGAGTGTATGTTTATTGCATATGCGAGGATTGTTTTCTCTTGTTCTCAATGTTGACTGTAAAGAATCATCATAATTTATTTAAATATCAAATTAACTCTTTAAAGCACAAACAAGAATTTTATGTTTTTCTCAGTTTCTTTTTGGTAAGAGTGTGTGAAAGTGTGTGTGTGTGCTAAATAATATTTTATTCAGGGTTTCGTAACTTAAAATTTCAGTTGAGTATTTGCAAACATAATTTAGGTCAAGAGAAACAGAGTTAAATAGATGATGATGATGATGCTGCTGCTGCTGATAATGGTTGTTGCTGGTTCGCATTGTGTTCATGATGTTTATGTGTGTTGCTTTAGTCAGTCGTATATGAAAATTTAAAAGGCAGAGAGTGAGCTGTTGCCACACTTTGATTGTTGTTTGTTCGCAATAAACTGGAACATTAAAAAGGGATAAAAAAAGAAAACAAGGAGAGAGAGAGAGTGAGAGTAACCTAGCAAAAGTGCACTGTGCACAAGTAACACACATACATACACACTTCTGTTTGCCACTGAATGTTGCTACTAAACCCCTCAACGCGTTACTTAATAAATAGATTATTTTAGCAGGATTTTATGTTCAATGCTGTTGTTGGTTTTAATACAAAATACATTTTATTTTAACTTTATTTTCTAAATTTTTTTCACAATGTTTTTAGAATAGAAGGGAAGAAAATTAAATTATTTTGCTTTAAGATTTTAAAAGGATTAAAAAAAATATCAGATTTATCTAAAAATAGTTCATGAAATTATAATAATAAATTTTATGTAACAAGATAATAATTAAATATGAAAAATTACTTATTTAGGTTTTGTTTAAAACTTAGGTTAATTAATAAGTAAAAACTTTTTAAAAACTTATCTCTTTCTTTCTCATTTTAGGTAAATTTTAACCAACATTTCATCATCCTTTATAACAGGTAATCAATTATAAGAAATATATTTTTATATAATCCTCTCGGTCAAATAAATCCAGCTTAATCGTATGGCAAATATTATTTTTTTTAAAATAATATGTTATTATCCTATTATGTGAATTGACGCCGTATGACTTCTTTCTTTGGGGATATTTAAAAGAGAAATAGAAATAGAAATAAATCCAAGAACAATTCAAGAACTAAAACATGACATTTTTCGGCATATTAACGACATTGAACATCAGTTATGTCTCAGAGTGATTGAACATATGGACCATCGTATAAAGGTATGCCACCAAAGCCGTGGCGAGCATTTGGCCGATGTTTTGATTCACACATAGAGAATAAGAAGGGGTCTCAATGACTGCTATGCTTGCAGATCAGTGATAGGATGGAGCTGGGGACTCCGACCGTCAGTAATGGGATGGCTGTACACTTCGGTTGTTAGACCAATTCTTACGTATGGATGCTGTGTTTAGTAAAAGGAATTGAGACTGGCTTTTGGATGGGACCTTCTGTCTAAAGCTCAGAGTTGTGATTCGATCGGCATGTCGGGCTAGAGCAGTCTAGAGCAATATGAGCAGGGAATGGCGTCCACGACCATTATTAGACTTAGGAAGTTAGGACTGTTAGGAAATTTCATAGGTCATGCAAGGATCTTGGGTGAAATAAGCGATGGTGGTTATTATCCGGGATTATGTGGGCACTGGAGTTGATTTTGGGCGTTTGCCAGAGGTAATATTACCGTCGACAGAGAGTTGGTCAGACAAGAGCAGATTGTATAGGGGATTTGCTATTTTCACTGATGGCTCGAAGATGAAGGGCACGGGTGCGGCGGTCTACATTGAGGATCTGGACGGATCTGGAAGGTCATACAGACTTCCTGACAACTGCAGTGTATTTCAGGCGGAAGTCGACAACCATGCGGCTCTTAGGGCCTTGATGGGCTGTTATGTGAACTCCAGGCTAGTGGATGATTGCAGAAGGGCTCTAGGAGAAATCTTAGGAAATAATGTGGTTAGGCAACATCACCGGCAACGAGATAGCTGATGAGTTGGCGATACTGGGCTCGGAAATGGAGGATTCTTCTACTTTGGAAGAATTAGGGAATGGCTCCTGGGATGCTGAGCAGGCAAGAGTAAAGCCAGCGCCAGGACAATGATAGGTATTACCATTGGCCTGTGTATGATAGGCAGCATGGCAATGTGAATGGGATCTGACTAGTGGGATATATATAGGTTGTGTGAGGAGCCAGATGAGAAACGATTAAGCACTTTTTGTGCAGCTGTCCCAGGCTGCAGAATAGCAGGCTGAGTTGGCTGGGTTGCAGATTCCTGTGCGTATTTGGATATGTCTCGAGCTGCGTCCTCGACAATCTGACGGGATTCGTGATGGGAATGATCTGGTTGCATGGCAGAAGACTGTATACTGGACACATGCAGGGCAGTTTTCTGTTTGGTAGGGTTATTTTTTTGCTTGTGCTGTCCAATTTGTATCTTTCACTACTTTCTCCATTCTCCTGTGCTTTTATATGTAATATAATTTTATTAAATTATTCTTATGAAGAAAGAAATTTTACAACATGAAATTAATTAAAATTTGTTGATAATTTTTCATTCTTCACTGAGCTGGGACCCGAACCCAGGTTTTCACCTATAGGTTACCCTTACATGTTTCAATCGCAACCACTCAATCTCTTCAGAGGGGTTTGCCGTTTAACACTCACCGCCATTGACGACGGCTGGCAGTCAGTAGTCAAACATCAATCTTTAAACCAAATTGCATTTAACCTTTTGTAGATCGAAACTTTCTTTGAATGATGAATTTTAATAAATATTTAATAAATCTTTTTCGAATATTCCATTTTCTTTGAGAAAAATTTTGTCGATATTTTTTTTAAGCAAATGTATTGCAAATTTTTTATTTTTTTTTTTTTTGTTAGGGAAAATACATCTTGTGTTGGATATGATTACAACAAATTCATCGATAAGCTAATTTTCTTAGATAAAAACATATTTTTATTAAAAATTATTCTATGAAAATGTTTGTTTCATTTTGAATTATTTGTTTCAGAACGAATTTTAAAATATTCATTAATTTGGATGAGACAACAAAGTGAAATCCACTGCCAGAGCGACGAGAAATAAAACCCACAACAAATTTAACAAAATTTGTTTTAATGAAATTGAAAGGAATTGTAATTTCTGTATTAAATTCGAAAATAAAGCAAAAAAAAAAAAGAGGGGTTTGTTAAAGTTTTAAAATGAAAATTACAAATTATTTGACAACATAAAAACAGCAGGACTTCAACACCATCAAAGGCAAACAAATAAAAAAAAGGTAACATGAAATAAAAAGTACGTTCGTATGGACCTAAAAGATGGCTACACTTATAATTAAGAAGAATAAAAAAGACTTGCATTAAAAAGGAGGGAAAGAAATTTAAAAGATTTTAAAATAAAGAAAAAAGGATTTACTAATAGTTTTCGTGAATACTTAAATAAAATATTTTTACTGATCTCAAGACAAGGGTATCGGGAAAACTATACTAGAGACGGCAAGATCCTTGGGCAACATTGTTGCCGTTTAAATGGCGCGCTGTGGAGGTCTTATGCAAGTTGTACGTCAGGGTTTTATTGAGATGACGATGACAGAGCACCTTCCTCTTAACCAGATTTTTTTTGCATTGATTTGATGTGTGAAGCATCACGTGGTACACATGATTGGTAGTGATAACATTAAAACAGAAACATCGTTCATTACGGGTCACTGTTTGACAGGGGCCTATGCAATTAGTCTGAGCCTTAATAGCAATTACTACTGTAGGGGCTGTCAGAATGAAAAGGAGGAAGAGACAATACTTTACTAGCTCTGCCAGTGCTCTGGTCATGAGGATATTAGGTTGGAGGCTGCAGTCAAATCTATGGAGAAACACTGCTCAATTGCTCATGGTATCACAAAGGGGCCGCTCTAAGATCCCAAATGTCGGCTAGACATTTAACCTAATCTTACCTACTTTTAATAATTAGTATTGTGGTTATATTTAGCATTACAACTCCTCATATTTGTATTTAATTTTGTTAGAAATTTGTCAAAACCAAAAATAAATTTTTTTGTTTTTTCTTCCAAATTATCTTAAGCCTAAAATTGATCATCAGTAGACATACAGAAAAGAAATCTTTCATCTAAAGTAAAAAAAAACAACATTCAATTATTATGATTAATTGCATTAATTCAAAATTTCATAATCTCAACAACGGTAACTAAAAAATTCGTGTTAAACTCTCTGTAGGGCATCCGCTTAATAAAAATTTCACACAAAATTGTGCTGTTGTTGTCATTCTTGTTGTAAAACGAAAACATTAAAAATGTAATTAACATACATTGTTATGTTAATTAAACCCATTAAACATCCGGGCGTTTTTTATAATTCCCTTTTTTTATCCGACTGTCTATTTGACTGTCTCGCTGTCTGTGAGTTTCACTCTTTTTTTTTTTATTTCGTTAATTTTAAAATGAAAATGTAATGAGTAAGGATTTTTCAACAGCACTGGAGTGATGACAGCCCAGCAAGGACAGTTAAAAGGTTAGTGGTAGTAAAGCAGCAGCAACAACAAAAACAACATCTGTGTGGAATTAAATAAAAAAATTTTTTAAAAATTACAATAATTTGTACATTGAGAAACAACTTCCTGGATGTAAATTATTCGCAGCGTTGTGTTTATGCCGCACGCAATTATATTGTCAGCATTTTTCTTGTTACTGTTATAATTTTTTAAAGTTTTCTCACATCCTGCTTGGAAGTATTTCTCTGTTAGCCTTTTTTTTTGGAATATTATAAATAATTTTTCATATTATTAACACTTTGCGTAAATCATCCGTTTTGCATTTTAAAATATTATGTGTTTTTTATGTTTCTTCATGCTGCTGTGAATTTTTCTAAAGCTTAGTATTTGCTGGCCAAAGGTTTTAAGTAGCTTTCAACCATTTCGTCAAATATATGCATGAATTAAATCGAGTTGTTTTAAAAAGTACTGTAGCAATATTGTGTTAGTTGTGATGGCAGTTTATTTTCTACAGTGTATTTTAAGTTATTGCCATAGCACATTTCATTAGCTTATAAGTTCTAAGTATCACTTATTGTATTTTAAGTTACATAACATGTGTATGTATTGTTGCGCTATTTTCATATTACTTATGTTCCCTATTTATATGCTTATATGATGCCCAAGTAACGGTATTCATTTTCTGCAAACTTCTATACAGTAAGTGATTATTATATCTGTCTTTGTCTTTCATGCATGTTAAACTTAAGTAAATGATTATATGTATTAAAATGTGATGCCAGGAATTAAGTTGCTGGCAGTTTGATTTTTATGAACAGCGTCCTTAACAACCCTGCAAATAAAATTGGACCACCTGATCCATTTTGATAAAATGGACTACTCCATGGACTGGTCCGATGTAATGCAAGCATGTACCATGTTAGTGTTAAAAAGTGTTTGTAGTGAGACGACATGTCTTCGTTTTAAACGACATGTCTTCGTTTTTAAACGACATGCTTTCGTTTTTAAACGACATGCTTTCGTTTTTAAACGACTTCAAAACTAATCCTCTTAAGTATACCATGGAGTAGTTTTAAAACTACTCCTTAGTGGTCCAAAGGTGGATTATATGTTCCTGCCCTAGGACATCGTAATGTTAAATTAGAGTTTGCTAAAAACCGTAAAAATGTGAAACCGCGGTTTCGGCTTTAAAATGATTAAAACCGCTCGGTTTCGGTTCGGTTTTCGGTTTTGAAAATATCAAAGTTAAACTTCATACATAAACATATGGGTGTTTCTCTGGTTATGCACGCGACATTTGTACGCGTTTTATTGTGTTTGAATATTAAAAAAATAGAAGTGGATTGGAATTTTAGAATGAATTCTAGAATCGTTACATGGTTTGTGATGAGTTCTTTCTAAAAAGTATATATAATGGTAAATTGAGCACTGGGTACCCAAATGCCATGCAATCAAAGTTGACTTACTCACGTGACAAAAATAGAAGTGCCTTTTAGGACCGTAAGAAAAAGTGCGAAAGTAAGTGAATTGTAGGAGGTTTTTATTTCGGAAAAAATGTTTTTATAAAGGTAAGTAATGGGCCTTTATAATCATGTTTTGTTCAAAAGCAACTATGCATGGGTTGGCGAAGAAAAAAATAAATTGTAAATTACGCACGTGACATTACGCACGTGACACTTTTTCCATATGTTTTTGTATTATTATCTCCACGCATTTTCCCATAAATGTCTTAAAATTTGCTTAACAAAAAAACTTAATACTCGTTTTACAATTGATTGTAATGGAGAGATTATGAAGAAAGAGTGTAAACATAACATATTTCTTGCATGTAAAATAAGTATATAAAAATGTCTTTAAAAGTAGAAAATACAGAAAATTATAAAATTTTCCAGTTTCCTGCCCAATTTCCTCAAGTAAAACAGCTTAGATATGCTAGGAAACCATTCTTTAATAAGAACATAGACTTTTTTTCTAATAATAAACAATAAAAGACGGTGATAATCAACATTTTTTTTTTCATCCTGGTAGACCATTCTGGAGAAATGCCCATATATATTTTTTTTCATGCAATATAATTTTTTTTATTTGTTTCAATTCAGGTACTTTTATTCGCCCCTAAGTGTATACCTGGGCCTGGCCAGGCATTTTTTGAGTTTTTTCTAGTTTTTTTTTATATAATTATTAAGCATAATAGAACGAAACTTTATGTATTCCTCAATTCCGCAATTGGCCAAATAAAAATTTTGTGCATATCTTATTATATTATAGGCCCTTCCCTATAATATATGTACTGCATTTAATAAAATCAAAATGAAACATTTCAAAAAGCATACACAATAAATTAGAATTCCGTTTCTGTTTTTTTCGAAAAATTATTTTACATATTTCCCAACAAAATGTTCCTGCTATAGCCATAAAACTCCATACATATAAAAATAGTCCAGTCCCAGCCTTGCCCAGGGGTTCGTTAGTGTGAGTTTTTTCTATAGCCACAAGAAACTCCATACAAAATCCAAGTGGCCCAGGTGGCAGTTTATGCCTCACAAATAAGGTGTGTACTTAAGAGTTATATAGATAACATTTGTTCTTCTTAGTACTTATTTTGAATTTTAAGAATTTTGAAATACCTTGAAGGCTATTATGTATAAAGTTTTCGTAAATGAAGTACGAGTATGATGTTAAATTTGCAATTTCTTCAAGCATAAATACATTGTTAAAGTAAAAGCTAAAACCGAGGGTTTTTTGTTGGTTTTCGGTTTCGGTTTTGAGGCATTTAAAACCGAACAGCAATCCCTACGTTAAATAGCCCATGTTTTTTCCATACGATTGGGTTACTTTTGGACTAGTCCTGGTCCTTTGTGGGCTACTCTTTACACGCGTGTTTGGACTGGTCCTATTATTTGCAGGGAAACTGACTGTGAAATAATTAAGTGTTGTTTAATTTACAAAAAGGCTCGCTTACAGTACTAAAAATGAAGAGCTGCTAAAGAAGAACTTTTTAAAAGTTGGATTGTTATTCTGTTATAATAAACTGTTACTCAGATTAGCTTTCTTGCAAACTTACTTTAACTTGGCCGACTTAGAGGCCTAAAAAAATTTGCAATTTATATGAATATTTATCTAAATTCTAGACATCTAACACTATAAAATGCAAAAGAGAAGTCTTAACGGAATTTTTAAGCTGACAAAAATGTCTCCAGAATAGCTCTTCTGTCTAGAAAAAGTTTGCTTGCGATCTTATGCTAGGTTGAGATTGCAGACCGCAAATAGCGATTAAACTGGCAAGCCTTTTAGAAATACTGTTTCTTAAGAATCATCCTAAAGTTTTTAAGAATCCAATAATGTATTTTAAAGCAGACCAGACCTTAGCATAAATGTACATTGAAATCTCTCTTTACGGACTCATTCTTTATCGGCACACCCTCTACTAACGGACACTTTTTCCTAGTCCTTAGATCGCTCTAAAAAAAAGTATTGTGTTGTTTTGATAGGACGTCCCCCTTTTTACGGACACATTTAAAAGTTCCCTTCAACGTCCAATCATGAGAGATTTCACTGTAAATATACATATATACTCCCTTCGACCCTATAAGGAGTAAAGGGCGTCGATAAATGATCCCCAGTTTAATATGACCATTGCTATATTCTAAATTTCACTCCAGCTTTTCCGCGTCTTGGCAAATTCTTTGTCGATCTGTATCTTTCAAGTGTAAGCGGGCCTTCCTCTTCGGCGGCTACTTTGTGGACTCCAATCTATTTCTGTTCGCGCTTTGTCGCTATGGGGCTTTCGTTACTAATGCCTAAACCAGTTCCATTTCACGCTCAGCAGGTATTTGATTCGCTTGTGCCCATAGCAGGATATTTGAGACTGTCTTGGGCAAGAATACTTTCAAGATTCTCCCCAAGTATCTATTAATTAGGACCTGTATAGCCTTAAGGTTTTTCATGGCATATTTTACAGTTTTTACTGCATATTTAATGCGCATAAAAGGCATTTTATCGACAGCGTATATCTGATTTTCCTGATTATGAGTTTTTCGAAGAGTATACTTCACTTTTTCCTTCTTATTCCTGCGATGCTGATCAAGCCATTAAGGGCACTCTGTTGGTAAAGAACTAAGTTTCGGAGATAGTTATCTCCAACTGATCTAAGACGTTATTTTAACCATCAGAGTACTAAGTCGCCTTCTCATATTCGCTAGCTGCGCTGTTCTAACGCTAGAGGTCGTGAGCTGCATAGACATTGCAACAAAGTAATAATTCCTGGCCACTTCCAAGTGAGTTATCAACAGTTTTCCACCTTTACTTGCAATGCCCCTTCCTTTACATACTAAATGGCTCTTAAAATTCCCAAATGGATTAAGCTATCATTTATATACAAGAATCAAAAAACAGAAACTTTAATTCACTTACATTTCACTAATTTGTACATTTCTCTGCTTTAAGTTCTTAAGTTCTTCAAAATTTATCTAGCTAAGAAAATTCTTAAATTCTTTTGTGATTTCTAAGTCAGCCCTGCCCCTGTTTCTCCAGTTGTTAAACCACTTTGGCAACTCTCCAGCCAAACAATCAACTAAGTATTCCTGTTGTTAGCTCCTAATGTCAATCATTTAAATGTTACTGTTTATTTATTTTTATTTAATGCATGTCTTTGCCTGTTTGTGTCTGAGACCAACTTCTGACTGACTGCTTTTGTTTGTTTGAGTTTATTTACAGTTAAATATTCATAAACTTAATTAATCCCCATTGTAATGGTTATTCCGTAATGCCAGTCAAAGAATTTGATGTTATTTTAATCATTCATTCTTTTAGTAAGTCTGTTGAGTTGTTCAATATTGAGTCATGGCTAAACATCATTTATGTATATACAGATGTCCATTTGAGTTTCTTAACGCATCTCTGACACTTGGAAAGTTTGTTACACAAGTGTTAAATGAGGGTATACTAAGTTTGTCAATGTGTGTGTAACATTCTAACATTAAGTATTCTTATTTATTATGTATTACTGAGTAACTGTTACTTTCCGTCTGTCTGTTGAAAATATCATCGGTACTTCTCCTTTAAAAACGCTTCAAACTTTCTCATCATACCCACATTATTGTAATTGTTTTAGAAGTAATAAGCTCACAGGTATGGTTCGATGTGGGTTTGGCGAAACTTAAAATACTATTGATTTTTACAACAATTTAAAGACTGTTTGAAGTGTGTGTTGGTAATTACCCCAAATTTCATTTGAACAAAACTAGTTTTCAACTAACAACGCATTAAATTTCAACCAGTGTTCGAAAATAAACTCTAAATATCGCTCCTTAGTGTTCGCTTATAGCGTTTGTGTAGAAAATCAGTAAACAAATTACGTTTCGCTGTTTGCCATCTTTTGAACACAAAAGTAATACTGTTTTTATCCAACTTAACAAAAGATGAGAACATTTAATTCCGTTCGGTTTCTTTTTTTTAACCACAATCTTCATTGTGTTCGGTTCGGCTCATTTATATTCGTCACTTTTGGCTGGTAAAAGACAACGAAACATTTTTTACAAAAGCAAAATACACATGCATAGGAAAAAAAACAAAAAGCCAGCAAAATAATTGTACACAAACAAAACTACACACACAAGCTGTTCGTGCTACGGTCGTTGGTAAAATTTTTTTTTTTGTTCATTTCTTTTTCAATGTAAAAAAAGAAACAATATAGAACATTAAAGTATAATGTTTGTCTACAGTATCACTACAATTGTTTTGTTTGTTAAAGAAAACCAGAACACTATATAATGTTCGGCTCTTTCGTGAAAATAGTTACGAACGGTATTTAGGGTTGTGTTCGTCAACACAATCACTAAAAAATAGATTTCGTTCTATCAACAAATAATGAAACATTTTACTGTGCTAAAAAAAACCAAAATATTACCAACACTTCCGTAAATTTGATGAAGCAGTTTGGTGTGTGGCCACTGTGCTAAAGACTCCTTAACCTTAAACATTGATTTTTTATGACTAGATACTGTTATTTCACATTTTATTAAGATTGGTTTCTAAATAAGCATAGATCCTTTAGAAAGTCTTCTCCCAAGAAAGAAAACTACTGTCGAATATCGCACTCCTACTTGTTTCATTTAAATTCTAGTTTCTCTTTAAAAGGAGGTTGAAATTTGTAGGTAAATAACACTCTGCAAAAAAAAAATCGTTCAGCTTGTTTTGCAAAACATTAGTTGAAGAAATTAGGCAATTTTATTGTATATTGTTAAGCGTTTTTTTTTTTTTTTGTTAAACAGGAGAAAAAAGACCCCCGAAAATGAAAATATTTGGTTAATTTTTCTTAAAAAAAATTTCAAGATTTTTTTTCTTCAAAACCATTTAGCTTAGAAATACTTTACACTGTTTTGACTTAACTACTACTGCTATTGTGAAAAATAAAAATATATGCTACTTTTTAATTTTCCTTTATTAAGCATTTGACACTTATTGCACGAACATTTGGTCTTAGAAGAGCCCTAGTGATATTTGATGCAAAAAGATTCGTCGAACATTTTAACACTCTAAAGTGCAGTTTTAGTATACTTTTGTGTATAAGTTTGGAAAATGGACAAAAATTACCCCTTAAAATGAGAGTTAGAGGGTGAATATATTCTTAGAAAAGAATAGCCAAACAGTTCTACTGAAAAAAATCTGACAAAATTTTTTAGCTCAGAAGTACATTTAGTATATTTTTTTTGAGTTATTTCAAACGCCTTTTCAAAAATTCAAAAAAGAAATTTATAAAAATGCTTTGATTCTTAGAATGTGACTTAAAAGAGTACAATGCTATGGTTGATAAAAAATCATACGTTAGTTTGTTAATCAATACATGCTGCGAGGCAGTCAAAATTCTTCCCTGTAAGAGAGTTCTGTTTATACTGTGCTCGAAATTGACACTTTTTTTTAAGACAAGCTGGGCACTTGGCGTTTTAACATAATTCGGGTACGCTGAATCATGTGGTGCCCGCCGTTTTTTTTAGTTTGGCTCTGGTTTTCGAGATAAACCGTTATTTCTAAAATGGAGGAGGTTGCACAACATATGTTTGCGTTACTCAAAAACGCTTTATTTTAATGAAAAAAACCAAAAAAAACTAAAAATTTTATTGCGGAATTTCGGTAACTGCCAAGGAATCGCCCCTAGTGGGATAAAATGTATGACCAACCTCAATTAGTTTTTTATTCCTCACATTTTCTTAAAACATACTTGCCATGTATCTCCAACCCTTAGGAAGGATCCCATACAAATATGGCCGTTTAATGAAATTCTTAAATTTGGCCCCTGCTGCGCCTAGGATGCCCCTAGATGGGTCAAATGTACAACACACCCCATTTTATGTTTCATATCAATCATTTATTTCTAGCATTCCCACCCGCTGGCTTCATTCCTTAAGGGGTTCCCATAGATAATGTTAAATGCAGACTAGAAATATATTGAAGAACAAGTCCCATAAATGCCCAGGAGTCGCTCCTAGGTCGATAGAATGTATGAACGACCTCCATTAGTTTTTTGTTTTTAGAATTCTCTTAAAACATACTTGCCCCTTATCACCAATTATTATTATCAACTTTTTCGACTTTTGTGAATAAAATTAGAAGATTTAAATCATTTATAGCTTGTTTTGTTAGCAGCAGAAAGAAGTTTAACTTTTCTTAACGGAAATTTTATTGCGGGATTTCGTTTGTTTTTAGTTTTATCAATAAAATAAAGCGTTTTTCAGTTACGCTAACATATGTTGTGCAACCTCCTCCATTTTCGAAATAACGGTATATCTCGAAAAACAGAGCCAACCTAAAAAACGGTGGGAATCAGAATTATGTTAAAACACCATGTGCCAGGCTTGTCTGTAGGGCTGCCAGATTTGACGATTTATCGTCATTTTGACGATTTTTTGTTCCGAAATTAGCAAAGTGCCGATTTGCTGATTTTTTTCTAAAAAGTGACGATTTTTTCAGTCTCCAGTTTTCTGAATAAAACATAACATTTTCTGACAATTTCGTTTTTTAATCTTGGATGTTAAACAGCCGTACCTTAACAAGAGCGGAAGGCGGAACGTTTTCTTTCGCTTAGCTTTTACGCTGATATGCTAAACCTAAGCAAGAGCGTCAACGTTGTGTCATGAACAGTGGTTATAGCTTTTTTAGGAATAAAAATATAAATAAAAACGCTAGATTGGCCAAAAAAAAAAGCTAAATTGCCCTTATTATTTAACAATAGCGGCAAACTTCACTACCAAACGAGCTGTCAAAATCGTTCAGGCCGCTCTATCCAAAAACTAGGAAACACCGCTTTTGTTTATGTACGGCTGTAATATGCAAGAAAATCTTTGATTATTTTCAGAGGACAAAACAACAATGTTACACTTTGTTTATCTTTCGTCAAACCATCATCGAATGAACCTTTTACGGCTCGCTGATTAAATCATAATTTCAACAATTATACGGCAAGCATTTCACGAGTTGTAAGAGAATATCTACATGAGTCTCATTCGATTCTTGACATGAAAGTTTCGTTAGATTATCTTCAGCCCATTCTTAAACGGTTCTCACAACGATTGAAGAAGCGTCTTTCGCTGTGCTATGGAAGAATCTCACTCGAGTTACGTTCTACGATTAAAAAACGCGGTCATCGAAGATCAAAGACGCTCTTCTTGAGACTCTCAGTAGCTCTTACACGATTGAAAATGCTTGCTGGGTATGAAGTAATTATGAATATTATTTTTGTCAAGCTAATTATGTTTTTGTTTGAGTGTTTTTTTTTATAAAAATCGAGCTTTTGCTCAAAGCTTTTGCTTTAAACCTAAATTTTAGGTTGTCCGATTTTTTTTGACGATTTTTCGAAACGATAAAGACGATTTTTTTATTTTTTCTCAGGAAACTGACGATTTTCTCACAAATTCATCTGGCAGGCCTTCCTTCCGTTTTTTCCACCTAGCATGGTGTTATTAATCCTTATCCTGTGTTCATGGGTCAATATTGCCCAAACAGGCTTAACTGCTTATTATTTTCAAAAATAGTCGATGAGTTTTTTTTTTTAATTTATATACAACTAGCTGTGCTCGCAGCGTTGCCCACCTAGACTTCAATTTTACTAACTAGAAAATTTAAATTAATATCGGTTGAATAGAGTCGGAGGGGCAGAAATTGCATTTCTGCCTTTTATTGGGCGAAGGTTTGCAAAAGCTATAAAGCCTGTGTGATTTATTGTATGTAGATTAATCTAAATTTTTTTTTAAATTTCTTAAAATGAATTTAAGAAAGCTTTGGATAGGCAGACATTCGTGAACTGTCTCTTCATATTCCAATCTTTAAAAAAAATATAAACCCTGTGTGTCTAATTTACGCTGATCTATCTATGATTTTACTTTTATCAAAATTGGTTAGATTTTTTTCGAAGAGACATTAATTTCTTCATGTCCACCTCGTGGGCCTAGCTTTAGAAAAATAAAAAGCCTGATTTTCAAAAATCAAAAAATACAGAAGTTATGGAAGGCGGCCTACACAGAAAAAAATAACAAAAGCTATAAAGTAATTGAAGAAAATTTGTTAAATTGTTGTAATATCATAGAAAAAATTTTTTGTGTTAAAACATTAAAAACATAAAATAAACAGTCTTTATTTTCAATTAAAAATCTTTTAAAGAATAAACGATGCGATAAATGTTTTGAAATAAGGCAAACCATACGGCAAGTAAAGTTATTATTAGACGATTAATAGAGAAATCTTAATGCATCCATTATACAAATAAAACTGTTAATGATGCCAAGATTCCGTGTTGATGTCAGAACCTTATGGGGCATCCAGTTCTATATATGGTTTAATGCTTTTTGTGATGTGATATTTTATTAAATTTTACCAAGAAAAATTAATAAAATCAACTTTTATTTCAATTTAGTTAGCAACAAAATATTTTGTTAATATGGCGATTTCTTAATAAAATTTATGTTTAACTGTTAACAAATATTTTAATTAATATAACAAACTCATTGTTTAAAATATTTGTTGGGTTTGAACAATTGAAGCACAGCCGCGAATAACGTTGTAAACGTCACATTTTGCAAAAACTGTTTTTTAGCAGATAACTGATAACCTTACTCTCTTACACAGTTTAAACATCAAATCACCCAAAATTAATCACCTTAACGTCTTCAAAATGGCATACAGAGTCTCAGTCAGTGGAAGAACGTTGTAAGTTACTAATAAAATGATGTAACCGAAATGGTCTTGCAGTGCGGAAAAATGTTTTAAACACTTTTTGCATAAAAGTTTTTATTATACCCTCCCCCACAATTAGTTGTGAAGAGGGTATATTAAGTTTGTCATTCCGTGTGAAACTTTATTATTATGCATCTCAGACCCCATAAAGTATATATATTCTGGGTCCTTGAGTAATTCTAAGTCGATTTAGCTATATCCGTCTGTCTGTCCGTCTGTTGAAAACACGCTCACTTTCGAACAACTCAAAAGAAATGAACAAACTTGGTGCCAAATAGCTTGTAGTTATCCTAAGCAGTTTGGGATTGACATCCAGCAAAATCGGTTCAGTAGGACCAGAGCTATAAATCAAAATGTGGACCCACCACCTAAAAAAAACTGATAATTTTGTTACAAAAAATAACATAAATGCTGAAAAAAGGCACGGAATGAGATAAGATTTTGCAAATCTTAATTTCGCTGTTTAATTTCGTGAAGATCCGTCCATAATTTACCCTAAGCCCAATATAAACACTAGCCCCGGAAAACAGTTTAGTACGTCTAAAGCCGTACAAAATAACGTTAGCGTAACAAAATTTGGTACGTCACAGTTTTTTAGGACTAGCAATAACACTGTGAAATTTCGTGACGATCGGTCCATAATTTACCTTTGGCCTTTAATAATAGAAAAAAAACGTGTTTTAAAGCCAGTAACCCTGCCTGTCAAAAAACGTTTTTTGCTCTCCTAAAAAATGATTATTTTGTTACTTAAAAAGTTATTCGCGGCTGTGCTTCAATTGTTATTTTTTTTGTATTTACAAATTTATTTGTTGGTGCCTTTTCAATTAAAAAGTTAATTGTCTTGAAGACTATGGTATTCAATATGTTAATTGATTTGGCGTAATTTTTTCTGTGTACAGGACCGGGCTTTACAGTTTTTGGATGGATAAAAGTTTAAAATTATACATTATCAAAAAAATCGAAGGATACACTCATTTTTAACCCTTAACAATCCACAAGTGTCTCGCGGACACATTTTTGAATTCCATTGCTCATAAAAGCTAAAGTATTTATTTTTGAGAAACCTCGTTTTACCTATTCTACCTCGATGGTCTTGAGAATAGAAATGCGCAATTAAAATATTTTTAGCATAAATAGTTTATTATTTGTTATCAATAAACTAAAATAGTAGCGCATCAACCCACAAGTGTCCAATAGACACATTAATATATTGTTTATTATTATATAAGGTGCTGGTCAACCATCTGAACCTGATTCAAAACGAAAGAAGCGTTGTCCCATTTGCCACTCAAAAATATCTAGAACTTCCAAACAGTGCTGCGAGAAATGCAAACGGTATGTCTGATCTGAACACTCTGTAAAAAACAAAAATTGTAATCAAAAATTGAATTTTAGTTACATTGAAGAAACTTAGGCCATATTAGGTTGACAAAAATAACACTCATTATTTGTAATGTTTGTTTAAAAAATAACTAATTAAAGTTAAATAAACAAAATACCTTAGTATATAATATAAATAAAACTTTTTTCTAACGTATACTGTCTTTTTTTTCTTTTAGTATCATTAATTGCTTTAATGAGTCCGATGGACACTACTGGTCAGTTACGTTACAAAAGCATACTGGGTTGTTAAGGGTTAAGAACACGATTAAAAATTTCAAATCTAAAAATGTTATTCAAAAAACATTTTTTTCTATTTGTTCTGTTAAAAAGATTTCAATTCGCACTATCATTAAGAAATTTGTGAGCAAAAAAAACTAAAAATAAAAGGCCTTTGAAGGAGTTATCAATAAAACAAAATGTTAAAATTCACCAAGAAGGCTCTTTTGAAGTGTAATAAAAAATATCAAAAAATTGTGGATATCAACCATTTTTTTTAAATCATCCGATTTGGCGTGGAATGCCCCACATACAGGAATACTTTATAGGATCTACGTTTAAAACGTAATGATGAAAACTTTATACACATACAATATCCTTTCCAACTGTGATGAAGGGTATAAAAGATGTTGTGCTAGTACACAGAAAAAATTATTGCCGAATTATTTTCAAACAAACGCTTGTTTGGAAATTTTTTTAATTTCTATAAATTTTTTTACTGGTTCAAACAATATTTTTGTTTGATTTTTATTTAACCAACAAAAATGTGGACAACGCTTCAAAAATATAATAAACGCGTTATTGGTGTCAAGTTTTCATAATTTTGTATGAAATATTTAACGCTCTTTAATGTTGTCGTCTTTTTGCATTTTTTTATTTGATCGTAAACAACACTTCTTTATGTGAAATATAAGAACAACAACAAAAAGGACACACAGTCTATTTTTGGACGCTTTAAAAAAGTGCAACTATAAGAAAAACAATAGCAGAGACAACATTACAAGAATCAAAATCCCGTATTAAATTTTTTAAAACTGTTTGGTTAAATACATCAAATACAAAAATAGAATGATGACGAAAAACATATCGAGTCGGTCTGCTGCCGTTTTTGGTTACATTTCTTCTTTAGCAAAGGAAAGGATACAGCAACAGAGAGTGATAAAGAAAAAACATTGTGTTGTGTGTATAAATAAGACTTCGTTCAAAAATTATTCCAACAAAAAAAATGTGTCTCAAAGCCAGCCGGCGGCTCTGCTCTGCCGTCATCTTCTCATACAGTGCTTACTTGTGTGCGCGTCATTGGTTGTGCAAAAACTTTTTTTTTTTATTTTGAAATTTAGTATATGAATTTCAGTAAACTTTTTGTTTGATTCAGTTAAATTATTTGTTTGAAAAAATCTGTTTTTTTTTCAATAAACAAAATGCAAATAAATTGTTTGAATATGCAAATTTGTTTATAGGACCGATTTCAGACACAAAATTGTTTGATTCTACAAATTTTTTGTTTGAATTCAATAGTTCAGTGGTCTTCATCGGTAACCGCGTATGCTAAAAAATCAAATTTTTCAGGAGGGAAGAAAAACCACTCTAGATAATACTATGGGCTAGATATTGAAATTTTTGCACTTGATTATGAGCCATTTTTTCAGAAATTTTTAGAATCATGCTAAAAATTTTACTAAAATAAAGCAATATGGCATTCAAATCGCTAAATCGAAAAAAAGAGCTTGCCCATGAAGAGCACAAAGTTACCCAGCTGTTTTATTATGTATGATTGGGCTTGTCCTGAAATACTTTCTTATTTCGTTTTTATCTTCTTTCCTCCCGAAATACTTTTTTGTTTTTTGTTTTTTGTTTTTCTTATTTCTACTTTAATATTTTTATTCCGCTAAACAAGTCCTCTTTACATTTAAAGTTTTTTTTATTTTTTTTTTTTTTTTTGTTCTTAAGTCCTAAAACAAAAGTTTTAAGAAAATACTCATTATTAATAAAATCATTTTGTTTGCATGTTCTTTCTTTTACGTTTATAAATATTTATTACAATCTATATTTTCATCTCCCCTCCCCCTCTCGCCGCCCAAAAAAAAAAGCTTCGGGGGAAATGTCAACATTTAAGCCTAAAATCCAAAAGTCAAACAGAGAAGGAGGGAGGAAAAATAAAACCTGCAAGAACAGTAATAAAAAAAAAAACTAAAACCACTTTACCAGAAAAACTGCCTGCTTATCATTTTTATTTCCTTTTACATTCCACCAAAATTTTTATTTGATAACTTTAACTGCTAAAGGTGGCAATGTTGGCTCAAGGTATATTACAAAAAAAAAATATTAATGCCACCTTAAGATTTCTAGAGGTTTATTTGTGTGTGTTTGTGTGTGTGTGTGTGTGTGTGTGTGTGTGTGTGTGTGTGTGTGTGTGTGTGTGTGTGTGTGTGTGTGTGTGTATGTGGCTGAGTTTTAGCAGTTTCCCCTGTTATGTCAGATTATTGAAATTAGATTATTTATGATAGCATCTTTTTTTCTGCCCTTAAGGGCAAATGCTTTTTTTTGTTGGTCTTTTACCTACAATATTTGTATATAAATATAGCTTATATACATTTTGATTTTAACTAAAAGCAAACGAGCTTACATTTTAGACGAAATTGCTACAACGCTGTTCCCTTGACACACGAAGTAAATGATATTATGCCTTTCGAAAAGGAAAAGAAAAAGGAAAAATGCCCTGGAAAATGTAATGACTTTTTTTTCCAAATTTTTGCCTCCAAGCAGCATAGACAACGAATAATATCTTTATGTTACCATCTAGGATTTGCTACTTAGCCGCAAAAGCATTTTAAATAACAAATAAAACGAATTTAAAAAAAAAAATCTTGATTTATCCCTTTCTGTTTTAGTAAATTTTTAAAACCTTCTAGAAAAAGGTGTTGCTTCAAAAAAAATTTGTTTTTTTTTTAATATTCTATTTGTAGTTGTTACGGACGCATATCTGCGAAATATGTAATGGCTCTTTGTTTAACTCTCCGACGGGTTATAAATTTCCATTTGCGTTATGTTTTCTTTTTTTAGGGATTGATTTTATCTACTTTCGTTTTTCAAATGGTTAAAGTGCCCTAAATTATAAAGGAGATACGAATTGATATTGGTATTTGTTTAAGAGTTACATGTTCAAAAAATCACAAAGTCGTTGAAAGGAAAACTTTTTCCAAACTGGTTAAACATTTGTGCGTTTTGTAGTTTTACAGACCAACTTGAGGAACAGCGGAAAGTTGTTTTACTTGCCAAAAAAATACTGCCTGTACTTCGAACGGTAACCTTCACAAAGAAAATTTTTATGAAAAAAACTCAGTTTTAAAAAGTTTTATGACGAAAATTAACGCTTCAGTTCTCACACCAGTATCCATGTTCTGTATTTTTAGTGACCCTGCAAATAATAGGACCAGTCCAAACACGCGTGTTAAAAATAGTCCACAAGGGACCAGGACCAGTCCAAAACTAACCCAAACGTATGGAAAAAACCTGGTCTATTTAACATTACGATGTCCTAGGAGAAGACCATATAGCCCACCTTTGGACCATTAAGGAGTAGTTTTAAAACTACTCCATGGTATACTCAAGAGGATTAGTTTTGAAGTCGTTTAAAAACGAAAGCATGTCGTTAATAAAAGAAGACATGTCGTCTGACTACAAACACTTTTTAACAATGACATGGTCCATGCTTGCATTACATCGGACCAGTCCATGGACTTTATCAAAATGGATCAGGTGGTCCAATTTTATTTGCAGGGGAGAACTTCTCGCATTGAAAGATGTCCTAGGAGAAGACCATATAGCCCACCTTTGGACCATTAAGGAGTAGTTTTAAAACTACTCCATGGTATACTCAAGAGGATTAGTTTTGAAGTCGTTTAAAAACGAAAGCATGTCGTTAATAAAAGAAGACATGTCGTCTGACTACAAACACTTTTTAACAATGACATGGTCCATGCTTGCATTACATCGGACCAGTCCATGGACTTTATCAAAATGGATCAGGTGGTCCAATTTTATTTGCAGGGGAGAACTTCTCGCATTGAAAGATGCAAAACAAATCATTCCATCGTTTCTCGAAAAACGAGAAAAATGAGTGTCTGTAAATCATGTTGGAAACTATCAAAAGAGATTACGTCGTTACGTTGTAAATGTCATAACATTGCATTCGAAGCCGTTGCGACATTGCAGACTTTGAGAACGCCAGTCACCCATATCGCCAAAAATGTTACAGATGCAGTCAAATGAGAAAACTAGTTTGTTTGTTTAATTTTATGGCATTTTTGTGTCATTTCTCACATTTCAATCGAAAAGTTTCCCGACGCTAGAGTGACAGGACATGGACACAGCTATATCTTCTATGGATGTACGGCAAAATCATTCCTAAACATTTTCCAAGTAGAAGACGGGTAGAGACCAAGTGGCTGCGAACTACGTCTACAGCGGCGATGGCTTCTTCAGTACACACGGTACGGGCTCGAGTTGGATAAATTTTATCCAAAAAAGTAAATTTGGCCATGAATCGATCCTTGGTATTGAGTAAAGTTCAAATGGATGATTATGCGCACCTTAAACTTGACGAGCTCCTCTTTAAGTTTGGCGAATAGATTGCGAATTTTGGAAATAAATTTTCACTATTTGTAAACGTTGTTCTGGTGTCTTTGCACGGGGATTTGAAAAAGAATTCTAAAAAAGTCAAACTTTTTTTTTGTAGGACAGCTTGTTTTTCGGGTATCCCTGTCGGAGCACCCTAATGTAGCAAACCGAAAAAGGCGGTTGCAATGCTTTGCTTTTAGAAATTCCGATTTTCCATGGCGTAATGGAAAACAAATTTATCTCCAAATATTTTTGTACGAATGCTTTTATTTAATAACGAGTAAGTAACTAAGCGATGGTTTTGAAGATAATTGACATTATTATTCCGGGCACAACGTTGCCGCTCTTTTTGACTCGAACATTTTAAAGAAAAATATCTCGAATTCTCTTTTGTTTTTGCATTCGTGTTTACCCAGATAAACATGTTATCGGCAACATTGCCTTAATATTTTTATTATTTGCAAAGCAAGCAAATTGTCAAAAAAGCGTATCGTCGGGCACCGAAAACAAAAAAAACTAAGTGTTGAACCCAGGCTTTCGATTGCAACCACTCAATCCCTTCAAAGGGGTTTGCCGTTTAACACCCACCACCATTGACGACGGCTGGCAGTCAATAGTCAAACCTCAATCTTTAAACCAAATTGTATTTAACCTTTGGTATATCGAAATTTGCTTTACTTTTTACTTTAGTTGATTTACTTGCTCTTGTTTTCATCTGTTTTTTCGTACTGTTTGTCAAGAATTCTTCTTGAAGTCCAAAGTACATTTTTCTGTTTTTCATGTTTTTGTCTTTCTTTTTCCTTGTTTACCTTTTTCAGCACAACTTGAAGGACAAATGTTAGCTCTATGTTGTCGTGCCTTAGCTTTCAACAAAAATTTGTATTGTGGTTATTTGAACTGTTTATGGGTTTTAACCCAATTTTGATATTTTGATTAGGCTATATTTCACAAAATTTAATATTTATTTTTATGAAAAAAAGGAATTTTACAACATGAAAGTAATTTAAATTTATTGATAATTTTTTATTTTCGACTGAGCTGGGAATCGAACCCAGGCTTGTACAGACAGGCTGCCCTTACATGTTTCGATTGTAACCACTTAATGCATTCAGAGGGGGCTTCCGTTTAACACCCACCGACATTGACGACGGCAGCTCAGTCAGTCAAGACAGAAAAACTTATCAGTAGTTGTTTATCAATTAAAAAAAAATTGCTTAAAAAGTATGTATTTCAATTTAGTTAATGTTATTTTTTTTTTTTTTTTTTTTTTTTTTTTTTGATTAAATTATCATTTTCGTTGTTTTGAAATAAATTTTGAATTAAAATGTTAAATAGATAACAAAAAATCTTAATTGATATTTTCATATAAAATAAAATAATTGAAACTTGTAGAATTGTTGTTGGGAATTATCAAAACCTGAACAATATTTTATTAAATCAATTAACACATTGTTTAAAACAGCAAAATTTTCTGGTAATTTTTTTAATTTAAATTAAAAAAAATTATTTTCTGAAAAAAAAAAAAAATATTCACAATTTTATATTTTTACAATTTTTAGTAATCTTGATAAACATTTTGGTTATTGGTGCAAAATCGACAAATTGTAAATTTAGTCCAAATATTCTTAATGTGATTTCGCATCGGAAAATATGGTTCTAGCCGCAAAACGAAAGCTGACGAATCATTTATGACTCTTTCTAGCTTTAAATGGCAAGGTGCTTTGTTTACAATAATCACCAAATGTCGTGCCACTTTTGTATTTAAATAATAACCCACTTATTTGCTTACTCTGCAGTAAATGAAAACCTCCCGCGTTCCATGTATACGATTTCTGTAGATGAAATTGCTCCAATTAATAAATGACCTCTTATTTTTTTTAAAATTGACGCATTTTTAATTTTAATTAACTAATCTGTGCCAATGTTCTGTAACTCTCGCGTCGAGAAAGTTTTCGATTGAAATGCGTGAAATGAAACAAAAATGCCAAAAATTGAAACAAACAGCTGTCTTTCTTTATGAATAATTAAATAATAAGTAAACTGGCCGTATTGATTGGTACAATTTCAGAACAAGCGCCACATCGTTCATTCTTTTAAAGACTTAAAATGGAAAATGCAGAATTTTTTATTTTATGTTTTTTACTTTTTGACACAAAATATTTTTTCTATGATATACACATTTATTTTCTACAAAAAAAAAAAAAAACAAATTGTTAACCCTTAACTACCCAGTATGCTTTTGTAACGTTACTGACCAGTAGTGTCCAAAGGACTCATTAAAGAAAGGAATGATACTTAAAGAAAACAAAGACAGTATACATTAAAAAAAATGTTTTATTGATATTATTATTATAATAATTTAATTTAATTTTTTGTTTATTTAACTTTAATTAGTTATTTTTTAAACAAATATCTTCATTTACACTTTCAGAAAGGGCTCGTTCAATTTCTTCCTGTGCTATGTTTGTAAAACTTATATTGTGACAAAATGCAATCTGCGATTGATTCATTTATTATAAAAGTAAAAAAACAACCTGTTTAGAAAATCAAGAAGAAGCAATGACTTCAACGCCGAATAGACTGTTTCAGAACGGCGGTCACTTGTATGAAACTTGGGCGACTCGATTCAAATAAAATATTAATGTGTCTATTGGACACTTGTCGGTTGATGCGCTGCTATTTTCGTTTATTGATAATAAATAATAAACTATTTATGCTAAAAATATTTGTATTGCGCATTTCTATTCTCAAGATCATCAGGGTAGAATAGGTAAAACGGGGTTTGTCAAAAATAAATACTTTGGCTTTTATAAGCGATGGAATTCAAAAATGTGTCCGCGAGACACTTGTGGGTTGTTAAGTGTTAATATGACAATTTACAAACATGTTAATTAAAAAAATTGTTACAAATATTAAACAGATTTAACAAATTTTCTTTACGTACTTAATAATAATTTTAAAGTGGCGAAAATACGTAATACATTTTCAATTCAATTTAATACATATTTTAATTTATTTGCTCTCATTTAAGTGCAATAAAAAAATTTAGTAGTCAATGATCGTCACATGCAAAAATTGCTGCCAAAGATTTTACAACGATATAACAGTAATGAACAGCCAAAACGACCTCCTCTTGTAATACATAATCTCTGTATGATTTTGTTATGCTGTGCCCATGTTCTGTAACTCTCGCGTCGAGAAACTTTTCGATTGAAATGTGTAAAATGAAACAAAAATGTCATACATTGAAACACACAGCTAATTTTCTCACTAAACTGTGTCTGTAACTTTTTTGGCGAGTACTAGATGTCACGTAAGGAAATTACTCGCCAATTTACAGAAAAAGTGTGTCTCTAACATTTTGGTGAGAAAAGTTCCCGCTTTGAACTGTCAAATAAACTCACAAATAAAAATGGAACGAGAACAAATTTTAACACTAAAAAAAATTAAAAATGCAAACTGCAAAGAATAATAATAATAATAATATTTTGTTCTTGGCACAATTTTTCATTGTTTAATTATTTTGCTTTTAACATTTGAACAAAATATACGAATGTTTTCTAAGCTCGTTTGCAAACAACAAACATAAAATTCGCACTTTACATTATTTGGTATAGCCGACGGTTTTATTTTCGCTCACGCCGTTGAAAAATGTTCAATTTTGGTAAATTTTGGTCGCCGTCAATGATATGTGTTACTGGCGTTCTCAACGTCTGCAATATCACATCGGCTTCGAGTGCAATGTTTCGACATTTATAACGTAACGACGTAATCTCTTTTGATAGTTTTCGACATGAGTTACAGACACACATTTTTCTCACTTTTCGAGAAACGGTGGAATATTTTGTTTCACATCTTTTCGATGCAAGAAGTTCTCACTAAAGTTACAGAACATGGGTCCTGAATTACAATTGCCCTTTTCTGAATTACAATTCAAAAATCTAAACTAAAACTTTTGCTTTCTGAGTTAAAATGTACTTATCTTAATTACAATGGACGCTTTCTTAATTACAAGTAGAAAAAAAGTGATTCTAACCAGGGTCTGTTACAATATAAAAGTTAAGCCATTCAATTTATTTAGCGAAGTGAATTTTAAGTTCGTTTTCTCTTGTACTCAACCCATTCTTTAAATTTTTCTCCTTTTAAAGTTTTTAGTAAAATATACATTTCCAGTTTTTTTTTTGCTGGTTTTTGGTTTCATAAAATTTTGTTGGCGTTAATGTGTCACTATTTCGCTTCTTTAGCCTGTCTACTTAAAGCATAAAGTATGTTAAATTTTTATCTTATTTTCTGAAAACTTTTTTTTTTTATTTGTACAACATTGTTGTTTTAGTGTTTTTGTCTTTTTAACGGTCGTAGAGTTACCAGAAAAAAATTTCAAACAAAAAAAAAAAAAAAAAAAAAAAGACACAAGACACAAGACAACACCAGCGTCTGAAATGATTGCTGTTAACGTTTCCCTTGATGTTATGGTTTGCCAGGCATAATTATCCTTATAAAAAATTCTCTTTTTTTCAAATTAAAAAAAAAAGAAACAAAAAGTTGAGACAGGTGAAATGTAGGATTTTTTGTGTCTTGCCATGTCAAAGTTAACAAAGCGTGAAATCAAATGTAAATAAGTATGAAAAATTTATGCATGGACGTTATTGTTGTGAACAAAATTAAACAAATTAATTTAAAAGCAGAAAAAGAAAAAATTAAATGTATCATTAAATTATTGAAATGGTTTTTCATGTCAAGAGAGAGAGAGAGAGAGACAGGATTTTATCAGCAGCAACAGCAGAAACGGTGGCTTAAACATGTAAATTGCGATTAAATTTATATTTTAGATTTTAAACATATTCTATGATAACGTTAAAAATATTCATAGATTTATTTAATGATTTATTTAAACAAGTGATAAAAATTCAAACAAGTGAGATAAAATTGCATGAAAGGTAAGGCAACTTATTCATATACATACAGTATGTTCGAAACCTAAGCAACTTGTCTTGATAAAGTAATCAAAGCTTTATATTATTATTATTATTATAATTATTTTGAAGAAATTTCAGATTGGATTTTAAAAGGCCTTCTGGACTGTGGCAAAAATTAAGAAAACCAAAGGATTGGTAAACATGTACTGGTAGCATCCACCTTATTGTAGAGGCACACTAAACCATGGAAGCGGAAATATGGCGTAAACTAGAAACTTTTTAGCCAACTAAGTTCTTCAATGGACCGAATGGAAAATGACACTTCTATTGGTGTTTCAATATGACTATGACCAAAAACACTCGCCAAAACTAATCAAATATTAATTTTCTGGTAATAGGATTCGAGTCTTGGATTGGCCAGCTCAATTACCAAACTTAAATCCCATAGAGAACATTTTCGGCATTCTAAAGAGCCGGTGGGAGCTGGTTGTTTCAAAAATAAGCGGGAGCTGTTGGATTGCTTAGTATGAGTGTGGTTACCAATGTCATTAAAAATTTCAACAAATCTTATTGATTTTATGTCAAAACGTTGTTCGGAGGGCATAGGAAACAAAGGCTTTTATACGAAGTACTGAAAGTTGCTTAAGATTCGAACAGTTATTCAAAGAGTTTCTGTTAGAAAGTAGTTGCATCCCTGTAGGAAACCTGGGTGCAAGGGTCTCCAAGTCAACAGTTTTGTCGACTATATTGGTGACATTGTCAACGAAGTGTCTACACTATCAATAACAACTGAGACGTACAATTCCTATAAAAGTTGAAGAAATAATAAAAAAAAGATTGTTTTGAATTCATATTCTTACAAATAGTGTAGACTTCTTTTGCTAAAATGTACTAGCGATTTTCTGGTTTCAATGTCTACATATGTATGTTCCCAAAGGAACTACCTAGTCAGTACGTATTCAGTAGTACCAACGTCAGTAGTAGATTTCCAATGACACGCTCATGTTAAATGTCTATTGTAATTAACATTGCATGGGGTATAATAAGTCACTAGTACTGGTGACTGTGTCAATAGTGAATCAGTACAGATTCACTAGTGACATTTCCTGCAGGGATAATATAATAAAAATTAACTGCGTTATTTTAATTAAATCTACTTAAAAATAAAATGTAAGTAAGACTTTTATTATAATGTCACAAAGCTCTTTCTATCAATTGGGCAAGATGTGGATTTTAAGCTGACTAGTTTTAACTAGTCTTTTAACATGTAGAACAGCGTTGCCATGCTAGAAAAATACGGCTTCCTGTGTGGTTCCATTCTTCGGGCGTTTTTCGACCAACGCTCTCTTCAAGTAAATCGGCTCCGTGTAAACGTCTGGCACAATTTTGGCAACTAATAATAAATGCGAGCCTTCTAGACTCTAAAAAGCAGACCATTACTTAAGCTCCATGAATATTTTGCTTAAATGATAAAACGGTTGCTTGGACGGGCTTGATTTTCGATTCCTTACGGATCTATTTAACTTCCACTGCTCTAGTTGATCCAGCAGCTTATATGGAATAGGAGCAGCACATATGGATATCTACAGGTCAAACACTCTCTCACGGGTAACAAATCAGCCGTCCCTGAAAAGAATATCTTTTCATGCTTTAAGGTATAAACCACTTTCACTACGTGATCCGCGAAAGTATCCCTTCAAAGAACTGGAAACATTTCTTGCGAAAAGCATGCTTACGGAGGCCTCAGCCAATAATAAGAGCAATAGCGGAGTACCTGGAGCATACTGACTCCCTTAACGCCAGATGACATTAGTGTACTCTAGTGAGTACCCCGTTCTCAAGAAATCCAAAAACTTTAGAGCACTGAAATTTTGGATGTTCATTGCATCCATGGTATGCATGTACTGTGATTACTCTCGATAGATTTTCAAAGTCCAAGGGGAAAATATCGACACAACAGAAACGCTCTTGTAACGGGCCCGCTACTATTTCTCTGTTCCAAAAGGGAAGTTGTGGAACGACGATTGTGACAGGGTAAATATAAATCTTCCTTTACCTACCGACGGCTACTCTAAAGTGCGGTCCTGTTACCAGGCACGGGGTTATTTTGCATTTATTGACCAAAACTTTACGAAACACAGAAGATGTTATATCAAGAAGATAAAATTCCCCAAGCTGCTTTAGTACGAATCCTAAAAGGCGCAGCACATCCCCTGGGGGAGCGCTTTAGAACAAATAACATTGTAAAATTGTACGCTGTTGTATATCATAATGCATTTAAAAAAGCAAATTGCTTTGCTACTGACGTTTTGGAACTCTGCCATAGTCAAAAAGTAAAATAGTAATTGTTATATTCATATGTAACAACTGAATTAATTAGAATAAGTTTACCATCTGGCAACGCTTCTGGTTTGTCAAATAATAAAAGACGTAGATATTAAGAATAATGAAATAAAGCATTCGGTAATTAGGTATAATAAAAGGTGGTTGTTTTTTTTTCTCTCTACTCACGGACCACACGACATTATAGTAATAAAGTCTTATAGTCTCATTGTCTTATACAGGCCTGTCACAAAAATCAATTCCGATCGAAATTGGAAGTGATTTCGTATCTTGCTATACATAAAACGAAATTATTTTTGACAGGAATTGATTTCTTTGAAGGGCCTGATAGACCTGCAGTTTTTATAGTGTTCTAACGAGCAAACGGTAAATTATTTACCGCTTATGTGCACACCGGCTATAAGCAAGTCCAAACTTGCGCATATTGTTGGCTTAATATTAAAAAAGCCGGAACTCTATTGTTTATTTGTTAACAGGAAAAAACCCTAATTAAATCACAATTTTAAGGTTAAAAAAAATATTTTAATGCAACCTTTAATAAAAAGATGCAACAAATTATAACTATGTGCATCAACTTAATATTTTAATCCAAAATGCATTTGACATTTGTTTACTAGAACTAACAAAAAAAAACTCAAACTATCTTAGAAAAAAATTTAGTAACATTTCTTTTTTGACGCCGAATTAGTGTTGTGTCGCCTATAAGCATACCCCCCATCGATGAATTACAATTAGGCAATCCACAAAGAGTTCTTGTGTGTCATATTGGTTATATTTGCTATTTTTCTACGAATGCTAAATTCATTTAATTTTAGCTTATACAACCAATAAGACACAATAGAACTCTTCGTGAATTGCCTAAATATGTGAAAAAACTTTTGTTGATGCTGATGAATATAAGCGAGTTTTGTTTTAAAGCACTGGATATGCAAACAAGCGAGTTTTTGTAGATGAACTTCTCGTTTAAAAGTACCAAAAATGAAATGAAATGCAAAGGAGCGATAAATACTGAAATAGTGAAAGACACACAGTCGTACTCTGAAAGAGTTGAACTGCTTTGTCATTTGAGCACTTTGATTACATATTCGTGAATTTATATAATCATTTTGGTTATATAATTATTTAATTATGTATGTACATACGTTTATACATTTAGGTATTTCCACAGAAAAGTCTACTTTTTGTCCCGTTACGACACCAAAAATTTTTAGTTGTTTCTCTTAGAATAATAAAAATATTATTTACTTTTTAGCATTTTGGTGTAAAGCGCAACTAGCTTTACATTTAGTGAAAGGGAGGAAAAATTTGAACAACATGGTTCTAAAATACAAAACTAATTGCTTGGTGTCGTAGCGTGACAAAAAGTAGTATTTTCTGTGGAAATGCCCATATATATGTCAGTTTAACAAATATGCATAAATAATTTAAGACAAATGGTTAAAAAAACTCATATTTTTTAAATCCAAAGTTGCTGACATTTATGTTAAATATTTATTTGCTTTAAAATAAAATCGTTTTGTTGGTGATTTATTATTTCAATTAATTAATTTGTAGTTTTTTAAATATTTATTTCAATTTAATAAACAAAATGATACTGATGACATTTATTACACTTCATACACCTCTGTCAAATAATTATATGTGCAAGGATCTTCTTTAATTATAATCAAGAAAAACAGTTGTTCAATTCACAAGTTCGTAGTATCGTCGTATATGTTTTGTAATCGTCTGATTATACAATATTGTATATATGGTATTAGTAATTTTCATACAAACCCAGTTGGCTATGTCTTCAAGACAACGTCGAGGACGCGTACAAGACCCATAGTAAATCCCTGACGACATGTTGGCGACAGCCCATGCAAATCGTCGACGACTTTTTCGCACAAAGGGCACTTTAGTCGTAAACGACAATGTGAGCGACATTATTATGCATATTGTCGTTAATGATCATATGGGTAACAATGTGGTTAAAGTTGTCACTGGCGACTATATAAACGACTTTTTCCTCATAAAGTCGTTAATGCCCCATTAGCGACATTACCTTAATAGTGTCGTTGATGACAATATTGTTGCCACTATCTACGATTTAGTCGCCGATAGGTAAGTGACAATTAGGGATTAAACGAACACCAATACTGATATATTGGCCATACTTCAGATTTGCCGATATATCCAGAATAAGGGGAACGGGTAAATGGGCATACCTCAAGGATATATTTACTAAAATTTCTTAGGGTCTTGATGGGCTGTGAATTCCAACTAGTGAATTCCAGGGCCTTGATGGGCTGTGAATTCCAACTAGTGAATTCCAAACTAATGAAATGGCCGATGAGTTTGAGAGACTGGGCTCGAAAATAGTGGATACTGGATGTGTGGAGACAGTCAGACCTCCAATAGGCTTTAGATTAATAAGGGAATGGGTTCTGAACTTAACATATCGTCGACATAATATGCAAACCTGCTAACTTCCAATAACTTTTAATGGAAACAACAAACTTTTTATATTTCATATGCGCAGCTTGAGAGGTTTAACACACTTTAAGACTCAATTTGAAGAAAAACTACATGCTGGTCGACGAGGTTTATCTTTCTCTCCCTTACGGCATTAAAATCTCAATTTACTTAAAAAGTGGATTTAGGAGGTTTGCGTATTGAGGTTACGTTATGGCAATGTAGTCAGCAGGAACATTCACTTTTTGTGGTTCTTGTCCTATCCATTCACGTATTCCAATTGCACAATTGAAACACAGCCGCGAATAACGTTATTAGTTACAAAATATTTATATTTGACAGGCAGGATTATTTATTTTTTAATTTTTAATTTTAATTTTTCAAAAATATTGATAATAAAAGCAAAACATCAAGAAATTTTAATTTTAAATTACATAAAAATTTAAAGTTTTGAATTTGTTTTTAGTAGAGGACAACGTAAGCAACCATTGCATGCATATTGTCGTCAAAGTGGTTCAAAACACGACAAAATGCATGCAATGGTCGCCTAAGTTGTCCTCAATAAAGTCTAATTGAAGACAAGATGAGCGACAATTGCATGTATTTTGTCGTCAGTGTGGTTTGAAACACGACAAAATGCATGCAGTGGTTACTTACGTTGTCCTCAATTAATTATTATTCAAGACTAATTTAAAAAAATGTCTCCAAAAAAGTCGTAAATACGAGTTTTAACACGACAATATACACGTTTTCTTACTTAAGTTGTCGCCATCAATGTTATTTAGGCGACATATTCAAAAATGTTCGGAAGAAATCGTTGACGACATTTTCGTCTATGACCATTTGGCGAACTACGAAAGTGTTTTCTTATAATACAAATGGCTGTTTTTGTTTTGAAAAATGTTGTATTTATGCCAGGCCTGGAAATTTTTGATTTGTTTGGTGAAGTCTTTTCGAAATGTTATAACTACCACCATAAATTTCATTCTTTTGAATGATAAATATATGTTTGATTCATTTCAATTTATTTTTAAAACTATTAATTAAAATTTCTTATCAAATAATATGTATAACCATTTCATCTCGCATTTAAATTCCCATACATTAGGGTGGCCGTTATTTTCTTTTTTTTGATTTCTTATATTCTCCCCCCCCAAATCGGTTCAGTTTTATGTAAAAAAAAATACAAAAAAATTTCGTAGCGATAAGTTGTGTTTTAGGGGGGGCGTCCGCCCCTCAAAGTTTGCCATCAAGCCATTTATTCAAATGTAATTTGTTTGCATATGACTATCTCTGAAAAACAACATTTTACAAGAACATGATATATGGCAATATTTTAGCTCTTCTAGTCAACAACATTAGCCTCGAAGAAAGTTTTTTGCTAAAATTAATATTTAAGAAAATAATTAAGAAAATAACAACAAAATTCCAAACATTTTATATACGTTTTATATATATAAAAGAGGGATTTAATGTCAAGTGAACTAATTTTGAAATCGATGTCTTTCGATTTGGATGAAATTTGCACCAACGTTAGTCCTATTGAATAGTAGTTTAGACACAAATTTTCAAGAAGATCGGTCAAAAAGTTTCTGAGTTTGGGGGGGTCAAAGTTTGAAATTTTGGCCATATAGGTGTTCTTTCACATCCATGTTACTTATTACCAATTGGGGTAAGCAAAATTTGTCCCAAGCAGCTTAGATAGCTATTTGATCAATCTTTAAAAAAAAATTTTTTTTGTTTTTTTTTGAATTTTTTAAAATTTTTTTTTTAAATTTACAACTTGGCAAAAAAAAAAAAAAAAAGTTTTAAATATAAAAAAACTATGTTAAAAAATTTTTTAAAGAGCTAAAAAATATTGCCATATACCATGTTCTTGTAAAATGTTGTTTTTAAGAGATAGTCATATGCAAACAAATTACATTTGAATAAATGGCTTGATGGCAAACTTTGAGGGGCCGACGCCCCCCCTAAAACACAACTTATCGCTACGAAATTTTTTTGTACAGATTCGTATTGATCTTTCCAAAAGTTGTAGTTTTGATTAAATGCAATATCTGCGTTTTTATTATGTTGTTTTAGGCGTTTCTGAACCACTCGATTCTCATAGTTAAGATCTAAATCTTATCTTATTATTTGAAACACACGATGTGTAGTTACATTAAGACCAAGTTCTACTTTTATTTGCATACAACTCATATGGCTATTGGTTGCTAACTGCTGTATCAGCCGTTTGCTCCGATCATTAATGGTGCGTATACGGCCACTACGTTTTTTAATACCATAGTTATCCGGGGTTTTTAAGAAATTTGTTCGTGTTTCGGTGTCTCTTTACGAAAGCAGCAATTTTGGCCAATTTTGATGCCGTATTGTCTTCACCGTGTCTCAATCCACGCACTTCATCCGTTAATTAAGTTCCAAGCAGCATTTTCTAAAAATAAAAATTATAAATTTAGTTTTTTTTTCACCTCTAACCTTTGTTAATGCGCTATATTCACTAAGGAATTGTTTTCTCGTGCTTTGTGTGCTGGTATATTGCCTTGGCACCTGTCAGAAGGCGTTTTGTCATATTGTTGCACATATAAATTTTTTATACGGGGCTTGTGACTAATTTTATTAAAAATAACGGTACTGCGAGTGCGGTGCAGAAATAAATTTAAGAAATAATAAAATAAGCAAAAGAGAATGTGCATATCAAAAACTACTTCTATACAGTTAATAGAACATAAAGCACACAGAAAGGCAATTTTGCACATATAACTATTTGACTGTGTGTATTTATATAAAATATTATATCACTTAAATAAATGAATTTTAATAAATAAATAGACAATATTTTAAAAGCACTCTTGATAAAAAGGGGTAAAATGATATAAAACATAAATAAAAAATAATAAAATAAATACAATTTTTTTTTTTTTTTTGATATTTTTAATTAGGCTAAAGTTCATCAAATTAAATTTTCATTAAATTATTTTTATGAAGAAAGGAATTTTACAATATGAAATTAATTAAAATTTATTGATAATTTTTCATTCTTGACTGTCGCGGGGCTTGAACCCAGGCTTTCACTGACGGGTTACCCTAACATGATTCAATTGTAACCACTCAATCTCTTCAGAGGGTTTTTGCCGTTTAACACTCACAGCCATCGACGACTGCTGGCCGTTAATAGTCAAACATCAATCTTTAAAACAAATTGTATTTAACCTTTGGAAGATCGGACATTTGCTTTGAATGATTATCTATTTTAATTGATTTACATGTTCTTTCTTACTTCTGTTTTTTTTTTTTTTTTGTACTATTTGTCCAAAGTACATTGCTTTTTTGTTTTTCACCTTTTTGTCTTTCTACTCTTGTTGACCTTTTTTAGCACAACTTGAAGGACAAATGTAAACATAGAGCTCGTGCCTTAGCTTTTAACAATGAGGGAAATCACGATGGGTAGTGGAAAGTGTTTCAAATGCGTGAAAAAATACACACATTTGCACAACACAACAACAAAATGTACGTATTTGCAATTTGCTCTTTTTTACTTCGTTTGCACCAAAGTCTTTAAAATAAATAAAATAAAAATCGGTCGCTAATGGGTTAAGAACAGTAAGACCCGTACGAAGGGCAATCAATATTATGCCGCAAGTTTGTTTCAATTAAATTTTGGGTTACAAGAAATTCTTATGTTTGATTTTACGAGGATTGGCTTCGAATTTATCATAGATCGCATTTAAAGTCCACTGCAGAATTCTTATTCAATCCTAATTGTTAGTTTTTAAAAACTTTAAAGTGCGTTTATTAGAAAAATGGTTTAAATTATTTCTTGTAAAGATTAAAGCAGGATCATGTTGATGTTCAATAAGTTTTAATAAATGAAAATTTTTTTTTAATTACTCTATGTAGCAGTTTTGGGTTATAAACCCCCGCTGTTGCTGTGTTGCTGGCTTTTCAGTTTGCTGTTGTAATCAACACTGCTTTTATGTGAAAATGGAATTTCAAAAATAGTTAACGCTACATAGTGCTACAAGGAAGGATTGAGTTGAGAGAAACTCGAAGCAAGGATATTCAGTTTAATAAATTTATTAAAGAATTTACATAAAAAAGAACACCTCAATTATGAATAAAAAATTCCAGGGAGTTTCCTCCCATTTTTCTATATAAATTCAATTGTAAAAATGGGAAAAGCGAAAAAACTGCCGGGGAATTTGTATTCTTCATTGGGCTGAAAATGATTTCTAGCTTTTAGATTATAATTTGAATGTCAAAGCTTTCACATTTAATTTCTATTTTAGCTGGTCTCCATTCTCAAAATCAAAATAGTTTCTAATAAACTTTTATTTTTAGTTGTTTTTGTTTTTATTTTCTTGCTCATCCAATTTCTGCTTAATCAACTTAATTTGAAATAAAACACTTGTTTTGTTTTACAAAAAAAAATTAAATGTTAAAACAGACTTAAACATCTGAAAACATTTATATGAGAATATAAGTAACCACAGCTATACAAAATCATATACATATCGTCAACTTAAATGCAAACGGACGTAACTATATTTTTAATTTTTTTACAGGGGAAGCCAAAAACTTTACAAAATCAATGACAACAAGGTGTTCTTGGCCTTTGAGTTTCTTTAATAAAGTCGCTGTTTTTGATCGAATGGCTCAAAAACTCAATTTCAAATTTTTGTGTAGTTACATACGTTTGCATTTAACTTGACGATATATGTAAATTTCTGTATGTGTGCAAATGAATGTACCCTGCAAATAATAGGACCAGTCCAAACACGCGTGTAAAGAGTAGCCCACAAGGGACCAGGACTAGTCCAAAAGTAACCCAAACGTAAGGAAAAAACATGGTCTATTTAACATTTTGATGTCCTAGGGGAGGACCATACAACCCACCTTTGGACTACTTAGGAGTAGCTTTAAAACAACTGCATGGTATACACAAGAGGATTAGTTTTGAAGTCGTTTAAAAACGTAAGCATATCGTTAAAAAACGACGACATGTGGTCTCACTACAGACACTTTTTAACAATGACATGGTCCATGCTTGCATTACATCGGACCAGTCCATGGAGTAGTCCATTTTATCAAAATGGATCAGGTGGTCCAAATTTATTTGCAGGGTACACAAACAAGAGTTTAAAATTTAAATTACTTTAGCAGACAGAGAAAAATTGGCTTAAAATTCATATTCATTATAAAACATGTATACACACACGCACACACACACGCACCTATTTGCATGCAAATCCCTATAAGAACAATTTAATGTATGTTCGTATATATACATATATAATATGCATATTATGCTTCCATACTTATACCTTATAGCCTGCAGTATTATTCATATATTTTCATTTAAATTTCCACCATTATCTATACTAGAATGTGTGTATATGTGCATGTAAACGAGTATGTTAATTTCTCTGTATAAGTGTTAGTGTTAAAGTTTGTATTTGCGTGCTTTAATGTTTCCTACCGTTAATAAATTTCAATGTTCTCAACGTTGTCTATGCAACGTCGTATTTTAATATTTGTAAACATTCACACACGCTCACACACGTGAACACACACACATACGCAAGCACGCAACAAACATTTCCACACATACAATCTCTTATTTTATCCACTATACTTAACTTTAATTGAAGTCTATAGTCCACATGATTTTGATGTTGATTATAACAGTAGCTTTGGCTTTAGCTTTAGCAGCAGCTGTCGGAAGTCAATGTTATGCTATTACAGTCAAGTGTACATGTGTATTAATTTGCGTTTATATCTGTATGTAATTTGCTTATATTTAAAAAAAAAAAAAAGGCAAAACAGAAGCGTTTCCTGCTTCTATTAATATAGCAATGCGAGCCAAAGGTTTGGAAACCAGGCATGATCACTTAAGAGGAGACGAATCCCTGAAAATATTTTAAAGGGAATTTGAAAAATTTAACAAATAATTTCTAAAAGGGAATATGTTCATTATAGCAGTGTTTTCAATGTAAGCATCTGCACGAATCTCTATAATGATGTTCATAAAAACTATTATTATATTTTTTTGTTCGCTTCGGTCGTGTTTAGTAAGATGTGTAATGAGTGACTATGATATGAGAGCAATCAACAGTCGATATTTAAGAGGCAAGAGAGATGAAGTTAGTTTCTTCACTTATCGAGACAATATGAACATTAATAAGTGTGAAACAAAACAATTATTATAAAAATCTCGATTAAGTTCGTAAAAAACACACCATAATTTAACAGTCAGAGAACAAAAAACCAAAATAACATTGCAATAAGATTAGGAATTATTTTTTTTTACCTAAACTGGTACCGCGAAGCTCTACGCTTGTCTGCAGAAGACCAGAGTAGTTAGATCTAGATGATAGACTAGATCACGACCACCTAGCCTACCGGGGCACTCTAATTACTATTAATATTAAAATATCAAAAAAACCAAATAAGTTTTTGTCTTCTATGTAACATACTCAATATTCAATACAAATTTGAATAAAATTAGATATATTTAATTTTATTTTCCAAAAAATATTCACTAACTTCAAAAATATCGGGTGATTTTTTAGCTATTATCTTTTTGGCAACACTGGTTTAAACAGCTGAGGCAAGTTTCGTGTTTTGTTTCACTGTCAAACATCTTCAGTTTGGTCTATAATATAGCCATGCATCGTCTTACAAACGAACAACGCTTGCAAATTATTGAATTTCATTATCTAAATGCGTGCTCTGTTAAGAAAGTCCATCCACTTTTTTATCGAAAAATTGTGTTCAGCGACGAAGCTCATTTTTGGCTTAATGGGTACGTTAATAAGCAGAATTGTCGATTTTGGAGTGAAGATCAGCCAGAAGCATTGCAAGAGCTACCAATGCATCCAGTGAAAGTCACAGTTTGGTGCGGTTTATGGGCTGGTGACATCATTCGACCGTACTTCTTCAAAGATGATGCGAATCGTAACGTAACTGTGAATGGTGAGCGCTACCGTGAGAGGATATCCAAATTTTGTTTGCCCAAAATGCAAGAGCTTGACTTGCATGACATGTGGTTTCAAGAAGACGGTGCCACATGCCACACAGCACGCTTAACAATGGACTTATTGAGAGGCGAGTTCGGTGAACATTTTATTTCACGTTCGTGACCGGTCAATTGGCCGCCTAGATCGTGCGATTTAACGCCTTTAGACTATTTTTTGTGGGGCTATGTTAAAGCTCATGTCTATACACACATCCCCGCTTCAATTGACGCATTGGAAGACAACATTGAAGCATGTATTCATGAGATACCGGCCGAAATGTTGGAAAGCGTATGCCAAAATTGGACTAAGCGGATGGACCATTTGAGGCGCAGTCACGGTCAACATTTGCATGAAATAAACTTCAAACATTAAATTATATGCACCGTACTATCGATTCAAATAAAGATTTCATGCATTTTTCTGAATTTTATGGGTATTTTTTTTTTAACTTTCTTAAGCGTAAACGTTAAGGCCGACTTCAATGGTTGTTAGTTATTAAAAAAAAGTTAACGGCCCAATAAGCACAAATTTTTTGTGAATTCCAATGTTGGAATTCCAGTGTGAATACAAGCTTGAATTACATTTGAAATCCATCCTCTTTCCAGTCTGTTTGAAGTTTGTTAAAAAACAATAACAAATTTTTTTGAAGCATATGTTATATATGGTACAGAGTTGTTGCAAAATTATTGTTCAAATAATGTTATAGCACTATTTAAATACTGTTGTTACTTTGCTTGAATAACACTGAAATTCCATGCTTGAATTCAACGGTAAAAACTGATTCGGTTCGACTTGAATTCCACTGCAATTCCATGCTTGAATTCAAGTGTTAAAACAGGTTCGGTTCAACTTGAATCACACTGTTATTCAAGGCTGGAATTACACTGTTAAGGTACTGTTTTGTTCGACTGTAATTCAATGGTTAATTTTGCTGGATTCGCTATTGAATTCAACTGTGTTGCAACTGTAATTCAACACTGGAAATTGGAAATTGTGACTGGATTTCAAATGTAATTCCACTTGAATTCCAGCCTAAATGCTTATTGGGGGGTCATATGGCGTTATTTGTTATATAAAAATTTAGTAATGTGGTGTATTCGTATGACAATAACAATCTTAAAATTCTATCCATGAGCACGGTTCAAGACATTTACGTCCTACGTTCACACGACGTAAAATCCAATCGTTTTACATTTTTTTTGTGAAGTGTGTATTAATACTTCATTTTACTTTAGAATTAAAACTTTTTAAATTTTTTAATTTAACGAGTACTTCCCCTACTTATTATTATTTTTTTTTATTTCCTTTTTCCCTTTGCGGTGAAAAAAAGCAAACGCAACCATAAAATTCTTATTAAAAACTCCGGTTTTGTTGTGTATGTATTTACTGCAGTGTGAACATGTGTGAGTGTAGTCGCATCTGCATTTGTATGAGTTATTATAACTTTTATTATTTTTTTTTTTTTTTGATTTTTTTTTTTAAGTTCTCGTTACTGCCGCTGTGTTATTATTATTGCAGTTTTAAAATATTTTTTAATATTAATTCATTTGTAAAATAAAGTATTTGGTTTTGAAGTTTTTCCCGTCTAGTACTTTTTTTTTCTCTCACAGTCATATTGGCAGAAATGCAACTTTGTTATTTAAATTTTTTGCTGCCAGTTGCAGTAAATACATTTTTTTTCTCTCGGATTTGCTGCTTGTTATTATTTCTGGCAGTTATTATTGTTGCTGTTTCTGCTGTTGTTGTTGCCATTATTGTTATTATTATTATTTTGTATTGCATTTGCATTTTCATTTATAGTGTATAAATATAATTTTTTTTCTCATTTAAAAAAATTCTTGTTTTTTTTATAATTTTCTTCATCATACGAATATTTATTTATTCCGCTCAGTTGTTTGTAATTTTTATTTTATTAAAGTTTTTATTTTATTTTTGGTTTCAATAGGGCTGCTTTTAAATTAATGAATTATTATTGTATTGACTTTTTGTGGCCTTAAGTACGGAAAACGTATTAATGATATTTTTTATTTTTTTGTTTATTATTGCTTTGATGTAGCTTATTTTTTTGTTGTTGCTTTTGATGTTCAATATTTATTTAATGTAATAAAATTTTGTAGTTGCAGGACAAAATAAAAAAATTTAATAGGAAACCCTATTAGTTTCTTTTTATTAAAAGTAAATGGATTGTGCAAACTTACAAGCGGTTTTAATGAGTTTTTAATAAATTGGACTGCACAGATTTAACGTAAGAAAAATATCGTCCTTTTATAAATTTATGAAAAGATATTACAAATAAAGTAAATCGCATTCTAGAAACATTTTCGTCTTTGTTGGCGTTTCAATGTATAACAAGAATTTTTTTATCAGCTCTAGTTTTCGCTAGTTCTCTAGTTTCACCCATATTAGCAAAACTTTAGGAGGCTTTGCTCAATTTCGTACGATATCTCTGAAACTACTTGGTAAATTTTGGAATATTATTTTTTTTTTTTGAAAATTTTTTCTGAATATAACTCCTTTTCAAATTAGTTTTTACATAACGCTATTTCGCGAAAACTAGAGCTCATCAAAAAAAAAAAAAAAAAAAATGCAGATTCGCGTTATTTCTACTAAACGAAAATGTTTGTCGAAATTTGTAAAGAAATCTGATAGAGCATTTGAAATTTTGCCTTATTTGGCCGTCAAGCTAAGTTTATTTTAGGTTAATTCCCTACAAGAACAATAACATTCAATTTCTGCAGCATCTGATGGGCATTGCTGATGGGTATATGTATATTACAGTTGTCAATTATTCGCCTTTCAGCTTTGTGCGAATAATTCAAATAATTGTTTTTGTTCGTTCGATCAAACGATTAAATCTGAAAAATTATTCGATTAATCGATGAGAATAACGAATAAAACATTTAAAAAAAAAAAAATTTTATTTATTAAATAAGATACATCCGTCTATTTACAACTATGGAAAATCTCCCATTTTCTTCTTTGTTTTTTCTCAAATCCACTATAACTTCTTATATTTTTGATGCGTACAACTTTTCGTCCGTTTACAACTATGGAAAATCTCCCATTTTCTTCTTTGTTTTTTCTCAAATCCACTATGACTTCTTATATTTTTGATGCGTACAACATTTCATCTTAACTCCATAAAGGGGTTGCAGACCTTCCATCTTCAGCCAAACTTCTGCATACAATTTCTTCTATATAACAACCGCTGTCTGTCTTAATGTATTTTTCCTTTGGTACAAGTTCGGCATTTTTTGATGTCGTTGGATTATCTTATACTACATCGTTTTCAATGGTTATATTGTATCACTTATAATTGGGTTCTTAAACGCGTTTAAGCAACTCGAACGTGATTAAGTTCTTATCACATCAAAATCGAGATGATTAACCATACATTGAAGTGCTTTGTTAATCACTTCAAATTGACATTATTACAACTAAATCACTTCATTAATCACATCGAATCAATCGGTCACCATGCCCGTACCCCTCACGTGTACAATTGACCACGATCTCTTTTTAATGTTTTTAATTGTCCTTAAATAATTCATAAATTTTCACAATTGTAATATGTTTAAAATAATGTTCTGATAACTTTGTAAAAGTATTTGTATCCATTTTTAAAGAAATATAAATTTGTTTGTTGTGTTTTTTTTAATCAACTGTCATCTTTATCATCTACAAATGTAATGTGAGCGGCTCTGATTAACTTAATCAACATTTTGCTCAAAAGCGTTTAAAAAGTCAAGTGTGAACATACAAAATATATATGTATAATACAATAACAGCTCTGTATTTTTTAGCTTTTTTTTACTTCTAAGTTTTTCACCCGAGAGTGAAAGATCCCATTTTTTGAAAATTTTTTTTTGATTTAAAAAGAAAATAGCTGTTACAATTGTTGGTCAAAGATTTGTTTAATAAGAGCATAAAATACATTTTTGAAATACTACCCAGCAAAAACTTGGTAATGACTTGCCATTACTGAACAACTTACTTTTCAATGACTACTTCATACCATCTGTATTACATAGAAGTAGTTTGGTAATGTCTGACATATAATCTGATACCTAAGTACTTGTGTATGAGTTGATTAACGAAATATATAATTCATTTGTAATAAAATGCATCTACGGTTGAAGTTTTTTCAAATCTAATACAAATTGATTTAAAATATTTGTTCTTACAATTTGTTTTTTTTTATTATAAATAAAAAACAATTTGTAATAAATTTGAATATGAAAAATTATACTGAAATTTTATAGTCATGACATGTTAGTTGTAATTTTGGTGACATCGGAGAAATAAGTTATTTAAGTCCCTATTTGTAAGCGAATGTGGTAATGACTTATTTAACTCCCTATTTGTAAGCGAATGTGGTAATGACTTATTTAACTCCCTATTTGTAAGCGAGGGTGGGAAGTACTTGCCTCCAATGACGTCACCGTGTTCAAATAATGAGTTAAAATGCCAATGTATAAGTAGTGCAGAGTCGTTATATTAGCTTTTTAACTGATTACTTTGCAATGTAAGTTTTTGCTGGGTACTTAACACGTTTTTTGCTTACTAAACATTGAGATTAATTACAATGAGGACTATATCTACAATATTTTTTACCTTTCCTACATTTTTTATAAAATCGCTAAAAACGTATGAGCATAAATCAAATTCTAAGCTATTATTTCTTATGTCTTTTATTATAAATTTATGTTTTAATAAAAAAATTGTTTGATTAATCGAAATAATTTAATCGATTTATTCGTTATTCGAAAATCGGAATTTTAAAATTATTCGAACAAGAGCTTGTTTTTGTTTGATCGATTAATCGAATTATTCTTAATCGGTTGACAACTCTAGTATATATGAACATCAGAAGTTTCTATCATTTTATTAAGGGCAATACGAAAAAACCCATGTAAACATTCGTAAACGTGGGACATTGTTTCCCTCTCATACTTGTGAACTTTAATATATACACGTGAATTTAATGGAAAATTGCAAGTGAGTTAGTTTATCAGTTTCGTATGCGTTAATTTCAAGCAGCAATTTCTTGAAGGGTTGTTATTTATCAATTCATCGATTCACGAACTATGTGAAAACAAGTTTTTGGAAGGAAAACGGCATCCGCCAACATAACATTAAACTAGAATACGTTCTTAAAAATAGAAAAATTGATGTTATGGTGGTCTCGGAGACTCATTTGACCTCAAGAAATTCGTTAAAAATCAATGGTTTTAATCTACATAATACCAAGGACACTCAAAATCGGCCATTTTGGTAAGAGCTCGAATAAAACATTTCCTTATGTGTGATGTTCGTAAAACCTACCTTAATGCAACAATCATTTGGTTACTCTACTGCCCACCAAGATTTACAATATCAAAAAGCCAATGTCATAAGGATTGTATATCACTAGGCCCCTGATTCTTGGCTACTGGTGCTTACAACGCTTAACATACTTTTTGTGGCTTACGACTTATAACACCAAAGGGTCGAGTTTTATTTAATACAGTTTTTAAAATTGATCTTAATGTGATTGCGATTGGACAGACAATCCACCAAAGATATTAGCAAACAAAAAAGGCATAGCGAATGAGAATTGCAAACACTCAAAAAGTCTTATTTTCAACGATATCAAAGCTTAACCTACTTACAACTACAATTAATGTTGGGAGAAGTCGAACAAATTGTAGGGGTTGAATTTAAGAAAAAACAAGTAAGAGTGCTTTATTCGGCTGTGCCGAATCTTATATACCCTTCACCATTGTGCGAGCAGAATAAAGAGCAACTAGACAAACACTAAATAAAACTGGCAAATATTTTTTTTAAATAAGAGACAACCGGTTTTGAACTTCGCTTTTCATAAGGGCCCAGAATATATATACTTTATAGGGTGTAGGATCAATATTGTAGAAATTACAGTTAAGGGTATAAAAAGAGTAATCTTCGGGAATTCAGGGGTCTAATCACCGAATTCGATACTATCGTATCGAATAAACTATTGAATTTTTTTGCATACGATAGACACTGGCGTATCGAATGAAAACTCGATAAATGTAATGTCGAGTTACTCGATGTCGAATGCTATTATTTCCAATTCAATACATTTCATTCGATATCGAAAGAGGGTATTTAAAAAAAAATTTTGGTCATAACTTTTTTGTATCTAAACCGATTTTCCCGAGGTTTTTATAAAATATGTTCTACTAAAAATTTCCGATATTTTGATATATAGGTCATATCCATAGGACATATGGCAGCCCTAAAATTTAAGTTTTTATAAAATTTTTAATTTTTTTTGTACGGGAGGTACCACGCCCACTTCTCCAATCCCGCCCACATTTTGTATGATGGTGTGTATTGGCAACCTAATATGTGTTCCTAATTTGGAAACTTTGGCTCTTGCCGTTCTCAAGTTATACAGAAATAAAAAAAAATACAACAACAACAAGGGATTTTTGGAAAAATTTAGAGGAAGTCGTGGTTTTTTGCTCATATCTCCGTCATTTTTGGACCGATAGCAAACTTAAACGGAGTATATGTGATATAAATATACATCAACCTAGTCCACATCATTTCTGGGGTTTTCGGAAAACCCATTTCAACATACACACGGACAGACGGACAATCGGATTTGAACTTCGCTTTTCATAAGGACCCAGAATATATGTACTTTATAGGGTGTAGGATCAATATTGTGGAATATAGAAACGGAATGACAAAGTTATATATACCCTCTTACCTTCGGTGAAGGGTATAATAAACACACTGTTTATAGTTGGTATTTTGTTTAAGCTTTGATATCGTTGCAAATAAGACTTTTTGAGTGCTTGTAATTCTCATTCACTCTGCATTTTTGCTTGCTAATATCATTGACTTTTCTAAAATTTTTTTGGAAAATGTTTCCTGATGAGCCAGTGAAATGAGCATAGTAACTGGCTTATCCCCCCACAATAACTTTCAGTGTTTATATCAAGAATAAGAATTGGGAATTAAAAAATACTTTGATAATAGTTAAAAAAAATTTATTTAAAAACTATGCTTTAAAATAAAATATTTAAATAAAAATGAAATATAACAAGACAAATGTTAGTATTTTAAAGTTTTGACTGAAAGAGCACAAAAACAATGTAGATGTTTTAAGGAGGCCAAATCCGTTAATTTCTAAACCCCCCTTGTGAAACACGAATGGAAATTGGACACGAAATGATGTTGGAAAAGAAAACCTGTTTTTGCAACATTTAGAAAAATTTAGTAACCACTAATTAACCGAACTATATATCAGTCAATTTGCCACCTGTCAAAAAATTTTAAATCCCCACAAATGCAACCAATTCCTATGCCAAATACCGAATTGAGAAGCTTTAGTTAGCAAAGCCGTTGCTTATAACACCATTGAGGAGGAAATCCTTTCTTCCAGTCGATGGCCCGCTATACAGAGCAACTTTGGTTAGCGATTGGGGATTTCGAATCCCGCGAGTTCGAGTTCGGGATTGGTACGTATATTTTTAAATATAAACGTATAACATATGATAACATTTGAGGGGCTTAAAACGGTGGGGAGTCACAATCCAAACGGACGTAAAGCCATAATTTTGATATGGCCTTAAGTCTCATATCAATTTTAGTGGAATGGGACAAAAAGCCATTATGGTGTCCCATTTGATGTGTTGCGCTACAAATGCTTATATGGTATAACAAAGACCTGCTTCGCTAACTAAAGCTTCGCTGTATAGCCGGCCTTCGGCCAGGCGCAAGGATTTTCACCTCCATGGTATAACAAACACTGGCTTCGCTTACTAAAGCTTCTCTGTATAGCCGGCCTTTTGGCGGACGCAAGAATTTTCTCCTTTATGGTATAACAAGTACCGATTTCGCTAAGTAAAGCTTCTAAAATCTGTCTTGTTTCCGAACGAAGGCCGTTTACGCAGAGAAGCTTTAGTTAGCGAAGCCGGTGTTTGTTATACCATAGAGGAGAAAACCATTGCGTCCGGCCGAAGGCCGGCTATGCAGAGAACCACTTGTTAGCGTAGCTTTTTCGGGTTTTTTCCATATATGAACGACGTCCCCAAATTTAGGGGCTTAGTTCATTTTAGGTTTGAGGAGTTAATTCATTGGGGACTTAGTTCATACCTCCATTTTTCACATAAAACAGGGCGACATGAAACAACAAAGCATTTTCTACATGAAATAGGGTGAAATACAATCATTATCAAAAATATGGCTTTATGTCTCATTTTACGGAAAAAATTTATGGCGTCAAGTCCCATTCCATTGAGACATAAGGGCATATGCCATTAAGTCTCAATATGTCCTTTATGTCCTATGGCTTTGTGACACCCCACCGCTTTAAACACAGGGGGTTCAAGTGACTTATGTTTAATTATGAGACAAAAGCGGTTGTTAAGCAGGTAATTAAATGTCAAGTGCTTGAATTGTTCACCATATCTAGCGTCCGTATGAGAATCCTACACTCACCTCTTGTGCTCTGAACAACTTTTCCGAACTTCACCTATAATTTCATATGTAAACTCAAATTTAGAAAAGCCCCTCATTTGAAATGTTAAATGCACTTAGAATTTTATATAAAATTTTAATAAAATATAGTAATTGGGTTTTACTTCATTTACAAAATTTGGGGACTTCATAAGAAACATTCCCTTATTACAAAGTTAAAAATTATTAAAAAGAAAAAATTAACAAAATTCCCCAATCGTTGTTGCTTTTCTCGATACAAAAAATTGGGGGATTCGTTAATTTTTCGAGACTTAGTTCAGTGGGGACTTAGTTTGAAGCGCCGGGTCCATGACTGCCCTTGGGTCCCAAAAAGGGTATACCCTGTAAAAGTTTCCTCTCAATATTGAAGTGAAGGGTATTTCAAGACGGGCTTAAAATACTATGCTTTATTTATTACTTGCTTATAAACTTAAAACTAATTTCGAGAATACAAGATCCAACTACTTGCCATTATACCTGAGACAAGGAAACATCCAACAATAAATATTTGGAACAGATATTTAATTAATATTTTTTTAAAGTTATTTTTTTTCAAGCTAATAAGGCCTAAATTTCACTGCCAGGCCCGCAATGTCGACAAGAATATTTATTTCGCATATTTATATTTATGTTCTTGTCGCCATCGTGAGCCAGGCAGTAAATTACAATATTTTGTTCCCGACGTTTTTATTTATTTTACTTAAAAACTAAAACTAATATTTTTTGTCTTTTTTCATTTCAGGTATGTTCCTTTATTAATTGCTTCAAGTAAGTTTAAGCATTATTTTATTTTTTTTTTTAAATTAAGGAACTTTTAAAAAAATCTTATATAAAAAAATCTTACCTTAGAGTGCATTTATACGATGTCTTTTTAGACATGTCGAAAAAACAAACACGTTTGTTTTGTTTGTTGGCGATCGCGTTAGAGAAAAAAAGAGGGGTTGCCAAAGAAACACAAAATGAGTTTTCATTGTTTTTTTCAATACTAACCGCGAAAATAAGGTAAGCGCCAAAAATCTAATTTTACGGGAGAGAGTTTTTTATATTTTATTTCATATAAATTTTGTATGAAATCTGTCGCTTACGATAAAATTGTTTAAGCTATAAAATAGTAACGGTACCTTATGTAACCATGGGATTATAGAAAATGATGAAAGTCATTTATTACAAAAAAAAAAAAAAAATTGAAAATAATGTCGCTTACGTTATTTTCGCTCTTAAGGCTCGAAATGTATATTAGACAATTAGACATACGAATAGGCATATTTGGACCATCGTGAAAATGCAAAAGGTTGTTTTTGGTATGCGAATAAGAAAAAGTTAAAAGGGGAAACTGAAGAAATTATATGTAGGCTTGTTGTATGATCGAGTTGCAACCCATATCCAACGCAATCGTGAAAATAAAGAGAAAAAATTTGTGGTTACAAGATTTGGAGTTTTTAACCCTTTGAGGACCAGACTTTTTCTGCCAATGCGATTTTTAATTTTTTCTTATTTTCATAATATGTGGCCCAATAATAGCAACTTCAAAAAAAATAGGACCCCCTGGTCTTCTCCTTACCCCTCTTTTTGCTTGGCAAATATAGTTGCCTATGGGCTGAAAGAGAATTTTTTATCCAAAAAATTTAATTGAAAAATATAATAAGGGTCCTCATGATATCGTTTATAAGTCTCGTAAACTGTGCAAACTGTGCATTCTTACACCCTCGTAAATGAACTGTCAAAAATTGTATGAGAATTCATTTAAACAAACTGCTTAAATTTGCCCAACAATTTTGACTCGTAAACTTACGCAGTTCAATTGTGCATTTATACAGACAAATTTTTTTAATGCTTACCGCCGTTTTTAATGAAAACTTCAAGTGTAAATAAATCACAAACAATCAATTCTTGTAATAATATAAGCATATTAGTCTTTTGGCTTTCTTTATGCATGTTTAAAAACAAATTTCATTTATAATTTACAAATTCCAAGTTTTTTATTATATTTTTGGTTATTTTTTTTTTAATATATTTTTTATTGACGTTTCTATTTGAAATGACATTAATTGTTTAAAATTACACAAAACTTAAAAAGGATCTTCATGAAACGAGTCTCGCAAGTTTACCCATTTGCACAAATGGTAATTTTAAGCAATATCATGAAGACCCTTAATGTTTTATACATTTTTTATTTATTTAAACTATTTAAAAAGTAATTTATAAATAACTAACAATTTAAGATACGTCCTATACGTGGTATTTGCCAAAACAGTCACGTGATGTAAAGCAAAGAAATACATTGCATATAGTAAAAAATACATTTGTGAGGGAATTTGCGTGGTCTTGAACAGAAGTCATTAATCCTTTGCTAAAGCTGCCCGAAAATCAATCGAGGCCACTTTTGTCGCGAAGCTGTTGCCAACATGAGTTTGCTATATATCACGTTGCTATTATGGACGCATATTTTGAAGAGATCAAAGAACAATCGAATATTAAACCGCCATTTGCTTCTGCGATCATACTCATAACCTTTTTTTTAGTCCATGAGATCGACACCTCCCATTCCCTTGTTGTAGTGCTGTACAACCAACTGCTTGTCCTGCAACAGGCCGCTTCACTTTGCACACCACAGTTGGGTTGTTGGGTTGGACTGCTGCACAATCATTATGCACATTTCTGAAACCAAAAAAGTATAGAAATAAAGTAACTACTATTGCAATATAAAAACTTGCAATTATAAAAACTTACCTTGAAAATAACAAACAGCATTGAACACACCATACGCTTGCGGCATTTCCACATGTGCATTTACAATGGGTTTTAGAACTTGCGAATGTTCATATATGCATTTCTCCTGAGATCCGGTGAAAACGGGGCTTTTGTAGGCAAGCGTCTCTCTGAACCAGAAAGTCTTCTCTGGTATTACTACAGCATTTGAAGTCGATGCAATTGGCTCATCCTCTACAGCAACTTGTACCGCTTAACGACCAACGCGAGCCTTTTTAATTACAGGAGATTCTATAGGATTATTTCATTCACTAATAACTTCTATGGGCTCATCCTCTTGGATTTCCAAAGCGTCATTTTCTAGAAAAACGTTTCCTCTTCATCCATATATGTATGCAGCAGCTTCTTACTCAATGTCACTGGTGTCGCAAAACCAAAGTTGCTCAATTTCGACCTGGTTAAGGAAAAGAAAACGATCAATACACAGTTTGATCAAAAATAACACTCGAAATTCAACAATAATACACTTTTAAATAGTAATGCACGAAATACGTATGCTCTGATTGATTTAGTATAATAAATGAATAAAAACAAACAATCAGCGCACATGGCGTTTTAGCATAATTCGGGTACGCTGAATCCCATGGGGCCCACCGTTTTTTTAGTTTTACTTTTCTTAATGAAAATTTTATAGCGCAATTTCGGTTTTTTTTTGTAATTTCAATAAACTAAACCGTTTTTGAGTTACGCGAATATGTGTTGTGCAACCTCCTGCATTTTCGAAATAACGATATGTCTCGAAAACAAGAGCACAATTGGATTCAGCGTACCCGAATTACGCTAAAACGCCATGTGCCCGGCTTTTCTGAGAAAAGCGTCAATTTTGAGCACAGTGTTGTCTTTTTTTGCTATCGCAAAATATGTGAGAGCTTCCAAAAGTACCCTACATTCTGTATAATTTCAATAAAACTTTTAAATGAAACCCAAATTAGAACGATTAATTTACTATTGGGGGATTCACGAGGTGTGCTATCGAGTCATATTGTCATAATATCATAATCCTTAAATAATAGGACTTTTTATGCTGTGTTTATTGTTTTGTCATAACAGTAGAAAACTAAATAATGAGGGCTAAGTATGCCCGAAACTTTTTGGTATCTCTAGAGAGAATAATAAAAGTTTTCAAAACAATATTTTTTTCTAAATTTACGCTTCTTAGCCTTAATTGAAATGGCAAATATATAAAGAAATCCGCTTAAAATGGCTGGTAAAACACTTTACCACAAAAAATGTTACTTTGTCCTTTGTATTATTTATATTTATTTCCAAAAACAAAATTCTTATTAAAAAAAACTCCTCTCCTTATTTAAATCTTATATTTTAATTGGAATGTCATCTAAATCGGTTTCCCTCTGGAATACAATAATACAAATATAACTAAGTGATTAAAGATATACACGTTTTTGAACTACACCCCAACTTTCATCACTACATATGTATAAATTGACTTTACATTAAAACGTTTAAACATATTAATAAAGATACATTTACATATGAATAAACATATACAGATATACTTTTTTGTAATTTGCAACTAATGTCATTATTTACAACTTTATTTGATTGTTACAATGAAACAAGCAAAAAAAAAAAAAAAAATCGTAACACCAGCAACTGAAGTGACATTTTTTGTAAAAACAACATTCATCAATGACAAAATGTTTGTACACGTTTTATTTAAATATCTCAACAACAGCACCAACACCAATAAACAATCGTAAATGACCACTACTAACACTTACAGAATTGGCAATAGTGGCTCACACATACAAGCACTAAAACAAAAAAAATTTAAATAAATGAAACAAAAGAGGACTATACTTGACATCTCAACGAAACAATAAATCAAATACATGTTATTTGCCGAGTTCTATAGATATATATATATATACATACACACAAATACATACATAAACATTAAAACTGAAATGAAGGTTGAATTCGAAAACTTATAATAACACTAAGCTACACAGGAAATGTGCAAGGGTTCTCCTCTAGCAATTCAATTTTTTTGTTGGTGTTCATAAAAAGATAACAGAAAAACTTGAAATTTTTTCGAACACCTCGCTTTGTCCTTTTTTTTAGTGAATCGAATTATTAAAGACAAAAAAAATTTATTATTATGAGGGGAAATCATTAAATAACCATATTAACCTTACTAAGATTGTCTGTGATAATTTTATTGTAACAATAACAACAATATGTTTGTCACAAAGTTATTTTAAGAATAACATTCGACTCTTTTAGCCATATATTTCAAGAGAAACAAGTTACCGTTTTTTAAACCAACTAAATGACAACCAAAAACATTTTCCGATATGGTCACCTTCAACAAACTCATTTTAAACGAACATTTTTTTTTTGCATATTATGCTTACTTTTACCATATTATTGGCACCGGTAACCATATTATGGTTAAATTATTTATCGATCAAGAAAACAACAACCACATTACGGTTGCTTTCGAACATGGTTTAAATTATAATAAGAATAATATGTTTGCCTGAAATAGTAGTTTAGTTGTTTTTTAACCATATCATGTTGCCCTTGGAAAAGAGGAATATGTTTTTGTTAATTTAAAACTATACAATTACACTAGCCAACAAGGTTTTGGACTGAAGCAACCAAATATCTTTCCTAGGGTAATTTGGTGGGCTGAATCCGAATCTGTAATTGCTTTTCTCTATCACGTCTATCACTCGAGATATAAAAAATGTTTTTATTCGTTTTTTACATAAAAAAATCACTAGTTTATTAAAACATCAATGAATTTTCAAAAGTGAATGGCGTTATTTGAACGTCGTTTGTATTTTGCTGGTTCGGTTTCACGTATTAGAGTCCAGCAATAGTCTCCCAGCATGCTTTTGTCCCGAAATTTTTCATAAATTCTTTCAATTTTAAATCAATCTTGGTGAGCATGCTCCTCTTGTTCGCGCTCACTGCACCCATTTTTTTTTTGGAAAAAATCTAAACGCGAATGATGGATATGCAAAACATTGCAAGTTTCTGACTGCAAAACCAAAATAATGTAAATATGAATATTTTATTGATTCTGATATTGCATATCCTTTTTTCCAACCAAATATTCACCACACACAAAGCAAAAATAGCTTAAATCAGTAACACACGATCTCCCTGACAAGCTTAAGCGCTACTATTATGAAGATTTAGAATGAATGTGGGCTTCTGCCAAATAAATTATTGTGAAATTGCCAGCATGCGATAAAAAATGAACAAGACGTGATAGCTAGATACCTCTAAGGTATCGATGCTTTTACTCGATTTGGTATCGCTCGTAAAGTATCGACACCAACTTAGTATCGAAAAAATGTGTCGATACTTACTTGTAACGGTTTGTATGATAAAATAATAGAAAGAATATTAGTGTTTAAGTACTATACAATACAATAAGAACTACGACACATTAGAATTTTTGTACAAAACGAAAAGTAATAAATTGAGAACACTTTTTGTTACCACCTAGTACCAATTCCCTCCCGAAAAGTATTTTTTTATCTTAGGAAACGAAATTTTATAGAACGTCCAGGATAACATCCTTCATTCGCCTCTTATTCCAGAAATTAACAATGTCACTGTGTATTTATTTGAAATGTAAATATGTATTTTATTTTTAAATTGGGAAATATCTAATAAAGTGTGGTAAAACCATAATCTACGATGTTAATTGCGAGTCACACCTCAACGTCAAGTTTTATGCGCAACTTAATTTTACCTTTCCTTGTTCCAGTATTTGAAAGCTTCTGTCATTGAGAGGTACACAATTGAGCACCGCGATTGTTAAAGCTTTTAACGAAAATGGGCGTTCAAGTAAAATGCATTTCGTGCACATCGTGATTTTTATGGTCAGCATAATCGGCCAAATGTTTCCACAATCGGGAGAATTGTGCGCAAATTTCAGCCAACCGGGTCTGAAGGAAATGCAAAAACAAATGTGCATGCTCGCCCAGTTAGCGGCTGGCGGCGTTATTGGGACGTACGTCTTCGAAAATGAGGTCGGCCAAGCAATTACCGTGAATGGTGTTCGCTATCGCGAGATGACAACGGACTTCCTATAGCCATAAATTAAGGTAATGGACCTAGATGATTTGTGGTTTATAGGTGTTAACTGGTCAAACAGTTTCTTGACACCGTTACTGCTGCTCCAGCTTTGAAAAATAATCAAAAATTTAAGATTAATTTCAATACCAAAGTGAAACGATTACTTTTGATCGATATCCAGTATTTTTTTTTATCGATACTACTTGTTACTCGTTTGCTAAGTATCGATTACAAAAATACTTGGTACTTATATAAAAGTATCGAATATGTACTTGTATTTACTCGTATCGTTTCATCCCTAGTCATAGCCCAATTTTTATGCCAGATTCGAATTCAGCGCTCCCGGATCCTTTTTGCAGTCAATTTATTTTGCCAAATTTTGTAGACCAGTGTTATTAGAGGTAAACAAGTTGTTGTTATTTTTAACACTAGATGCAGGATGAATTTAACAACAATATTGTTTAAGTAACCATTATATGCTCATCAGTTTTTTGTTTAACATAGTTTTGTTGGAGGGGACTACCCAACAAACACGAAGTCAAACCTTTGATATGAAATAACTTTGTCATTTGACATCAAACACAATTCTCAAACGTTTTTCAATTGTTTGATTTAACATTTAAATTCAAATTGATAATGATTTGAAAATAAACATTTGATATCAAATGTTTTATCAATTTGATGTTAAATGTTAAATCAAATCAAAAATAAACTTGGCAATACTAAAGCGAAAAGTAAATGTAATCATTAAAAATGGCGATTAAAGTTAAATTTTTTACTTTGCGGTTACATGTGTTTTACTATTAAAAATAAATTTTAATATAAAGTGAACAGCTTATTTCTTGTGAAAAATAAAAATTATTTGTGAGTAATTTCAATGATTAAAAATACGAAAAAAAAAGGAAAATAAAACGGGAAAGTGAAGAAAGTTTGTTGAACGATCGCGGTGCTACAATCCTCAAAATAATTCCAAGAATTAGAGGACATTATTTAATCTTTAAGCTATGGTGACGAATGTTTATCTCACAGTTTATTTAAATAAATAATAAATTTATATTAAAAAAAATAAAATATTTTTTAATACAATGTGGAATGTATTATAATCCACATTTGAAAAACATTTGAGAATTACGTTTGAAAGCAAGTTGAAAATAAAGGCATTTTTCAATTTGAAAATAATTTCCCCTTTTTGTTGAGAACGCTATGATTTTCAAATGATTTTCAAATCATTATCAAACGTTTGTCGTTTGAGAAAACGTTTGATTTCAAATCATTTTCAATCTGAAATCAAACCTTCGTGTTTGTTGGGTATATTGTAAAATGTGTTTTCTTTGCGTGTATACAATCATTCGTGGGAAACAGAGTATTGCTATTTTTGACTGTTATATGATGGTTACCACCAATCATTTTATGATTTTAACCATAATATGGTGTCCTGTGACCAGAATATAGTTGAAGTAACCATAACATGCTTAAAAAAGTTTTAAGTTAAAATAATTTTGTTTGCCGTGACTAAGACGTTAATATTTTTCACAGGAAATGATTTCTATTCAGTTTATTTTTATATGAAACATGACATCGTTGAAATATCCGCCGCGAAAGCACTGGCATAAGTGAATACTAGACAAAGTTTCTCTTTTTGGATCGGTCAGAACGATTCCGCAAAAGGAAAGATTTTGCCCAACTTTAGATGATAGTATCCAGCTCTTGTAACGTTGTTGGCATAGACCAGTGACTCAATGCAACCCTCAAATGTCTAACAGGGTTAAATCGCATTGTCAAGTTGGTCATTCGTGTGCAAAGCTACTAACTCAACGAGCGTCGTTCCCAATAACTCGATTGCGTCATATTCTGTATGGCACAGCCAGTTGAAGCTCCCATATCATGGCGCTTTAGCAAATGCCTTTTAAGATTGCTTGCTCGCTCGCTGTTTTAATCAAGGAGTACTTTTCGAAACTAAAAGAATTTTAGGTACTTTCTTTACTTTCAAAGTCCAACAAAGCAAAATTGTTATATGAGAAACCCTGCATTTATATTTTTTCATCACTCTTGTATCACCGTCCAATCTTCGCCATAATATTTAAGTAGTGCGATAACTTTTAGTTTGAAAAATTATAAAATAAAATGTTTCCTGTGAGGTATCATCAATTTAGTTTTATTTTTATGCTGTTCAGAAGTTTAGGAGTAGGCGTTTGTTTATTTTACCTGCCCTAAGGGGTCAGTATTAAAAACACATTTGCGGTCACTAATGAAGATGAGCTGTGGCTTACAGGCAGGTGATTTCCTTTTGCTGCAGATAATATCGGTGTGATTTGGTTTTATTTGGGATGGTAAGGAAAGTAATATGAATTTCCAATTAAAATAAATTACTATTTTTCTCGTAATATGAACTTTTCATTTGGTAATAGTTCGAAATAAAATGTCCATCCTTTGTCAATAATGGATATTTTTTAATTGTTAAAAGGAAACAAGTGAACAAGTGAATTAAAATTTAGTTCTCACGCACTCACAAACTCACTTTTTTAGATTTGTTAAAAAAATCCGAACTTATTCGATGGCAGGCAAATCAGCGAAAGCGTGCTTGAATAAAAAAATCCTGTTTGCTATTTAAATAATATTTTTTTTTGTGTGGGGGGTACCCGTATCCCACCAAGATTTTGTTGGAACATGAAGTTTGTTCAAATAGTTACCCGCATCAAATTTAGTGTGCCTTAATATTGTAATTCTTCAGATATAAGAAAAACTCAAATTTTTTATATGGGGTACCCATATCCTTCTTCTAACTCCTCCAAGTATTTGTTGGAACATTAAGTTTGTTCTACGAGTTACCCACATCAAATTTAGTGTGCTTAACTATTGTGTATTTTAGATATAAGAAAAACTATTTTTTTTTGTATGAGGGATACACGTATCCCCCCTCTTACTCCTCCCAGATTTTGTTGGAACATGAAGCTTATTCTAATAGTTTCCTACATCAAATTTAGTGTACCTCACTATTTTTAGATATAAGAAAATTCGATTTTTTTTATATAGGGGGTACACGTATCTCCCCTCATACTACTCAAGATTTTGTTGGTACATTAAGTTTGTTCTAAAAGTTATCCACATCAACTTTCGTGAACCCCACTATATTAGCTAAGGAGATATGAATTTATCCGCAAAAAAGCTCTTTTGGCCCCAGCGTGCGGTGTGGTGTACTGGTTTAAGTGCGTGCCTACAAATCGAGCAGCCCAGTTTCGGTCCCTTGCAGAGGACAAAAAAATTTTCTTCATGGTTTTCGAATTTTAAAATTAAGTGTCTTCAACCCCCTTCAACCTCCAAACAATCCACTAAAGAAGCCCGTTGATCTACCACCCACCTGGAATAGAGGATAACATCATGGCAAATTTCAGGCAGCCGCCGCCCCCTGGTAAAAATATAGGTATCAAAGGTAAGCAAGGTTCCCCACCACTTCACCAAATACACGCAGGTTGTTTCAAGGCAACGATAGAATGGAGCCCAATATCCTGGAACCTGCCACAGAAGAACCATTATCTACTTAGCTGGAACAACAACCGATTAATGAAACTTTAACAAGGATTAGACTCATCGATACTCCAAAAACTAGGCCAGTGCAATCTTAGAATCTTATCGGATTCCTGCAGACAAGCGGACATATACCAGCCGTAAAATTTAGGTTTTTATACAATTTTAAATTTTTTTTGTACGGGAGGTACCACGCCCACTTCTCCAATTCCGCCCACATTTTGTAGGATGGTGTGTATTGACAACCTTAATGTGTGTACCTAATTTGGAAACTTTGGCTTTTGCCGTTCCTCAGATATACAGTAAAAAGTAATAAAAATACAACAAACACAAGGGATTTTTGTAAAAAATTAGAGGTAGTCGTGGTTTTTTGCTCATATCTCAGCCATTTGTGGACCGATCTGGCTGAATTTCAATAGCAACATTATAATAAGAATACCTGACATAAAGATACCAAGAATTAGAGGACATTATTTAATCTTTAAGCTATGGTGACGAATGTTTATCTCACAGTTTATTTAAATAAATAATAAATTTATATTAAAAAAAATAAAATATTTTTTAATACAATGTGGAATGTATTATAATCCACATTTGAAAAACATTTGAGAATTACGTTTGAAAGCAAGTTGAAAATAAAGGCATTTTTCAATTTGAAAATAATTTCCCCTTTTTGTTGAGAACGCTATGATTTTCAAATGATTTTCAAATCATTATCAAACGTTTGTCGTTTGAGAAAACGTTTGATTTCAAATCATTTTCAATCTGAAATCAAACCTTCGTGTTTGTTGGGTATATTGTAAAATGTGTTTTCTTTGCGTGTATACAATCATTCGTGGGAAACAGAGTATTGCTATTTTTGACTGTTATATGATGGTTACCACCAATCATTTTATGATTTTAACCATAATATGGTGTCCTGTGACCAGAATATAGTTGAAGTAACCATAACATGCTTAAAAAAGTTTTAAGTTAAAATAATTTTGTTTGCCGTGACTAAGACGTTAATATTTTTCACAGGAAATGATTTCTATTCAGTTTATTTTTATATGAAACATGACATCGTTGAAATATCCGCCGCGAAAGCACTGGCATAAGTGAATACTAGACAAAGTTTCTCTTTTTGGATCGGTCAGAACGATTCCGCAAAAGGAAAGATTTTGCCCAACTTTAGATGATAGTATCCAGCTCTTGTAACGTTGTTGGCATAGACCAGTGACTCAATGCAACCCTCAAATGTCTAACAGGGTTAAATCGCATTGTCAAGTTGGTCATTCGTGTGCAAAGCTACTAACTCAACGAGCGTCGTTCCCAATAACTCGATTGCGTCATATTCTGTATGGCACAGCCAGTTGAAGCTCCCATATCATGGCGCTTTAGCAAATGCCTTTTAAGATTGCTTGCTCGCTCGCTGTTTTAATCAAGGAGTACTTTTCGAAACTAAAAGAATTTTAGGTACTTTCTTTACTTTCAAAGTCCAACAAAGCAAAATTGTTATATGAGAAACCCTGCATTTATATTTTTTCATCACTCTTGTATCACCGTCCAATCTTCGCCATAATATTTAAGTAGTGCGATAACTTTTAGTTTGAAAAATTATAAAATAAAATGTTTCCTGTGAGGTATCATCAATTTAGTTTTATTTTTATGCTGTTCAGAAGTTTAGGAGTAGGCGTTTGTTTATTTTACCTGCCCTAAGGGGTCAGTATTAAAAACACATTTGCGGTCACTAATGAAGATGAGCTGTGGCTTACAGGCAGGTGATTTCCTTTTGCTGCAGATAATATCGGTGTGATTTGGTTTTATTTGGGATGGTAAGGAAAGTAATATGAATTTCCAATTAAAATAAATTACTATTTTTCTCGTAATATGAACTTTTCATTTGGTAATAGTTCGAAATAAAATGTCCATCCTTTGTCAATAATGGATATTTTTTAATTGTTAAAAGGAAACAAGTTTGGCCAATATGCAACAAATACAATATATCAGAAATGACTTAAAAATATATTTGCTACATATTTAAGGAATAAAGGATTAAACCGAAGTTTTGAGCAGATTTTTTTTTTTTTGGATTTTGACATTTCTGATTTGGGGAAGAAATGTTAATCTTATTTTTGACAGTGGAGGTTTTATAAAACAAAACCTTCGAAATATTCAGCTTAAAAAAGTTATTTCTGAGCTAAAATTTTCCTGATTAATATTTTGTTCAATTAACTTGAATATGTTTTACCAATGTGTGGTTTACGAGTTCGATTCCCATCAGAACTCTTTCACTTCAACAGGCCGATGGTCAACTTTACTTTCTCTTGTAAATTAAAAGTTTAGTATAACTTGCAATCGTATTTTAAAGAGATTTTAACTTTATTTTAGAAGTTAAACAAATCAGCGTCAGTTTAGAAAATAATTATGCTGCGCATCGGTGCGTCTTAGAAGTTATGTACAAACTAATAGCAACAAGCGTTGATTTTATCAACAAAAAGCACTTCACAACTTCTGATATAATTTTGTTGCTGTTGTTTTTATTATTGTTTTATATGTTTTTATTAGAGATGTGGAAATGTTGTGATTTATTACACGTGAGTCACGCGTGGTTAAATTTATATATTATAGTGATTAAAAAAATGAAGTGCGTGAATTAAAATTTAGTTCTCACGCACTCACAAACTCACTTTTTTAGATTTGTTAAAAAAATCCGAACTTATTCGATGGCAGGCAAATCAGCGAAAGCGTGCTTGAATAAAAAAATCCTGTTTGCTATTTAAATAATATTTTTTTTTGTGTGGGGGGTACCCGTATCCCACCAAGATTTTGTTGGAACATGAAGTTTGTTCAAATAGTTACCCGCATCAAATTTAGTGTGCCTTAATATTGTAATTCTTCAGATATAAGAAAAACTCAAATTTTTTATATGGGGTACCCATATCCTTCTTCTAACTCCTCCAAGTATTTGTTGGAACATTAAGTTTGTTCTACGAGTTACCCACATCAAATTTAGTGTGCTTAACTATTGTGTATTTTAGATATAAGAAAAACTATTTTTTTTTGTATGAGGGATACACGTATCCCCCCTCTTACTCCTCCCAGATTTTGTTGGAACATGAAGCTTATTCTAATAGTTTCCTACATCAAATTTAGTGTACCTCACTATTTTTAGATATAAGAAAATTCGATTTTTTTTATATAGGGGGTACACGTATCTCCCCTCATACTACTCAAGATTTTGTTGGTACATTAAGTTTGTTCTAAAAGTTATCCACATCAACTTTCGTGAACCCCACTATATTAGCTAAGGAGATATGAATTTATCCGCAAAAAAGCTCTTTTGGCCCCAGCGTGCGGTGTGGTGTACTGGTTTAAGTGCGTGCCTACAAATCGAGCAGCCCAGTTTCGGTCCCTTGCAGAGGACAAAAAAATTTTCTTCATGGTTTTCGAATTTTAAAATTAAGTGTCTTCAACCCCCTTCAACCTCCAAACAATCCACTAAAGAAGCCCGTTGATCTACCACCCACCTGGAATAGAGGATAACATCATGGCAAATTTCAGGCAGCCGCCGCCCCCTGGTAAAAATATAGGTATCAAAGGTAAGCAAGGTTCCCCACCACTTCACCAAATACACGCAGGTTGTTTCAAGGCAACGATAGAATGGAGCCCAATATCCTGGAACCTGCCACAGAAGAACCATTATCTACTTAGCTGGAACAACAACCGATTAATGAAACTTTAACAAGGATTAGACTCATCGATACTCCAAAAACTAGGCCAGTGCAATCTTAGAATCTTATCGGATTCCTGCAGACAAGCGGACATATACCAGCCGTAAAATTTAGGTTTTTATACAATTTTAAATTTTTTTTGTACGGGAGGTACCACGCCCACTTCTCCAATTCCGCCCACATTTTGTAGGATGGTGTGTATTGACAACCTTAATGTGTGTACCTAATTTGGAAACTTTGGCTTTTGCCGTTCCTCAGATATACAGTAAAAAGTAATAAAAATACAACAAACACAAGGGATTTTTGTAAAAAATTAGAGGTAGTCGTGGTTTTTTGCTCATATCTCAGCCATTTGTGGACCGATCTGGCTGAATTTCAATAGCAACATTATAATAAGAATACCTGACATAAAGATACCCCAACCAAGTCCCCATCATATCTGGGGGCTTCGGACAACCCATTTCAACAGACAGACGGACAGACGGACAACCGGATTTGAACTTCGCTTTTCATAAGGACCCAGAATATGTATACTTTATAGGGTGTAGGATCAATATTGTAGAAATTAAATAACGGAATGACAAAGTTATATATACCCTTTTACCTTCGGTGAAGGGTATAAAAACGGCGTTACTCGATTTTTGTTAGATAACAGAGGAAAGAAAAAACTAAATCCGTAGAATTTAGATATAACAAAAGTTTAAATGTAATTTTTAATAAAAAGATCTAATTAATTTTATACTAAATTTAAATTTAAGCAGATTATGTTTTTAACATTTGTCTACCAAATTAAAAAAAAAAAAAATTTATATTGAAAAAATTTAGTTACGTCTTTCCTATATGAAACTATAGATTTATTAAATCGTAAAGTAAGCGACTGACTGACTGAGTCGTTATGGCAACAACTCATTCGTACAAAATGTTTAATGAAATAAATATTGCACCAGCGAGATTGTATGGTTTGTGTTTCGAGCACGATTTAACATCACTTTTTTTTTTTAATTCCCTAACCTAACCCCGCGAAGCTCTGCGCTTGTCTGCAGAAAGAAACCAGAATCTCTGGCGGGAATCGAACCCGCAACCCCGGCGCTGATAGACTAGATCACTACCAGCTAGCCTACCGGGGCACTTAAGTGTATCAGTATGCTGGAGTAATAGCTACTTAAGCACCAGTCACGTTTCAGGAACCGCCTATTTCGACTTAATAAGACGTAAACAAGATGATTACAAACAAGCCCCGGGGATTTCTCAGAGTACTTTTTACCAGTGCTGGGATACTATCGATATTTTCTACTATCGATATCTATCGATATTATTTTAGATGACATTTTTAAAAATTGTAATGCTGATAAGCACCTTTCTGAAGGAACCAAAGTAACAGCGACTATAAGATATTTTATTGCAACTTTAGATTATGTTTTAAATTGGATTTGATTCTCAGCCCAAAAGGTTATCAATCTAGCAGACTTTTCCTCTAATGGTCGCTCATTGTTTCGTCCCATGCTTGCAATTGCAGTTGCATTTTTATTTGATTTTTTTACATTATAAAAATATTTGACATTTCAGTACCTCTGTAAACACATAAAAATTTCGGCATAAAGGCCTTAAGTTAGCAGTAAAAAAGCACAGCTAAGCAATCCATACCACCTGCCATTCTTGTTGTTTGTATTCATTGCTGTAATTCTGCGCGAATTAAAAATAGCAAGTAAAAACTTGCGGCAAACAACTGTGTGTATATAGCTGCTGAAACATGTCTTCATAGCTGTATATTAAATAATTACAATATCGATATTGATAATTTTCCTATCGATATTTTCGATAGTTTAAGACTATCGATAGTATCGATAGTTTCCCAGCACTACTTTTTATCAAAAAAACCATGTATACAAAGAGTTTTTAAATAATTTTCAGTATACAAAACTTCGTTTATGGAAAATACAAGGCACTATTTTTTCCTTTTCTTTTTTACTTGTGACCGATACATCGCCTAAAAATATTTTCCCCAAGAAATTCGCACGGGGCTTATTTTAAACAGAATACTGTTTCGTCCTCTTCATTATTTTTCTTAAAAGAATACACAAGGAGATGGCTACAGAAGAAGGCTTCCTCTTTGTTGCTTGTAACATTCACTCTTGTTTCTTTTATGAAGTTCCCTGTAATGAACCTTTTTTTATTTTTATTTTATTCTTTATATCTACCAACAATACAAAATCCTGTTTATCTGGTTTGATCTTGCAACCGTTTTTTTTTAATTTATATCTTTCATTTTTGTTTTACTATAAAACATAAAACAGAAATGTGAAATGTCGAATGTTTTGTGTACGAAAGAAAGATTTAAATAAACTATTGTTGCAGAAAGAAGACACACATACAGAGACTCAGCGAAACACCCAAAATTTACATAAAAATTCATGTACGAAAAAAAGTCAGTAATAGAGGCTGTGGCTCTTACCCAACAATTATTAAAATATGTACAATTGCCAGTTTTATATACCCTCCACCACTACGAATAGAAAACAAGGATATATTGTGTTTGTTATTCATGTATAACAATATGAAATATTTATAAAATTCCGTTAGTGCAATCTTAATCGATTTTTTCTGATAATTTGGGCATATCTTTAAGGTACTGGAGACTATAAAAAAAATTTATCAAATAATTGCGTGGGTACAGTCGTTTTTTTAAGCGATACGTTTGCGTTTCCTGCAGTGATTGATGAAAATCAAGAAGTTTTGATTTTTTTTTGATTTGATGGCTGATTACTAGGGATCAGATTTTCATGCACTAAAAAAATCGAAAATATGCGCTTAAAAAATGCATTAAAAAAAAGTCCAAAATATGCACTAAAAACTTAAAAAGTTTCCATAAAAAATCGCTTTTTAATTATGAAAAATATAAAAAATTAAGTCTATTGTTATTCAAATATGTTTAAGAAACTTAAGACCTTATGACAACTGGCTTTGGTGAAAGGGGAAACAATGTGTCCCTTTGTTAAAAACTGCATTATCATCGAATTGGGTTCTAATTTCATCTGCAACGCGGTATAACCCATGTGCCAAGCAAGTATCTTGTTACAGTTTTGGATAAAATATTTTTAACCCATTGGAAGCCTTAACCATGTTAAATGCAGCATCGGCTTAAAATAGAAGGAGGTTTTGTCGAAATCTTGAAAATCTTGTATTTAAAACAAAGCTTCAAAAGAATTTATTTTTTGATTAAAAACCTAAATATGCAAAAATATGCATTTTTACCAAAATATGCAAAAACTAATCGATGCCATTTTAACGCATATTTAATGATTTGGAAAGATAATTGTTTGGCATCATTTTTAGACTATTGACAAAAAAAAAAAAACATGTATTTGCATGGAAATCGCATCCCTACTGATTACACTGATCCACATTGAAAACGTATTATTAACCACTTACTTATACCCGCTACTTCGTTAGCGTCTCCTTTTTCTTCGTGGACATATTTTTATGCCAAAGTTTATTTTTCTAGGTTTAAACTTGTTTAATTTCTAGCATTTAACCCGTTAATTTAGCAGAACCAAAAAGCTAAAAAAAAAATACCAAATTTCCCGTATTTCCTTTTTGGGGTACTACATTTTTCCCCCCATTAAAGTACCATACATTTCAGTATTGTAGTGGCAGCCCATAATTTAGTAAGAATATGTCAATGAATGGAGGAAAAATGCTTTTTAAAAAAGTACCAAAAATAGTTCAAATTTTCACCACTTAAATGTTCGAATTTCGAAAAAGTACCAAATTAGTATAATGTTGTATTAACTTTGTTTCAATGTTTATTGATTCAAAAGATAGATGGGGTACTAAAATTCAGATTTTACCCGTTAACTCCCTTATAGGGCCGAATTTCAAAAATGTACCATACACCTGTCCGCTTATTTTTTTAAAGAACAACGATAAGTATTACCTTTATTTTGCATCTCTTTTAGTTTTGGAGAGATAAAGTTACCGAATTTTCCCGTTTTAACCCCCTAAACATTCGAATTTCGAAAAATCCAGTTTTAGTGAATCGATTTGGGGAGTGACCAATCGCTTGTCCAAATTTCAAGTTTGTAGGGTCAGCGATTTTGGCTGGGCGATGATGAATGAGTCAGTAAGTCAGTCACTCACGCAACTCTTTTATATATATACATATAGATTGTAACTGATTCTTATGTTTTTTGGCTTTGCTTAAACTAAATTTAAAGTCAGTTTTCTACCATCTCGTTACATCCCAGAAAATTCGACTATTAAACTAAACTGTATTTACAGATTTAAAAACTATTGAAAACTAAAGATTGTAGCAAGTTTTTTTCCTCTCCTGTAAAATTTATTAAATTGGATTTAGCTGCTTAACGATCGAAGGTAAAGATTTGGGACCACTGTTTCGCTGTTATTTAAACAAATTAAATACAGTTGGGCTGTTCGCTGAAGACTGGTGGTTAGGAAATTGTTATTTCATTATTAGCATTAACAACATAATACATTTATTAATTTTTAAGCTTCAAAAGAATTAATTTTTTGATTAAAAACCTAAATATGCAAAAATATGCATTTTTACCAAAATATGCAAAAACAAATCGATGCCATTTTAACGCATATTTAATGATTTGGAAAGATAATTGTTTGGCATCATTTTTAGACTATCGACAAAAAACATGCATTTGCATGGAAATCGCATCCCTACTGATTACACTGATCCACATTGAAAACGTATTATTAACCACTTACTTATACCCGCTACTTCGTTAGCGTCTCCTTTTTCTTCGTGGACATATTTTTATGCCAAAGTTTATTTTTCTAGGTTTAAACTTGTTTAATTTCTAGGATATAACCCGTTAATTTAGTAGAACCAAAAAGCTAAAAAAAAATACCAAATTTCCCGAATTTCCTTTTTGGGGTACTACATTTTTCCCCCCATTAAAGTACCATACATTTCAGTATTGTATTGGCAGCCCATAATTTAGTAAGAATATGTCAATGAATGGAGGAAAAATGCTTTTTAAAAAAAGTACCAAAAATAGTTCCAATTTTCACCACTTAAATGTTCGAATTTCGAAAAAGTACCAAATTAGTATACGTATTTTTTTGATAAGTTTCGAATGTTGTATTAACTTTGTTTCAATGTTTATTGATTCAAAAGATAGATGGGGTACTAAAATTCAGATTTTACCCGTTTACTCCCTTATAGGGCCGAATTTCAAAAATGTACCATACACCTGTCCGCTTATTTTTTTAAAGAACAACGATAAGTATTACCTTTATTTTGCATATCTTTTAGTTTTAGAGAGATAAAGTTACCGAATTTTCCCGTTTTAGCCCCCTAAACATTCGAATTTCGAAAAATCCAGTTTTAGTGAATCGATTTGGGGAGTGACCAATCGCTTGTCCAAATTTCAAGTTTGTAGGATCAGCGATTTTGGCTGGGCGATGATGAATGAGTCAGTAAGTCAGTCACTCACGCAACTCTTTTATATATATTAGAGCGACTCAAGTTGTATGGAAGCAAAATTCACTCCTAAAAATGAAGCTTGGACTTTTTTAAGATGACATTTTAAATATTTCGGCTCCAGCTTTGACCTCTCGTGAGCTGGACCAGTTTGAAAAAGGGTATATTTTTGTATGTTTTGTTAATTTAAGAATCTGTTTGCTTATCAACATATACAAGTTGGGTATCGTTTTTTTAAGGCGCGTTCAACTGTATATAAAATTTGTTCAAGGACGATCATCCATGTCCTTTTTTTAAGGATTTTCTGTAAAAAAAAACGGTTTTTGAATTTTTTTGTTAGGGGTTGTTTGTAATAAAAGTGCCAAATTAACATATTTTAATCTTTAGTCGATTAAATTAAATACAAAGCTGAGACATTGTTTGAAATTCGTGCTAGTTCGCGTTTTGACAAAAATGCAAAGGGGTGGTAACCCTTCGTTTTATATAGGGCAATATGGATATCAAATTTTATCTTTTGCCAAGTACATCATCTTTGTATGTAAATAATTTAGGTTTTTGCAAATAAGATGCATTTTACACGGTGCTTTGGAATATTTACAAATGCAATTTTGTAGTAACTCTAATATGATAGCGAATTTTGTTTCTAGATCATGTATGAATGAAAATAGGACTAAAGAAAGAAAAAAAGAAATTATATTCACTGAAGACTGGTTGTTAGGATATGGTTATTTAATTATTAGCATTAACAACATAATACATTTATTAATTTTTCTTAATATATTTTATTCCACTTTAGTACTTATAACTACATAAGTACATTACCATATGACCTAATAGTCCGCCTTCCGTAAACAACACACATTTCATATTTCAACATTTCTTTACAAAATGGCATCATTCGAATTTCGAAATTAAGAGGTCTATAAAAACGGGGGTTTGAAACCAGAGTCCTGTGAAGGGTATCGTAGATTCAGCACAGCCTAAAACATCATTCTTACCTAACTAAAAATGTATTCCTCGATTCGTTTCATTGCAAATCCTTAAAAAAAAAACCAGCATATACCCGCTTCAATTTTCAGCTATAACGATACAAAATTAAATAAAAATATACATATATTTGCATTTTTTGTCTATAGCAGCCAACTTAACTCTTTTTTCGGCTTAAAATGTCATGCGATACATTATGTGTTGCCGCTTTTCTCTTAGCCATGTGCACGCATACCCACAAAGAAGGTTACACACGAGCACACATACAAACAAACAAACAAACAAACAACATTTGCATATCATCTATATTTTAAATATTTGTATGTCACATTCCTACACATACAAACGTTCGTACGTATGTACATTTCTTTACACACAATACATACAAAGTTGCATGCACGCATACAGATTTAAAAAATGTACATAAAATACTGTATAATTTTGATGTTTTTGGTTCAACAAATATCTACCCATATATAATGAATATTTGTTTGTATGCGTTAACATGTGTTTTTGTATTGTTGGGTTTGAGTTTAACGAAATAAAAATTTTTAATTCCATTGTAGTTGATGTGTTGCATTCAACAAATTTATAAATAAATAATACAATTTCACTTACACATCTAGCAGAAAGAATTGGTGCTGTTGTATTGATACTAAAGCTGTTGCTATTATTTCAATATGCCACTGTTGCAAGTGCAAACATATATTTATGGTGTCGGCTATGTACATATTTTTGCTTCTTTCACTTTCTTCATTCGTTTAATCAGTAAGAGGATGTAAAGAAGTGTAACTAACGCAGTAAATGAACAGTGTTTGAGTAGTGTTAAATAAAGTTTTAATCCAGTGCGTTCGTAAACTGCAGTTGCTGCCGTTTTCTAGATAAATTGAAACCATATTATCTTTTAGTGGGAGGTGCCATGCCCACTTATCCACTAACACCTATTTTTTGAGAGATGTTGTGCACTGACAACCCAGCTGCGCCTACTAACCTTGGAAAATTTATCTTCTACTGGTCAATAGATATAATTAAGTCTATTTTGCGCCATGCCCGCTTCTCGAATAACGCCCACATTTTGTCGGATCTTGTGTATTGCTAACCAATATGATATTACTTATTTAATTTGAAATTTTTACTTTTACCGTTCTCCAGATATACAGAAATGCATAATGTCTTTGTACAGGACGTGCCACACCCACTTCTTCAATCCCGCCCATTTTTTGTACAGAAGTTGTGTGCTGAGAAACCCAGCTATGTGTAACAAATTTTGAAAATTTTTTCTTTTGCTGCTCTTAAGATATAATAAATCTATTTTATGCCGCGCCCACTTCTATTTTCCCGCCCACTTTTTGCCTGATGTCATGCATTGACATCGAAACTATCTATATTAATTTTTGAAACTTTAACTGGTACGTTTTACCAGAAATACAGAAATATATTTGTATTTTTGTATGGAAGGCGACACTCCCACTTCTCCATTGCCGCCCACTTTTTATCGGATGATGTGTATTGATAATCAAGACGCGTGTACGTTATTTGGAAAATTAAGCTCTGATCGTTCCCCCGACATAGTGAAATATGTTTTATATTTGTATGGGAAATGCCACGCCCACTTCTCCAATTCTGCTATTTCTTTAAGATTATGTACCCAGCTATGCGTACCAAATTTGGGCGATTTTCTCTTACCATTGTTGAGATATAAAGAAATATATTTTGTGCCACGCCCAATTCTCCAATCCCGCCTACATTAAGTCAGACGCCATTTTTTGATAATTGAGATATTTGTGCTTAACGAAATAATAGATGAATCTAGTCCCATTTTTTTGCCATTCTCTTGTCATACGTGTCAAAATTTTTTTTTTTTGCATGTGACCCGAGTAAAACCCCGCCGATTTAGTTCGTTTTGTATACAGGACTTGTACCCAGTCTAAAAGGACTTTAAGTCAGAGTTCGAAAGTTAACAGAACATTATTTAGCGTTCGGCCTCACACGCAAGAATGAAATCTATTTTTATAGTGATTATGTAGACTAACACAACCCTCAATAACAAGAAACAGCCGAACATTATAAAGTGTTGTTCTGTTCTTCATTAAAAAACAGAAGAATTGTAGTGATGCTTTTTGAGGCATTTTGTTATTTTTTAGTATGTGTTTTTCGTTTTTGTAGAAAATGTGTGGTATTTTTACCAGCCAAAAGGGACAAACATTAATGAGCAGAACCGAATTTAATGCAGTTTGTGGTTTTAAAAAAGAAACCGAACGGAATTAAATGTTCTCATCTTTTGTTGACTTAAATAAGAACAGTATTATTTTTGTGTTGGGAAGATGACAAACAGGGAAACGTTTTTTTTTTAATGATTTTATACATGAACACTATTAGCGTTTGTGTTTTCCGCAAATCTACCGAACCGAACACTAAGTAGCGATGTTTAGGGTTTATTTTCGAACACTGCTTTAAGTTGCCTTTAATGATAGGAACACAACTGGGTCGTTCAGCGTATGCACGCAGGACGTCACGCCGTAATTTTTTAAAAATACGCTTTAATTACCCACAATTCTATCGTGACTTCTTTTCTTTTCCTGTAAAAATAATTTTAGAAAAATGTAAATTTATGGAAACTTTAACTTCTTTTTATTTGCTTTCAAATATGAAATTTGAAGACACAAGAATTATTTAATTTTATATGTTTAATTTTTCTTTTTCTATGAAAAAAAAAAAACGGCTGTAACTGGCGTATGAAAAGAATTAGCTCTATGTCGACGTAGATACTCTTACTATTGCCCCAACTCTTGTATGCCTTTGTATTTTATAAAACACGTTTATATTTAACTCATATGCTACTACGTTCATACGGTGCATTTGTAGTTTTACGGTAAGGATTATTTTAGCAGGTTCCACAAGGAATAACAAAATTAATTACAAACTTTATCCTTTTTGTAACTCTCAAACAACTCAAACAAGTTTTAATTCATCTTTACCTTTCTAAGCATTTGTCTGCCTCCAAAAAAACCAATTGCTTTCTAGTTTCACAATTTTTTTTTTTTTTTTTTTTTGATTTCAGCATCAATAAATGTTCCATTACAAAGCCATACGTATACTTAATAATAATTTACATGCGAATTCATCATACGCCCTAGAGTATTCTATAATAAATATTAATTATACGCTTAGTAGTACAAGGCTAATCCGAACCAGTAAACAACTATTTTTAAATTCTTTTAAACTAGAAAACAAACTGCTAATTCCTTTGAATCTAAAAACAACTTTAAAAGACCACACTACAAGTAAATTTTATAAAAACTTTTCAAGTCAATCATATCCGACTAGAAAAAATTCGAAACTAATTGGCCTTTTTGAAATTCTTTGAATAAATTATGCACTTGGTTTAATAAAATATTCGAATGGTAATGATGATGTTGTTTTGTATTTCCAAGCAATTATAAACTCATTGCTTTCATCATCAGCTGAAGCCTGTGCGGATTCCATTGCCGGTGCAGCTGATATTATTGGTTGCTTTAGCTCATGGAAGTTAATTTGTGATATAAATTAGAATTTCACAAACACATCACTGAACAAGTAAATCAAACAAACTGGGTCAAGTTTCAGTTTTATAAAAACTTTGCAAATAAGTAAAATTAAAAAAAAGAACTCATATTGAATAGAATGTTGGAATGAACCGTAAGTGGTTATATGTGAAACTATAATTATATGTTGAAGGAGGTAGGAAATCTAATTTATTTCTTAAGCTACTTAAAGTGTTTTAGATTTAGAAAAGCCTCTTTTTTGTTGGCTTATATGAAAGCTTCGCAATTCTGTTTTAGTTAAAAAATTTAAATGATTAAATATAAAATATATAAGAGTATTAACTTTAATTACTTTTAATTATTTAAGCTTGAGGTTTTTTTTATTTATAAACAATTATATTTATTTTCTTCAATATTTGGCTAACCTTTGGTTAGCATCGTCAGGAAATTTACAAATTTTAATAATAACAAAAAAACGATAACAAAATCAAGCTTAAGCTTAAATAATTAAAAGTAATTATAAAATAAAGGTCAAATAAGAATAAATATCAAGTATTTACTTTATACTGTAATATAAAATGGTATAAAAAAACCCACTTTATCCTTTTGACTAGTTGCAAATTTGATTAAATCACTAATAAAATGTAGAGAAAAATAAATAAAAAAAAAATGGTTAAACTGATTTTTTTCCAATAACTTTGGGAAGCACTTTCTGTGTGAGTATTTAATTTGTGTCCTTTTCTAGAGGAAAAAAAATTATTAAATTTTATTTAAAGCCAGACCGCCAGGAATTAATTCAGTTACTTTTCTTCCCTTTTTATTAACATTTATAAAGGGATTTTTTTCTTGCCCGATAAGACCTTAAATTAAAAAAAATTAAAAAATTTCTCAAGCATTTTTGGCTGCATGTCAAGATTAACAGGGACAACGTGGAGGCCAATCGCTAGCTCTATATTTGGAACCAACTTATAGAGAAATTTTAGTTTCAACAAGTCGATGGGTGATATTCCGCTAAAAACACATTCCAGCCAGATCCATGTCATCCGTATTTTTAAGCAAAAAAAAAAAAAAAAAAAAAATTGATGAAGGCGCGGTAACGATCTCTATTGATCTTAACGCAAGGTCAGGCTTAAATTTAGAGTAATAAGAACCGGGGCGGTATGAACTAAGTCCTTAAACCCAAAATGAACTATGCCCCTAAATTTTGGGGACGTCGTTCATTTATGGAAAAACCCCGAAAAAGCCAATATGAACTAAGCCCCCAAACAGGTGAATCAAGTCCCTAAACAGGAATGAACTAAGACCCCAATTTCACCAAATTTCCACAAGAGTGAAAAAAGTCCTCTAATGAAAGTGAACTAAGTCCCCAAAATAAAAACATATAGAAATTGTTTTGCTGTTTTTATCTGGGTGTATATATTAAAAATATAAGCTCTTTAGCCAGAAATTAGCCTCACGGCTTAAGACATCGATGACTGATTTTCATAGTAAATTTTGTAGCTGTGTTTAAGCCTGAATCTATTTAGGATTATATGCTGGCAGATACTAATATAAATATCAAAATGTAAGCGCAGTATAACAGCTCCTATGACATCTAACTGTTTCATAAGTTCGGGCTTAACCCTGCTGTTAGGTTAGAAAAAACTTACGAATGTTAGGTTAATGGACCATTTGGTCCATATAAACAGCTAATGTGAAAAACAAGTATGGAATACACCTTTTTTGTTTTTTTTTTTTTTAATCAACATATATTAAATATGTTCAAGACAATTGTGGGATGCCCTGTTTTTAATTTTTGTTGTCAATAAACATAAATATTTGCACTGCTTGGCTCAGTTTGTGTGTTGTTTTCAGTAGTTCAGACGTGTTTTATTCAATGCAGGAAGTGACTCCGATATTTCAGACTCATAAATAGATTATATTTTAGAAAATATACTGAACGGGAACCCGTCCTAGCTGCAGCTAACTTTGTTGATCCGTTTTTTATTGCTAAAAATAAATTTTTTTGGAGTGCCACTACATTATGTCTGAAGATAAATTTCATATGATTAATAGTGCCATCCGCTTCGATGATGTTTTGATTAACGACAAATGCGATGTTGAGAAAAATTTTCTCCTATTCGTGAACTATGGGACTGTTGGCAACAACTTCTTCCAGTGTTTTACAACTGTCGAGAATATGTCAATATTGATGACCAACTTGGTGCATTCCGGGGGCGAGGTTCTTTCTTACAGTTTATGCCATCAACACCAGAAAAATATGATTTGAAATTGTGGATATCGGAGACTATAAGTCAGGCTACTTATGCAACTATACCTTGGAAATGCAACCATACCTTGGTTAGCCTAGAAATGCTGAGCCTGAAAAGAACCAAGGGCAACACGTTGTATTGGACTTGACAGAAGGCTTGAAAGGGCAATATATAACAGACGACAATTTGTTTCCACTTTTGAGTTGGTAAAAAAACTTAAAGAAAGGATAGATACTGCTGATCAAACGGTTGGTTCCTACAGCCCAAAACACAAAACAAACCGACGAAACATTTGCAAACATACTTGATATATGCGCTTTGAATACGTACATACTATTTTCTTTCATTGTCATGTGCTCCAGCTGATCGGAATCGTAGGAGACTAGTGTTTTTGCGGCAACTAGCACTTTTTCTGGTTAAGGCGTATATGATGAAACGGACTAGATTACCTCAACTAGAGTTCTCAGCATAGTTATTGACTGAAATACGATCGACATGCAAAGTTCCAGTGGCCTCTTCCAATAATAATACTTCTAACTCAGGGGCTCGAAAGCGTGGAATTTGTAGTTACTGTAAGTCTAAGTCTGACATAAAATGCTACATTTGCATCAAGTTTATTTGCAAAACTAACCGAAAAAATTTTGCGTATCATGCAATGACAATTATTATAAATTAAACTAATAAATACTTATTTTATTTTAAAATAAATGTAAAAAAAAAATCAAAGAAAACCAAAGAAAATATACTATGGACCAAATGGTCCCTTAACCTAAGATCCGTAAATTTATATATTTCTCAGTTACGTTTTGAGTCAGAACCTTGAATTTTTGTAAATAAGATTGATTTTTAAAAAGACCACGTGAGCTAAAAAACTAAGTGAGTATATATCACCGTTCAAAAATTACAAAGGAAACAATTAAAAAATTGGACCAAATGGGCTTAACCTAACAGCAGGGTTAAAAAACACTCTTTATAACTAAAAAGGTTACATACATACAAACATTTTCATTTTATGCGATAAAAAAATACTAACTTTTATTGAACACTCTTCCTTTTTTTCTTTACCTCTCACCCAAAAATTTTTCTGCACACGCGAATACAATGGAACACTTTAGATGTGTCATTTCTCTTTAAAAATTAAAAAAAAAAAAAAAAATATGGAAATTGTATTAAATTTATGTCATGGCAAAACATTGTATGGATATTTTAATGTCAATATAAAATGAAATATATTTCACTGGAATTTTTCTTTTTCATTTATTTTTTTTTTTGTTTTTTAATAAATATTCGTATTGAAAAAAAACTTTTGCATACATTTAGTTATGTGAACACAATTTTTTTTTTAATTGGCTTTAAAAAACACTGTACTCCATTTCAAATTTAGGTTGATTAATAAAAAGAATTGTTATTTTTATATGAAAAATATAGTTTGGGAAAAAAATTAAAACGGGTTTCTTTTACGTCCTTTTGATCATTTTAATTGATATTGTTGTTGGTATATCGCATACATCATTCATTCATAGTTTGTATGTTTTACTTTATATTTGTTAAAAATATATATTTTCCATTTTGATATATAAAAAAAACTGCAACAAATAAAGATAGTTTAATAAAATTTCGTTTATGGTTGAAAACATTTTACAAGTAATTTTTAGTTTCAATAGAATGGTTTTTTTGTGATACCTGTGTACCTGGTTACAGAGAAATCTGCTATGAACGGACATCGAAAAATATAATACTTTTTATTTAACGCAAGCTCTACCAAGTAAAAGGGTTCATAGAAGGAGTTATCCGGCTAAGAGGCGAGGATCTGCCACTTAGGTCTGGACAAGGGGTTGTATTATAAATTGACTACGCTATATTCCATTTAAATAATATTGTTTCAATAATTTTAATAACTCCATTTCATTAACTGAGACGGATGAATGGGTATTGCAATCACACCTGTTTCAATTTCACAATTAAAGGGTTGTGGACAACCTTTCCACATGAGAGATCAAGAAATTTATATAATTATAAATATAAAAGAGTTTAGCGCCAAACAAAATGAAGGATATGCATTTCTAATACATGGATGTATGTTCTTTTAAGGAAAATATACATGAAGGGAAAATATTTGATATTTATTTAATATTCCTAATTAAAATACAAAAATATAAAAAACAAGTACAATTTGGTGTTCCGGAAAACCCACAAAAATAACACTAAAATTCAAAATGTGTTAAATTTTTTTCTTTACATCAGTAGTAAAAGGGCAACGGAGCATTTATCCTTAAAAAAACCGAAAAACGGTGCACTGGGGATTTCCCTTTGGCTTTGTGATTGATCGACGAATTCATCTACTTGCTACTGCTTTCATACATTACTTATCTAATACATGAATAAGTTCGGTGAGCGCTAGGAGAAGGTTAAGTGTAATACATTGGCTTCTTGTTCTAAACAAGCACGCTTAGATTCCACCGATACAAATAAGATATAAAACGAATGTGAACATATTCTGAACATTTGCGATATAATATCAGAAGTATCCGATGCAGAACATATGAGATAAATAGATGACAACAAGGATTTATATGATTCTGGCGAGAGTGAAGAAACAACTGAAGTCCATGGCTTGGATGGTTCACTTTGGCGTCTTGATCCCTATCTGGAACACCAATACATCAACAGAAATTACGACAACGCAGAGGTCATGCTCCTGGCTTAAATATAGGAACACCTAAGGACATATTCAAAACTTTATTATCCAGTGAGAAATTTTGCGTGAAAATAATAGTAATTTCAGAGTTGTCGACAGTTGCTCTATGTGAAAAAAAATAGAAAAACTCGGAAGGCTTGCGCAAGTTGAAACGAACATTCAATTCACCGTCCTCTGTGTGAACCCTTCTTCCAAGGATATCAGTACACTATTTTTTTTTTTTTTTGTTTTTCTGATTTGCTCTATAGTGAAGTGTATATTAATTCTTTTTTTTTTGTGCTTTCTTCAGACTTTAGTTTGAATAAACAATATAAACAAAATATACAAAATAACTAACACTGTCTATTAGTTTTTAAATTTTAAACTTTCATTCATGTGAAAAGTAAAAAATATTCCAGTTTATTCAATTCAACATGCTTTTAAGCTGATTTTCATAACAATACGAATACGAAAAAGTTAATGTTATTTTAAATATTTTCGTTAAGGTACCCAGGTATCCTGTCACCCCATTAAGGGTGCAAAATAAAAATTTACCCACAGAACCATCTCAAATTAAGAAACTTAGCTAATGTTTATTTAAATATATTTAAAACACAATAATAAGAGTTCTCAAGAGATTCCACTCCGTTAAGAAACTTTAAACAAACAAAAAACGCAATTAAAGTTTAAAAAGATACCCGGGAAACCTGTCACTCACATAAGGGTTAAAGTAAATTTTTAATAATTTGTTTTCTAGTACATGAATTAAGTTAAATTTTTGGGCTCCGTGCAATAACTCCCAGGTGCAATAAGTCCCAAGAAAAAAATGAAATTTGACCCAACAATTTTTCATACAAACTCATAATGAAATAAAATCCAAATGAAATAAGTCCCCGAAAAAACAAACGTGGGAGTTATTTAATTTTATTTTGGTTTTTGGCGTTTTCTCATTTGCTGTTGGAGTTATTTCATTTTCAATTGTTTGCAATTTCTTGAAATTGTGTAACATTTTAAACGGTATTTATAACGGGATAGTTTAAACAGTTGCTACTCATACTTTTGGAATATTTTTAAAAGGTAAAGGATGTATGTTAAAAACGTGAAAAGAGGGAGAGTGAAGAAGAAAATCCTTGCAGCCGGCTGAAGAATGGATATACAAAGAAGCTTTAGTCAGCGAAGCCGGTGTTTGTTATACCAAAGAGGAGATAATCCTTGTACAAACGATTGTGCCATATGTATGGGTAGTGAATCAAATACTCTCTTTTTGCCATGCAAGCACCTACAAACTTGTAAAAGCTGCGTGCTTAAACTGCAGGCAGCTGTCATTACAAGAGGTCAGCATACAATAAAATGCCCGATTTGTTGCCAAAATGTCGAGAACTCAATGTTAGTTTTTTGGTGTACAAATAAAATAGAAAAACAAAACTTTTCCTAGCATTTTTTTTTGCGATTCGATAGCATTTGGGTAGCTCTATATTTAGTACAAGAGTTGGCTTTCATCGTGTTTAAGTTTTCATACAGGTATGTGATGGAAATCGATTTTAAAAACGAAACGATTTGAAACCGAAAATATCATTTTCAGTATCTTTTAAAATGGATTTTAAATACATATTCCTTTTATTTTCGGCCTTTATACTTTTAAATTTTATATAATATACGTTAACTTAAGTGTTTTCTGAACGAAAATTGAAGACTATAATTTAGAAATGGATTTTAAAATCCCTCGAAATTCATCACACCTTTTAAAAACGTTCGTTTTGAAATCGATCGATTTTCATCACATACCTGATAATAAGAGTTATAAACGTGTGGTCACGAACGAACGCAAAAGAGAAGTCAACTTCGGCTGACAGTAGTGAAATGTAAAAATCTGCGTAATGAAACGGAATTTTCAAAAGTGATAAATTTATTTTAAAGGTGTATTAATGTAGGTCTCCATCCAGTATTTACAAAATAAAATATCTCTCTCTGTGTTTTTGTTTAATTGGCTTATGTACCCGTCGCGAACGTACGGATCGCGAACGTACGATTTTTCCATGTGTTTTTTTTATTATTATCACCATGCATTTTACCATAAATGTCTTCAAATTTCCTTAACAAAAAAACTTAATACTCCTTTTACAATTGACTGTAATGGCGAGATTATGAAGAAAGAGTGTAAACATAACATATTTTTTGCATGTAAAATAAGTATATAAACTAGGAAACCATTATTTTATAAGAACAAAGACTTTTTTCTAATAAGAAACAATAAAAGACGATGATAATTAACATTTTATTTTTTCGACCTGGTAGACCATTCTGGGGAAATGCCCATATATAATAAATTTCTTTGGGAGTTCTTTAATTTATTTTTTTAAATAATTCTTTTCGATGGGCTGTTTTTGGAAGTTATTTCATTAATGTCTTTAGGAGTTATTTCATAATGAAACAACTCCCAAAAGTTGGGGTTTGTTTCATTTTAGACTTGGAAATTATTAAATTTTTTTGGGATTTATTTCTTTTTTCCAGTTTGGGACTTATTTCATTTATTTTGGGAATTATTTCATTGGCAGTTATTGCACCTGGGGCTTATTTCACAGAGCCTAATTTTTGTTGTAAAATTTTATTAAAAATTAGGACAAATTTAGCGACCTCTAGCAGCGGCGAAACGCATTTAACAAAAAAAAAAGGTTCTTCCTACTTGTAGTTTATTTAGATACGAATACAGTACAGTAATTTTTTTTTAACATTGGAACAACATTGTTTCACCTTATTTTAGTATATGGAACAAAGTACTTGCGGCTAGAGCACGAACAGATGGCGCGTACATGTCTTGTTTGTGCAAAACTATTTTGCTGGCTTTTTGTTTTTTTTTTTCGTGTGTGTATTTTGTTTATGTACAAAATGTTTGGTTGTTTTTTACCAGCCAAAAGGGCGCTTAGCACAACAGAAACGAACGAAAATTAATGAGCTGAACTGAACACAATGAAGCATGTGGTTTAAAAAAAAACCGAACATAATTTAATGCTCTCATTTTTTTGTTGAGTTGGATTAGAACAGTATTATTTTTGTGTTCAAAAGATGACAAACAGGAAAACGTTATTTTTTTATACTTATTTACTTCACAAACACTATAAGCATTTGTGTTTTTCACAAATCTACAGAACCGAACACTAAGGAGCGATATTTATTTGTTATTTTCTCAAAGCCACAAGTTACAAATGTATCGGGTGATTTTTGAAGAGCTATAGGAACGTTAAAAAAAAACACATACAATTTAGAAAAATGCACGATATGTTTATTTGAATCGATAGTACGGTCCATATAATTTAATGTTTGAAGATTATTTCATGCAAATGTTGACCGTGACTGCGCCTCAAACGGTCCATCCGCTTAGTCCAATTTTGGCATACTCTTTTTAACATTTCGGCCGGTATCTCAGGAATGAATGCTTCAATGTTGGCTTCCAATGCGTCAATTGAAGCGGGCATGTGTGTATAGACATCGGCTTTAACATAGCCCCACAAAAAATAGTCCAAAGGTGTTAAATCGCACGATCTAGGTAGCCAACTGACCGGTCCCGAGCGTGAAATAAAATGTTCACCGAACTCGCCTCTCAATAAGTCCATTGTTAAGCATGCTGTGTGGCATGTGGCACCGTCTTGTTGAAACCAAATGTTATGCAAGTCAAGCTCTTTCATTTTGGGCAAAAAAAAGTTGGATAGCATCTCACGGTAGCGCTCACCATTCGCAGTTACTTAACGATTCGCATCATCTTTGAAGAAGTACGGCCCAATGATGCCACCAGCCCATAAACCGCTCCAAACTGTGATTTTTTCTGGATGCATTGGTTGCTCTTGCAATGATTCTGGCTGAAATTCAGTCCAAAATCGACAATTCTGCTTATTAACGTACCAAACGTACCATTGAGCCAAAAATGAGCTTCGTCGCTGAACACAATTTTTCGATAAAAAAAAGTGGATGAACGTTCTTAACAGAGCACGCATTTTGATAATAAAATTCAATAATTTGCAAGCGTTGTTCGTTTGTAAGACGATTCATGGTTAAATTATAGACCACACTGCAGATGTTCTAAAGTGAAACAAAACACGAAACGTGCGTCAGCTGTTTAAACCAGTGTTGCCAAAAAGATAATAGCTAAAAAATCACCCGATACACGTAAAATACATAAAAAAGCAACAATTTTACAATTTTTGTTTCAAAAATATTCTACTTGCATATTTGTATTTTTGTTTTAAATGTAAGTTAAGCGATCGTTCGAAGGCGACGAACAGGCCATTATAAATTATTTCATCTCCATAATTCTCTTATTGCGATTATAAATGTATTTTTAATTTTACAAGGACCTTCTGTGTATAGACTTTATAAAAAATTCGACTATTATTTGCGGATAATTAAAAAAATCCATTGCAGTGTTTAAATTGCATATTTTTTATTTACGATCTGCAAAAAAGAAGCGTCTTTTACTTTACTAGATTAAGAAATTTCAAAAATACTGTCGCAAGTTTTCTACAGCAAATTTTCTTTAATTACTTGCAGGAAGGGATGTATAAAAACGCACAAGCAAACTTTTATTGTAAAATTTTTTGCCATACCCTTCTCTAAAGAAATTTAACTCTCATCCGTGCGTATGATTAATATGGACTTGAAAGCAATGAATTAATATTACTCATACAACCATGACAATTACTAAAAAACGGTAAATACACATCAACACTTAGGAAAATGTTAATTTCAGTTAGAAAAAATTCTTTCAGCTTCCCCTTTTCCACTATTACAACACAAAATCAATATAAATTTAATTAAATTATCTTAAAACAATCGTTGATTTCTTAATGCTCTTAACTAATGAATTAAAAAAAAAAAAAAGTTGAAGAAAAGAAAAAAATTAAATAAAAAAGTATAGAAAATGTAAAGCAGAAAAGCAAATGTTGTAATTGGATAACTTAAAAAAATATATATTTTTTTTAACTACTAGCAAAGCACGTTAAATTTACTTTAGTAACGTCTGTCTGTCTGTCTGCCTAAGTAGTTTGTTGAAAGAGCCTTCAAATATTTTCAGAAAATTTCAATGTTTTATCATTTTAAGCCAAGATTATGGGATTTGACATGAAGAAACAATTTTTTAAGGATACCGATGTAGGTGTGTGTGAGTGCGTTTGTTTTCTATTTTTTTGCCAAATTTTTTTTTTTTTTTTTTGGTTCCTTTTAAAAACAAAAATTGCTTTAGAATATTAAACTATACCATGGGGAAATTTATGTCAAATTTTTTTGGGGCAACAATTTTCTATTTAAATTTCTAACGGCGTGAAAGCTTATGGCGGATAGTGGTTGCTAAGGCAAAAGTTTGAAGCGGATAATGTTGGAAAAATTAAATTCTTGTGGTGCTGAATTTTACACCAAAAAAGCACTAGAATAATATTTTTTAATCTCTAGTAGCCCATATTAGTCATACTAAGATTACAGTAACGCTCTAGAGTAGATAAAATTATGTACGTTCGAATAGTCTAGAGTAGTTAAGAGTACTTTAAATTATTGCAGAATTATCTAAAATGCCTCAAAATACTTAAGCATAGTCAAAAGTAAGCCAACTTTAAGAAGTATTTTGTTAGCCGGAGTACTTAAAATTAGTCCGGGGGCTAAATTACCGCATGCGATATTGATCGAAGTTACAACAGAATTCAAATGCTCAGAAAAAAATTTTTGCGCCAGTAAAATAATTAATCAAAAATAAAATCAGTTTTAATTAAATATTTAATCAGGTGAATTAAACTTTTAATCCAGTGTATTAAATGTTTAATTGACAATATTTCAATTAAAACGTTTAATTCACTTGATTAAATGTTTAATTAACCTGATTAAATATTTAATTAAAACTGATTTTATTTTTGATTAATTATTTTACTGGCCCAAAAATTTTTTTCTGTGTGGGAACAACGAACGATATTGAATGCCGTTATTGGGCGACGGAATTATTTAAAATACTCTAATGTACTTAAGCAATCCAAAACTGAGAAGTCTGCAGTAGTCCAGAGTACTCTCAAGTAGTCTGGAATAGTCTAGAGTGGCTCAGGGTAAAAAAGCTCTCTACGCTAGTTTTCAGTATTTCAAAATACTATTTCAAGTGTAGAGTAGCCTAGAGTACACCAAAGTAGCTCGTAGCTATGTAGAGTAGCCGAAAGCACGACACCTCCGGCGCCCATAGTGCTCTGAAGTATACAAAAGACGTTTAACCCTGGATGGTTATTGCACGTGAAATCGACGAAACTCTTTTACTCTTAATCATATAACTTTTTTACGTGTTTTCAAATAACGGTCTTTTTTCAATTCAATAAACATGAAAACAAAAAAAAAGTACTTAAATTCGTATCGAATTTTTAGAGAGAAAAATAACTCTTATTTTCTATGGTTTCTTTTATTTTATTTTTCAACAAAATGCTTATTTAAAAAAAGTTTTGTTGATTTACACTTTAAAACAGAGTTTGAAAATAAACACTAAATATTGCTCCTTAGTGTTCGGTTCGGTAGATTTGTGGAAAACACAAAAAAAAATAACGGCCCAACCACAATGTGCTTAAGTTGGCTTAAGCGAATGAGCGAATACATGTAAATTATATGAGGCAAACCATATTGAACTTAATGAAACTTTTTGCTAAGCTTAATGAAACTGTCATTTGCTTAAGCAAGGTGCAAATCTAATCACACATTCCGTATGTAATCAAATGTTTTTTGATTTTGTTTTCTTAAATACATTTAAGAGACTTTTTGTTAATTTTTGACAGTAGGTTAAGCAATGCTATGCATATTATGGTTGAGCCTTAACGTTTCGCTGTTTGACATCTTTCGAATACAAAAATAATTTTGTTTTTATCAAACTCCACAAAAACTGAGAAAATTTAATTCCGTTCGGGTTTTTTTTATCCACAAACTTCATTGTGTTCGGTTCAGTTCGGCTCATTAATGTTCGTCCCTTTTGGCTGGTAAAAAAAACCAAAAATTTTTTACAAAAACCAAATACACATACGAAAAACAGACATAAGGCCAGCAGAATAATTTTACACTAACAAAACATAAAGAAAAAAAACGCACAAGCTGTTCGTGCTGCGGTCATTGCTAAAATATTTGTTTCTTCATTTCCTTATCAATGTAAAAAAGAAACATTATAGAACATTAAAATATAATGTTTGCCTACAGTAGCACTACAATTGTTCTGTTTTTTAATGCAGAACAGAACACTATATAATGTTCGTTACTTTATTGAAAATAGTTACGAACGGTATTAAGGGTTGTGTTCGTCTACACAATCACTAAAAAATCACAAAAAATTCGGCTCACACACCCAATCACTAAATTCTTGGGTGAGTGAGCCAAACGCTTAATAATGTACTGTTTATTTCCGAACACTGCTTTAAAAATCGTTCCGCCATTTTTTTTAAAAGTTCGCCGATTATACGAAGAGTTACCTTAACGTACTTAAATGAAGAGAACTTCCAGGGTTAAGGAAGTCCAGATTTCGCTAAAAATATCAATATTAGTTTACGGTAGTTGTAAGAACTTTAACTGCCTGGCCCACCATATCGAAAACACAATTTATTTCGTTTATCTTTATCGAAAAAAAAAACAATAAGAAACTTTTGTTGGTTTTTGTTTTCAGTTGTAGGCCAGAAGGTAAATCATTCTGGAGTTTTCAAGAGTAGTGCCAAGTTCCCAAAGGTTATTTAGCGAAGTTCAGTAGCCTTAATTATTCCAAAGTACTTACTAGTATTCAAAAGAACTCAAAAGTGTCCTAAATTCACTTGAAGTAGTCCTGACTATTCTTGTGTTATCTGGAATAGTTTTGAGTACTTACTGACTGATTTTAGAAAATTAAAACAAAATTTTGTGTGAGAAATTGTATATAAAAGAAAAGCGAATTTTTTTATTATATTCTTGTTTTCAAAATAGTTTCTCAAATAATTTCATTTTCTTAAAACATGCAATTAAGGTTCTCTAAAATATTCAGTAGCCAAATAAAGAAGTCTGAAATAGCCCAGAGTATTCTTAAGTAGCCTTATTTACCTTATTTTAAGGTAAGGCTACTTCAAAGAAATCTTAAGTATTAAAAGCAGATCACAGTCACATTTATAATATTAAAAAATTGGGGGAGATAGGTAGAGAACTTTATTCTGAAGTTTAAAAAAATATTTGAATTCTTTATAAATAAAATTTTAATTTTAATTGAATTTTGTGTAAAACCTTAAACACATTCTTTCACCTTAACTTGTTCCCCTGTTATTGCTATTAGCAATGACTTTGAAGATTATACTTTTACCTCTATTACCTTTTTTTTTTTGGTTGACGCAAGTTAACAAAATTAAAAATAGTATGAAAGGAAATAAATAAATAAAAAGGGCGAAAGAGATAAAAAGGCAAAGTCAACATAAATATGTTTACAATGTCGTTAGTATTAAAATTATTTCTATTTATTTATTTATTTAAAGAGGGGATGCTATTTCAAAGCAACTCACAACGGTTTTGAGAAAAAGGATACTGCAAAAAAAAAAATGCTTGAAATAAAGCTAAAGATAATAAGAGAGCAAAGCAAGGTGAGAGGAAAATATAAAATCTAATAAAGTTCAAGTTTTAAAATCAACTGCGAAAATATGTAAAGGACGTAGGTCGAAATGATGACAAAAGTTAATAGACGCTTAAAAAAGGAATTATGTCCTTTTTTCAGGATTTTTTAGAAATATAAAGAAGGTTACAGTAGATAACTTTAAGGTACTTTTGGCTAGTCCAGGATTTTCTAAATAACTGCTGTCTGTTTTTGGCTCCCTACATTAGCACCCTAGAATACTGTTGACTTATCTGGACTACTTTGCTTTAGGCTTTTTAGGGCTTTTTTATATTTGACACAATCTATTTTATTTTTTGTTAAGCTAATTGCAAATGCCGGCGTCTGGCTGGTTCGGTTTTATCAAAATCAGTGATCAAGGCGAATTCATCCCAGGTAATCTCGGTACTACAACAAGTACAACTCGTACAAAAACCACAAGCATTTTATTTTTGTAAAATCATTGTACAATGTCAAAAACAGAAATAAAACAAAACAGAAACAAAGATAATAAAAGAGAATAAACAAAATTTTGACATCCAACAGTGATTTAAGATAATATCAGCAGGGCTTTTAAGACCACTTGTAATAAATTCGCCTTGTCAGTGTTCAATACGAATTCAGTTTTCAGGTAGCGTTAATACCACAGCTGAGCAACATACTACATGAGGGGTTGCCAGATGGCACCCCAACATTAAACCCCGTTCCACACAGGCAAACAAAATCTTTGTTTACACCAGCCAGACACCAACAATATGCGTATCTGTTTTTTCAAAATCTTCTGCTCTGCGATGCACTTAATTCACGGGCATGGCTTAGCAATTATTAAAACGTATTGCTGCCTAATAGGCAGTACTCAAAATAGGTTCCAGAAGTCAGCAATAAGCATTTTTGGTCATACAGATAAGATATTGCCCAAAAATTCTTTAGAGAAGCTTGCATTAGGGATATTTGTAACAGACTTTTACTATTTGTAACAGTTTTGTGAAATCCAAAAAACATTTAGCTGCCATATTTGTCAGAGAATATTGAAACAAACTCCTCAAAACAGGAATTTGAACAAAATGATGAAAAAAACTTTTAAACCTTCAACTTTTTTAAAATTTATAACATTATCTAGAATTGACTTCTTTTAAAAAATAATTATTGGCCGCGTTAGTCGTGCAAATACCCCTTAAGAAACTGGTACGATATACATATACATTACGGGGTCTTATTAAGGCAAATTCCTTTCAGGGTTAAAACGTAATGACAAACTTGATAAACCCTCAATCACCACTCATAGATGTAGAAAGCATACATTATTAATCATATAGAAAGGAATAGAGCAAAAGTCTGGGTTACGAGCTCGATGAAGAAATTAAGCGAACCACAACAAGTCACTAATTATCGTTCTCTTAAGCGGCCCACTTAGATACTACACAAAAAAAAGTAAAAAAAGGTTTTGAACACCAAAATAATTGAAACAAGCGAAAAATTTTTTAATTTTGCACCTATCGCCGAAATGATTATACCAATTACTCAAATTTGCAAAAACTGCATAACAAGGATTTTTTCCAATTAAAAAGTTTTTATATTTTAATTACAAAAAAAATTTAAAAAATTTTTAATATTATACAAAATTTTAATTGAATGAATTAAAAAATTAATTAAACAAAAATCAATATTTTAATTGAATGAATTACTAACGTAATTGATTACAATACAGAAAATTAATTATTTTAATAATTATATTGATTAAAACGGTGATTGAATTTTTGCATTAAATCGATTAAATTTTTAATTGAATAAAATAAATTAAATTAAAATTACGCAAATCATTCAATCAAACAAATTAAATTGCTAATTGAATAAGTTTGTTCAATCAATTCAGTTGATGGATAAATGAAGCAAAATAATAATATTTAAAATATATGTTTTATTTAAACATGGTTTAAAAATAATTTGTTTTATTTGTTTAATTGTAATAGCTCATGCTTAATTGCACAAATTTTGGAAGATTTTTTTGACAAAGGAATTTCATACATACAACTTTGTATATGATTCTTCAGAGTATTCAGAATGAAAACAAAAAACTGTTTTTGTTGTGTAATTTGGCTGTACTTTTTTTGTCTATTCACTTTGAACGCAGAACATGAAATGACGCCAAAAATAATTCAAGAATTTACAAACAAACAAAGAAAATAAACACCAAATTTCGATTGGGACCAAAACCACCGTCAACAATGTGGTCAGCCACAAGGCAATTTTTTATTTTACGCATAATATACATATGTATGTAGGCTCATTATTGACATTGGTGGTGGTCATAATTGTAATTCGTCTATAACAAATCTCAGTTCATTTTTTACTTGTTGATAGTTTTTTTTTGCACGCGACGTTTACTGTTCTTTTTGATGACAAAAACATGTGTGTTTGTGTGTATGTACATGTAAGGGCAAAGACAATAAATTTATAAAGATGTTGGTTGCACTTGTAACATTTTTCGCAAACTGTTGATGAGGGCGGAAAGCAACAAAGTGTTCAATTCAAACAACCGACTTGATTGATTCAATTAAACTTATAATTAAAATTAAGCTTAAAATCAAGTAAAATTTTAATTGAAAAAAAATATTTTTTTTTAATTCAATCAATTAAGAACGTAATCAAATTTATTTTAAAATTCAAAAATCACTATTATTTGAAAAAAAAACTGCCAATAATTTTTTCTGTGTAACGACTTGTCGGCCGACAGGTTTTACTTTTCTCTCGCAATTTATCTATTTATCAACAAATAACTGTAATATGTACTTAATAAATAATTCCACAATTTAATCGCTAGCATGAAAAAAATCGTATAAAAATATAAATAAAAAACATATAAATTAGGCCAATAAAAATACAACTCTGTGCTACGAACAAAGCCGTAAACAAAACAAAGCAGTGAACAAAAAAGAAGCACAGCAGTAAACAAAAAATATAGAAAAGAGTTTTGCGAAAAATCTATATATATATATAAAAAAGTTGCATTGTATTAGTAATTGATGTTCTCTGTAATGCGTGCACAAATTTTGTTTTTGCAAAGTTCACGTAGAAGGTGATGTCAATACCAAGGTTTTTATGTATCAAAGGTCTTCAACTGTGTATTGAACACTGCATTCATTTCAAAACATGTATTTTTTTTTTGCATGGACATTTTTCGAATTTGACTTAATATTTTGAAAAACTGAAATTCAATTGGTTTTTAAATTCATTACAATTCGATTTTAGTCAACCCATTACTTTAATTTAGCTACTTAGGTATTGTAAAGCACATCTTCATGAGTTATAGCCATTTAAGTGAATACTGCTTTCATTTCGTTAACATGAATTTTTTCGTGCATGAAAATTTTGCAAACTTAAGTTAATATTTTGAGAAACTGAAAGGCATCTTCTGGCATTTCAGTCACTCTGTTAGATGGTGGTCGCACAGCACATTCTGCTTTGAAATTGCTATTGAATTACCAAGTAAATGAAACTCCCACATGTAACGTTTCAAAAACATCTGGAACGACAAAATTATTGAAACGTTGCGGTATCATTATTTGGGATGAATGCACTATGGCGAATAAGAAATCTGGTAAAGCATTGGAAGAACAATGAGAGACCTACGAGCTAATTCAGAATTGTTTGGTGGTGCCTTGATTTTATTGTCAGGAGATTTTAGGCAAACATTACCCGTCATTCCTAGATCGACAGCTGCCGATGAAATTAATGCTTGCTTAAAGTCTACATGCTTATGGAGATTTGTAAAAACATTGAAAGATGTTGTGAATTATCCAACAGAATTTTAGCATTCGTTGGATGTACCAGGATTGCCTCCGCATAATATCCAATTGAAAGTTGGAGTCATTATTATTATACTTCGTTATATCAATCAACCCCGTTTGTGTAAAATGGCACAAGACTTGCTATTAAAAGGTGGATGGCTAATGTAATGGAAGCTACTATTTTAAAGGCGAAGATGTATTCATTCCACGCATCCCAATGATTCCGTCTGATATGGGATTTGAATTCAAACGACTTTAGTTTCCTGTTCGGCTTGGGTTTGCGATTACTATTAATAAGGCGCAAGGCCAATCAATAGGAATTTGTGGAGTGAATTTACGAGTATCCATTTTTCTCACATGGACAGTTGTATGTAGCCTTTTCGCGCGTTGGCAAACCATCGGTTTTGTATATTTACACCGAAAATGGAAAAACAAGAAATGTTGTGTACCACAGAGCATTACAATAAAAACAATTTATCACTGATTTAAATGAATTCGAATTGATTTCTTATTTGCACTACGAAGTGTGCAGGGGTTCGCTAGTATTTTATAAAACTATAAAATTTTATTAGGGGTGTTGTTTTTAAAAAAATATAACCATAAAAAATATTAAGGGTTTGTGTGTAAAGAAAACTTTTGTTAAATATTTTAACAAAATGCCTTTGTCGACTACAACAACACAAGTGACTGATTACATTTGTGGCAGTGTTACCACCAGCAAAATTCAAAATTACACTTGAGATGAAGCAAAATTACCCGATTTAAATGAAATTATACCTGATATAAAATTGAAATTTTATTAAATAAAAAGACATTTACAAAGAAGCAAAAACGCAACAAACTCATTAAAGCAAGATCAATATTAGTCAAGCTGTTAATTTTATTTAAATTAACAAAAATAACATTAAAGACTTACAAAACATCAATACAACATAAAATAGAACTGCTAAAATAATGAGTTTAACTTCCACATTTGGTTGATATATCTTGGGAAGGCTTAAAATCCCAATAAACAATTTTATCATTTTGCGAAGCACTAAAGGTACATTTAAAAAAATAAGCGCACAATTATGCGCTACGCAATAAGACGTACAGAAATGCAGTAAAGTAAGTGAAAGAACTCTCAACAACTTTTATTAAAAAAAAATAAAATTTCAAGTGCTACGGCATTCCCTTACCACGAAGCAGGTTTGTAAATATACTTTGAAAATCAGCCATAGATTTTCGCAACTTAAAGGTGACTTCATGATTTAAATAACGCAACTTTTTTTCACAAATGAAGGCGATGTGATGATTTAGAGAAAATAAACTGTCAATTAGACTTCAAGGCCGTGCGATGTGACACTTATTGATTGTTTTCCGTAGGGCTGTGAAGTCAGAGGTTAATGCTGATAAACCAGCAACATTCGATGTCTTGGAGGTCAACATTGTTCATTTTATTCGAAAAAGAGAAACAAAATTGGGCGTCTGCAATGCGTTTCAATAAGGACAGGCGCGGTGTCTATTTGTTTTAAATCAGTTTCAAATGGTAATGCCGTGTATCAATCTGCGATTAAAATTAATTTTTTTTTGTGTTGCCTGCCATTTTAAGTTTCATGGTGTTAAAAAAATGCCCTTTATACCTTATTTAGTAAACAAAATACTTGCAGAGTTTTATACAACTGTCCCTTTCGAAATTCACTTTTACAACTGTAAAAGGCGTTAAATATTCTTTAAACTAAAACTTTAAAAGATAGATAGATAGAAATAAAATTAATTATATGCTGCAATATTGGAAACATATCTTCCCCCAGGCAAGTTTTTAGTTTGAATAACTTTTTTCAATAAACTTCAACTTCTAAATCAATATGATAGGCATCTTTATCTAAATCTAATACTATGTTCACACTTGGGTTCTTAAACGCGTTTAAGCAGCTCGAACGTGATTAAGCTCTAATCACTTCAAAATCGAGATGATTACCCATACATTGAAGTGATTTGTTAATCACTTCAAATTGACATGTTTACAACTAAATCACTTCATAAACCACATAGAATCCACCGAGCATACCTCAAACTGAGTGTAACGTAGAATCGCCAATATGAACGTGTACAACCGGCCACGATTTCTGCTTAATATTTTTATTTTTTTCCTTTAATATTTCATAAATTTTCACAATTTAATCATTAAAATGATCTTCTGATAACTTTATAAAAGCATTTTTATCCATTTTTAATACTTTAAATAAATATAAATTTGTTTGTTGTGTTTTTTTTCTTAATCATCTGTCATCTTAATCATCTCAAATGTAATGTGAACGGCTTTGATTAGCTTAATCAGCATTTTGCTTAAACGCGTTTAAAAACCCAAGTGTGAACTTAGCATAAGGGTCCATCTTGCGACATTCATTACCAAACATTTGAAAATATATGTATGTTTAATAATTGAAATCGTTTCTTAAAAAGAAACCGAGACTTTGTTTCAAAAGGCTGTGCATTTCTTAGCAACAATATTTAAAAAGAAATAAATGTCATCACTGAAATCGAATCTTGATTTTATTAAGGCATCTGAAGTAAAAATTTCAAATTACACCTGAATCACAGCTAAGAGAAATTACCCATGCTCTACCCACGACCGTAAAAATTATACCAAATTCGGGTAATTACCCACAAAGTGGCAACACTGATTTGTGGTCGTATAATATTTCTTAGTGGGCCGCAAATTTGTATGAAAACTGTTGTGTTATCGTTCGCTTGCATTATCGAACGACTTGTCCCGCTGAAAATTGTTTGTGGGGTGCAATTCAGCTGTTTGTAGTTAAAAATACAAACGATCGATAGCGGTAAAAGTTTGAAGTGCAATAGTTTGTGCTTATTTTTACTTTTTCTAATTGGTTTATTTAGGGTTCTTGGATGCAGTTTAAGCCAAAAATTAGCGAATTTTCTAGCAGCTAGAGACTAAGTGCCTGTTTTTTAGAAAATAAAAACAAAATTTCGTGTAAGAAATTATTTTGAAAACAACAATAAAATAAAAAAATTTGTTTTTGTTTTCAGTATAATTTCTCATACGAAATTTTATTTTCTTTTTCTAAAAACAGGCAGTAAAAAATCACATTTTACATGCTGAGTGAAGTTCAAAAAAATTTATATTATTTTGCAAAAAATTAGACTCTAAAGTGTTGACTTTTTCTACTCACATTGCAAAAATAATCAAAATTTTAAGATCTCTTTTTTGTTTTTGTTATTAGAAATTTTCACTTATCAGAGCACCCTCGTTTTTATCTCCTTATAGTTTATAAATCTGCAATTACTTTAATTTCGTTTGCATTTATACTTTTTTTTTACTTTCTTTCATTCTTGGCTCCGTTGCTATTTTTTAACTTGCTGCTCGGCTGTTAAAGAAATCTTTTTAATGGCACCAGTGTTTTCTAATAATCTATATTCTTGCTATGAAAATGTAATGTTTATTTGCATTTTATTTTCATACAATTTTCTATGTTCCACTTTCGCTATTTTGCATATTAGCATTACACCAATTCCAATAGAATTTTTTCAATCACTTCAAATATCGATTTCTCTTATCTTTGCAAAGGAAACAATTTATGTCAATAACATCTTGAACCTTTCTTTTGAAATTCTATTTATTTAATTCGTATAGTTTTTTTTTTTAAGGAAACGGTGTAGCTATTTTAAATGTAATTCAGTTTACCTAATGTTCTGTTTGCCATTTGGTACAAATTTTATATGACTGAAGGAATTTTAGCATATTTTAAATTAAAGTAAATAAATGTGGAAAGCAAAAAAAAAAAAATTATACTGGTAGGTTCTTTCATATTTCATTAGGATCAATTGTAATTTAAATAGAATTATTTGCAGAAAATGTTTTTAAATGTGGAAAAAAGTTATAAATTTTTAAAGCAAACGAAAACTAAAATCCTTCAATTAAATAAAAACAAATTTGAATTTTTTTAAGAGCTATTTAAAGCTCACGTTTGAATTCTAATGTCACGTCCTTAATTTTTATTAAATGATATATTTCAACTGTCTTGAAATATATAAAAGTTCGCCCCATATCCATTTTTTTGGCAAATAAAATAAATTAAAAAAAAAGGTTTTTCTTAAATATAGAAAATATAAAAGCACTATTCAGTAAAAATATCAAGACTATTGGGTATGTTCTTGAAATCGAAATGAAGTAGAATTGAAATCGAACCAGATTTTGATTTCAATTATTGACAAAAGAACTGCAGTTTTTCCTGTTTTTAAGAGTTGTTCTTGTAAAGATTATTGGTATTCAAAGTATGAAGTATATAAAAAGGGAAGTTTTTATGAACTTTTTGTTCAGGTTTGCTTTAAAAATCATTCGATTTTAAATCTACTTCATTTTGATTTATAGAACATGGCCGCATATGAATAAAATTTTAATACCACAGATGAACATAGAAAGTAGGTTTTCGAGAACTATTCTTTTTTCCAAAATAAAAAGAAGTTTTAAAAATTTTCCTATTTAAAAAAGAAAATCATAACAGAAATTTACAGTTACGACAACGACAACTTTAAACAGATAGAAAATGTGTCGTATTACTTATGGCATTTACGACAATCATAAGCCCAGTATTCAACAAGTAAGATTACAATATTCGGCTATGCCACAGGGGATTTATGGGAAAAAATAAAGGCAGTCTGGGCTTCTTGCACATATCTCAGTCATTTATTGACCGATCTGACTGAATTTCAATCGCAGACGTTAACGTTGTATTTTTGACATCAATATTTAACAGCCAAGTCACATTATTTCTGATATCTTCGGAAACCCGTTTCAACATACAGATGGCCATACGGAGATCGTAGTTTTAAAAAAGGCGTCATAACGCTGATGTATTTTGACATCAGTACTATGACAAGTGTCTTTGTTTTTGATCCCATGACACTTTTCATCATTGCGATGTTAGTCTTAACATCACTTGGCAAAATTGTCATCAGGTGAAATTATGTCATCAATGGGATGACACATCGGCATCATATCCGATATGGTTTTCGTAATCATCCTTCTTTGAAAATTTGATTTCTTTAACTTAAGAATTAAAACAAGTAGCATATGGAAAATTTTGCTTCTTATTTTACTTTTTAAACATGAAAATAATATTAGTTACACACAAAATGTGGCATCGAATCGATGTCACTGTAGTCATCAGCTTATATGCTGCATAAAATATGACAAAATTTTATGATGATGTTCGTTTATTGGGTTGATGTCACGTTCTGCCGCATTGATGACATTTTAATAACATTGATGTCACAATTCTGATGTTAGGGATCCATCAATATGAAGATGCATTTTCCTATGAGTGCATAAAAGTATATTTTCAAGTTTCTTACAGTTTTCAGTCACTGTAAAACAAAAGTAAGCAAACAAGTTTTTAAATATGCTTTTTTTTTAAATAAATTAACTTTGCTTGAAATGAACTAGTTTGTTGAAAATATTTTAAGTTTAACCTTCTATGGGTGGCCTAGATTCAGTTTCAAGGCATCCCACAATAGTTTTGAAGTAAAAATTTCTAAAATTTTAAACCCAAATTCGCATGCCTTAAGATACATAGATTTAAGTAGCTGTTAAGAGATACGTAGATTTAAGTAGCTTACAATTTGTATTTTAGCAAGAACTTAAAACTAGCACAATTTAAACATATAAACATTTAAGGCAAAAAAGTTTTTCTTATATCCTTTATCTTTTAAAAATGTTAAAAAAGAAAAAAAATAAGATTTTGTAAAAGCTAAGAATATAAAACTATAATAAAACACTCTTATTCGTATTTGCTGATTAAATCATTTTTATAAGTTTTAACGTAATATTTTCGTTAAGGACATCAAAAGGATATTTTTGCGTACGTTACAACATGTAGTATTACGAGGTCTATAGCGCACCTAAAACTCAAGGTAAAATGTCTGAAAGCAAAAAAGTTTTGCTGTTATCCTTTTTTTCTGCATTTTTCTTAAATTTAATTTAAACAAATTCTAAAATTTCACAAAAGATACACCCCTGTATTCATAAACGATATTTAAATTTTACAAACGCTATTTAAGGAAAATTTTGATAGGAAATTTGTTTTGCAAACCTCTTTATGCTTTTAAATCTGAAGCATTTTGACAAAACATCTTAAGTCAAATTTAGAAAGTTGAAAAACATGTTGTTAATCATACAAATTTTCATTTAAAAACATTTTTCTTAAAGTTTTTTAAATTTTGTATTATAAACGAATTTTTTCTTTAATTTTGGATTATTTTATTTTTTTATAAAAATTATTGTTTGCTATCTTATCTCGACTTAAGATGTTTTGTCAAGGTAGGTAGGTAGGTAGAAAGGCTGGTGTGAAGTCTCCTTCACACCTTCACCCAGAAACCAATATGGTCCATTGTGACGTCTTAATTAGAGATAGCTATATGAAGGTGGAAAGTAGGTGAAATAAACTGCGAAAGCACAAGACAGATCCAAAAGAAAGGTAGAAAAGAAAGGAAAGAAAAGAAGGTTACGGACCAACCCCGATAGAAATCCTACTCAAACCAAATTCGCCCTACGTGCGGTTAGCACCCAGTCTCCTCTCGCGCAAACGAATTCTATCAGATTCTCGAGTTCGCAACCCGAGACATCCCCTAATTCGCCCAGGAATCTACTGCCCAGCCACCTCAACCTGCTACCCTGCAACCTGGGACAGTAGCACAGAAAGTGCTTAACTGTCTCTAACTCCTGAGGGTCCTCACACAACATTCATATATCCGACAAGTTGGATCCCATCCTCACCGCCATCCTGCCTATCATACAGTGGCCCGTGATCATTCCTATCATGGTCCTAACGCAGACCCTGCTCCTGCCCAGCAGCGACACCGAATCCGATTTTCTAAGCACCGGCCACAGCGTCCGCGATAACCGGCAGTCCGTTCGGCCCCCCCAGGCCTAATTGGTCACGCCCAGTATCCCCGCCTTAATTCTACCAAAATAGAAGCGCAATGGTGGGCTAACGGCCTCCACACAGTAAGGATCCTCCATCTCTGAGCCCTGTCTTGCCAACTCATCAGCAACCTCATTGCCGCCTATGTCGCAGTGACCTGGCACCCAGCATAACCTCAGCAAATACTCCCCTAAGACTCCCTCCAGAGCCCTCCTACACTCACCAACCAGCTTGGAGTTCACATAACAGCCCTTTACGGCCATAAGAGCCGCCTGGCTGACCTCGGAGCCCCTATCAATGTTGTCCTTCATCAGTTCCACGGCCCTCCAGACCCCCAGAACCTCCGCCTGAATAAAAACACTGCAGTCGTCAGGAAGCCTATATGACCTTCTAATGTTCAGATCCTCAATGTAGACCCCTGCACTCGTGCCCCTCATCTTCGAGCCATCAGTGAAAATAGCAAATCCACCAAATAATCTGCTCCTGCCCGACCAGCTCTCTCTAGAGGCCATTATTACCTCCGGCACCCGCCAAAAATCCACTTTGGTGCTCACATAATCAGTGGAGCGCGGCGGTCCCAGGTAATAGCGACCAGCCTCAATCTCACCCAGGATCCGTGAGTGACCTTGCGTGTCATTCCTCGTCAGTCCTAACTCCCTCAATCTAAGAATGCTCCTGGCCGCCATTCCCATCACATACTGCTCAATAGGCAGAATATGTAGAATGACATCCCGGGCAGCCTGAGGAGTACTTCTCATGGCACCTGTCATGCCAATTGAAGCACACCTCTGAGCCTTAGAAAGAATGTTCCTACGACTAGGCAATCTCCATGACTCCCACCAAACACAGCATCTATACGTAAGAATAAGTCTAACCACCGAAGTGTACAGCCATCCCACCACTGACGGCCGGAGTCCCCAGTCCTACCTAGCGATGATCTGCGAGCATAGTAGGCATTGTTTTGTCAAAATGCCACAGAAATATTTTTATGACTACAGGCAGTACAAATTTAACTTTTTTGGAATATAAGAAAAAGTAACTGAGGTTACAAGTTTTTCAGTTAAAATCGTTTAATCTTGGTATTCTTCTCAAAGAAAATAAAAGGATATTACGTAATACCACACAACTTTCGTTACATCTTGTACTATATTTTCCTAAAATAGCTGTTTTAAATCTTTAAAGACAAAAATGTTTTGCATATATCCTTTTTTGAACACTTTAAAAAATTTAAAGAAAATTTTATCGAGTTTTTTTTATTGCTTAGTATCTTTAACGTTTTCTTTGGGTAAAACTTGCACTTTTTTTTTTAGTGAAGCAAGGTAATGTTCTCAAGGGACCAGCCGTTTATTTCGAATCAATGCGGTTATTGAATTAATTGGGTACGAATCATCGCGGTTTGACTGTATATATGTAGTCTAAGAAAATATTTTAGTTTCAAAAATAATCTTAATCTTTGAGTTTTTACATGTCCTTCAGAACGTGTATTTATTAAAAAAAAAATACTTTCTTCAATGAAAAATTATATTTTTGATTATCTGACAGCTTGTATTTCTATAACAGCTGTATTCACTTATACCAACAACTATAATCCTTGGAAAGTAAAACACTTTAATAAAATTGTTGTGTCCATTTAACAGCCTTTGGTAAATTGATAAAAGCTTTCATTGAATTGCAATAAATTCCTCTTCATAATTCGCAAAGCAAAGATTCTTGTCGATGAGCCTTAAAGAGTACTTCAGTAGCCTACAATTTGTATTTCTACAAGTAGCGTATGCTCGCTTAATTTGCAATTTAAAATTACTTAAGATAAAAAACTTTTACTCATATCCTTTTTTCGTACTTATATAAAATTTAAAGAAAGTTTAATTATTTCATTTATTTTTAATTAAGTGGTTAATTGGTAACAGTTTTTTGTTGAGTGACAATTTATTTCTGTTACTTTCTATTATAAAACTCCTGTAGTCGAGGTATTTAAAATATTTTAAGCCAGCCTACAATTTGTGTATCAACAAGGTTACTTATTCTGAATTGCGATGCGAAAATCAATGCGATGCGAAAATGCATAAATGCGAACAATTGCTATTCTGTATTGCGATATTCGCAAAGTTTTTTTTAATCGCATTTCAAATGCGAAAAGGTGACAAGTCGGTATTCTACATTGCGAAAACAAATGTCAAATTCGCAAAATTTATTCGACAACAAAATAGCATTCGCAAAGTACAAATATGTTAGTGAAAGATAATATTTTATTTATTTATTCATCATATATTTATTATTTAATTCAGGGAAGCAAGCAATAAGACTACCAAACCGTGTCAATCTGAAATAATGATAGAATTTATGAATAAGCACAGCCAATTGGCAAGAGGCCATTTGAAAACACCAAATGCACGTCAGTCGGCAGATAGTTTATGACAAACTTTAACTGAAGAACTAAATATGAAGGGACCACCTATTAGAGAAGCTGCATGATGGAAAAAGTATGAAATATATAAACCAGTTCAAAAATATTTGACTTTAATTTTAATAGGTTTGGGCCGATTTTAAAGTACACACAAAACATTTTCATTTTCTTCGCCGTCGAACCACAGTACCACAAAATCCATTTTTATTATTTTTTTTACTACAGAATGTCTTAAATAAATTGTTTAAACAATTTTCACAGCCAAACACAACAAATGTTTTTATTTTTAATTTGACGTTTATTGACACTGACGTATATTTGGGCAATTTTCACAGCCAAACACAACAAATGTTTTTATTTTTAATTTGACGTTTATTGACACTGACGTATATTTGGGCAGCGTTGCCACGATTTGAAAATAAATTGCGAATGCGATTGCGAAAGTCTAACAGAATACCAATTTTCTTTCGCATCGCATTTCATTTGCGCATCGCATTGATTTTCGCATCGCAATTCAGAATAAGCCTCAAGGACTTTAAGGCTCTCGCATGTCAATTTTAAATTTTATCGAAACAAAATTTTTTACTTATATCCTTCATATGCCAGTATACAAATATTCTAAAAATATTATAATATCGTAAAATAAAATCATTCCTAATGGATCTTTAAAATATTTTCATTACAATTTCTTTATTGTCCTGAAAAGGCAAAATTTTCTGTAGAAATATTTTCAACATTAGAATTTGAGACTCTTTTCCCTTTTTACCAACTTCAATAGCATTGTAATTACAAATAATGTGTTTGTATTTGTTGCAAATTCTAAAATACTTTCAAATCAGTATATTATCAACATTTACTTCTTTTTTTCTTTTGTTTGCCAACAAAAGCAACTACTTTAGCACCTTGACGAAAAAATTTTACTCACATGTATATGTGAGATTTGCCAGCTAGTTTTCAGTAAAATTATTACTAAAACATCGTTATGCTGCATTGTTTCTCTACTTAGTACAATAGATATATTTCTACGAATAAAACACTGGCAATAAATAGTTCTAGCACTAAATAGAAGTAAAGTTGTATGTGTGTTTGTGGGGAAAAATTATTTAAAATTAGAAAATACCGAAAATTCCAAGTTTGGCACACTCAACAAACAAACAATTACAAAACAGATTGCCACAGTATGGGCTTGAAACGAGGGAGGTTAAGAAAGTGCTCCTTAGTAATCTGTAGTTTATGTTATATCTTAGAAAACTTTCCCTAAAGCCGTCGTCGTGTATTTGACTGTGAGTACTGTTTGTATATTTAGGCAATTTAATATGAAAACCCAGCTAAATAAAAAAACTGGCGAAAACCTCTAACATTTTACACACATACATTTGCGATGCAGGAGGAGAAAAAAGCTTTGTTTGATTTTTCAACACACATAATTCACAATTTACACAAACTAACGTATGTATGTGTGTGCCTATGTATTCTCTCAAATTCGAAAAACCGTTTTAGCAATAGCATATATGTATACATATATGTACTTGTTAGTATTCGTAGTAAATGTTAAATTAAAGCCATAGCAATATCAACAATATCATGAGCAGTACCGAGTGCTAGTTGAAGTTGTAAGCATTTTGTAGTTGCTGTTCTTAGTAATTGTTGTTTTAGTTGTTTCAGCCGTAGTAGTGATGGTGGTACTCATTGTCGTCATACACTGTTTGTAGTGGCAGTGTAATTTGCAGCAGCTTATTTTCAACACTTTTACATTAAACATCAGCAATTCTTAGTTTTTTTTTTTTTTAGAACAAATATAATGCAGCCGCATCATCATGGTATTAAATTTAGGTCGTTGCATGAAAATTAAACAACAACAAAAAAAAAAAAATATCATCAAGAGGAGAAGAGAATAAATATTAAACAACAAAAGGAATATAAAGTAAGCAAATTGAAAAAAAAAAAATCTAAAACTTTCGCTTTGGCAAACACTACAACAGCTAGTGAATGATGTTGGTACAAGCAATAGAGAGAAGAATTTTAGCAAAGTAATAAAGCGTAAGTAAAAGTACTGGGAAATACACAAATTCCCAAAAAAATGGTTTGTTAAATTAAATTGAAAATCCCTGCGCCGGTAATCATCCCCTATTAAAATCAATAATCAAATAATACCTCAACATCCGCATGTAAACTATGTCGGTATAGATCTGGATCGGCGCTTAACATGGATATGCCATAAAGAGGCAAAATAAACTCAAATGAAACTAAAAGCCATTCAAATTCATTGGCTTATTTGAAGGAATTCTATCCTTTGACTCGATTGCAAGCTTCTACTTTACAACTCTATATTAAAGCCTATCTGGTGCTACGGTATTCAACTATGGGGCACTTCGTCGGCCTCAAATATCGAAAAAAATCAAAGGCGTAAAAATAAACTTCTTCGAATAATCACAGCCACTCCCTGGTATGTTAAAAACTGAAATATTCACAAGGATCTCAATGTGTCATTAGTAAAAATTGCAAAATTATTGCAAAATATGCAGTGAAATATTGAAAAAGACTTGAATTACACCCAAATCCACTAGCTCGAAATATTTTAAATCATGGCGGCCACACTCGCTTAAGAAAAGGAGACACTGCACCACTCAATCAGTTCATATTTAATACATATATGAAGATTCAATAAATAAATATTAACAAAAAAATTTAATTTTTTAAAGAAAAATTTTTATGTTTGCATAGGAAAGAGGTAAGCTACTTTTACCTATGTAGCACAGATTTATAAATTTGAGTCGCTTACAATTTGTGTTTATATATAAGAATAATTTTGACAAAAAACATTTAGTCAAATATCCATCAAAATAAAATGTGTTAATACATGCTTTTTTAGTTACTGCTGAATTATTTTCTCATGCTTAATTTTTTGGGTAAAAGAAAATTTTTAATAAATGCAAAATTAACCCTAAGCGCTCTTTTGTGTCTTATTTCTGACTTTCTGGTTGAATTTTCCGTTTTAAAGTATTCAGGGCCTTATAGTAAAATTCCACGGATAATATTTTTGCGGAACATTTTAAACCCTTAAATCCCTGTTTAAATGGTGTTTTTGCTCTTTTTTGAAAAAATGACTAAAAAGACCCATACCTTAAGGAGTTAGAGGGTTAAAATACTCTACAAAAATGTTCTACGTAACATTCTACATAAATTTGCCGAGCACATTTTATACCTTAAATGTAAGGGTAATATGGTTTCTTATACAGATTAACAATAAGAATGTGCCAGAGCTGGGAAACTTTAACCCCCCCCCCCCCCCCCCCTCAAATGAAATTCAGATGTAAACTTTTAAAGCCCCGATACACGTGTCTCTTTTTTTTGTCTCCTCTATAAAAATTTATAGGCCGGACCTTGTAATTTTTTTTTGTGTTGTTCTGTGTTATTAATAAATAAACTCTCGATATTAATTGTAAACAAAACAAAAAGTTTTCGGCAAATTATCTTAATATTTATTTTTATGCTAGAAGGATCTATGACAATAATGTGGAAAACAAAATATCGGGCAAATTCTCGCCACGGCTTCGGTGGCATACCTCTATCCAATGGTCCGTATTTCCAATGACCGAGACATAATTGAGGTTCAATGTCGTTAATGTGCCGAATTATCTAATATTTTAGTTCTGAATTGTACTTGGCTTATTGACGTTCACTTTTTATTTTAAATATCCCCAAAGAAAGAAGGCGGCGTGATGGCTAATTGACATCTCTCGAGCTGTGTGACAATTGGCACCATCCTGTAGGGACCGCATATCGTCGAGGTCTATATCCTCAATATCTGGCCACAACAAGTCCTTTATCATCTTGCAGTAGTGAACACCATTCACGATAGCTGCTTGGCCGACCTCATTTTTGAAGAACTACGGCCCGGCCCGATGACGCCCCCCGCCCAAAGACCGCAGCAAATAGTCAATCTTTGAGTATTCATCCGCTTTTCAACAATTACTCATGGATCCTTATTTAAACAATTCTGCCGATTGTGGACACATTGGCTTGATTATGCTGACAAAAAAATTATTTTGCATTTAGATTTGAACGCCCATTTTCGTTAAAGACTTCAACAATCTTAAAGACCAGCTGAATTGTGTACCTCTTCATGGTTGAATTTGTCAAACAATGAAACATAGAAATGTCAAATTTAGTTGGGTAAAATACTTGACGTTAAGGTTTGACTCACAACATTAAACACATTTTATACGGCTGATAAAATCCTTCCTTTAAACGTTTAATTCATTTGATTAAATTTTTAATTAAAACTGATTTTATTTTTGATTAATGCTGTAATTGGTGAAAAATTTTGGAACATTTTTTCAGTGTAGTGTCACAATAAATCCAAAATTACTCTCTATACTGCGATTAGTTAATTTAATTTCTTAAGGAAGATATCCTTATCGTCAGGCGTATAGGCCTTGCATTTTATCAAGGCCTATACGCCTTAGCATATAGCACTATAAGCAATTTGAAATCTTTAAAATCCTTTCCGGCAATATTTTAAATTTGCAAGATATAGTTTCATCAGAAATCTCAAAAGACTTGAAGTTGTTTAGAGTACAACATGACGTGCGCAAAGTTGTATTCGTTTAAAATCTTTGTCGATATAAATTTAAATTTACCACAATAACAATAGAAATATAATACAACAATAAAAGTTGGTTGTGTTTGTGTCGTTTATTTTCAAAAACGATTGACTTTCTTCTTTGACAAGAACTCTCCTACAAAAGCCGATTGTAATTATCCTCAAACCTTCAAGGATATTTTTAAATACTGCTTCATTCACAATTTTAAGATAAACTTTATAAAATAAAATTTTTTTGACATGAATTCTGTTTTTTTAACATTTAAAGAAAAAAAAACTTTTCAATTTCCCAGAGAAAAAAAAAAAAAAAAATTTATGGTATAAGTACTTTACCTTCTCGTCCTGAAATATTCAAAGATACTAGAGGTAGTGTACAATTTGAGTTTTTAAATAAGCTACTTGTTCTTAAAATTTGAAGGCAAAAACTTAAAAAAGGAAGATGTTTCTCTAATATCCTTTTTTTCGATAATATATTATTAACTTCGTTGACTGCTACCTTTTTTCAGTTTAAAATGTTAAAAAGCTTATAAAACAAATTTATTGTTTTTTTTTTGAAGACAATTTTTTGCTGTAAGTTCTAATAAAACTTTTTCGTTCTTAAAGCTGCGTTCACAATCCAAAAAACATTTTCACTTGATGTTCATAATAGAGCAACAATTTCTTTTGTAACTAAACACATTTTGCATCAAGAAACCGATTGCAAATTTTAGCCACAACAATTATATGCATATATTTTTATTTTTGTAAACACTTTGTTAAAATTTTCATTCAAAACTAAATAAAATTATTCAGAAACAATTTCATACAAATTGTTGTTGAAGTTCTAGTTGACTCAACTTTAGTTACATTTTTAAACAAATTTTAGTTACATTTTTGTTCTAAAAATGAAAGGAAAATATATGAAATATTTTGGGAAGAAAAAAGATAGAAGAAAAAACGAAATTGTTTTTTTGATTGTGAACGTAGTTTAAGCCTTAAAGGAGACTACAACTTGTAATTCAAAATAGACTTTATCAAAACTTTTAAGAAAAAATCTGTGAAAAATCAAAAGTTTTTTAATAACCTTTTAAGGAAAATTTAAAAAAAAATCTTTGTTGAAAGTCCTTAATGATCTTTATTAAAAATTTAAGAATAAAAATGATGTTTCAAAATCATTTGCTCGTCCTGAAATATTAAAATTTATTTTAAAGCAGATTACAACTTGTGCTTTTAAACAAGCTATAAGCTCCTTAAATTTTTAAATAAAATACTTAACAACTTAAAAGTTTTTCTAATATCCTTTTTTTTGATAACACATTAAGTTTAAGAAATGTTTGCTATTTTAAAAAAGATTTTAGTTTGAACTTAAAGACTTTATTTTCCACTTATTTTTTTTTTTTTTTTCAAAAATCTGAGTACCAATTTTATTGAAATCGAAATGCAAAGTCCTTAAGGGTATTGGTTAACATTTTTTTTAGGAAAAAGATATGTTAGTCTTATATAAATTTCCTCCTTCTAAAATATTAAAGTATATTGTAGAGTAGCTTACAATTCGTACTATTAAATACTCTACAAGCTTCTTATATTTTAAAGTAAAATCTTTACGAATGTTAAAATTTCCTAAATGTCCATTTTCCTAAAACAAATTTTATATTTTTATAAAAAAAAATGTTTGTTTGATTTTAAAATCTCTTTTTTCTAATCGAGAGTTGTAATATCCTTTCAATTTTGCCTTAATTTGTTTTTTTGCATAATTTTATTCACCTCTGTACTTAAACATAAAAACACTATTATGAGCATTTGTCTATTTGCTCACACTTTAAACTAATACTGGGTTAAATAAACAGAACAAAAAACATTCAGCTGCAAAAACCTCTTTCAAAAAAAAAAAATACAAATTCGAGGTCCTGTATCTCTCTTAAACTCAAATACTCACACAACACAAAGAGTTTAACTATAAAAAACTAACACTTAAACATAGGAAACTAAAACACAAAAGGACTTTTAAACAAACGATTCCTCTTAAACACTTACACTGACTCATTCTAAAAAAAAAACATTGACTAGTTATTTGGCTGCCTTAATTTCCTTTCTATTTATTAGTGTGTATTGGTGCAGTTGTATGGCAGTTTGCTTTAATAAAGAACAGCGGGTGGCCCAAAAGAAACGAGGGGTTACAGCAGTCTTTGAATTCTTAATTAAGAAATAAATTAATTTTTCTTTATTGCCTTTCCTTAATGATTGGGAGGATTAAGTGAATTAAGGTGTGAAAATAACGTAGTGTATGTGCTTCGCATAATCACGCTCTTTCTTAAACGTTTTCGATAACTTTTTATAAGATTTTCAAAGTATGGCTAAAATTGTTTCTTAAATATTATTTTACCTACAACCACGGCTGCCAGATTTAGCTTAGTTGAGAGAGAGAGAGAGAGAGTATCATTAGTTTGTGTTAATGTGTGTAACACATAAAAATATTATAGTATATTGATCGATCGATCCAGAATCACTCTTTGAATCGATCCAACGATGTCCGTCCGTCCGTTTTGCTGGTTTTCTGTCCATGTTAACATTATTCGCAAAGTACAGGTCGCAACTTTAAAGATTATTTGATTCAATTTGTAACATACGTTTCAATTGTCATAAGAACGAGGCCTTGTGATGGGTAAAAATTTTCCTTATGAATCCCCTCTGTAAAATTGCTTTAATATGAAAACAATCTTATTTGGATGCAGATATCTAAATAATATGGTAGAACTACTAAATACCAACTTCTTCTTCCTAAAATGTAAAAGAATCACCAGATACGAGATCTATACAGTGACTCTTACATTTGTATATCGGGTGTTATTTTTAGCTACATGAAAACTATCGATTACTATGGTTTGACAGCTGAGAATATCAAACTGTGTAGACATTTCTGTTTCGTAAGGTTCTACACCAATAGAATCAGAAAGTGATTCTAACAATGACCGTCCGTCCGGCTGGCTAGCTGGCTGACTGGCTTATCGTACATGTGAGCCTTGTGCGTAAATTACAGTTTGCAGTTTTGGAGATAGTTTGGTGAAGTTTGGTACATAGATTTAAATTTTCTAATTTTATTTATTACAATTTAATATGCTTTGGTATTGATCAGAACCGATGGGTTCTTTAAGCGACTATTTTCTCAAATAAATAATTCTTTCGGATTAAATACCACACTTGGGTTTGTATTTTGTCGCAAATTTCCATAATCGCGATTACGATAAATCAAGAATAAAAAATGGGAATTAAGCACGACAACATCTTGTTAAGAAAAAGACTTTAATCGCGATTATCGATTGATCGCATTTTTAGTTGACATGTCATAAGAAGCAGAACAAAAAGTAATATATTTGGGTATGATACATTGAAGACAACCAGTCAACAATTATAAATTTATAGGAAGATAGTTTTTAAATTATTAAAGTAAACAATTTCAAGAATACGAATAGCATATAATGAGTGGTCAGCTAGAAAAGATTGTACAACAATATCCCAATTTGCTGATATATGCAATTGATATATGCAGATAAGCCTTTAATTGAAATCCTCAAGGAACGCGAAGAAGAGGCAGACCGCGAGGTAGCTGGAGATGTAGTCTTTTAGAAAAGATAAGCTCACATCCAGAAAATTTATCACGGAATAGAATAAAACTCTTTATTTCAAATAGAAACGATTGAAAATATTTTGTAATAGCACCCGATTTCGAGTAAAAGCAATAAATTATTATTATACAATCTTTCTAGCAAATAAATGGCATAATTTATTAAATGTTTGTTTGGCTGTGTTTTTGATTTTATATACCTCATTATATTGCATTCTGTTATTAAGGGCGAACAACATTTAATTTGATATATCTGTGTTTTGTTGATTACATTTTTTATTAAAAAATAAAAGCGCTTCTTCGGCTTGTATTTGCATTCGATCTACAAAGAACTTTAAGTGAGAGTTCAACTGGCAAAACTACGTTGCTAAGCTGATCACCAATAATTTTTTATTTTATTTTTAATATTGTTCAATTAATATGCGTATGTTAACACATCTTAACTTTCTTTTATGTAGTCTTTTAATAGGAATATTTTTTGCAGCTTGTTTTGGCGTCTAATAATAGCACAAGTACCTTTTTAAAAAATCTTCTTAAATGAAATATCTCCTCCCATGAATACTTCACTCATTCGCAGAAGGGCTGTATTAATCGTTATTGTTGCACTTATAACAGAACATTCTAAGAAATAACTTGTGTTAATTGAAAAATTTCAATTATAATAATAATCGTGAAAAACCTGTGCCACCCCAAACTGCCAATTAAGGCCATTTTAGACTATAATACTTTGTGTTAAGACATGTCAAAAACTAACAAATAATTCATAATGTATAATAGTGTAAAAACATTTTGTAATGAAATGTCAAAAAATACGTAAAGAAATTTGGCAGTCGTATGGTTCTCTCTATTTTTTGAAATTTTTCTAAACGATTAGATATTTCATTTTATAAAAATTGTGTTTTTACAAAAAGCACAAGAAGAAAATCAGGGATGGAAAATTAAAATTTTGTGCACAAAAATTCACTATTATTTTTTCTAATAAAAAATTGCAAAACGATAAAAAAAATATGAAATTTCAAGTGAATTCTTTTAAAATTTAAATAAATCACAAATATTTGTTGTAAAAAATCGTTAAATACGGTACACAGACGAAAAATAAAAAATAAAAAAATATGATTGTATCAACTTTTCCACCCTAGAAGAAAATAAAAAAACATCTGTTGAATAATTTGCCGGCCACATCAAATAAAATTTATTAAATATTAAAGAAATATTAAAAATAAAGCAAAAATATATCTGAGGACCAAGGTGCAAGTTTAAATGTGCAAGTTAGTGCATAATACGCCAGCTAACAATGTTCCAATGCTTAATAAAATGTTTTTTCGTCTTTATTTTGTAATCTAAAGTGGATCTCAAAAATCACAAAGATTTTACTTTTTATTTTAAGTGTGATAGTGTAGAAGCAAAATGTAATGAAAAAAAATTTCTCTTTGATTTTTTTGACAATCAGACCAAAAATCATTTCATTTTGTAAGACCAAAAGTCTTAAGACTTGTGTGATAGTGTAAAACAGCCTTTAGGAGGATCTTATTGCCGCTGATAAAATTTTGTTTGTTGACAAACCCATTTTGTTGAAAATTTCGCTTCGTTACTTGTTATCAGATTTTTAGCTCAATTATGAATACAAATTCCTCGGGAGTTTTTTGCCCTTGCCCCATTTTTACAATTGAATTTAAAAAGGAAAAATGGGAGAAGGAAGAAAACTCCCGGGGAATTTTTATTTATTATTGGGCTGTTTGTGTATAAACAAGCAAAAGCGCAAGAAGTATTTCGGGAGTGGGCTTTTTTTTAAGAACTGTGATAAAATTTATTTAAACAAGTAAGAAAGAATAGTCGGTCAAGCCCGACCATATGATACCCCACACCACAGTATTTAAAAACACATCATGCTTATGTGTCCATATAAAAATGGATTTATCTATGTTTATAAACTTCATTAAAATCGGTTTGAAAGTTTATAAGAGACAAAAATTGCCCCCTAACTCCCCTTTGGTCCCATTTTTTGAAAAACTGTATAGCTTATGTGGCCATATAGATATGGATCTCTCTATGTTTTAAATTTCATTAAAATCGGTTTGATAGTTTCTGAGAGGAAGCAATTTCCCCCTATCTTCCCTCGTGGTCCTACGATTTGGCCCATTTTCAATAGGCTTGGTCCCTGTGAAAATAAGAACCTATGTCCAAAATTTTATCAAATTATCTCCAAAATTGCGCCCTGTACTTTGCGCACAAGGTTACATGGACAGCCAGCCAGCCAGCCTGCCAGCCAGCCAGCCTGCCAGCCAGCCGGACGGACATCGTTTGTTCGACTCAAAAAATGATTCTGAGTCATTCGGTATACTTTAAGGTTGGTCCAGGACCAATATTTTAAGGCGTTACACACATCAGCACAAATGCATAATACCCTCTCCACTATTGTGGTGTGGGTATAAAAATTACTTCACAGCTCTTTAAATCTTTACGGTTTTTACGTTTTAAAGTCTTTTTCAGTACAAGTTATATGGGGCTTATTGAAAATTATAGACCATTTGACAGCGTAATTTCAAGTCTTAAAACCCTGTGGCAGCCCAATTTTTAATACAATTTCTTTATTCGTTAAGGTTTTATGCGTATTTTCCAAGAGCGGGCTTTATATGTGGGAAATTTTGGAACAATCTTTACGAAATTGGCAGTTAATTTATTAGTCAACTCTAGTCCGTGTATTTCTCTATTAATTTATGTTGGTTTTGGTAACAGAAATATCAGTTTTAATGGAAAGTTGTTCCATATATGGACCTTACTTTTTGCCTTCGGAACAGATTATGCTGTATTTCAATCGCAAACGGCTTAAAAAACAACTAAAAAAATGAACACTTAAATTGTTCTTTTCTGTTTGACTCGTTCGGAGGTGAGCGTCTTTTCAACATACGGTCAGACGGACGCAGTTTTCTAAATAAACTTAGAATTTCTCTAGGACCCTGAACTTATATACTGTATGGGGTCTTAGATGAATATTTACACGGAATATCAAACTTAGTTTAACCTCATTCACCACTAGTTGGGTATACAAAACAGAATATGGGTAATTCCATAGTGTTGAACGTGACAATCGTACGCGTCAAGAATGCAATAACATTTTAAACAACAAATAGTTTTACCTTCTTTTAACATTTAAATTATACTACTTACAAAGTACTTTTATTTATATTGAAGTTGATGGAGGGCGCGATTCTAGCTCAAAGATAATGGCAAAAAAAGTAGCGGTAGTAGCGGAACGTGAAAAAAATAAAAGTAGGTTTTGGGGGAGTGTATAAAAAGGCGTTGTTCAGCGAAACCTGGCACAATTTTTTAGTCAAACCACTTTCAGAAATTAACATAGCAATGCCAAGTTTGAATGTCTTTGGTATGACTCAAAAATCGTCTGTATTTTTTTTAAGCCAAAATCTGTGTCGATACGTGACAATTCGAACGTGAAATTTTTTCCATAATAATTTTACTGAATAATGATTAAAACAAAATAAAAATTTACCGTTAATCCGCATAATAAATTTCTCTTCGAACTCTTCCTTAGATTACAGACCATGTAAGAAAATTTTTTTTGGAATACAGGCCTGTTCTGCAAACCAATTTTACTCAAATCACGTGATTTCAAATTACATGTGCCTATTAAAATCACACGTGTGATATTTTACTGTCCCGTTCTTGTATGTTTTCGTGTGATCTTCAATTGCAGAAAGCACACCGAGAAATACAAAAACAGTATGACTTTCAGAACACCACAAAATCACACGTATGATTTAAAAAAAACGTGATTTGAAATCACGTGATTTTCAGAGCAGGACCGATAAGATAAGATAAGAAGACATACAATAAAACATTCGCACAAATAAGAAATTACGTTTGTGCAACTTTGCAGTCTGCTTGTTCGTCTTAGTGAAGGATTTTATGGAGGAATTTATAAAATTTGCAAAATCTAAATATTTCTCTATACCAAAATCATTAAAGAATATGCTTTTAATAACTTTTAAATATTCGGTCACGGTGGACCTTTAGAAAGAAATGCCCATTTTCATCAACTCCATTATTTTAGTTTGTTATTTAAAGCCAGCGGGAAAAAGAAGGAGTACGGCTGCCTTCTGGAAGCCCATTGTACTTATTCTGCCTGCTCGTTCCTGTTCATACTCATTTCTTTTCTACAGACGTTGTCATTGCGGGTTTGGCCTTCCGCTCTCTCTCTCTCTCTCTTTAGCAGGTACAAAGGAATGGTAAAGGGAACAAAAAAAAATTATTATTTTGATTTGCCAAAAAAGAAAAAATTTTACTCCTTCTCTTCTCTCTTCTCAAAGAAGCGAATGTGGAATGTGTATCTTATGTTTTAATGAGCCGAGGCCTTCTATGAGGCATTCTTTAACATTTAGACAACAATAGTAATTGCACCTGAACTAAATAGATCTTTTGAGTAACTTTTCATTTTCGATATCGCAAGACTTTTTCACAACGATGTAGAAAAATTAGAGAAATAAATTTTATGAAACAATACCAAACATTTAAACTTGTTCTCTTCTTTTGGGCTACCCTGTTGACATGTTAGTGTGTGTAGTTCTTGAATTGTATTACTTTTCTATTACATTTTATTTTTATATTTATTTATAAGTTTATATATGAACATTTTTTCCATTTCCTCATTTCTTTATTGTTTTGTATTTTTTTTTCTTTTCCTCTATATTCCTTTTTTTAGTTATAAAGCTTTAAGTATTTTCTATTTTAATGCCTCCATAAAATGAAATGAGTTTTTATTAAATCAACAGCAGCGGCAGCAAAAATTGTGCCATAAAGTGCTGGAAAATGTTTTTCTCAAGCTTAAATTGTTGCTTGAAACAAAAAACTTTGCAAAATATTGTTGTCTTGCCTAAGGATGCTATTATCCTTGAAAGTTTGATGAGTATTTTAATAGGGTGTAAGTTTTCCAGTGATTGCAAATCTTTAACTAACTTCCTATTCATTTAATTTTTGTTCTGAATATAAGAAAATGTTTAAAATATCATTAAAACAACTTTTTTCCTTGTTTCCTTTTACAGGCTGCCCATTTCCTTAAGGGTTCTTGTTTATACAAATATTGTTTTATAGACATTTTTTTTCTATATATTTTTAATATTTTATACGAGTATAAACGTTCTGGAATTTGCTGTCGCTTAAGCTTATAATATTGCGTTTTTTTTTGCAATTTACTTTTGGCGATTTTATGTTTAATTTGATGGCAATGGTTATAAAAATGAAGAATTATTTTAAATGCTGCTTTAATTTTATTTTAAAATATGGGTTGGGCTTAAACAATAACAAAAATTAAGACACATTAAAAAAAAAACAGATAAAGAAGGGGTTTTTTTTTTAAATCTAGAAAAAATGTTTTACAAATTCTAAACTTTTAACTCGATTTTTAAGAATTTTGGACGCCAGCAGATGTAAAAAATCTGACTTGACTTTGGTTCAAATAACTATTTTTTTTATTTAAAATATAGAAATAATAAGTATTGTGGTTATTTTGTTGAACTATTTATGGTTTTTAATCCAAATTTTTTAATATTTTTAATTAGGCTTAAGTTCATGAAATTTAATTTTTCATTAAATTATTTTTATGAAGAAAGGAATTTTACAACATGAAAATTAATTAAAATTGTTATTGATAATCTTTCATTCTTGACGTGGCTGGGGCTCGAAGCCCGGCCGGCAGGTTACCATGACATGTTTCGATTGCAACGATGGCTGCGAGTGTAAGACGGGAAATCCATCTGAGGAGATTTATATCATTAAACTTTCATTTAATCAAATAAAAAGTTTGATGAAAGATAATTTTATTTTTAACAAACGATGTTGTTAAAAGTTTTCTCTAAATATGTTTCTTCTGTGTGTAAGTGCAACTGTTAAACTTGCTTAATTCCATTAAAAACAAGTAAGAAAGTATTGTCGAGTAAGCTTGACCCTACAACACACCATTTACAGCTACATTTTCGGGAGTGTAGCCTATCTGGCATCCATCGGAATCAGGGAAGCGCCTTATAAAAAAAATGTTATAAGGTTAAGATTCATATCTGATTTCTTAAGAGCTATAGGATAGTGCTGGGATACTATCGATATTTTCCACTATCGCTATTTATCGATAGTTCACATTTCACTATCGATATATCGATATTACTATCGACTGAATGTTTGTTCTTGTGGAGGAAAACTTTAATAATTTTTTATAAGGTAACAGTTCCTTGTTTTCATCACTTTATTGAATGTACATATGAGACGTATGTATATACGCACGTTATTTTAGATGACAGTTTTTTTAAAATTGATAAGTACCTGTCTGAAGGAACCGAAGTAACAGGGACTATAAGATATTCCATTGCAACTTTAAAAAATTTTCTAAATTCTAAACCCAAAAAGGTTATCAATCTAGCGGACTTATCCTCTAATGGTCGTTCATTGTTTTGTCCTATGCTCGCAATTGCATTTGGATTTGCATTTGTTTTTTACTGCATTACAAAAATCTTTGACATTTCAGTCCCTACATAAACATGTACAAATTTCGACTCAAAGGCCTTTAATTAGCAGTAAAAAGTAGTGCTAAGCAATCCATACCACTTGCCATTCTTGTTGTTTGTATTCATTGCTGTAATTCAGCGCGAATTAATAATAGCAAGTCAAAATTTGCGGCAAAAAACTGTGTGTGTATAGCTGCTGTTAGATGTCTTCAAATCTGTATTTCAAATACTAAAAATATCGATATTTATATTTTTCCTATCGATATTTTCGATATTTTCAGACTATCGATAATATCGATAGTCTATCGATAGTTTCCCAGCACTACTATAGGAAAGTTAAAAAAAAACAAACACATAAAATTCAGAAAAATGCATGAAATCTTTATTTGAATCGATAGTACGGTCCATATAATTTAATGTTTGAAGATTATTTCATGCAAATGTTGACCGTGACTGCGCCTCAAATGGTCCATCCGCTTAGTCCAATTTTGGCATACGCTTTCCAACATTTCGGCCGGTATCTCATGAATAAATGCTTCAATGTTGTCTACCAATGCGTCAATTGAAGCTGGCATGTGTGTATAGACATGAGCTTTAACATAGCCCCACAAAAAATAGTCTAAAGGCGTTAAATCGCACGATCTAAGCGGACAATTGACCGGTCCCGACGTGAAATGAAATGTTCACCGAACTCGCCTCTCAATAAGTCCATTGCTACGCGTGCTGTGTGGCATGTGGCACCGTCTTGTTGAACCCATATGTCATGCAAGTCAAGCTCTTGCACTTTGTACAAAAAAAAGTTGGATATCATCTCACGGTAGCGCTTACCATTCACAGTTACGTTACGATTTGCATCATCTTTGAAGAAGTACGGTCCAATGATGCCACCAGCCCATAAACCGCACCAAACTGTGACTTTTTCTGGATGCATTGGTAGCTCTTGCAATGCTTGTGGCTGATCTTCACTCCAAAATCGACAATTCTGCTTATTAACGTACCCATTGAGCCAAAAATTAGCTTCGTCGCTGAACACAAGAAGCGCGCGATTAACTTTCTTAACAGAGCATTTTGATAATAAAATTCAATAATTTGCAAGCGTTGTTCGTTTGTAAGACGATTCATGGTTAAATTATAGACCAAACTGAAGATGTTTGAAAGTGAAACAAAACACGAAACATATGTCAGCTGTTTAAGCCAGTGTTGCCAAAAAGATAATAGCTTAAAAACACCCCAATTTCCGGCTTACGCATGTTTTGATTTACCACAAAAGGTTAAAAAGTAAATTTGAACTCTTGCTTCCCGTTTAGTTTATATTTTAAGTTAAATATGTACAAAAGATTTTTTAGGTAAAAACCATATCGGGCATGATGTTGGTGTTTTATCATTCTGTAAGATGTAAAACGAGTAAGTAAATCAATCATAATAAGTTTTTCTTTCTAATTCGGGATAAAATCAACTTTATAATACTTGAATCAAGCGCAAATTGACATTGATTCAATGTCAGTTTTACTTAAATCAATCTCATTTTCGGATTATTTCAGGTACAAATTCCGGATTAAATATGGATAAGCTAATTATTTCGCGATTGATTCAAGAAAATCCTTACTTACCGTACTGTACTTACCGCTTTGGATTGATTTGAGTACGGATGGATTGATTTTTCTTTTGAGTGCTTGTGCTCTATATTATTTAGATATCTTTATCTGTAGAGATGTTTTTTTTTTTGTCTTAAGTGATTTTTGGAACTGGCTTTATATGCGACCAATGGACAAATCTGGAACTACCAGTAACACAGAAGCTACTTTAAAAATATAATCTGACACAAAAGTAGTCAATTGACTGGATTTTGTGCCGTCACTAGCTGATTCTCTCTGGTTCTATGACTAATATCATATTAACAGGGTTCACTGGGGACAATATCCGCGACATACATTATTTTAACCGAAATTGCATGTATCCTAATGGTTATTTCAGTAACCTGTTACAAAGTGTCTTAAAAGTGACCCACTCCTAGGACATCGCCACACAGTACTTTGTTCAATATATAACAATGAGGTGAAACAATGCTGTTCCAATGTTTAAAAAAATTACTGTACTGTATTCGAAACTAAATAAACTTCATGTAGGAAGAACCTTTTTTTTATGGGAAATGCGTTTCGCCGCTGCTAGAGGTCGCTTAAGTTGTCCTATTTTTTTTAATAAAATTGTAGAAGAAAAATTAAACTTAATTCATGTACTAGAAAAAAAAATTATTATAAATTTATTTTAAAGAAGTACCACAATTTTTAATTTAGTAAAGGGTGGTTAAATTGTAAGGGCCGATGTTGAATGTGAACCACACCTAAACGCCAAGTTTTTTTCCGAATTTTATTTGACATTTCTCTATTTCAGACTTATTCAATTTGAACCACGGAGAGATACACAATCCAACAACGTGTTAAAGTTATCCAGACTTATTATGAAAATGTGCGTTCAAATCAAAATGCATATCGTGCACTTCGTGATTTTTTTGGTCAATTTGATCGTCCAAATGTGCGTACAATCGCAAAAATCGTGGAAAAATTCGAGCAAACCGGGTCTGTAGAAGATGTGAGAACACCAGTGCATGCTCGTACAGCTCGTACTGCAGAAAATATTGCTGCTGTTCGCGATAGTGTGGCTGAAGAGCCGCCCACCTCAACTCGTCGTCGTGCCCAACAATTGCACCTCTTACGCTCGTCGTTGATGAACATTATGCATAAAGACTTGCATTTACACGCTTACAAGGTGCAATTGGCTCAAGAACTTAAGCCTCTTGACCATTCCAAACGTCGTGAATGGGCAGAATGGTGGCAAGAAATGGCAACAGTGGATGATCAATTTTCGAAGAAAATCATCTTCAGTGATGAGGCACATTTTCACCTCAGTGGATTCGTCAATAAACAGAATTGCCGCATTTGGGCGAATGAGAATCCAAGAGTGATTGTCGAAAAACCAATGCACCCACAAAGAGTGACTGTTTGGTGCGGTTTATGGGCTGGCGGCATCATCGGGCCGTATTTTTTCCAAAATGAGGCCGGTCAGGCAGTTACTGTGAATGGTGTTCGCTATCGTGAGATGATAACGAACTTTTTATGGCCCGAATTGGAAGATATGGATGTGGACGATATGTGGTTTCAGCAGGACGGTGCCACTTGCCACACAGCTAACGAACGATGGCTCTTTTGCGCAACAAATTCAATGGCCGTGTTATCTCACGTAATGGCGATGTCAATTGGCCGCCAAGATCATGTGATTTGACACCGTTGGACTTTTTTTCTTTGGGGTTATTTGAAAGAAAAGGTGTACGTCGATAAGCCAGTAACAATTGAAGAGCTAAAGGATGAGCTAATTCGGCACATTAACGGCATAGAACCTCCATTATGCCTCAGGGTCATCGAAAATTTGGACCATCGGATGGAGGTGTGCCGCCGTGGTCGCGGCGCCCATTTTGCCGATATTTTGTTCCGTACATAATTGAGTAATACCAATATATCATAATAAAATAAAATTACAATAATTTCCTAAATAGTTTGTGTTTTATTCAAAATCAACATCGGCCCTTGAAATTTAACCACCCTTTATTTGGTAGACATTCTTGTTTTGATGTGAGCCCACACTTTATTTGCTCTGGATGAATCTTAAAAAAAAATATTTGATGGACAAATAAAAAAACTGAGTGAATAATTTTTTCAATTTTCTCTGCCGTTTAATAAACCAAGTGTCCGCCATTAAGAATCAAAAGATAAACTAACCACATTTTAGTTCTAACTTAGAGATATACGATCTTTTTTAGAGGCCCAAAACGAATTTATTATTTCTTATAATTTAATACTTTAGATTAAAAGCTATAAATATTTTTCTGTACGGTAAATTTATCCTATTTTCTTTGTACTGTGTTTAAAAATTAACGTTCTAAAGAAACCAATTTAAAGAAAATCTCTAAAAAAAAATTCAGGTTGTTTTTGCAAAGATTACGAAAATCGTCAATATTTTCTTTACATTAAAAAAAAAAAAAACTGAGTGCACCGTTTTTTCAGTTTTTAAAGAATATATGCTCCGTTGCCCTTACGATTGACGTAAAGAAAAAAATTTTCTACTTTTTGAGTTTTAGTGTTATTTTTGTGGTTTTTCCGGAACACCAAATTCTACTTGTTTTTTATATTTTTGTATGAACTATTTTAATTATGAATATTAAATAAATATCAAATATTTTCCCTTCATGTATATTTTCCTTAAAAGGACATACATGTATAAGAAATGCATATCCTTCATTTTGTTTGGCGTTAAACACTTTTATATTTATAATTATATAAACTTCTTGATCTCTCATGTGGAAAGGTTGTCCACAACCCTTTAATTGTGAAATTGAAACAGGTGTGATTGCAAGACCCATGTGTCCGTCCCAGTTATTGAAATGGAGTTATTAAAGTCATTGAAAGAGTGTGAATTTTATAATGGAATCGTAGTGTTTTTATATTTTTGTGATCTTTTTAACAAAAGGATATTTTAAAATACAAAAATTCTTGCTTCAATTTGTAAAATATTAAGTACATTAATTTTAACATAACATTTAGATAGATTTGTTAATTTTCAACAATTCAACATAAAAAGTGTTGCCGAATTAAATTTTTTTAAAGAAAGGATATATGGGAGGTACATGAATCCTTTGGCGGAATTTTTGAATTATTATTGAAATTTTGTTTGTTATTATCTATCTGGGTCAACTCCTTCTTTTTTTGCACAATTTGTTCTTCAACAAAGTATTGTGCGGCATGTTTAAGTTTCAAGTCCCCTTCATACCAAGTGTTAGAAGTGGAAACGGTCCCTGCTAGCTTGGGACTGTTACGTGGCAAGTTTAGTGTTAGTTCCCTTTCTCCTAAGGACAGTGATTCTGAGTCGATCGATATACTTATATTTTTATGTTTAACACATACATATCTGTACAAACGCACTACAACTTTAATATGGGTATAATATTTAATCAAATATAATTATCGCTAATTAATTTAAATAAAGCAACTCCCCTATAAATTCTATTTTGAATATAAATAAGGAAAATGTATTCCTCTAAAATCTTCCATTAATCAAAACCCAAAAAAATTTACATTTTACCTTACTTTCCTAGCTTTACATCAAAAAAATGTTTTCTAATATCCTTTCAAGTCATATTATTTACATATCAACCTCATCTTTTCATATCTCGGCGCTCATTATCTATTCATTCAATTAAAGTTTTCCCCACAAACAAATCAATTACCAGAACATCAACTGTAGTGAAAAAAAAATCTCATTATAATTAATAATTAAATTAAGATTAACAACAACAATAATAATACTATTATAAACCTACTCATGTGGAAAAATATTCGCACTTGTTTAATCAAATTCTAGATAATATTTTTTCTTTATTTACTAAAATATTCAAATTTATTCAAACACATACCTGCATACATTTAAGTATTTAAGAATTTAAATTCAAACCCATACACATACATACATACATTGTCTTCTAACAACAGTCCCATGCATAACTCACTCTAATACTTCTAATTTACAATTCGTTCTCATTCTCTTGATTTATACCTCGAACCATAAATATTCGCTTGGTAATTTATTATACAGCAATTGATTGTTAAATAAAATACAATAAAGGATGTGTGAGAGTATTGGAATGCTGTTGTAGTTATGGGTATGTATTTGTGTAAAATTCTTGAAATTTTTAGCTAAAGGAGTTAACAGCCCAATAAAAAATGGAGCTTCCAACGAAGCAGGTTTGTAAGGGATAAACAAAAGGGTTTCGCTTACCATTGCGCTTACGGAAGACATGGATTTTATATGGCGAGTTCCCACTTTGAAGCAATACGTTAGTTGCGTTCGAGAACACAAAAGTTTTTACTATTTTTTACTAAACTTTACTGCATTTTACGAAATGGCGTTCGAGTACACAAAATGCAGTAAATGAGAACATAAATTGAGAGCGCAAAGTGACAGTTCTTGTCTGAGTATTTACAAATTTTTACTGCAGAAATTTTTGAAGTAAAATTTAGTAAATCAAAAAAACATATGTTTCAAAAGGTAAACAAACAAAAGTAACAAATAAAAAGCATACAAAATGTGAAAAATTTGTTAAATAAAAGAAAAGTTGAAATAAAAATTGAACCAAAACAAAAAGTGAATAAATATTAATTACTTAAACTTGTTTGTTAAATTTTTAGAGTTGTAAAAGTGTGAAGTATTTGGGTACTTACACAGAAAAAAATAAAAATTGATTTCAATTAAAAAATTTGTGATATTAATTAAAAAATTAATTAAATTTGCACCAGTAAACAAATTAATAGTATCAATTTAACCAGTTAATAGTATTAATTAAACGTTTAATTTACTTGATTAAACGTTTAATTCACTTGATTAAATTTTTAATTAAAACTGATTTTATTTTTGATTAATGCTTTAATTGGTGAAAAATGTTGTAGAATTTTTTCTGTGTAAGTAATCAATAGCAAAAAAATTATTCATGTTCATTTAAATAATTTAACCTGCTACAAATTAGTAAAATCAAATAAAATAAAAAACAAACAAATATGAAAGATTACATAAAATAGTTTGTTTGTATTTTCCAAAAATGTTCGTGTTATAAAAAGTATTTAATCGAGTACCGATAAGAAAACGAGTTAAGTAGTCAAAAGTGTCAACATTTTTCATCACTTCAATTTTTTGCCATCAGCTGTTGCCTTTATTTTACGAATTTTTACAAATTTTGCGTTCGCGTACTTTTTTGAACAACAGCTTTTTGTGAGAGCAAATTTTTTAGTTTACTCATTTACTGCATTTTACTGTAAAAGTACTCAAACGTACCTATTTTTGATGCATAAAGCGCATTATTCAGCGCACTTAAACATTGTTGGATGTAACGATCATATTTACACACTGAATGTTTTGATACAGTTATTTTTTAGTATTCTCCCTTACAAACCTGCTTCGTAGTAAGGGAATGCCGTAGCACTTGAAATGTTATTTTTTTTTTATAAAAGTTGTTGAGAGTTCTTTCACTTACTTTACTGCATTTCTGTATGTCTTATTGCGTAGCGCATAATTGTGCGCTTATTTTTTTAAATGTACCTTTAGTGCTTCGCAAAATGATAAAATTTTTTATTGGGAGTCTACATATAGCTTATCTTAAACTACTTAAATTAACCAAAAAATATTAAGATCTTGTTATTTATTATTATTAAATAAAGTCCAGAAATTCAAAAGATTTAAACAAATATTGGGGTTTTTATCCAAATTTAATTGGTTTTCTGTGAAATAGTGAAAATTTATTCAAAGTCTTGGCTTTTGGCATCTAAGAACTTTTCCATTTTTCTTGCAACATTTGGATTTTGCTGCTGCTCTGTTTTAAGACCAAACAGGAACCAAGCCTTTTTCGGAAACCCTGTTTTGAAGTGAAGTGTATTCTAGGTTTTCGGGTTTTCGAAGCTTCACAACTTCTATTTTCTAAATAGCTTTTAACAGCTCTTCCAACATGCAGCCGAATGTTCTCACAATAGAATGTTGGGGCTTCTCGTCTTGTCGCATACTTCGGTCGTTTGTTAGGCAATGTTTGCTTTAAATAAATTAATTTTGTCCCCTGTAACCGCCATGCGTTAAATCAGCATCCTACGAAAGAGGGACTGAAATACGATGTTTTGATAGATTTTTTTTAGAAACAACGGTTGGGAGACCAAACATCCTTTTTGGTACCCCGGCAGTAAGTTGCCTTTGGAAATTCGGTCTAACACCCAATTTTCATGATGATTTTTTCCCTATTTTTGAAACATTAGTTTGATAGCGAGCGGAGGAGAGAAGAAAGCAGGGTAGAAAAAAAGACATGAATCGTATTTTCTGTGTTTTTTTTGACATTCCTTTTTGCACTTAATTTTGTTTTTTAATTTATGTTGTATTTTTATTTCAAAATTAAAATTGCTTTTTAAAATATAAAAATAAACAAATTTAATTCAAAAAAATTCAATACATACATACATTTATAAGGAAAATAAAAAAAAAAAAAAACCAAACAAAATAAGAGGGAGTTTACACGGAGTCTTTTCAGACATGTCTGTTTTTGACATTATCTTTTGAACACGCTTCGAAAAACCTATTGTCTTTTCACGATGTCTTTCCAAACATGTCTGTTTTCATGTATAATAGTCTAATATACATATACATACAAATTAAAAACATTGAAAACTCATTTCATGTCTGTTTGGCAACCCTTCTTTCTTCTCTACCCCGATCGCCTACAAACAAAACAAACGTGTTTGTTAGACATGTCTGAATAGACACCGTGTAAACTCCCTCTAAGAAACATTGTGAAAATTAAACATGTTTTTGGAAGTTTCTTTCAAAAAGAACTACAAAAAAATACATGTCTTTTAAATCATCGTGAAAATTAGGTGTTAGTCTGCTCATTGGTTTTGGAGCTTTCGGTAATCACATAACGGTAGTAGTGGTGGTGTTTCAAACTGAAAGTAGCAGGAAGGGAGATCTTAAAAAGTCAGCTTCAAGGGCTGATTTTCAACTCCTTGTGGGAAAGTTCGGCCTAAGGGCAGCCCTCCCTAGGTGCGGCTGCTAGTCAACATATCGTTACGCAAACGGCCCCATCTTAGATTTTGAAAATCTTTAAGGAAAAGCCAAAAATTATTTAAGACGAAGAGTAAAGTTTCAATGATAAATTGCATTAAATTACACTACGTGACAATTTTTTTGACCAAATGAATTTGATACCAAATCTTTATGTAAAATTTTCCACTGAATCCGAATATGAAGACAGAATTGTCAAAAGTAGAACAGTTTTTGAGATATTCCAAAATAACCGTTATTTGTGTTCTTAAAAAAGATGCTGTGACTGAAATGCAAATATCCAAAAAATAAAATTTTAGCCTTTTTCAATACGAACATTTTGTGCCCAATAGGATCCGAATCGATGCAAATAGGACAAAGTTACGGAAGATTAATTGAATTAACCCACAACAAATAAATATAAAAAGCTAAATTTTTAGTAAAAATAAATATTAAAAATTGCTTAAAACTATTGAACTTATATGTGGGTTAATTTTCTAAATCTTCTGTAGCGCTGTCACTTGTGTACCAATCTATGGCCTGTTGGGCGCAAAATGTTCATATTAAAATAATCTAATAACGCATTCAATAAAACATTAGGATTTTTAAATCATTGATTTAAAAAAAATAACTTGAAAAGAGAAAAATTGAACAAAATCATAAAATTTGCAATGAAGTTTGAACTTTTGTCCCCTGTTACTCTGTTATTTCTTTACCAATCTTCACTAACAATCCTTGGTTATTTTAAAAATTTTATAACCTTTCACTAGAAAGAAAGAATTGCATAATCCTTTTAAAATTTTTGCAGATATTTGCATTTCAGTCACATCATCGTTTTTAAAAACACAAACAACGGTTATTTTGGAATATCTCAAAAACTGTTCTACTTTTGTCGCGTAGTGTTATTTGTAACTTATATAATAATAAATGTTATCGGCTATAGTTCCTTCCAGATGTTACACTATTTGAATGTAAAATTTGGTTGAACAACCCTTCAAAAATATTTTTACAAACTCATCAAACAAATCGAAATTATCCAGGCCTGGCATAGATACAACATTTTTCCAAACCTACATATAAAAATCATCCGTATATTGGGACAACACTTTTCTATTAAAACTACTAACAACAATTATACAATTTTATATAATAACGGTCAAATTCATAAAAATTTCTTGTTTCAGCTTTAATGAATACAATAGTTATCAAACACTTTTTGTTTTATAAACGATTAATAAAAAGTGTAATTTATAAACGCTTAATAAGAGTGGATTAACAATTAAACGTTTATATTACTTTTGTATTTTTATGTTGGCAACAATATGTTGTTTTAATTGAAATTTTTGTAATAGTGATGCATACAACTAGGGATGAAACGATACGAGTAAATAAAAATATCATACAACGAACGAAATTAAGTGAATCTCTGTTTTGTTTTCAATTTGAAATGAATTTCTGTTTTTTAAAACGTTATATTTGAATTAATTTTATGTTTTTTTTTTGTTAATAAAATACATACTATTGAAATAGAAGCGAAATATGTAAATCATATTTCAATATCAAATTTTTACTGCTTTAACTCTGTATGTTCCAAAAGAGATTATACAGCTTTATGTTTAATGAATAATTTAACCAATTTTAACCAGATGTTTTGAAAATAAGACCTCCTAGGTTTTAACAAAACATTTTTAGCCACATATAACTGCCAAAATATTTTAAGTTCAAATGTTTTAATTTACCTGAACATTCAGGGTATAGTAACCCTTGCTGTTTATATAATATTGGGCAAAATTCCCGCCGGTTTTTTTTTTTTTTTTTTTGATAGTTATGTGCGTACCAATAACGTGTCGGAAATTTTTTAATGTCTTAAATTCTCTCATTAGGATTGCTTCCTCTATAAGAGATGAAGGCATTTTAATTTTTCTACTGCCCCAGCGAGTTAAGGCACGAGCCACTCTGGCTGAAATTCTCCACACTGTTGCTTGAGAGAACCCATGAAGATCGGCTGCATCATCCTTAAGCTACAAATTGTTTTTTAACTTTAATTTAATTTGTTATTATCGCTTTTTAGGTAATTGCTAAAATTAGTTTTTAAATTTCTGGCAGGCACATTTTTACAAAAATATAGTTTTAAATCAATTCTATATAATAATAATGACACCCTTTTTTAACATTTAATACCTAAATATATTCGAGACATCGAATTCTAGCATTGCCTGACATCCTTAATTTTACATTTCTCATTGTTTTGCTTCATTTGTAATTTTTTGTGCTATGAATCAAATTTTCGATGCAAAAGTTAAAATATTCAAAGCATGTAGAACCCAACATTTTTGTTCCGTGCGTCAAACTAGTAACCAACAGACGATATACTATGCGGTTTCTACCTTGTGTTTGCTTTAACAATTACTCTATACCTATTTAAAAGACATTTTAAAATATAAGTGTAATTTATGGTAAAAAAGAGGCATACATTCTTTGAAATAAATCTTAATAGCTTTTTATATTTTATGCATAAAGCTATAACGTTATTTTTAACAAAAAAAATCCATCGAGCAGCTTATATTTAAAATTAATTCAAACATTAGTTATCGTTTTTCTAGAAAAAAAATTTTTATGCGTATTAAACTTTTTATTAAAATAAATAAGAAGACAAAAATTTTTAATTTTTCATGCAATTATTAAAATTTTATTTTAACAAACATTGAAATATCACTTTATTAAACGCTTAAAGTAGGGTAAAGGCTACAATAAATATTTCAAATTTATGAAACGTTTATTAAACGTTTAATAGGCTATTAAACATTTATAAATACTCTTTTTTCGACTTTTGCTTATTAATGACTTATAAAGCTGCAATGATGCGTTTATGAATTAGACTGTAAGACTATAACACAACGAATATGAGAATATGAATAACGCTTGAAATACATTTGACGAAATTACGCAACGAAGTTGGTCGTTCGTCCCAGATGTGTTTATATCATAAGACTATTAAATATTCTTTGTACGTGATATCTAAAAATAATGAAAATAAATGTTATATAAAACTTACAAGCTTACTTGCAAGTCAGATTATTGTGGGCTGCTGATTTAAAATTGCCAAGCTTAAGGCGATTGCGAACTCCAGCACACCCTTTCTGCGTTTACAAATCGTAATCGCAAATTTCTTGCTTATACGATTTCTAGCACTTAAGGAAAGTGGCTTTAATAGATCCACCATTTGTACAATTAATTTGAAATGCATGTGTTCTGTTCTTAGAAAAAAATTTACTGATGTTTGTTAATTAAAAACTTATACACCATCCATAAGACAAAAAAAATTAAAATATAAAGGAAATTCGAACTTAACTGGGCCTGTGCTTTCTATTTTAGACATGTTCTATGTACGTTATGAATATATCCATTGAAAAAAAATTGTCCTACTTCTAACAATACAGTCAATTTGTTGATAACACTCTGTATTTTAAGTTTTTTTTTTGTCGAGACATGTAATTAATGTAATAATAATGAAGGTTTTGTTTGATTTATTTAATTAACTTATATTTTTTGTATGGGCGTCTTTAACATTAAAATGGTATGTGTTATGTGTTTAAATTAAAATCGCAAGTCTTAAAAGCCGTTTTCATTTTCGTATGATGCTTGCAAAATGTATAACACCAAACGACTTCTTAGCAATTAAATTATTTTCACATTAAACAACATGCTGTTTTAGTAAGATAATTAATAAACCATATCTTCCTTTAATACTTTGAAAAACTACACATACACACATTTAACCATTAGACTATGAAAGAAACAAATAAGAGCGAAAAAAAGCTTCAACACCAACTTTTGCTTATTTCTTTTGGATAATTTAAGAACATGTTCATTAGAATTTGTAAGGAAGATGGTGTCGTTCGTTGTTCCTGTTGTCGTTATAAAGTGTCATGTATAATGAATGTTTATGTCATCTAAGAGAAAGAGCGTATGTATATGTATGTATAAATTTATGTGTTTGTGTATGGCCTTTTTTGCATCACAGCATGTGTGTTTAAATGTGTAAGTATATTAATTTTATACTTGTTTTATTAATCCTTTTTTTGACAAGCTACAAAATACAGAGTGAAAGAAAAATTACAACGTTTAATTTTATCTACAAAATACGTGCTAAAATTTGATTACAGATTATGGTTGAAAAGGAGTTCATGGGTTAGTGTGTGTGTGTGTGTGTTTGTCTCGTAGGGGAATATTTGTGCATGTGTTTCTCGAGGTTATAAAGTCTTTTATTTTATACCCGCTTTGTTTCGTAATCTGAGGCAATAAAGATGACGCGTCATAATCAATAATTTTGGCTAAAAGATTTTAGGTCTTTGAATTCTAAATTCATGCAATATTTCTTTAAGGATTATGGTTAGAGAAAATTTAGCCTTAATGTAGGCAACTTATTTTTGGAAAAAGTGGTAAGAAAAATGGTTTAAGGTTTTTAAATCTTTTGTTATGTGACTGGCTTATATGTGGTATTTGTACTTAATTTTGCTTTACTCAATTGGTTCTTGTGGAATCAAAGGCCTTTTTCACCAATTCTATTTAACATTTAAATAACCCTTGTGTAAAAAGGAATCATTTTTACACGAGAAACAAAAAAATTGTTGAGGTACACTAAAAAAACTTCTTGAATTTGTTAGCAATATCTATTTTGTGCTGAAAACACATTTTTTTGTTTAAAAAGTACTAAAATATTTTAGAACTTACGTAAGTTACCCTCGTGTGTGGTATTCCACACATATGTTCTTTCTTTGTAATTTCCACTAGAGACAACATTATCTGTCGGCAAGTGTGAATATTTTGGATATTGTTTCGAACTGTATGCAATGTATTTTTTATAAAGTCAGTGCTTATATAAAATACACACAAGCTTTGTATGGTTTGTTGTTGATTGCCAACGGGATAAATACATTATTAATGTTACGTAAATCATGATTTGATTACAAGTTTACTATGGCGCCGTCACAGGAAAGTAGACAGACATCGCATATGTGTAAAAACCACATACGGGGGTAACTAACGTAAGTTTTTTTGAGGGTGATTTGAGGGTTAAATATCAATTAGTGTTTGAAATTGGGTTTTCATGTTAAATTAAAATAAAATTATGTCAAAAACTTTTTTAATATGAACTGATATTTAAATAGAAGTGGTGGGCGTACCTTTTCTATGCTGAGAACGCTTTGGCAATCTCAATACTGTATACCCATTAATATAAGAGCACTTCTAGCTAAAACGTATCTCATACCCATATTATTGTATGGATGTGAACTTTTTGGAAATTGTGATGATCATAGTAAGAAAAAACTTAATATTGTTTTTAAAAACATTATACGGTATGTGTTTGGTCTAAAACGATATGGCAGCACTGCAGCTTTTGTGAAACGGTTATATGGCATTTGTTTTGATGACTTAATAAAAACTAGAGTTCTTATCTTTTTGCATAAGGTTATATACACTCATCAACCCGAACATCTTTATGAACGATTGGTTTTCTCAGGATCAACCAGAGGCCGAAGATTAACATTATTTCGTCACCACAGCCTTATGTCTGAATGGCAATTCTTTATCTATGCAACCCGTCTTTGGAACTTAATTCCTCATAGCTCTCAAGTGATTAGTAACGCACAATTGTTTAAAAAATACATAATTTTGCATTTTTCTACTCGAGGTTCATAATTAATTTTGTTTTCTTTTGGCATATTGTTTCACATGTGGATAAATATATGAATGTTTTTTAATATATATTTTTTTTTTATTCTTTTTTATTATTTTCTTTATTCTGTTTTATTATTTTCCTTATTCTTTTTATATATACATATATATATATTTTCTGTTTATTATTATTGTAATTTATGTTTAAGAAAATTTTTAAATTTTTTTTTTTTTTTAATTATTTCTCGTTATATTGTATAACATATACTCAGTCCTATACTGTAATATAAGACTTTAAGTCTTGTGTATGGGACAACAAATAAATAAATAAATAAATAAATACGCCCTTAGGTTTAAAATTTATAAATAAAATGTATATCTTGAATGTGAGTATTATTTTGCAAGTAATAACATATCCAAATAAGAGTCTAAATACAATGTAACGATAATTTATTGCGGTGCGGTTTTTCATACGATTTTGAAGTAAAAAAACCGCAGTGAGGAACGGCATAAAATTAAAATCTATTTTATTTTCATTGCGGACTTTCTTTTTCTCTCAACAAAGCGAATTAAATTCGCCTTGTCTCTCAATTTTTGATAGTCGTTCTCTTTCTGATGTTGCCATAGTTTTTGAATAATTGGCTGTGTTCACAACATTATTGAAAACAAACAACATGATAAAAATGTGTGCACTAATAAATTAATAAAATTTGAACAAAAAATGACAACTATTTCCGTCGCCGTCTGCCGTTGTATTATGTTTATATTTCTCTCCCGCAATGAGAAATCGCACCGCACCGCAAACATTGTGTTTAGACTCTAATGTAGATTCTTAACTGTATGGGAAATATAAAAGATCTCAGTGGAGGTTAAACCATATGCAAAACTTCTTCAAGCTTTTTAACTGGGCTTCAAAGGCGGCATTTATACGATATATTTTCCGACAAGTCTGTTTTATTAACCGTTTTCCTTTAAACGATGTCTTTTTAACCCTTGTGTTAATACCCAAATTTTTCCATATTGTACCCATATACTATAATCACCCCTATCGTGAATAAAAATTCCTTGGGAGTTTTTTTCCTTTTCCCATTTTTACAATTGAATTAACATAGGAAAAATTGAAAAAGGGAAAAAACTCCCAAGGAATTTTTATTCACGATAGGGGTGAATGTATTAATAATCAATATTTTTATGAAATCTATATATAAATCGGCTAAGGCAAAACAGTTAAGAACACTTTCCTGCTCTATATGTCCACCGATTTGAACAAAATATACACCATTTGAAAGATATTTACTTACAAAAGTGCACAATATATATTTTAATAAAATCCGTTCAATAATTTCAGAGTTATAAGCGTTTAAATTTGCTACTAACACAAATACAAAAAAAATTTTTTTCAATTATCAAATAATAAAAAATAGGGTTGTCGATTATTCGACATTTTTTAAAAACCGGTTTCAGAATATTTCGACTATATAAATACGGGAAAATTGAAAATGAATGGTGCAGGGTCCTGAGTGAATAAAAACCTATAAGATAAAAAATGTTGATACTTTTTGTTTTTCCTTTAGTACGTTTTGAATTTTTGTTAATATTCGACTACAAAAATTCGATTACAAAAAATGATTAGTTGTTGCTTAAAATTCCGTAAGAAATAATAGGAGCTGCACTTGTTTCGCACGGAAACTAAAAATGTTGCTAGAAACATTTCGCATGTTTTTCGTATATGAACAGAGTACAACTCTATCAACATTTTTCCGTTTGTATTTCACAGAAATTTTTTTTATATTGAGATTGAAAACATTTCGCACGAAATACTGAACAGAGGAATATTTTTTTGTGGAATATTTTTGTGGAATATTTTTTTGTCATACATGATATGTAGTGAGACTTCGCCGTATTATAATACTTATGCTTTGGAAACTAAACTTAAGTAATTGTATGATACAGAATTTAGTTTATTGAATTTTTTGAGCAGTTAAAACGTGGTCGTGTTATCCCATAAAGTGTATTGTTTTGTATTGTGTACCGGGGCACCGGGGTATCCGGGTGCGCATGATGCGATGGTAAAAGCTTAAGAATCTGAATTCGCTTTCTTTTAAGTTAAATAACGACGATCCAGAATCTTGTTTAAAAATTTTAACTCTTTATACATTTTTAAATTTTTTTTTTAGAACCCCCGTTAAAAAGTTTAGAAGTTTTGCAAATGTCTGTGCCGCCAGTGAGATTTTTTATATTTGCTTGCATATAACAAAATTTTAAATTCTTAACCGAAACATATTTCTAATAAACTTAAATAAAAATATTTTCAATATAGTAAATTAAATTTTATTTCTTCGACCTTTTTTTATAATAACTCATTCCTTGATAATGATATCCGATGGATATTGAAACAAATTAACCTTTAACTGCTGAGGTAAATTTTACCCCTCTAAATTTTACTAAAAAAAATGTAGTAAAAAATATTTTTTTATTATTATTTGTTTTTGAAAAATAAGCTACTAAATTTTTAATTACAAAAAATAAAGAAACCAAAAATTATTTTTATTTGTTTAAAAAAAAAACAGGTACTTAACTTCACAAACCTTTTTTTTAATACAAAAAAAAAAAAAAAAAAAAAAAAACGATATATCAAAAACTTATCAAAAAAATATGAATTAAGGTGTAGAAACTACAGGTCAACCTTTTTGGAGGTGTTTTACTTATCAAAATCTGCATCCCATACACATTGGCTTACTACATTGCAGACAAATCGGCAAGAACAAGTTTCCAACTTTGGAGGGAATATCTTGGTTAACAATAATCAACATCTGGGCGAGACTGGAGAAGTGGGCGTGGCACCTCCTAAACAACTATTGTCTAAATTTGGTACACACAGCTGGGTTATCAGTACACAACCTCTCTTCAAAAAAGCCGGGATTGGAAAACTGGGCGTGGCATAAAACAGATTAATTTATATCTAAAGAACGGTAACAGCGGTAACAGCATAAGTTTCCAAATTGGGAACAAATAGCTTGGCTACCAATATGCGACATCAGTCAAAAAGGAGGCGGGATTAGATAAGTGGACATTGCACAATATACATCTTAATAACGACAAGTGTAAAATTTTACAAATTTGGTACAAAAAGAATGGTTAACAATACCCATCATCTGTCTAAATGGTCGGAATTGGATGATAACATCTCTCAAAAGGTAGACCTTCAATACAAATACCCCATAGATTTCTGTATAACTGCAGTATGGCAACAGTGACACTATTCAATCTTGGTACAAACAGCCTAATAAACAATGCACGAGATTTAACAAAATGTACTTATTTTAATGAGTCACTTAGTGTATATAAAATAACGTTTTTGAAATAAATAATTTTTTACCAACTAGAAAACGGACAAGTGGTAAAAATAATTCCATTAAAATATCACGTTAATTTTGATGTGCAGTAAATTTTTTTCCACTCAATACTTACGCTAACGCTGACGTGATGGTATAATATTTTCAAAGAAAAACGAGTGGCAATTTTTACACCAGCATGTGCGTAGCTCCGCTCGTGCTAAGTCGAGCTCAGCCAAAACACAGGTGAATAACAACGATCACGATATTAGAAGATACTAAGAAAATTAAATTGATTGAGCGCAACGGAAGAGAGTATTTTAAAAAAATATAAAGAGAGGGTAAAATTTACCACCACCTCCACAGTTAAAGGTTAATTAATAAATAATATTTATTGTTTACAAATAATTGACCTCGAGCTCGAAAAAAACCTTTTATTTTTATAATATTTTCAATATTTTAAAAAAATCTTTGTTTGTATTAAAATTAATATGATAGCTCATTTTTTGGCTACTAATACTTTCTCATCTTAAACATTTTTCTATAATAATTATATTTTAAATTTTCTATTTTTCCAGGTAAGTCCATTACTACAATTTTCAAAATATGTTTCGTTCAGTTAAAACAATAGGACTACAAGACCGAAGAAATTATCAGTAGGTGAGTATATTCTAAATAATAGTTGGGGTATTCACAAGGTGTGATATTAAGCCATATCGTCATGCCTAAATAATATTTTACAATTGTTTAAAAAAAAATACTGTTGTTTTGCAAACAAAATAAAAATTTTAATGCTGTGTTCATTGAATCGTAATAACCGTACAGGAGAAATCTCAATAATAAGTGGCAGTCATATAGTCATATAGTTTCTTGTAATTATTTTAAGACATATGAATTTACAATTTAATGACTACCAAGTAAATCCTCCAAATATAGTTATTTATTTAATCTTAATTTAAAGCAGTACCTTCTTGTTGGAATAATAAAGGAGCAAAAGGCCGGAAAAAAATTGTCCCAAAATACTCGATCTTCGGTGCGATGTTTGACTATATTCCGTTTCATTTCAAGCCTCGAAAGACCACACGTTATTTGCCGGTTCCACGTGTAAGCTAGCCTTCCAAACACATTGCACCCCCCCCCCCCCCCCCCCCCTGAAGAGTTTTAATCTGTCGATTTCTTGACTTAGTCTGCTCCTGGCCTTCAAAAATGTTTTCAGCTCTTAAACTTTTTCAAGGAAAAAATTATTATATAAAGTTTGGTTATTTCCAAAATATTAGCCAGAGCTATCTTGTCGTTGAGCCTTCCAGGGTTAATCATTTACATTTAACTTCAACGTTAAAACAGAGCTTATTTTTTAAGATTTTTATATTTAAGACTAGTAATACAAAAATGTAAGAATTATACAATTATGAATGCACTGGCATTTAGCCTGGTTCTTCGTGAGCGTCATAGACGTATTTATATGCCTGAGTTTATGTTTCTTGGTTTTAACAAAAATAATACCAGCATTTTTCATCTCATAGGTTTTTATTCACAAGAAATAAAATTTCCCGTATTTCCCCTCTTTGATACTTTTGTCTCCTCATTGAACTATCAAACATTTCAATATTGTAGAGGGAACCCATAATTTAATACGTATGTATAAAACATTGAACTTAGAAATAGTTTTCTAAAAAAAAGTACCAGCAATTTAGTACGATTTTCACACCTTAAACATTCGAATATTGAAAAATTGCCATACATATATTTTTATTGTTTAGATATTCGCCAAAAGTCCCGAGTTTTGAAAAAGTACCAGAAACCTATTCGGTTAGTTTTTTTAATAAGCAACGCTAAGCAATAACTTTTTTGTACCTCCTTTAGTTAAGGAGATATGAGTTTACCGAATTACCTCCTAAATATAAAAATTTCAAAAATGCCTTCTAATTGGATCGGCTTAGCAAGAGACCAACCTCCGGTACAAATTTCCTTTTAAGCTTCAGACACTTAGACTGCGCAATCAGTCAGCAACGTTACAATTATTAATTTTATAACCTTTAGATGTCCCACATGGCCTGGGCAGACCATATTTGACTTTCATATGCAATATATTTTTTTGTAGTACAAGTTTTAAGAAACGAAGGCTCAGAATTCTACAAGTAAGTTGTCCGGAATCGAATAAAACAATTATGGAATCATTTGGATCACTCTAATCTCTAAGTAATCCAAATTAATCTGCTATTGTATCAGAAGTACTATTATATAAGATTAAAAGTCTTGTTGTACTGTAATTTTTATAAATAAATAATAATTAAAATTTTTTAGGGAACTAAAATCCTCCCACAAGAAAAAGGTCACTAAGTACACATCATGGTCTGGCGGGACCAACGGTACCCTAAAAATACATTACAGGTCCAAAATACTACCTCGCAATCCGATTATGTACAAAAGGTACCGTATCCTTCAAGTTCAACTTACTACCGTCCGTTGTGCGTTATTTGTAAAACCCCAATCAAAGCTCAGAGAAAAACTCGTTTTGGCTGCGGTAACTTGAAGAAAGCTATATGCCCTCAACATGGCAGAGAGACAAAAACGTATATTTGCAATGATTGTTTAACAGAATAGTTTCAATATTTTACAATTATATTAAAAAATTCTGATTTATTTTAAATTAACACAAATAAGTACAAAATGTTGTTTAGTTAATTATTTGGCTGTGGTTTTCCATCGTGCTCTGGCAAGGCCACGACGTGCACTTAGCGGTACTAGGGTTGTAGAACATCGAAGGGATAAACAGCAATCATAGTTAAAACATCTAGGCCTTCCAAAATAAAGCCATTTTGTCTCGTTTACATTACTTATGGCCAATTTCACCAATTCTATTTAAATATCAATTCATATTGAAATATACTTTTTCATAAAATTTTATTTTTATTTGACATTAAAAACTTTTTGTAAACATAAATTGATATTTAAATAAATTGGTGAAATCGGCCATTAAATGCAACCTTTTTATTTTGTCAACCCATATCAAATTCAAAACGAAGACAAAGAAATAAATGTGGAAAAATACGAACATTTAAAACTTGGAATTATAAACTTATTTAACACCTTTTTGTTAACAATTAAAAAATGTGATAATAATACGGCAACAAACAAACAATCAAAGTGTTTGTTTTGCAAATTGCGCAAAAAGTTTAGTCAGTCAACCATACTTTTAAGTTGACTTTTAAAAGTTTTAATAAGGCTGAGAACATTAACAAATGAGATACAAGAGACAGTGGGTCAGTATCAAGATTTTAAATAGATTTTTAAGTATGTTTTTTATAGGTGACCTTGTTAAAATAGATTAATTATTAGTTGTTTTTGTTTTGGCTGCAGGTCCAAGTAAATAAGTACAGATTAAAAACTCATGAGTTCTATTTTTTATCTCCAATATTTCGGTTAGCGTCGTTAGCCATCTTAAGGAGTCTGAATATTTAAATACATAAAATAATTATTATTAATTTTTTTTTTAAATCTTCCTTAATCTAGTCAGAGTAAGTCGTCATAAACGTCCAATGACCCTAGAGGTCAAAGGTTAAAAATTTTAATATTTCTTCTCCTATTTTATCATAACGTAAATCTGAAATAAAATAACTGCCTGTTTAACGATGACGTTCGAAATCCATGAACAGGCTGTAAGTTTCTTAATAATGCCAAGATGTTTAAGGTACAATATTTTTCCAGAAGTGACCACAACACTTCCAAAATTTTAAAGATTGCATCTCTTTAAGACTTGTGTGTTTCTGTCGAAAGCAGTGTTGCCAGTGGATTTTTCGAAAAATTACCTACACATGCTACCAAAAATCTGATTTTTCCCTACACGTTGAAAACATTAAAATAGAAGAAAAAATATAAGTTTTAAAAAAAGCTTTAACAAAAAATAAGTACAAAAATAAAAATAATACACAGGAAGAAAAACACTCGGGATAAATCGAGTTTTGTATGATTACTTTAAGTAAAAGTCGTACTCAAAAATTCAAGTACGAATAACAGTAAAACGTACTCAAAACAATCCTTAATGGGATTACTTTCGAAAATCAATCCCGGAATTTCTTGAAATAAGTATAAAATTCTTATATCAAGTAAATAAAAAAAGATTAAACTTTTCGTTATGTTTAACCCTCTGGCTTACGCAAGTTTTGATTTTCTATACACATTGAAAAAAGGTCTCGCCATACTCATGTGTACCACGAAGGGTTAAAAAGTAAATCTAAATTCTTGCTTCTCATTTAGTTTATATTTTTGGTTTAATATGTACATAAGATTTCTAAAGTAAAAAATATAAAGGGCATGATGTTGGTGTTTTATCATTCTGTAAAGTGTTATACGAGTAAGTAAATCAATCATTCAAATTTTTTCTTTCTAATTTCTTTTTTGGTTTTTGTCAAGGACGAATTAATGATAAAATCAACGTTCTAATAATTGAATCAATCGCATTTTGAGATTGATTCATTCATAGTTTTACTCAAATCAATCTCATTTTCGGATTATTTCAAGTACGAAATCGGGATTGGATATGGATAATTTAAGTATTTTGCGTATGAAAATCCGTACTCGAATCAATCTTTCTGCACTTGATTCAAGAAAATCCGTTCTCACCATACTATTAATACCGCTTCGGATTGATTTGAGTCCGGATGGACTGATTTTTCTTTTAAGTGTACGTATGTATGTGTTCTTAATTAAATTCAATTTAATCTTTCAAATTTGAATGATATCTTAGTGAAAACATATACATTCAAACGTCTTAGTGTCGCTAACTTTTAAGCGACTAACAACTAAATATAAATGTAATATATTTTTATGCGATTTTAGAGAAAATTTAATTTTTCAACCTCTTTGTACATAAAAATATCACTGACGAAAAATCTCTACATTTTGGAGATAATAAAATATCTGTCCGATGTTCCCTGCGCTGCTATTTTAGTATCAAAAATACCTGCATGTGGGAATTTTCTCCTACTTCTTGCAACACTGGTCGAAAGTTAAATTTAGTGATCGTTTTTCATATCTCTACTGAAGTCAAGACTTAAATATGTAAATGTTTGAAATTAACAAAATTATGTTTTTTTGTTTTAAATAACAAAAATCTAAGTTGCTTTCCTGTTATTTTTTAATATTTCATTACAATCTAACCATTATTTAAATCCTTAAGTGGGTTTTCAGGTTATTCAAGAATCCGTACTACTCAATTGTGAAATACCAAACTCATCCATATTCAATCCCGAATTCGTACTTGAAATAATCAGAAAATGAGATTGATTTAAGTAAAACTTAGATGGAACCAATCTCAAAATGCGTTTGGTTAGGTAATATGAATTTGCCCTTGAAATAAACTAATAGTGAAATTAGAAAGAGAATTTTAATATGACTGATTTACTTACCCGTTTTGCACCTCACAGAATTTCAATTACAAAACACCTGTATCATTCCCGATATGGTTTTTACTTAAAAAACTAAATGTACATAAATAACTGAAAATATAAACTAAATGAGAAGCAAAAGTTTTTAAATTTTACTTTTTAAAAATGAATATAATGTGTTTTCTTCTTGTTCTGTAGTTTTTGCTGTTTCTACACACAACAAGCAGATTGTTTTTTAACTACTTGTGTGGTGTTGTAGTGTCTGCCACAAACTTTAATAAGTTAAATAAGATTAAAACGCTCAGTTTGTAATTTTACTCTCAGAGTGTCACAACCAACGAACAGTTTAATCTTCTTTTTACTTGGTTTAAGAATTTTGTACTTATTTTAAGAAATTCCAGTATTGATTTTCGAAACTGATCCCATTAAGAAGTGTTTTTGGTGGCGCTGCAAAACATGGCCCCAAAAAATAAAAGAAAATTGGCTCCAAATTTGAGGCTATATTTCATAATGCAACTGAGTTGAGATGTGAACCGTAAAAGCGGCTTAAATATAAAAAACAAATTTTTCCCGAGTGTTTTTCTTTCTGTGTTAGTAAAGTAAACTTTTTGTTTTAAAGAGTTGACGTCAATTAATGCAGTCTGTATAAAGGTTAAGGGTACAAAATGTTTTTTAATATTAATGAAATTTTTATAAAATTTTAGTTTAATAATACTCATTAATGCAAGACTTAAGGTAGAAGTACATAACACGCGTTAGTGCGCGCGCGCTCTGTAGACTTCTGTCAAATGAAGTTAAACTAGTGTATTTTCATCGAACAAGCTACATGCAAAATATTTTGACGCGTTTGCGCCGGAAAGTTGGTTAACTTTGAACTTTTTAAAGCGTTGTGTATTTTTGACAAGTTATCAGCTGACAATAAAAAGAAAAATTTAACAAATTTGTGAATCATGAAAGAAAAACTTATTGAAGAGCTTAAAAAACATACAATATTTATATGAAAAGAATAAATTCAATTAAATAACAAAATCTTGATATACCTTAGAACCCGTTTTTTAATGCACAAATAAGTAAACAAGTAAAAAATAGCTGACAGGAATGGCTTTTGTAACGCGTGTTGTGTAACTTGCAATTTTTTACGCGCTAAAGTTTTTAAACGCACGATACTCGTCGACGAACTAACGCGTGTTATGTACTTCCACCTTAAGGGCCTTATTCCGTAAAACAAAACGCACCGCCTAAAATTTCATTGAAAGCAAAAACAAATTCAAAAATATTTTATAATTTTGTTGGTGATTCCTATGGAAATTCATATTGAATTTTTACATTTCAAACACTTCATATATTGTGGCTTTGGAAATTTTAAAACAAAAGATTCTATAGGAATCAACAACAAAATTATAAAATGTTTTCGAATTTGTTTTTGATTTCAATGAAATTTTTGTGCGTTGCATTACGTTTTAAGGAATAAGGCCCTTAAAAAGAAGTATATCAGTAACACACAAATTTTTATTTTAAGTCCAGCGTGCCCCATTAGTCAGCAAGTATATCAGTGCGAGGGCTGCGACTACGGTTCCGACTAGGCACTTTGGTATGTTTTACTTCAACGGGCTGAAGGTCTATGTTTCTATAACTCGGTTAATGAAACAAATAAGTCTAATTAGACCATAAATTAGGTTTATTTTTTTCACAAAATTTCGTAATAAAAACTAGTGTCAACTAATCTTTACTCTATTCAAGCCAAGGCACATTGTGAGATTTTAACATTCTAGCTGATCAAAATTGCATATTTCTTTAACAAATGAAGGTACAGTCACGCCATTTTGGTCGGAATTGGATAATTGCCACGCCCACTTCCCATAATAGATAAAATATAATTTTTTTAAATTGGTTTATAATTAATAGCAAGATTGCCTTATCTTGAGTAGGACAATTGGGGAAAATTGCAATTCCCTTGTTTTAAAGAAATGTATCCTTCAAGGCCAAACAAAGTCTTAAGACTGTATGGTCAATGAGTTATTGGAGGCTGACATTCGCGAATGATTCTGTTACAGTTATTCCATTTGGATAACATGCACGCTTAGAAATTTTTATAGAATCAGAACAGGGAAACATTTTAAAGTTAAAAGACGATGTATGTTGTCTTAACAATTGTAAGCCATGTGTAGATAAACCGATATCTATTATCATTGCTAATGCTTGATCAGCAGAAAGGATCATGGGCTTAACTGAAACAATTCTACTTTTTTGTAAAAGTGTTCCCCTTTTTGGAGAAGCAGTTATAAGCTCACGAACAATTGAGGGCCGAAGTTCGTTTGACATCTAAGTGCATTTTCATTTCGGCTGCCATAAATAACGGATTATGATCAACCGTATTCAAAAGTTCTCTTGCTTTCCTTTTTCTTGTTACTTCTGAGCACTCATGGAATTTTTCTCTGGCCTTCCACTAGTAGAAACCGAAGAAGAAATGGTTTTATCACAAATAAATTGTGATAAATCAATTTTTAAAACAAACCAACCAGTATTTGTTTTCAAAAATCAAAGTTTTGTTCTTTTCGATATCTGCCATTTTGAGTTTATTTGTGCGCAAATTTTTTGAGAAAAAAGTTTTATTTCTTGCAAATTAAGAGTTTGTTTTGAACCAGTATTAATATTTCCTGAAATAAATTCAAATACACGCAGACATTTTTCATTTTTTTCTGCAAGCAGCAAAAGATCAAAAATTTGTTGGCGCGAAATACAAGAATTCATGATCAGTTTTTGGATGGGGAATAGTTGGGGGGGCAAGTTGGGGCAGATTTTTTTGGTTGATTCAGAAAGAAGACAAAGTAGGTAATCTGATGCAAATAATGCGACTACTTTTGCTTGCTTGTGTTTATATTTTTATGTCCAATGAAAAAAAAAAAAAAAAAAATTTAAAAATAACTTCTAAAAAGAGATACATATATTTAAAAACCTTAAAACTTTTATTCTGATCACGTGTTTTACAATTGATTAATTCTGTTAATAAAAAATATACAAAACTACAAAATAAAAAAAAAAGTTTATGAAGATATTTCATTTTATAAAAAAGTTACAACCATTCAAAGTTGGGCTACGCGCCTTAACTTGCTTATGTCTAGCAATAGTCTGCAATTACAGTGTAATTTAAGGTGCTGTTACTTCATAACGCTGTTAATTTTTTTAATTTCAAATGCAATTATATGTTGTTGGGATTGTTTTCAATCAATTCTAGTAAAAATTCTTTAAAAAAAAAAACAACAAAAAATTGTATTTTGATAAGCTAAAATGTTAAAACCTTACAGTGTGCAAGGGTTAAATTTTTAAATAAATTGATTTTGAATAAAACACAAACTATTTAGGAAATTATTGTAATTTTATTTTATTATGATATATTGGTATTACTCAATTATGTATGGAACAAAATATCGGCCAAATGGGCGCCGCGACCACGGCGGCACACCTCCATCCGATGGTCCAAATTTTCGATGACCCTGAGGCATAATGGAGGTTCTATGCCGTTAATGTGCCGAATTATCTCATCCTTTAGCTCTGGAATTGTTGCTGGCTTATCGACGTCCACCTTTTCTTTCAAATAACCCCAAAGAAAAAAGTCCAACGGTGTCAAATCACATGATCTTGGCGGCCAATTGACATCACCATTACGTGAGATAACACGGCCATTGAATTTGTTGCGCAAAAGAGCCATTGTTTCGTTAGCTGTGTGGCAAGTGGCACCGTCCTGCTGAAACCACACATCGTCCACATCCATATCTTCCAATTCGGGCCATAAAAAGTTCGTTATCATCTCACGATAGTGAACACCATTCACAGTAACTGCCTGACCGGCCTCATTTTGGAAAAAATACGGCCCGATGATGCCGCCAGCCCATAAACCGCACCAAACAGTCACTCTTTGTGGGTGCATTGGTTTTTCACTCTTGGATTCTCATTCGCCCAAATGCGGCAATTCTGTTTATTGACGAATCCACTGAGGTGAAAATGTGCCTCATCACTGAAGATGATTTTCTTCGAAAATTGATCATCCACTGTTGCCATTTCTTGCCACCATTCTGCCCATTCACGACGTTTGGAATGGTCAAGAGGCTTAAGTTCTTGAGCCAATTGCACCTTGTAAGCGTGTAAATGCAAGTCTTTATGCATAATGTTCATCAACGACGAGCGTGAGAGGTGCAATTGTTGGGCACGACGACGAGTTGAGGTGGGCGGCTCTTCAGCCACACTATCGCGAACAGCAGCAATATTTCCTGCAGTACGAGCTGCACGAGCATGCACACATCTCGAATTTTTCCACGATTTTTGCGATTGTACGCACATTTGGACGATCAAATTGACCAAAAAAATCACGAAGTGCACGATATGCATTTTGATTTGAACGCCCATTTTCATAATAAGTCTGGATAACTTTAACACGTTGTTGGATGGTTCAAATTGAGTAAGTCTGAAATAGAGAAATGTCAAATAAAATTCGGAAAAAAACTTGGCGTTTACGTGTGGTTCACATTTAACATCGGCCCTTACAATTTAATTTTATAAAAAAAATAAAAAAACAACTGTAAAACAAAGTTCCATTAAACGTCAAAATTAGTACTTAAGATCAGATACCATAGCTGGTATAGGAGTTTTATTCCCCAAATTTTAAATTGCAACAAAATGGTTTTGAGGAAAAGTTGATATAAATATCAACAGTTAAAGATGGTTTATATACTAAGACTCTATTGAATGAAATTTGTAAAGGGGCTATGTGATATTAAATACCGATTTCCACCACTTTCAACGTATGTATATTCAAAACTACATCAAATTATCTTTTCTCCACTAATGGTGGTGTTAGTATAAAAATAAAAGAAAATTAGCTTAGTCCACATTGAAAGCAGAATATAAGTTAAAGCAAAATTGTTAAGTCACTAGAAGTTCGAAAATGTGTATTTTTAGCATCATACGATTATTGGCATTTGACAGAAAATAAAGTTTACATAGAGGTAACCTAAAAAAGGTCGAACGTTATTTTGACACTCCTGCTTAAATATAAGGAATTGCTAAAGTCGGCAAGTTAGCCATTGATAGTTTTTTTTCAAGTTTTTTCAAAATGTTTTCCTTATTCAAAAAAATAGCTATGAAAATGAAGATCTGTAGTATAAATTCTATCTTAGCTATAATTTTTATAATATAACAAAATAGTTTCCATTTTTCTACTCTGTAGTCCCATGGTGCCTACTATTATTACATATTTTTGTATGCTTCCTTTTATAATTAAATCCCATTCACCAGGTGATAATTATCTTAAAAAAACATCAAACAAACATAAGCAAAAGAAACTCAATTAAGTTCTAAACCTAAAAATAAATCTTTGTTTCTTTTGTTTGTCTAAGGCGACTTTAAAAACATTGAACGTATTTAAAAATGTTTCCCTTAACTCGCCCCTACTGGTAAAAAAACACAGACGAATAAACAACTTTTAAACAATTGCATAAATTATTTGATTCTTTTTTTTCTGTTCTCATAAAATATACCCAAAATACAAAATGTATTTTAACATTTTAATTTATGGCCTGATTGTTAAAAACAAAATGAAAAAAATTAAACAAGATACCATTTTCAAATACTGAAAGCAAAACTACAAAAATATCTTAATAAAGTACCATCAACAAATTTTCTTAAGCCTTTTGAAGAAAAACTTTTGAATGAAGGACAAAAAAATACAATAATTTTTATGTTGAAAGCGACTTTTAGCCAAGAAAACATCATCAGCAAACAACGATCAGTGATAAATTATGGCGAAAAACAGGCAAAAACAACAACACGAATAAAAATGTTTTATAAAAACAACAATAATCTTATAAAAAAAAATAAAAAAAACTTTTATACAAATTAAACTTTATTACTTCCTTTTTCCTTCCCTTTTTTTCTATATTTCTTTCTCTTTTTAAAGACATTGAAAATATGGCCTTCTTAAATGTTTTTAAATAATAATTAAGTCCAGAAATTGAGGTATCATAAAAAAACATTTTTTTTTGAGGTATCAACAATTTTTTTATTCCAGTTTATAAAAAATAGGTACTGGCTCGGCAGGCTTCAAATCTTTTACCAAAATTTTCAACCACGTTTTTCAATTACTGTTGCCAATGGTTGATATCAGCTCGATTATGTTGTTTTTTAGCTCTAGAACTGTTGTGGGACTATTACTGTACACTTTCGATTACAAAAATAGTCTCAAGTTGTCAAATCGCATTATCTTAAGGGCCAATTCACTTCACCTATACGAAAAATAATGCAATTTTTGAACTTTTCTTTTAAAAAATCCATTCTTTCTCTTGCTATGTGGCCCGAACCCTTTTGAACCCACATATTCTCTACGTCTAAATCATCCATTTTGCGCCACTAAAAGCTTTGGATTATTTGCATGTAGCGAATTCCATTGACCGATGATACCTTAATTTTGGACATTCTTTATAAGAAAGAAAAGTTTTGAAGATTGAAAATACTCTTTGGCATTTTACCTTAGAATTAACCCGTTAGCAAGATAAGAAGATAAAACTTTAAGGAAAAAAAGTTTATATATTAAATATAGTGGTTTGAAGGACCACTGCAAAAATATCTTGACTAATTTATTGGTCCGAAGGACCACTGCAAAACTATCTTGACTAATTTATTGGTTCGAAGGACCACTGCAAAACTATCTTGACTAATTTTTCGATTTATTTTATATGTATAGCGCCTCGAGGACTATAATAACCCAGTAAAAAATTTTATCATTTTGCGAAGCACTAAAGGTACATTTAAAAAAATAAGCGCACAAATATGCGCTACGCAATAAGACATACAGAAATGCAGTAAAGTAAGTGAAAGAACTCTCAACAACTTTTATTAAAAAAAAATAACATTTCAAGTGCTACGGCATTCCCTTACCACGAAGCAGGTTTGTAAGGGAGAATACTAAAAAATAACAGTATCAAAACATTCAGTGTGTAAAGCTGATCGTTACATCTAACAATTTTTATGTGCGCTGAATAATGCGCTTTTTTGTGTCAAAAATGTATTGCTTCAAAGTGGGAACTCGCCATATAAAATTCTTCTTCCGTAAGCGCAATGGTAAGCGGAACTTTTATGTTTCTCCCTTACAAACCTGCTTCGTTGGAAGCTCCATTTTTTATTGGGAAGGATTTCATGTTTTCTCAACATATTTCCGGGTAATCAGAATAGTTTTTTTTTTTTGTTATATGAATTCCCCTAAATGTTTTTGTAAATACTAATTTATGCCTGCATTCATAAGAATTTTTAAATTTAATACAGGTTTAAAGAACAAATTTACTATGAAATTTGTCCTTAATAAACGTTTATTAAATTAAATAATCGTTTATGAATACGGGGGTGAATTACATTAATTGTTATTCATTATTGACAATCCATAGCAATTTTGTGCAACAAAACATGTTTATTGAGTAAAAACTAAATTGTTTGGAATATAGGCAAGACATTTAATTTTAAAAGAAATTATTCAGCTTGCTATTTATTCAAAGAGCCTTGGAATTGGTCTTAAATGCTCTTATTGAATCACAAAAGATCTAAGAAAGCGAATCATGATATAAATTATGGTAACTTGTTTCGATGTTATTATCAATTAATGCCCGTATTCATAAAAAAATTTTCAAATTTAATTAAGGTTTACTATGAAAATTATCCTTAATAAACGTTTGTTAAATTTAAAAATCGTTTATAAATACGGGGGTAAACCTTTAATTCACTTGATTATACGTTTAATTCACTTGAATAAACGTTGTATTCACTTGATTAAATTTTTAATTAAAACTAATTTAATTTTTGATTAATGCTTTAATTGGTGAACAGTTTTGCCTAATTTGTTCCATGCTACCTTTCAGCATTGAATTTGAAATCATACGATTCGACTTTTCTGTTTTTATAATGTTAAACATTTGTTTAAGATTGTGTCGGGCAAACAGTGTAACATAAGCTTCACGACCCAGGATCATTAGCGGCAGAATTGACATTTTTTGTCGATAGCCAGGCGGCTCTGATGTCACTAAGGTCGTATTTAACTATTTCCATTCTGGTTACCCAGTGTAAGGAAGAACAATCCAGACTGGGCAGCATATCTGGCATTACCTTAATTTTGGTCCCAGCGCATTGGGAACATTACGGCAATGAACAACCAGACCAGCTGGCCAAGACTGGAGCTGCTATTGCTATTTCGCATGGTGTGCCAGCTGCAACACCGCCGGGAACTATCATAAGCGAAATCTTTAGACAATATCTGGATTTGGCTAATGAGAGATGGAACAAACTGGATGGCTGCAGGGTTGCCAAGGTATCGTGGCCCACATACGACATGAATCGCAGTGAGCAACTTCTTAACTTCAGTCGCAGGGACATTTCGAGACTGGTACACGTACTAACTGGTCACTGAACGATCGGTAAGTAGCCATGAGACTCGATTTTCCTTTTAGCTTCAGAGAACCTGGAACTGAGGAGATAGTATTTCATCTCCTTAGTGATTGCCCATGTCATGGTTTATTTGGCAAGGACTCTCTGAGATATCGCGGGTGAAACTCGGCAATTCGGTGAACTATCTCAACCCAACAGGCTGGGTCGAGCCACCTCAGTATGGCGGGTCCCTACTCTTGACGAGTTGTGTGGTGTCAAAACGGCGCCACTGTCGAATCTACTTGCAGCACGCTTTTGGACGTGCTGCCACGTTAACTCTTTCTGGAGCACTATATGAAATCGACAAAAATTAAAAACGATTTTTATTTGTATTTATTTATGCAAAAAAAAGCTGAAAGGATATGGTATAATTTGTATACCACTGTGCTTAAGAGTTACATTTATTTTTGAAACTCATTAAAGCAGTGGTATTGTTTTTATACCACCAACTTTAAAAACCTACTGTTGCTGAATAGAGAGTGTAAAAAAATTATACTGAAAAGTGGTATAGTTTTTATACCGCCATGCCTGAAAGAGTTAACCAAACAGCCAACCAATCTCTTCGCCCCAAACTCGTTGAAATAGTTTTAAAATTTTTTCAAAAATTATTATTTCTTCGTTTCTTTATTCCTTTATTGCTGATAGTTTCAGAATTCTTCTAATGACGCTGAAAACTAGACCGATTTGATATAAAGTTTAGTTCCCCATATTGCGATAAGATGCTTCTTAATTTGTTCGGCTTGAAAAAATGTTCCTTAGTCCTTGTCCATATTATAAAACATTTGCTGCTAAAACTTTCTTCAATTCTCTTTTGAAACTGCATACGTGTCCATAGAATGAAATATATATTTTGCAGCACTTAAGTATTTTGTATGCCTTCGCCCTTCTTCTTCTTCTTCATCTCAATAACAAACTCACAAAAACTCCTTGTACACGAAATAAAGTACATTCGTCTTTCCCCTTTCATCATCAAAATCAAATGTTTCGCAGCAAAAGTTTCATAATATGGACGAGGACTTATAGTTATTCTTCGACATTGATGCACTTAGACTTAATGCCATTAAATTCTACAAAAAGGAAGATTAAAGACGAAAATTTCCCAAGTATTCCGTCCTAAGGTTTTCGTGAATTTTGTTTTTATTTTCCCGGTAAACTTTTTCCGAATATAATATCTTTGTTTTAAATGTATAAGAGGTTTTCTTACTAAGTTATATAATTTCAATGGGTTAATAAATTCTTAGCTTAAGAGTTTTCTCTACTTAAATAGAATGTTCTTTGTTCCCTATTTTACAGTCATTTGTAGCTACAATATTCTATTAAAAAAAAGACCTAAAACTAAAACTAACTAAAAACTTAAACCTTAGAAATGTTTCAGTTTTTTCCTCCCCCTTTCTTTTCGAGCATTTTTCACCAAACGAAGAATAATATTATCTTAAAAGTTTAATAGCTAACGAAGAAAAAGGTGGTTTAAAATACAGACTAAGAATATCTTTCGTATTTATTTAGATAATTGGTGGTAATGAACGGTATGGCTTCCTTGGCTAATACTAAATGTCCTATTAAAGTTTTAAATAAAGGATGTAAGTGAAACCTTGTAGTAAAAAAGGAAAACTTAGAAGTGTAAAGTTTTTGGTTTAGAAATGTTCTAGTGCTTTTCTATTTCTCTTTTATGCTATTGTTTAAGAAAAAAATTCTATTTTTCTAGGAATTCAGTTAGGTTTAAAGGATAAGTTTTAGATTATATGTTTTTTTTATAGTTTTACCCTACACTACCATCGAATGGTGTATTTTCATTTGTAGGGCAGTTTGTAGCGTATAAAAACATTGATAATTAACCAAACTGTTTTTATACCGATTGAATCTCTTTTAAAGTCCATTTAAATACCTTGGTCTATTTGAATAGCAGGATAAACAGCCGTAGGTCCACTGAAACCTTGTGTACAAAATACAGGTTTTATCATCTTTTGGTGTAACTCTCGCGTCGAGAAACATTTCAATTAAAATGTGTGAAATAAAATAAAAATGTCATATATTAAAACAAATAGCTGTTTTTCTCACTAAACTGTGTCTGTAACTTTGTTTTTGGCGAGTACTAGCTGACACGTAAGGAAATTACTCGCCAATTTAGACAACAAAGTGTGTCTGTAACATTTTTGTGAGAAAAGTTCCAGCTTTGAACTGTCAAATAAACTCACGAATGAAAATGTGGCGAGAAAAAATGTTATCACTAAAAACATTTAAAAATGCAAAAATTCTTCGCAAATTTTTTTAATTGTTTAATTATTTAACATTTTTATAAAATATACGAATGTTTTTAAAGCTCTTTTGCAAACAACAAACATTAATGTCGCACTTTACATTATTTGGTGAAGCCGACGGTTGTATTTTCGCCGCCGTCGTTGAAAAATTTTCAATTTAATAAATTTTTGGCGCCGTCAACAATCCCCCTTATTGTGTTTGGCGTATTTTAAATACGCCTACGACAGTTTGGTAATAGATTAAAGGAAAAAAGTTCACGTTCTCTTTAATCTATTACAAAACAGTCGTAGGCGTATTTTAAATACGCCAAACACAATAAGGGTGAATAAGTATGACTGGCATTCTTAACGTCTGCAATTTCACATCGGCTTCGAGTGGTATATTATGACATTTATAACGTCGTTACGTTATCTCATTTAATAGTTTTCGACATGAGTTACAGACGCACTTTTTTCTCACTTTTCGAGAAACGATGAAATATTTTGTTTCACATCTTTTCGATGCGAGAAGTTCTCACTAAAGTTACAGAACATGGGTACTGGTTCGCAATTCTTTTACAGCTCAATCTTGCGCTGATTGCTTCCGGTCTGTGATGTTAATTCTTCTGCTGTCTTATTTCACACCGTTAAGCCATCGGAATCTGGGATTTCCTCTTGCTCTTTTTATATACGGTCTCGCGCTCAATATACTTTGCTGTACTCTAAGTTGCAGCAATCTGGAAACATGGCCTGCCCTCTTAATATTTGCTGCTTAATATTTGGGCTTTTATAAATTTCAAAAGGTTCCGCCTTAAACTATATTGCTACACACCCAAAGGCATTTAACGTCTTCATCCTTCCAACTTTGGCAGCAAAAAGGCTGCCTTAAAAATAAAATCTATTAAATCTATCTATACTTTATCTATTGGGATGCCACCAAAGAAAATTGTTTGCGTTATTTGTAATTATGACAACGCTGTTAGCGCAGCAAACTGTTTGATATCGGTCAGTATATCGGTTATATCTACGTACTTATGTGCAAGGAGGCAAATCTCGTCGAACTAGATCTTCAAAACTTCCTTGAAGTACCCACGTAATTTCTTTGTTTTAAGATACATGGATCGTACTGGACAATGTAATGGACCAGTACAATGTCGAAAAGCAGTGAAGACTAAGCACATCCTTGACGCACACTTTTCTCCACTTAAATTTAGCCAACTAGTTTTCGTTCGAGCCATATTCGGTAAGGGGAACCGTCGCACAGTGGCGCCATTTGAGTTTTTTCGTTGCAAAAATCATATCTTTTGAACCGAATAAGATAATTGAACAGTTTAAATGAGCGTTTGGAAAGGGTGCTACGCTTTGACGGGGCCTACTTATGGGTTATCAAAGTTAAAATTAGTAGAAAAATCAATTTTATGGTAACTTAAAAAAATTATTTTTACATTTTTAGATTGTTTTTATTTTTCTTCTTTAGGGTTTTATGTTTTAAATTATTACCCAACAAATTTAAAAAAAATTATTTTTTTTTTAAATTTATTTTTTCAATTTTCTGTAAAATATTCATATAAGCCAGTCCTCGTATTTGGAGTTGAAGTTCTGAATGGTTCGATTAGATTTCACCCATTTTGCCTTAATATTTGCATATATCAGATAAAAATTATTTTTTATAATTTCGCTTCTCTCAATATTTCCGTATAAGCTATCAAGTTCTTCTAAAGCAGCTTCCGTGAAAAACATTGGTGTGGTTGACTTTCTAAACAGTTCAAATAATTTTAAATTGTTCAACGCAATGTTTTCAGTACTTAAATTGTTTAATGGTTTCAGTGATTGTTGCGCCAACTTTCAGTCGTAGACTAATCCAGGCATTATGCTTATTTTGCAATATATAGGCTTATGCTACCATGCCTAAAAATTTAACTGTTCCCTGCATACATATGGATTTAGGCTGAATAATGCAATTTTGATATTATGCACGTGTCCAAATAAGATTTGTGCCTACCTGGAGGGACCATAAGTCAATATTGTTCTTGACCATTTGTACGCCAAAGTATTGTTTAAGTGAGGTACATACCTGCTAATTTCAATGAGTAGTTTTTTTCAAACTATTAGATCAAACTACTGTCAGTCAAAACATATAAGTGATGGACGCCATACAATTTCTGCAACCATGTCTTTTTAACCTTGTTTACCTCGAGAAGCTAAACGGGCACGTACGGGCAGATAAAACCTTTTGAATTATGTAAAGAAATAATCAAAGAACAGGTTTTGCAAATATAGAAAAATATAGATTTTTTTTTATTTTCCGTCAAAGTTGAAAAATAGTGAAAAAACGGATAGTTTTTAAATAGTGATTTACCAGCAGAAACACAAAGCAAACAGTTAATTTTTTTTTATCATTATACATTTAATAAATACAAACAAAAAATAAGGCGATTCGTTACCTATTTTTCGTGATATTACACCTGAAATCGCAACAAATTGACTAAAAATTGTGTGTTTTTTTGAAAACCGAAAGTCGGTCAACTTTGAACGGTTATATCTTCTAAACTAAAAATGTGATATTATTAAGAGTGGCATATTTGAAATCGTTGAAAAGTTTCCTATAACATGGGTTTATTCAAAACTTCGTCGGCGCTCATGAACATTTTGATTTTTGCAACCTCGTTTTCTCTACGGGCGCCACTGTGCGTTGTACAAGCTTTTGATGATTCTTTAGTTTTATTAAATATTTTCTTTAATTATGACTTAAAGATTTTTTTAAATAATTTACAGACGCCATCTTAAATGTAAAGGACTTTTTTTTGTCTTTAACTGTAAATACCATTTTTAATTTCCATTTCCTTTATATCCTTTGCTATTTGTATATTTCCTTTTAGCCCAGGTTCTAAAGCATAGAAAAGTCTATTGTTTCCTTAAAAAAAGAAACTATTGTTTTATTTACTATTCTTTGTATCTTTGACGTCAAAAACAAGTGTTTTTTTTTCATAAAAAATAAACTAATTTTTTTAATTGACTAAAACATTTCATAAAAATTATCTACCATCTTTTTAAAGTACTGGCGGCAGCACTTTATTCTTTCTGATATGAATTTTGATAAATGAACTTGAAATAGGAGAAACAATGTTAAATTTGCTGGAAAGATAATTTCTTTATTTTTTTACGTTGTTCAGTATCTTCAAAGTTTTAGTGTTTGTTTTTTTTTTTTTTTAAATGAAATATGAGTTTCAAAGTCATCTGATTGAAGTGTGTAAAAATAAGTGAAAAACAAGTACTTCATGATTGTTTGTTTGGTACCATCAAATTTCAAGTTTATTTTTGGCAAACATTTTTGACAACTGATGGATGAGAGTTGTTTACTTTGTATAATGGATTGTTGGGGGATCGTCATTGGAATTTGGGTTACAAGAGATGGCAGAATTATTTTTCTGCAAAGTTTTAATTAAAATTTTTTGCATATAAACAAGGCATTTTTGATTAATTAAATTAGTTTTAAAATATTCGCTGCTGGCAAATAAACTTCAGGGCAGCTGCTATACGACATAATCGACCCATTTTAGTCTTAAAAAAATTATTTTATGTTATCAGGTCTATAATTGCCCAAATAGGTTACGCTTTTAAAAAATTTATCTCTAAAAAGTGTGGTATGGATTAGAATATGGCCTTGCTTCACCGACTATACTTTCTAATTTGTGTCTTATAAAATTTACATAACTTTTAAAATTAAAAAGAAAAAAAACTAATACGATAATCCCATTTTAAGGATTTTCTTTTAAAAATTCTTCTCATTAATCCTTTACATAACAAACATTTACATAATTTTTAAATCCTGTTTTAAATTTTTTTTTGAATAATCTTAACCACAGTAAAGTTTATTTAATTTTTATTTTACAAAAAAAAAACCCCCCGTTTAAATTGCATAAAAATAATCTACTGGTAGACATATTTAACTTTCTTACACACTTACAAGCACATACATACATACATGTATTTTAAGCATTTACGCATACTCAAACCACGAAAAAGTTAAGCAAAAAAAAAAAAAAAAAAACAAGGATACATATCGCACACTGAACTATAAACAGCCGCTACTTAAAAATTAAACAATGTTTTGGAGAGTCAAAAATATTGTTGCGATTTTGTTTTTTTAAATTGAGTTCTACAAGAAAAAAAAAAGTTAAAGAAGACGGTGACGCAAACGAAATTTCCTTGTTCGTTATAGATTTGATTTGTGAACTGGTTTATGAAAAAATAAAACGATTTAGGTATATCTTGAGTTGTGACTGCTTATAATTCATGCGCAATATGTACGCACATCACACACAGTGGAATTTTAACTTTTCTTAATATCCTTGCTTTAATTTAGAAGAGGCATATGTAACCATTTCATTAAGTTTAAGACATACAACTTAATAAAATAAAGAGATATAACAAGTAGAAATGTACCGATTTTGCCGATATCGAAACCGATACGAACATTGAAGTAAAGCTATAATTACAAAACTTAAGTAGAGAAATTTTTCTATTATAAAAAATTATAGTGTAAGAGGTTAATTATATTACAAATTTAATAAGGTTTAAAAAACAAAAAAAACAATTTAAATCTATCTATCTACACATATAAAAGAAGTGTACATACGTTGGGGATAGTCTGCTGATGGTTTAAGTTAAGTTTGCCCGAAATCAATTTAGGGGTTCCGCAGATATGGCATTTAGATTTTCCTATATATTCCCATACAAATATTAACAAAATGCCCTCCATTTTTAACTCCTCCGAAACGGCTTGACTGATTTATATAAAATTTTGTACGTGTATTTGTTATGTATGAGAATAGGTCGTAAAGTATATTTTATATCGCTAGAGGGCGCAAAATAGGGCACTAGCTACCCCCACCCCCCCTATATCTTCTTAGCTAATCAACCTGTTTTCTTAAAATTTGGCATGCAGGCGCTGTAAGAAAATAGGGCAAGAGGGGTAAAATCTCCCCCTTCTTATATCTGCTTAACAAATCGACCGATTATCTTGAAATTTTGCAGGAAAATACATTGAAAGAATTTTCTTCGGAATACCAATGAATTTTGACATTAATCCCATGAAAAATTGCATTAAAAAGCATCCTATGCAGCGCTTCCTTGGATCAATGAAACGTGTTTCATTAAAATGTATTTAATGAAACTTTACATTAGATCTATGAATATTATTCATTGGATGAATACTTTCAATAAAGTAAACATTTTTTTTAAAATTTTTTTTTTTTAAATTTTATTATTTTTATTTTATTTTTATTTTTATTTTTTTTCTGTCTCCGGCGGGAATCGATCGCGCAACTTAGGTGCTTATAGACTATCTCACTATCAGCTAGCCTACCGGGGCAGTGTAGTTTTTAGATAAAAAACAATGCTTTTTACTCAAGAGCGTAAATATGAGATTAAATTGTCCATAACAACAATAACAACGTTAATTTAAAGTTTTTGTTTCATTGCTATTATGACATTTTCCATTGTCATAATGAAAACTTAAATTTATGAAAGCATTATTGAAATATGTTGCTTTTATAAAAAAAATTTTGATTTCCTAAATTTAATGGCATATTACATTAGATGTATGAAATAATTAAATCTTACATATTTTAATTAACAATCAAACATTTTTTAAGGAAACTATAATTTCGTATTCATTTATGTATTTATGTTTGTATATTGTTTTTTTATGTTTCCAATTAAAATTTTGTGTTTTACTTAGACAAACTTAAGTTTTCATATATCCAATGGAAATTTTTAACGTAATTACGAAATCCAATGAAGCGATTTTAACGAAAATACTTCATTATAACTACGAAATTCCATTTAGACAATGCAAATTTTCATTTACCCAAGGAAAATTTTTCTATGAAAATGATTTATTAAATATATGAAGCATTTTTCTTTCAGTTCACTATAGTGTAACATCTGGAAAGACTTATAGCCTAAAATTTTTATTATTTAGGGCGTGAAATAAGGCAATAGGGGTAAAAGCTCCCCTTCACCAATCTTTTGAGCTAATCAACCGGGTTTCTTAAAATTTGGCATGCAGACACTGTAACATCTGAAAGGAAATAGGGAATAGGGCATGAGATAGGGCAATATTGGAAAAGCTCCCCTTCCCTATATCTTTTAAGCTAAGGAACGGATTTTCTTAAAATTTTGCATGCAGACACTGTAACATCTGAAAAGAAATAGGGAAAAGGATGTGCGTTAGGGTAAGAAGGGTAAAAGCTCCCGCTCCCAATATGTTCTTAACTAATTGACCGAATTTCTTCAAATTTCGCATGCAAATAGTGTTTCAGCTGGAAAGTAGTATAGCCTATAGTTTTTATTGTTTAGGGCGTGAAGCAAGAAGGGTAAAAGCTCCCCCTCTCTAGATCTTCTTAACTAATCAACCGGTTTGCTTAAAATTAGGCATGCAGACACTGTAACATCAGAAAGAGAACAGGACATGGAATATGGCAAGAGGAGTAAAAGTTCCCCGCCTTATATCTTCTTAACTAATCAACTAATTTTCTTGAAATTAGGCGGGCAAATAGTGTAACATCTGAGAAGAACTATTGCCTATAATTGTTATTATCTTACTTAACTAAACAACCGGTTTTCTTAAAATTTGGCTTGCAAACACTGTAACATCTGAAAGAAATAAGTTATATGGCAAAATAACGTTTGCCGGGTCAGCTAGTTCATGATAAAATTAACAAAAAATAAAAAAAAAAATTTACCAAAAACAGCGTAAGAATTTATTATTATTATTAAAATTGAGATTTTTGTTTAAAAACTAAAGTATTCTGAACTTTTATAGCCTTTTCACACTGATCAACATCTAACATCTACCATCTGTTTGCGAAGATGTTAACATCTTTCCATAAGAAATACATAGGTCTAAAAACCAACATCTTTAAAAGATGTTCCTATCTGATTTTCTTTCATTTATTTTAGTGACATCGCTAGAAAAGTGGCAATAAGTTATATTATTATTTATGTGGCATCACTGACAAAAAGAAGTTTGTTTTGGAAGCAGCGTTACCATTGGTCAAGTTTTCTCTTTTAACGCACAAATGCCCAATTTTCAGGATAGTATTTAAATCAATATTAAGTTAATTTTCATAACAAACTTAAATCGTATTTAAAACAGATTGGTTTTTTGAGTTTTATTTGAAAAGTCTTATTTAATTAAGATAAAAGTATGGTAGCACGTCTAAATACAAAAAAAAAAATATATAAAAACGTGTATTTATTTACAAGGTGGTCTGAAAAAAAACAGCTGACTGTTAATGCTTTGCCTGTTGTTGTTGTATTGTTGTGATATTGAGGTCACCTTGCTAAAATATTACAATGGGAATTTAAGTTGAAATTAGGTGTACCACATCGGTGAATTAAGTTTCACTTAAGTTTTTAGTGAAGAAGAGAATTTTGTATTTAAATCGATTTTAAAAAAAAATGTGTTTTAATATCAATCCTGAAAATTGGCCATAAGAATCACTTTTTAAAGTATTCTAATGATGTCCATCCGTTCGTCTGGCTGGTTGTCTGTAAATGCTTACCTTGTGCGCAAAGTACCAGATACAATTTTGTAGATAACTTGATCAAATATGGACGAAGTTTGTGCAAATGTTTAGAATCGGTCTCAATTATTTCACATATTTCTAATAAAAACTTTATTCCAAATCTGACTCTTTGTGTCCATTAACCATCTAACTATGTTTTTATTTTAATTTAATTCGCCCCAAAAATATTTTACTGCAAATTAATATAGTATTTAAATATTATAGTATTTAAATTTTTTTTTTTTTTATTTGGTTATTAAATTGTTGAATATTTTGTAGTCAAATAAGTAATTTTGGATTTTTTAGGGCATATTTTGAAAATATGATCTTTTCCAGTTTTTACTTAATATTTAACGCGCAGAAAACGCTTTTTTAGAGCATACTTCTGGTTTCCCTGTTGATCAGTGTAAAAAGCCTATTACGGATAAACACAATTTCGCAAGTCCGTTTGAACCAGACCTGCAGTGGAAAAAAGTCTCTCAGATGCGACAGAACTAATTTGAAAACAAAGAAATTTCTGCCTTAAATTTTATGTTTGTGTCAGTTTTCGAAAATAAACACTTAATATCGCTCCTTAGTGTTTGGTTCGGTAGATTGGTGGAAAACACAAACGGTAATAGTGTTTGTGTAGAAAATCATTAAAAACAATAACATTTCATCTTTCGAACACAAAAATAATACTATTTTTTATCAAACTCAACAAAAAATGAGAACATTTAATTCCCTTTTTTTTAAATCTACAGACTTCATTGTGATCGGTTCGGCTCATAAATGTTCGTCCCTTTTTGCTGATAAAAAAAATACCACAACTAGTTCTGATGAGAGTATACTAAGTTTGTTATTTCGTGTGAAAATTTTTTAATATTAATCTAAGACCTCAATAAGTCTATATATATTCTGGGTCCTTGACTCATTTCAAGTCGATTTATCCATGTCCGTCTGTTGTAATAACGCTCTTTTTCGAACGACTCAATAGAAAATAACAATTCTGATGTCAAATTGTTTCTAGCTCTGCTAAGCAGTTTAAATAGTGGCAGAATGCACATATTGATATAAGATTTTGCACCAATTAGTTTTATATGACAAGAAATCATATCACAACGTTTCGTGCCTCATATGCCTCATATAAATTCCACTCTCGAAAAATACTTTAGTACGTCTAAAACAGTAACGAATTATAGCGAATTTTATATGACTAGAAATCACACTGTTAAATTTCATGAAGATCGGTCCATAATTTACCATAGACCCAAAATAAAGCCAACTTTCGAAAGTTACATACCTAATAAAAAGCAAAAGAACATAAACCGAACATTATTTAGAGTACGGTATATACACGCAATATTTATTTTTTTAGCGTTTATGTGTTCGTTCACAACCCTTAATAACTGTCATAACAATTTTCATAAAGTAAACAAACAGTGTTTTGTTTTTCGTTATTAAACATTTTAATGTTGTTTAGTGTTTTTTTTTCAAACATTGAAGAAGGAATGAGAAAAAAATGTTAGCAAAGCTTCTCTCTAGTATTGTTGTTTTTGCTTGGCAATTTGCACGGCCACAGCACGGATAGCCTGTGTTTGTATTGTGTACTGTACATGTTTTTATTAAAAGAATTTAGTTGGATGTTTGTTATTTAATTTTTTTTTTTGTTAAATTGTTTTTGTAAAATCTTTTTTGTTGTGTTTACCAGCAAAAAAGCGCTGAATACAAATGAGACTTACAAACATTAATGTACTGTACCGTACACAACGAAGTTTGTGGTTTTTTTGGGAAAAACGAAAGCAATAAAATGTTCTCATTTTGAGTTGAATAAGTAGAGTATTTTTATTGTGTACAAAGATCACAAACAGAGAAACGTTTTTTTAAGGTATATACAACACAAACACCACTAGCGTTTCTACCGTACATAACACTAAACAGTATATAACGTTTACTTTCGAACACTGTTTAAAACTATAAGAAATTAAGGAAAGTTTCTACAATTCTTATGGTTTTGTATGATATCTTATTTATCAACTTTAATGTCTCAAACTTAAAAAAATATTATATGTTAGGTACGCCTTTTCTAAATTAAAGTAGCGATATGCTCATTTATAGGATATGTTCACACACATGTATTTTATGTAACATTTACATATGTCCTTTATGTATAAATGCATAAAAGGCACTTGTATTAGTATAGGTATGTGTGTATAGTTATGTAAATCTATATGTTTATTCAATTGTAACAATTTGCATTAATCCATAAAAAAAATAAAAAAAAAATACACATTAAAATTTTAAGTAGTTACATATAGAAAATAGTCATACCCTTTGAACATATTTGAGTGTTTATGTGTGTGTAAGTAAGTTAAAGTATAAAAAAAAATTCAAATAAAACCATTACAATCATAGAATTTTATCATATGTTGGTGAACAAACTTAAACACAATTTCACATGCAGTTGCATTAAGGACTGATACAAGACAAATAGAGAGTTTAAGGAAAATCGCTTAGTTCTTAAATAATGGGCTTATGTATAGCTTATATAGTTGGAACAAAGGGATGTAAAGAATTCCATCCACTCGGATCTTTCCTACGCCATCAGTTTTATTTCAGACCAGGTGGCTAATTCTTGCAGTCGTGGTCGAATACTGCTTCGATTCGAAAGCAATTTTGTTTCTCATTCTTTCAGTCCATATGGAAAGAATAGAAAGAAGGTATTTGTTCAGTATTGAGAAAACTCAAATCAATGATTTACAACACTAAAAAAATAATTTTGATTTGTTAGCATCGACGAAAAATTAAAAATAAAACTGCTTTCAAATCGAAAAAGAGTTCGATCACGATTGCCAAAACTAGCCCCCAGGTTTTTGTTTTACTTATTTCGGGTTCTCGTAGTTTTCTTCAGGTGTTAGCGCGTATAACTCTTCTTCTCCTGCTGCTTTGAGGGTTCCAGCCAATTGCCATATGTGATATAATATCATGAGGTCTTCTCAAGAGATGGTCAACCCAGTTTGATTTTCTTTTTGCAATTTCTATGCCGTTTGGTGTTTTTTCTTTATTCCCAAAATTTAGCCCGCGAAGCTCAACGCCTGTCTGCAGGAACCAGATTCTCTGGCGGGAATCGAACCCGCAACCCCGGCGCTGATAAACTAGCTCACTACCAGCTAGCCTACCGGGCACTCCAGCCATATTTGTCTTCTTGAAACTACATTCGGCCAAAATAGTTCGCAATATTTTCCGCAAGCATCGGTTAATGAATACTTGCAGATATTGTATATCGCTGGCAAAAAAGTTCCATGATTCACATCCATAAAGCAGGGAATATCATACATTTGAGTAGAAAAGGCAAAGTTTAGTACCGTATGCTATAGTTTAATACATCAACCTTCCAGTAGAAACTAAAAGGGTCATGAGTACAGTAATATGAATGGAACCCACTGTTATAAATTCTACAACTCTTCTAAAATTTGTCCGCTAATTTATTTGATTTTGTTTTTTATGTTTCGGGCAAGCCATTAAAAACTTAGGATATCACATTTGCTAAAGGCTTAAATGCTCTTGCTGAACTAGTCTTCGTCCTTTTGCCTCACACTCATCCAAACATTCGCTAACATTCACATCCACTTTAAGCCACAATTGCAGAAAATTTACATAAAAAAAGTGTGTTTGTAGTAGAAAACATACATGAAATGCAAATATTGTGGTTCAGTTTTATTCTCATTTAATTTTTTATTTGGTTTTTTTTTTCGTTTAGTAATTTCGCAAGAAATAAAAACGAATTATTTTGTTGAAGTTGTTGGTTTTGTAAATGGCAAAAACAAAAAACTAAAAAAATTACAATGGGTTCCGATAATGTCATATAATTTTATTGAAAGTTGTAAACTACTTTTTACTCGAGAATGTAGCAAGTTGAACGCTTCCACATATTTTCGGTATCAATAATAAAAGTTATACTACGACTAACTATAACAACTAACACAAACAACTACATTTATGTGATGGTGATGATGATAATGTAGTTTAAGTAGATATTTACTAGTTCGTTTAGTAGTTAAATAGTTTATATTTAAGCCATTTCTGTAATTGTGGTTTTGTTTGTTCTGATATTTAAAATTGTTGTTAAAAGAATTGGGGAAATGATTAAAAGAGGAATTTTAGAAAAAAAAACACGTTCTGGAATATTTTTGGAATTTAATAGAAAACACGCTTAAAGATCTTGTTAAATGGTAATTAAGAATACTGGTCACAAATTAAAATATTTGTAAACATTTTATCGATTTAAAAATTTTAGCAATATTCTTAGTGATTTTTCAAATAAAGAAAACTATTGAACAGTTGTTAAAAATTCAACTCTTAACACGTTCTCTTAAAAAGTTTGTAGGAAAGAATTTTTTAATTTTGGCCCACTGTAGCTCAAGCCTAACTAAAAGTTGAATTTCTTGTAAAAGATATTTTTGAAATTTTAAATCCTGGCCTTCAGGTATGTATTCTAAAGTTTATTTCTTCAGCCCTTCTGCATTCTTGGTAACTCTCCCGCATCTATGTTATTTTTTTTTTTTTATTAAAGCTTTCTTGTCGAAAATTACAATATGTATTCAAAGCTTAATCCTAATTCTTATTTGTATTTGTTAGCCGTTACCAATGTAACCGCTAATTAATTGCATTCAAGTGTCAAAAAGCCTCAAAAAAGGCTCAAAGTGTTGGATCTTTTCAGCCTCCGGTGATCTTCGAACTTTATAAGATCCCGAGCGAGGTAGTTGGGATGGACCATTAGTTTATCTATGTATTTGACTGAATACTTTTTAATTTCTTTATACCATGGGGCGCAGACAATATGACGTAATATCCTAGACTGTCTTTTTTGTAGCTTCTGGATGTTTGATGCGCATGCAGAACCCCATAATTAGATGCCATATGTCCATATTGGTTTTATGATAGACTTGTATAAGAGAACTTTGTTGTCTAAGGATAAGTTTCAGTTTCGACCGATTAACCAATGTAGTTGAGCTGCCTTAAGTTTCATAGCCGTTATTTTCGCTTCAATATGACGAGACCAGGTCAGGCGTCTATCTATATGAATTCCGAAGTATTTAACATAGCTTTCTACCGGAACAGTGATGTTATTTATTTTTACAGCAGGGCACGTTTGTCTTCTGAGCGTGAAACCTTTATTTTCCATTTTTCTAGCCTTGGTTCTAGTTCATTGATGTGGGACTGTAAATGCTGCGATGCAACTTTTGGGTCGTGATTAACACTAATAAATGCTGTGCCGTCTGCAAACTTAGAAGTACGTGTGCTCGGGCTTGTTGGCATATCAGCTGTATATATTATATACAATAACGGCCCTAATATACTGCCTTGAGGGACACCAGCAGATATTTTCTTAGTGGGGGAGTATTGGTTTTTTGATCTAACCATGAATGTTCTGTTTGTGAGTGTTTGTGGAATGATCAGCCCATCTTGCCAAACTTTGTCGAATGCTTGGGAAATGTCTATAAACAGTGCTGAGCAATATTCATTTCTCTCAAACGCTGATCTAATTTGGGTAACAATTCTATGCACTTGTTCGATTGTATCATGCCTTGCTCGGAATCCGAACTGATGATCCGGAATGATTGCGTGTTCATTAAGATAGGGAGTTATGCTTAAAAGGAGTATTTTTTCGAATAGCTTTGATAATATTGATAGTAGGCTTATTGGTCTGTACGACGTAATTTGACTAGCGTTTTTTCCTGGCTTAGGAATCATAACAATTGTAGAGGTCTTTCAAGAGGATGGGAAGTAGCCAACTCGTAATATCGTATTAAAGATGAGCAGCAAGATTCTTTAAGCAGACGTAGGTGAGTTTCTTATCATTGAGCCTGTGATGCGGTCAGGACCGGGAGATTTTAAATTGTTGACGTTTTCTATCGCTGATTTTATTTGGGTTAATTTAAATTTTATTGGATCGTTAACTGTATCAGGAATAATTGGACGACAGGAACAAGTATCAGCATCATGGGGCGTGAAAACTTTCTCCAAGTGGCTTGCAAAGGCATTTATTTTTTCATCAGGTTATGTATTAATGTTTAAAACATTAAAACACTTAACTTACTTTGCTTGTTTAGGCCATTTTATTTTTTTAGAAGCACCGAGTGCCCACCTTCTGTAGCTCTCGCGTCGCGTCGATTAAAATGTGAGAAATGAAACAAGCAAATGTTTTTCTCACTTAACTGTCACGTTAGGAAATTACTCGACAATTTACCGAAAAAGTGTGTGCTAAATTTCTGGAAGAAAGTTATCGCTTTAAACTGTCAAATAAACTTACAAATAAAAATGGGGCGAGAAAAATTTTTAACAATTAAAAACATATTTGGGGTATTCACAAGGTGTGTTATCATTTTATATTGTCATAATGTTAACATTTTACAATGGTTTAAAAATATTGGCACATATTCATAGTCAAAAATAAAGTCGACTTTAAGTTAAAACCGGCTTTAAATGGATGTCAACAACATTGTTTTAAAGTATACTTTAGAAAAAGTCGACTTTATTTTTGACTATGAATATGGGCCATTGTTTAGCATTGTAAACAAAAAGTCTCTTAAATTAATAGAACTTTATTGTGCTGTCGTAATGAATCAGAAGAGACCAGCGCTGAGCGGCTGAGCCGTGCCGCGTTAGTTTTTCTAGCCGTCGCCGTTAATGGTATAGTTTTATGCGGCTAACATCCGTATTTAACCTGCGGCTAGCAATTTTTGCAACAAATCACTTGCGGCGTCACATTAGATCGATCGGCTTAGGAGTCTGCTGTTTGGTAAACAAACAAAATAAAATTTATTTGTGAAATGGAAAATAGTTTATGACACCTTGGGAATCCCTCAATTAAAAACACAAAATACAAAGAACCATAATTTTTTTTTTTTTTTTTATTTATTTATCAAGTCTATGGATGACATCCTTATAGACTATACAATGTGACAAAAAAAAATTTACATATGTAGAATAATAAAAAAATATACAGTTTTTTGTTTTAACTGTTTAAATAAATTATTATGTTTCGTTTTACAATTGTAGAGGTTAATGAGAAATCAATTAATTTATGCAAGTCATTAAAATCTTTTCCAACTCTCCGCCATGGATCAGCATTTGCGTAATTGCTACGAAAAAATGGTAATGCTATGGGGCAAAAGTAACGAGTAGGTCTTTGAGGGACATTGAAAGTAATATTTTCCAAAAGAAACTCTGATGAAATATCGCCATTAATTATATTTAACATAAAGGATACATTTAGCATAATTATTCGGCTTTTTAAAGTTGGTAGTTTAATTAGACTAAGACTACTTGGATATGATGGTAGATTTATAGACGGATTCCTCGCAGACAAAACAGAAAAAATAGTTTTTGAACAGATTCGATATGGTTACTATGTACGTTGTATTGCGGGTCCAAATTACGGATCCATATTCAAGGATCGGTTTTACATGTGAGGTATACAGCTGTTTTGTAATATCGGGATCGGTAAACTCCTTTGCCCATCATTTGATAAAGGCAAGAACACCTCTGGCTTTATTGACGGCCATATGAATATGTGGAACTTAACTCAGTTTTGGATCGAGTAAAACTCCAAGATCGAGAAAAACATCAACTAGATCCAGTTTTTGCTCTCCTAAAACGTAGTGAACGTTAACGCAGTTCCTCCTAAAGAATCGCATATATTTGCACTTTTTTACATTAAGATCCATAAGATTAACATTACACCACTGATAAAAATTATCAAGATATTTTTGAAGAAAAATATGTTCGTATGGGTTTTTATAGCTAAAGAAAATTTTGATATCATCAGCGTACAATAAAATGTTACAGTATTTTATTATTGTTGGAAGATCATTAATAAACAAGCTAAAAAGAATAGGTCCACGATAGCTTCCTTGAGGTACTCCAGAAATAACATGTATGATATTAGAATATTTATTTTTAAATCGAACAGTCTGTGTTCGATCACACAGGTATGTTTGGATCCAATTAAGGCTGTTCGAATTTAGACCTAGTGAGTCAAGTTTACAGAGAAGAAGGTTATGATTATCTTTATCAAAAGCTTTACTGAAGTCAGTGTAGACCGCATCCGTTTGTTGTCACTTAACAAATCCTCGATTAACATGTGTTGTAAGATTCAAAAGGTTAGAAGTTGTTGAGCAACCTTTACGAAAGCCATGCTGAAAAGGTGATAATGTAGATTTTACTTGATGACAGAAAAAATCTGTAACAATTTTTTCGAAAACTTTTGGAATAGCACTAAATTTGGCAATGCCCCTATAATTTATCACATTCGACTTAGATCCAGATTTAAAAATTGGTATTATATACGATTTTCTCCAAAGCTTAGGAAAATAACCGTGCTTGATTGAAATGTTAAATATGTACGATAAAGGGGTGGTAAGACTTTCGGCACATTCATTTAATATGAAACTTGGTCCATGATTAAAAGATATTTTTAAGTTTTGAGAAATCAGTGAATGTTCAATGGAGGGAAAACATATTTGATTTGTTGAACGCAGAGGATATGGATAATTATCAGATAGGTTATATTTGACATCAGTATAGGTTTTAGCAAAAAAATTAACAAACATGTTGCTGATGGTAGAGCATCATCAGATTCTTGACCTTCAAATTTCATAGCAGGTGGAAATTCTTGGCATCTTCTTTTGAATTTCACAAAATTATAAAAAGATTTTGGATAAAGTTTGAAATCGTTTTTTAGATTATTTATTTAGTTGTTGTACAGCGATGTGTTCAGCAAATTATATTCCGCACGGCAGATTGAGTAATTTCCAAAATCAATAAGTGAATTAGATTGTTTGTGTTTTTTATAGAGTTTGTTCTTCTTATTTTTAAGTTTTGATAGTTGTTTGGAGCTCCAAGGGGGACCAGATTGTTTGTGAGTTACATTTTTTGGCACACATTTATCCATAATGTCAAAAAGAGTTTTATAAAAAGTATCGATCATTAAATCAATAGCCAAATGGCTGGTATTAGACAAATATAGCAGGTCTTGCCAGTTTGTATTTAAAAATATTTGTTCTTGGCACATATTTTATTGTTTAATTATTTTGCTTTTAACATTTTTATAAGATATACGCATGTTTTCAAAGTTAGTTTCCAAACAACAAACATTAGTGTCGCACTTAACATTATTTGGTAAAACTAACGGTTGTATTTTCGATGCCGTAGCTTAAAAAGTTTCAATTTTAGTAAATTTTGGTCGCCGTCAACGATACGTGTAACTGGCGTTCTCAACGTCTGCAATGTCACATCGGCTTTGAGTGCAATATTATGACATTTATAACGTAACGACGTAATCGCTATTGATAGTTTTCGACATGAGTTGTTTTCTCACTTTTCGAGAAACGATGAAATATTTAGTTTCACATCTTTTCGAGAAGTTCTTACTAAAGTTACAGAACATGGGTACATAACTACTCAGTTTGACAGTTTGATAACCAAGATAACAAATTGAACACAATGTGGCTCAAATTTCATTAATTTTATAAGATTTACATTTTTGTTTTACTTTAAATTAAAATATGTGTTATTGGTATTGCCACATCAATATCAGCCGACTCAGAATCACTTTCTAAGTCGATCTAACGAAGTCCATCCGTCCGGCTGGCTGTTCATGCAAACCATGTGAAGTAAGGGCCGCAATTTTGGTCCATAATTTATTACGGTCACAAGGACCAAGAAGTGTTAATTTAAAAATATACACATTAAGCAACGATTTCGATAAAATTTTATTTCTTTTTAATGCTTGGAATTTGCCATTACGTACAAAATATAACGCCTCCAGATTTGTTGCATCAGTCTAATCTTTTAAGAACGTTTTTTTAAGCTTTTTCTCACATTTCGGATGGTATCTCGGCGATAACTGGACAAATGTTGGCTTTTCGAATGCTTCTGCATTTGGGAATTATCCGCGTAGGCTTGAAAGAGCGAGCCGAGCCGAGAAAGACAGCCCCAAATCATTTGATCTTGGTGACCAATTGACGTCGCTTAAACGTGAAACTACGCATTCATTAAACTTTCGTTGCAATAATTCCAAAATTGGTCATGTTGTGTGGCTTGTGGCACCGCTTTTCTCAAACCACGTATGCTCCAGTTGATCATCTTCAATTGAATTGTTTATTTCAGAAACACATTAAATGCGCTTTTTTAAAGCATCGGAATACGAAAAAAGAAGATCATAATATTAAAATTAGTAAAGGTTTTCTGAACTTAATAGAAATTGCAAAGCAAAATACAACTCGTCGAAAGGCTTGACAGTTGACGCTTTGTTGCATAAGACGGTGTTACTGAAGTAGGCCATTCATAATGACATGTTTCTGAGTTAAATGATTCAATGGCAGGCCATAAGATAGGCCTAATTGCTGAGAACGCCATGGAATCGACAAATTCTGATTATATGCCACACTTTCACTAACAGAAGCAATATTTTCGGCAGTGCGCACATTGCGATGATGCACAGTCCTGACTACATCTACAACACTTCCAGTATTTTAATATTTCTTTAAAATCTTGCCAATTCCTTGCACAGTAGGTCGATTCTGACGACCACAATAAGCCCGTTATGTCCAAAATAAGTGTGCCACGTTTGAACCACCACTTTTGTAGAGAGTTTTTACGCATTCTTCGGTTGTTAAACGAACCATATTAATAGGCAAGCATATCGTATAATTCAAGCATTTTACTAAATAAATGACACTTCAGATGACAGATATTTAGCAACTGACAGCCTTGCCAGACCGTCGGTTTTTAAAGCACTAAATAGACAAGATTGCATAGTGATATTAAGATTAAATCGGTCCCAACATATCGTCGGCTTAATGTGCAAATCCACTTCTAGAGTAAATTGAGATTTTAATGTCAGATGGTAGCAGCATGTAGTTTCTATTCAATTTGAGTGTATAAAACCAACTATATTTTTTTGGTTTTCCTCTCAAGCTGCAAATATGAAATATAAAAAAGTTTTCTGTGTCTCCTGTTAAATGCAATTAAACAAAATAAATAAATAAATGGGCTGAAAGGGAGTTAGCGGGTTTGCATATTAAGCCGACGATATTTTATTGGAATCTAAAGCATCTTACCAAATATTATTGGAATCGATCCATATATAAAAATTGCTCCCACACAAATCCTACACCCAGAGAAAAAATATGTTTAAACATGGTCACCTCCAACAGAAGTATTTTTAAAGAAAATTATGTCATTTTTAATATAACCATATAATTGTCACCGACAACCATCCACAGCCATATTTTGGTTGCCTACGAACATGTTATGGTAATTTAATTTGGGTTTCAAGACATTTGGATAATATTTGGCACAACGTTGTTTTGGTCATTCCATGATTGTCCGTGTGTTGCAAATGTGTCTGTCGAAAATTTGTTTTTGTTTTAAATTTTTTTTTGCGTGCAGGATGTCGTATGGTTAGGTTCGACCGACTATACTTTCTTACTGTTACCGCAAATTATGACTTAATATGTATGTACGTATTTCATATGAAGCTATTGTAAACTAAACTCTTGAGAAAAGAATAAAATTTTCGGTTTTCATTATTTTTAAGTCGTTATCTGTAAAAATAATATTTTTGAGTTATGGCGATTTTGCAGGAAATAAGTGATATGTACTTATTATTTACCTTATTATCTTATTATTAGGTTTCTCTGTTATGCAGACATAATAGAGACCTAGCGATTCTTAATTCTCAATTCTCAAGCTCTCATAAGTTTTTTGTTGTTTCTGTAAAGAAATTTTGCAGCACTCGGTTTCTCGTCTTTCCCTGCTTTTAAAACATTAAATTTTCCAAAACAAACACACAAAAAGCGAAAGTGATTTCTAGCTTCTTTGCTATCTAAATCTTTATTTGCTATCAAAACATTTTTAAATGCAAAATATATGTTTGTACAATTATTTCTTATCATTAAAAACAAAAACTAGACGCCCAACACCATAAAAATAAAAACTAAAAACACTGTGTTCTAAACCAAATTCGATCCAAACACTAAAAAATTATGGTATGGAAAAAGCAACTCAAAATAAACTTTAGAAGAAGAAATAATTATAATAATTATTTTTCTATTGTATTTTGGCGCCAATTAGTTAAAACATAAACTTATACAAGGCAATCACAAACACATAAACAGAAGCAGCATTAGCAAAAGAGAAAAAAAAAACAATAATATTACAACACCAACAAGAAACGGCTAATTGTAATTAATAATAATAAAAACAGCAAGAAAAACAAACAAGAAGAATATAATTAATTAATTATAAACACTAAACACGAACTGAACGTATAAATTTTAAGCAAAAACCAAAATATTATTTCAACCAAAAGCGGAAAGAAAAGTAAGAAAAAAGTAAGAGTGCAATATTCGGCTAGGCCGAATCTTTTATACCCATCACTATGGTGCGATAAGAACAGAAATTTATATTAACAACGTTCTTCAGATAGAGCTTAATATATTTTGTGCCACGCCCACTTATACACTTCCGGCCACATTTTGTTGGATGTTGTGTATTGATAACCTAATTTGTAAACTTTGACTCTTGCCGCTAACCAGATATACAGAAATCTATAACGCCCTTGTACGGGAGGTGTCACGCCCACTTTTCTAATCCCAGCCATTTTTAAAAAAAGGTAATGTATTGATAACCCAACGATGTGTACCAACTACCTGTTCAACGATTTCGAACGTTAACGTTCGCATAGAAAATTTCTATGAAAAACACTCAGTTTTACAAATATTTTCCATATAAAATTCTATACGAAAGAAATCGTTGAACAGGCAGTAAACTTGGACAATTTCTCCCTTTTTTTCAAAATTCTTTAGATATAAATAAATCTATTTTGCGCCACGCCCTTCCCTATTGCCGCCCATTATTATTGATAATTAAGTTGCTTGTACCTTATTTTGAACAAAAATCTATAACGTCTTTGTATGGGAAGTGCCATGCCAACTTTTCTAATCCCGTTCACATTTGGGCGGATATTGTGCATTGATAACCAGATTACTTGTATCTAATTTGGAAACTTTGGCACTTTCTCCGCGATTTCCAGATATACGCAAGAAAAAGTTAAAAAACAACAAGAGCATTGTATTATATGTTAAAATTATAGAAAGTCGTGGTTTTTGTTCATATCTCAGCCATTGGTGGACCGCTCAGGCTAAATTTCAATAGCAACAATTTTTTTGGAGCCCATGTGCCATAATCATATGCCAACCGAGTCCTCATCGTATCTGGGGTACTCGGAAAATCCATTTCAACAGACAGACGAGCATCGTTAAATCAATTTCGTTCCTCATAAAGACCCAGAATATTAACACTTTATAGGGTCTTACATCCAAATTGTAGAAATTACAAACGGAATGACAAACGGAATACCTTTAACCCTCGCAGAAGGGTATACAAATTAAATAATATCTAAAACGTGTAGGCGAAACAGAAGTTCATAAGGATAGAAAAGAAACCGAATTAATGTAGCTACTAACAATAATAATAATTCTCGTAATTTATAAATATTTATAAACTTCAAATCCAAAAAGACACAGTTAAAGACACGTTATTTTGTTTAAAAGGTGATTGTTAGTTGGGGTGACTCAACTGACACAGAAAAGTAGGAACTTTGAATCTCGAAGTGCAAAACAATTTAAAAGGCAAGATTAACACTGATTATTCCTAAAAAAAACAAGCGTAACAAAGTGGAATGAGGGCGCTCTTTAGAGATAAAAAAAAATTGTGTGCCAATGTCCACAATAAACATTACTAAATAATTTTTTTTATTTTTGTTGTTAATAAGAGTTCGTGATTACTGTTCCTTCCTAGTAAACTATAGACCAGTGGTGATGTTCTAAAAATCACACCGTTTTTGTGTTATAGGTTGTGCCTTTGGCAATTAAAAATCACACCGAAAAACAAAAAAAAAAAACGAAACACCACAATATTACACGTTTGAAAGGTAAATGTGATTTAGAATCAAGTGATTTTTTTAACAGGTGATAATATCAACATTATTGCGAAACTTTTGGTAATAAAACTGACGTCGTGGAATGGTTCTGATATTGGCGCTTAAAGCCCGAACATCTATTTCAAATTCATATGCACTCAACAGAAAACTCAATCCATACATACTTAAATCAATCCGTAGCGGTATCAATAGTAACATAAAAATCTATAATCGTTCAAGCCCGACTATTTGATTCCGCACAGCACAGTATTTAAAGACTCTATTTCGAACCTATGGGCAATCATGGATCAGCCAGAACAAAATTATGTTAGGAGTTTAAGATTCATGTGAAAGTTCTTTGTTTGAATATTATTTAGATATCTTCAACTATATGAGATTTGTTTGCCCTTACGTATTTTAAGAAGGGCGCTTATATGGGAGCTATGGCTAATATTGGACCTACCAGCACAACATTTCTTAAGCCATTTTTAATGAAGTAACGGCATTAAAATCTTTCCGAGAGTAGTATGGACCAATTTCAATTAAATTTTGTAAGATGATTTAGATTGCAATAAAATAGGTATTGCTCAAATTAAATCTTAATACCAACATAATAATAGAGTCACAAACACTATTCCGAAAATTAGTTTGTATGGCGGGTATGTGAAGATTAAATGGACAAAAAACCTGGCTGGTCTGCAGTCAGACTGAGGGACATCGTTAAATCGACTCTGACAGTCATAGTGAGTCGATCGGCATACTTAAAGGTGGGTCTAGACTCTAGAACCAATATTTTTTAGTGTTCTCCCATCACCACAAAAGCTAAATACCCTCTCCACTATTGTGGTGAGGGAATACAAAATAAAATAAATATTTCTCTTTTCTTGTCAAAGGCAGACAAAATAGTAGACAGTGTCACAAAAACAAAAGTGGAATTTGGAGACACTTGATACCAGGCTTCCTACAGGGATATACTTATGTATGTTTGTATGTGTTTAGTATGTTAGTATAACATCATAAGAGCAAATTAACAATAATGCAATTTTGAATAGTTCTGGTCAGGGCTGAAGCTATGTTTATACAAATTTTACGGTTGAAAAGAAAAGTGAGTTAATCCACCTAAAATAAATGATAAAACTGCGTGGGTATTGTTTTAATTGTACCGACAAAAGATGAATTGTACCAGTGTACCAATTAAGTTTCGATTGTACCAAATTTGGTACAATTGTACCACAAATCCCATCATTGGGACGGATTTTCTTGAATCAAGTATAGAAAGATTGAGCAATTAACTATTCCGTATTAAATCCCGAATTCGTACTAAACAATTAAAACTAAGATTGTATCAATCTCAAAATGCGCTTGACTCAAGCATTAAAAAATTTATTAAATCCCGATTTCGTACTTGAAATGATCAGAAAGTGAAATTAGATTGATTTTTACCTAAAACATTTTCAGCAGACAACCAGAGACAGAAGGAGAATTTTTACACCTTACTTAGTTTCAACTATAAAACACCAGCATCATGCCCGATATGGTTTCTACTTTAAAAATTTAAACTAAATGGAAACTTTCGCTTTTAATTTTACTTTTTTAAAACATAAAAATAATGTATGCTCTTCTTCTTGTGCTCTTGCTTTTCGTTTTTTACCTACTTGTGTGGTGTTGTTGTAGTTTCTACAACAAGCTTTGACAAACACAAGCATATGCACGCATAGAGAATGCAATGCTGAGAGTTGAGACTTATAAGTTAAGTGAGATTAAAGTGCGCACCTTATAATTTTACTCTCAGAGTGGCAGTACCAACGAAAAGTTTAATATTTTTAAATTGGTTTAAGAATTTAATACTTATTTTAAGAAATTCCGGGATTGAACGAATTCCCATTTAGGACAGTTTTAAGTATGTTTTAGTGTTATTCGTGATTAAATTTTTAAATACGACTCGTATTTAAGGTAAGTATAAACATCTTAATTTATCCCGAGTGTTTTTCCTTCTGTGTGGGAGCTATGGCCCTCCGTGCAAATAATTTGGACCACCTGATCCATTTTGATAAAATGGACTACTCCATGGACTGGTCCGATGTAATGCAAGCATGGACCATGTCATTGTTAAAAAGTGTTTGTAGTGAGACGACATGTCTTCGTTTTTTAACGATATGCTTCCGTTTTTAAACGACTTCAAAACTAATCCTCTTGAGTATACCATGGAGTAGTTTTAAAACTACTCCTAAGTGGTCCAAAGGTGGGTTATATGGTCCTCCATTAGGACATCGTAATGTTAAATAGACCATGTTTTTCCATACGTTTGGGTTACTTTTGGACTATTCCTGGTCCCTTGTGGGCCGCTCTTTACACGCGTGTTTGGACTGGTCCTATTATTTGCAGGGCTCTTTGAGCCCACTACCACCACCACAAGATATACGAACAGTCGTAGTTGATCATAGTCCTATCTTGGACCATTGGAACTATTAGCCTATCAGAGAATAAAATACTTTATGTATTTTTTATTGGTGAGACGTCTGCAGGTGTCACTTGGTACCTTAAAAATACTGTCTAAATGGGTTCAGCTTTATGGCTGATACCCCTGTGTGTTGCTTTTTTTTCTTCAGCTGTTAAGCCAGTGTTAAGTACCAGGTGCCGATATTATAATCATGTACCATAAGTTCAAGCTGTAGTGGCAGAAATTCACGTAACCTTTTAAACATCACTTTCTTTGTAAAACAATTTCTATAAAGTCGTGTTTGATTTCACGTTTTTTTTTTTTTTTCAAAAGTAGTTTCCCTTTTAATATACATAAATACATGTGCTTAAATAAATACAATTCGTTAAAATTTTTTTAAAAATCAGTTTATTTTATCAATTCTCTTCCTCTTTACACAAGCGCCACTATTTTCAAATAATAATAAATGCTGACGTTATTTCAAATGAAAAGTTTTATTTTTCAATAATTCAATGTCAATGTGAATAAATTATTTAACAAAAAAAAAACTTGTGTGCCGCAAGCTCAACAACACAAATTGTTGACTTTTACTTTTCATTTCTTTCAGTTTGCTGCGTTTATTTTTTTTTTTGTTTTATTTTCATTTTATTATAACATATTTTTCTTCTTTTTTTTTTTTGCTGTGAATTGAAGTTAAGTCACATTTGAACAGACATCGACAGACAATAACAATGTAGAGTTTTATATATTTTTTTTTCTTGCAAACATGCAAAAAGCAAATTTTGAATGTTAAACTTGGCTTTGAACTTAACAGTTTGAGTAGTGTTACAGAAACAAGTTGGTTGTGCACAACAAAGAAAGAAAAAAAAACATATTGGAAAATATAACGAAAATTTAATAAAATAAATTAAAAAAAAGGTGGGAAAACATCTTTATGAATTTTATTTTCAATATTTTCCTTAAAATACAGGTTGTGTTCAGTTTAGTGTTGCCTGTGTGTGTGAGAATTAGAAAAAGAGGTGTGTCTGTGTATGAGTGTTACATCCGTGTTGTTTTAAAAACATTTCCGGTATTTCCTGTATTTTTTTTTTAATTCTCTTCTTCACTTTACTCTCTCTCTTTACGTGTTTATTGCTTTTATTTAGCTCTGGTTTTTGTTGAATTTAAATAATTTTCTTTTAAACTAAGGTTTTGTTATCTTGAGCATTTTCTTAATCAAATGTTTATGTGTGTAAAAATTTTCAAGTTTTTCCATTCATTTAAAACTTCAATTAGTTGTAGTTTAATGCTGCTTCTTAGATATAAAATGCTTTAGCTGTAGCACAGTGGGGTATTTAAACAAAGAGTAAAATCAATCTGCAGTTTTTTTTAAAAAGGTAAATTTTTACACATCCAAAACAACAACGAGTTTGTGTTTAGTATTGAAAATCTTCAAATATTTTTCGGTCCACCCACAAAAGCCTTCTATTGAAAACAGAGAAGCTAAGCAAAATTGAAGCATCTGACTCGAAACTGTTAATCTAGTTTTTTTTCAACTTTTCCACTGTGTACGGTAACTGCTGCTTTTTATTACTCAAAAAAATGAAAAAAAATCGGAAGTTTTTTGCTTTTATACAAAAAACTACTTGTTAGTGGCAAACACCACAACATGTGTGTCTGTGTGTGTTTTCTTTAAGTTTCTTGGTTTGTTTCTTCTGTAGTTTTTTTTAGTGTTTCATTTATTTAATTGCTCTGAAAATGAAATTTATTGAAGCCACAAAAATTTCATTAACATTACATGCAATTAAGGAACAGCAAAAACATAAACAAAACATCAAACAACAACAAAAATAATCGTAAAATACACAAAACTTTACAAACATTTCAAAACTTAAGGCAAGAACTAGAAAAAAAATCCGAACTAAAAAGATTATTATTTAATTGCTTAAGAAATTAAGGAATGGGAATGTGTAAAATTTATAGGAAAATTACAAAAAAAGAAGTCTTAGAAAGATTTAAGAACATTAACGTAAATAACATAAAACTATTTTTAGTTTTAAGTTAAAATATGTGAAATTTCCTTATATTTATTTTATTAAAATTCCATTACAATGACAAGTTTTTAAATATCATTAGAGCCATTAATTTTAAATGAAAGATCGTCACAATGATCTATAAAGAATATACACACTAAGAAAACTTTATCGCAGTGATACATACATTTTGATAAAAACAAACATTTATAAAATAAAAAAAATTTTAAACACAATAAAAAATTCTCAACAATTGCTTTAATCTGTTAAGTTTCTTAAAAAAAATGCATTACAGTAAAACATTTTTATAGGAAGCTAGCTGACCCGAGAAACGTTGTCCTGCACAAATTAGGAAAAATGTTTGCGTTCGATTTTTAAGATCCGTTAAAAAGATACGAACACTTGAAAGAAAAATTAGTGAAATCGATGGAGACGTTATCTGATTATTGGTTAATCGAAAAAAGTGGGCGTAAAAGTAGGCGGGGCAAAATTTTCTTTCCGTAAAAACCTAAGTCGGACCATGGCGATCATTTTAAAGAAAAAATCGTCCAAGTCGGTCAAGCCGTTCTCAAGTTATGCGCTAAATATAAAAAGTGGGCGTAAAAGTAGGCGTGGTACATTTTTTTCCGATGAAAACGTAAAATGGATTAATACTAACATTTACAAGAAAAATTAGTCAAATCGATGGAGCCGTTTTTTGATTTTATGTAAATCGAAAAAAGTGGACGGGGCAAAATTTTCTTTCCGTAAAAACATAAGTTGGACCATGTCGATCATTTTAAAGCAAAAATCGTCCAAGTCGGTCATGCCGTTCTCAAGTTATGCGCTCAATAGAAAAAGTGGGCGTCAAAGTTGGCGTGGTAAAGTTTTCTTTCTATAAAAACTTAAAATGGATTAATACGAACATTTGAAAGAAAAATTAGTCAAATCGAATGAGCCGTTTTTTGATTTTAGGTAAATCGAAAAAAATGGGCGGGGCAAAATTTTCTTTCCGTAAAAAGCTATGTTGGATCATGGCGATCACTTTAAAGAAAAAATCGTCCAAATTATAAAGATGTCATTGGTGGTGCAATATGAATATTGGATTTTGCCACGACCCTCCGCCCGCAGACCGAAAATCACAAATCAGACTATCACAGTATGACCCGCCTGAATATTCTGAAGATTCCCTGAAAATTTCATAAAAATCGGCCCAGTCGTTTTGGAGTCCATGCGTTACATACATACACACATCCTGTTTTATATATGGGTAATTCCAAAGTGTTAAACGTGACAGTCGTACGCATCAAAAATGGAATAACATTTTAAGCAACAAATATTTTTACGTTTTCTTAACCCTGAAATAATAGCACTAAGAAAGCACTGTTTTCTTTGGTAAAGTTTATGGAGGGCGCGATTCTAGGTCAAAGATAATGGCAAAAGAAGTAGCGGTTCAACGTAAAAAAAAAACAGAAGTAGTTTTAGTGGTCATGTTTAAAAAGGCCTAATTCAGCGAAATCTGGCACAATTTTTTAGTTAAACTACTTTCAGAATTTAACGAAGCAATGTAACATTAAAATGTCTTGGTTTGATTCCAAAATCATTTGTATATTCTTTTTTTAAGCCAAAATCTTGGTCGATACGTGACATTTCGAACGTGAAATTTTTTCCGTAATAATTTAACTAAATAATGATCAAAAAAAAAAAAAAAATAAAAATTTACCGTTAATCCGAATAACATATTTCTCTTTGAACTCTTCCTTAGATTCCAGACCATGTAAGAGAATTTTTTTGGAATAATTTTTATCAAATATCACCTCTTTTAAGAAAGATAAATATTAAAGAAAACATACAATAAAACATTATCACATATAAGAAATTAATTTTGCACAACTTTGCAGTCTGATTGTTCATCTAAGTGAACAAATTTATTAGTAAATTTATAAAAGAAGTAAAATCTAAATATTTCTCTACAACAATATCGTAAAATAATCAGCTTTTAATAACTTTTAAATTTTCGGCCACGGTGGACCTTTTGACGGAAATGCCCATATATAGATTTTATGACACCAAGGAATTTTTATAAAAAGTTTTATCACAGTAAATTTTTATACCCTTCACCGAAGGTAGAAAGGGTATATATAAGTTTGTCATTCTGTTTGTAATTTCTACAATATTGATCTAACCCCCTATAAAGTATATATATTCTGGGTCCTTGTGAAAAGCGAAGTTCAAAACCGGTTGTCTTTTATTTGGGCCATATTTAATTTTAATGATATTCAAACAACGTTCGTTTATGGTTCAGTCGTCTAGGGGGTTGAGTTTAGAAACTGTTAGTCCTCTGGTTCAATTTTTCAAAAAGAATTTTTCTTTTAATTTGTATGTTCTAAAAACGATTTTAAAAAAATATTTACCAGTTTTATTTAGTTTTTGTCTAGTTGCTCTGTATTCTGCTCGCACAATGGTGAAGGGTATATAAGATTCGGCACAGCCGAATATAGCACTCTTACTTGTTTTATATTAAAATTGTGTTACATTGATAAACTCAAGGCTCATTGAAAAGGTCTGCGCAAAAAGCCTGATGATCATTGTTTTCTTTCTTTTGAGCTTTAAAAAGTTGTTTACATACACGTTTTTTCCTTTTGCTTTGTATATGTGGTAGTAAGTTTTTGACAGCTTAAAAGAAAAAGTTTTTTGTTTTTGTACAAGTAAGCAGACCTGATAGATGGGCCTTGGATAAACTTTTTAGAAAATTGTATTGCAGAATGCAAACCTATAAACTTAAAAAAAAAAAAAAAAAAAATCTGATCAAAGTAGTTTTCCATTAAAAATTTTTTGTGAAAAGGATAATTCTTTTATTGAACTTTATCACAGTAATAATTTTTAATACAAATTTTCATTACAGTGCCAAATGTTTATCAAAACTTTAAAGCCAGTGAGTGATAAATTTCTAGAGGTAATATCTATAAATGATATCGTGACAGTTATAAAGTTTTATGGAATATTTCACTACAGTGATAAATTATTGTAAACAATTTAATCACTGAAATAAATTAGTACAGAAATTTTAATTGCAGTGATAAATTATTATCAGTGTGATAATAATTCCGTGAAAATAATAATTTTCAATTAAACTTTATCACACTAATAATATCATATACAAATTTTCATCACTGTGATCAATGATTATCAAAAAGTTTATCCCAGTGATAAATTTCTATAGATATTATCGTCACAGTGCTAAATTTGTATAAAATAATTTTAAATAGTGGTAAATTAGCAAAAAAAAAATTTCATCACTGAAACAAATTAGTACAGACTTTAATTGCTGTGATAAATTATTATCAATGTGTTAATTTCCATAAAAAATTTTCGTAAAATTAATAATTTTTTTATTTAAATTTATTTCTTTTACAATTTTTATCACAGCGACACATATTGTTCTTAAAATATTTATCTCAGTGACAAATTTGATAAATATCTCTATAAGATTCAATAACAATGATAAATTTAAAAAAAAATATATTTTCAAAAAGATAATTTCCTAATCAAATTGTATCCCAGCTATAAGTTTTAGTACAAATTTTTTGCACAGTGATAAATATTTATCACAGATTTTACTTAAGTGACAGAAAATATATAGAACATATTGCCACGGTTATAAAATTCTACAGGAACTTTAATTAAAGTGGTTAATTGCTGCAAAAATTTTCATTACTAAGATCAATTTTCGGTCGGTGCCAATTTTAAAAAGAATACAACTTCACAGAAAAAATGAAAAACCAACTTCAATTAACGTATTTGTTAGAAATTTTTTACTATCAATTAAATTCCGTACTGATTTTCCGCCAGCAAACAAATTGATCATATCAATTAACACATTTGTAAGTTTGAGCTTTTCTTGCTGTTCAGTTTCAATCAATAGGTTTAATTAAAATTTGACCAGCAGCAAAAGAGGCTAAATAAAACGTAAACACAAATTAAAATATTTTTTTCAATCAAAACAGTTTATTGAAACAATTAAAAAATTGTTTGAAAAGTTTAAATATTTTAAAGTTTGTGTGTATGTTTTCATATTTGCAAATATACAAACAAACATTATAATTTTTATTTTCAATTAAGGGAAATTAATTGGAACAATTAAAAAAATTGTTTGAAACAGCTTTATTGAATTAATTGAAAAAATGTTGGTGAAAAATTTTTCTGTGTTTACTACAGCCAACAATTTATATAGACAATTTCTTCACAGTTATAAATTTCAAAATCATCATTGTTATAATCTATGGAAAACGGCAAACATGTATAAAGTTTTACTACAGTCAGGCGCGGATCCAGCTTGAGCCTTAGGGGGGGGGGGGGGGGGGGATTTTGTATGATAGAAAAAAGTAAAAAATTTGTTTTTAAAAGTTTATTAAAAACCATAATGGTGTTTTCTTTTCTACAAACGAATGTGACATTTTATTTAAAAAAATGTAATTTGGTGTCTGTTTCTGTTTTGCTCCCGAAAAGGGTGAGTTTTTTTAGAATAAAACAAGCCACCCTTTTCGGGAGCAAAATTTTTAAGAAACCTGGTGTCTGTTTCTTAAAAATTTAGCTTTTTAAAAAAAAATTTCACATTTTTTTGTAGAAAAGAAAACATCATACGTGTATATTATATTAAAAAATCTCAACAATAAGGTTAAATAAAATATAAGATCACTTCAATATAAATTAAAATAAATTACTTTATAATTAGTTAATAAGCAATTTATGATTTCCTTGTGAGGCAAATTTAAACAGTACAGTCTATATTCTGTCATTGTTGATCTGAGCCATGTTTTTATTCGACGAAGGGTAGGAAGTTACCTCTCGCTCATAGCATTACTGACGAGCATTGAAACAAAAATATATATATTTCTTAGATTTGGGTAGATATCTTCATCACAGTTTATTAAAACATCAACAACGTTATCTAATAGATTTTCAGATATTTTCCATGTTTGTTGCCAATGCAACAGTTCAGGCTCAAGTTTAGATGTTAGTAGGTGTTTATCTCTTTTATCAAATATATTCAGCTCATCAGCTAGTTGTGGGTTTAAAAGTGTTGTATCTGTATATGACTTGATTACACTTTGAGGTAGAAGTTTAGGTATGTTCTTTACTTTTAGATATCTATTGGGAAAGGTGTTTTAAAATCTTCTAATATAAATTCAATAAGAGAAATGTAACCTACAACTCGATAGTAATCTTCAACATTTTGGATGTGATTATTTCGTTCAAATACTGTTTTTTCGATTTGAACCTCGATTTGAACGCAAATAACTGTAACTTTTTAAAAAATCGCTTTGAATTGTTTTTCGTTTTTATTTCTTTTCTCTTCAAGGCACATGATTAAAGATGATTAAAGTTTTGATAAGGCTCCTTATTTACCCCCCCCCCCCCTGAATCCACGCCTGACTACAGTGAACAATTTCTGTGCAGTTTCAGTCAAGAGACACTCGACATCTGTATAATATATTTTATTATTTTTGGTTTTTTTGGGAGTTTTGCTGGTATGTTCAGCAAATAGTTTTAGATAATTGTCAAAATTAACAATAGAGGGATCCACATTCTCTGGTCTACCAAACGAAAAATTTTCTGTGCAATGTATATGGCTATTTCCAAAAAAACGTCAACCACAAAAAAATGGAAAAAAAAATTTTTCTTTTCAAGATTTATTTAGAGAATTGCTTATATTTTTTTAATATATGCGTATAAATTAATTGATTCGAAAAAAAAGATAAATGGTAAACGAAGTACTACAACTTTTAGCACATACTTGAGTGTATTAGAAAATATGCATTTGGAACAACAATACTATAATCTAAGGCATATTTATGATCTGAAAAACATTTTTTATTAAGTTTCTTATATAAAGGATTATAAATAGCAACATAAAAAAATTTTAAATCATGGTGGAAAAATTGTCCCGTTTACAATGTCCCGTTTACAATTTCTTTAACAATTTACATATTTAAAAAAATGTAATTCATATTTTATTTTGAAATCGAAACCATTTTTAGGGCACATTAGTACGCAACATTTTAAAATTAATCCCAATAAAATATTGTGTCAGGTTTCGCAGAAATCACTGTTTAAACGGTTACCCCTTAAAACCCACTTCCGTTTTTTGTCCCGTTTACAATCACTGGTTTTTTGCAATTATCTCGGAAACCACGACAGTAAGCGAAAAATTTCATTTGCGGAAATTAAAGAGCTAATTGAGAGTTAAAAGAATCATTAATTTAAAAAATGAAAATCAGGTTGTTTTTTACAGTTTTGTCAATATAAACATGTGCGAATGTCACGTTTAAAATCTTGGAAGTGCCCAACAGTGATAAATTTCTAAAAAAAATCATCACTACTTTGTATAGAAAATTTCATCAGAATACGAAAAAATCATCACAGTGATAAGTTAAATTAAAAAATTTATAGCAGCAATGTTTTTCTATAGAATATTTCATTACAGTGATAAATTTCTATAAAAAATTATATAACAGTAATAAATTTAATTTCATAATTTTCTTAAAAAGAAATTCCAACAAAATTAAAATTTTTTTATAAAATTTTTAAACAAAACGATAAATTTAAAAAATTTGATATAAGTAATAAATTTTTTTGTGGGATATTTCATTACAGTGATAAGTTTCTATGTAATTTATATATTTATTATTGATTTAAGTACCTATAAGTTTATACACTGAAAAGAAAAATCAATTCATCTGTACTTAAACAATCCGAAGCGGTATCAATAGTACAGTAAGTACGGATTTTCTTGATTCAGGTACAGAAATATTGATTTAAGTACGGATTTTCAATCGCGAAATACTTTACTCATCCATATTTAATCCCGAATTCGTACTTGAAATAATCCGAAAATGATATTGATTAAAGTCAATCCACGATTGAATCAATCTCAAAATGCACTTGATTCAATTATTAAAAAGTTGATTTTATCATGAATTCGTACTTGAAATAATCCGATAGTGAAATTAGATTGATTCTTACTTAAAACACTTATTCCAGAGACAGAAAGAGAATATATCGATGGTTTTCTTCCGCAACCACTTAACTCGATTTTTTCCGATTTTTTGTTTTAACCGGAAAGGTAACCAGTAAATACCGCCTTACAATTTTGCAATTTTTTTGTTTAGCGGAATATCGGAATTTTTCCTAATTCTTGGATTATTAAAGAATATATAGCAAAAAGTTAAAAAAAAGTAAACAAATGAATTTTAATTAAGACAAAAAAATTAATCTCTTCAAAAGAGTTTTATTTTATGAAGGCGAAATGAGTTTTATTTTAGACGAAAAAAAAAAATGAGTTTTACTTTATACGGAAAAAATAAAACTCCTCAAATAAGTTTTACTTTAGACGGAAAAAATAAAACTCCTCAGATAAGTTTTATTTTAGACGGAAAAAATAAAACTCCTCAGATAAGTTTTGTTTTAGACGGAAAAAATAAAACTCCTAAAATGAGTTTTATTTTAGACGGAAAAAATAAAACTCCTAAAATGAGTTTTATTTTAGACGGAAAAAATAAAACTCCTTAAATAAGTTTTATTTTAGACGAAAAAATAAAACTCCTAAAATGAGTTTTATTTTTGACGGAAACCATAAAACTCTTTATTTTTAAGATCACCACAGATTCTGAAAGAGCTCGTCAGTTCGAATCTATTGATATATGACACTATAAGTCTCCGTTGGCTCTAACATGAAGAATTTTTATGTTTAAATTTTCCGGATAACTGTTATTTACGGTCCCTGGTATTTTGTCTCTCCTGAAAAGTAGTTGTTTTTGAGTTACGAGGTTGCGGAAGAAAACCATCGATATGTTTATATGATTGATTTACTCACCCCTTTTACACCTTACAGAATTTCAATCATAAAACACCAGCATCATGCCCGACATGTTTTCCACTATAAAAATTTATATAGAAACCAAATTTTTGCTGTTTATTTTACATATTAAACAAGAAAATAATGTTGTATTTCTTCCTGTTCTGTTCTTTCTACACGCAAAGAAAAAACATGGTTGTGGTAAACATATTCTAAGAGCAACATATTATGATAAGAATTATGATTGTAGTCACCATATTAAGATTATTATTGAATCATATTATGACTAAATATACTCGTAATATGTCATCATAATATTTTTCCCTTAATCATATTATTATTCTGTTAATCATACTAAGTTAAGAAGTAACCAAATTAACCAAAATAATAAGCTAAGAAATTAATCATATTATTGTCATGTTAATCATAATAAGCTAAGAAGTAATCATATTATCATCATGTTAATCATAATAAATTTAGAAGCAATCATATTATGATACAGCACCTTTCATAGCTGTCATAAAAATACAAAATAAATTAAAATATTTTTGCATCGATTTTTTATTTTGTGGATTTTACAATTGGGTGTTTCCATAGTAACGGTCGTGACAGGTTTACACGAAATTTCGTAATAAAACTTTAACCTGAAATACAATGTCAAAATGATTTGTTGATTTTAAAAATATAAAATTTCAACCCCTAAAAGCAATAAGAATCATTGCATTGAAACTGCATTTTAAGGTTTTTTTAGATCAATGAAAAGGTAACGGTCGTGACATTACAAATGAGCTGTTTTTGAATGTTCGGTCTTAGCAAGTCAGATTGTAAAATTTTCCAAGGAATGCGTTAAATAAAAATTCTTATTAAATTCTTTGCAGTGTTTTGTGTAAGAAAACTCTACTTTTGTGTGAAAATGATGTAGCCAAATAAAAAAAAAAATAACTTTGAAAAGGTAACGGTTGTGACAAAAAAAAGTAACGGTCGTGACAGCATAAAAAATAAAACGGATTTGTTTTTGCATCTGAACTATAATTCAATGGCAATATATCAAAAATTGTGTCGCAGTTCTTGCAACTGCTAGTCATGCAAGCCTCATTTGTTGTGTCACAGCAAAGTTCATTCATCAAATCCTTAGCAGATTTAGGCACTGTAGAGACCACTTCAGAAACTGATTGAAGCAAAAATTCAAAGTTGGTGTGGTAAATACAGACGCACATGTTTGATGGAGTTTGTGAATTGAGGCGTACATGTTTTGGCCGACTTGCGTAAAACAAAGACTTCCCAATTTTTATTTGTGCATTTTCTTCCTTAAAAAGCTGATACCATTCTCCAACCGTCATCACCATATACTTCAATTGCATTTGTACTCCGTTTATTAGTTTTGTGTCCTTTCGTCCTGGTGTTTGGTAGCTTACATCGTCCCTCAAAAAGAAGTTTTTGACTTTTTCTAACTCGGCATCAGATAGGCGATTAATTTTTCCGCTACGTCGCTTGGTGAAAATCAAATCCATTTCAGGACCAACTAGCTCAGAAGCAAGTCTCTTCACAACTGCAATTTTCTTCGAGGGGCTGCTCGGTAGTTTGACCTTAACTTTTGTTACTGCCTTTTTAAGTGAACGATCGGACTTAAAGCTTCCTATATTTGATGATGAGGCTGCAGCTTCAACAACTTTCTCCTTCCCTATGTTCTTTTTTTCACGACACTTCCTTTGACGTTCGCGATCAGTATTCCGATTGTGAGCAAGCATTTCTTCACTCAATGACTCTTTTGCAGCCAGCCGCCGTTTTTTATTTCTTTCTCTTTCTTTTTTCAAATGAGCTTTGTATTTTACTGGATCTTCCTTCAATCTCTTCCGATATCTTTGCATCTTGCTTTGGGAGTCCATGGTTTGTTAAGCTATAGTTAGTAAGAAAAATTTGAACACCATTTTCAATAAGGTAACGGTCGTGACATTCTCAATAAATTAAAAAAAAATTGAAATGACTTCCGAGCGCTTATTCTGCTACATGAAACTCTTTAACTTACTTACCTTGTCACCCTTAGCAACTGTGTTTTTTTATAGCTTTAACAGTTTTCACAAAATTTAAACTTTTTTTATTTGCGTGGTCACGGTCGTGACACAAATTAGTGATTTTGAAAAATTTCTCAAAATTATAATTTGAAAGCTACACGTGCAAATTTTCTGCTGAACGTAGACAAAAGTAACAACTGTCAGCTGGTAATTGTTTTGATTGCTAACTACCGTTATAAAAGTGTTGTCAAGTGATTTAAAAAAAGACTCAGTATAAAGGGGGAAAAAGTGTATGATGCACCAAGTTAAAGTAGATTTTTTTACAAAAAAAAAAAAAAAAAAAATAATCATACACCCCAGGATGTAATGGATACGTATATTTTCTATAACAAAAGAGCTAAAATGGGTCAAAGTTGATAATTTTATTTTTTGCTTGCAAGGGGTCAACTTTCGTGGAATCACCCAATTTTTCTTAATGTTAATCAAATAGCGGAGTTCAATATAAGGCTTGCAAAAGAGCAAATGAAAAATCTGTGATTTTCATGGGCAACCGCGTGTGTCCATTTTTTCGATTTTAAGATGTTGATGAAATATCGTAGCACTTTTATAAGATATAACGAAATCTCTGTGTGTTTTGTTGTTGGATTTTACAAAAAAACTATGATATTTTGCATTTGCACTATTACATCACTGATACTTGAATGAACTCCGCTAATATTTTATTTTTTAATTTCTTTAAACTTATTTTTTTTATGGAATTTTATCTTTTAATTGTTTAACCGCTAACAAATAAAAAAACGACACAACTGCTTCAAAATTATTTTACAAATGGCGCTAACATAATATGATTAGAGTAAAAATAGTTTAATTGCATCTTTAACATAATATGATAAATGTATAGAAAGTTATCATGTTATGGCTATTAAATATCATGATATGGTTGCGAGAAATATAATATGTTTAGAATAATTAAGTTGTTAGAAAAATAATTATTTTTCGGTCAACAATACTCAAATTCATAATTGCGATAAACATTGATATGTTTACAGTAACTATAATATTGTTGATATTAAATAAAAATAATAATTTTTTGTGTACGACAACAATATATTGTTACATTAATCATAGTGTTGTTGCCGTAACCATGCCCAACCATACTTTTTCTCTGCGTGTACGCAACAGAACATAGTTTTTAACCTACTTGTGTTGTTGTAGTTTCTACAACAAACTTCGACAAACACATGCGTATGCACGCTTAAAGAATGCAGTGCTGAGTGTTGAGACTTATAAGTTAAATGAGATTAAAACGCTCATTTTATAATTTAACTCTCGGTGTGGCACTACCAACGAAAAGTTCGATTTGTTTTTTACTTGGTTTAAGAATGTTATGCTTGTTTTAAGAAAGACCGGGCTTCCATTAAGAATGGCTTTAAGTACGATTTTGTGTTATTCGTACTTCAATTTTTAAGTACTACTCGAACCTTTAACAAGTATAAAAACTTTATTTATCCCGAGCGTCTCGTGGCCAAAGAGTACATAAAGTTGGTACAAAACCAGAAAAGACGTTTTCCATCACTGTTTCTTACACATAGATTATTTAAACTTTCCTGGTATGGTTTTTTTATTTTTTTAAAACTAATTCCCATTCCAAATAGTTTAAGTGTTAAGTGATCATTAATTTAATTGGTTTGGGTTTTAAACACATCCGCCTTTTTAGATTTAAATTGAATGACAAGCAAATAACCTTTTTTTTAACAACGTGAACCTCTTCATTAAAACAAAAAACAAACAAAACACTTAAAATATTATTTTAAAAGTTTTTTAAGACAAATTCCCTAAAGGCGAAAACAAAATAGCAATAATCAAGATCATTTAAAAATAATTTTTTTTTCCAATACTTAAATGCAATCATTGATGGGACTTATCTTATAAATCTTTCTCTTCATTTAAATACATAAAATTAACAATTAATTAAACTCTGTTGCTTAATATTTATTTATTTAAATTTAATACATAATTGTTTATTTGAAAATCATTTAAAATTTAAACCGATTACTTGCAGCTGTATAATTAAAAAATCCTTGAAATTATTTCAATAAAGCAAAAAAATCTGAGACTGTTTCATTTGAAATGTTCAAGTTATAAACGTTATACAATTGATTTACAAATTTTAAATCTTTCAAAAACATTTTCTTGGTAATTTTTTATAAAAAACAAAATTGCAGTTGGTAACAGAATTAGCCATAAAACAGAGACCAATAAAAAAAAAAACCAAAAATTTTACAAAAAAATAACAACAAATTAACAGAATCCAAAAAAAGTCACAATAAAAATTGGCAACAATCAAAAAATGTGTGCCTCTTAAAACCACAATTACCACATAAATAAACGTAATCCACTAAAAGCCAAAAACAAGTCCTCAAACACTCAGTCATACAGAGGAAACAAATCCTCTAATGGAGAAACTAATACATACACACTCAAACATGGCAGTATAGTAGATCCACTTACACTTAACGCTGAAAACAAGTCCGAAATAAAAATAAAAACAAATATTTATAAACACACAAAAAAAAAAAAATTTAAGTTAAACGAACAAAATATTTTTTAAAAAAACCAACAATAAAATTTAAGCCTGATTTAACTGGTTTATAACTGGTAGAGCTTAATTTTGGTTTTTACAACAAATTTTTTTTTTAATATAATTTTTATTTATGTATCAGGGGTGTTTCGTACCGAAATATTACAGAGATAATTTTCATTAAAAAATTATATTAAATTGATAATTTGAAATATAAAAATTCATTAAAGTAATAAAAATAATAAAAAAAAAACCATTAAAATGATAAATTCTAAAGAAGACTGTACCAAAGCAATTGATTTCTGTGATAATTTTTTACAAAAATTTCATGAAAGTGATAATTTTTATATAGAAAATTTCATGACGGTGAATATTTTTTATAGAAAATTTCATGACAGTGAAAATTTTTTATAGAAAATTTCATGACAGTGAAATTTTTTTACATAAAATTTCATGATGGTGAAAATTTTATGACGGTGAATAAATATTTTTAATAAAAAATTTCATGACAGTGAAAATTTTTTACAGAAAATTTCATGACGGTGAAAATTTTTATAGAAAATTTCGTGACAGTGAAAATTTTTTATAGAAAATTTCATGACGATGAAATTTTTTTACAGAAAATTTCATGACGGTGAAAATTTTTATAGAAAATTTCATGCCGATGAAAATTTATATAGAAAATTTTTTGACGGTGAAAATTTTTAATAGAAAATTTCATGACAGTAATAACTTTCCATTGAAAATTGCAGAACGGTGATAATGTTCAATAGAAAATTTAACGACAGTGATAATTTTCCATAGAAAATTTTAGTACAGTGATAATTTTTTATAGACAATTTCATGACAGAGATAATTTCCCATAGAAAATTTCATGACAGTAATAAATTCTCCAAACTTCATGCCAGTGATAATTTCTCCAAAGAAAATTTAATGACAGTGATAATTTTCTACAGAAAATTTAATGATAGTGCAAATTTTCTACAGACAATTTAATGAAAGTGATTATATTCTATAGAAAATTTAATGACAGTAACAACTTTCTAAAGAAAATTTTATGACAGTGATAATTTTCTACAGAACTTTTAATGGCAGTGATAATTTTCAATATAAAATCATGAAAGTTATATTTTTTTATAGAATATTTCATGAAAGTGACAACTTTTTATAGAAATTAAATGACAGCGATAATTTTTTATAAAAAATTTCATGACAGTGATTTCATGATGATACCAGTAATATTTTTTTATTTATAATAATTAACAGTGATAATATTTTATTTAAAATTTCATCATAGCGATACGTTTTTATAAGTGATAAATTTCTATAAAAAAATCCGGCTCATAAATTCATATGAAAAATTTCATTAATTTTTTTAAAAAAATTTAATTTCTGCAATAAATTTTTATGACGATTACATAACAGTAATAAACATCTATTAAAAATTACTTCACAATAATAAATTATATATCAATAGAAATTTCTATAAAAAAAAAACTAAAAAAAAAATCATTGCAGTAATTAATGTAATTTTTTTAAATGGGTTTAGAAATTCCTGGAACATTTAAACAAAGTGATAAATTTCATTACAATCAAAATTTTCTCTTATGAGTTGCTATGCTTGGAAATTTTACTATAATGATGTTAAAATATATGTGAATGCTCTTTATATGTGCAAGACTTTTAGAGAGTCCTTTTCATAGAACTCTCCCCATAATCTAGTTACTCTATTACCGCATTGATGTTAATGGTTTAAGGTTGTTGTAATTTCTATATGCCATCTCCTTTATTATATTATGAATATAATAAATAATACGAGTTGTTCAAAATTAAATCACAAAAAAAAAAAAAAAATTACAAAAGTCCCCGCATGTATTTGCAAAGCCGCGGCTCTTTCTCAATCTCTTGCTGTGATATACCCCACAATTCACATGTATAAATTGCCTCAACTAAGTATTGGTGGGTTGTCTAGATGTCTGTCTGATCTGCTGGCAAAGCCCGTCTGTAGGCCTGCCACACCGCATACTGGTATGTGCAACCGTTTGTTTGTCTGCTGTTGAAGCTATCAGTCATTTTATGACTGTGTGTTTGTTGTCCATATTACCAACAAAAATTGTTTATTGGTGTTTTTGTATTGTTCTTGTTTTTAATGTGGTCGATTTGTTGTTGCTCTTGTTGTTGAACACTTTAAGTGCATTCCAGTTTTTAGTTCGTTGGTTGCTCAGTTTTTTTTCGTTTTTTTTTTTTTTTTTGTTTTATGCGATTTACTAGTTGTTGGCTTTTATTTGGTTTTTGCCATTTTTAACGTTTATTGCAGTTTTTTTTTATTACATAAGTTTTTATTTGTTGAATAGAGCATTATTAATATTGTTTTTGCACATTCTCTCTCTACACATATACACTCATACATTTAAAGTGCAAAGTATGTTCAAGTACTTGCATTGTTTTATGCACTTTTAATAGGGATATTCACTTAAAAAAAAAAAAAAAATTCACTTAGAATATTAATTAAGCGTCATGCTATTCTAAAAGCATAAATTGAAGGTTGATCATAAAATACTTTTTTTACGTCAAATAAGGAGTGCATTTATAATTATAAATGCATGAGTTTTATAAATTTCGCAAGTAACAAAGTTATGGCAATTTTTATAGTTCTTTTTATGGTTCATTGTAGTTTAATGGCATTGTTAATGCTGATTGGAATTGCTTTTCAGTGAATAAATTTTCAAAGACATGCAATGCAGTAAGGAGAAAGTAATATTCAAATTTAATTTGTATAAACAAAGTTAAAGAAGAGATTTCAATAGTCATTTGAAAAAGAAAATATCTGCCGCTGTGACTAATTTCTTTGAAAAATTTCATAACTAAAAAATGATCGAAGGAATAAGATTTAAAAGAAATTTTCATCGATATAATAAACATCTAAGTATATCGCAGAGAAATTAGCTTAAAAGAAATCTCATTGCATAGTAGATTTCTAAAGAAAAAACCAATAATTAGCAATAACAAATTTAGTCACAGTAATAAATTTATACAAAAATTATTGTTAGTGTGATAAGCCCCCTAAAAAATGTTATCAGAGTGTTAATTATAATATTTATCTGTTTGTATTCCCTTGTTAAGCTTATGTCGGCCTATAATCTTTTATGTAATTAAAAACACAATTTTAATACATTTTTTCCCGACGTTTCGTCGATTTTTTTGTCGACTTCTTCTGGGGATCGTATATTTAATAAAAACATAACATTAATTAACAATTTCTTACCAAGTAACATTTAGAACTTACATTTTTTTATATATTATTACATTAAAAAGCAAACTTTAAAAACAAAAATATTTTACATTTAACATATATAATACAAAAAACATAAAACATGGAATTATTTTTAAAACACATAATATTTAAAAATTGTATCACAGTATATTTGATGGCTACTCTATAACTTGCACTTATGTTGTTAGTGTCTTCTTTCAAACTCATTGTCTTTTTTATGTTTTGCTGAATTCTCAAGCTTTCCTTCGTAAATCTCTTTCTCATATTTTCCACCTTGTCTAATATTCTAATGCGTTGAAAATCTGGTGCATGGTGTGAACTGATCATATGCATGGCTAGTGCTGTTGTTTCTTTCTGCCGCTTGTGTTCTCCTATCCTGGTTGATAAAGCTCTCTTTGTTGTTCCTATATACACCTGATCACAGAGTTCTGCGCTATTTCTTTTACATCTTATTTCATAAACATTGTTATTTTGTTGTTGTTTTTCTACTGGCGCTTTTATTTTAGTGAATATTGCATTTGTTGTTTTGTTAGGCTTATACGCTAAACATATGTTATTTTGTTTCAGTGTTGTTATCATGTTTCTGTTGTCAGTAAGGCCAGGGATGTATGGTACACTGTAGAATTTTTTGTTTTCTATTTTATCAGTGTTGTCAATTTTCTGATTTTTATTTAATCGCCTAAATACGTCGTCTATTAAAGAATTTTTTAATTTTTTAGGGAAACTATTTTGTATGAATATTTCTTGTATTATGTTTATATTGTTGTTGTGGTATATTTCGTCACTAATTTTTAGTACCCTCTCTATTAAATTTCTCGCTGTATTTATAATCTGATCAAGAATACAAACAGATAAATAAAAATTGGCCAAATAAAAAACAACATAATATTTATAATTATTTGCAAATAATTTAGTAACACAATATATTTCTATAGAAAATGTAAGGAAAAAAAACTTTTCTAAGAAAGAGTGATACATTTCTAAAAAACATTTTTTCATAGTGATAAACTAGTTTTTAGTAGTAGTGCATCACAGTGCTAAGTTTTTAAAAAAAATTCATCGCAGTGATAAATTTTTGTAGAAAATGATATTTCTACAAAAAAATTTTATCACAGTGATACATTTTTCTACAACAATAAATTTCTATTAAAAATATCCATATAAAATTTTATCACAGCGATACATTTGAGAGAAATTTGCATTAAAGAAAATATATCTTTAAACAATTTTTATAGAAATGTTTATACAGAAATTAATTTTTATTAAAAATATAATTGGCACTTAAATCACATTGAAAATATATCATTAGAAAATTTTAATAGAAATGTTTATAAGAGTAATTAATTTTTATATAAGGTTTATATCAGGGGTTTATACTGATGGTTCGAGGAAAGGTGAGAGGGTTGCCGGAGGTTTCTTCATAGAGGAACTGGATGTGAAGGTTTCCCTTCGTCTACCGGATGGATGTAGTGTCCTGCAGGCGGAAATCTCGGCTATAAGGCGGGCGGCAAACTGGCTGAGGTATCATCGCACATCGGGATATATACGTATATTTACTGACAGCAAGACTGCCCTTGCTTCCCTAGCGGGTGTCTACACGACATCTAGGTTAACTGTAGAATGTCGGATGTCTTTGGATGAGATTGCGAAGCATTCAAGGGTAACGCTAATATGGATACCGGGGCACACAGAGTGCCCAGGCAATCGGGTAGCAGATGAGCTGGGCAAACAAGGTGGTTGCATGTATGAAGCATTCATTGATCAATTCATTGGCCTTCCAATGGCTCACTGTAAATCACTTATAGGGCGCGAGTCCTATAGAGTTGCGCAAATGCGGCGGACCTGTGAGTCCAACTGCTCGATATCCAGCATCCTTTGGCCTGGATATGATGAACGGAGAACTAGCTCTCTACTTGGGTTCAGCAGGGACCAGATAAGGACGGTGATATCTGTTGTGACTGGACACTGGCCGGTGGGGACTCATGTTGGAAGAATGGGTCTGGAATTTAACGACTACTGCAAAAGTTGTCAAAACGAGGAGGAAGAGGAGACTGTGCTTCACTTTCTTTGTCATTGCCCTGGATTGCGGGGCATAAGGGAAGAATACCTTGGGGAACCGGTGTTTGCCTGCTTGGAGGATCTATCCGGGATAGAACTAAAATCGCTCCTTCTCTTCACTAGGAAGACGAAGTGGTTAGACTTTGCAGTGACGCCATCTGAGTAACTGCATTGGCGCCGGGTATCACAAAGGAACCAATAAAGGACCCAAGTGATCTGTCTTTTGATGGCTGCCCATGGAACATAACCTAATTAATTTTTCAAAGTTTTTCCTGGGATTTAAAAATTAATTATCAAGGTTTCGTTATAATGTGCTAAATTCCCATTTCATACTATTGACAAACTGAAGTTTATTGTTGAGGGTGTAAGCTATTCCTATGCGTATTTCACTGGTTGCTTAGGCCAAATCGTCAGGAAACTACATCCAAAGATTTTAGAAAAACTAAAGATATTAAACAAATAAAACTGTTAAGCGAATTAGAATTATAAGCCCCAGTTTTACTTGTAACAATATCAAAGCTTAAACAAAAACAACAACAATAAACTCACTGTTTATCTTTTCTTACAATCCCGAATACAATTGGTTGATTTTTTGTCAACTCTAAATGTAGTTGTAAGTGGGTAAAGAAAAAACAAAAATAAAACAAATTTCTTTATTTTATTTTGGCAGTTCATTTAATTTTTATTAAAAATATAATCGCAGCTAACAATTGTTATACAAAATTTCATCGCAATGATAAATTTCTGTTAAAAATTTGATCACAGTGCACAAAAAAGAAATTTCGTCACAGTTTCTATTGACACTTAAATCACATTGATTAATTGCTACAGAAAATTTCAATATAAAAATTAATCACAGCTTTAAATTTATTTAACAATTTCTACAGGAAATTTCTTTGCAATGATAAATTTCCGTAAAAAGATTTCATGACGGCAATAATTTTCTCTTGAGAATTTCATGACTGCGATAATTTTCTAGCGAGATTTTCGTGAGCGTGATAATTTTTTATAGATAATGACTTGATAGTGATTGTTTTCTACCGAAGATTTCATGATTGTGATAATTTTCTTTAGGGTATTTCTTAAAATTGATAATTTATTCCTACGAGAGTGATACATTTCTATAAAAATTGCTATCACACTTAACAATTTCTATAGGAAATTTCATCGCAGTGATAAATTTCTGTAAAAAGTTTTCATCACTGTTTTATATGAAATTTCTGTAAAGACTGTGTAACTAAAGAAAATGTAATCACAATGATATTTGTAGATAAAACTTAATTACAGTAAAATATTTATATAGAAAATGAACATTTCAGTGATATTTTTTTTTTAGAAAATTTCTTCAGAATGATTAAAACCATCTACAAATTTCTTATTTGTAATAAAGTTTTTACAAATAAATTTCTATTGAAAATTTTATTACATAGAAAAATGCCTATAGAAAATTTCAACACAGTGATAATATTCTGTAACAATTTCAATACAGTGATTAGTTTTTAAAGAAATTTTTATCACAGCCAAAAACTTCTGTAAAAAATTTCAACGCAGCCATAAATTTATACCGAAAACTTTATCACAGTGATAAATATCTTTAGAAAATTTTACCCCCATAAAATATTTTTACACAAAATTGAATAATACTTAATTATTTCTATAGAAAATATTTTAAGAGTTATAAATTTCAACAGAAAATTTCAGCACAGTGATAAATTTTTTTTAAAAATAATGTCAATAAATTGATCAATTAGTATAGAAAATATCATCAGAGCCATAATTATTGGTACAATATTTTGTGAGTGTAATATCAGTGACTTATGTCAATAAAAAATTTCATTACAGTGATAATTTTCTAAAGGTCTGACAAATAAAAAGTTTTTTAAACAAAACTCAGTACATTTTTAAACGGAAGATTTCTTTAAGATTTTCTGTTTTTATAAATTTTGCAATTTTATAACCAAACCACAAAAGTGAAAAGGATAGTAATTATGCGCTTGTACTGATTTTCAATTTGTGCTAGACGCACATATAAGTAAACCGATCGCCTCAAAATCGCTTTCTGGGTCGATCCAAAGATGTCCGGCAGGCTGTTCATATCAAACTGGTGCGCAAAGTGCTGGTCGCAATTTTGGAGATAATTTTATGAAATTTGGTACGTTCTAATTGGCACAAGGACAAAGTCTCTTGAAAATTGGGGAGAATGGGTCTATGATCTTACAAGGCCCCCATTTTTAGAATGGGGTCTATGTGCCTATAAACCATTTTATTGTGTTGGTCTTTAGATTCAATTGGGTCTAAACTTATTTTATTGCAATCTTAATTATCTAGCCAAATTTTAATAAATCGGTCCATATTTGACCATAGCTCCCATACAAATACTATTCTCGACAACACCGTTTGATGTCATAAATTCTTCTTAAATGTTGGTATTAGCAATAAGTTTTACGAAGCTGTTATTTTATGACAAAATGTTGTACTGATACGTCGAAAATTAACCATAAGTCCCATATAAAACCCCATTCTAAATGCACTTAAAGGCAAACAAATCTCCTGTAGTTGAGGATATTCAAATAATACAAGGCACAAAGAACTTTTAAGTGAATCTAAACCTCCCAACACAATTTTATAATGGCAGGCCCATGATTGCCCGTAGGTCCCAAATAGGGTACACTTTCGAAAATTTGTTGTTTTTCATACTGTGGTGTAGGATATTATACGGTCGGGCTTGACCAACTATGCTTCCTTACTTCTTTTGTTTGCCATATTTTGGCAAATCCATTCACTATTTAAAAAATTTTGGTTTTTTTTATTTAACATACTTTTAATTAAACGCTCAACTAAATTAGCTTTTAATTAAAGAAGGAAATAGACATTGTATTGTCTTGTTCATTGTGATATTTTCAAGTCTTGTTTAGCCTTGTTTCGTCATTAGCAACGCCTTCACTTTATAAATTGTATATCAAAATACATTTAAAGTATTTTATTTAAGTTTTTGTTTTCTGGTTTTAGTCATGGTAAAGCCAACCTGGTTAAATGTTTGCTTACATAATATTTGCTAAATATTTTTTTTTTTTTGATCTGCTTTTGTGTGCTGCTTTCTGTGGCAGCAGTGGTGACGTTAAAATTGTGCACTATCTGGCAAATGCACAAAATGTATTTGTTTATGCTTCCATTTGCCTGGTTTACTGGTTCGAAAAGTTGAAAAGTGTAGCCAGATAAAATTTGTGGACTTTTTATGACAAGCGGGGGAAAATTAATTCCCTATATAATGGGTGATTTTTTAGCTATTATCTTTTTGGCAACACTGGTTTAAACAGCTGACGCACGTTTCGTGTTTTGTTTCACTGTCAAACATCTTCAGTTTGGTCTATAATTTAACCATGACTCGTCTTACAAACGAATAACACTTGCAAATTATTGAATTTTATTATCAAAATGCGTGCTCTGTTAAGAAAGTTCATCGCGCGCTTCTTGTGTTCAGCGACGAAGCTCATTTTTGGCTCAATGGGCAGAATTGTCGATTTTGGAGTGAAGATCAGCCAGAAGCATTGCAAGAGCTAGCAATGCATCCAGAAAATGTCGCAGTTTGGTGCAGTTTATGGGCTGTTTGCATCATTGGACCGTACTTCTTCAAAGATGATGCGAGTCGTAACGTAACTGTGAATGGTGAGCGCCCAAAATGCAAGAGCTTGACTTGCATGACATGTGGTTTCAACAAGACGGTGCCACATGCCACACAGCACGCTTTCCAATAAACTTATTGACAGGCGAGTTCGGTGAACATTTTATTTCACGTTCGGGACCGGTCAATTGGCCTCCTAGATCGTGCGATTTAACGCCTTTAGACTTTTTTTTGTGGGGCTATGTTAAAGCTCATGTCTATACACACATGCCCGCTTCAATTGACGCATTGGAAGACAACATTGAAGCATTTATACATGAGATACCGGCCGAAATGTTGGAAAGAGTATGCCAAAATTGGACTAAGCGGATGGACCATCTGACGCGCAGTCACGGTCAATATTTGCATGAAATGATCTTCAAACATTAAATTATATGGACCGTACTATCGATTCAAATAAAGATTTCATGCATTTTTCTGAATTTTATGTGTTTTTTTTTAACTTTCCTATAGATCTTAAAAAATCACCCATTATGTTTAAGGAGTTTATTTGATTAACAAAAAGTTGTCAGAATATATTTTTAGGAGTTATATGCTATTATTTTGATTAAAGTTCATATACAGATGGTGTAGGATATTGCGGAGAATATCTTACAGATTGTATGGGGTATTCTGTAGACAAACTCTTATACAAATTGTGTGGGGTATTCTATAGAATATTTTTTATGATTAAAAATGCCTTTTATAAATTGTGTGATCTTTTTTATAGAATATCTTTAAAAGATTGTATGAAATATTCTACGAAAATTTTTTTTTTTTTAATTTCCTAAGATAGTCCCCGGGAAACGGGAATCAAACCCACTACCAGCTTTCCTACCGGGGCACTCATGCACACTGCATATGTGGGATTTTTAATGAAGTAAATATCACAGATTAAGTGGGATATTATATTTAAAGATTATGTGGAATATATTTAATTTGAAGAATATCTCACACATATTGTTTGGGATGTTCTTCAGAATATCTTTTGTAGAGTTTAGGAAATATTACAAAAAATATTTTTCTAAATGTGTCCTACATATATTTCCTACACAAAATCTTCGAAATCTATCACAGATTTGTGAAACTTTTATTTAAAGCTGGCATCTCTGTCTCTATTGCACACTGTATTTCTTTTATGTGTTTTGTTGTTGAGACAACAAAGTTGTTTACATGGAATTACTTTCACCATGCATCTCTTATTTCGCTTAAATATAAAAATACACATACCCAGATATTAAGTGCAGCTAACAAACAGCTCAGTGCACTAAATTTCAGTACAAATGCCTACAAATTGCTGAATATAAAAAGAGCGTGCGCAGCCAAGCATTACTGCAGTTGCGGCAAGGAAAGACATTGAGGAAGTCCAAATTTTGTAAAAAAAAAATAAATAAATAAAGAAACCAAAACTATACAAACAACTGCAACACACTTACACCTTCCCATTTAAGAGAATGCTAACACACATACGAAGTAGGAAAAACGTGCAAAATAAAACCACTTGCCATATTTTGAAATACAAAACTGAAAAAGTGACTGTTAAAGAAAACGGTAACAAAACGTAATGGCTAAAGTGTGGTAATCAGTAGCAATTGCATGTGCAACATTTGCAACAAAATGTGTACGCAATAAAAAATATCTTTATTTGAAAGTTTAAGCACACCTTCGGCACACATTCAGTTAGTCATTCAGTTGCCATGCAGCACAACGAAAAAACAATTTTGAAAACAACTTAAACAAATAAATAAAAGTAGAATTAAATTATTTAGGCCATGTGCAGTGGGGTTCAACAAACACACACCACAACACAAATATATTATCAAATAATTTCTATGCGATTATAATTCAATTTTATTTCATTTTTTCCAACTTCTTCTTGGCAAAACCATAAAAGACTTGAGCGGACGGACGCCGATGCCAATGACAGCCGAACAAAACTAAAGCAGTGAGTCAACAGAGTGAATGTCAACTTTATGACAGTCATGCTTGAGTAAAATTTTTAATAGAATCATATAAAAATATACCTTCAAAATTAGAGCCATTAGAGTTTTTTTCTTCCAACTCTTAATAGTTTTTAGTTGATATTTTGTTTAAGTTTAGAATTTCAATGAGTTTTTCCAATGAACTAAAAGTGTGTTTTATGTTTATGGAGAGAATAAACACCATTTCCTAAGAATAATATTAAAACAAAAACTTATCTATAACAAGTACACATCAGATTTGGTAATTGCAATAAATATTTATGTTTGTGAAGATAAATACGAAAAGTTAAATTAATTTTGTAAAAATATCGCAAGCGATAAAAAATATTTGTAAAAATATCGCTTGCGATAAAAAATATATGTAAAAAATATCGCATGCGATAAAAAAATATTGTTAAGAAAATACTATTAATTGTTGTAGTTTTTTTTTTTTTTTTTTTGCCAGAGTGATGAGTTTATGGATGTTATTTTTGTCAAGCTAATAGTCTTTATTTTTTAATAGGTTTGATTCCGTGAGATGGAAGGATTTGGATACAGCGGCCATATCCCTCATGGAGCTCATTTATAAGAATCTCAGTCTAGTCATATTTTTTCAAAAATCCTAGCAAAATATCAAATGAGCTTTTAACATTAAAAAAAATATGATTAATATTTCATAAAAAATTTTAAGTTTCGTGTAAAAAATCCAATTTTCCTTAAATTTTTTTTTATCGCATGCGATATTTTTTAATATATTTTTTATCGCTTGCGATATTAAAAAATGAGTTTAACTTTTCGTCTTTATCTTCACACACATTAAATATTTTATTCATTTGATGTTTAAATATATTCCATAGAAAATTGTAACAATAATAATAATAATATCTGTTCATACTATACGACACAGGCTCACAGAAATATTTCATGAAACAGAAGATGTTGTCGACAGGCGTAGCGACGCTTGCGGGGTAAACAATGTAAAATCAAGCAAAAACTTGTTTCGTAAAAATTTTTTTTAAGAAAAATTGTATGTGCCATATAATTTCTTTAGAAAACCTTTTATTGCAAAATAATTTACTAGATCACTTATCTATCACTAAGATATAACTTAATAAGAATATAAAAAGCATAGAATTATATAAGACATAATTTATTTGTAAAGAAAAATTTATCTCTGTAATAATATTATTTAAGAAAACTTATTTTTTGATATAATTACCTTAGAAAACTTATCACTGCAATATAATTTCATTAGACTTGTCACTGTGATAAAATATTCTTTTAAATCTTGCATTGTGCTTTAATTTTTCTTTTTTCAATAATTTAAAAACTATTCGAAAACCTTATAACTGTGATACAACTTTTAACTGTAATATAATTTCTATAGAAAATTACATTTCCAATAACATTTCTTATAACTGTGATATTTTGTTGTAGAAATCTCATAATTGTGTGGCTTGATTTCTTTAAAATTATTATCACTGTGATATGATTTCTTATAATTTTTTTGAAAACCTTAAGAGTGTGACAACTTTTTTTTTATTATTAATTATCACTGTAATGAATTTTCTTAAAACAACTTATCACTTTGATCATTATTTTAAAAATACTTGTCACTGTGATAATTTTTTTGTAAAAACTTTTTGTCACATAAATTTTGTTAAATAGAACTAATAACTGAGAAAATTTTCGAAAAAAAAACTTATCCCTGTGATAAATTTTCTAAAAAAAAATATCACTTCGATAAATTTTTTTAAGAAACTTATTACTGTGATAATTGTTCCATAAAAAAACTTATCACTGTGGTTAATGTCCTATAAAAACGTATCACTTACATAATTTTTTTTAAAAAAACTTACCACTGTAAATCTTGTTAAAAAAAACTTATTGCGGGGAAAAATTTTCTAAAAAAAACTTATCACTGTGATATTTTTTTTTTAACTTATCACTGTAATGCATTTTTTTAAAAAACTTATCACATTGATCTTTGTTTTAAAAAATTGTATCACTGTGATAAATTTTCTTTAAAAAACCTTATCACTGTGATACATTTTTTTAAAAGACATCCCCGTGATAATTTGTCCAAAAAAACCCTATCACTGTAATACATTTTCTGAAAAAAAATTATCACTGTAAATGTTCTATACAAAACTTATGACTAAGGTTAATTCTTTAAAAAAAAAAACTTATTACTGCGTTAAATCTTCTTAAAAATACTTATCACTGATAATTTTTTTTTTTAAATTGTAACTGCTTGAAATCATCTTAAAAAATTTTTTTACTGTGATAGATTTTCTATACAAAAATTATTATTGAGTTTAATTTTTTTAAAGAAAATGATACATTTTCTTAAAAAAACTCATCCCTGTGATAAAATTTCTTCAAAGAACTTATCACTGCGATACATTTTTTTTTTAAAAAAACTTATCACTGTAATACATTTTATGTTTTTAAAACTTTATTTATTTTAAAATTTCCATCAAAACTTAATAATTTGAGAAACGGTGTTCAGGTTTTTTTTATGTATTTATTTCCATTATATATTTTACCGAATATTATGTTCAGTTGCTTTCAGTTTGCTAGTTCTATTACCACTTTTCAATATCTATTGACTAAAAGCGTTTCAGACAAAGGTTTTTTTTGTATAAACAACATTATGTGGTTGTTTTTATTGATCATGATGATATTGTTGATTACTACAGTGCTGACAATGATGACAACTATAGTGAGTACTCTTCAGCCGCAGCAAGTGGTTGATGTTATTGACTCAATGCAAATGCTACTCAAAAGTAATTTCATTCAATGGCAGAAAGGGGGTGGTATGGGAGTTCTTTTATTCAATTGAATTATCCCGACTGTATTGGAAAATAAATGCGAACAAAATTCAGTAAAAACTAAAATGCTTAAAAGAATATTGTGTGTTTTTTCCAATTTTTTTTTTTTTTTTTTTTTGTTCAATTTTGAAAAAAAAAAACTTTTGTAACGTGCTTAACGGCAAAATTTTCTAATGGAATTGCATATTTTGCATTCTGGTATTATGTATGTATATATTTCTATTTTTCTTTTTAGAGGATCCGTTTGTAGGTTTTAAGGCTGAGTTTCCTTGTGCAAACTTAGTGCACCACAAAAGAATATTGAAAAAAAAGTTGTGTTATATATTAAAAATAGTTTAGTTTTTTTAAGAAGAGGTTTGAGTTACATGTAAATGACAAAATATTTTAGATATTTTGAAAATTATTTTATGCATTAAACAAGGTTGGTTTTTAAAATTATGTTGCAGATATAATTTGTTTCTTAACCCTGGTAACTTTTTTCCACCAAGTTCTCCTCTTGGTCTGGCCAGACCACAATTAGAACAGCTAAAAAGCGCAATTAAATAAAAAGTAAATAAATATATTTTTTATTGAACTTATGCTTATAACTTTAGATTATACGAATTTATTATATAATTTTATTATTTCATTATTTTATGCCACATGCAAGTCATCGAAAATATAGTCTTTAATTTCGCACATTGATTCTTTGCATCTGCCACAGCTGAAACGAGTTTTGCGTTTGGTTTTTGTAGTTTAATTAAACTAAGCGCATAATGGGCTGTAGTTTTCTGATTTGTTTCAAACTTGATTCATTCGATTCAGAACATATCATTTATGGGTAATTCCATGTCAAAACGACCAAGAGTGGGACACGACCCCTTCCGATTTTAATAAAATTTGGTGAGAAGGTTCCTTTTATCTTATTAGGAACATATATGAACGAAAAAAAATTTTAAAATTTGTTTTTCGAAAGTTATGTCATATTCAAAATGTCATCATTTCGGAGAATTAGCCGAATGTGTTGAGCTTATTTCTTTAATATCTCGAAAACTACTTGACATACGAAGATGATTTTAATGTCATTTTAAAGAGAATACTTGGGGCTACAAACCATAAATTGAAAAAAAAATTTTTTTTTGAAAAATGTAGTATCTGCAAAATGTTAAATTTAAAAAACGGACTAAGTCAAAAACCTATTTTTTTATTTGGCTTATTTTTTTTTGTATAATACCTCAAACTGTTCTTTAAAAATCCTGAAACTTTGAAGGAGGTGTTTTTTTTCTTTTTTAAGATATGATTTTTTTCCTTTCGCAACCCTTAAAAAAATAATATTAAAATAGAATTTTTAATATTTTTAATTAGGCTTAAGTTCATGAAATTTAATTTTTATTAAATTATTTTTATGAAGAAAGGAATTTTACAACATGAAAATCAATTTAAATTGTTATTGATAATCTTTCATTCTTGACGTGGCTCGGGCTCGAACCCTGGCCGGCAGGTTACCATGACATGTTTCGATCGCAACCACTCGATCTCCTCAGATGGATTTGCCGTCTTACACTCGCAGCCATCGACGACTGCTGACGTCACTAGTCAAACATCAATCCTTAAACCAAATTGTATTTTAACATTTGGTAGATCGAAATTTGCTTTCCTGAATGATTATCCATTTTAATTGATTTTACATGTTTTTTTCCTTTACTTCTGTTTTTTCGTACTTTCGTCAAGAATTTTTCTTGAAGTCCAAGTACATTTTTTTGTTTTTTCACTTTGTCTTTCTCTTTTCTGTTGACCTTTTTCAGCACAACTTGAAGGACAAATGTTCACATAGAGCTAGTGCCTTAGCTTTAACAATAATTAGTATTGTGGTTATTTTGTTGAACTATTTATGGTTTTTAATCCAAATTTTTAATATTTTTAATTAGGCTTAAGTTCATGAAATTTAATTTTTATTAAATTATTTTTATGAAGAAAGGAATTTTACAACATGAAAATCAATTTAAATTGTTATTGATAATCTTTCATTCTTGACGTGGCTCGGGCTCGAACCCTGGCCTGCAGGTTACCATGACATGTTTCGATCGCAACCACTCGATCTCCTCAGATGGATTTGCCGTCTTACACTCGCAGCCATCGACGACTGCTGACGTCACTAGTCAAACATCAATCCTTAAACCAAATTGTATTTTAACATTTGGTAGATCGAAATTTTCTTTCCTGAATGATTATCCATTTTAATTGATTTTACATGTTTTTTTCCTTTACTTCTGTTTTTTCGTACTTTCGTCAAGAATTTTTCTTGAAGTCCAAGTACATTTTTTTGTTTTTTCACTTTGTCTTTCTCTTTTCTGTTGACCTTTTTCAGCACAACTATTTTGTTGAACTATTTATGGTTTTTAATCCAAATTTTTAATATTTTTAATTAGGCTTAAGTTCATGAAATTTAATTTTTATTAAATTATTTTTATGAAATAAAAATAACCACAATACTAATTATTGTTAAAGCTAAGGCACTAGCTCTATGTGAACATTTGTCCTTCAAGTTGTGCTGAAAAAGGTCAACAGAAAAGAGAAAGACAAAGTGAAAAAACAAAAAAATGTACTTGGACTTCAAGAAAAATTCTTGAAGAAAGTACGAAAAAACAGAAGTAAAGGAAAAAAACATGTAAAATCAATTAAAATGGATAATCATTCAGGAAAGCAAATTTCGATCTACCAAATGTTAAAATACAATTTGGTTTAAGGATTGATGTTTGACTAGTGACGTCAGCAGTCGTCGATGGCTGCGAGTGTAAGACGGCAAATCCATCTGAGGAGATCGAGTGGTTGCGATCGAAACATGTCATGGTAACCTGCCGGCCAGGGTTCGAGCCCGAGCCACGTCAAGAATGAAAGATTATCAATAACAATTTAAATTGATTTTCATGTTGTAAAATTCCTTTCTTCATAAAAATAATTTAATAAAAATTAAATTTCATGAACTTAAGCCTAATTAAAAATATTAAAAATTTGGATTAAAAACCATAAATAGTTCAACAAAATAACCACAATACTAATTATTAAAATAGAATTAATTTTAATATTGTTATTTTGAGCAATAAGTACACTGTGCAAGTTGCAAAAAACAGACGAGCCGCGCACCTGTCATTTTACCCTAATTTGGGACGCTGAATCCAGTGGTGCTAACCGCTTTTTTAGGTTAGCTCGCGTTTTCAAGATATACCGTTATTTCGAAAATGTAATAGGCTGCACAGCATATATTCGCGTAACTCAAAAACGGTTTAGTTTATTGAAATAACTAAAAAAACCGAAATTCGGCAATAAATAATAAAGTGGGGTTGGTCATACATTTGACCCATCTAGGAGCATCCGACTTGGCTTAATTTTAAAGATTTAATACTTCTTATATACATATACAAAATATGATTGATATTTGATATTCTTATCTTATATGTACACTTTTGTGCCAAAACCATTATTCCGGCAAGAAAGAAATTTGTTTGTCTCCCAGTAAAAACTTTTTCAAAATGGATAGTAGCTTTCTTCCATAAGAACTTCGATAACTACTTTTTTCTGGATGTATTTAGATTAAAAAAATGACTCACTTTTGAATTTGTTCATTTTGGCACAACCCTTGTAAAATTCATTAGTTTTTCAGTAGAATTGTATGTAGTGCTTTTATGTGTTTCTGATTACTTAACATATTATTTTGTAGGCGAAGATTTTACTGGGTCTTTAACCAGTTTATTTATGAACCGATTTTTTTAATTTTAACTACCAGGTCTTCTAAGTCCCCATTTACACTAGGGACATTTCTTGCTGGACAGACGAAGTTTGAAGGCGAGGGGTCGAAAAGGTAGAGTGTGTAGTACATGAGTATCTGTACTGGACATTTTTTCATTTCCCTTTCTTACTTTTCGTAGTTTACATACAAGTATTAATTTCTGTCTGACTTCTAATGTTTCATATGTAAACGCTTCAGGTAAGATTAAAAGAGAATTCAAAAAATGTCCGGCAAGAAATGTCCCTAGTGTAAATTGGGACTAAGTCTATTTCACAGCATATATTCGCGTAACTCAAAAACGGTTTAGTTTATTGAAATAACTAAAAAAAACCGAAATTCGGCAATAAATAATAAAGTGGGGTTGGTCATACATTTGACCCATCTAGGAGCATCCTACGCGCTGTACCATACAAATATTGCGGCTTAATAAAATTCTTTAATTTGGCCCCTGCAGCGTGTAGGATGCTCCTAGATGGGTCAAATGTATGACCAGCCCCACTTTATTTTTTATTGCCGAATTTCGGTTTTCTTAGTTATTTCAATAAACTAAACCGTTTTTGAGTTACGCGAATATATGCTGTGCAGCCTATTACATTTTCGAAATAACGGTATATCTTGAAAACGCGAGCTAACCTAAAAAAACGGTTAGCACCACTGGATTCAGCGTCCCAAATTAGGGTAAAATGCCAGATGCGCGGCTCGTCTGTTTGTTGCAACTTGCACAGTGTACTTATTGCTCAAAATAACAATATTAAAATTCTATTTTAATATTATTTTTTTAAAGGTTGCGAAAGGAAAAAAATCATATCTTAAAAAAGAAAAAAAACACCTCCTTCAAAGTTTCAGGATTTTTAAAGAACAGTTTGAGGTATTATACAAAAAAAAAATCAGCCAAATAAAAAAATAGGTTTTTGACTTAGTCCGTTTTTAAAATTTAACATTTTGCAGATACTACATTTTTCAAAAAATTTTTTTTTTTCAATTTATGGTTTGTAGCCCCAAGTATTCTCTTTAAAATGACATTAAAATCATCTTCGTATGTCAAGTAGTTTTCGAGATATTGAAGAAATAAGCTCAACACATTCGGCTAATTCTCCGAAATTATGACATTTTGAATATGACATAACTTTCGAAAAACAAATTTTAAAAATTTTTTCGTTCATATATGTTCCTAATAAGATAAAGGGAACCTTCTCACCAAATTTTATTAAAATCGGAAGGGGTCGTGTCCCACTCTTGGTCGTTTTGACATGGAATTACCCTTATAGAATTCACGTTTCTGTTGTTTTAATATTATTTTGTATTGCAAGCAAAGAAAAAATTTGGTCTGGCTAGACCAAGAGGGTAGTTTAATAGACTTTAACATAAAAATGCAATTTCACCCCACTAATTTGCTCCAACCGAACCCATATTAGGTTCATTCGATTCAGCACATATCATTCATAGAATTCGCGTCCCTGGTTTTTTGATTTTTTCTTATATTCGAAAAATATTGCAAGTAAAACACAAATTTGGTCTGGCCAGACCAAGACAGTAATCCTAGGGTTAATTGATTACTTATTATGAGAATGTGGTTCTAAAGAATTACCCCCAGATTCTTAAAAAATATTTTTGATTTATAAAAGGTTTATTGAAAGAAAATCCTATGAAAATTTGAAAATTTTTTATGAATATGGGGGTTAGCTTGTACCTGAATTCTCTTTCTCCTTTGTCGATTTGATTGTGGCTTGTAATTGCTAAATCTAAACTGGCTTAACAATACTGGCCTTGCAATTATTTAGGAAACATCACACGATGTGGAACTAATGATCACAAAAATTACTAACTTCATTTTTGTACAGCAAATATTGACCTACCTTTACTATGCGATAGTTCTCATTAAATACAATTTACAAAGAAAACTATAATTTTAATTCAAAGCTAAATGTATAAATTATCATAAAAGAATGATACGTTTGGCTGTGCCGAATACTTGATACCATTGGACTTGTGACATCATTTGAAGATATTAAAAAGTTGTTTTTTTCTAAGGAAAAGTCAAAACATTTTAACATTAGAATTTTGCAGAAGACTATCTTAACCCTACTGTCAATAACCGGGTACCCGGGTAACTTTTTCAACTTAAAAATGGTCGCAAATCTTTCACAATGAAGATGTGGCGATGAAACTCCAAATCGTCGCTATTAGGACTTAAAAAACATTATAAAAGAAAAGGAAATATATACATAGCCAGATCTTTGTTTAAAACCGTTAAGCATTCGACATCTACGCGAGTCAATGACAGGGTACCGCGGTACCCCTACAAGTTTTTTTTTTTGTTTTTCCTTACAAAATACCACGGTTATTTTGAGTTTGATCGATAAAACATATAAAATTTGTTTTTTTAACAACTTTTTTTATTGTTCAAATGTTATATTGGTGGGTATCGGCTTGCGTTGACAGCATTTAATAGCAGATCATGATGAATAGTGGCGACTAATTGGAATGTTCCGCTAAATTAAGAGTGGTAAAAAAATTATCTATTGTGATGGTGCGCCAACTATCAGGGAAAGTTCCTGTTAGATCCTAAACCACTATTTTTTCTTGTCGTATCTCAGGTCCCATTGGTGATTTCCCGGTATATAGTTGGCCATCGACCGGTTAGGAGTTTTTTGCATCACAAATCCACAAAAATGTAATCCCTAATTTGGCTGATTCGCATTCGCATTCACTGGATGTTTACATCGTAAAATCGTAGGAAACGTCGTAGTGACCAGAATCTGATAATGGCCATTGTTAATCTACGTAGAGAATGAGATGTGATGGCACATAAATCTTTCGTATTATCATTACATGAATGATTTGCACCTTTCATTATTAAAATGTCAGTAAAGGCATATATTTCATTTACTGTTACATATTTCCAATTAAGTCGTGGTTTTGTTGGGTTAGTTCCAATAAAGACTATATATGTGGCATCTGCTTTTTTGTTTGTCTGACGCACTATTACGTCCACCATATTTACTCTCAAGTTTGAGCTTTTGAAAGCAATTCCGTTGATCGTGCAGGCCCACAACGTTGCCGTAGAATATTAAGACTTCTAGTTTTGATGAGATAACAAATTGTGCTTTTGCCACACGGCAAAATATTCGGCATAACTTTCAACTGAAGACTCATCGTAAATATCAACATTAGACAGATTTTATTTCCAGTATATAGTGTTTCACCGTCTACTCTTACAGACAACTCTTCATCATCCGCGATATCGTCAAAAATAGATCAGTTATATTTAGCTTTTTTCAATCTGATAAATGTTTGGCTTTATGATAGATAGATTTTAAATTAAAATTCCGCAAGCAATATAAAATGTTCTGCTGAAACTCTCTCAAATATTTCTTTATTATACTTTCAAGGGTAGTAGCGATACTTCTATAAATTTACCTACATGTATATGTATGAGCAACAAGCAAATGCTTTAAGTATTTAAAAGCTATAAAAATTTTAGCAAAGCAACGTAATCAAAGAAGAACAAAAAAATTGCTATGTGTTTACTTTAGCGCCTTCGTTTGATAGACGACAAAGTGAAGCGTAGCGATTAAAAACAAAAATCTACATACATAAGTTGATAATTTTTATATACGGAAAATAATTATTGGCTCATTTTGCAACACTATCAATATGTGATTGGACGAAAAACAATATTTTCGAATGTAAAAATGCAAAAATCTACAAGGGGGTACCGGGGTACCCGGTTATTGACTAACGTATATTTTGTTGGTTATTGACCACAGGGTTTAGATAGATGGATGTGACCTAATCGACTTAGAATAAGTCATGGAGTTTCAGATGAAAATTTTTTATGTGATAAAAATGTATTAAAAAGCTTAAAACTGAATATTTAGCCTGCTCTTGTAAGGGCCTCCTTTAAGAGGGGTCAAAGATCGGCTATTCCAAGCCCTTTTCGCTTTTGGAGTTTAGAGAGGGGCCTAACAAGCACCTTCTCTTACAGGCTGCTTTTATTAGACATACCGGCAGACATATAAAAAGAAACTTAAAACTACTTAAGAACCTAACATATCGAGGCATAACCGCAAAAAAAGCTTAAGTAACACCATTTTCCATTTTCGTTTTTTTTTTAATAAACGACTTTATTGGCAACACTTGCATCATCTCCTAAAATGTCATGGTCACATAAGGAACCGTTACGATTTTATAGCAAAAACAATTTTATCTCAAGCGACAATATTCATACAAAATTTTTATGAAATAAAATAAAAAAAACCCTCTCCTGTAAAATTTTGTTTTTGTCACTTAAGCTTTTTTTGCAGTAATGACTCGATATATGTATGTATGTGAGGTTTCAGAAGATTATTTCCTGTATAGGAAATTACAAACTACTCTCATTCACTACTCCTGGTGGTTGAAAATCAAAAGCGCTGCTTTGTTGTGCATGGGGTCTATTTCCAAACGAATATTTCTATTCCATAGTAATGACAGGCACTGTATGCTTGGAAACATTTTAATTCTGTGTTTTTTTTTATATAACTCCTATTAATCATTTTAATTACCAGCTAATGACTATCACTCCTCATTTGTAAAACAAAAATAAACTAAATTAATGTATAAATACAAAAATCAAGTGTAAATAAAATATATTTTAATGTTAACTGCTGTGCATAATACCACAATGATTTGGGCTACCAAAACTACACACAAACACTTACGCGAACACATTTAACAACAAATCCCCATTGCGTTTTTTATACGTTACTTTGATTAACATTACACACGCGACCCAACAGCCGGCTGGCAGGCAAAACGCCAGCAGCAAAATACAAGCAACAAACGAAGGGAAAAAAATGAAACAGTATCATCATAACCATAAAGGAGTTATTTGTTAATAAACACAGATACAAAAACATAAGCATATACATCCTTTTGCTGGCATATACAAACACACACACACACACACATACAACTTCAACAAATTATGGCTTATGTGTTCAACAACCAGGGATTTATTTACACAGACACTCTCTTATGCCACCAATGTATATTTATGTTAATACATAAGTGTTTGTTTTGTGTTGTTATTAAATAAAATATACTCTTACTAATTTGTATACATACGAATGTATGTATGTATGTGTGTGCTTGTTAGTCAAATTTAAATCCTCTTGGCAGAGTTATAAGAAAAGTCCAGTTAAATAAACAACAACTGCGAGTGAGAATTGGTAACCTGTCACAGTGTCATAAATTACTTTAATGATGTTGTTGTTTTTGTACTGGCTGCGTTTGGCATGAATCCTCTAGTGACTCATACGCATAAATGCATTTGGTATGGTAAAAATTTATACATACATATGTACATCTCCATGTATATTTTGATGACTTAGTCCTTGGGCGCACATAAATTTACAAATATTCCGAGAGATTTCCGTCAACAGTTGTTCAAGGAAATTATTTAAGTTGTGCCTTAGATAGAGATGCTCAAAAATAAGTGCATACAAAATAATTGGAAAAAAATCGCACAAAGGAAAAAAATAGCTGAAAAAATATTCGCTTGAGCAAAATTACGGTATTCGATATCCATTAAAATTACAATACAATTTGAAAAGAAATTTTGATTAATATCGATTGACGTAATTGCCCCCCAGGTTTAAATATGCAAATGTTTTTATACGTTTTAATAAATTTCAACTCGGGCTAAAACAAAAAAGTATAAAATTTCCTTGAAACACAAAGTTCTGTTTAAAGATAAGAAAGGTATTGAAAAGACCGTGGAATGTCCTTAAAATTCTTACATGTATTTTCAAAGATTTATTTTATACTGAAGTATTTTTAAAACTTTTTTGTTCTTATTATCATTATTTTAAATTATAAGACTACACTGTGCTACACAATAAATATTCAGTGGTTCTTAAACGGAATTTTGTAACAAAAAAATTTTAACTTTTGTTTTCTGTCAAACTGGTGCTGTATCATAATATGATTACTTCATAACTTTGTTATGATAAACATGATAATAATATGATTACTTCTAAATTTATAATGATTAACAGGATAAGAATATGATTAAGGGAAAAATATTATGATTTAATATTACGAATATATTTAGTCATAATATAATTCAATAATAATCGCAATATGGTGACTACAATCATAAATGTTATCATAATATGTTGCTCTTAGAATATGTTTGCCACAACCATGTTCTTTCTTTGTGTGCAACATCGTGGGAATATGTTGGCATCTTGAACGTGCAATTTTCCATCACTCTAGCGTAAAAATCAAGATTAATTTGTCCGATGGTGACCTATCCATTGTCGTTATTAAAGTTACCTGGACCGATGACGCCGCGAACCTAAATTAGCACCAAACAGTGGCTTAATCGAGATGTACTCTTTGATATCATGTGGATTTCTATCGTACCAATTCATCCAGAAACTGGCTTTTGTACAAATGTTTCGTACTTGAAGCGTTCAGTTCATTTGTCAATTGTTTCACTGTACGATTTATAATGCACGAAAATGTACGTAAAATATAAATTATTTTTGCGAAATTATTTCCTAATTGCCTCTAGGCAATTATGTATATGTACATTATTGTTAACACTTTCTAATTTTGAATTGGGATGTGGCCGTTTACATCGTGCAATTTTTGTCGCTGCGTTTCTTACTTTATGGGTGAGAGTAGTAAGAATTGCAGCGACAAAAATCGCACAATGTTGACGGCCACTTTCGTGACTAGTGATTTGCTCATTTTGAGAACGGGCGGGTGCTTTAAAACCATGGTAGATAAGACCTCTCAATGATTGGGCAATAAGGCCATTATGGCTTTATCTCCCATTTAATTGATCAATAATGCCATCATGGCCTTATCTACTATGGTTTTATTTATTAAAACAAAAGTTTATTTCATTTGTATTATTCGTTCCTAAACTCATAGAAAATTTTTAAAAACATTTGTATTATTTGAAATTTTAATGAAGTTCTGAAACAAAAAAAAAAATCGAGGATAGTTAGCAAACATAGTTTTAAGCAAATAAGAAAATAAAGTCCCTTTTATTATCCTACACCACATTTTTAACAAAAAAAAAAAAAAAAATCGACAAATAGGGAACCCATGGGCAATAATGGACCCGGTAAAACAAAACTTAATAATGAGGCTTAGATTTATATAAGAGCTCTTTGTGCTAAATAAATAGATATCTACATATATGAGATTTTTTCGTCCCAAAGGGGTTAAGGAAGGAAATTTATAAGGGTTCTTTCTATTCTTCACTTACTAGCACAAAATTCTACCGAGATATAAAAGCTATTATGTAAAAAATTGTCTTTAAATTGTATACAATACCAATATTTTTAAGCCAGTTTTGGCATTAAAAGTTATTTTCGGAAGTGGTACTTTTGTGGACGCTTTGGTCATATATTCACCTATTCCACCAAAATTTGGTAAGACGTTTTAGATTGCAATAAAATATGTATGGATTTGACCAAGTTTTATCTAATTACTATCACAATAAGAGGCTTATGAGACCTATGGGCACAAAAACTGTATTCCTCGAAGAAATTCTCATAATTTCCAATATGTGTGGTGCCTATGACAACTAATGATGAAACAGAACTGAGGCTGAACGATGTTTTCCATACAATTTTGCCAGAGAATGCGGTCGTGAAATAAAATCAATTTTATTTTGGGGACGTTTTTTCTAATGCTCTCACATAAAGACACTTATTCTCTTAACAATGCTACCATACTTTCATTCAATTTCATACATTTTGTAAACAAAGAAAAATAAGAACAAAAGACAACGAAAGAAATGATAGAGAATTTTAAGTTACTGGTGACGTTTTAATTATGGGCTTTAACATTTTTGCCCGAAGTTGAAGACTCAATTCTGTTTCATTATTTAGAATTGTACAAAATTTCATCCAAGTATCTTCAAAACTGCGACCTGTACTTTGAGCATTCGGTTTAAATGGACAGCCAGCCAGCCGGTCGGACGGACGTCGTTCGATCGATACAGAAAGTTTTTCCAAAACGATCCGGCATACTGAAAGTGGCAAAGGGCGAATATTTTTTGGTGCTTCGCGCATCGAAATAAACGCATTATACCCCAACCATCAAAGCGGTTGGCTTCTGTGGTTACTAACCAAACCAGGCAATTTGTAAGATTATAGATTATGTGTAAGATGTTGATAACTCTGGCTCTTAAGTTCCGTGTAATCAGATCGACTTAACATATACCAAGATAATATTAAACTATAACGTAAAATTATATCTTCCAAGTTGAACGGCTGATTTTCGTTTCTTAAGCTAATGCCATATTAATTAAGGAGGAACATATTTTTTTAACTGCTGGGTGGATTAATGGTCCTCTTATCCTTACTTCTAAAAACACTTAAGTTTACATATAAAAAAAACCTTAAAGGCATTATCAGCCATGTTCTAGAAATTTAATTCGATTAAATTAAATTCTTATCTTAACAAGAACGACTCTTAAAATCATGAAAAACTTCGGAAATTTAAAAAAAAACTGTAACTGAAAATCTTCATTGATTTAAATATTTTACTCGCTTTTGAGTCCCAGAACATGGCCGAATATCTTGTCATACATAAAGCTGTCATGCCAAAATTATAATTTTAAAAGGACATTTTATAAAGAGTTGCTAACGCACAGGAAGAGGATTTTACCAATTTTCAATATCAAACTATTCAAACTTAAAATTTTATACTTAATTATTGTACTCAGGTATTCAAGAAAAATTCTTGACAGAAAGAGTACGAAAAAACAGATGAAAATTAAGAATCATGTTAATAAATTGAAAAATGATAATTAATTACAACAAATTTCGAACCATTGGTTAAAGATTGATGTTTGACTGTTTGCTGGCAGGCAACGCGGTGGTGCAGAGGTTAGAACTGCAAAGAATTCGGATGATGATAATGTGGTTATTATCAAAACGTAAATTCAACCCCGAGTTCGAGCCCCAGCTCAGCCTAGAATAAAAATTATCAATAAATTTTAAATAATTTCATGTTGTAAAATTCCTTCCTTCAGCAAAAATAATTTAATGAAAATTAAATTTGATAAACTTAATGTTGATATTAACCATATGGCAAGCAAAGAAAATCCAAAAAAACACAGATTTTCTAGCAACAATTTCGACGACTGACACTCTATAAGACCCATTTGGTTTAGGAAATTAAACATAATGAGAAATGTTTGCGCAACTTCTTTCACCAATGGGCTTCAAAATACCTAGTCTACTTTTTTGTTGTACATCGATCGATTGAAAAATTATAACGGTTTTAGGCGTACTAAACTGTTTTCCGGGAGTAGGCTTTATATGGGGCCTATGGTTAATTATGGACCGATCTTCACGAAATGTGTTTTCTACTCGTATAAAACGAATTCATGCAAAATCTTATATCTTTCCGTGCATTCTTCCACCCTTTAGATTAGTTTTTGTAACAAAATTATCAATTGGTTAGTGATCCAACTGAACCAATTTTGCTGGACTTTAATCACAAACTGCTTAGTATGACCACAAGCAGTTTGACACCAATATTTTACCTATCTTTTGAGTTTTTCGGAAGTGAGCATGTTTTCAACAGACAGACGGACGGACGGAAGGACAGAGAGACAAACAGACGGACATGGCTAAATCGACTTAGAAGTCAAGAAGTCAGAATATATATATATATATATACTAGATAAATAATAATAAAGTATACCCTAATTCACCACAAGTGGTGGTGGAGGGTATACAAAATATTTATAATTGCACCTCTCCCTTTATTAACAAGTTTGAATTTAAGATTGTGTTTGTTTCATATTTAATTATTTATTTATTTACAACGAGTTACAAATACAATTACAAATTACATTGTAGCTTAATTAACCGGTGGGGTGTCACAAAGCCATAGGACATAAAGCCATAATGGCTTTATGTCTCAATCCAAACGGACATAAAGCCATAATTTTGATATGGCCTTAAGTCTCATATCAATTTTAGTGGAATGGGACATAAAGCCATTATGGTGTTATGTCCCATTTGATGTGTTGCGTTACAAATACTTATATGGTATAACAAAGACCTGCTTCGCTGTATAGCCGGCCTTTGGCCGGGCGCAAGGATTTTCTCCTCCATGGTATAACAAACACCGGCTTCGCTTACTAAAGCTTCTCTGTGTAGCCGGCCTTTTGGCGGACGCAAGAAATTTTAACAAGTACCGATTTCGCTAAGTAAAGCTTCTAAAATCTGTCTTGTTTCCTAACGAAGGCCGTTTACGCAGAGAAGCTTTAGTTAGCGAAGCCGGTGTTTGTTATACCATAGAGGAGAAAATCATTGCGTGCGGTCGAAGGCCGGCTATGCAGAGAAGCACTTGTTAGCGTAGCTTTTTCGGGTTTTTTCCATACATGAACGACGTCCCCAAATTTAGGGGCTTAGTTCATTTTGGGTTTGGGGAGTTAATTCATTGGGGACTTAGTTCACACCGCCATTTTTGACATAAAACAGGGCGACATGAAACAACAAATCATTTTCTACATGAAATAGGGTGAAATACAATCAGTATCAAAAATATGGCTTTATGTCTCATTTTACGGAAAAAATTTATGGCGTTTAGTCCCATTATATTGAGACTTAATGGCATATGCCCTTATGTCTCAATGGAATGGAACTTGACGCCATATGGCTTTATGTCCTATGGCTTTGTGACACCCCACCTAATTAACCGAGCAATAGTAACGTAGACCTACAGCCCGTTGTAGTGAAACAGACTAGAGTCTCTGGCGGGGATCGAACCCGCAACCCCCGCACTGATAGACTAGCTCTACCAACTAGCCTAACGGGGCAACCGTTTCACATTTTTCATATCATTTTTATTATATAATTTTATAATTAAATAAATATTTTTTTTTATGTGAAATAAGTTTTAAAATTTTTAGATTTCTTTTTACTATAGTTTATCCTGCTATCTTGATATCACCTTGACTTTTTACTGTACAAAGACTCGGCTAATAAATTACTTTAAAACTGTACGCTACAACGTACATTGTTAGTTCTAATGAGTTTTCGTTATAGAAATGTGAAAATCTCATACATGTTTGATAGCATTTTCCGCAAAACAGCGTATGAGTTTGCTTGTACTGGTATGTGTGGGTCTTCAAACAGTTATCTGTTTGCAACCAGTAACACATTAAATTTTATCTTCTGACTATGTGCATGTGTGTGTGTGTTTGATTGTAAATGTATGTATTTGCTACTTTTTCACATTTGATGTGATTTTTATTGTCCTTTTTAACCGTTAAATATAAAAAAGCGATAATATTTTGATGAGCCACGCTGTTTATTTTCTTTGATGATATTTTGCCTTTGTGTGGTCACAGAAACAAAGCTGACAAATAAAATATTTAATGAACAAATTTTGTTTTTTTTTTTAATTCTATTTTTATAGCCTTTAGCCATACGCAGAGGATGGTTGCATTAATTAAGTTATGACTCTTATAACACACATTGGCCTACAGGTTTATGTGAATATAATAAAAAGTTTTTTTAAAACAAAATAATTTGGTCAAGTTCTTTATTAAATTATTATTCAGGAAGTTTAAGAGACAATCCTTAAAATTCCAACTTTATTTTAAAACTTTATTAAAACAACTTTGTGTTTATACTAACTTGTTTGCTCTCTGATCCATAAGTGTTCCTTTCTCACTTACTTTCCTTATTAAATTATATTGACTTATTTCACACTTCACCAAACGTAGAAAGGCAATATATAAGTTTGTTATTCCGTTTGTAATTTCTACAAAATTGATATACGGCTTTTTAAAGTCCTTATGATGAGCGGCGTGGATTAAACGATGTCCGTTGTGTGTCCGTTGAAATGGGGTTTCCGAAGACCGTATTAACATGGGGAATTTAATTATATGAAATATAGTACGGAATGGTTTGCTATTAAAATTCAGCCTGATCGGTCCACAAATGGCTGAGATACAAGCAAAAAACGACGAAGGCCTCTAATTTTCCCCATAAATCCATTATTTTATTCTAATACAATGTAAAGTGACTTATGGCATTATGGCGGTATATGCAAACTATGTGTTTGTTTTGAATATTCTTGCTAAGGATACCCAAACTTATTTTTTAAGCAAAAATCTAGAAAAACTTGCCCTCCTTAAAATTTATAGTCAAGCCGGCTCTTTTTTTTTTTTTTTTTTTTTTTTTGTTTTACTCCTTCTTCTTGTAACTTTTTTTTCTACTCCTTATTATTGTTTTCATTGTTTATTTGAAAAGTAAAAGATTTTCATAAATCTATTAATTTGTTGGGCAAAAAGTTTAATTGAAATTCTTACGCTCGAGTTAATTTGTGGTCTTTATTAGCCTTTCTGCCCTTTAACGATATTTTATGTTGTAGATGAAAAGGGAGGTTATCCTCAAGGCTTAAAAAAATGTTTAAATTAAATTTGAGAATGATGATAAAAACTTTTCAAATAAATAGTGAAATAAAAAAGTTTTGGGTGTTAAGAAGATTTTTTAAAAGTTTTCTTATTTCCGAGTTATCGATTTGAGCAGAATAAGAGATAACGAACATAAAAAAATTAACTTCGGTTAAAAGTTTTTGTGTCGCAATGCTGTTATTTGTATCTGGGGCCTAATTCCGACAGTCGTGATCGAGTACTTTCTCGATTCGCAAGCAATTTTATTTCTTATTCTTTCAGTTGATACTGAACGAATCGAAATTATTATTTCAGTATTGTGAAACTCAAATTAATGCTTTACAACACTGAAAAATAATTCCGATTTGTTCAGTATTGACTAAAATAATTAGATATTAAACTGCTTTCGAATCGAGAAAGTACTCGATCACGACTGCCAGAATCAGGCCCCTGGTTTTATCTCTTTTATCTCTTTTGTCTTTTTTAGCTTAGTTCGAAAACGCCTAGTGCATTCGGGATTTTTCATATCAGAGATGGCAAAAGGAGTTTTAAGATAATGCGAACTCTTAGCTAAACTTGTAATTTTTGAAGTTAATTGGACCAGAAGTGTAATTAAAATATTTTCTAAGATTAAATAATTTATTAGAATTTATTACAGAAATAGAACTTGCCGTTCAATATTGCTCTTATAGAAAACTAGAGAAAAGTGGACGATAACTTTGGCTTTTTCTGACTTTTCCTAATATTCATCTAAGTATTTAAAATGATTCTTCGATATTAAGCTGTCAGTATAATTGATCTAACACTATTTGCTCTGATAGGGCAAATCAAAGACTTACCCCCATATTCATAAAAAATATTTTTATTTTATTTGAGGTTTATTGAACACATTTTCATAGGAAATTCGTTCAATAAACCTCCAATAAAATAAAAATATTTTTTATGAATATGGGGGTAATTTAATTGGAGTAATTTAAAAAAAAATATTCGTTTTAATGGAAAGGAAATGCTCCTTCCTCTATCCCTTTACCTACTAAGCCATTACCTTTACCTACACGTAAAGAAGAAATATGTTTAAATATGGTCACCTCCAACAAAACTATTTTTAAAGAACATTTTTAACATATTTTGTTCAAGTTAACCATATTATTGTCACCGATAATAATATTATGGTTAAATTAGTCCTCCATCAAGGAGCCACAACAATATAATGGTTGCCTCTAAACCTGTTATGGTTAAATATGACAATAATATGGTTTTTAATTAACAATAGTATTTTCCTCTTTCATAAGAGCAACAAGCTATTGTTGAAAACTAACCATGCTATTATAAGTGTTTAACATATTTTAGTTATTTTTTACCATAACATGTTTGGAGGCAACCATAATATGGTTGCGGCTTCTTGATGGAGGACCAATTTAACCATAATATGGTTTTCGGTTACAATAATATGGTTAACTTAAACAAAATATGTTAAAATTTTTCTTAAAAAAAAGTTTTGTTGGAGGTGACCATATTTAAACATGTTTTTTCTCTGGGTGTACTAAGATTTCCTTATTTAGAAATCAGAACTTCTGAGTTGTCGATAGAGGCAAACTTATAATGTGAACATGGACGTGTACATGTCAATAAGGACGCTCTTGAAGAGTCGTAGCAAAACAGACAGCGTAGGAAATGATCGGAATAAAAAAACCAGCCAAAAATTCATACTTAACTTGTCTATAAATTTTTTTAATTTTACATGTACCGAATTATGAGAACACAGAAATAATTATTCAACATATTTCACCAAATAAAGCATAAGTCAAAATAAAATAAGAATTTATTAAAAATTATTCAAGTGAATTAAATGTGTAATCAAGTGAATTAAACGTTTAATCAAGTAAACAAAACGTTTAATCAAGTGGATTAAACGTTTGATTAAGTGAATTGAACGTTTATTTGATACTATTAATTTGATTACTGGTGCAAATTTCATTATTTTTGTAATTAATATCACAAATTTTTTATTTAAAATCAATTTTTATTTTTTCCGTGAAATGTGTCGAAAATAATTTCATTACTGCGCACACCACCATTGAACATAAGTAGCTACCCAGCAAAAACTTTACTTACCTGGAAAGTAAGCAAGTAATGTTGGAAAAAATAAACACTGTTTTTTTTCGGTTGAATAACACTTATTTTTGTTCAAGGTGTCCACAGAATGCAGTACTTACAATACACTTACTAGAAGTCAAAAAGTATCTATGTAGTTATTATTTAACTACTAGTAAGTTGAATTGTAAATACTTCGTTTTTTCCGGGTATGTCTAAAAGCATGAAAGCTATATGAACATAGAGCATAAGATTTCAATTTAAGATCTTGTTTGGAACTGGATCGCATCTGCTTTATAGAGGCTACAGTGGCCTAACAAGTAAGCAGCTAAAGCTGGCCTGAACCTGTGTAGGATTCCATCCTTTGCGAATCAGCAAAAAACCTAATTGTACTCGTTTTAATGGGCTGCTTTTAAAGGTAAAGAGAGATTGTGTGACTTACTTCCAGTAAAATATCTTTTACAATAAAATGACATCCACAATCTAATTAAAGAAAAGTTCATGAATGAACTGTACTAAAATCTGAAAGAGTGATTCAAGCATATTAGCAATTTTGCATTGATTTCACACATTTCTTTTGTGTTTGTCTGTAGCTTATACTGCGTGGCCAAAAAGGAACTACCATTGCTCAATGGCGGTGGTGTTTGCAAATAGATGCATCTTAAGATCCAACTTTAAAAATCTCTGCAATATTTTTCCGGAAATACTCAATTTTAACAACTCTGCCGCATAGCTTTCACTTTGCCTTCTGTCGGAATACATCGATGAGCACCTCTTTCAGGCCGGTCAATAACTGAACCCCGTTCCTCAAAACATACAACTCAATCCCTCATCATGAAGGCTGTGGGAGTTGACCGTCATGCGTCATAAGGTCCTATGTCCTATTTATGCCACCCTGTACATTTATAAATTTATGTAGATTTGGTTTTAGGAGAATCACCAAGGGATTATTAAACAAAAAGATGTTTGACGGTACTTTCAGAACAGTCTTCAAAATTTTGCTGCATGAAGTACAGCTGGAGGTCCACACCAAAAAAGTAGAATCTTTCTTTCTACTTTTGTAAGCGTCACAAGCAGCGTTCGAACAAATCAGCTGATTTTGACAAATTAAATTTTATTTTTACTTGTGCTGCTGCTGCATAAAAAGCGTTGCTTGTAACTTGAAACGTAGAACGCAAGTTAGGTTATAAAAGCATGCGCTGCGTGGAGGCGAAAACGCGTGGTATGGACCTCCAGCTTAAATTATTTATATATGTATATTTCTTTTTCAAACCGCTTTTGTTCGGTAATTGGGTCCTACCAAGGCGAAGTCTTAGAGTTGACCTCATTATGATAAATGGTTTTGCTATATTTTCCCATTTTTATGTAGGTATAGGAATTCTAAATCGTAAACTGCATACAAACAAAACAATTGACAGCCAACATAACTCTATCCCATGTGGTCATCAGTATGAATTCGCCGTGGGTCCTTAGAATTCTTTCAGGTAGAAAAAACCTTTGTTTATAAAAACCAATTAACTGGCAATGAAAGAAATCTCTTTTATTGATATTTAAACAAATGGTTTTTATTAAGTTCAATGCCTTCTTGACTTGATAAGCAATTCAGTTTATATTTTAAACTCTACTTCTTAGTATACTTCCCTACGACTCCTAATAGCCTTAAAGCTCCTTTTTTCCTTATACCATTGTAATTTTAACACAAGTCGACTAATTGCATGACAAAAACACAAAAAAGCAGAAAAAACTAAGTTTTCTTCTTGAAATAATTCTTCTCCAAACCCTTTTTTTGTTGTTCATCAATACTTTTGGCTGCTGGCAAAAAGGAAAGAGAGAAAAAATATTATTGATAGAATTATAATTGAAATTGTAATTTAATAACTTTAAGCAGCTGTGTTATTGCGTCACAATTGAACTTTAAACTAAGTACCAAAAAACGAAATCGGAACTCAATTCAACTACTGTCATATATCACAATTCCATTGAAATGGAAGGCAAAGTTAAAAACACAAGTCAAAAAATTTAAGGATGTGTAGGGATAAGAGTAAGAATTATTTGTAAAATGGTTTTTTGTTGTTGTTGCTGATAAGGAAAAGTATTTTTTTTGTTTGCCTTAAAAACCCATTAAAAGATTATTTATGGAAGTCGAAGCATATTTTCTATTTGCAGAAAAAAATAAAACATATTTTTACAATTTCAATTAATTTCAAATTATTTAAAGAAAATAAAATTAGTTTTTAATAAATGATTACTAATTGTGTCCTTTTTTCCTATTTGTTTTCTTTGCAGGTATGGGTGTGTTTTTGTTTAATAATGAAGTTTTTAGTGCGTTTTTGTGGTAAGTTTTTTTTTTATGCGGAACTAAAGAATCCTTTTTTTTTTTGAGCTTCCTAACTAGTAAAAATAAAAAAAAAAAACATTGAAAACTTTTTCAATTAATTTTATTTTCCTTTTAACCTAAATAAACATTTAGTTTTTTTGTTAAACATTTAACTCTCTTTGGTCTTAGTTTTTTTGCTCTTTTACTCTTTTGAAAAAAAAACTTATATGAGTAAAAGGACTTAGTAAGAGAACAAGTGTGTGAGTGCGAGTGTGTGTTTAATGTTTTTTGTCATTTTCAGTTTTTTTGTGTCCTTTTTTATGTTTAACTAATGATAAGTTTATATATAATTTTTTTTTTTTTGTTAAATTTTTTGAACAGATAGAGTTACAAAAGTAGCAGTAACCGGCAGTAGATTTTTAGCACGGATACCAATTAAATATTTATAATTAGATATAACTATCTTTTTAGGAATTTGTTGGCAATTCATGTTTTATTACGGGTATTTAAACAAGTCTTAGATCTAGTTCAAGGATCAAGTTTAAGTTAAAATTGAAATCATATTTTAAGGATCTAATTCAAGTTTCAGCTTCTAAATAAGTTTTTAAATCAGATATTAACTCAAATTCAAGTTTAGGAACTTTGTAGGTCCAATTTTTTTAGGCTTTAGCCAAGCTTCTTGTTTGGGTAAGATTCTCGTTTAAGTATGACTTAAGCTATAGTCCAAGTTCTACTTTAGTAGCTAGTTCAGGTTCTATTTGAGATTTAACTTTGAGATCTAGCTTGGATTTTATTCGGTTTGTATGTTTCTTATTTTGATTCCTTTGGATAAGTTGGTCACACGTGAGTTTAGGAAGGTTAATGAAAATTTAAGTGCTCCAGATATTGATGCAACCGCATTCGTTTACATTTTGTTTTGAAGTAGAGCATCATGACTGAAAGATGATTTTTAAAGCAGTCATGCACTTTTAGTGCTTCCTGTATGTACGGCAAAACGTCGCACACAGGGCAAAAAGCGGCGGTTTCACGGATTAATGAAAAAAAAGTTCAAGTACCATGATAATTAAATGTGCTCTGTTAAAGTTCTATAGCAGCAGGTGAAAAAATAAATGTCCAATATGTAACGGTGCTTTTGAAGTGACGCGCTGAAAATGAACATTGTGAGAAAAAAGGGGAAAAATAGGCAAAAAAAAGCTTAAAGATTTTTGTAATTAAATCGATTTAGAGAAAGTAATTTTATAAAGTAAAAAGTATAGCCATCCGACCATCAGCTGGGGTATATGAATATTCAAATGTTTTGCTTAAATTTGTAAAAAAAATTATTTATTTTTTAAGTTCATATGGGAAATGCAAAAAAAATGGTTTTCCTCAGATTAAGTGGACATTGAGTTACCAATTAGGCCTATTTGAGCAGAGATTTTAACTTTATTTTAAAAGGTTGAACAAACCAGCGTTATTGAGAAAAAATTATGCTGCGCATAGGTGCGCCTTAGAAGATATGTACGAATAAGTGGCAACATGCGTTGAGTTGACCAACATTCACGACTTCTGCTATAACTTTTATTGCTGTTGTTGTTGTCAGTGTTTTCCCTGCAAATAATAGGTCCAGACCAAACACGCGTGTAAAGAGTAGCCCACAAGGGACTAGGACTAGTCCAAAAGTTACCCAAACGTATGGAAAAACCATGGTCTGTTTAACATTCCGATGTCCTAGCGGAGGACCATATCACCCAGTATTGGACTACAAAGGAGTAATTTTAAAACTACTCCATGGTATATTCAAGAGGGTTAGTTTTGAAGTCGTTTAAAAACGAAAGCACGTCGTTAAAAAATGGAGACATGTCGTCTCAATACAAACACTTTAACAATGACATGGTTGCATTACATCGGACCAGTCCATGGAGTAGTCCATTTTATCAAAATGGATCAGGTGGTCCAATATTATTTGCAGGGTTATGTGTTTTTATTGGAGATGTGCAAATGTCGTGATTGGTTACGCGCAAGTCACGCGTGAGTCGCACATGAGTCACGCGAGACCGTGGTAGAATTTCTATTTTATAATGATTTAAAAACTAGAGTGCGTGAATATTCAAATTAAATTCTCACGCACTCACGAAATAACTTTAACTTATTAAAAAAATAAATTTTTGATTTATTCGTATCCGAACTTATTTAATGGAAGGCAATTCAGCGAAGGAAGCACGAGTGATTTAAAAATCAATTTTATTAATTAATTAATACTTTTTTATATGAGAGGTACCCGTTTCCCCCCTTCTTTACCCTCAAGATTTTTTTGGAACATGCAGTTTGTTCTTAGAATTACGCGAATCAGATTGAGTGTGCCTCACTATTGTAGCTATTCAAATACACATATGCAAATTAATAAATTTTTTATATTGGGGGATCCCGTCTGCCCTAGAATTTATTAAAGGGTAACGCACATCAAATTTAGTGTGCCTCACTATTGTTGTTCTGTAGATATAAAAAAATTAATAAATACTTTGCATGGAGGGTACCCGTCTCCCTCGTCCTATATCTCCAAAATTTCGTAAGAACATGTAGTTGGTTCTTAGGGTTACGCACATTCAATTAAGTGTGCCGCGCTATTGTAGTTCTGCAGATATAAGCAAATTAATAAATACTTTGTATGGAGGGTACCCATCTCCCCCGTCTTATACCTCCAAAATTTCGTTAGAACATATAACTTGTTCAAAGAGTTACTTACGCACATCAAATTTAGTGTGCCTCGCTATTGTAGATATTCAAAAACACATATGCAAATGAATAAATTTTTTATATTGGGCGACCCCGTATGCCCTAGAATTTATTTAAGGATAACGCACATCAAATTTAGTGTGCCTCACTTTAGTTGCTCTATATATATATATATATATATATATATATATAGAGCAAATCCAAAATTTCTTTAGAGCATGTAGTTTGTACTAAGAGTTACTTTCGCACATCAAATTTAGTGCGCCTCGCTATTGTAGTTCTGCAGACATAATAAAATCAATACTTACTTCGTATAGAAGGTACCTCCCCCCTCCTATACCCCAAGATTTTGAAAGAACATGCAGTTTGTTTAACGATTTGCACTCATAGTATTAAGTGTACCTTACTGCTATAGCTGAGCAGATATGAATTGATCCGCGAAAAAATTTCTTTTGGCCCCAGTGTGCGTCGTTTTTTAGCCTTAGCTTAAGTCGACGACCGCTAGATCTTCACTTGCTAAAAAGCTTGAGCTATCTAAACTTTGCTGCTGAAAAGCAAGAAACCTCTGTTGATAAGTAGATTAGCAAATTTCCCACAGTGGGTTACGTATTAGCCATAAGCGTTGACTTTTAAAGATCTACCATTTCGCGGTATTGGGTACAAAACACTGCAACTACATTATTTCCCAAGCAGCCTTACTAATAACCAAACCAGGATCTAAGTCCTAGGTGGTATTGGCTTCCGAGTTCAGCCTTGTTCCACCTCTTAGAAAGAAGATAGACTTGCCAATTTGCACGTTTATCCCCTCAGGATGTACCAGTAAAATGTAAAATATCTTTCAGAGGTAGATTATGCTTACCACCGAGGGATGTTGGTAGCACCAAATGCCCTACCTTTACTGCTGTTTAAATTCTTCCTTTTCAGAGCACATCGCCTAAGCGCGATATTGGTTGTGATTTTATACTTTTCGACAGTCTCGCTGACGCACCTGTCATAACTAAAGAGATCTACGACTCTTTGGCCACAATTTCTGTGCATTCGTTGTCAAAAATTATACTCTGTAAGCAGTCAGTATTTATTACTCCCTAGTAATAGCAGTGCCTTTGATTAGAGTAAATTTTTTATCACAATTTAACTCATAAAAAATTTCAAAAGTGCGGAATTTGTGTGCGTTAAAAACATCCGAAATCTCTATTTGGGTTTTTATATGTTAAATTTTTTTGTCCAGTATTAAAGTTTAATCGTAGCTTTATTACTTATGTAGTTTTTTCCGTCCAGAACAACTTTTGGGAGTACAGTATTTATCGGATATAAGAAACTTACAAAATCCAAGAAAAAAGTTTCTTATAAGCGTTTCTTTCTTATATACAACTATTTTATATAAGCAACTTATTTCTTATATAAGTAGCTATGGCCATAAGACTTTCATATTTTGGTTTTCTGTCTCTTTTTTTGTTACAAAGTGTCATCACCTGACAATTTTTTTGTTATAATAAACGTCAAACTTCATATAAAAAAAAACGCTGACAAAAATTTTAAGGTTTTTTTTATATGGACAATGTTATGACAAAAAATTGTCAGGTGAAGACCCCATGTTAACGTTTCTAACTTTTAAATAATTATTGTCTATGTCTTTTGAGTTTTTCAGTATTTTAGATAACGATGAAAGTCCAATATTATATTTTTTTGCAATTTCGCTTCTTTTTATACCGTTTTGTATTTCTTTTAAAATTTAAACTTTTGTTTTATTGACAAAAACACAAAGCTTCTCATGAGTACCAGCTTTCTCATCTAAAACTAAAGCTGGAGGTCCATAACACGCGTTTTCGCCTCCACGCAGCGCATGCTTTTATAACCTTACTTGCGTTCTGAGTTTCAAGTTAAATGCAACGCTTTTTATGCAGCAGCAGCACAAGTAAAAATAAAATTTAATTCGCAAAATCAGCTGATTTGTTCGAACGCTGCTTGTGACGCTTACAAAAGTAGAAAGTAAACCTTCTGTTCTCCTCAAGGCATCTACGCTTTTGTGCATGTAACTTACTACGAATAACTACGCAGACTCTACTTTTTTGACAGCTGCGTATGCTGCGAAAAAGCGAGTAACGCGTGGAGTGGACCTCTAGCTTAAAAGTAAAAAAAAAAAAACTTTGTTCTTGTTGTAAAACTGTCACAAAACAGAGTTGTCCATGCAAACTACATAAATTCTGTGTTGCCGTTGGAAGTTTCTTATATAAATTCTTTTTCTATACATTTTGTGATTTTGGTGTTTAAGAAGAATGTTCTTTAATCAGTTTTTTTCTTATAAGCGTTTTTCTTATATGAAACCTTTTTTGTTAGAAAAATCGCAAAAAAGACATGGTGTTTTTGAAAATGTTTCTTATAAGCGTTTTGTTCTTATATGAGATGTTCTTATATCCGAATAATACTGTATATGGCTTCCACAAAGCATATTCTCTATCGTACACGATTTGTTTCAGTTTTTATTCGCTTCTTTCCATAAATAAAGATTTCACTGTCCTTTTTCTTGTAGTATCAAATCAGTCTTTTGCCATTTTGCCTTGTATCAGTTTCGTTAGTCGGGTGGTGTTCCAGCTAAGTAGATAATTGTTTTGCTGAAGCAGATCCTAGAATAATGGGGCTGTTTCCTAGAAACAACGGCCTCCGTGTATTTGCTAAAGTGGTGGGGAACTTAAGTAGTTATTTGTGTACACATTTATAGGATAACACTTCTCTTTGTGCTATTTCTTTAAGCACAGTAAAATGAATTCCCCTTTTTTTCTAGACAAAATTTGTGGTTTTATAAATTTCCAACTTTTTCCACTTAAAAAATATTTACTAAACATTTTTTAATTTATGATATAAATAGTAAATGTTTATTTTCCCTTTTGGCTTTATATATCATAATAATTATTTATTCAATGTGAAAATGTGTGTCTCTCTCCCTTTAGACGCTAAAGGAAAACTAAAAATTATTATTACTTTTTTTCCAAAAGCTAACAAATTTATTAAAGTAAATTTTTTTCAAGAAGCTTATTTTTTAAAATGATTTTCCTGCAAAAACGAAACTATTTTTGCTTTGATCTTTGAAAGAGTTCTGCTACAAAAATTTGTCCTTTGGCTGGATGTTTGTGAAACAGTGTCAAAAAAGTGTTTAAATTTGTTTTTGTGTTTTACAGATAAAGTACAGGACTATTTTACTTTTTAAACATGAAAATAATGTTAATAATACACAAAATGTGGCATCTAATTGATGTAACTGTAGTCATAGCGTAGATCACGCCTTAAATATGACTACATTTTATGATGACGTTCGTCAAGGATATTAAGCAAAATATCTGTAATTAACTTAACACATATCATAAACGGACCAACCTACCCGAGGTTAGGTCTCTTGGGCTGCCATCGAAAATTTAGCTCTCACATGGGTCATTTAGTGTTCCCTTTGCGATACACATTGCCCATGGTCATCATAAAGAGCAGCTATCCATAGGTATCACTGCTTAACTCTCAAACAACTCGTTTTACTAATTAAAACAAGAAGCAACCTTAGCTCTATTCCAATAAAAACTTCGCTTACTTTTTCAAAATGAATAGCTTCTTTTACTCATTATTTAGTAGCTTTCTTCTATAACTACTTTTTTCTGGATGCATGTATCTAGGTAAAAATGTAATGACTTTCTTTTGAATGCGTTCATTTTGGGACATCCCTTGTAAAATTCATTGGTTCTTTTAGTAGAATTGTAAGTAGGGCTTTAATGTTTTTCTACTCAACACATTACTTTGTAGGCGAAGTATTTACTGGGATTCTACATAGATCATCTAAGCCGACAAAGTTAGGGCTTCCCCAAGTATCTCCCACTAATATCCAGGATGCCGAGACATTGACAGTTTCATCTTCCTTCTCGTCATAACAGCTTCTGCTGTATACATTCCAGAGCCATCCAGTTTTTTACCGAGATCGCGGTTCTGTTTTTCTCCATATTGAGCCACAATAAGGACTACCAGATTTGGCGATTAATCGATATTTTGACTACACAGTAAAAATTCTCCAAAATTTTTCACCAATTAAAGCATTAATCAAAATAAAATCAGTTTTAATTAAAGATTTAATCAAGTGAATTAAACGCTTAATCAAGAGAATTAAACGTTTAGTCAAATGAATTAAACGTTTAATTGATACTATTAATTTGTTTACTGGTGCAAATTTAGTTAATTTTTTAATTAATATCACAAATTTTTTAATTAAAATCAATTTTTATTTTTTCTGTGTATTTTTGTTCCGAATTCAGCAAAGTACCGATTAGCTGATTTTTCTCTAAAAATGAAGATTTTTTTAGTCTCCAAAGTCTGAATAAAACATAAAATTTTCTGAAACGTTCGTTTTTTTAATCTTGAATGTTTAACAGCCATACCTTTAAAAGCGCGGAAGGCGGAAGGCGGATGGTTTTGTTTCGCTTAGTTTTTCCGCCGACATGCCATACCTAAGCGAGAGCGTCAACGTTGTGCTACGAACAGTAGTGATAGCTTTCTTGTTTAATAAAACCCACAAATTGTAAATAAAAATGGAGATAAAAACACTTGATTGACAAAAAAAAATTGCTAAATTGCCATTATTAATTAACAATAACGGCAAACTTCACTATTAAACGGGCTGTCAAAATCGGTGTTTCCAATTGCAAAGCGTTGAGGCCGCTCTATTCAAAAGCAAGGAAACGCGTGTCGCTTTTGTTTAGGTACTGCTCTAGTATGCAAGTCTTAAGAAAATTTTTAAATGTTTATTTTACGAGTACCAAAACAACATTATTACACTTTATCTTTCGTCCAACCTTCATCGAATGAACCTTTTACGACTCTCTGTATAAATCATACTTTCAAAAATTAGTCGGTGAACATTTCACGAGTTGTAAGATAATATGTATCAACATGAGTCTCATACGGTTCTTGACATGAAAGAGTCGTTAGATAATCTTTACTACGTCTTAAGCGATTCCCACAACGATTGAAGAAGCGTCTTTCTCTGAGCTATGGAAGAATCTCAGTTGTGTTACAGTTTTTCCCGTGTCAGGAAAATTCTACTATTAAAAAATGCGGTCATCGACGATCAAAGACTCTCTTCATGAGTCTCCCAGTATCTCTTACACCATTGAATATGCTACCTAGGAATGAAATTATTATGTTTTTGTTTGAAAGTTTTTTTTATAAAAATCTAACAAAAATTTAAAAAAAAAAAACTTCATTTTAAGTTGTCCGATTTTATTAACGATTTTTCGAAACGTGAAAGACGATTTTTTTATTTTTCCTCAGGAAATTGAAGTTTTCTTCACAAATTTATCTGGCAGTCCTGGCCACAGTACAGAATATGTTTTTCGTTCATCATAGCTAGGCCACAAAGTCCTGGCGAAGAACAAGGTAGATTCATGTCTATGGTGAAGCGGGTATAAATATCAAAAACCAAAAAGTTTTCTTTTGCATTTTGAAATTCAAACTTCTTCTACATTTCTAAATCCAGCAAATAATAATAAAACAAATCTATGAGATCCTTTTGTAGCCTTTGGTAACCTGTTACCTTTTAAACTAAATATTTATTACTTTAACTTTATATTCGCCCTTTTACATCTACCTATGCATATGTATATGCTTAAAATTTCTGCAGCTTCCAACACATATATGAAAATTTATTACAAATTCGGCAAATAGAATTGCAATTGCATTTCGTTTTCAATTTCTTTCCAGTTCGATTTTATTCTATTTATATTCAATTTTCTTCTTCTTTACACGAGTTCTCCCCTTATTTCATGAAAATTTATTGCTGTTTCTATTTTCATTATTCTTTTTTTTTACTCCTTAACACATGTGTTTAAGGGATTTTCAGAGATGTACAAATATTCCTGTAACTAAAATTTCACTTTAAGTTTTGTTGTAGCATTCGGAGAGTTGTGTTACGGTAATTTAATCGTCTAGATTTGTAGTTACAATCATGAACATTTATTTAAAAATCGATTCTTTAAGGGATTTACGGAATTAAGTTGTTCTTTTTTTCTTGTCTTATGCAACTGTTAAGAATACACAAAAAAAAAAAAAAAAATGGGATTTGTTTGAAGCTTTTAAAGTGATTAAGCGGAAAGCAAAATAAAATATATATTTGGCATATAAAATAAATTCTGTGCAAGAATAAATTTATTAATATTTTAATAAAATGTTAAATAGAAATGCCAAATCAGGTAAAATGATTAGATAAGTATTCGCATAAAATGTATATTAAGATAACTTTGATTAATCAGAATTTTTAATTTATAAAATAAACTGTCAAGTGAACGGCTAAAAAAAAACTAAACTGGCAACATGCTTTATTTCTTGCGAAAACAATAAGACAAGTTGTTTTTGTTTTCATTTTGTTTTTCTTAACCTACTTACAACTACAATTGACAATCAATTGTAGTGGGGAATGTAAGAAGAGGTAAACGCACTGTTTATTTTTGTTGTTGTTGTTAAAGCTTTGATATTGTTACAAGTAAAACTGTTGCTTATAATTCTTATACGCTTAACAATTTTAATTGGTTTAATATCTTTAGTTTTTTAGCATTCACCAAGTACACAGAAATCTATATAATATTTGTATTGGAGGTGCTCCGCCTATGTCTACAGTAAGGACCACCCTTTTATAGATATTGTTCATTTATACTCAGCTTTTCGTACCACGGTTGGGAATTGTATCTGTTGCCACTCTCTAGAGATACAATTATCCCTTTTGCCTTTATACGTGAGGTGCCACGATCACTAATCCACTCCTTCCTTCGTTTGGAGAGATGTTGTGTATTGATAAACCAGCCATGTGTACCAAATTTGGACAATCAAAATCTCTTACTTTGCTTAAGACATAAATAAATTCTGGTTTATGCCATGCCCATTTCTTCAATCCCGCCCAGATTTTTCGGATGTTGTGTATTGCAAACCAAGCTGCTTGTATCTTATTTGGAAATTTTGGCATTGGCCGTTCTCCAGACATACAGAAATTTTTAAAGTTTTTGTATTGGAGGTGCCACGGCCACTTTTGGTAGTATAAATACTAAAGTTACTCCTACAAAAATTCTGGATTCTTGCTGTTATAGTTTTCCAAATATACGCAAAAAAACGAAGTTGCAAACAAAAAAGCCATAAATGATTAAGATCTGTTTACAACTTTTGATTTTATTCACAATATTATCCATTAAATTTCAAATTTCATAAAACGCGATATTTGTATGGGTGCCTCCCTAAGGGGTGGACATAAAGGGCAAGTATGTTTTGAGTAACTGTTGCGGACAAAAAACTAATTGAGGATGGTCATACATTTTATCCCCCTAATAGGCTTTTTACACTGATCAACATCTAACATCTATCATCAAATATGTAGAAAATGTGAAACACTCGTTTACATTGCTCGCATCTAACATCTACCATCAAACAAAAATGTCACCATTTTTGAAAAAAAAAATTTTTTTAAATTCAAAATGTTTTTTTCTCACAAAAGTGCCAAAATTTAAAAAGAAAACTTAAGAATGTATTTGAAGTTTAATTTGTTTATAAATATAAAAAATACTTAACAAAAAAACATTGCAATAAAAGATAAAACTTGACAAATGGTAACGCTGCTTTCAAAACAAACTTCTTTTTGTCAGTGATGCCACAATAATAATAGAACTTATTGCCACTTTTCTAGTGATAACACTAAAATAATCGAAAGATGTAGAATGGAATAAAATGAGATAGGAACATCCTTTAAAGATGTTGAAATTTGTTCGTTTTTAGCCCTATGTATTTCTTATGTAAGGAAGACTCCTGGGATGTTACGGGTATTTTTTTTTAATATATTTCTAGTCTGCATTGCCAGTTTTGTATGGGAGACCCCTTAAAGAATAGAGATAGCGGGAAGGTATGTTAGAAACAAGTTATATGCGTTGGAATATTTTTAATATTAAAGCTGAATTGATTGACGTGTGAAAGAAAACTTTGGCGGGTGTAAGGGACGGCTTAGCCTCCGCCGATTTTCCTTACATTTTTTTTATTTTTTTTTTTGCGTCGTTTTTTATCAACACCCACCGGTGGGGGGGTTGAGAGCATGGAAAAATATAAGACAAATATGATCCATACAGTTAACGACCACTCTTAAGGAAGTACATAACACGCGTTAATGGCGCCCGCTCTGTAGACTTCTGTCAAAAGAAGTTAAACTAGTGCATTTTCGTAGAACAAGCTACATGCAAAATATTTTAACCCGTTTGCGCCAGAAAATTGGTTAACTTTGAAATTTTTACGAGTTGTGTATTTTTGACAAGTAAACAGCTGACAATAAAAAAAATTAATTAACCAATTTGTGATTCATGAAAGAAAAACTTATTCAAGAACTTAAAAAACATACAATATTTATATAAAAAGAATAAATTCAATAAGATAATAACATCTTGATATACTTTCGAACCCGTTTTCAATACACAATAAAAAACAGCTGACAGGAATGGCTTTTGTAACGCGTGTTGTGTAATAGTCTTGGGCTTAATCGTTCATTTAGGTGACTTTTCATTAGAGTTCATTTAAAAAAAGTGAACTAGTTCGTTCTTTTAGTTCAGTAGTTCACTTTTAGTCAGTCAGTCTTTTGAGCCAGCTGTATATTTCGTCAGTCAGTTCATTTAAGTCAGTTCATGTATGTAGTTTAAAGGTTCATTTACTTCAGTTGCTTGTTTTGATTTCTTATTCTGTTGTTGTTTATTTTTGTGTGTGCCAAGCTTTGAAAAAATTAATAAAAATTTAAATACTTAAAAAACTTATTTAAATTTTTAATAAATATTTAAATATAATAAATATAAATTTTTAATAAAGTTCAAAAACACAATTGTGAATTTTTTAAAAAATTTCCTTTTCTTTGTTTTTCAACAAATAAATTTGACATTCCTCATTTTACAAAAACAAAATGCATAGTATTTTTCATGTTCTTTACCGAATTGATAGAAAAGAGACAACAATATTATTAGTTTCTATATGTTATAATCTACTTGTTTCTTTTACTCATTGCCAGACTACTAAAATATGTTCATAATATAATCAGGGCTGCCATATTAAGAGATGTCTCGCCACATGTGGCAATTTTCAAACATTTTGACTACACTGCGATTTATAAAATATATGGCGATTTTTTTATTATTAAAAAGATTTCCGTATGACGTGCTAAATTTCCAATTATTATTTTTGATAAATACACTGAAATTAGATAAGCTATTAATTTATTTTAAGACTCTAATACTATGTTTCCACTATCAGCTTGTTGTCAACTTGTTTTGAGCAAAACGTGTCAGAGTGCTTCAATTATGTAATAGTATTTCACTTAAGCGGCTCATACACTTAGAATAAAATTGTTAAATTTTACGTATAGTACAATTATATCGCCAATATGTATGTGATATTCGAAGGTGGAACAATATATTGGCAACAATCAAAAGACTTGATTTTTATTGCACAACGAAAAGAAAGAGAAGTGTCTATTTGACTTTTTATTATTAATACAAAATATTTTATAAATTGCCGAAAAAATCGCAGCTAGACATCTCTAAGTATGGCAGCCTTGATTTTATTATGAAAATGTTTAAAGTTATCTGGCAATGAGTAAAAGAAACAATATAATGTTAAACATAGAGACACTAATACTATTGTTGTTTCATTTCAATCAGTGCGGTAAAGAATAAAATCAAGTGGACAAGCAACTGAAGTAAATGAACCTGTGAACTAAATGAATTGAACTAAATGAATTGAACTAAATGAATTGAACTAAATGAACCCTCTCAAAAGACTGCTGACGCAAAAGACAAAGTGACGAAAAGTGAACTGTTGAACTAAAAGGAACTGTCAGACTGAATGACAGTTCAACGTTCATCTGACTGACTAGTTCAATTGAACTAGTTCGTTCATGAACTACCCAACTCTATTGTGTAACTTGCATTTTTTACGCGCTCAAGTTTCTAAACGCACGATACTCGTCGACGAACTAACGCGTGTTATGTACTTCCACCTTAATATAAATATGTAGCAAAACAGAAAAAGTGCTTAAGATGACTTAAGCTTAATTTGAGTTAATGAAATCTTTGAGATCTTCACATTTAAAAGTATACGTAGACAAAGTTTCAATTTCATATAATATTTTTCAAGAAGTTAAAGCAAAATTAAATTTTTTCTTTTTTCAGCGTGCAATAACATTTGGAATAAAAACTTAACTGCCTCTTCAACGCTTTCGAACGTAAACGTTCGCATAGAATTCATGTGAAAAATAGTTTTTGTTTTTCATAAAAATTTTCCATGCGGACGTTAACGTTCGAAATAGTTGAACGGTCAATAAGTTTGTTGTCGATCTGTGGCATTAGGAATATTAAGGAACTTTCAAAAATCACCTTTAACGTTTAAAATTGCTTAAAAAAAAATGGACTTAAGCACTTTTTCCTAATTTCCACAAATATATTTTTAGTATATTGAGCTCCTATTCATAAAATTCCATAAAAACTTTGACTTTAACAATTTAAAATATTTGGTCTCCTACAAAACGGATAATAAAACTTAAGCTTTACCAAACTATAATAATTACTACCTAAAAATGAGCTGAAAGTGTTAAAGATATTAAACTAATGAAGTCCTTTAACTAGATCCTTTTTTTTTAATAAAGTCAATTAAGTTGGTTTCCTTTCTAACTGAAGTGTATAAAAAACCAAAAACTAAAATAAATAGCAAGATACAACTTAGGACGTACTCTGAAAAGTCCTTTTAAGAAATTGTATAGAAGAGTTGGCACAAAGAAGGAGAAGAAAAACCTGATACTGGTACCATATTGATTTTATCAGTTTATTTAACATTTTTTCTGCTTAAAATCCTTGTACTTAAAGTCTTGGAAAATAAAGAAAAAAGCATATACATATGTATATATTTTTTAGTCAATGCTTTTGTTTAGCAAAAGATTCTTGCTTGTTAAGGATATTTGCGAAAGAGGAAGAAGACCAAAATCAGTAGATCCTGTAAATAAATATTCAATGGTGTTAGTGTTTAAATGTTTATAGAAAAGTTTAGTAAATAACTTGTTAGTTTTTATATGCAATAGCCTTTGTTTAAGAATTGTCCTCAAATCTTGGTTTCTCCTCTCTCGCTCTCTCTGTCTCTTTCTTTCGCTCCCCTCCTCTTTCTCTGTAACATTATCTAACAAATCATAAAGGAACATTTTTCTAAAAAAAAACGTAAAACGTTCATTGATGTGTGATTATCCTTTGTGAGATAATGTGGTATTTTTGTGTACAATTGGGCACACCCAGACACACAGTCACACATTTAAAGAGGATGCTTATAATTGTATGTGTGTTCTGCAAATATTTATTAAGAGAATATAAAAAAGAATAAATAAAAATATTTGTAGAGTTTTAACAGGTCCTTTTGCAAAATTTTATTTACTTTTTTTTCTTTTGTATGATTTTCTTTATTTTGATTTTATTTCAAGGGGATGTGTTTGTTTATGGGCTTATTGTATTTAATTCAAGGCACTCAAGTATCAATAATAAATATATTAAATACAAGCTAAAAATAGTTGTTTAGTTTTTTTGTGCACATTTGTTCCAATGTTCTTAAAGAATTCTTTCTTAAAGCGGGAAATTGTAAGACTTTTTAATAAACTCTAGTAAACGTTTGCAACTTTAGAGCGTAATATATCTAGATTTTCCTATATGTCTTACTTTGAAGTTATGTATATGAGAATTGAATTGAATAACCATTTTTCTAAAGTTTCTCGACAAAAATTAGTTTTTCAACGAATATTAAAACAAAGTTCTGAAAAAGTTTTCGGATTTTTTGTTTACAACTTTTATAGGACCTTAAGCCAAACATAAAATTCTGAAAATATTTAAAAGCTGGTAAGAAAGTATAGTCGCTGAAGCACGACTATATTTCATCCTGTACTACAGCTGGTAAGACAGACATCTTTAGACCTACTTGGAAAGTGAGGGTCTATACCAAAATGGGTCTTGTATACTACAGTGGGTCTAAAATCTACATACAAAATATACATAATTGAACTCCTCCGAAACGGCTTGACCGATTGTTATGAAATTTTGTATGTGTATTTGTTAGGTGTGAGAATAGGTCGCAAGATATATTTCATATCACTACAGAGCGTCAAATAGGGCGAGAGGGGTAAAAGCTCCCTCTCCCTATATCTTATTAACTAATCAACAGGGTTTTTTAAGATTTGGCACGCACACACTGTAACATCCAAAAGGAAATAGGGCGTGAAGTAGGGCAAGAAGGGTTAAAGCTTCCCCTACCTATATCTTCTTAACTAAGCAACCGATTTTCTTGAAATTTAGCAGGCAAATAGTGTGACTTCTGGAAGGAACTATAGCCCATAACTTTTATTAGTTAGGGCGCGAAATAGGGCAAGAGGGTTCAAGTTCCCCCTCCCTATATATTTTTAACTAATCAACCGGGTTTCCTAAAATTTTGCACGCAAACACTGTATAATCTAAAAGGAAATAAGGAGTAGGGCGTTTAGTAGGGCAACAGTGGTAAAAGCTCCCCCTCACTATATCTTCATAGCTAATCAACCGAGTTTCTTAAAATTTGTCACGCAGACACTGTAACTTCTGAAAGAATATAGGGAGTAGGGCCGGAACTAAGGCAAGGAGGGTTAAAGCCTCCCTCTCCTTATATCTTCTTAACTAATCAACCGGATTTCTTAAAATTTGGCACGCAGACACTGTAACATCTAAAAGGAAATAGGAAATAGGGCGTTAAATAGGGCGAGAGGGGTAAAAATTCCTCATCCCTATATCTTCCTAACTACTCAACCGGTTTGTTTAAAATTTGGCATGCAGATACTGCAACATCTGAAAGAAATTATACGGCAAAACAACGTTTGCCAGGTCACCTATTTTTTTTTATATGTTATACACATCATCATGGAAAACACAAACGAAAAAAGTGTTTAAGTAGTAAATACCTTAAAAAACGTTTCTCTGTTTGTTATCTTCCTACGCAATTAAAATAAAGAAAATAATATATTATGCATTCGTTGTGCTCGGTTCAGCACATTTATGGTCGCTCGTTTCAGTTGTGCGCAGAGCCTTTTTGGCTAGTAAACAGAAAAAAAAAAATTTATACATAACAAAATACATACATACATATATACAATATTATGTGTTTTAAACAAAAAAAAAAAACAAAAAAATTTTACAAAAACAAAACATGCACACAATACACACACATGCTATTCTTGCTCTGGTCATGCAAATGGCGTAAAAAAGAAAATGCCAGAGTCGAATGCCAGAGACGAAACCAAAAACTGTCGAACAAAAAACTAAAATTTTTGTACAACTTTTCGCTCTTATGATTTGGTTTGATAGCGACTGTTAACATTTAATGAATCAGAAGTAAAATCAACAGTTTTTTTTATTAACTAATGACAAATGAAGGAGTGAAAGAAATGGCAGTTTTTCTACTTTGACTTGATACGCTGGAAAAAACACTAAAGAACATTAAAATATAATGTTCTGTTTTACATCTATTTATATAAAATCCTTTGTGCCGTGCATAAATTCTTTTTTCCCCCAATGTTTTTTTTGAATTATAATTTTTATTTAATTAATCCGGCCAATGCCGGAAGAAAATTTTTCCCATTACAGTTTTCTGTTAACCGCTCTTCTATCCGGCTAAGTCATGCGGTATCTTTTCTTTTCAGGTTCAGGTTGATTTGGATGCAATTAAAACCTTTTTAGATATTCTATTGAATATATTGTGATCCTTGTTTTTACTGATGGCCTTTGATGGTCTTTGTAAATGTTTGAGTTTTTTACGTTCTAGGGAACGAGAACGATGATCTGAAGAACTTTGTTTTGGCGCCATTGAATATTTCTATATTGGAGGCTGAGGCTGTGCCCCATAACTTTATACCGAAGCACCAGATTCTTTAATCTAGTTTAAATTCTTAAAATGGTTTTCTACTTAATTCGAGTTTTCATAAAAGAATGTACTTCTAAGTGTAGAATAACAAAAACAAAAATTTCTCCATTCAAACTTTCTATTGTGGCAATAAAACAAATTTTTGTTAAATTCTTTGCAACTTTTCCTATTTCATGATTCTTTACAGTTTTTATGTACAAATAAAACCAAAAAAAAAAAAACTAAAACTTGTACTTTTCTTTTTCACCTTTTTCTGAAAATTTTTACCATTAATTTTACGCTAGAAAAGCATAAAACACTATAAACGCTATTTTTTAAACACAGTTTTTACTTTTCCTGAAGTTTTATACCAGTTTTTGTTTTTTCATCTTAAAAGTTAAATGTACAGATGCCAGGTTAACCACAAATAAAACACCAGCAATTTGTAGAGCAAAAGTTAGAAAAAAAACTTAAAGTCTATACTTTTTAATAACGTTTTTGTATTTTGTTGAATTTTTTCCTTCACCGTTTTTCTTTTCTACTTAAAGTTAAAAAAAAAACCTACAAGAAATATTAACTCTACACAAAAAACAGCCTTAAGAAAAAGAATCTTTATAGAATTTAGAAAAAAAAATTGTGTCAGTAGAATAAAAAAAAACTGGTAAGAAGGCGTTTGTTAGGAAATTGGAGAAAATATTAAAACAAGTTCTTCATAAATTGGAACATAGAAAAGGGAAAATGTTAATATTTTATAAACTATCGGGTAACATTTGCGCCAGGAGCTTGGCAACATTTTTTGTTTGAGTTTGGTGGCCAAAGGCTATGCAGCACTATGAATAAAGTATAAGTTACCATTTTTGTATATTTTATTTAAACAGCTTTTTTTGTAATTAAAATGGACTTGTTAATAAAAAATTTAAAATATACAAAATAAATAAAGCTTTATTTAAAGCTTTTAATTTTTTGACTTTTGTTCATCTAGTCTTTTCTTGCTTAATATTTAATAAAGTATTACTCGAAAGCTTTCGATAAACATTAAGTATCTATTAAAAAGCTTTAGGCTTAAGGTTGGTGGCATGTCATAACGTCCAGTGTCATAGTGTCCATGGACGTTTTGACACTCCAAAAAGGGTCATAGTGTCCATGGACATTATAACACTTTTGAAAGCGTCATAACGTCCATGGACACTATGACAATTTGCAAATGGACATTATGACACTTTCAAAAGTGTCATTAGGTCCATAACTACTAAAGAAGTTAAATACAAAAAAATGATCTGCATACACCCAGAGAAAAACATGTTTCATTATGGTCACAACCAACAAAACCATTTTTAAAGAAACTAATTTAACCATAATATGGTTGTCGGTGACAATGATTTGGTTAAATGAAACATAATATGGTAAAAAAAATTTTAAAAATGGATTTCCTGCTTTTTCTCTGGGTGTATATATTAAATATATAACGAAAACACTTTTGCGCAAGGATTTTACCTCTATGGTACAACAAACACCGGCTTCGCTAACTAAAGCTTCTCTGCACAACCGGCCTTTGGCTGGGCGCAAGGATTTTCTTCTCTATAGTATAACAAATACCGGCTTCGCTAACTAAAGCTTCTCTGCACAGCCGGCCTAAGGCCGGGCGCAAGAATTTTCTTCTCTATGGTATAACAAACACCGGATTCACTAACTCAAGCTTCTCTGCACAGCCGGCCTTCCGCCGGGCGCATGGATTTTCTCCTATATGGTATAATAAACACTGGCTTCGCTAACTAAAGCTTCTCTGCATAGTCGGCTTTCGTTCCGAAACAAGGCAGATTTTAGAAGCTTAACTTAGCGAAGCCGGTGTTTGTAATACCATAGAGGAGAAAATCCTTGCGCGCGGCCGAAGGCCTGCTGTGCAGAGAAGCTTTAGTTAGCGAAGCCGGTATTTGTTATACCATATAGAAGAAAATCCTTGCGCCCGGCCGAAGGCCGGCTATGATCCCAAATTTGTTTACATTCTTGCTTGCAAGAATTTTTGGCATTATACTTACTTATTTTGATATTTCAAAACAAATTTTGCACATTTTAATATTTTTCATTATAAGTTAAGTTGTGGACATTATGACAATTTGCAAAGTGTCATAACGTCCGCGGACGCTATGACATTTCTTTGATGGACGTTATGACACTTTTAAAAGTGTCATAATGTCCATGGACACTATGACACTTTCAAAAGTGGCATAACGCCCGTGGACACTATGACACTGGACGTTATGACATGTCACCTTAAGGTTTTATAAATATATACGAGGTACTTTCATAATTACAAATTATGAAGTTCTTAAAGGTTTTAAATTTATGTATTTGATGGAAAACGATTTTGAAAACAAAACGATTTTTTATTTATATCATTAAAATTTTTTACAAAATTGTCGAATTTTAACAAAAATACAATTAAATTAAAGCTACTTTTCTTAAGGCTTATTAAATCTAATCCAGTTTTCAGCTTAAACTCGGAATAAGCTTTTTTTTAAATTAAAATTTTTAAAATAATTTTGTTTTATGCCGAACCATGGTTATACCTTATTTGCTTTAAGCTTTCTTAATCATTTTTTGAAAGCTTATTTGGGATTTATTGCGAAATTTATTAAAAAAACTTGTTTATGAATTAAAAACTTTCTTTAAGAGGGACTTTTGGAAAGCTTCTTGAATTTTTATATTTTATTTCAGTTGGGCAATTCCTAAAGTGATATTCATAAAAGAAAGTTAAGTCGGTCAAGCCCGGCAACACAGTATTTAAAAACAAATTTTCTAGAGTGTAAACTATTTGGGACCAATGGACAATAATGGACCCGCCAGAACAAAATTATGTTATGATGTTAGGATTCATGTAAAAGTTCTTTTTCGCTTAATATTATTTTAATATTCCCATCTACTTAAGATTTTTTTACCTTTAAGTGATTTTAGGATGAGGGTTCATATGGGACCTATGATTAATTTTAAAACATCCGACAAAATTTGGGTGGGATTGGATAAGTGGGCGCTGCACAAAATTGATTTTTTGTATCTAAAGGACGGTAATTATATCACTTTCTGTTCTTTTCGCATCCTTGTAAAGGGTTTTAATTTTTGACATAGCCAACCAAATATAGCACTCTTAGTTGTTTTTTCTTTTTTTTTTACATTTTTGTATGTTACTTAAGAGCTTTCTTTTAAAATACCTTTAAATAAAAGTTTTAAATTGTATATGCAAAATCTTTTAAGAGTTATTTTAATTTAAATATGATCTTGATATTCAGACGTTTTGTTTAAAATATCTCTAAAGAGCTTTAAGATATAGTTTTTCTAGAAACGATTTTTAATAAATCTAACAACTTGTTTATTGTACCCTATACCACATGTGGAAATATACCCTGTTTGTCAATCCGTTTGTAATTTCTACAAAATTTATTTGAGCCCCGTTAAAGTATATGAGGGATTTCATGTCAAGTGACCCAATTTTTAAATCGATGTCTTCCGATTTGGATGAAATTTGCACAAAGGTTAGTTCTATTGGATATTAGCTTAGACGCAAATTTTCAACAAGATCGGAAAAGACATAAGCTTTCTTTTGAGCAACAAAAATAAAAAAAAAATTTTAATTAAAAAAAAAAAAATTTTAAAATTTTTAAAAAAAAACCAAAAAAATTTCTTCAAAAGTTTGATCAATAAGCTATCGCAGCTACTTGGGACAAATTTTGCTACCACCAATAGGTAATAAGTAACATTGATGGGAAAGAACTCCTGTTTGGCCAAAATGTCAAACTTTAACCCTCTCTAACTCAGAAACTTTTTGACCGATCTTGGTGAAAATTTGGACGGCTCCGTGCAATAACTCCCAGGTGCAATACGTCCCAAGAAAAAAATGAAATTAGACCCAAAAATTTTTCATACAAATGTGGGAGTAATTTCATTATGAAATAGCTCCCAGCCCTCTCGGTTTTATTTCATTTTTTTGGAAGTTATTTCATTTTTTGCCTGGGAGTTATTTCATAACGAAATAAAATCCAAATGAAATAAGTCCCCGAAAAAATTAACGTGGAAGTTATTTCATTTTATTTTGGTTTTCGGTGTTATTTCATTTGCTGTGGGAGTTATTTCATTTTTTGTGGGAGTTTTTTCATTTTCAATTATTTGCAATTTCTTAAAATTGTTTAAAATTTTAAACGGTATTTATAACAGGATATTTCAAACTATTTGAATACAATGACTTAAGTTTATCAAAGAAGAAAATTTTGCTAATTGCAATTGCAGTGTCTTATGGTTACCGGCTATGCAGTGAAGCTTTAGTTAGCGAAGCCGGTGTTTGTTATACCGTAGAGTATAAAATCCTTGCGCCCGGCTGAAGGCCGGCTATGCAGAAAAGCTTTAGTTAGCGAAGCCGGTGTTTGTTATACCATAGAGTATAAAATCCTTGCGCCCGGCCGAAGGCCGGCTATGCAGAAAAGCTTTAGTTAGCGAAGCGTGTTTGCTTTAGTTTAGTTAGCGAAGCCGATGTTTGTTATACCATAGAGGAGGTAATCCTTGTACCCGGCGTGCTTAAACTGCAGGCAGTTGCCATTGCAGGAGGTCAGGATATAAGTAATAAAATGCCCCATTTGTTGTCAAAATGTCGAGGACTCAATGTTAGTTTTTTGGTAACCTAATATGTAAATATTCAAATAAAACGAATACATATAAAATAAATTTCTTTTGAAGTTGTTTCATTTTTTTTGGGTCTTATTTCTTTTTTTTTTCGATGGACTGTTTTTGGAAGTTATTTCATTAATGTCTTTAAGTTGGGGTTTGTTTCATTTAAGACTTGGAAATTATTTAATTTTTTCTGGGATTTATTTCTTTTTTCCAGTTTGGGACTTATTTCATTTATTTTAGGATTTAATTCATTGTGAGTTATTGCACTGGGACTTATTGCACCTGGGAGTTATTGCACGGAGCCAATAGGACTTACCTTGGGGCAAATTTCATCTTTATCACAAGATATTGATTTAAAAATTGGGTCACTTGACATGAAATCCCCCATATATATATATTCTAAAGTGGGTGAAGATAAATATGTTTTATGACGTAAAACTTTACGTTATTAAAAACGTAGCTGAGCTACGCGTAGCTGATTAAAAACGTAGCTCAGCTACGCATATTTCAGCTACGCGTAGCTCAGCTACGTTTTTATTTAATTTTTTTCTTAATTTTGAGCGGTGTGTATGGGAGAGATATTTTAAATTGCGGCCGAACCAAAAAAGATTACGGAACGGGAGGGGCACCAAATTAGAGGTAATCAACTCTACTTTCGTAATCTTTAATCAAAATTTAAGAAATATAAATTTTTCTATTTTTAAAAAATTCTTTAAATTTTGGCTAGTGCATCTGAAAGAGATTTTTTTAAGTTGTGACCGAACCAAAAAAAGATTACGGAACGGGAGTAGCACCAAATTAGAGGTAATCAACTCTACTTTCGTAATCTTTAATCAAAATTTAAGGAATATAAATTTTTCTATTTTTAAAAAATTCTTTAAATTTCGGCCAGTGTATCTGAAAGAGATTTTTTTAAGTTGTGACCGAACCAAAAAAGATTACGGAACGGGAGTAGCACCAAATTAGAGGTAATCAACTCTACTTTCGTAATCTTTAATCAAAATTTAAGAAATATAAATTTTTCTATTTTTTAAAAATTCTTTAAATTTTGGCTAGTGCATCTGAAAGAGATTTTTTTAAGTTGTGACCGAACCAAAAAAGATTACGGAACGGGAGTAGCACCAAATTAGAGGTAATCAACTCTACTTTTGTAATCTTTAATCAAAATTTAAGAAATATAAATTTTTCTATTTTTAAAAAATTCTTTAAATTCCGGCTAGTGTATCTGAAAGAGATTTTTTAAGTTGTGACCGAACCAAAAAAGATTACGGAACGGGAGTAGCACCAAATTAGAGGTAATCAACTCTACTTTTGTAATCTTTAATCAAAATTTAAGAAATATAAATTTTTCTATTTTTAAAAAATTCTTTAAATTCCGGCTAGTGTATCTGAAAGAGATTTTTTAAGTTGTGACCGAACCAAAAAAGATTACGAACGGGAGTAGCACCAAATTAGAGGTAATCAACTCTACTTTCGTAATCTTTAATCAAAATTTAAGAAATATAAATTTTTCTATTTTTAAAAAATTCTTTAAATTCCGGCTAGTGTATCTGAAAGAGATTTTTTTAAGTTGTGACCGAACCAAAAAAGATTACGGAACGGGAGTAGCACCAAATTAGAGGTAATCAACTCTTCTTTCGTAATCTTTAATCAAAATTTAAGGAATATAAATTTTTCTATTTTTAAAAAATTCTTTAAATTTCGGCTAGTGTATCTGAAAGAGATTTTTTTAAGTTGTGACCGAACCAAAAAAGATTACGGAACGGGAGTAGCACCAAATTAGAGGTAATCAACTCTACTTTCGTAATCTTTAATCAAAATTTAAGGAATATAAATTTTTCTATTTTTAAAAAATTCTTTAAATTTCGGCTAGTGTATCTGAAAGAGATTTTTTTAAGTTGTGACCGAACCAAAAAAGATTACGGAACGGGAGTAGCACCAAATTAGAGGTAATCAACTCTACTTTCGTAATCTTTAATCAAAATTTAAGAAATATAAATTTTTCTATTTTTTAAAAATTCTTTAAATTTTGGCTAGTGCATCTGAAAGAGATTTTTTTATGTTGTGACCGAACCAAAAAAGATTACGGAACGGGAGTAGCACCAAATTAGAGGTAATCAACTCTACTTTTGTAATCTTTAATCAAAATTTAAGAAATAGAAATTTTTCTATTTTTAAAAAATTCTTTAAATTTTGGCTAGTGCATCTGAAAGAAATTTTTTTAAGTTGTGACCGAACCAAAAAAGATTACGGAACGGGAGTAGCACCAAATTAGAGGTAATCAACCCTACTTTCGTAATCTTTAATCAAAATTTAAGAAATATAAATTTTTCTATTTTTAAAAAATTCTTCAAATTTTGGCTAGTGTATTAAGATTACGAAAGTAGAGTTGCACCAAATTAGAGGTATTTATCAATTAGTAGCCTTGGTATACTTCCAACTGCAATATATCGACCCCTTTGCGCGAAACTATCGTTACAAAAACCAAATTTTACAGGAGAGCCATTTTTATACTTTTCTCTCCTATCACTTGCAATATAAATATGAAAATATACATTAAATTTTTGGAGCAACGAAGTGGAATTCACCTACAATATTTTGTCAGGCGACGTTTCTTTGAATGTAGAACAATATTGCATCAAAAACACAATTTCAAAAAAATTGGCATATACGATAATTTCGCGCAAATGGGTCGATATGGGCTCTTGTTCTTCAGAAATTAAATTCATCAATGGGCAGTGAACAAAACAGTGCTAAACATATCGTACGGTTTTGACTTTTTCATATCAAACGACTGCTATTTTTGTGTTCTAATACTGCAACAACTTATTATTTCAATACAATTTACATAGATGTAATCAATTCTTTAATAATTCCATTTTAACTTTAACCCAAACACCGAAGTATACAAAGATGAAACGTTTTTTTTTCTCCTAAAAAGTTGTATTTTTTTAAGATACGAGGTTGAGAAAGTAAGGCATCGATATGTATTATAGAAACACAACAGGTGAATTAAGCCATGGCATTCCTGTACAAATACGCTAATATTCAAACAGACCACTGAGTGAACGATAATTAAATCTAGTTATAAGCAGAGTGAAAAAACAAAAAGTATGTAATTTATCCTATCAAATACGAAATTACAAGGACATATCTCTGCATCTTTCTGACATCAATGATGTGCAAACGTTTGTGTTCTATTACTTACTGAATAGTAACTTAGCAAAGAAAGGCTGTTTTCCTAAACGTGTGTTCATAATGTATCAATACCGTGTTGATGCATTGTGTACTTGAATTTTCACCTACTTTGTATTGTATATGAATATGGTTTGCATCTACATTATTTTAACTGCCTTATTTGCTTTTCTCTGCGCAGTGACAACTACAAAGTTGCATTTCGGAACTAAATGCATTGTCAAAATTTTTATGGTTGCATTTAAGAACATGTTGCCATGTATTACTACAATGCAACATACGTTTAGGAAAACAGCCAAACAGTCGCCACGGATCAGGAACTATTTTCATAATACATACTTTGAAATACTATCCATACATTCAGACTTGTCACAGAAATCAATTCCGATCGAAAGTGATTTCGTTTTATGTGAAGCAAGATACGAAATCTCTTCCACTTTCGATCGGAATTAAATTGTGTGACAGGACCGATTGACTATACAAGAATACAATTTTAATTTGTAAAATGTACATGCACTTGTTGTTCCTCTAAATGGCATCTCCAAATTTACACAAAGTTTGCAAATTAATATTAAACGATTTTGAAATGTATTTTGAGGTTCGATTAATCGATTTCAAAAACCGATATATAAAAAGTCAATCGAAAAATCGAAAATCGTATCTGTCAGGGTTATAAGGAGAAAATATGAAGTGAAAAAATTGGCGCACAGTTTGCGATTTCCACTACATTTCTCAACGTATAGGTTAAAAATATATTGATTAAACATTTTCAAAAAACCATAACCAATAAAACAATAAAAAAAATCGAAATTTATTACGAAATGGAGAATTATTTTATTAATTTATACCTTAAAAAACTATTTTATGCATAAAAATAAATATGCACAGAAAAATTTTAATTTTTTACCTTTTTTTGATTTACAGATAAAATGAAAGAAATTTCCGATTAAATATTAATGTTGTCTTACTTACCGATGATCTTACAGGATTGCTCGAGTCAGTTTGCAAAATGACGAATTAAAAATTATTTTTATTTATTATAACGGATTAAATATCAAATTTAATTTGTATTAAACTTTGTTCACAATCAGAGCAACAATTTCGTTTTTACTTCTTTTTTCTTCCCAAAGTATTTCATATATTTTCCTTTCATTTTTAGAGCAAAAATGTAACTAAAATTTTTTTTAAAAATGTAACTAAAGTTGATTTTAGTCTAGTGTTTCCGACGTTTAAAATAATTTTATTTAGTTTTGAATGAAAATTTTAACATAAAGAATGTGAAAACAAAAAGCATGTTGTATTTGCATGTAGGTACTTATGAGGACAGAAGTTGATTTAACGATGTCCGTCTGTCCGTCTTTGTCCGTCTTACGTTTTCCATGTTTCCAGGTTGTTTTACATTTATGTCACATAAAATTCACAATTTCTTGCTATTGAAATTCAGTAAGATCAGTTTACAAATGGCTGAGGTATAACATAAAACCACAACTGCTCAAATTTTTCCAAAAAAAAAAAAAAACCCTTGTGGTTGTTGGTTTCTTGTTCTTTTATTTTAATGTGTTTAATTTTACGTATAAACCCCATACACATTTATGCATGTGCATGATATGACGCTCAAATTAGGAAACAAGCTCGTAGACACAATATATTTTAATTAAACGCTTTTTCAGTAAAGGTAGAGGTACATAACACGCGTTAATTCGTCAACGTTTGTCGTGCGTTAAAAAATTTTAGCGCATGCAAAATTGCAAGTTACACAACGAGCGTTACAAAAGCCATTCCTGTCAGCTGTTTTTTATTTGTTTTCTTATTTGTGCATTGAAAACGGATTCAAAAGTACCCAGGAAAAACTTTTTGAATTTTGGTAATAGGTAGCCATGTCATACGTTACCTGGCAAGTAGTTGTCATTACAATTGTCATTGTTCTGACAACTTCAATAAGTACTTACTAGTAATGACCTCAGCAACAACTTATTACTTCTATTATTTTCACAACTGAATATTTGCTTACTAATAATCAGCTCAATAACTACTTATTAGTTGTGTTGTTTTCAGTACTGACCTTTTACTTACTGGTAACGTACTCAAAACCTACTATAAGGTCTATTAACTAGTGATTTTTTGGCTTTTGGTAAGTATATTATAAGTACTTACTAGAGTTGTCAACCGATTAAAAATAATTCGATTAATTGATCAAACAAAACAAACTCTTGTTCGAATAATTTTAAAATGCCGATTTTCGAATAACGAATAAATCTATTAAATTGCGTCGATTAATGGAACCATTTTTTTATTAAAAAATAAATTAATAATAAAAGACTAATAAGAAATAAAAGCTTAGAATTTGATTTGTTCTCATATGTTTTTAGCGATTTTATACAAAATGTAGGAAAGGTAATCAATATTGTAGCTATAGCCCTTATTGTAATTAATTTCAATGTTCAGTTAGCAAAAACCGTGTTGATTATTTATAGTATTTAAGAAATGTATTTTATGTTCTTATTAAACAAATCTTTCACAAACAACTGTAACAGCTGTTTTATTTTTAAATTTAACGTTAACAATTTTCAAGAAATGGGATCTTTCACTCTCGGGTAAAAAAATTAGAAATAAACAAAAAGCTAAAAAATAAAGAATTGATTTATAGAAATCATATCATATCAAAGTAGAAAATATTGGTATTATATTTGTGGTCACAACCCATAACAGCCTAACTCGAGTTAGGACACAATTGAATTAGTGTCATCGTATTCAGCGTGTCTAAATCTATTTGATATAAATGTTTATGTCTGTTATAGGAAGGCAATTAACCCTAAAAACCCTAAAAGCTTAAGTTATTTTTTTAAATGACTGTTAAGGTATAATCGCCTAATTCAATTCAGGATAACAAGATATATAAACTTTTTTTTTTCATTATCAACTTAATTCATTGTCAACTTAAGTCGTTATTATTTAAGCTTTATGAATTGTTATATAGGAATAACAACCTAGCTCAAATGAGAGATCGAATCTGAAAAATGTTGGCATAGAGTAATAAGTTATGTGAATTTAGGCGCACTGAAAGTTTTTTATTTTATCTGGTATAATAGCCTAACTCAACTTTAACTTTTTTCCAAAAAAAAAGCCGTTTCCTGATTTTCAGTGAAGATTCCAAACTTAAAACTGTTGTACTAAAAATATTGAAAAACAGACAGCAAAATGTTGATTTAGCTAATCAAAGCCGTTCACAATACATTTGAGATGATTAAGATGACAGTTGATTAAGAAAAATACACAACAAACTAATTTATATTTCTTTAAAGTATTAAAATAGATAAAAAAAAATGCTTTAATAAAGTTATCAGAAGATTATTCTTAACATATCCATGATAAAATTGTGGAAATTTATAAATTATTTAAGGACAAAATAAAAACATTAAGAAGACATCGTGGTCGGTTGAACGAGAGGGGGGGGGATACCTTCATGGTGGCTCAGTTTGAAGTATGTTAAGAGGATTCTAGGTGATTAATGAAGTGATCAATTTGAAGTGATTAACAAATCACTTCAAGTTATGGGTAATCATCTCGATTTTGATGAACGTTCGAGTTGCTTAAACGGGTAAGAGCCCAAGTGTGAACATAGTATAAGTTGCACAATATTACAATTGAAAACGATGTAGCAGAAGATAATCCAACGGCATCAAAAAATGCCGAACTTGTTTCGAAAATCCATAGTTGTAGCGGACTATTTTCGAATTAAGGATTTTACGATTCCTTAAAGTAATAAAATGACATGGATTTGAGATGAAAAATTGTTCGCATCAAAAAAAAGAAGAAGTCATAGTTGATTTTAGAAAAACTAAAGAAGAAAATGGAAGATTTTCCGTATTTGTAAATTAATGGACGAATGTATCTTATTTAAAATTGTTTTTAAAACTAATTTTTTGTTCGATATTCTCATCGATTAATCGAATAAGTTTTCAGATTTAATCGTTTGATCGAACGAACAAAAACAAAAATTTGAATTATTCGAACAAAGCTGAAAGGCGAATAATTGACAACTCTAGTACTTACAATTCAACTTACTCGTAGTTAAATAATAACCAGATACTTTTTGACTTCTAGTAAGCGTCTTATAAGAACTGAATTCTGTGGACACGTCGAACAAAAATAAGTACAGTCAAATCCCGATAATTCGTACCCCGATAAATCGTAATTCCCGATAATTCGTAATAAACTGTCGGTCCCTTGAAAAATTCTCGTTAATTCGTAAAATTTCTATACATTTTGGTCCCCTCGCTAATTCGTAATTTTTTTTAAAATAAATTCTTCTTTGCCTCTTATAAATCGCAATTGTTTGCTAACTACCACTGATAATTCGTAATAAAAACAACATAAACATTGAAAGAATGATTTTTTGCTTACCGCAATTTTTTTTTTTTGCTTTTGCTTGTGTGTGTGTTTATTTTCTTAAGATCAGTTTGTTACATGAATAATTTTTATATATTTTATTTTCAACAATTGTTTTTTATGTTTTTTTTTATCGTTTTAGTTAATAAATTAAAAAACCCCGTTAATTCGTATTTATTTTATTTTAACCCCGTTAAATCGAAACCCCGCTAAATCGAAAACCCCTATAATTCGTAAGAAATGGCCGGTCCCTTGCGATTACGAATTATCGGGATTCTACTGTAGTTATTCAGCCGAAAAATTAGTAGTGTTTATTTTCTCCAACAATACTTGCTAGCCTACCAGGTTAAAGTTTTTGCTGGTAATATCAAGATTTTATTATTTTATTGAATTTACTCTTTTTATATAAATATTGTATGTTTTTTAAGTTCTTGAATAAGTTTTTCTTTCATGATTCACAAATTGGTTAAATTATTTTTTTTATTGTCAGCTGATAACTTGTCAAAAATACACAACTCGTTAAAAAGTTCAAAGTTAAACAACTTTCTGGCGCAAACGCGTCAAAATATTCTGCATGTAGCTTGTTCTATGACAATACACTAGTTTAACTTTTTTTGACAGAAGTCTACAGAGCGCACGCGCACTAACGCGTGTTATGTACTTCTACCTTAAAAGCGTTCGTAGCCGAGTTGTCTAAGTTCTCGTTTGGGACTCAAGAGGTTGCTAGTTCGTATCTGAATTGTTCCAGTTTTTAAAAAAACGAATTTAAAACAAATTTTAAACATCAGCTTTGGCAAAAGAGGAAAAGGACTTATATAAATTTTTTGATTTTTTCATATTCTACGGCATGACGAAATGAAAAGTTGTTTGTTCTTATCTCACCATGGTGAAGGGTATATAAGATTCGGCATAGCCGAATATAGCACTCTTACTTATTTTTTTTTTACTTTTGTAATTGAAATTCATTATTTTTATATTATTATTTATTTTAAAGTGATTTGTTTTCCTATCACAATTTATCCTCTTTTTACCTTTTAAGAGTATATGCTTGCTATGGACTTTTCAGCAACCTTGAAAATATTCTTTAGAACAGACAAATCCATTTATATTTCGTTTTTTTCTTTCAAAAGTCTCATTCAACTGAATTACAATGAAATCTTTTGTTGTTTAAATATTCAATGAATATTTAGAATTTTTTTTTAGGAAAAACTTTACTTATTTGAACACTTTTCCGAATTTCGTTTACATAAGAGTATTTAAATATAAAAAACTTTTTTTTCGTTCTGTTATTTTGTTTGCCAGGACTATAAAAAGAGAAAAGTTACTTTGAGTATTGATGTAAATATTGTACAAATTTAAACAACAAACAATATTTCTTTAAGTTGTTTACAGCTTGTTGTTTGTTGTTTTTCATATTTTTTTCTAAATTTTTTAAAAAAAAGTATTCAAAAAAGGAATGTAAAAAGTATCGACAGTAAAAAGGTTTTGGTTCTTTCTAGAAGCTTCTTAAAATTCTACACTTGAGTTAATATCAAATTGTATTAAAATATAATTTTAAAAGATTGCTGCAAGTAAAAAATTTGGCTATTTTGTGTTTGATGTTTTGAGTAAATCTGGATTTGAGATTGGAATGTTTTAGTGTATAATGAAATGGTAAATTCAGTGAATATTTGCCTTATTTTAATATTTCTTTGTCAATTTTAAAATTATTTTTTTTTTTGAATAAACTTTTAGGAAAATGTACAAATGATAGGCCTCGTTATTTTTACGTAAATGTATACTTTGCTGGTCAGATTTTCTTCACCAAGCTTATGTATAAATGTGTACATTTACTTAAACGCTAAAAAATTTATTAATAAAGCAAACATTTCTTCGGCATTACCATAGAAAAGTCTACTTTATGTAATGTAATGCCAGCAAGCAATTAGAATTGTTGTCTAATAGTCGTATACATATGTATTATTTGCTTTTTTGTATTTTGACGTTAAGCGCAACTAAAGGGTTATTAAATTTTAAGGGCCGATGTTGATTTTGAATAAAACAAAAATAATTTAGGAAATAATTGTCATTTCTTTTTATTATGATAATATTGGTATGGTTAAATTATGTATAAAACAAAATATCGGCCAAATGGCCGCCGCGACCTCCATCCGATGGTCCAAATTTTCGATGACGCTGAGGCATAATTGAGGTTCTATGCCGTTAATGTGCCGAATTATCCTTTCGCTCCTGAATTGCTGGCTTTTCAAAGTACACCTTTTCTTTCAAATGACTCCAAAGAAAGAAGTCTAACGGTTTCAAATCGCATGTTCTGGGCGGCCAATTGACATCGCCACCACATGAGATAACATGGCCATTGAATTTGTTGTGTAAAAGAGCCATTGTTTCGTCCTGTCGCAACCACATATCGTCCACATCCTCCAATTCGCGCCATAAAATGTTCGTTATTATATCACGATAGCGAACACCATTCACAGTAACTGCCTGACCGGCCTCATTTTGGAAAAAAACGGCACGACGATATTGTCAGCCCATAAACCGCACCAAACAGTCACTCTTTTTGGGTGCGCTGGTTTTTCGACCATCACTCTTGGATTATCATTCGCCCAAGTGCGACAATTCTGCTTATTGACGAATCCACTGAGGTAAAAATGTCCCTCATCACTGAAGATATGCATTTTATGCAACGCCTATTTTCATAAAAAGCCTGAATAACTTCAACGCGTTGCTCTATTGTGAATCTTGCCATTGTTCAAATTGAGTAAGTCTGAACTTAAGAAATGTTAAACGAAATGCAGAAAAGAACTTGACGATTAGGTGTGATTTACATTCACATAAGTTCTACATTAAGTAACCAAAATGGAAAACATTGGCCTCAAATACAAGCTTATTTACTTGCTGGCGTTACGTTACAAAAAGTTGACTTTTCGATGGAAATGCCCATATGACATTTTTTTTAAATTTTAATACGAAACTCACAAAAAACAAAAGCTTAAAGTTAAAAATTGCTAGCAGTTTACGTTCGTTGGCATCTTCCTTTCTTTCCAGAATTTGAGTTCCTTGGCTTTAATAAGAAAGTACCAACAGTTTTTATATAGGGTCTCATTTACTTTGGACCCTGCATTTATAAGTATATGTTTCAAAGTTCAATATTATAGATTAATCAAAAACTACCACATGAAAACCCGAAAAGTAAACAAAGAAATTTAACTTCCCGTAATTCAACTTGTTGGTACTTTTTTTCTCCCCATTAAAGTATCAGATATTTCAATATTGTATAAGCAGTTTGAGCCCATAATTTTTTGCGTTAATGTCAATTAATGAAGAATAATGTTTTGTAAAAAAAGTACCACAAATAGGTACGATTTTCACCACTTTATCGCTCGAATTTTCAAAAAGTACCAAAATGATATCTGTATTTCTTAGACAAATAACTAATTTTTGTTTCTATATTTATTAGTTTAAAAGACAGATGGGGTGAAAAAAAGTTCCAAATTACAGTTTTTACCCGTTTACTCTCCAAAAGGGGCGAATATAAAAAAAGTACCAGACAGCTTTCCGCTTATATTTTAAGTGAACAAAGATAAGAATTAAATTTATTTTTGCATCTTTTTATTTAAGGATATATAGAATTAGCGAATTTATACGTTTTTACCTTTTTTCCAACCCCTAAATAATGCAGTTTGCAAAAATCCCGTCCTAATGGATCCCTTTAGCGAGAGACCAACCTCCGTTGCAAATTTCTACTTTTATATGGATAATATCTGTACTCTCAAACCCTCTTAATTGATTTTCGTTATTAGTTCATTACGTCACATTCTAAAGCTCTGCAGAAGTCTTTTTATTTAATATTAATTCTAAATTTGCTTGATAACATTTTCTTTCCTAATTTAAATTCATATAGAATTTCTTTTTACAAGTCAAGCATAATCCGAAAATATCCTACTACTTTCAAAGTCAAAAGTTAAAGCAAAAAAAAAATATTATACAATTTAAGCACGAACTTTTCACTTTGATCAAAGAATTAATTTAAATGATGCAGATGTCATATTTCATTTAAATTGGGAAAAATAAGAAGGCATGTCATTTAAAATTTGTTTAAAAGAAAGTTCTATGGAAATGAAAATTATCTTAAGGGATAAATTACTTATTCAGAATACACTCACACAGAAAAGTACACGCGAACACACACCAATAAAAATACATATTGAAAATAAAATTCTATTCTGAGAAATAAATGAAGCATAAAATACGGCAATAACTACAAAAATTTAAATGATTAATGAAAATTAGACAATAAATGTATTTTAGTTTATTTAAGTTCACAAAAAGGCAAAAAGGGCGAGAGTAAAGATTAAAAAATTTAAAAAAACAACAAATGATCCTGTTACTTAAATAAATTTTTTCAAAAAGGATAAATAGTTTAGATTTTACGTGAGTACCTCTTTTAAGTTCAATCTCACGGTGGATCTCAACCACGTACTAATTCAGTTACATTTATCAAATGCCCCTGTGTTGGTAGGATCATTCAATCACACACAGGTCGCAATTTAGGTATAAGGAAAGAATCTCAAAACCTCCCCTTGTTTAGGAGTTGGAGCTATCTAGATCTCCGCTGCATAGGGTGATCCAAGCAGTTTCAAAAAGAGATCCCAGGATCAAAGATCCCAGGATCAAAGCACCAGCAGCCACCACGTGTACCCGGGGGCTGTATGACTTTCTGTGGCACCTAAAATAACAATTTGCAAGTGTGCTTAGGTAAACACCCCAGACTCAAGAAATCCGTAAACTTCAAGAGCACTGTCATTTCACATGTCCTGGCATTCTAGTGACCTGCATCAGCCATAGTACTCCCATAGATTTTCAATGTCCGAATGAAGATATCAACACGACAGACCTAGTCCGGCCATGCCCATCGAGCCACTACCATTTCTCGGTCTCGAAGGACTTCATGGTAACGATTCTACTGTAGGAAAGAAATACTTTTCTTCTGATATCTCCAAACGGCTTCACTATGATAAGCGTACTGTCACAAATACATAGTTCATTTAATTTTCCACAAATTCATTTCATTTCTATAAAGAAGAAGATTTTTATATATATTGCGCTTTGTTGATTGCTCTAATCAATTGGCAGTTATGCAAGGGTGGATTCATCCTAAAGCACTTTACTGTGTATTTTGATATAGGCCACCTTTTGGTTCCTTGCGGAACCCAGGCGTGACTATTTTCCTTCTAATAGGCCATGCACCACATTACTAAGAGGGGATCCATCTTAATATTTAATTAGGTTAGGTTAGGTTCCATGGGCAGCCATCAAAAAGACAGCTCACTTGGGTCCTTCATTGGTCCCTTTGTGATACCCGGCGCTAATGCCCATCCCTTAGAGCAGTTGCTCAGATGGCGTCACTGCAAGTTCCAACCACTTCGTCTTTCTAGTGAAGAGAAGGAGTGATTTTAGTTCCATCCTGGACAGATCCCCAAAGAAGAAAAAACACCGGTTCCCCCAGGTATACTTTCCTAATGCCCCGCAATCCAGGGTAATGACAAAGGAAGTGAAGCACAGTCTCCTCTTCCTCCTCGTTCTGACAACTCCTACAGTAGTCGTTAAATTCCAGACCCATTCTTCCAGCATGAGTCCCCACCGGCCAGTGTCCAGTCAAAACCGATATCACCGTCCTAATCTGGTTCCTGCTGAATATTTAATTAGTCCTAGGACATTTTTATCTAATTATTTGTTATTATAACAAAGAGTTAAAATGCAATCCTCTAAGTATTTTTTTCATCCTCCATGAGGAGGAAAGTATAGTTTCATAATATTTTAACCCTGTTCCTTAGCCAACTGGAAATATCCAGTTGTTACCGGGAGCCGCCTCGCGGAGGCGGAACATAGGTACTTGATGCCAATCTGATGGCTTGTGAGGCACATCAGACTGACATCTTTGGTTCCCTCAAAAAGGATAAATCGGCAAATGCAAAACTGTTGAGAACACTTTCCTCCTCTGCTTGTCAAAAGATTTGATATAAATGTATCTAGTCATAAAGAAGCGCAGACATTACAAAATCGATCTTACGTTGCAGTGATTTGGTGATTTGCACGTTCCACATTTAACAACTTGTCAAACCCCAGTACGCGCCTTCTTCTGTATGCGACTAAGTATTAAAAGCCTGCAGAAACGTATTGAAATTCAAACACACAACAAAAACAAATACGTGTACGAAACGTTTAAGTACAACCAGAATGACACATGCTATGCGTTTCTGTTCGTCGCACAAAAATTCAAAAAACTACTCATCAGATAGTACTTGCTGGTTTCACAACATTGCAGTACAGTAAACAATTTTTGACTATACTCGTAGTATTTGAAAATTACCTCGTACACATACAAGTAACTTATGATGTTTACTTGTGTATCGTATATGACTTATGAATACAGAAAAGTGTTGTTGCGGAAATTATGAAATGAACGTACAAAACTTACATAATATTTCGTGCACAGATTTATCAAACTCATATTAAAAAAAATAAGGAATGTGTATATTTATTATTTCAGCGTGTACGTTTCATTCCATTGTTTAGTCTTGAGAGAATTTTTATACCCGCACTTTTACTATAGTGAAGCAATTTTTTTTACTTCTACACGTTTAAGCACTTACGTAATTTGGTCGTCTACACTTCTCTACAGTATTTGTTTGTGGCAGCGACACTACAGTGTAAAGTTTGAGCAAACTTTTTCCAAAAATTGCCTTAAATGAACTTAAATTTTGCTAAATAAAAATAGAATTCTAAACGGCTAAATTGATAACACTGAAATACCTATGCAAAGAATTTTTATTTGTCTAAAGTAAATTTCATAAACAGCAAAAGTTCAACTGCAGATAACCTTGAACTTGTAACATGATATTCAAGATTTGCTTTTGTTTTTTTCATTTTAAAATTCATATTTTAATATTCTATAAAAAAAAAAAATACATACAGAATTTTCTTTTTTTAATGTAAATGATTTTAAGTTGTGATAACCTCTAGATAACCTGGTTTCACGAGCTCGTGTATATTATAACAACCAGGCAGGTTGTAAATGTAACTAAGACTAAAAGTCTGGCAAGAATATTATCTTTCATAAAAAAACATAATACATGTTTTTAGGAATTTTTGTATTATCTAAACTTGTGTTTAGTATATTTTGCATAGGACTTAATATAAATATTTTCATACATACGACACACGTTTCTCACTGAATGCAGTCAAGCGGAAGGTTGAAGTGATGACGAAAAAAATTCGTAAAATAAAAAAATTATTAAAATGATTGCTAAATACAGTGACGGAAAATACAATAGGTAACTTATATTAAGTGCACATACAATATTCGTTTACATTTACAGTCAGGCAAGCAGGACATCGTTAGATCGTTTCAAATCGTGATCGGTTACCACAGCAAAAAATTAAAATTTATTTAATTTGAAAAAAATTTGTGATATGAATTAAAAAATTCTTAAAATTTGTACCAGAAAACAAATTAATTTAATCAATTAAATGTTTTAAATGTTTTAATCAAGTGAATAAAACGTTTAATTGACTTGATTTAGTTTTTAATTAAAACTGATTTTATTTTTGATTAATGCTTTAATTGAAAAACAAGAATAGCGAAAATATTTTCTATGTAATAAAAGATGAGTCTAGGATCTATATTTGCAATTGCTACACACATCAGCATAAACCACTTTTTTAAGCACTAGAAGCAATGCATCGACAACAGTCAGCAACAATCGGTTGGTTAACATAAGCAATAAATTTATATTAGGGATTGCTATTCGGTTTTTACCGAAATGGAAACCGCGGTTTTAAATGCCTAAAATCCGAAACCGAAAACCGACAAAAAAGCTCGGTTGTGTGAATATAGAAAAAACTCATATTAACGAACTCCTGGGCAAGGCTGGGACTACTTTTATATGTATGGAGTTAATTCTTCGAAAAAACGTAAAGAAGAATTCTTATGTCTTGTGTATGTGTTGTAATTATTGTCTCTTTTTGTATTAAAAAAAAAAAAAACGATATAAATGATGGTTACAACTCACCTTAAAAATCACGTGTGTACTTTTCTCTATATCAAAACTAGAATGTTCTACAAAATTATGACAGCAGATCTTTTACAATAAATTAGTGATGTCAACTCTACTGATTGATACAACAATTTACTTTTTGTACGTTTCATTTTGATTTTATTTACTGCAGTGTATATATAATAGGGAAGGACCTGGCCAGACCCAGGTGTACACAATATGCACAAAACTTTCATTTGGCCAATTTCGACGCCCACGTTGTTTTAATTTACACTTTTTTTTGTCATTTTCTTGTAAAAAATACTTTGGATGCGGAATATATAAAGTCTCGTACTCATAAAAAAAACCGTCAAGCAATGCCTGGCCAAGCACAGGTTTACACTTAAGTGTTAATAAAATATGTTTATGTATAAAGTTTAACTTTGTTATTTTCAAAACCGAAAACCGAAACCGCGGTTTCACATTTTTACGGGTTTTAGCAAACTCTTCTTTATAAAACTACAAAAAAAAAAAAAAAAACCTGTTACCCATGTTCTGACTCTTTGGTGCGGAACTTCTCGCATCGACTAGATGTGAAACAAAATATTCCATCGTTTCTCGAAAAGTGAGAAAAAAGTGTGTTCGTAACTCATGTCGAAAACTATCAAAAGAGATAACGTCGTTGCGTTATAAAAGTCATAATATTACACTCGAAGCCGATGTGAAATTGCAGACGTTGATAACGCCAGTCACAAATATCGTTGACGGCGACCAAAATTTACTAAAACTGAAACATTTTCAACATCGGTGGCGATAATACAACCGTCGCACATAGGGGTTTTTTGCCAATCTAGCCGGACATTAAGCAAAAAATTTTTTTTAAGAAATGGAAAAATTTAAGTACGCAGCTCGACAGACAACAAAGTTCTGCATCGTATAGTGAATTTTCAAGTCTTTTGCTTGAGATTTGTGGTTTTGGGACACTGTTAAAACCAGGAAAGTTGATTAAATTGCATGCGTGTTCATTGACTTTTTACGGTTTTGGGAGGTTTACAATATATTTTTTTGTAGATAAACGAATAAAGATTTTACATTGAATTTTTTTTCTGTGAAAGACTATATAAACAGCTAATTATGAAAATTTTTAGAAAAATTTTATTTGAATTTTTTATGATAAAAAAATTAGTACGAAATTAAAAAAAACGATTTTTTTGTTCACTTTTTTGTAAAAAAAAAAAATTTAAAAGGTTTTTGAAGGTGAGTTCCGCTGAGTTCTTAAAAATTTTATACATCACGATAAAATTTGAAATCTCTACTTTTAAATTCAAAAAAAAAACGTTGCGCGTTGTTGCGCCATTTTTTTTATGATTTTTTGAAAATTTCACCTTTTTTCTGTTTTTGCTCATCTTGCATAGGTACATATGATAGAAACCCTTTCGTCAGTCATAAAATGTTTTGGTTGTACGTAGATGGTTTTTATTTAAATTATTACATATAAGCCTAATATTACCTGTGTAAAAAAAGGGATGTGCGAAACAGTAAGTAACGGGTTTTAACCACATGTGCGGCCGCTAAAGGACGTCATTTAATAGAGCAAACAAATTTTTTTACCTTTTTTCTGTTTTTGCTCATCTTGCATATGTACATATGATAGAAACCCTTCCGTCAGTCATAAAATGTTTTGGTTGTACGTAGATGGTTTTTATTTAAATTATTACATATAAGCCTAATATTACCTGTGTAAAAAAAGGGATGTGCGAAACAGTAAGTAACGGGTTTTAACCACCTGTGCGGCCGCTAAAGGACGTTATTTAATAGAGCAAAATAAATGTACCTGTTTTGCATAACTTTTAAAATCATTAACAACAAAAATAATATATAATAAAAAATCAAATCTGGGCTCTAGGTACTTAGTTTTTTTAAATATATATTGTGGTTTTTGCATAAAATTGTTATCAGAACCATTTTGAAGCTTCGAGAGTAAAATGGAAAAAGTGTATACGAATTTAGAGTTATTCCAAATTATACAAGAATGTAGTTCTAAACTCGTTGAAGAGAAATTACAATTTTTAGTTAGAAAATTGTGCGAAATTTCAAAATGTCAGGGAGATAGTGACATATCAGTAGTAAATCAATGCTTAAAGAAATTCAAATATTTTTTTATATTATATGTTTTGGAAATTAGCAAAAAAAAAAAAATTTTACAGGGTCGTTCCGGGGGGGGGGGGGGGTGTTTGGAGGGATATCTCCCCCTACCCATTAAAGTTCAAAAATTTAATTTTTATAGTATTAAGGCGTTAGTAATCTATTTCTTTTAATATTTACATTTTTTTTAAATATTATTTTATGTAACCGCCCTCAAAAGGGGGCGGGGGGCGAAAAGTGTAATTTTACGATCTCATGGGTCTTATTTTAGGTTTTTTAACTTTCGCCGACGTTAAAAGTTGCATTTGCCAAACAAAAGTATGGGAAAAGTTTAAAAAAAATTGCATTTTTCAGAGGTTGGATTAGTTCTTCTAGGGGGAACATTTTCCTCCTTGGTCCGATTTTATTTATTTTTTAGGTTTACCTGCCTATGACAATATCACATATTTCTGCCAAGTTTCATCGATCTAGGGGCACTCAATAACTTTTAAGAAGCAATATAAGCTAAAACAAAAAGTAATGTCCGGCTAGATTGGCAAAAAACCCCTATGTGCGTCGGCTACACCAAATAATGTAAAAGACGACTAGGATGTTTGCTGTCTACAAAATGGCATTGAAAACATTAATTAAACAATGAAAAAATCTGCCAAGAAGAAAATACTTACCTTTTGCATGTTTTTTATTTTTATTTATTGAACAGTTCGGTTTGTGCTTTGTTGTGATACAGACGTGTATTTTAGCCCCGCATACGATTGGAACTATTAATTAATCACATTTGATTTTGTAATATAAGCAGCGAATGGACGCTTAAAAAAAAATAATATACGTATTTTGTTATTTAAATTATTTAACATAATAGTGAACAATTTAAAACGATTAAATAAAATAAAACAGTAAAAATAAATACGTATGTATGAATGTTCATACATGTGTATACATATTCTGAACAAAAACATTAAAATTTCTTGTTTTTTTGTTGTTGTTGTAAAATACAATAAATAATAAAAATATTAAAGCAAAGCAAAACGGTGAAAAACAAAAACAACTCTTTGCATGAGTACGAACAGTGAAACAACACTAAGACAAAATGAAAGAAACGTTTACGTTTTAGTTCAATCAAACGAAAATAATGCGGAAATAAATAAAACTAAACAAAATAATATAAACTATTTAACGGCTAAGCCAATTACTAGAACACGTTCCCTATCACCCTCGGTGTTTACAAAAACAGTGGATAGTGACTCATTAAAAAAACTACAACTAGATTTGGTGACAAGTGTTGCCAGGCCAGCAAGTATTGCCGTGACGTCAGAAAAAAATTTAGTGGGAAATGAAACCATGAACTTAAACACAAATGCAATGGAAAACCCCCCTGTAAAAAGCTGCCAAAAGCCTACAATACAAGTTGGTATGGACAGGTACATAACAGTGCTTAAACGGGGACGCAGCCCTACCTCTGCAGCAGTTGCTTCGGCCTCAAAAGTACCATCTTTTGATAAAATAAATACACAAAATCGTTTTGCGATTCTGGAGGATGAATCCTCTGAAGCACCAAACGTCATTAAATCGTCTAAGCCACCCCCGATATACCTTAGAGAGCAAAACTCTAATGAGTTAATAAAAAGTTTAATTTCGGTGATTGGTGAAAATTCCTTTTATGTAGCTGCAATAAAGCGCGGTATCATTAACGAGACTAAAATACAGGTGAATCACGAGGATGATTTTCGAAAGGTAATTACAGTATTTGAGACTCTGAATAAAAACTTTTATACTTATCAACTGAAGAGCAGTAAAGGTCTTCAGGTAGTAATCAAGGGCATTGACTCATGCGTAGACCCAGAAGAGGTTAAAACATTCTTAGAAGAAAAAGGCTTCAAGGTAAAGCATGTAGTAAATATTAAAAATAGAGAAAAAATTCCCCAACCACTCTTTCGAGTTGAGTTTGAACCCGGCGACGTAAAACTTAAAAAAAACGAAACACATCCTATTTACAATTTAAAATATATTCTCTACAGAAGAATAACTATAGAAGAGCCGCACAAAAGAAATGGTCCCGTTCAATGTTTAAACTGTCAAGAGTACGGTCATACTAAGGCATACTGCTATTTACCCCCTGTCTGCGTAGTATGTGGTGAACTACACGGTACAGTTTCTTGCGATAAGTCTAAAACCGACCCCAACGTAAAAAAATGTAGCAACTGTGGCGGTAATCACACTGCCAATTATAGAGGATGCCCTGTATATAATATCGTCAAGCAGACGGTTGGACCAAAAACAAATACCCCTCAAATGCAGGTTGCAAATCAAGTAAACACAAATGCAATTCAAGCCCCCCAGCCTAGTAATAACAGAACCTCTTACGCTAACGTCCTAAAATCAAACCATCAGCCAATGCAAGGTGCTTCGCCAAGTAATGATGAAACTCCGGTTTCTAATTTTAGTCGCTTAGAAAAAACCATGGAAACATTAGTGCAAACGGTAAATAATTTTACGAACACAATGGGTAATATGATGCAGGAAATGCTTAGAATGCAATCGATGTTATTGCAAGCTGTACTTAATAAACCATGAACTGTTTAAAAATTTGTTTTTGGAACGCAAACGGCATCCGCCAACATAAAAATGAATTAGAATACTTTCTTAAAAATAAACAAATTGATGTCATGATGATTTCTGAAACTCATTTGACCTCAAGAAATACGTTTAAAATAAATGGTTATATACTATATGATACCAAGGACCCTCGAGATAGAGCTTGTGGAGGTTCTGCCATTTTAATAAAAACCCGAGTGAAACACTACCTAATGTGTGATCATCGTGAAGATTATCTCCAAGCAACGAACATTTGCGTTGAGGAATTAAATAGAAACCTAGTAATTTCATCGTTATACTCCCCGCCTAGATTTTCAATATCGGAGGACCAATATTATAAATATTTTAAATCATTAGGACCGTGTTTCCTAGCCGCTGGCGATTATAACGCTAAACATACCTTCTGGGGGTCGCGACTTATAACACCAAAGGGTCGTGTTTTATTTAACACAATTTCTAAAATGGATTTAAATGTGGTAGCGAGCGGACAACCAACATATTGGCCCACTGATCATCAAAAAATTCCAGATGTCATCGATTTCGGCGTGGTTAAAAACATTCCCATAGAAACGATTCATGTTGAAGCCTCCCTAGATTTATCTTCCGACCACACACCTACAATTGTTACTATAATGAACCCCAATAGAATTGTACCTCCGACGACAGCTACGCAAATTAATTGGTTAAAATATAAAAAATATCTCAGTACCCATTGCACAGAAAATATTCCGCTCAGTACACCGGATTATGTAGATCGCTCTATTGACAATTTTGACAGTTTTCTGAAACTAGCTGTTCAACATTCCAATATTGTCCCCAAAAAAACAAAAACTATTAAAATATATTCCACAGATGTCGAGCATCTTTTGTCTGAAAAAAGGAGGGCTCGAAGAGATTGGCAATTGCACAGATCCCCTCAACTTAAGAACTTACTTAAAGAGTGTACAAAAAGACTTAGAAAGTTACTGCAGACTAAGAAAACGGCTTCTCTGGAAAAATATCTTGAGGAACTTGATGCAACCCCACAATCAAACTACTCATTATGGCGCGCAGCTAGAAATCTCAAAAGGCCAGTTGTCTCTAAACCACCATTAAGAAACTTGAATGGAAGTTGGGCAAGAAATGATGTTGAAAAAGGAAATCTGTATGTCAATCATTTAAAAAACGTATTTACCCCAAATATATCTCACGATATTGCGGTCGAGTTACCACCTGTTGCTGCTAGAGCAGCTGTTCCGCTAAGATTTGAGATAAGAGAAATCGAAAAGGCTATTTGTGATTTAAACCCCAAGAAGGCTCCTGGTTTTGATAAGATCAGCAACAAAATGCTTTTGGAGCTACCCAGCATAGCAAAGAAAATTATTCTTTTAATTTTTAATGCTATTTTACGCCTTGAATACTATCCTCAAAAGTGGAAGGTCTCCTTAGTCACCATGATACCTAAACCTGGAAAGGATCACACAAAAGTTGAGTCATATATGCCTATAAGCTTACTTTCTAATATATCAAAGCTGTTTGAGAAGCTGTTAGCGTCAAAATTAACCCCAATTTTAAATGAAAATAGATGTATTCCTAACCACCAATTCGGCTTTAGAAGAGAACACAGCACAATTGAGCAAACCCATCGTATAGTAAACGCAATAAGAAAAGCCTTTGAAGAAAAAAAATATTGCTCCGCTCTCTTCATCGATGTTTCTCAAGCTTTTGATAAAGTCTGGCATGAAGGCTTATTACATAAATTGAAGCTCAACTTACCAGTAAACACACACAAGCTGTTAGAAAGCTACTTAGTCGGTCGAAAATTTATTATTAAAGAAGGTGATTATTTAAGCTCTCCTCAGCAAATTGACGCTGGAGTCCCTCAGGGAAGCATCCTGGGCCCACTTTTATACTTAATATATACCTCGGACATGCCAACAAACAACTACACACAAACTTCAACATTTGCTGATGATACAGCTTTTTTGAGCGTGCACGAAAACCGTCAAGAAGCATCTCGATACCTACAGGATCATATATTTCAACTCGAACTATGGTTAAAGCAATGGAGGATAGAGGTCAATGAGCAAAAATGCGTACATATAACATTCACCTTGCGTCGGGAATCATGCCCCCCTATTAAAATCAATAATCAAATAATACCTCAAAATTCGCATGTAAAATACCTCGGTATTCATCTAGATCGCCGTTTAACGTGGAAAAGCCATATAGAGGCAAAATTAACTCAAATGAAACTAAAAGCCATCCAAATTCATTGGCTTATTGGAAGAAACTCTGTCCTTAGTCTCGACTGCAAACTTCTTCTTTACAACTCCATCTTAAAGCCAATCTGGTGCTATGGTATTCAGTTATGGGGCACTGCCTCGGCCTCTAATATCGAAAAAATTCAAAGGCGCCAAAATAAACTACTTCGAATAATCACAGCTGCCCCTTGGTATGTTAAAAACTCAAATATTCACAAGGATCTTAATGTTCCATTAGTTAAAACTATGATTACGAAATATGCAGTAAAATACTTAAACAGGCTCGAATCGCACCCAAACCCACTAGCACGAAATATTTTAAATGATAGCGGCCACACTCGCTTAAGAAGAAGAGACACTGCAGCACTTATCCAATTAGATGAGCGATAAACACTATAAAAGTGAACAGAACCCGCGATGAAGAAAATTTTTGTCTGGCACTGGCAGGACCAAAAAATAACGTATTAGGTTAAGATTTGATTAATTATTGTTAGTTCATATTTAATATATGAAGATTCAATAAATAAATAATGAGAAAAAAAAAAAAAAAAAAAAAAAAATTTATTGAATTATGCATTTTTAATTAATTTTTTGTTGTTAAATTTTTTTCTCTTTCCGTTTCTATTCGGCAGTTTATTTGACAGTTCAAAACTGGCACTTGTCTCACAAAAATTTTACAGACACACTTTTTCGGTAAATTGGCGAGTAATTTCCTTAAATGACAGCTATTACTCGCCAACAATTTTACAGACGCAGTTAAGTGAGAAAACCAGTTGTTTGTTTCAATTGTTGGCATTTTTGTTTCATTTCTCACATTTCAAACGAAAAGTTTCTCGCCGCAAAAGTAATAGAACATGAACACTGGAGTTATATATGAAGTACACTACAATCTTGAGCTGTACTGATTTATTTAAAACTAGCATGGCAAGTTACCTTTGAAATCTCATAACAATCGGTCATGTTCTACAAATCGAAATGAAGTGGATTTGAAATCGCACAAATTTTTAAAAGGAGCCTGTAAAGAAAGTTTATAAAATTATTGCCTTTTATATACTTCATACTTCGAGTACCAATTTTCTTTACAATAACCACTGTTAAAAACAGGAAAACCACAGTCATTTTGTAAATAATTGAGTTCAAAATCTCGTTAGATTTTAAATTCCACTTCATTTCGATTTCTGGAACATGCCCGAATGTAAAGGTTTGGCCAACTTTGACTGCCTGACAAATTGTAGCCGATGTCATGCCAAAAACCTGCGCCTTGACGGCTTAAGCCGGCTCAGCCGCGCCGCCGATTATTTTTAACAGCCGCCGCCGCCAAAAATTTATCGACTAAAGTCGGCTTAATATCTGCTGCCGGTCACAGTCATTTAATCCAATATTCCCTACAAGAAATGCATAACCAAAACTAGAAAAAATGTTTTTCCTTTCTTTTTATTTTTAATAAAAACAGTTTTTTTTTTTTTTAATAAATAAATATGTTAATGAGTAAGATATAGTTCTTGTATACATATTTTCAAAGGTCTTGCGGTAAAAATTTAAAATCTCATTTGGGAATAGATAATAGTCCACAAGTAAGTATATATGCAAATTAATTTTATTATTCAAACTAAAATATGGCTATTTCCAAAAAAAAACGTCAACCACAAAAAATGGAAAAAAAAAATTTTTCTTTTCAAGATTTATTAAGAGAATTGATTATATTTTTTTAATATATGCGTATTAAATAATTGATTCGAATAAAAAGATAAATGGTAAACGAAGTACTACAACTTTTAGCACATACTTCTGTACATTAGAAAATATGCATTTGGAACAACAATACTCTAATCTAAGGCATATTTATGATCTGAAAAACATTTTTTATTAAGTTTCTTTTATAAAGAATTATAAATAGCAACATAAAAAAATTTTAAATAATGGTGGAAAAATTGTCCCGTTTACAATGTCCCGTTTACAATTTCTTTAACAATTTATTTAAAAAAATGTAATTCATATTTTATTTTGAAATCGAAACCATTTTTAGGGCACATTAGTACGCAACATTTTAAAATTAATCCCAATAAAATATTGTGTCAGGTTTCGCAGAAATCACTGTTTAAACGGTTACCCCTTAAAACCCACTTCCGTTTTTTGTCCCGTTTACAATCACTGGTTTTTTGCAGTTATCTCGTAAACCACGAAAGTAAGCGAAAAATTTCATTTGCGGAAATTAAAGAGCTAATTGAGAGTTAAAAGAATCATTAATTTAAAAAATGAAAATCAGGTTGTTTTTTACAGTTTTGTCAATATAAACGTGTGGGAATGTCCCGTTTACAATCTTGGAACTGCCCATATGCAAGTTGGTAAAAAAAAATAATTTTTAAATTGGCCAAAGTTTAAGTCGGCTGAAGCCGGTTTTGAGCCGCCGCCGGCAATATTTTTGCAAGCCGCCGCCGCCGCCTCCGACAAAACTTGACGGCGCAGGTCTCTGTGTCATGCCTCCCTAGGCAAAAATTCTTTAGCCAACTGAATTTTATATAGAAACATTTTCATATCACCTTTTAGAATGTACCGCACAGCACAGGTTTACACTTAAGTGTTAATAAAATATGTTTATGTATAAAGTTTAACTTTGTTATTTTCAAAACCGAAAACCGAAACCGCGGTTTCACATTTTTACGGGTTTTAGCAAACTCTACTTTATAAAACTACAAAAAAAAAAAAAAAAACCTGTTACCCATGTTCTGACTCTTTGGTGCGGAACTTCTCGCATCGACTAGATGTGAAACAAAATATTCCATCGTTTCTCGAAAAGTGAGAAAAAAGTGTGTTCGTAACTCATGTCGAAAACTATCAAAAGAGATAACGTCGTTGCGTTATAAAAGTCATAATATTACACTCGAAGCCGATGTGAAATTGCAGACGTTGATAACGCCAGTCACAAATATCGTTGACGGCGACCAAAATTTACTAAAACTGAAACATTTTCAACATCGGTGGCGATAATACAACCGTCGGCTACACCAAATAATGTAAAAGACGACTAGGATGTTTGCTGTCTACAAAATGGCATTGAAAACATTAATTAAACAATGAAAAAATCTGCCAAGAAGAAAATACTTACCTTTTGCATGTTTTTTATTTTTATTTATTGAATTATGCATTTTTAATTAATTTTTTGTTGTTAAATTTTTTTCTCTTTCCGTTTCTATTCGGCAGTTTATTTGACAGTTCAAAACTGGCACTTGTCTCACAAAAATTTTACAGACACACTTTTTCGGTAAATTGGCGAGTAATTTCCTTAAATGACAGCTATTACTCGCCAACAATTTTACAGACGCAGTTAAGTGAGAAAACCAGTTGTTTGTTTCAATTGTTGGCATTTTTGTTTCATTTCTCACATTTCAAACGAAAAGTTTCTCGCCGCAAAAGTAATAGAACATGAACACTGGAGTTATATATGAAGTACACTACAATCTTGAGCTGTACTGATTTATTTAAAACTAGCATGGCAAGTTACCTTTGAAATCTCATAACAATCGGTCATGTTCTACAAATCGAAATGAAGTGGATTTGAAATCGCACAAATTTTTAAAAGGAGCCTGTAAAGAAAGTTTATAAAATTATTGCCTTTTATATACTTCATACTTCGAGTACCAATTTTCTTTACAATAACCACTGTTAAAAACAGGAAAACCACAGTCATTTTGTAAATAATTGAGTTCAAAATCTCGTTAGATTTTAAATTCCACTTCATTTCGATTTCTGGAACATGCCCGAATGTAAAGGTTTGGCCAACTTTGACTGCCTGACAAATTGTAGCCGATGTCATGCCAAAAACCTGCGCCTTGACGGCTTAAGCCGGCTCAGCCGCGCCGCCGATTATTTTTAACAGCCGCCGCCGCCAAAAATTTATCGACTAAAGTCGGCTTAATATCTGCTGCCGGTCACAGTCATTTAATCCAATATTCCCTACAAGAAATGCATAACCAAAACTAGAAAAAATGTTTTTCCTTTCTTTTTATTTTTAATAAAAACAGTTTTTTTTTTTTTTAATAAATAAATATGTTAATGAGTAAGATATAGTTCTTGTATACATATTTTCAAAGGTCTTGCGGTAAAAATTTAAAATCTCATTTGGGAATAGATAATAGTCCACAAGTAAGTATATATGCAAATTAATTTTATTATTCAAACTAAAATATGGCTATTTCCAAAAAAAAACGTCAACCACAAAAAATGGAAAAAAAAAATTTTTCTTTTCAAGATTTATTAAGAGAATTGATTATATTTTTTTAATTTTTATTCGAAGATTGATTCGAATAAAAAGATAAATGGTAAACGAAGTACTACAACTTTTAGCACATACTTCTGTACATTAGAAAATATGCATTTGGAACAACAATACTCTAATCTAAGGCATATTTATGATCTGAAAAACATTTTTTATTAAGTTTCTTATATAAAGAATTATAAATAGCAACATAAAAAAATTTTAAATAATGGTGGAAAAATTGTCCCGTTTACAATGTCCCGTTTACAATTTCTTTAACAATTTATTTAAAAAAATGTAATTCATATTTTATTTTGAAATCGAAACCATTTTTAGGGCACATTAGTACGCAACATTTTAAAATTAATCCCAATAAAATATTGTGTCAGGTTTCGCAGAAATCACTGTTTAAACGGTTACCCCTTAAAACCCACTTCCGTTTTTTGTCCCGTTTACAATCACTGGTTTTTTGCAGTTATCTCGGAAACCGCGACAGTAAGCGAAAAATTTCATTTGCGGAAATTAAAGAGCTAATTGAGAGTTAAAAGAATCATTAATTTAAAAAATGAAAATCAGGTTGTTTTTTAAAGTTTTGTCAATATAAACGTGTGCGAATGTCCCGTTTACAATCTTGGAACTGCCCATATGCAAGTTGGTAAAAAAAAATAATTTTTAAATTGGCCAAAGTTTAAGTCGGCTGAAGCCGGCTTTGAGCCGCCGCCGGCAATATTTTTGCAAGCCGCCGCCTCCGACAAAATTTGACGGCGCAGGTCTCTGTGTCATGCCTCCCTAGGCAAAAATTCTTTAGCCAACTGAATTTTATATAGAAACATTTTCATATCACCTTTTAGAATGTACCGCGTATTTTCAAAATTTGGATTAAAAATTAAAAACTATAAAAAAATATTTTTTGTATAATTCAACTTTTTTTCTAACAGAAAACTAAAGTTAACCTCATTATTGAGATAAGAGAAGCCTCAGTGAACTGGAAATTATTTCTTAATTTAGCACTGAAATTTCATTTAAAATAAAAGCATAATCTACAATTTTGTTTTAAATAATTCTGTATAATTTATTTCAACAGTTTCTTGCAACAAACTTTTGCTTTCCTCAAAAAAAAAAAAGAGAAAAATAAATTATGTATAACCTTAAAAATTGTGCCACAAAAGAACTCCCTTCTAAACCTTGGAAGAGCTGTAGTGTGTAATGGCCTCTGCCTATTAAAACAAAAATTATATAGTTTTAAAAGCTTCTTGAATTTTTAGCATTTCCGTTCCTTTTTTCAATTTAAGTGCATTCTTGCCACAAACAATTATACTTTTTCATAATTCATGCAACACATGTACATGTGGCTGCTGCTTGAGCTACTGCAACTAGCAACTGCAACATGAAATTAAAGTAAAAATATATTTGCAATGGAAAAATGTTGTAAAACATAGAATTAATGTAACATTTTTTATTTTTATACTCCTGCATATTTTTCGTTTTTTTTTTTCAACAAATGACCGCAAGTAATGCAAAGCTTGAGAAAGACGAACAAAATGAAAAAAAAAAATAATGGAAATCCTCTAGTTTCTTTCTACTTTAAATTATGCACAAGTTTTTGTTTTAAAGAATTTTTCTTTTGTTTGAGTACGTTGAGGGGGAAACATTTTCCTTCAGCTTTAATTATTTCATTCTATATTTAAAAACTTCTTTTTAGTTTAGTTTTTATATATATTTTTTTTTTTTAATTTTAGTTGAAGTTTTGTTATGTGAGTTTGACATGCAGTTGCGGTTTGTTTGGATTTAATGGGTAATTTTTTGGAAGAAATGTTATTTTGAACACATTATTCTTTTTAAAACTTTTCTAAAAAACGGTTTATTAATTTTTCGGGTTAAAAAGAAAAGTTTAATAAAACAAACATAAAATCTACGATTTCGATGAAAAATTATATTCCATTTCACTGCTTGGATCCTGCAATTACGTACGGAATATAATGATTTAACCCTTTCGGGACTACTGGGATAATACATCCCACTGATTTTCAAACTTTCGTATTTTCTTCATTTTCAATGCAATTCCTAATTTAAATAGTCCCAAAACCATGTTTATGTGTTTCTTATTAAATGTTAATAAAAACATAACGGTACATGTCAGCATTTTCATTACACTTACTCTGCTTTCACACGTTTCATCTTTTGATGCTCAACTCTTATGTTTTTAGGTGAGAGAAGAAAGAAGAAAGGGGGTTAGTACGGAGATGCCTGTACTCGGTCAGTATGCTTTGTGTTTTTATTCGTTGGTATATGCACAACGATGGCTGCATGTAATTTTTTTCTTTTCTTTTTCTCTTTGGTTCGCTATTAATAAAATTGTTGTTATTTTGAACCGAAAAAAGTTGAAACCGATTGCTCCGTGTGATTATATTGGCATCTTTAAAAGGGAATTGGAAAGAAGTTGAGCATCAAAAGATGAAACGTTTAAATTTAGACTTAATGATGAATATCACAACATCTGGATCGTTCTGGTAAGTTCTGGTAGCTTTTATAAAATTGGGATATATAGTCCCAATACCTTTTTTACGTGGGATTAATTGTCCCAATACGCATTGTAGATGTCAAAAAGGCAGCTTACTCTTGAAGATCTTGAGCGCATTTTATGCGAAGATTCCGACTCAGATGGTGATTTTGAGGACTCTTGCACTTGAAACACATATGCAAAACCGAAAAAATACTCCTAAATTTATAGGAAAGCTGAACAGAGGAGAAAGCCAACTTCAAACTAACTCTGGTGGAATTTTGACTGTTCGATAGATGGATTCAAAAGAAGTCCTTTTAGCTTCTAATTGTCATGCGCCATCGCTTGTATACATTGATAGCAAACAAAAGGACGGCTCGAAGAATAAAGTCAAGTGCCCTGAAAGTATCAACGACTACAATAGAATTATGGAAAAAGTCGACTTAGCCGACCAGAAAATAACCGTTTATGATTACGAGGGGAAGATCCAACATTAGTGGAAGAAAGTACCCTTCAAACTGCTGATGGGTAGCGTAGTAAACTCGCGGATTGTATACACACGAACGTAAGAAACAAAAATTATCGTTGAAAAAGGCGGGGTGCAATAACGCCTTAAGAAATAAGGCCTTTAAGGCTTTATTTCACTTTCAGTTGAGAAATAAGACCATTTTTGGGAAAAAGGCTTTACTGCTCAATTGAAAGTGAAATAAAGCCTTTATTGGAATTTAGCCAATGGTGCAATAAAGCCTTTATTTTATATTTTTTGATTCTTTTGTTACACTGTTCAATTTATCGATTTTTGTTGTTGTTGGTAGCAGCATTTCGACCGATTAGTAGTTCCAATATCTTTAAACAACTCCTAATAATACATATTGCTCATAATGAACATGTTTATATATATATATATTTCCGGTGGCATGTCATAATGTCCATGAACATTGTGACACACGAATAGTGACATAATGTCCATGGACTTTATGCACTACGTAGGAAAAAGCCACCTAAATCTTCACTTAATATAGTTTTTCTGCGTGGCGGCCTGCGGCCGCTCTTAGGCGTTTTCTCCTCCATGGGACGCGGCAGGTGGCTTCGCTGAATACAGTTTTCCTGCGCGCGACTCATTATCAACCGTAGTGTGACGCGCGCAGGGAAACTTTATTCAGCGAAGCCAATAAAATATAATAAGAATAAGAAATTTTATTGCTTCATTTAAAAAGAAATTTAAGTGTAATAACCCCTTTACGACTTTATTTCACTTTCAAAGTGCAATAAAACCTTTTTGGAAATAAAGGCCTTATTTCACTTTCCATTGAGAAATAAAGCCTTAAAGGCCTTATTTCTTAAGGCGTTATTGCACCCCGCCTTGAAAAACTTGCTGGTCCAAATTGCTGAAGCTATGATTTTCGAAGAAAATAAAAGACAAGCGGCAATGCCACGTCTGATAGCCTGAATGTTGGAAACCACTTGCCAGTAGAGCAAGAAAGGCGTTGTCGTTATGTCCGCTGTACTTGATTTGGTATCGAAAAGCGCACAAAGATGATATGCTTAGGCTGCAACAACGCTTTGTGCTACAAGTGTTTTGGGCCCCTCAACAAATTAAAACCCTGACTTTATTACCACATTGTTTTTAAATAATAAAAAAAGACAAATAAACGTGAATTTAATTGAAATAAACTTATCTTTATTTTGTTTTATATATTTTTTTATTCGAATCACCCACCAAAAGCACTTGTTGGGAACCTTTTTGGAATAATATGTCCCACCGAAAATGCTTATTGGGATAATCACCCTTATTGTGTTTGGCGTATTTAAAATACGTCTACGACAGTTTGGTAATAGATTAAAGGAAAAAAGTTCACGTTCTCTTTAATCTATTACCAAACAGTTTTTTAGGATTTCTGATTATGCAAAACATTTTCTTTTTAACATATCTCTTAGAATATGCAAAAATTTACATCACAAATATTTAAATTTTCGAAATAAAGCTCCGTCCGTAAATGACTGCCTCTAAATTGGTTGCTGCAGTTTTCGCACATTTCGGGCGGTATCTCGACGATAGCTGAAAGAATTATGGTCTTCAAATGCTCCAACACGGTCTTTGACGGAGCCCCACAAAAAAATCTAACAGCGTTAAATCGCGTGGTACTGGAACCTTCCCATGCAATAAAGCCAAAATAGGCCGTGTTGCATGGCTCGTGCTAAAGTCTTGCTGACCACCACAAATCGTCCAGTTCATAATCAGCAGCCCAAGCAAAGTCGATTATTATACACCAATAGTACTCTGAATTGACGCTTACCTCTCTTTCAATATTGCGATGATGCACATGCCTGACAAATCTATAACGCTTCCAGCTTCTTCAAATTGTTTAAGAATATTGGCAAATTATTGCACAGTAGCTCGATTATGACCTCATAATCATCTACGTAATGCTCGATAAGTTGTCACGTTTGTAGTAAGTTTTAACTATTTTACGCGTTCTTCTGTTGATAAACGATCTATTTTCGCAAGTGGCAAACCTTTTAATAAATTAATGACAATTCAGACGACAGATATTTAACAGCTGGCAGCCTTGCCAAACCGGCGGTTTTGAAACCCCTAAATATATAGCCCTATAACGGAGGTCTATCCGTTTGTTAGAAACTAAATTAAAACTTAATAAAAAAGTTCATATTAAATTGCACATTATCCGATATCTAAACTTCAAAACAATTGATAGTCAATTACGGCTTAAGATTAAAATTTTCGAACTGCAGTCGCCAAGCTTTTATTATTTTTGAAATAGTGTTTAAAAATAAATACACGTTCTTCTATCGCATTAAGATCCATTTTAAACTATGAGCAAAACAAATTCTGTTGAGCGAAACGTTTCAAAGTGTTTCCATTATGTTGAAGTGGTTTTAGTTTTCGATTTTTCGAAATCAATTTGACATCTTGTTAACAAACATCAAAGCCAAACAAAATATGTGTTGAAACCAAAAATATTTTTCATTAGCATGGAACATATTAATGGCTAACCCAGAGTTGTATTTATGATTTTCGGTGATGCTTTGGAGCAAAACTACTTTTTGTTTGATTTTTTGGAACATGACGGGAAAACAAGTATTAAAATCCTTTTTTGCTGTAAAACTAGTTGTGTGGCCGAAAACATGTAAGTGGAAACTGTCATTTGTAAAATTTGTTAAGGGTTGCCGACACTTAACTGGCGACAAATTCAAATATTGCGTTAATTTTGGGAAACCCTTAACTAATGCTGTTTTCTTTTCTACAAGAAAAAAAATAGCATCTCGTTAAAAGGTGCATGTATGAAATGTCTTTCCAACCCTTTATTTACACAGAAAAAAATAAAAATTGATTTCAATTAAAAAATTTGTGATATTAATTAAAAAATTAATTAAATTTGCACCAGTAAACAAATTAATAGTATCAGTTAAACCAGTTAATAGTATTAATTAAACGTTTAATTTACTTGATTAAACGTTTAATTCACTTGATTAAATTTTTAATTAAAACTGATTTTATTTTTGATTAATGCTTTAATTGTTGAAAAATTTTGGAGAATTTTTTCTGTGTATGCAAGTTGTTATTTGACGAGAACAAAACACAAGTTATATAAAAGTTGTTACAAGTAAAACTGGCGTTTGTAATTCTTATTCGCTTAACAGTTTTATTTGTTTAATATCTTTAGTTTTTCTAAAATCTTTGGATGAAGTTTCCTGACGATCTGGCCAAAGCAATCAGTGAAATGCGCATAGGAATAGCTTATCCCATCAACAATAAATTTCAGTTTACCAATAGCATGAAATGGGAATTTAGGACATTTAAACGAAAGCTTGTCAAAAAATTCGTACAATATGTAAACCAAAAAATACCTTTTCCAGATTGCCGAAGTTTTGAAGATTTTTTGATGTGACGATTTTTTTTAGAACAATTTTATAACACCGAATCCAGCATTAAAAATGTAATGCTTTCCTATGATTTTTACTATAAAATAATAGAAAACATAACTATTAAAATTTTACATTGTACTGTCATGATAAGAGGCGATTTTTTCCAACCTGGTAGCCCTATAAATATACAGAAGTCAACTGTTTAACAGGGCATTAACAACACTGTCGATTTAAAAGGGGCGTAAAGTGCAATAGAAAAAACAAGCTATCCTATTAAAAAGCAAAGCATTTTTAAGAAACGAACAAGAAATTGCATTTTTTAAATAAAATGTCACATTAAGCCTTTGCTTAGAAACCACTTTTACATATTTATACCCACGCTGCCATTATAGAGTGGATCCTTGCAGCTAAATTCGTAACTAAAAACGATTTGGAACAGTTTTTTTTACTAGTTTTGTTTGTTTTTGTTTGATTTTTTTTTTTTTTTTTTTTTTTTTTGTGGAAGAAATATTCTTAGTATGTTCACCAGAGAACTGCAAAATCAGAATTTTTCTTGATTTATTGATACGCTCTAATTTACATTCACTCTTTGCCTGCAAAACAAACTTCAACGTTGGTAATTTTTACATCGTTTCGTACACATATGATTTTTGCATGGATTCGTTTTTTATTGAAAGTGCTTTGCTTGCATTTTGGTTGCGCACGCAATATAACACACTTGTGTAAATTCAAAAGGCACACATTCTTATACTTTTGCATTCAAGTAGTCATTGTCCACTCGATGAGACGCTTTGTTAACATTAACAACAATAAACCACTCGATGAGACAGACGCTTTGTTAAAATTAACAACAATAACAAGAATACATTGTACATACAGAACTACTGTACTTTTTAAGATGATAAAAAAAAGTATTCTGTTTCTATGGAAATTGTTTGTACCTATGTACAGCAGTATGTGCGTTTAGTTTCATTTACATTTTTTTTTCTTGTACTACAATGTAACTGCTGAATGTCTTCATGAGTAATAATTGCTTGATTTCTGGCTTTTTTCTTTGTATTTTTTTTTCTTTACCAAAACAATCATTGTCGCACCGAACACACAAACATCTTTATTAAAACAACGAAGCTCACGATGGTATAAATAACAAAGCACGATGTGCATTATTTGAATGACTGCATACCAGCAGCGAATGTTTGCGGTTGCGCAAGTTTGATTGTATGATCGCAAGCGAGTGTATTTGTTGCTGTTCATTTAATGCGATTTTTTTTGCAATTGCACAAAGCCGTTCTCTGATGTACACATATAATAACATTTATATCAAAGTATATTTTGCCACAATTAATGGAATGTGGGCAACCATTTCAACTGAGAGTAGACAGGCCCTTGTTACAATGTGGAAGAAGGCATATATGAGTTTGTCTTAGACGCAATATAGTATATATATATTATGGGTCCTTATGAGCAGCAAAGTTGATTTAACGATATCCATCTGTCCGTCTGTCCTTGGGTATGTTGAAATGGGATTTCCGAAAATCCTAGAAGTTGGCTGGTATATTTTTATGTTACATAAGCTCCTTTACATTTTACTTGTTTCGCCCACAAATCCCTTGTTGTTGTTTTTTCTGGATATCTGGAGAACGGCACGACCAAAGTTTCTTAATTAGGTACAAGCATTTTGAATATCTATACACAACTTAAGCCAAAATGTGAGCAAGATTGGTGAAGTGGACGTTGAAGTGGACGTGGCACGTCCCGTACAATAAATTTTAGATTTCTGTATATATCTGGAGAAGTTGGAAGCCAAAGTTTCTAAGTTAGCTGGAAGCATTTTGACTTTCATTGGAAAAAAATAGAAGAAATGTGGGCAGGGGTGGAGAAGTGTGCGTGGCACAATATAGATTTTATTATATCTAGGGAGAGATAAGAGAAAATGTTTCCAACTTTGGTACACAAAGCTGGGTAATCAAAACAAAATACGGCACGTGCCGTATAAAGACGTAATAGATTTTTATATATCTGAAGAACGGTAAAATTAAAGTTTTGAAATTAGGAAAAGCATCTTGGTTATCAATACACAACATCAAACAAAACTGGGAGGGATTTGATAAGTGGTCGTTGCATAGAATAGATTTATTTATATCTTAAGAACGGTATTTATATTACTTTGAGTTCTTATCGATCCACGGTGAAGGGTATATAAGTTTCGTTATAGCCGAATATAACACTCTTACTTGTTTCTGTTTAAATATATAAAAGATCTATCAACTTAAACTATTATTTAACTTTAAGAATTGGTTGCCCCTATTTTCCCCCAAAGCATACGTGCCGCTCAGGGGGAGAAATGTGAAAGGAAAAATTTGTTCCAGTTTAACCATGCGTTTTTGCAGGTTATATTTTCAGTTTTCCTATTAGCTGCTTGAGAGGAAAACCAAAAATATTGTTGATTTGACACACTTCAGGACTCGAACTGAAGAAAAACAAAATGCTGGTCGACGAGGCATATCTTTCTTACCATACGGCATTAAAATCTCAATTTACTTAAAAAGTGGATTTAGAGGGTTTACACTCAAAGCCGACGATATGTTTCCTGCGATTTATATTTAAATCAAAAATATTGGTCCAATGCAATCTTTTGAAGATCTGCTTGTTAAAACGCTGACATCCAACCCCCGCAAGTAATCAGACGGAATAAGTTATGACCTTACATACAATTAACTGCAGGTATGTCATAATTTTCTGATTACGTGTATATAAAAATTTTGTGGTTTTCAAAATATGCCAAATCAGCGATATTCTATTAAAAACGCACTCGATTTGCTTTATACTCGTTCTCTATACAACTGCGTTAACCGAGTTTTTTTGTGCTGAATAAGACGTTTTTAAAATTTATCTCAAATAGTTCCTTTTTTTACTTGCCGCTTTAAATAGTCCCTTTGTGTTAATTTCCACCCTCTTTTATTACGACTATTTTTTGCTGTTTTATTAAACCAATTACATTTTTTTCAATGTTACTTAAACATGCACTTTATGGCAGAAAAGGAAATTTAATTTGGGGAAAATCAATTATTTTAACGCCACTTCCATTAAAATAGCATTTGAAACTTCGCTTTAAGGTTTGAAGTTTTGAATTTGGGGGAGTTTATTTTTGGGTGAAAAATGCTCACAGTTCTGAAAGTTTATGGTAAATAAATTATTCGCACTTCCTTTTTTTATTTATTAATAAAACTTCTGTACACTATTTGTATGAAGCGTGCCTTCCGCTTATTCCATATTTCATGCTGTGGCTGACGCCAGTGTCGCTGTTGGCTTGCCAAAAAATTTTATGTGGTTGTAACATTCTTAGAAATCTGATAAATATGTTCATATCATCCGACATACATATAACACGCATTCCTTAACGCCAGACAGCATACTAAACAACGTTGTTGTAGTAATACAGCATACTTTTGGGCAGCTTTTACTCTTCTTGTTTCTTAATCCTTATTTTCCCTTTTATTCCTTGGTGACTGTAAATATTTGTGGGGATTTTTGGTTTTTTTATGACTGAATGGACAACTCCATAAATCTCATTTATGTTGCTATGATTCTTTTTTTCGTTTCAAACTTTTTTTAAGTAAAAAGCGTCCATGTGAAGTGACGAGTTGGCGTTTAACAACTTTTTTTAATCCTTTTTCGGAAGGGTATACTTATTGTCCTTGAGCGAAAGCTTGTTTTTTTAGCGTTAAAGCAATTTATTAGTTTTTCTCAGCTTATGGTTTTGCTTTGGTGCGTGAATTTAATATTTTACGATTTTATTACTTTTGAGTTGGGATGTGCTTTTAAAACTGTGTGTGATTGTATGTACTCCCCTGCCCCCTTTAACACTTGTTTTAGTTTTTGTCTTTTTGATTTTTCATTGTTTTTGAGTCATTTGATTTTTGTATATTTCATTTTATTCATTTGCTTTTTGCTTAATTTTATTGTTTTTTATTATTATTTTTTTGTGGCTTATTGTTATATTATTTATCAAATTCATTGTTTTAAAGCAGTGTTGCCAATTCTTGGGCATTACAAAAGGCTACGATTATGCTAAAAACGACTAAACAAGATTTTATGTATACATACATCAATTTAACTAGACAAAATTGTTTCTTACCATAGTATAATAAGTACCAGGTATGTTCATTAGGCAGACCTTTCATTATTTCTTCTTATTTCCTTTAGCTCCCTGTGGGGCATAGGGCCTCAACGTATTTTCGCCATTCTCCTCTATCTCGAGCGATGATTTTTGCCCTGTTGAAATTGTATCCCATTTTTTTCATATCATCTTCAATAGTTCGTCTCCATGTATGCTTTAGCTTTCCTCGTTTCCTGCTACCTTGCGGGTTCCATTCTAGAGCCTGTCCGCATATTTCTGTTGATGATTTCCGCAGGGTGTGACCAATCCAATTCCATCGTCTCTTTTTAATTTCGAGTTGTATTTCAATTTGGTTGCATTTCTCGAGAAGTAATATGTTGGATATGGTATTTGGCCACCAGATCTTCAAAATTTTCCTCAGGCATTTATTTACGAAAATTTGAAGTTTCTTTTCAAGTGCTTTCGTCCTTAGCCAGGTCTCACATCCGTATAAAAGAACAGATTTTACGTTTGAGTTAAAGATACGTAATTTGGTGTGGGTGTAGATTGATGATGACCTCCAGATTTTCCATAGCTGTGGGAAAGCGCCTTGTGCTTTGGATATTCTACTATGGATATCGTTTGCAGCTCCGCCATCTGGGGAAATGACACTACCGAATTAGGTGAAGGAGTTCACATTGTCGATAGCATTCTCACCGGCTTTAAAGTTTGCGTCAGAGTTGGTCGCATTTATTTTTAACGTTTTGGTTTTTGCGGAGTTAATTTTTAAGCCAACATTGTTAGATTCGGTGATAAGGTTGTCAATTTTATCCTGCATATCGGCATGCCTTGATGATATCAGGCATATGTCATCTGCATATGCCAAATCTTCCTTTGGAGATTCCAATTGATACCACGGTTTTTTCCTTCTATAGCCCGTGTTGAAACATCGTCCAGCACTATCAGAAATAGTATAGGTGACATGAGGCAGCCCTGTCGAACACCAGAAATGGTGTTGAACTCCGCAGATAAGCGACCATTGTACAGAACTCTGCACTTGAAGCCATCGTATTGTGCCTTTATCAGTCTTATAAGCTTTGGTGAAATACCCCTCTGTATTAAAGCATTCCATATACAGGCTCTGTTAATGCTGTCGTATGCTGTGCTATAATCGACGAATACAAGTTGGAGAGCGGTTCTAAACTCCACGGACTGTTCTATTATTATCCTCAATGTATTAACGTGGTCGACACATGAGCGGTTTGATCGAAACCCTGCCTGTTGCCTGCGAATGGTTGAGTCCAGTTTTTCGTTTACGCGATTAAGTAAAATTTTGGTTAATACTTTTGACGGAATTGGGAGCAACATAATACCTCTGTAGTTATTTACCCATGTCAAAATAATTTATTTGATTTTTGACGCTTGTTTTAATTTGTTTCCATATATTCTTTTGTTTGACGTTATATGGGTTTTAGAATTGAGAACAAAATTTCCAATGACTCTACCTTGTACTTATTCTACCATGTTTCTTACAAAAAAAAAAAATTGTAAATAAGAGATTATTTTCTTTGTACTAATTTCTACCAAGTATAGTAATACACTTCTTGTTATAGTGACATAAACGAAAGAAAAATTTCAATCAACGATAAATTTGATTTTTTTCATGGTGCAACTTGTTTTCGTTAGCGAAATTAAACATTGTAATTAATACATAACCATTAATGCAGCTCTATCATATTTTTTTTGGTTAAAATTAATGAAAAATCTTAAAAATGGCTTAAACCGTTATATCGGTAAATGTAGCCACTAAATAGCTAAATTGGCAGCACTGCTTTTTATATTTTTGTACGAGCCGTCGGACGTTATAGCGATGACCTCAAGTATCTTTCAACTTTCGGTGCAACAACCTACGGGGCAAATAAGGTGCAGGCAAATACCTGCTATTCGCCCAAAAACCCAAAATTTACTGAACTTTTAAGAATAAACGATCTCTTGAGATCACGGCTGATTACCACGGTAGCCAGTAGCCCCCTTTCTTTTTGGTAGATTGTCTTTGCGGAAGTTTCGCCTGTCCGTTAAGTTTCAGGCATCACTTGGTGGTTGTGGGTTCAACTCAAGGTCGCGGGAAGAGATGTTCCGAAAAATTCTACAAAAGGACTGAGCTTTCAAAACTAGGGGTGGAATATCCTAAGGTGATGTTGCAATTCAATAGAAGCTGCTTGAATTTTTCCAAAAACAGCTCCTAAGCAAATTTAATTCTGGTGGATTGTAAACCCAAATTGCAACTTGGGTGTTTTGATTGCGCTTATACTTGGTACGGTTGGTTTAGGCACTTCTTGTCACCCAGTTGTTAAAATTTACCAAGGAATAGTCCCAAGGGCGGGTATTTATCTAAATATTTACCACAGCTGTGGACCAATAAATGCTTTTGAATTTAGTTTTAGATCTCATTACGTAGACAGAAGAAAAAGTTTACTGTCATTTTAAGAACTGTGTAAAATGTAGTGAAAAATACACTGAATACGTTTAAATAGAGACGAATTTAAAATACTTCTTGTTCAGGGTAACGCATGAGAAACTCTTCGCTTTCCTCCCGATTTTATTTGTTGTTGGCATTTGTTAAAATTTGGAGATATCATCACATTTTCACAGAAAGAAAAACACTCGGGATAAAACAAGTTTTTTATGATTACTTTAGGTACGAGTCGCATTAAAAAATTCAAGTACGAATAACACTGAAACGTGTACTCATAACAATCCTAAATAGGATTACTTTCGAAAATCAATCCCGGAATTTCTTGAAATAAGTATAAAATTCTTAAATCAAGTAAAAAAAAAAGATTAAACTTGTCGTTGTGTTTAAATCTCCGGCTTACGCATGTTTTGATTTTCAATACACATTGAAAAAAGGTCTGGCCGGACTTTTTAAATTCTAGCGTTTTACGTGTTCAGTTTCCTACTCTCATAAAATTATTACAGTAACTGATTGTGGGTTATTAAATTTGAATGTAATTATGTTTTGAAGATAATACCGTTCAAATGGTGCCCATTGCTTGCCAAGAACTGACATGTTTTTTTTCTGAACATTTCCTTTAACTTTTCTTGCTTTTACTGGGCCTAGTGCACTTACTTATTTTTCGATATTGGCTTCAAGATGGTTGTGAATTTATTGACGTGCAACTTGTCCTTTTTAAAAGCCAGACAAAAAAGGAAACCAGACAAATTGGAAATTTTAAATCATGTAAGCGGCCAGTTAAAATCTGAAAAACAATTGCAAGCAATTTCGCACAGTGCAGCTAAAGTATAAAAGAGTTACTAACTGTTCCGATTGCCGGAATTTTTAAAAACCAGTCTCAATTGGTATCTCTTAGAGTTGTCAACCGATTAAGAATAATTCGATTAATCGATCAAACAAAACCCAACTCTTGTTCGAATAATTTAAAAACGACGATTTTCGAATAACGACTAAATCGATTAATTAATGTCGATTAATCGAACAATTTCTTTTATTAAAAAAAAGTTTAATTAAAGCTTAGAATTTTATTTATTCTCATACGTTTTTGTAAGATTTTATTCAAAATGTTGGATAGTTAAAAAATAATTGTTGCCTAGCTCTGGTTGTAATTAATCTCAATGTTTAGTAACCAAAAACCGTGTTGAGTACTTATTGTATTTTAAAATTGTATTTTATGTTCTTGCTAAACAAATCTTAACAAACAATTGAGTAGGTGAGTTGCAAATCTCGTTCGTTACAAAATTAATAATACGAGATGACAATTAAATCTAACAGTTCTTTTGGCGCTCTATGAGAACAAAAAATACTAATTGTATTAATGCATGTCCTCTTCCATGATTTCGGCACGGACATGCATTGATGCAATCCGATTATTACGTCTAATAATGCGCCAAAAGAACTGTAAGGATCATTTACCATCTCGTATTTTTAATTTTGCAACAAAAGAGTTTTGCAATTGTATCAGCTGTTTTATTTTTAAATCAAACGTTAACAAATTTTCAAGAAAGAAGATTTTTCAATTTCGGGTGAAAAATTTAGAAATAAACCAAAAGCTTAAAAATAAGGAATTGATTGATAAAACTTTCGACATGATTTATATATGTAATCATATCCTTAAAGTAGAAAATGTTGTTATTGTATAATATTTTTTTTTTTTAATTTTATATGTTTATCTTGACCATTTGCGTAAGTGTCTCAATATTACCATTAAAAACGATGAAGTGGAAGATAATCCAACGACATCAAGAAATGCAGAACCTGGTCCAATTGAAAAATACATTAAGAGAGACAGCGGCTGTTCTATAGAAGAAATTGTAGACAGAAGTTTGGCAGAAGATGGTAGGTCTGCCAACAGCTTTTGAAAATCCAGAGTATTATCGGATTATTAGGAATTAAGGGTTACGATGTTTTTAAGTAATACAACAATATGGAGTTAAGATGAAAAATGTTATGCAGCAATAAAAGAAGAAGTCATAGCGGATGGAATGGAAGATTTTTTATTCGTTATTTTCATCGATTAATCGAAAAATTATTTAGATTTAATCGTTTGATCGAACGAACAAAAACAATTATTTGAATTATTCGAACAAAGTTGAAAGGCGGATAATTGACAACTCTAGCATATCTATAAATCGAAATATTTTAAGATTTTATTTTTTTATCCACATAAAAAAACCAATATGTCAACCAAGTCCTTTTGCATTTCATTTTGAATTTAAGTACTAGTGTTCTTATTTCTAGCATTGAGATCCGATATTTGCTTGCCATTCATATGCATGTGTGTGTGTGCAGGATTAAATCTGTAGATGATTGATTAAATTTTAAAGCGACAACTAAAATATATAAACAAAAGATTTTTACGACAGTATTTATAAAAATATTTTTCCGTAGGAACACGATTGCACAGTACAACGTAGAAGAGCTGTCAAATGAAAAATGCAGTGTTTAAAAAACTGCAGTCAAAGTAGAAAAACTGCCTCTTCTTCATTTGCCATGGGCAAAAAAAAAAAAAAACTGTTGATTTTACTTCTGATTCATTAAATCTAAACAGTCGTTGTGAAACCAACTCAAAAAGCAAAAAGTTGTACACAAATGTTCGTTTTTGGTTTCGACTGCAGTTTTTTGAAGCCTGGAAAAATTGTATCTACGCCTTACGTCGACTTTGATCTAATCAATGCGAATTTATAAAGGTGACCGCATCATGAGATAGAGTTATGCTAGCTATCCCTTTTTATTGAAAAATACTATGTATTTTGTTTTTGAAAAAAGTTAGAGTGAATGTCAAAAATATTTGTTGAAAATATAAAAAAGGAAATTTGTTGGTTGTTGCTTTAGAAAGTCCTCAATTGCAAATTAATTGTGGCTCCACATATTCTTTACGGATTTTTAATTTCTTGTATTAAAGTTTTATATTCACCTTTTTTATTTTATAAAATATAAATAAGTTGTTTTTCAACTATTTAAATTTTTATTGAATTTTAAATTTGAATTAATTTTTTCACAAAATGTAAACAAAGCTTGACATTCAGTATACACACAAAAAAATAAACAATAAACAGATGACTCGAAAATGTCACCTTTATGCATTCGCCTTGGATCTAATTCTTTTTTTTTCAGGTTGGGACCTTGTTGTCATAGAAAAGGAAAAATTAAAAATATGAAACGAAAAGATTTTTTGTATTTAAAAGTTAAACATTTTGAAAACAAAATAAAAGTAGAAAAAAAGTGAATTTGGTAATTTGATTCAGAAAGGACTATAATAATTAAGACTAAATTTTTTCTAAATACCAACATAAAAAGATGGTTTATGGGCACAAGAACTATTCCGGCAAGAAGTAACTTTTACTTTTAAGGGAAACATTTTGATTTTTACAGACTTTTTCATATACATATGTACATTAGGGCTATAACCAAACTTTTGGCATAGTATCACGGAGTGGCCAAGAATGTTTTAGTAATGAAAACACCTGTCTCCCGTCGTTTAGCGAAAAAAAAACCATTTTAAACTTCAACCCGATCCCTGCTAAACGACTATACTAAGCCGTTTTTGATATTCGTTTTTGATAATGCAATACCCGCCATACGCCACACATTGGTTGAAGTTCATAGAACGAGCGGCAAAAAATAGAAGAAGTTGTTGAAGGATAATGAAACTTGGCACATAGGCATTTGTTTGAATCAAGAAAAAAACGGAAAAATCAAAATGAATCGCCCACTTTTACGCCCACCTCCGATACAAAGTGAAAATTAAATTTTAACCTACGGCATTATTTTTTGGCACATAGAATTTTTAAGCACTCGTTGTCATTTGTGTGATATTTAAAAAATAACCGCCCACTTTTACGTCCACCTCCGATACAAAGTGAAAATTAAATTTTGACCTATGGCATTGTTTTTTGGCACATAGCATTTTGAAACACTCATAACCATTTGTGTGAAATTTTATTTCTGCCTTGATTTCTAATACATCAACTCAATTTTCACAAAAAATAAATATTATAATTGTAAAATGGGCTCCTGAAAATATATACCTGATCACGCCCACCTCCCATAGAAAAAACAAATAGAAAAAACATGAATACGTAATTCAAGCATAGTCTTTTAATAATTTTTTAACATCATTATCGGGTTGCAGAACAGTTAAATTAACAGTTAAATTATATGCATTTGCATACTGCTCAGTTACCAATCCAGCCTAGTAAATGGAAACATCTTCAAGACTTGAAGCCGGTTATACCACTAGAATATCATTACTTTTATGATAATTTAGTTCAGATGGAGTCAAAGTAATAAGAAGCAATGTGACAATGTCCAATTTGAATTACCTTTTTTAATTATGTTTTTTTTTTTTTGTTATTGTTTTGTTATTGAATTATTTTATGTTAGAAAAACGTTAAACAAATGCTTAATTTAATAAACATACATATTATAGCAAAAAACATATTTTTATTACTGTGCAATTACCGCTATACGCCATAAAAATATTTGAAGATTTCAGTTGCAATACCCGACATTAACCATATCGCTACGAATAGAGTTAAAAGTTCTACTTTTTTTATAAGGGTGACTTAGTAGTCATATTTAAAAAATATTATAGAAGAAAGATTAATTCATACCTTAAGAATTTTCGAAAGAAACAGTTTTTTCTCTCTCCTGAAAAATTGTATTTTGGCGGATGGCGGGTATTGAATATAAGCTGTCGATATACTTATTACAATTATCTTAATATATTTTTCTTGTTTTTGTTTCAGGTACGTTCCATACTTTAAACAACTAACTTTATAAGAGGTAAGTTTAAAAACTTAAGCAGAATATAAAAATACGGCAGACAATTTCGATTCAGTGAATCTACTATTTGGTCACTTAAATTGTTTTAAACAGCGTTTAAAATACTGCAGTCAAAGTAGAAAAACTGCCACTTCTAAATCTGTCATTGACAAAAAAAAACTGTTGCTTTTACTTCTCATTCGTTGAAACCTACTCAAAAAGCGAAAAGTTGTACACAAATCGTTTTCGTTTTTTGTTTGACAGTTTTTGGTTTTGACTACAGTTTTTAAAACTCTGGTTTTAAATAAATTTAGTTCCTCTTTAACAATCGCTAGTTCAATGAAGGAGTATTTCGATATTTATTAATAGACCAAATGCTTAGGCCCCTATTACGGTTCACAACTCAACTCAGTTGAATTGTAAAAAAAAAAACAACTGGTTATATTGGGTTGTAATTTTTATGTTCGCTGCAGTATAGCAAAGTTGTAAATCATAATACAAAAATTAAAAAATTACAACTCAACTGAGTTGTGTTGTGAACTGTAATAGGGGGCTGAAGTACGGAATTAGAATATAGACTTAAATGGCCAATTTTCAGGATTGATATTAAAACACATTTATTTTTAAAATCGTTTTAAATACAAAATTCTCTTCTTCACTTAAAACTTAAGTCACCGATGTGGTACACTTAATTTCAACTTAAGTTTCCATTGTAATATTTTAGCAAGATGGCCTCAATATCACAACATTACAACAACAACAGGCAAAGCATTAACAGTCAGCTGTTTTTTCAGACCACGTTGTAAATAATTTAATTTTTATATATTTTTTATTTAGTAGTGCTACCATATTTTTATCTTAATTAAATAAGACTTTTCAAATAAAACTCAAAAAACCAGTCTGTATTTAAACACGAATTAAGTTTGTTATAAAAATTAACTTAATATAGATTTAAATACTATCCTGAAAATTGGGCATAAATCTAATCAAAGTTATAAACTGAGAAAAAGTTCGGCTCTTATAAGAATATTTTTTCGCTGTGTAATAAATATATACACATATATTTATATTTATTGGCAACTCTTGAATTCATATGTTTAAATCGTTGATTTTCAGTACAAATTATATGTTACATTAAAAGACTTATGGCGATTTCTTTTCTGAGAAATATGTTGCATAAATGTTACATGCTCTATCTCTTTTGTGTAGAGCATGTAACATTTATGCAACATATTTCTCAGAAAAGAAATCGCCATTAAACTCGTCTTTGCACAGCCCTTATCACTCATCAAGTTCTTAAGTCAAAAAAAAGACTAAATTAAAGGAATTTTAATGAAAAAGGTCACAATTTTCCTCTTGTCGTTTCTCTATACACCCAAGACATTTGCAAGAAAACTTACCATATGCAAGCACAAAAAATCATAATTACGATTTAGTAAAATAATCATAATAGATAATTTAGAATTTTGATTATCAGCCCAATTATGAATACAAAATTCCCGGGAGTTTTTTCCCTTTTCCCATTTTTACAATTGAATTTATAAAGAAAAAAATGAGAGAAGGGAGAAAACTCCCGGTGAATTTTTATTCATAATTGTGCTGTATGAATTATTTTTATTTAAAAAAGCAAAAAATTTTTCATAAAAAATTTTTTATTTTTCCTTTAAATTCTTAAAATAACCGTTTAAAAAAAAATCTCTAAACAAATATTACAATTGTGACTCAAAAATAGAAAAATATGTTAGTGGCTAGCAAACAAAACAAAATGTCATGTTCCAACTTTCAACATTTTTCATTAACAAAAAAAAAAAAAAAAAAAAAAAAAAAAAAAAAAAAAAAACAAGTGACGCTATATTTGACCATGCCGAATCTCTGATACCCACTACTAGAAAACAGCAAAATTAAATATGTACACACATTCAAATCATTGAAAATGATTATCTATTTTGATTGACTCGCATGTTCTTTCTTACTTCTGTTTTTCTTACTTTTTGTCAAGAATTCTTCTTGAAGTCCAAAGTAAATTTTTCCGTTTTTCATGTTTTTGTCTTTCTTTTTCTTGTTGACCTTTTTTTAGCTCGAATTGAAGGGCAAATGTTAACATAGAACTCGTGTCATAGCTTTTAACAATAATTACTATTGTGGTTATTTTATTGAACGTTTTAAAGTTTTTAATATTTTTAATCAGGTTAAAGTTCATCAAATTAAATTATTTTTATAAAGGAAGAAATTTTACAACATGAAATAAATTAAAATTTATTGATAATTAATCCAAATTTTTAATATTTTTAATTAGGCTTAAGTTCATGAAATTTAATTTTTCATTCAATTATTTTTATGAAGAAAGGAATTTTACAACATGAAAATTAATTAAAATTGTTATTGATAATCTTTCATTCTTGACGTGGCTGGGGGTCGAACCCCGGCCGGCAGGTTACCATGACATGTTTCGATTGCAACCACTCAATCTCCTCAGATGGATTTGCCGTCTTACACTCGCAGCCATCGATGACTGCTGACGTCAATAGTCAAACATCAATCCTTAAACCAAATTGTATTCTAACATTTGGTAGATCGAAATTTGCTTTCCTGAATGATTATCCACTTTAATTGATTTTACATGTTTTTTCCTTACTTCTGTTTTTTCGTACTTTTGTCAAGAATTTTTCTTGAAGTCCAAGTACATTTTTTGTTTTTTCATTTTGTCTTTTTCTTTTCTGTTGACCTTTTTCAGCACAACTTGAAGAACAAATGTACACATAGAGCTCGTGCCTTAGCTTTAACAAAAATTAGTATTGTGGTTATTTTGTTGAACTATTTATGGTTTTTAATCCAAATTTTTAATATTTTTAATTAGGCTTAAGTTCATGAAATTTAATTTTTCATTAAATTATTTTTATGAAGAAAGGAATTTTACAACATGAAAATTAATTAAAATTGTTATTGATAATTTTCCACATTTGACTTAACTGGGAATCGAAACCAGGTTTTCAAGAACCGATTGCCCTGATATGTTTCGATTTTAACCACACAATCCTTCAGAGGGGTTTGCCGTTTAACACTCAACGCCATTGACGACTGCTGGTATACAAAAATATTCAATTAATTTATTTTTTATATAACGAGTTTTAAATTAAACTGGAATCTGAAAACTCTTAAGTTTATAATGGGCTACACGGGTACCCCGGTTATGTATTTGCCTGAAAATGTTCGGTTATGTATTTTACAGTTAAATTGTCTTTTATGATAATTTACTTAATCAATAACTTTTCCTTTTAATATAAGTCATCCCAGTACTTGCTCAACATAAATTTTTTATATTCCCATTATGTTTCTTTTTTTTTCTTCTAACCTCCTCCATCTGCCTTTTACTGCCTTCTAACTAAATTTAAAATTTGTTTTTCGTCAACGCCATTCTAAAAAATAATATATTAGATTTTTCATAAAACTAAAAGTTTTTCCAAACTAAAAACAAAATACACCACAGAAACAAAAAAATCGCTATTTAATTTATTATTTGCCTAAAAACAAAAAGTCTAAAAAAAGAATTGTGCGACAAAAAATGCCTGTCACTGAAGTGTTTTAGCGTATTTTTTTTTTCTTTTTTTTCTAATATTTTTTGCTTCAATTTTAATCGTTTAGTTTTTTTCGACAGTTTTTTTTTTGCAAGTGCATGTGCTTCATGACATAAAGTTAAAGTTTTTTTTTTTAATCTATTCGAAAATAAAATGTCACTGTCTGTATAAAAAAAAGAACACCAATAACGAAATTGAGAAAATTTAATAAACAAAAAATAGTTTTTGTTTAATTTTTTATGTAAAATTTTTGGCGAAAATTGCAATTATAATCGGATATTGTTTAGGCAATCTGTAAAAATAGTGGAAATTTTTTAGGCGAAATTAAAAATTAAAGGAAGTTTTGTGTATAGAAATCAAGTAGAAACGAAATAAATTAACGCAGAACAATATTATAGAAGACCTAAAGTCAAACCAATATTGTCCCTCATCGATCATTTTAGATTTAAAATAAAGAAAAAATTTCAAAGAAATTTTAAAGACAAATTTAAATTAAAAAGTAAAAGTTAAGTTAGGTTGAGAAGGCAGCTGATATGAGGACGGCTCACTTGAGTCCTTATAGCGGTCCCTTTGTGATTCACCGAGCAAGTGACAAGAGTCAAGCCATTGATTACTCAGCAGACATCATTGAAGCCTCGAACCATTTCGATTCCCTGGAGAAAAGAGAGATTAACAATAGTCCTACATTTAGATAGAGTATCCAAAAGCGGCAATTCTGGTCTCACAAAATGCCTCATCCTAGTATCTCCGTGATCCAGAATTGGCAGAGAAGGTGAAATACCTCCTCTTTATCATAACAACTTCTGCAGTAGTCATTAAAATACGCCCACCCTCATCGCATTGGGCCGAGCCAGTGACCCAAAATGACAGATATTATCGTCTTAATCAGGTCGCTACCAAACCCACGAAGCGTGTGGGTTTTCCCCATAGAGTCCTGGCCGAAGGTATTCCCACACGGTTTAATCTCTTGCCTTCTGTATGACTCACATTAAACAGCGAAACATCGAAATACAAATTAGGCCGAAATTCGACTTTAGCATGTTTGTCAGGCTCACTCTGCACCCACTGTTCCCTGGTTCCCATGCCAGCGTTATCCTAGAATGTTTCGCAATCTTATTAAGAGATATACGATATACCACAGTTAACTCTGATGCCAGTCGGAGCTTCAATGGCAGCTTTGCTGTCCGTAAATCGTCAGCTCATTATTGATTTGGCGCATATGCCTAAAAGTCGTAGTGGAGAAAAACAACAATGAAGGTTAACATGAAGTTTTCGGAAAATATACTTTATGGATTTTTTTGTATTTTCACCACTGTTTCTGGCATACTGTCGGCTTAATATGCAAACCTGCTAACTCCGTTTCAGCAAATTTTACAGGAGAGACAAAAAACTTCTTATATTTCATATTTGCAGCTTGTGAGGAAAACCAAAATATGGTTGGTTTTACGCACTTCTAGACTCCGATTGAAGAAAAACTACATGCTGGTCGAAGAGGTTTATCTTTCTCCACCACACGGCATCAAAATCTCAATTTACTTCAAAAGAGTATTTAGCATGTTTGCATATTAAGCCGACGATGTGTTTTGAAGAAAAATGTTAATTGTTGTGAATATTTATGAACGAACTTAGAAGTAAATTGTATCTTATTAAAAGTTAAAATTAATGTTTTTTTGCCACATACGACACTTTTTTAGATATATTTCTAAAAATTAGCTTTTTGTGCTCCATACCTATACTTATTGCTGTGTATTGAGTTGTTGACATTAAATTTAGCTTTCGCTTAAAATACTTGTTTTCTTACGACAATGCAGCAAAACAAGAGTGAAATTAGTTTTGTACGTTTTTGTTCAAGGAATTTGCAGCATTCGCCAAACAGTGGCGTATAGAGCAAAACAATATTTAATACATTTAAATTTAATTAAAATTTTAATAGTTGACAAAGAGCAAAATTAAGGGGTAAACAAAATATATAAACCTCATACCTAACTCAAGTTGATTAAAATGGTCGGTAGGTCAAACCAATAAATATCTGACGTAATATGCTTTCCAGAGATTGCGTATCATTGAACAGCGCAGCACCATTGCTATGAAGAGCCGTAAATAATGCAACGCAAAAGGGTTCCAAATGGCAGTAGTCCAGGTGCTGCCAGGTCACACGATGAATGCAGTGTGATCATAGCTTGGTGTTGCCCAAAGGCCCACAGCCTGGCTATTTACTTATGTCCGCTATTGTGCCAAAACTTTTCATTTGTGGAGGTTTACATTTGCATGGGGATTAGGTATTTTGGGGTCGGGAAACTAAGATCTATCCAATTACTGGTTTCAAACATACATATAATTATGTTGACCTAAGTGATTTGTAGGCTTAAAAAGCCGTTGAACTTCCTTAACTAAGTACTGTTTCAATAAGATAACACAGCTTTTTGCAATCGATTCAATTTTCGTTATTTTTCTTATACTAACGTTTTCATTTAGAAAGAATCTTGCTTTTATTTTTCAAATTATTTGATCTTTTTCCAGATAAATAATTTGTTTCCTATTTTTCATTTTCCATTAAATTAAATTCCCTTAAACAATTTATTTTATTATCTTATTTTATTGCAAATCTGTTGAGAAATGTATAAATCAAATAAAAGCGAAGAAAAATCGATAAATTATAAATTTGATTTTAAAATTTTTTTTATATGTTTTGCTATAAAAAGCACTGATGTGTTTAGCGGAAATTAAATATTTTATAAAAAGAAAGAAAATAAAAAAAAAACGAAAAAATTAAATAAAGCAACATGAAAATGGGAACAAAAAATCATATAAAAAAAAAATATCTAACAGCAAAAGAAAATAAGAATTAAAACTAAATGAAACAAGAAAATCCGCTTAAGTCAAAGTCATCATGAAACGAGCAAAAACTTTTTTCCAAAATTAATACAAAAAAGAAAAAAAAAACTGACTGACAGACAGACTAACACAAAAAACCAGTTAAAGATTTGGGAGAAAAAATTATCGTATAGAATAAAAACTAAATGAAGTAGTAGAAAAGTTAAAAGCAGCAAAACAGAAATATCTGCTAGAAAAAAGTTTAAAGACTATAAAACCAAAAAACAACATAAAACTCCCACAAATACTAAATGCTCAGATACAACAAGGATTTTCTAACACTACATTCAAGCACACAAGCATATTTAAAACAGTTGTTGTAACAAAAACATACAAGCGCAGAATGAGAATTGTAACGAATTTATATATTTTGTATTGTTTTTAATTCTAAAGGAGCAGATACCATCCAGCAACCAACAGGTTCAATGGAAAACAAATAGCATTTTATATTTCAAAAACAAAAGCTTTTTAAAAAGGATGCTTAACAATATAGATGTGTAGACATAAGGATATTGAAATCATACTGCAGACTTTTGAATGAGTGCCTGGACTTACATTTATTTATACACAATGAGACAGACAAGACGTCGTAGTATTTTTGTTTTTTAGATATGCTTGTCAGAGTCATATAGTCTCGAATATGTGTTGTGTATAGACAGTTTTGCTGTGTCTTACAGAAAACAAAGAAAAATATAAAGTTTTCGTTTAAACACTTTATCACATATTCAGACAATTTACTTACACTTTAAAGAAGAAAGTTAGACAGTCAGCGACAAAACAATGGTTAATGTATTTTAATATTAATGTTAATGCTATTTTTATCTTTAACTACTTTTGGTGAAAAACCAATAAAAATGTTTGGAGAATTTGATATTTATTAAAAATTCTTTTGTACTCTATTTATTCTGAATGCACATAATACTGAGTCCCAATTGGAAATTATTCACTAGTTTAGGGTATTACTTGGTAAGGATTGCCTTACTGTTCTTTCTTAATTGTTTTTTATTCTTTTGATTTTGGCTAGTGGAAAACAATATAAATATACAAATATAAATAAATTCTCAACAATTTTGTTCTTCAATTAAATCAATAATCAAAGTAAAAATCAGTTTTAATTAAAAATTTAATCAATTGAATTAAACAATAACTTATATTAACAACATTACTGCATAAAATGCTGCTTATATCAAAAAATATTTAATTGATGCTATTAATTTTTTTACTGGTACGAATTCCATTAATTTTATAACCACAATTACAAAATTGCAAATTTTTTAATTGAAATTATTTTTATTTTTTTCTGTGTACCATGTGGAAACACTGACATATGGCAATTCTAGTACATTATTATTTTTGACCTTTTGCTAGGAAAATGTGTTTGTTGATGTTTGTGGGTACCTGCTTCTCGACCTAACCTCACGATGCACACTGGGAGCAAAAGCATTTTCTTGGAGCTACAATAGTAGGGCACAGTAAATTTGATGTGGGAAACTCTTATATCAAACTTCATGTTCAAACAAAATCTTGGTGGTATAAGAGGGGTATACGGCCGCGGTTGCGGGTTCGATTTCAGCCAGAGACTCTGATTTCTTTCCTGCAGACAAGCGTAGAGCTTCGCGGGATTAGCTTAGGGAATTAAAATTAATAAAAAAAAACTACATTAGTTAAGACTTCTTTATTTGATGTGCGTAAAAAAGTTACAAAATTACCCCACTGACGTCTATTTTTTTAAATAAATTAATAATAAATAGATATCATGTAGATATCACTCCCGAAATAATTGAACTATCGCACAGACAGGTATTTGGCTCTAAAAGTCGCTCAAAAGTATTTTTTTTTTTTCATTTAAAATTTTATATCAGTATTTTATTGGATTTAAATGTAGATTAGGGTATTTCAGTGTAGAAAAAGGCAAAAAACATTATTATAAATCTTATTTATTCGTCATTTGTTACAGTATCGTATTTATTTTCAATATTAACGTTGCAAATGCCGTTTTCTTCGAGTAAATTTAAAACTTCAATCTTCTTTTTCGATTTGGTTTTCCTCATTCCTGTCAGAACAGGACCTGATGTCAAAAGCAACCTGTTAAGCACATCTTGGTTGCATTCTATTCTTGAAAATTTTCTAGAATAATCCAGTCTGTATGTGCGAACATATTTTTTACGGGAGAGTTGACCAATTGGCAGAATCGCCTCCCTTTTTACAGTTGCTCCATGGCGCAACACCTTGTGCAAGGTCGGTGACACAGAGCGATAAAGGGAACCATACAATTCAGCAGTATCCTTAATTTTAATACCAAAGCACATGACACCAATTATTATTTTTAACCGGTATATTAAATTTTTGTCAATCCCAAATATCTCTGCTGATCTTTCGTGTTCTTCAAAATAGCGGTGACCGGTATTCCCATCATTAGTGTTGCCTTCGGTATGTCCAACAATAAGCCCAGTTGGTCTCGAAAAAAATGACATTTTATTGAAATTCTTGATAAACCTAGTTTTCAAAGGGGTGTATTGGTTGGGGTGGCTGTTTTTTGCTTTTTAAATTTCTGGAGGATCTATTCTACAAAATACTACCAAATTTAAAGCTCGGAAATGAACAGAAATCTACTTCATCACCATAAAATGAATATTTGAAGACACTAAAGTTTTGAGCGTATCGAACAAATCATACGAACACTTTTTTCGAATGGTAACTTCCGACTGACTTTATGCAGCTGCTGAAAGGTTGAAACGAGCCATTCTGGTTCTATTGTTTCGAGGGGTTACCTGACTTTAAAAAAGTAAAAAGGGTGTAGTTCATATTTAAAAAAATTTAATTTTGAGCGACTTTTAGGGCCAAATACCTGTCTGTGTGTCGGTGGGGAGTATCAAAGATTCGACACAGCCGAACATAGCACTCTAACTTGTTTCATACTCTTTTAGTTTTAGCCGTCAAGTCTTTAGTTTTTAGGCGAGAAGGAAAAAGAGAATACCATTTATTTTCCTCCCTCTCTAAAAACTCATGGCTTGACCAGTGATGCCAACTTTTTGAGAGCAAAAAGCACTTTAAAATTTAGAAAAAGCGCTAAAAAGCGCTATTTCGAACAAAAAAAAAGCGTTAAAAAGCACTAAGCCATTTTAACAATTTAATTAAACACAAAACAAGTTGCATTTGGCTGTGCAAATGTAACATACCTCTAAAATTGAAAAAAGACGACGGCTTTGATTGGGGATTTTCATTTAAAATTTAATTAAAAAAATATATTTACATTCGTATATAAACATTTTTAAATGTATTATTATCTTCAATAAAAATATCATCCAAACACTTGTATCACCATCAGCTGGGTTTGAATTGGCCATAAAACAGTTTTAAAGTAATACAGTGCGAGGGCGATTGTCGTAACTCGAAAACATTTGCAATGACCGACCATTGTTTATTTTAATAAAAAATCTTACATTTTATCGTTTAAATAATTCTAAATTAAAATCGTGCTAGGTTTAATAAAACAATTGGCGTATGATATTGTCCAATTATTTAAACCTATGTACGCTTCTGAATAAAGAACAAACATAAGGTGCTAAATAGAAATAACATGTATGTTTGTATTCTGATACTAAGTAAACCTTTTTGCAATAGCACTAGAGGTAGAAGTGTACAACACACGCTTATTCGGAGACGAGTGTCGTGCGTTTGAAAACTAAAGCGCATGAAAAATGGCAGGTTACTCAACGCTCATTATAAATGCATTTCCTGTCAGCTGTTTTAAATTTATTAAACACTTTGCTTATACCAAGTTACGGCTCTTTTTTTGTTGTCGTTGCGTCCTTTTTTACGGGTTTCGACTGCATGTTTTCACAATCACAATTCCTGATATTTTCCAAGACATTTTCTATTTTTGAAACAGTGTCTACATCTTTAAAAAAATGTTTACTGAAAACAAATACATCATTTTTATTACGAATTCTAAATATGTTGTCAACGCTAAAAAATTTCCAAATTGCTAGGAAGCCTAGCTCTAATCTCGTAAATAACCTATCTTTTATCACTTTTTTATCATTTGAAATCTTAAAATATTCGCAGGCCTTCTTAAAATTGCACCCCAAATAGCAAATCTCATCTAAATTATCCTCTTTATAATTGAAGTTTTAAAAAATTACAGAAAAAAATAGAAATTGTAAAAAGCACTTAAGGCACCAACGAAAAATTGAAAAAGCACCAAGTTAGTGCTTTTTCTCAGTTTGGCACTAAGGATAAAATTTTGGCGTTTTGAGGCATCAAAAAGCATCATAAATAGTGCCAAAAGCACTAAGTTGGCATCGCTGGGCTTGACCACTACAACCTGAAGAGTGTGAACCGAAACTAATGAACTTTTTCAAAAAAAAAAAAAAAAACTGTTAAATGCTTATATTTGCCACCGCCTGTATTTGTTTAAGTCCTTTTTCCAAAAAAAGCTACAGAAATTCTATTAAAACACTGACACAAAAGTGCTTTCTGTTAGTTAAAATGTATAACGTTAAATAATTTTTTTATTTTTCGGTTTATACTGAAACACACATCCTTAAAGCTGATTTTTTGCGTATCTTTATGGCTTCTTAAGGGTCTAGTTTGTAAGTCTTCAAAAACTTTTTAATTTTATTATAAAATTTATTATCTTATAATGCTACGCACTTAAAAATAAGAATGCAGACATTTTTCGTAGATAAAAAAAAAAATAAGTTTGCCAATTTTAAACCGTCTTAATCCAAGTGAAACGAAACAAGGGATATAAGATTTATCAAAAGCTTAGGAAGAAAACAAATTGCTTTTAATGGTTAAAACAAACGAACTTTTTGATTTTTGTATAAAATAAGAAAAAATCTATTCCATTTATTTATATTTAGAAAAAAATCAAAACTACTTAAGTTTAAAACCAGAGAAAAAACAATTTTAATTAAAATTTTTTTTTCTCTTCGCCTTATGAAAAATATATACCAATTTATTTTTCTAATCTAAATGTTAACTTTTTATTGATTACTTTTTATTCACCATTTTCCCATTTCGTACAATAAAAATAGTGACAAATACAATTTAATTTCATTAGTCAGTCATTTATTTTATTAAACAATCAATAAATTAATTTTGTATGTATTTTTTCGTTTAGGTTGAGACCAGAATCGTACCTTCAATATCAGTCCCTAAATAGTCACATACAATTCAAATCAATCAAATTAACAGCACGTTATTTTACCATTTATTTATTTAAAAAAAAAAAAACAAAAATACAATAAAAATGAAAACTACAAAAGAAAAAACATGAACAAAAATAAATAGAAAAAATAAAAAACTAATATACAACTTCGTTGTAGTTAAATTGCAGAGAAAAATAAAATAAAAGTTTTTAAGGCAACGACGAATTTAATATACGCTCTAGTAGATACATAAGCCCGAAAGACCTTGAAGTTTTAATAATTAAGACAGAAAATTAAAAATTTTGTTTATATGGAAGATCAATAGAATGTCGGCTTAATATGCAAACCTTCTAATACACTTATTAAGTAAATTGAGATATTGATACCATGTGGTAGAGAAATATACGCCTTGTCGACCAGCATGTCGTTTTTCTTTAATTTGAGTTTAGTTTACTCGATACGATAATTTACACGATATGATAGTTCACTCGATATCGAATAGGGTGTTTACACCCCTGGATGTCCAGTTTTGTTTGCTATTTTATCGAGCATTTGTATCACGAATAAAACGCACAAGGCAAGGCGTCCATTGTTCTCGCATATCAGCACACACTACTGACTTTAGATAGCTCCACAGGAAATAATCAAGAGGTGTCGAATCGCACGAGATTGGAGGCCAACTGAGCAGCAAATTTTTCGATATTAACTTAGCGCCATCCTGTTAAAACCATTTCTTGATTGGAGAAATGTCATCCAAATTTTTAAACAAAAAATCATTAACAGTGATAATGTAACGTTCTCCGTTGACTGTAAGACAAGCTGCTTTAAAAGTATAACAAGACCCAATGATGGCACCAGCGTGTTAACCGTACCAAACGGTGCATCATTCTAGTGTTAATGGCGTCTGGAGAGTCTGTTGTGGATGCAATTTGGGTTTTTTTTAACAAATTCTTTTGTCATAAAAAGCACAATTGAGTCGTTCAGTGTATAAAGGGAATGAATCCATTTTTGGCGTTTTTGAGATTTAGCGTGGATACACTTCCTTTTATGACTAACAATGTATGGTACAAATTTTGTTGTCAAATTTCAACGGTAAACCCCTTTTAAAGACAAAACATTTTTTTGTACGAAGCTCAAAATTTTTATTTTCATTGGAAGAAGGGAATAAGTCCACGCTTGCATTTATATTGCATTAAACACTTGTTAACTTTGCTTTCCATGAGTTTCAAAACAATGCTAGAGCCATGTTTGTTTGGCCAGAAACTAAGGGCTCAAGAGGCTCGCAAGAGGCTCAAATACATAAAAATGTTTGCTGATACGCACGATCGGATGGTTTTGTGGTCAACATGCAAAATAAAGGAACAGTTTTGATTGGTTAAAATTACCAGTTTTGATTTTTTCTCTACAAAATCTTTGAAAAATAACGTTTGCAATCGCAAAACCAACACCGCGGTAAAACCGATAAACTGGTTCAAAAGAGGTGGATCAAACTAAATAGATCTAAACCATGGGTAATACAATATTAAAATAATATCGATAAAAAATTTGGATTTGAAAATATAAACATAAGAAAGGTAAAGTAATGTTATTGAATAGCGTGAGTCAAAGTTTATTGTATCCTGAAACTAGAGCTATAACAAAAGAAAAAGGATATAATTGATTTATTAAAATATATCCCTCCCGTTTCTACTTTCTACCAAAACTTGAAAACAGGACAAAGTCAGGAAGATTATTCTGAAGAAGACATATTATTTTGTTAAATTTGTTATACTTACGATTCATTTAAAAGAAGAATTTTTTTTAGTTAATTTTTGTTTTAAAAAGAAGAAATGTTTTATGTTATTTTTTTAACTTCATTAAAAATAAAACTGAGCGAATGCACTTTGTCAAAGATTTAAGAAATTATGGTTTTTTTGCTTGTTTGATATGCCGTCACATGGCAATATTGGCTTTTTCCGTATACCGATCGATTCCAAATCTCTTTCTGAATCAATCTTGATATGTCCGTCCATCTGGCTGGCCTGCTCGCTTACTCTACCTGTAAACCTTGTGGGTAAATTACAGTTTAGATTGTCAAATAGAGTCTTTGTGTTCAAAATCCATCTCTTGCCCAAAAATACATATTTTATCATATATCATCCTAAAATGGTTATCCTTGATCCAAATTTAATAGCTTCCATACAAATACCACTTCCCAAAATAGCTTTTTATGCTTGTCCTTACTTTTAAAGGTGATCCAAGTAAAACGCAGCATGTTAACTGTAAATAAAACCAAACGTTTTCGGAGAATTATCTTAATATTTTTTTATTACGATAGAAGGATTTATGACAAGCATGTGTAAATCAAAAATGCTCGCCACGGCTTCGGTGGCATTCTTCTATCCGATTATCAATATTTTCAACGACTCTGAGCCATAATTGAGGTTCAGTGTCGTTAATATGCCGAATTATCTCTTCCTTTAGCTCCTGAATTGTTCTTGGCTTATTGACGTACAATTTTTCATTTAAATATCCCCAAAGAGTGAAGTCCAACGGTGTCAAATTTTATGATCCTGGCGGCCAATTAACATCGCCATGAACTGAGGTAACACGGCCATTGAATTTTTCGCGCAAAATAGACATTGTTTCGTTGGCTCTGTGGCCAAGTGGCACCATCCTGTCGGAATGACATATCCTCCAGGTCCATATCCTCAATTTCTGGCCACAAGAAGTCCGTTATCACCTTGCCATAGCGAACACCATTCGAAGAAATATGGCCCGATGACGCCGCCATCCCATAAACCGCACCAAGCAGTGACTCTTTGTGAATGCAGCGGCTTTTTAACAATCACTCGTGGATTCTCCTTTGGCAAAATGTCCAATTGTGGAAACTTTAGGTCTTCGTCATGTGTTGGTAGGTCTAGAATTGATATAAAAGGAAGAAATCTCATATGGATGTTGCTTTCTAAATAATATTTGGTACAGAGAACTCTTATTTATATCCTCATAATATCTATATTTTGCTAGGTCCATGTCTTCAACTGCTATAGTGTAGGATATTATAAAGTCGGACATTAACGACTATACCTTCTAATTGGTTTTTATTTTGTACTAGTTTAACCCGGTGCGGCTCGCTACACTGCTTTAACCACTTCTTCAGTTGAGAGATATTAAATATATGCATCCTATGGGAGGTATTTCCCCCCTGTGCCATCCCATATACCATAAGAGTGACTTTTACAAAGTTTGAATATTCTTACTATAACAGTTCTTAAGACATGCGATTCTAAAAAGTGTCGTCCTATTGGGGTAACACTTCCCCCGCTGCTTTTTTATTTAAATTTTGGGGCTCAGAATATCCTACTACCAGAAGTTAAAAAAAAAATGCGTGCAGCGGGACTTAATTATATTTCTATCTATTAGGGGTACTGCTCCCTCTCTATCAACCCCGCCCATTTTTATATTGAAATTTATAGTTTACCATAATAGTAGCATTAACCACGTTTGAAGACTTTAATAGTTCCTCAGTTGAGCTATAATTAATATATGCATCCTATGGGAGGTATTTCCCCCCTGCACCTACCCATATACCATAAGAGTGACTAATACAAAGTTTGAACATTCTCACTATAACAGTTCTTTAGATATGCGATATTAAACATTGGCGTCCTATGGGGGGAACCACATCCCCCGCTGCTATTTTATTTCAATTTTGGGGCTCAGAAGATTATACTACCAAAAGTTCAATAAAATGCGTGCAGCGGCTCTTAAGATATGCGATATTTAATATTGGCATCCAATGGTGTACCGATTCCCCTGCCCCTATCGAAAAAATAAGTGCTGTTACTGAATCGGTTCAGTAGTTTAGGAGTCCATAAGCCAACAAACAAACAAACAAACATACAAACATTTTTCATTTTTATATATATAGATTACAAACTTAATGACAAAGTAATTAGTTCTTATTTTGTTAAATAATAATGGCCATAAATAAAGTTCTTTAGTGGATAGGGCCCGAATACATTTTTAATCATAAACGTTATTGTCAACAATATTTAACGTGACTTTTAGTCAGCCAAAAGACATGGTAAATGTTTGTCAATGTCCTTTTAGAAGTTGATGAATGTGAATGTCCTTGGGTGAAATATTACGTTACCCCCCTGCCTCCTACAATTTTGCATTTTTTTTTTTGTAACGTAGGCAGAGTATTCACAATAATGAAACATTTGTTATAGTATTTAATTTTAAGAAAATGGAAAATGTCGAACTAAATCTATATTTTGCGTTTAGAAAATAAAGTGTTATTTTTAGAAGGCAAAAACAAATTTAATAAAATTTATAAAAAATATATAGTGTAAAAAGCTTTTTAAGAGACACAAAAGGAATAATAAAATTCTATTTTTTAGCTCCTAAAAGCCTGCTTTAGTTTTGCATTAACTTTAATCCCATAATGTAGGCTTTAAATAAAATCTTTTTTGTAAATCTAACAAACTCTAAGTTTGTTTTATGTTTTATATATATTTTATTAAACATTTGCTAAATTTTATCCTAAACGAAATAACCTAAATCCATATTGTCTGAATTACAAAAGAAAAGAAAAATTTATGTTGTTAATAAATCAACCCTTTACACCGGCCGGTCAGTCAGTCAGTCAGCTGGTAGCAAAACAAAATGTTTATTATTTACATTTCGTTTTTAATAAAATATGTATTTTGTTTTATATCAAGGTTTTTCTTTTTCATATTTTTCGTTAACATTATTCATGATTTTTATTTAGTATTTTTCTTCTTTTTTTGATGACAACATAAAACTAGACAGGTGAGAAAAGGGTGGGGAAAAAGGTGTCAAAAGTATGATGTTGCTTATGTAGAACATGCTGTCACGTAGTCACGAAATATTATATTTTGCTTGATTTTTTTCTGCTGCTGTTAGCCGGCAACCTTTTCGCTGCTGTTGCTGCTGTTATAAATTATTATTATTATAATTTTTTAAGAGACAAAAACTGCAAAAAAATGTGTTGATATCACTGTGTCACAATGGTTGTTGTTTTGATATTCATATCTCCAGCTATTGCTGGTGATGAAAAGATGATACAGCGATGTTGATGGAAAATATTACGTTCTGGTTTCAAATGTGGGCCAGTGTAATAGACTTTAATTTAAGTTAACACAAAAGTCTGGTAGTCACTCTACCCTTTAGATAAAAATAAAGACGTAGTTTTGTGCATAACTTAATAAAAATCAAGTTAATTGTGTTAAATTTAACACTTTGTGCTTAAAGTTCTGTGCAATTATGAAAGTGTTGATGTGCAGGAAGGGTCCATTAAACTTCAGTGTTAAATTCGAAATTAATTTAATTTTATTTGTTTTATTAAAATTTACAATAGAATTGTCCTTAAAGGGCAAGTTAAAGAAATTTTCTTAGTTTTACGTAGATTATCCAGTTGCATGTTGGTAATTCCATGCCAAAATGACCAAGAGTGGGACCCGACCCCTTCCGATTTTAATGAAATTTGGTGAGAATGTTCCTTTTATCTTATAAGGAACCCATTTATGAACGAAAAAAAATGTTAAAATTTTTGTCATATTTAAAATGTCATAATTTTGCCGAATAAGCCGAATGTGTTGAGCTTATTTCTTCAATATCTCGAAAACGGCTGTAGGAAATATCGCCCAAAGAAAAATGGCCCAAAAAAAAAAATGAAAAATCGCCCAAATGAAGAATCGCCCAAGCGAACATGAAAAATGACCCAAAAAGGTAAATATGAAATTTTGCCCAAAAAAAACGAAAAAGGGCGAGGACGAGGACGTTATGACACTTTGCAACGTCCGCAACTTAACTTATAATCAAAAATGTGTAAATTTTTTTTTAAAATACCGTTAAAATTTCAAGTGATTTTTTTAAAGATACTTATTTAACCATAATATGGTTGTCGGTGACAATGATTTGGTTAAATTAAACATAATATGGATAAAATATTTTTATAGCTTTTACTCCGGGTTTATATATTAAATATATATATCCAAAATAAGGATTTCATCTTCTATGGTATAACAAATACTGGCTTCGCTAACTAAAGCTTCTCTGTATAGCCGGCCTTCGGCCGGGCGCAAGGATTTTCTCCTCTATGGTATAACAAAGACCGGCTTCGCTAACTAAAGCTTCTCTGTATAGCCGGCCTTCGGCCGGGCGCAAGGATTTTCTCCTTTATGGTCTAACAAAAACCGGTTTCGCTAAGTAAAGCTTCGAAAAACTGCCTTGTTTCAAAACAAGGCCGACTACGCAGAGAAGCTTTAGTTAGCGAAGCCGGTGTTTTGGGCCATTTTTCATATGAAATCAGGCCCAATTTTACATGCAATTTTTTTGGGCGATTTTTCATTTTTTTTTTTTTTTGGGCGATTTTTCTTTGGGCGATATTTCCTACAGCCCTCGAAAACTACTTAACATACCAAGATGATTTTAATGTCACTTTAAAGAGAATACTTGATGCTACAAACCATATTTTGAAAAATTTAATATCTGCAAAATTAAAAATTAAAATTAAATTAAAATGAAGAATCGCCCAAAAGAACATGAAAAATGACCCAAAAAGTTATATATGAAATTTTTCCCAAAAAAAAAAAAAAAAAAAAATTTTTAAATTACCCAATTTGCAAAACAGTGTTTATTATTCATATAAATTTAGTAACATACAAATATAAGTTTTATGTAAAAAATTGCATTGTATCTTTAACAGCTGCGCGGCAGTATGGACAGTAATACCTATTTGAGCCCTCCGCCAAACTTTGTGCACTCTTCAATAGTTAAATATAATTTAATCACTGCATAGTTATAATCAATTACTCAAAACAGAATATAGCTTTTTGCAAGGTGGCATGCCATAAAGTCCAGTGTCGTAGTGTCCATGGACACTGTGACACGTTCGAAAATGTCACGTCTGTGGGCATTTAGACACTTTGCAAATGGACATTATGTCATTTTTAAAAATGTCATAAGGTCCATAGTTACTAGATGTTTAATACAAAAAAAGAAAGATCTACATACACGCAGAGAAAAACTTGTTTTATTATGGTCACAACCAACACAACTTTTTTTAAAGAAACTTATTTTACCATAATATGGTTGTCGGTGATAATGATATGGTTAAATTAAACATTGAAAAATGGTTTTGTTGTTTTTTCTCTGCGTGCATGTATTAAACATATAACGAAAACACTTTTGGACGCAAGGATTTTCTCCCCGATGGTGTAACAAATACCGGCAGCGCTTACTAAAGCGTCTCGGCATAGCCGGCGTTTGGCCAGGCGCAAGTATTTTATACTCTATGGTATAACAAAAACCGGCTTCGCTAACTAAAGCTTCTCTGCATAGCCGGCCTTCGGCCGGGCGCAAGGATTTTCTCCTCTATGATATAACAAAGACCGGCTTCGCTAACTAAAGCTTCTCTGCGCAGACGTCCTTTGGGCGGGCGCAAAAATTTTTTGCTTTATGGTATAACAAGTACCGGTTTCGCTAAGTAAAGCTTCTAAAATCTGCCTTGTTTCCGAACGAAGGCCGACTTCGTAGATAAGCTTATAGCGAAGCCAGTATTTGTTATACCCTAGAGGACAAAATCCTTGCGCCCGGCCGAAGGCCGGCTATGCAGAGAAGCTTTAGTTAGCGAAGCCGATTTTTGTTATACTATAGAGGAGAAAAGCCTTGCCTCCGGCCGAAGGCCGTCTGTGCAGAGAAGCTTTAGTTAGCGAAGCCGGTACTCGGTTTATCAAAGAGGAGAAAATCCTTGCGCCCGTCCCAAGGCCGGCTATGCTATCGAATTTGTCCACGGACACTATGCCACTGGACGTTATGACATGCCACCTTTTGCAATATGTCCCGTTATTTTTATAAATAACATTTAGGAAATCGACGTATAGTAATAATGAATAAATTGACGTATAGTAATAATAATGAATAGTATGTAAGATTTTGACGTAATTTTAAAAATGAAAAATGGCCTGAAGAAATGGGCTATTTTTCATATAATATTTTTGGGTGATTTTTCATAATGAAAAATCACCAAATTTAAAAAACGAAAAATAGCCCAAAAATTTTGGGTCACTTTTCATATGAATTCAGGCCCAATTTTACGTGGACTTTTTTTGGGCGATTTTTCATTTATTTTTTTGGGCCATTTTTCTTTGGGCGATATTTCCTACTTAAAAAAATTTTGCATGGGAAGTAACTCCGACAGATGGACGCATGTCATAAATCGACTCAAAAAGGATTTTTTTATTTTCTATCAAACGAAAGCAACACAGAATTTAGTTTTGGCAAGCAAAAAGCCGAAAAAAGGAAGAATAATATTTTCGGCTATGCCGAATCTTATATACCCTACACCGTGCGATAAGAACATGAAGTTATGTAAATGCCGTTCCTTAGATATAAATGAATCTATTTTTGTGCCACGAACACTTCACCAATCTCGCCCATATTTTGTCGGATGTTGTGCACTGATAACCAAAATGCTTGTAAACTTGCTGAGTTGCCAGTCACCGAAAATTCATTACAGATGGCAACTAGAATCAGTTTATATTGGTAAATAATAATATTTTATTAGGTAAAAATGCGCCAAAAGCTAAAAATGAGTACATCGTTTGTTTTTTTTAGGACCAGCACTCAGGGGATGACCCCTACTAATGCATTGTATTGTGCTGGAAGTAGGAAAATACATAGTAGTGTTTGTGAACATTCGATTTGAACTTAATCGTGTTGTAAGTGAGAGGGAAGACTTCTGCAGGAAGGTTTTTCCACATACGAAAAGTCCGGGAATAAAACGAATTCTCTCTGTAATGCGTTGTACGATTCACCTGCCAATCGACCCCATTAGGATGGGCTCTTGAGGAAAAACGTATATTACGAACAAACGTACGGTTTTCGGGAACCAGGTCCTTAATTTCGTCAGAACAAATCCCATTGTAGTAACGATGAAACAGGCAAATACAACCAACATTGCGACGGTGCTCAAGGGAGTCAATAGAATTGGATACCCTACTGTCACCAATGAGAACCTTCGCCCTCTCCTGCACGCGATCGAGAAGCTCCAAAATTGACTTTGAAGCGCCGGCCCACACATGAGAGTTGTATTCCATACGCTGTCGGATATAGGTGGTATAAATAGTAAGGAGATCAGATGGAGTGAAGTATATCTTACACCGTAATTTGGATCATATTATTACTTGTTTCTTATATTGGCTAACAAAATGGAAAAAATTTCCGCGGGACTAGAGTTAAACTGACCAGTTTATCCAATGAAATTGAATCCTCTTATGAACATATTAAAAACTTTTAACAGTATAGATATTGCTGTTGACTGATGGGTTTATGTTTAATCTTAGACTTAGTGCCTTGAAGCAAGCCAATTTGTGAATAAGAATAGAGGGCGACTTAAGCGGATTAGAATTCGCCCTCAAGTGTCACCCAACACATGCCACGTACTCTCCATGGTCGTTGAAAAAATAAATGCACGGAACTGATCAAATTGTAACAATATATATTTTGGCTACATTTTATATAAATTTTAACATAAAAAGATGGATCATAGACACAGAGACTCTATTGCGGAAATAAATTTGTTTTTATATACAAAATAACTGAAATTATAGACCAATCCTAACCAATTTTCTTCGTCCTTATTACCAAATTTTAAAAATGTTCAATAGATTTTGTCATTTTACTTAAAAATTCTCTCACCAATACAACAATTAGACCATTAATGGTCTAGAAGTAATATTCTTTTGTATAACACGCGTCAGCAATAACGCATACACAGAAAAAATTCTAGCAAATTTTTTCCGTCCGTGTTATACATACACTATAAAAATAAAGTATACATTTAGGATTCGTAATTTATTTCCTGTCTTTTTAAAACTTTACAAGCTGAATAAAAAACAAACGAAAAATTAACCTGTAATAAAACTTAAACTAAATGCAAACACAAATAAATTTAAACTTAAAGATAAATATATCAACACCTTAATGTTTTGTAAAAGATATAATTCTTAAAAGGATTTCATTTTATGGGCTTTGGCATATAAATTTAATAATTATTTAAGTTAAATTGAATGTAAATAAAATTTACGATACGAAAATCAAGCAACAGGAAATAAAGATAAAGAGGAAAATTTTCTTTTTACAAAAAAAAAAAAAAAAAAAAAAAAAAAAACAAGAAATTGAAACAAATACAAAAACAAATTAATTTAGGGTTCAAGGATTTAGATAAGTTTCAAATAAAGTTAATATTTCGAAAAGGAAGACATATTTATTATTTAAAACAATTTAAAGTGTAAAAAAAATTAAATTAAAGTTACTGCAATAAAGGATCTATTCAAAAAGAAAGCAAATTGTTTTTCTTTGGTCGTTAATCAACTTCTTAAAAATATTTTTAACTTAAATCACTATTTTCCGTTGCATTTTATGACATTCATATTTTTATTTAGTTTATCTCCTGTGTGCAGAACTACTAGAAGAGAAGGCTTAAGTTCAGCCATCAGTATCTTTTTACAATTGTGAATGTGTGTTAACAACGACAAATGCTATTTATTTTTAGCTCAAACCAAAGTTTTAAGTTTTTATAGCATTTAAATTTTAGTCAGTACTAATTTAATCATCTCTGATGTAGAATGTCAAACTAATTTTTATTTTAATTGACTTTAACTGTAATTGTGTTAACAACAATTACCAAAACAAAATAAAAACAAACTTCTACATTATTGGCAACAAAAGTTGTTCTTACTAAATATGAAATTGTTATAAACACATATTAAAAAGCAAGAAAAAACAACAACATAAAAAGCTTAAAAAAACATATTTGTCCTACTCTCCTCCTTTAAACACACACACACACACACATTCACTTACATATCATCGATAAATCCCAAACATATTTGAAGGCCATAATTTGATTTTCTCTTTTTTTTTTTAAAGCAAACAAACGGAAAACGGAATTTTTTTTTGTTTTGATGACAAAAAAAAATGAAAACGTATAAAAAACCTTCAAAGTATGTGAAAAGTCGTAAATGTTTACGATAATTTTTATAAAACATTCTCGAAATAAGAGCCGCTCAAAGTCATGAAGCGAAAATACATTTGACAAAGAATTAAATTGCGCAAAACAGAAAAAAGAAATAAAAAAAACAGCATTAGAAAAATTCGCATTTGATACAATTATTATCATTTATAAGTGTATTTAGAGCAATTCCTTGTTCAAAATCCCATATTGGCAAAGATAAACCAACAAAAAAGTTTTTTCCCACCAGAACTCATAAGAAATTGTAAGTGTTCGTGTGTCTGTATATGTACTTGTACATCAACATAATTTTAAACAAACATAACATAGTGTTCTATATACTACAGAGATGACATAAGCTGGCATTGAAATAGGGTTTGCCTATACAGATAGTGTCGAAACACATAGATTACTTCACCCGAAATCTTGCTGTAAAATTTTTTTTGTTTTAAGAAGTATAATTCATTTAATAACTAATTTTTACCAAAAAATTTCACTACAATTAGTTTTTTGAAAAATAAAAAAAAACGACTTAATACATTGACAAAGCCTCCTTTTTAATACTTAATAAACAATACTAGATTTTCTTTAATTGGCTTCTCCCAAGTGATCGCTACTATGTAAAGCCTTATTCGGCACATTTTAATGGCGGCTGTTTAAAATACTGGACTGATATAAGCCATTCACAATATTAAAGACATCTCATACATGTAAAGAAAGTATTTAAGCCAACATTTATTGCTTTAGCCCATTCCCCATAAGGGTATGTAGGGATAATATACCATTCTTCATTACATCCTCGTAGAATAAAGCTGCAGCCACTGCGACGTTTTTCGGACCTCTTATCTGAGGTCATAGATGATCAGAGATCCTATTGTACAACCACAAAAGCAAGTAGGCTCCTTCGGAAATTACGCGGTAACTATTGAACATATATACATATATCCATGGAGGCTCTTATCCAATGGTTGACAAACAATGCGTTTACCAACCGCCACCGAGTGTAAGTAAAACCAACACATCTAGGTAGCAATTAAAATGCATAATGCGGCAAAATTCTACACTTGTTTTGGAGTTGGAGCTATCTAGCCTCCGCTTTTTTGAAAGATCCCAGCAGCATCTGTTGAGTAGTAACAGCATATGCAGATGATTGTACATAATGTCGATGACGATTTTTCCTTTTAAGGGTACGTTACACTTTCACAAAATTCTTACGTGTTTTAAGGAAAATACAACCCTGACATGAAAAGTTGTTATTGTTTTTTGAACATTTTCAAACAATAGTTAGATCAGAAATGCATTTTCGTTGAAATACGTAAGACTTGTGGCACAAGTAAATTTGCGATGAAAAAGCGAAACTTAAGCAAGGACAGTCTGCCTGAAACACAGAATGCATTTCCCGCAAGAAGCTTTCCAACGGAGGCCTTAATCAATAGCTACGGTTTTTGGGGAATTTAAATGCTGTTGCTAATCAGCATAAGCCGCTTGCCAGGTTCTGCCCGATCATACACACAAAACTCCTTCCTATGTGTAGTGTGCTTCGTTACGTACACAGAGTGGCGTTAGTAGGCATATTGTTTCCACAAGTTATAAAAGCACCATAGGTTAGGCCGAAACTGCAGGTACCCACGCTCATCCCTTGTGGCCGCCTTCGTGTAAATAGTCTAATTCTGAGGGATATCTGCTGAAATAATGGAATAATTTGGCCCATTTGCAATACCCAAAGGAAGTGTTTAGGCAAAACTTTCTTTTTGTAACTTATCCCTTACGGCCGCTATCGTACTTAAATTATAACTTTTTTCCAGCAAACATTTCGCACTTGATCATAAAAAGGGGATTAATTAAACATTTTTGTTTTCATTTACATAAAATTCATATCTATCTTCCCACTGTAAAAATATCGTTCTATTTTGTCAACTTCTTAATGAAGCGGTTGTTTTAAAAATACTTTTTCATGTGCCTTTATTTGAATAAAATTTCGTTGCTAAAGCTTGTACCGTGTGTTTGCTCTCAGTCCAAAAGTTTTACACCGTGTAGATATTTGTTTGCGTATCGTTCAGATAATAGTCCGATTTTACCCATTCACGAGCATAATCATGCTTTTAACAGATGGATGGACAAAGGTTGCTCCATCGTCATAAAATAACACAAGAACAAGTATAACTATTCTTTACAGGGTATTCTATTATTTTTCTGAACGGCAATCTTTTATTTGGGTAATTAAGTTACTACAATTGTCCTTCTGCAAGAAAAAAAAACAATATTTTAATGTTTTGGTTTTAACAAAGGAATTTCAATAAAATCTAAATAATTTGGAATTTTTTTTTATTTGCCAGACGAAATTTTGACACAGTTTTGTTTGATGAAAAAATTTTATCAAAACTTGTGTTCTACGAAACAATTCAACGAAAAATTTTTATCGTAAAAAAATTACAGAAATACGATTTTGCTTTAAACCCTAACATACAAATTCCCTGAAATATATTTTCACAATATGAAAAACAATTTCCCGTATTCCGAATCGAAGGAATTATCCATTTGTCTTATTTCTTGTCGTCTTCTGTATATCGTTAACTCATATGTGTTATAACGTTTTTGTATGAGCAATACTACTTCCGTTTCATTTGAGAATTTATATGTGTGTATAACTGTAAAAGAAATAGGAGGGCACCTTAAAATGATGTGTAGTGTTTATATTTTTATTAAAATACTTTTAAAGCAAAAGCAATTTTTCAACAGATTCCAACAGCTTCTAACAAATACTTTTAGCAAACATATCCTGCAAAAAGGACACATTCTTTTCTTCATCCTTGTTTACTTCTTATAAACGTTATTCATTTTATTCTCCTAAAAATATGCGCTAAAATGTTATTAGATTGTAATAAAATGGTTGCTAAATGGAAACGGATATTGTTATTGTTCTCGAATATCGAATGATTTTTTATTGTTATTTTACAGCAACAACACCAAAAGGGAACTGAAATTAAAGGTAGCAAGAGAAAAGGAAACAGGTATTCCTTTTAAGGTTTGTAAGTTAAATGGCTTTTTGTTTGTGTGTGGGTGTGTTTAAGTCCTTGAACAGGTACTGAAATTTCGTTTTTATAAGTTGTTATAAAAAAAAATATCATGATCATCATCAAAGTTGTTGGTGAAGAAAAAAAACCCTTAGAAAAGTTCAAAAATATGCTTGAACTCATAAAAAGTGTTAAGGAGTTTAACGAGTACGAGTAGATAATGTGTTGAAAATTACTTTTTGCTCTTCTCCTTTTTTTTTTGTTGCTTTAATTTGACTTTCTTTTATTGGCATTGAAGAGTTATTTAAAGTTAAAAAGACATTTACAAATGTATCTTTCAAACATAATAAACATAATATTTAACGTGTTTTTAACACAAAAAAAAAAACATTTTATTATTAAGGTATTTGCACAGCTTACAAATATTTGGCAAATGTGTGTGTGTGTTTGTCGACTTTATTGTGTCCCCAAAAAGGAAATACAAATTTAATAACAATTTTTGTGTTGCAGAGGAGGTTATTGACATGAATTCTAAATTGTTGTCATGAATTATCGGTGTCTTTATTGGTCTATAAAAAGAAATAGTTATAAAAGAGATCTTTAAGTTTTAGAGCAAAATTGTAATTTTATTTGGTAGATGGTTTTAAAGTAGATGCTTTTTGTTAAGTGACAGACAGTATTTGAAAAATGGTGAAACAATGCTATAAAATATCTTTCAAATTAAAAAGAAAATGTATAAAATGTCATACAATTGTTGCAAAAAGATTTTTATAGAAAGTCTATAAAATAATGAAAATCTGTGGGATTAAAAGAAAATTTATAGCAAATCTGTTGGCTTAAAGTAAAAATTTGCTGAAAAAATTCTCTTGCCTAAAAATAGAAAAATTTCTTGATTCAAGAGAGAAATCGTCTGCAAAAATCCTTTGCATTGCGAGATAAATTTTGTATTATTAATCTCGTGTTTTATGGAACATCTTGAACATCTCTATTCTTGAGAAAGACATTTTCGATTGAAAATATTTTGCCTTAAGGCAGGACAAAAACATTTTGAATATAAATTGCATTAAGAGATACATTCACTTGGTTTGAGAGAGTAATGTTCTATAGAAAATCTGTTTCCTTTGAGAGAGAAATTTTCTATAGAAAATCTCTTGCCTGAAGAAAGTAATTTTTTATAGAAAAATCTCTTGCCTTAAGATAGAAATTTTCAATAGAACATCTCTTGCCTTAAGAGAGAAAGTTTGCCTTGAGAGCGAGAGTTTAAGCTTAAAAAACTTAAACTGGCAACATGCTTTTACAAGTTGTTTTGTTTTCATTTTGTTTTTTCGTAACCTACTTACAACTACAATTCTGTGGCTTGGTGCTAAAAGGGCCTATGTCAATATTTTGCTGTTTTGAGTTAATCGTTTCATTATGTGTATTATTTTACTCTCTTTTATTTTTCTGTATCAGCCAATGTCTTAGTTAAACCCAAACAGTTTAATGAGGTTTTTTAGACATTGGCTGATACAGAAAAATAAAAGAGAGTAAAATAATTCACATAATGAAACGATTAACTGAGCTACCTAAATAAGAGCGGAAGCGTTTTTTGTATGTCAAAACTTCTCATTTGCATACAATTTATACGAAACAAACCATTAGAATGCGAATTAGAAACCACACGGCTGATAAATCTTATTTGACAGATCGCTATGTCGGTTTGTTTTATTGAAATTGTTTTTAAATAAAATTTTCATGTTTAAAAAAACGCTTGCCGCTTTTGTTTAGGTTGTTCAGTAACTCAAACCAGCAAAGTATTGACATTGGCCCTTTTAGCACCAAGCCACAGAATTAATGTTGGAAGAATTCCAATCAATTGTAGTGGGGAATGTAAGAAGAGATAAACTCACTGTTTATTGTTGATGTTTTTGTTTAAGCTTTGATATTGTTACAAGTAGAACTGTTGCTTATAATTCTTATACGCTTAACAGTTTTTTTTTGTTTAATGTCTTTAGTTTTTCTAAAATCTGTTTGGCTGAAGTTTTCTGACGATCTGGCCTAAGCAACCAGTGAAATGCGCATAGGAATAGCTTATCCCGTCAACAATAAATTTCAGTGTTTTTATCAAGAATAAAAATTGGGAATTAAGCACGAATAACAAAACCTTTTAAATATATAGAAAATCGTTTGCCTGCAGAGCGAAATTTTCTATAAAAATGTTTTGTCTTGCGAGCAAAATTTTCTACAGAAAATTTTTTGTCTTAAGAGCAAAATTTTCTATAGAAACTCTTTTGCCTTAAGAGCAAAATTATCTATAGAAAATCTCTAATTCTCTAATTTCTTGCCTTGAGAGTAACATTTTCTATATGAAAAATTTTGCCTTAAAAAAATAAACGTTAAGCAAACATTGTTATAATGAAGAATGAGAAAAACTTTTTATAAAGAGTAATTTGCGTATTGCTGCCAAAACTTAATTGTGTATGTGTTTACCAATTTGCTTATGTGTGTTTGTATTCAATGGTACTAGCGTGAGTATATTTTGTATTCACTTTAAACTGAGTATGAATAGGGTTAACAAAAGCCTTACTATTTTTGGCATACAAATACCACTAGACACCCCGGACTTTTTTATGTGAAATGGTTTTGTTTTGTTCTTTTGTGAAAAACATTTTTATGCCTTTTTCAATTTCAATTTCAGTTTTATTTTTACTTATTTTTTACTAAAAAAAAAACAAAAAAAATTTTCTAGAGAAAAATAAAACGATGAAACATAAAAAGTTAAACTTCTACCATTGAAATTGTCGAAATATGTTGATGACATATTAAATTAAATATTCAAATTCAGAAGTACAACAAATAAGAATAAATATCTCTCTACCATTTTCGTGCCTCGGCAACTGCCAGTAGAAATAATAAATAGCAATTTAAACTTTAACTTTAAAAATTTTTTTTAATAAATAATAAATAAAAATTGTTTATTAAAAAAGGGCAAAAAGAAAAAATTTACTTTCTTAAATTTAATTTTGGTAAATTTTCGTTTTACAAATAATTTTATTCCCAAAAAAAAATTTTATTTTAATTTACAAAAGTAAAATTTGTAAGTTTTTTTTTCTTCTGCATGTTTCCTGGAAAAATAGCAAGACAAATGACTACAAATAATTGCATGCAAAATGCACGAAACTTTTTACTAAAAAAAAAAAAATAAAAAATAATTTTATTCTAAAAGAAAGTAAAAAAAAAAAACAAAAAATTGTGAATAAAAATTTCTCTTATCATGCAATTTTTTACCTTCTAGACTTAAATAATCAACCAAAATATTGTAACTGTAGCAAGAAATTCAAATGTTTGTTTGTAAAAACTATTTGAAAGTTGAACTATTTCAAGTAATTTAAAACAATTTGTTATAAATTAAAAAAGAAAAAACATTTTTTTCTTTTAAAAATAGTGCACATAACAACAAAAAAAAAAATGGAAATGAATTTGTAAAATTAATTGCCAACATTTTGTTAAGGGACAAATCGCACATAAATTCAGGAGCAAAAAAGAAGAATTGTAAATGTATGGGATTAAAATAGAAAAAAATACGGCAAGACAGTCTTCAAAGGTAGAGAAGCTCAATGGAATTTACAAGCAAACCAACAAAATAAAGTTTTGAATCAAAATAATTTTCGAATTTTTTTACCGAAATTTACAGTACAAAAGAAAATTTGTATTGTTTTAAAGCAGTGTTCGAAAAAAACGGTGAGATAAGGCCATGATGGCTTTATCTCTCATTAAATTGAGCAATAAAGCCACATGGTTTTAAAGCACCCAATTGATATCGTTTCAGGTTGTGTGAGCCGCATGCTAAACAATGTTCTGTTTAATTTCGAACACTGTTTGAAACCCATACCTGGTTTTTTTTGTTGGCAGACGTGGTTTTGTGAAAGAAATTGCTCAGTATTGAGAGATCCACATCAGGATCGAAAAGCATTAAATTGAACGTCATTATATTTCGATAAATAAACACAAACAATTGAGAGTGCTTTATTTGTATATGTAGAATCTTTGATACCCTCCACCTGATTAGAAATATTTGTTTCAAATCCGATTAAAAATTTTTGTTTCAAAATTGCAATTAGTCTCCATTTTATAACGTATTCTCATTCTCGTGTAAACAAGATGATACGTTGTTTGGGATTGAGGTGACGATATACTTTATAAGGTCCAGGGACCGTAATTGTTATGACTTTCTTCAAAAAAGTATTTATTTTTTACCGGTATTTTTTTCAGTCAAAAATAAAAGTTAAAATTTTACTTGTATGTTAGCACCAGTGCATTCAGCGTACCCGAATCAGGTAAAAACGCCAGGTGCCCGTCTTGTCTGTTTTTCAACTTGCACAGTAAAATTAATATTTTGTGAGTATCGAAGGTTTAGCGCCCCTAGATAACATCCTAAGCACTTAAGTGGAACCTTACATGCCCAGAAAGAAAAACACTCGGGATAAATCAAGTTTTTTAGGATTATTTTAAGTACGAGTCGTACTCAAACATTCAAGTACGAATAACACTTAAACGTACTCAAAACAATCCTAAATGGTATAACTTTCGAAAATCAATGCCGGAATTTCTTGAAACAAGTATAAAATTCTTAAATCAAGTACAAAAAAGATTAAACTTTTCGTTGATACTATCAACGATAGTGCCACTCTGAGAGTAAAATTACAAAATAAGGGTTTTAATCTCAAAAAACTTATTAGTCTCATCTCCCAGCATTGCATTCTTTTATGCGTGCGCACGTGTGTTTTTCAAAATTTGTTGTACAATTACAACAATACAACACAAGTTCGAACAAAACGATTTGCTTTTTGTAGAAGCAACAAAAACAACAGAACAAGAAAAACATATACAAATAAATGTTTGTATTATTTTCATGTTTAACACTCCGGATTACGCATGTTTTAATTATCTATACACATTAAACAAAGGTCTGGCCAGTCTAATGTGTACCATGAAGGGTTAAAAAGTAAATTTGAAATCTTGCTTCTCATTTAGTTTATATATTTAGTTAAATATGCACACAAGATTTTTGATGTAAAAACCATATCGGGCATTATGTTGGTGTTTTATCATTCTTTAAGGTGTAAAACGGGTAAGTAAATCAATCATAAGAGTTTTTTCTTTCTAATTTCTTTTTTGGTTTTTTTCAAGCACGAATTGGGGAAAACATCAAGCTTATAGTACTTGAATCAAGCGCGTTTCTAGATTCATTCAATCTTAGTTTTGCTTAAATCAATCACGAAATCGGGACTGAATATGGATAATTAAAGTATTTTGGGATTGCAAATCCGCACATGAATCAATTTTTCTGTACTTGATTTAAGAAAATCCGTACTCACCGTAATATTAATACCGCTTCGGATTGATTTGAGTACGGATGGATTGATTTTTCTTTTGACTGAAGCCTATGTCCGTAAGGAGGTTCCATTCTTTGTTTTGTTGAAACATATATTAAAATCGGACCAGCAATTGCGGAGATTACTTGTATTAAACATTCAAACACAGAAACATACAAAATTTTCTGCTTTATAATATTAAGTATAGATAAATTTTTCGTAACTTTAAAAATTATTGCAGCATATATTTCAACTTTTAACTTCGTTTTGTTTTTATATTTGACCAAAGGATATCGGTCAAATTTCAACTTTTATTTTTCACTGAAAAAATATCAGTCAAACCTTAACTTTTATTTTTGACTCAAAAAATATCAGTTAAAAAATAACCGTTATTTTTTGACTTTTTTGAAAAAAGTAAAAGTATTTTAAGGATTTTATTCCTTGGCTAAGAACCATCACAATGCTATACACAAATAACGTATAGACATATTCTTTCTGTCTGACTTTTTGAACTGAAATTTTGATAATAACTGTTATTTTCGATCTCTGTTAAGGTCTTAGATAAATATTGTAGAAATAAGAATCAGAATACGAACATATATATACTAATTCCACCTCCCTCGGGTAGGAATTATATAAAGTATATTTTAACATTTGGTGTAACATCTTACGGAGCAAATCAGAACCTGCGATTCTGGCAAAATCCAAAATGGACAGATTTCTTGAGATCATACGATATCATGAGATCGCGTCTGACCTGAGACCTTATCCGGTACCACGGAAGTCAGTAGCCTCCGGTGACACCGCACCAGACTGAATATTGGTGGAAATAATTCCTGTCTCTCAGGGAGACTGTCTTTGCGAAAGTTTTGCCTACCTCTAACAGGATACTCTCAGGGATCACGTGGTGGCTTTGGTTCAAACCCAAAGTCGAGGAAAGGGATATTCCCAGAAATCCTACTTCAGGTCTGTTATTTCACCGTTTGTGGAAGGGTTTGGAATGCGGGATGATAAGGTGCTATTGCTATTCAACGGAAGCAGTTGGCAGAAAAGATAGCTCCAGCTCCTAAATCTTTAATTTAAACGCCAACCCGGTTGGCATTGGAGACCGTAAATTTAATTATTTTAGCAAGTCACTCAGTGGGTTTTATATTTAGCTGACACAATCTCTTTCCCTACTTGTCAGCTTATTTTTCTAATTTATAAAGCAAAACTTTATTTTATTTTGCGATTGGTCACAGAAACATATAAAATACACGATTTAAACTCCCTTTTAAGCTTTTAATAGCTTTTATCTTTTTTCCTTAAAAAATTTAAATTAAATTGCAACAATATAAATTTATTTTTGCTCTCACCCTAATCTTGTAATGTATTTAAGTAATTTACATAGAAATCATTGATGTGATTCTTTTATCAAATACACTTGTTTTATATTTTTTCGCTACCTAATTTCTAAAACATCTCTATGACATTGTCACGTCTGTGCTGATATAATAATGACTCCTAACATTTTACTAATTTCAACTAATCTGTTAAATAAATATTACCATTTTATAAACTTCCAAATCTGTGTAACACTGCCACAGCTCTTTAACATCGGAGTTACAACAAGTCTTGTAGTAAGAACAACGTTGTAAATTGCAAAGATTCTAAAAAACCTAAAAAGCAACGAATCAGGGGGAAAAAGTATCTAAGAAAAAAATGTATAAAAGAGCAGAATTGTAAGTAGAAATCATTTTCTGTCAGGAAACTAATCATGCATTAAGAAGAATGTATGTGCATGTATTTTCCTATCCCCGTCAAGCCCACCCTCTCCGAAAGAACAAACATACATGCGAATTAAGTGTAAACCAGCTTTTGCTTACAACTTATGAAAACGACAAGACATAACTCCAAGAGGAATGAACGGAATAAAGTGGAAAAATTATATTTGCTTTACACGTTTAACAGATAATACTTAACATTAATGAGCAGCACCGTTTAGAAAAATTGTTAAGAATTTGCAAAAAGAAAAAATATTTAAGCAATAGACCACAAAATGAGGGTCGAAGTTGAAACAAACAGAATTTCAAGCAGAACTTTAAAGGTTTGCATTTAGAAGAAAAACATATTAAATTTAATATTCCTAGTTAAAGAGAAATCTCTTGCACTGCTGGTGAAACTTTCTATAATCGATTCTCTTCAAGTAGAAAACTGCGTTTTTTTTAACATGGAAATTCTATTGCCAATACATTTTCAATAAAATAAAACGACCAAGTGATCTATCAAATAAGATATTACAGCCGGGTAGTGTTGAATTCGCGTTCTTAAAGTTTGTTATGTATAAACTGTGTGAAAATGAAAAGCTTTGACATAAAACAGACGATTGCTGCTCCTATTTAGGTAGCTCTGTAAGACATCATACACTGAAAGAATTATGCTTCATAAATCTAATGAATCAATTTGATTAAATTGTTTGTTTAGTTTAATGAAAAACTTCATTACGGATATGAAACTTCACAAATTTAATGAAGCATTAACACTGCGAAATTCGAAATTTCGTTGACAACTTAATGTCTCTTTTAAAAGAAAAATCCAACTTATTGTTATACATTATTTCAATAGGTTTTATAAAATTAAAGTGAAATATTTAAATATTTTTAAATTAAAGAAAAAACAATGCAACTTTTGTAACTTCAAATTTTAATAAAAAGGTCATCAAATCAATGAAACAGGCATAAAGTTCTCTAATTAAAAAAAAAAAATAATAACTAAAAACTATTTTCTTCCTATGACTGTTGTAAAAACGTATTTTTAATTAAATTTTTGCCAATAGACCAATGAAAAAAGTTTATTACGATAACGAAATAGTGATTAAACTAAATGTGTGCGCTCGCTAGCTGGCAGTGAGGTAGTCTATCAGCGCCGGGGTTGCGGGTTTGATTCCTGCCAGAGACTCTGGTTTCTTTCCTGCAGACAAGCGTAGAGCTTCGCGGTATTAGCTTAGGGAATTAAATAGTAAACAAAAAGAACAACAAAACAAGTTCAAAAGCAAACAAAGAGAAAGAGAAAACAAGTAAGAAAGTAGTCGACCAAGCCCGACCAAATGATACCCTACACCACAATATTTAAAAACTATGATATATATGAATAGGGATCTATCTATGTTTTAAATTTCATTTAAATCGGTTTGATAGTTTCTGAGAGGCAGAAATTGCTTCCTATCTCTCCTCGTGGCACTACGATTCTGCCCAGTAAGACTTTTCAATAAGAACCTATAAGAACCTATGTGCCAAATTTTATAAAATTATCTCCAAAACTGCGACCTGTATTTTGCGCACAAGGTTACATCGACAGCCAGCCAGCCGGACAGACATCGTTAGATCAACTGAGAAAGTGATTCCAAGTCGATCGGTATACTTAAAGGTGGGTTTAGGACAAATGCATAATACCCTCTCCACTATTGTGGTGTGGGTATAATAAGAGCAAAAAATCCTCACATTCTTTTTCCTTTAATTGTTAATTTAAACACATAAAATTAACATAGTGGAACAAACCAGTTAATTGGAAAGAATGCTGATGAATGTCGTCACAAACTGAAAAATAAACTAAATGCAATTTACTCAAAGGTTAACTTATGAAAGTGGAATATAGCATGGTGTAAAGCGGCTCATACACTTGCAATACAATTGTTCAATTTTACGTACTGTACAGTTATATCGCCAATGTGTATGTGATATTCGGTGATCGCACAATATATTGGCAACAATCAAAAGACTTTTGATTTTTATTGCACAACGAAAAGAAAGTAACATAGTACAATGCTGTTTATGTAATTCCTATAGGTTATGTTCACCTTTTTATTGAATGAATGAAAACAATGTGCGACTTTTTGCATAATATAGGACAAAATGGAAATAATATGCCGAATACCATATACAATAATGTTGCAAGTGTATGGGCCGCTTAACAGGAATATAAAAACGAAATGAAATTAATATAACTTGATGATTTGTAACAGGAATAAAAAAAACGAAATAAAATTCACAACAACTCAAACCGTACAGTGAATAAATGGCTGAAATGAAAAAAACCATAATAATCAGTAAACAAATGCAACAATGTCATTAAAATTACGAAATTAAGGCCCTAAATTTGTAAAACGCAAACGCAACGCCAAAAATTATATTGAAAGCAAAAACAAAATCAAAAATATTTCACAATTTTGTTGTTGTTTTCTATAGAAATGTATATAGAAATGCATATTTTTAAATTTTAAACGAAAGCAACAACAAAATTTTGAAAAATGTTGGACATTGTTTTTGCATTCAATGTTATTTATAGCATTGCGTTCGCGTTTTACAAATTTAGGGCCTAAGTTAATCATTTAATAATAATAAATACATTTATTGAATGACCAAATTAAAACTTCCATTTAAACACAAAAACCTTTTAATTAAAATCTGTGTTTAAAAAACTGCAGTCGAAACCAAAAACTGTCGAACAAAAAACAAAAATTTGTGTACAACATTTCGCTTTTTGAGTTGGAATGGCATCGACTATATACATCTTATGAATCAGAAGTAAAAGCAACAGGTTTTTGTTTTGTCCAATTACAAATGAAGGCGTGGAAGAAATGCCGGTTTTTATGCTTTGACTGCAGTTTTTTAATCGCTAATCAAAATAACGAAAATCTTAAACGGTTGACTCTTCAACATTATGTTGCTGAAATGTTTGTTTCGTTTAAAAAAATTTCTTGCATTAAGTAAATGCAAAATGTTCATGGTTTTTATGAATCATTCCATTAACTGGGGTCTAATGAAACTTACTTTATTGATCCAATGAAGTGTTACTTAGGTTGACTTTTAATGTAATTTTTCATTGTGTTAATGTCAAAAGCCATTGGATCTGTGAAGAAAGCTCTTGCAGTGTAGAAATATACTAAAAGTTTAGACTTCCATTTTACGCTTAGACCTTAGACCTTAGACCTGGTCACGCGTTTTCAGGCCAACGCATTGTAAGCTTTTGATAAAGTATTTACTTTCCAAGCTTTAAGTTTTATGCAAAGATTTTACGAGGCATCACTGCACATAAAAAATAAATTTTATTTGTCAAAACTAAATTATTTGTTCAGACGTCGCTCGTGACGCTTACGAAAGTAAAAGGAGACTTTGCGCATGCTATGCATAAAGGCATACAACTTGCTACCTATAACTATATATTTTCTACTTTTTGAAAAGACTCGGAGAATGATAAAAGCGTAGAACGCATAATCTGAACCTCCAGCTAAAAAGTGGTGATAACTTAAAAAAAATCACTAGCGAAATACAAAACTTCACTTGTATATATTATTATACAACATGTATTAACAATGAAAAGTTTCTATACAAAGTCTATTACCCTGACAGAGAAATTTCATAAAGACTTTTAGCTTGAGAGAGAGAAATTTTTTATAGAAAGTTTCTTGCGCTAGAATACAAATATTTTATAACAAATCTAATTTCTATGCCAGATCTTTTTTGAAGAACAACATTTTTACCAAATAAATTTTTTTTTAATAAGCGAAAAATTTAAACATGAAAATTCGACCCGAGTATAAAAATTATAAAAAAAATTTAATTTACTTAACCCTGATTAAAAAATATCAAAAATTTCAAGAAAAATTCTCTTAAGAAAATCTCTTTCCCTAAGACTAAAATTTTTCGTAGAATATCGAGCCTTAACCGCGAAAATAACGTATGCGACATGATTTTCAATTTTCGTTTTTTTTTTAATAAATTACTTTATTGGCAAAACTTGCACCATCTCCTAAAATTTCATGGTAACAAAAGGTACCGTTATGATTTCATAGCAAAAACAATTTTATTGTAAGCGACAAATTACATACAAAATTTATATGAAATAAAATAAAAAAGCTGTTTCCTGTAAAATTAGATTTTTGGCGCTTACGTTATTTTCGCGGTTAGGGGTCGATATGTTTCTATAGAAAATATTTTGACTTAAAAATTCTTGCTTTTAGAAAGAAACTACTCTATACACTGATAGAAAAGGCGTCATAACGCTGATGTATTTTAACATCAGTACTATGACAAGTGTCTTCGTTTTTGGCCCCATGACACTTTTCGTCATGATGATGTCAAACTTAACATCACTTGGCCAAAGTGTCATCAGGATAAAAATGAGATTATGTCATCAATGGGATGACACATCGGCATCACAGAAATGACGAACAGTGTCACTGCGATGACGCAGTAACATCGGAGAAAGGACACATAAGCATCAATTTAATGACAGTTTGTCATCAAGTCAAAGTCATTGGAATTGACTTAAGTCAAAGTGAGAGAACATTATTATTTATTTACCCGTTACATATGTTTGTTTCACGTTTGTTGAATTACGACTTTTGTTAACAGCAGAACTCTCAATAATAAGACACCAGCACCATGCCCCATATGGTTTTCGTAATCATTCTACTTTTTAAATTTGAAGTATTTAACTAAATAATTTAAAAAAATAGAATATTGCAATTTTTGCTTCTTATAATACACTGTAATCATGAAAATAATGTTAATAATATACAAAATGTGGCATCGAATTGATGTCACTATAGTCATTAAATAGATGACACGTAAAAAATGACAAAATTGTACGAAGACGTTAGTCATTGGATTGATGTTATTTTATGCATCATTGATGCCATTTGTAAAAACATTGATGTCACAAATCTGATGTTAGCGCATCATCAATATGAAGATGCATTTTTCTATCAGTGTAGCAAATATCTTGCGTTAAAAGAGAAAGAGAGAGAAAGAGAGACTTATTTTAAGAGAAATTTTTTTTTTTTCATTATTTAAGAGAAATAAATTTTAGCTGGTTCAATTACACAAGTGAGAGTGCTTTATTCGGCTGTGCCGAATCTGTAATATCATTCACCTAACGTAATGCAACGTCTTAGACCAATCATCCGCTAACACAGATTATCACACAGAAATAAAAACAGGTGATTTCATGACGTATACTTGAGGTAATCGTAATATTCTGCTTATATCTAAATCATTTATGGACCGTTCGGGCTGAATTTCAATAGCAAACTTAAGCGGAGTTTATGTGACATAAATATTTAAACATATACACGGATATTTGGCCATAAGGACATCGTTAAATCAACTTGGCTACTCATAAGAACCCGGAATATATAGATCAATATAATAGAAATTACAAACGGAAGGACAAACTTTCCGTCTGTGTTTAAGAGAATAAAAAAATATTTTTGGGCAATGGGCAAATAATAGTTCTTAATAAAAAAAAAAAGAAATACTTATAAAATTTAACTTGAAATTGTCTTTTGATCAACAAGGCGTAATAGAAATATTGTTCTCCCCATTATTTCTCTCCCTTTATTGTACAACTCTCACATAATTGCCTTCAAAGAAAGAGGGCACTTCATTATATTCTTTAGGGGAATCTTTGTGTCAGCTTCTTTTTTCTTTTTTTTTACCCCATCTAAGACTGACAGATTTTGTCGACTTAAATCACAGCTTTTTATGTTACAACATGTGTGTGCGTGGTGGATGAGGGGGGGGGGGGGGGGGGGGTTACGTTATTTAATACATTTTTATAGAGTTTTTTTTGCCTTTTTAAAGATTTTTTTTATGCTTCATTGCAATTTTATTACATGATTTCATTTTTCGTTTGTTACTCTTTTTATCAGGATCCACCCTCAGACAATCTGTTTGTGTGTGTGTAAATGAGTAATACTGCTTAGTTTTTTATGGAGCATAATTTGTATTTGTATTTTTCCTTTCTAGCTCGGGGTGTCTGTCATAAGGTAAAACTGTTTGTTTTTATGGATTCAAAGTTAGAGCAACACGTACTTTGACAATTTAATATATTGAAAAAAAAAACATTGAATAAATGACATACAATTTTATTTATGAGAGGCAGCAACTGTGATTTCTATACACGTATCTTTTTGGAGTAAAAAAAATAGAACAGGAAGTTCTAAGAACTAAGTTTGTTCTTATTCCATGTCCTTTTTAAAAGTCAGAATCATTTTGCTTTGATTTTTAAAGAAAATTACAAAGTTTGTTGTTTAACTAATTTGTTTTTTTTTTTTGCATTTAAATGAAACATTTTATGTTTTATTAATTTTCTTTTTGTATCCTTTAAATTAAAATCAAATGAAATACAATTCTAAACAAACTGATTTTAAAACAAAAACTTTTGAGTCTTTTAGCAATACAATTTAAAGTCATTGTTTAAATAATTTACTCAACTATTCACGGTTTCTTTTACATTTTATTTCCTTTATTCAGAAAATTTCTTATTATATTCTTTCCAAATTATTTAAACATATTCAAGTATATTATTTGCTATTTGGCAGATAATCATTTGGAAACGAAATAAAATCATACATATAAAATATCAAAAAAAAAGGATATCAAATCTCTTAACAACTATTTTGCATAATGCTCCACATGGAATTTAAGCACCACTTAACACTTTCAAATGCAGACACATAAAAATGTTGGCTCTCTCGTTTAGGAAGGAACAATAACCTTTTTATATACAAATTCTTTCAAACGAACTTCCATAACATTCAACTTTATTTCACATTTTCATTTTATTTAGAACATTAAAAATAAAATTACATTTCAAGAAAAACCTAAATCCAAAAACTGAAAACAAGAAAATCAGGAAGTCTTGTATTATCAAATAATATTTAAAGGAAAAATACAATTTCTCCACAAAAAAAAAACACACTTATGCAAGATATCCATATGCATGCATGTATCGCAAATGACGTCCTGAAGGCAATGGGAGCAAAAATGCAAACTCATATTTGTTTGCTACAACTAAAAGGAAAAATATTTAAATTTTTAGAAAATAAAGTGTAAACGATACTTTCCTCTTTTTTGTATTTATTTTCTCTTTTAAACAAATATAAACAATTTTGTAGTTTCTATATGTTTGAGGTTTTTTTTAAACAGAAAAAGTTAAAAACAGAAATTCTAATTTTAAATCTTTCTAAAGTGCCTGAGGGATCAAGCAAAATTTTTGAAAAAAAGAACAAAGATTTAAGTTTATATAAAATTAAATTTAACACAAAAAATGTAGAAAATAAACAGTTACACTCAAAAATATTTCCGTTTGAAATTCTCGTATTTTCTGCAGAAAATCTAGTAAAATACAAAGAAACTTTCAATAGAAAAACTCTCATAAACACGAAGGAAATTTTCTATACGAACTCTTTTATTAACGCAAACAAAATTAGCTACAAAAAATTTCTTCTAAACACAAAGAAAATTTTCTACAGAAAATTTCTTGAAATACAAGGCAAATTTTTTGTAAACAGAAAGAAATTTTCTATAGAAACTTTCTTGCAAAAGCAAATTTCCAAATGACGATCTGGCCTAAGCAACCAGCGAAATGCGCATAGGAATAGCTTATCCCATCAACAATAAATTTCAGTGTTTTTATCAAGAATCAAAATTGGGAATTAAGCGCGAATAACAAAATCTTTTAAATAAAAATTTTGTATACCCAAAAATTTCTTTGATGAGAAAATTTTTTGTAAACATAAAGAAAATTTTCTACAGATAATTTCTTGAAACACAAAAAAATCTTCCATAAAAAACAAAGAAAATTTTCTACACAAAATTTCTTGAATCACAAAGAAAATTTTCCATAGAAAATTTTTTGTAAACATAAAAAAATTGTCTATAGAAATTTTTTGTAAACAGAAGGAAAATATTCTACAGAAATTTATGGTAAGCAGAAAGAAATTTTCTATAGAAAATTTCTTGCAAAAGCAAAGAAAATTTTCAATAGAAAATTTCTTGTAAAAACAAAGAAAATTTTGTTTTGAAAATTTCTTGTAAAAACAAAGAAAATTTTGTTTTGAAAATTTCTTGTAAACAAATCAAAATTTTCTCTAGAAAAACAAAGAACATTTTCTATAGGAAATTTCTTGTAAAAATAAAGAAAATTTCTCTGTGTTTACAAGAGAGAAATTTTCTATAAAAAATCTTCTAAGCAAAGCGAAATTTTCTATAGAAAATTTCCTATAAACAAAGTAAAATTTTCTATAGAAAAATTATAATACACAAGGCAAAATTTTCTATAGAAATTTTCAATAAACACATCAAAATTTTCTCTAGAAAATTTCTAATAAACAAAGCAAAATTATCTATAGACAATTTCTAATAAACAAAGCAAAATTTTCTATAGAAAATTTCTAATAAACAAAGCAAAATTTTCTATAGAAAATTTCTAATAAACAAACCAAAATTTTCTATAGAAAATTTCTAATAAACAAAGCAAAATTTTCTCTAGAAAATGTCTAATAAACAAAGCAAAATTTTCTATAGAAAATTTCTAATAAACAAAGCAAAATTTTCTATAAAAAATTTCTAATAAACAAAGCAAAATTTTCTATAGAAAACAAAGAAAATTTTGTTTTGAAAATTTCTTGTAAAAACAAAGAAAATTTTGTTTTGACAATTTCTATAACAAATTTCTTGTAAACAAATCAAAATTTTCTCTAGAAAAACAAAGAACATTTTCTAAAGAAATTTCTTGTAAAAATAAAGAAAATTTCTCTGTGTTTACAAGAGAGAAATTTTCTATAGAAAATTTTAAATAAATAAAGCGAAATTTGCTATAGAAAATTTCCTATAAACAAAGCTAAATTTTCTATAGAAAATTTCCTATAAACAAAGCAAAATTTTCTCTAAAAAATTTCTAATAAACAAAGCAAAATTTTCTATAGAAAGTTTCTAATTCATAAAGCAAAATTTTCAATAAAAAATGTTTAATAAACAAAGCAAAATTTTTGTTGGCACAGTGAAATTTTCTGTAGAAAATACTTTTTAATTTGGATGAAATTTTCTTTAAAAAAAAAAATTATAACAGTTGTTTTCTGTTAAAATATGTATCTTTTGTATTTTGGGAGTTATTTTTTGCAGAGAAACTCTAGCATTGTGGCAGTTATTCTCTGAAGAAAATCACTTGCATTTTGAGAGTTTTTTTTTTTTTTTTTTTTTTTTTTTTTTAGAAAATCTCTTGCATTTTGGGGGTTGTTTTCTGTAGAAAATGTATGACGTTGTGGGATTTGTTTCGTTGTGAGTGTAATTTGTTAAACAAAATATTTTACATTGTAAAATTTATTGTATAATTTTTTCTGTTGAAAATCTCTTGCCTTATATGAGTAAATTTCTACAGAAAAACTTGCATTGTTAGAGCTATTTTCTATAGAATGTCTCTTGAATACTGTAAGTAAGAAAATAACTTTAAATTTTGGAGTTATCTCTTCTATTGTGAGAGTAACCATCTTTAGAAAAACTCTTGTATTGTAAGAGTTATTTTCTCTTGAAAATTCTGAGGGTTAGAAAATGAAAAAAATTTATCACAAAATCTTTTTTTTTAGCAATTTTTAAAGAATTTTTTATATCATATTAATTCCCTTGAAAATTGTTGTTCTTGCTTATACAAGTCATTGGCATCTTTGGCACTTGAAAGCACATTGCTCAAAGAAACTAAAAACTGTTCGACAATCGTCATTTACCAGCCGTTGGCTTTGTTTAAGGGTTAAAAGAACTTGAACGTATATTTAACAGTGGAGCAATTAGTAAGTGGAACAAAATATGAATAAAAAAGATAAAAAAAATTTTAAATAAGTTACTTTGACTTTCTTTAAATTTTGTTTGTATGCATTCACCCCTATTGTGAATAAAATTTCTCTCGAAATATGTTCCATTTTCCCTAACACATGCATCGGGAAAAGCAAAATTTCGTGAGAAAAACTGTTCACTTTTTATTTACGGCAGGCGTTATAGTTTTGCTTGGGTGATATGAATGCTTAAGTGGGCTCTGATAATGAATCATTGGAACCTTTAATGGGTAGACATGGAATTGGCACTCGAAACGATAACGGTGAACGATTTATAGATTTCTGTAATTCCAGAAAACTTCTTATTGGTGGTACACTACTTGAACATAAGTTGTGTCATAAAATAACTTGGTTGTCCCCTGATAGGCACAATACAGCAAATCAAATTGATCACTGTGCTATAAGCCATCGGTATAGAAAATGTCTCCTAGATGTACGCAGCAAAAGGGGAGCAGACATAGGTCAATCCCGAGACCACTACCTAGTGGTCGCAAAAATTCGCCTCTGCACAGCTGCGATACATAAAAGATTAAGCAACTTACGGCCTAAAAGATACGCCATTGAACGTCCGAAAAACACCAATGTTAGAGAAGACTTCACAACACAGCTGCGAAATGCATTAAATAGCTCGGAATATGAATCACTTAACTCGGTAAATTCTAAGTGGGACCTCATTAAAAACAAAATAAAATCTTGTGCTGACCGTACAATCGCCCCTCCACCCAAAGGAAGACAACAATGGATGTCCGATGTAACGTGGGCTATTATTGCAGAAAGGCGTGAGCTAAAGGAAAAACTGGCATCAATGGATAACTCGGAGCTAAAGACGAACCTAGAAACGAATTACCGAGATCTACACATATCAGTTAAACGAGCGGTGCGGAGAGATAAGCGTAAACATATTGACAACTTGGCAGAAGAAGCTGAAAAGGCTGCACGAGCTGGCGACACACGTACTGTATTTAAGGTCACAAGGCAGCTAGCAGACCGCAAGCTACGAACAGAACACCCTGTGAGAGATCTGCCAGGAAATTTGCTCAACACCGACCACGAACAACTCCAACGTTGGAAAGAGCATGTCTCTAGTGTGCTAAACTGTATCATAGATACAACTCTTGAGCCTCCCATTTTAACTAGTACACCACCAATTATAAACACGAGGATAAGAATAACACCTCCTAGTATAGCGGAAACTATTGCCGCCATAAAAGAAATGCCAAATGGAAAAGCAGCTGGTATCGATGGTATTCCAGCGGAAATATACAAATGTGATCCGGCACTTTCAGCTGACATTTTACATCCACTGATCACTGAAACATGGGAAACCGAATTATTTCCGGAAGAATGGAAGGATGGCATAGTTGTTAAAATCGCGAAAAAGGGAGATCTTAAAGATTGTTCTAATTGGAGGGGTATATGTGTATTACCAACCGTTGCCAAAATAGTTGCAAAAATAATATTAAACCGCATTAAAGAACACTTAGAGCAAACTATCAGCTCATGTCAAGCCGGCTTCCGCAGTGGTTTCTCTTGCGCTGACCATATTAACTCATTGCGCATTATCGGCGGCATGAAATAACCCCCCCCCCCAAAAAATATAACCCCCCAAAAAAATAATGAAATAACCCCCCAAAGGTTTGTACAGAGAACAACAAAAACGATTTTTGGGGGGTTATTTCATTTTGTTTTGGGTGTTATTTCAATTTTTTAATTGGGGTATTGTTTAATATGAAATTATCCCCCAAAAAAACCTTATAAAGTAAAGCCCCGATATAGTTTTTGGGGGATTATTTCATTTTCAAATATATAATGAAAAAGTTTTTGGGCGCAAGGATTTATCCACTTTGGTATACAGAACACCGGTTTCGATAAATAAAGCTGCCCTGCATAACCGGCCTTCGGCCGGGCGCAAAGTGGCAGTGGATAGGACACACCCTCCGTCGAAATGACACTAATGTAACTAAACAAGCTCTTAGATGGAACCCATTACAACAAGATGGCAGAGAAGCGGCAGGCCACGCACAAAATGGAGACGTTCAACGGAATCCGAAATGAACCAACTGGGTATATCTTGGAATGAACTTAGGTATATCGCTCAAAACCGGGTCAGATGGAGAACAGCTGTTATTGGCGCCCTATACTCCAGTGGGAGTAAGAGGAATATATATATACAGTGCGCTCGCGGTAACGTGAACTAATTAAAACCTAGGGAGTTCATGTTAGCGAAATTGTTCACGTTAGCGATTGTCGAATTTCATAAAAAATATGTCTATTTGCACCCTTGAACGTGAAATTTTTTCTGATTATTTCCATTATTAAAATATAAATGTATATATTTATGTGTTTTATTATTATTTCCACTACTAAAATATCTTATCAGCCCAATTATGAATAAAAATTCCCCGGGAGTTTTTTTTCCTTTTCCCATTTTTACAATTGAATTAACATAGGAAAAATGGGAGAAGGGAGAAAACTCCCGGGGAATTGTTATTCATAATAGGGCTGTATATATAAATACGGGAAAAATTTTTTTGTGGTTGATTTTTAATATATTTTTTTCTAAATTTTTTGAATAAAAGTGTTGGGTCAATATAGGATTTTTGTCGTTTTCTTAAAATGTGTACGTTTTTGTTGTATAACGCACAGGTTTTTTTGAAAGTATATGTCGATTGGTCGAATTTCGGACACCGGGCGATCCTAGTAAAAATAAAATTATAAATTAGAATTCATTACAAACCAAAATAAGATCACGAGAATATATCTATTGAATTAAAATTACATTGCAAACAAAATTACTCATAGCATTTAGGCATTAAAAAATCGGTTATCTTTTTCTGCTGCTTTTTCTTTTCTAATAAGTAGTTGAAATACTGCTTTCTCCCTTGAGCGTCTAACTACACTCATGTCACTTGCATTTTTAAAATTTCAATTGCCTCACTTGCGGCAATTTTTTTAACAGGATCATCGGGAATGCAAACTTTATAGGGGGTAGGATCAATATTGTAGAAATTACAAACGGAATGAAAAAGTTATTAATACGCTTTTACCTTTGGTAAAAGGTATAAAAAATTGTTCACGTTATAGAGCTTTCTGAGTTTGTTCACGTTACAGAGTAAGTCAATGTAAAAAAAATCTTGTTCAAGTTAGGCGGTGTTCACGTTAGACGATGTTCAAGTTACCGCGAGTGCACTGTATAATAGTTTTGCTTGAAAATATATGTAGTATTTCATATAAGTTATTCTGTATTAGCATTTATACTCGTATCATCGCCTACTTTTATGTATTTTATGTTACACCTGTTGCATTCAAAATCCATTGTAGTTTCTTAGTTTTTATTTTATAACCTACAAGTACATATTTGTTTCTGTGTTATAAAAATTACTCATTTCTATAATGTTGATACGTATTGCAAACATGAATGCTGTGTGAGCGTGTGTATGTATAAATAAGTGCTTCTTGATAGCTGAAAAGTAGTGAACGTGGTAATGGTCGTTGAAATGTTGTCATAACTATTGTTGTTGTTACCTTTATACATTTCCAAATGTATATTTATTTACATACATATGTATACATATTTCTTTAAGTATGTGTGTATTTACATACAGACACATTTATATTTATTTAAAAATAATAAAAGAACATTTCTTGCCGCATTTTCTTTGCTTCCCGACACTTTTGCGTGCGCACTTGCACACACACAAACACATTTTTAAATAATTCCATTTAATTTCCCAGCTAGCATTTTGTATCATAATCGAATCATTTAGAAATCAGCTTAAAGAGCAAAATAACCGCATATGAGCACATTTTTCGCTCATACATTTTACTCTCGTTGTAAGAAAATGGTACCCCACCGATGAGTCACCTCCAAGAATCATTTGTGATACAATTTCTTTTTTGAGCATATGAATGAATCATATGTGAATCCTTTTGCAATCGCTCAAGTAATAAATCAGTTTTAAATTCAAAAAATTTAGAAATCAATATTTGAACATATGAATGACTTAGTTTTTAATCATCAAAAGTGATCTTAAAAGACTGAATTATGACCCAAATGCTAGCTGGGTTATAGAAAATGTTAATGCAAAATAAATCCGAATGTCAATTACGGCTGGGTCGAATGCTTGATGATGTTGGCATTTCTAGTACTATTAGACCAAATCGGTCCAAATTTAATTATAAAATAGTTTTAGGTGTGTGAAAGTGATTTCTGGAAGGCGGTAAATGGCTGTAGGGTAAATGGCAGACCGAGCATCATAAAAGTTAGCTGTGTAGTTTTCAGTCATATAAAACGAACCTATTTTATGCTTCTTAATCTTTTTCATGCGGAATTTCCCCGAAAAAAATGCCGGAATCCCGCTGATTATTCTGAAAAAATTCCGTGAAATTTTTGCGGGAATCCCCTGCATCTTTTTCTTTACTTTATTATGGCAACTGTAAAAAAGACTTTTTGGATTAGATCCTTTAATTGAAGTAAATATTTATGTTGACTTAAGTGAAAATTAATATTTGAGGCAATTTTTAATGCAGCATTTAGGTAACAAAACACGGATTTTATTTAAAGAAAAACATTTTTTGTGAAAAAGGAGTAACAAATGGGGAAAAATCGAAAGTATCATGAGATTATATTATAATCTTTTGACTATAAGGCCAACATGCGTAGAAAGTGATGGTGTTTTTCATTGACAGGACTATGCTTAAATGGAATTATAAATAGGCTCTGCTTAAGTTCTATTTTAAAAGAAAAGTTTTGTAATTTTCTTTAATAATTTACTCTTTTGGTTTCATCTTTCTAATGTTGGTTTTGCATTGAATTAACATAGATAGCTTAAGTTCGACTGGCAGATGCAATTAAGCTCTGCTCAAGTGTGTTCTGTTAACTTTTTACTCCGTCTCCCCATGTTTCTACGTTACCTGGCTGTTAACATTCTTACCCAGTCATCCGGTTAATAAAATGAAGGATCTTGTTCAAATCAATGTCAGAGAGTTAGGTTTTGTCCTTAAGGATTCTTTAACTAAAAACTTTGAGGCTAAGGTCTCCGGATGCGGGCAGTGACAAAGAAGATTTTCCGTTGACTCCTCCTCGTCGCGGCAACTTCTGTATAGGTTATTGAAAGGGAGCCCCAACCTTTGGGCGTGTTTCTCAGTGGGCTAATGAGCAGTTATAACCGCAATTAGGTTTCTGAGGCAAAGTCTGGACAGCCTTATCCGTGTCGCCGTTTCTATGGTGAAATAAACAGGTTGCAGCACTACGTCAGATGACGATTTTTTGCTCTTTCATTGTTTATCTTGGTTTATGTCAAAGTTTTGTTTATGTTTACAAAAAGTCCACGTTTTGTGCTGTGATTATTGTATTTTATTAAAGTTTTTGATCATTTTAAATTTAAATAAAAAAGATATTGACCATAATTAAATACAAATTGGCTAACAATTTATTTATTCCATCACGTTCAGCGGCACGCTTGATTTTTGTTTAAAGTATTGTTGGACGTAAACGGTGTTATAATTTCCATTTTTGTTGTAATGTTGTATTTGTTGCCGTAACGATGCCACCTGCTTATTCTATCATGGTCGTTTCCTCTTTTTATCCATGAAGGGTCAGATTTTCCTAGCTTCCTCAAATTTAGTGGCATTAAACCATATCTGACTTGTAATGATATGAAATTTTTGTGAAATTAGTCGCTTACTCCTTGGGAGCGAAGCGCCTATATCATTTGTCTAGCCGCTACGATTCGAGGTACACTGAAAGAATTTTCTTCGCAATACCAATGAATTTTGACATTAATCCCATGAAAAATTGCATTAAAAAGGAACCTATGCAGCGCTTCGTTGGATCAATAAAACCTGTTTCATTAAAAGGATTTAATGAAGCATTACATTAGATCTATGAATATTATTCATATAGTTCCTGCATTCACCAACGAGTCAGCCATACAGTTTGAGTGTATGCTTCCGTGTTCAGGGACCCAATTTAGGGTAACTACTGAATGTCTCGCTATCTTCTCCAGAGATTTCCGGCATTCTCGGACAATTTTCGATGTGATGAGCACACTCTTGAGGGATCTTATGGCCGCTTTACCATCCGTAATAATGTGAATATCTCTGCCAGATATCTCACAATACTGAATGTGCCCCGCGGCTGTGTAGATGGCCATTAACTCGGCCTGAATGACACTGCATTGGTCCGGCAGCCTAAGAGGAACATTCAAGTTTAACTGCTTGGACTAAATGCCAGAACCAATACTATTCATTGCATATAGATACTTAACGCATTTATTAATTTATTAAATAGACCTCATGAATTTATTTGTTTGTTCAAATAAATTAAAATAATATTTTGCACCGTTTTGTACTGATCAAGAATTCCCGGGATTTCCCGAGAAATTAAAAAAATCAATTCCGCTTCTCCGGGAAATGAAAAGATCCGGTAAAAGATAAAATCCAATGCTAATCTTTGTTATTTTGAACAGTCAACCTAAGTCGTCATCCCATTAATAAGCGTGTTAAACATTATTTTACTGGAATAACAATATATCGTTGTTTTTAGATCTAAATAGTAAAAAGTGCGTAAAAAGAATAGAAATGAATATTTGGAGGGGGGTTGGTCCAAATTTGAATCCATACCTTTTTCTCTATAAAACCGATTGTTCTGGATTTTAATCCGAAAGTTTTTAGCTAAACTACAAACGATATTTATTTTGCGGACTCGTTCGAAATAAATCAAGTTTCAACAAGACGGACTTGCAGAGATGGATTTATTAACTTAGATGAATATTTCTTGACGTTACGTACTAAATGAAAAACTTAGTATGCCCTACTTCAACACTTGTAGCGGTGAAGGGTATACAAATAACACAGACATATTCAAGAGCATAAAACTAAACTTTTATTTAACTTAACATGTGTACATACATACGTTAATACTTGCATATGTATGAGTTTGTTTAGATGCGTAAAAAAGGTGAATGTTCTTTGTAGATTACCTACTTATACAATGACATACAGACGCATACATCTACTCGTATATTGTCTAAGTGTGTAAGTAGCACATTATTTTTGAACATACATTCATTTATTGTTTACTTTATATTTACGTTTGTGTAGGTGTAAGTATATTTTATTTTTAGAAAAAGCATAATATACTCTAACATTTCTATTTGCCATACACTAACAAGTATGTATATTTGACACTTAAATAGCATATTGAAGCACAACGAGTACAATAGTGAAACAAACTGAACAAAGTAAAATGGAAACATTTTTCTATTAATGTTTCACGCTCATGCTGATGATAAGGATTGTTATCTTTGAGTAGAAAAGTTTTTTGTATTTGCATATTTAGTAGAGTTTTAATACCCTACACTTAAAAGCAAAAATGAAATAATTTAAAATAACTTTGGCATAAACAGTATTTTAAAACTAAAAAAATACATATGTATAACGCTTACTTTTTTTTGCTTTCTTATGGTGACCTTGAGTGATAGTGTTCGCACTTCGCGTGGTGGCTACATACATATTTAAAGACTTTTAAATTGCCTCTCTCTAAAATTATATTGTAGTCAAAAAAGTTTTCTTTAGCTAAATTTCATATGATTGTTTTATTGTTTCTATTTTTTATCACAATATAAAGTAATATAAATGCAAAAGTCTTTAATAATGGAAAAGTTGCATTCCCCTTCATTTATACTTAATAAATTTTAAATAGATTTTAGCCCAAAAAACACACAACAACAAAAAATTTTATATGAAAGGGTGGTTAAATTTTAACGGCCGATGTTGATTTTGAATAAAACACAAATTATTTAGGAAATTATTGTCATTTCTTTTTATTATGATAGTATTGGTATGGTTATATTATTTATGGAACAAAATATCGGACACATGGCCGCTGCATACCTCCATCTGATTGTCCAAACTTTCGATGACGGTGAGGCAAATTGAGGTTCTATGCCATTAATGTGCCGAACTTTCTCATCCTTTAGCTCTTGAATTGTTGCTGGCTTATCGACGTACACATTTCTTTTCAAATAACCTTAAAGAAAGAAGTCCAACGGTGTCAAATCACATGATCTTGGCGGCAAATTGACATCGCCAGCACGTGCGATAACACGGCCATTAAATTTTTCGCGCAAAATAGCCATTGTTTCGTTAGCTGTGTGCCAAGTGGCACCGTCCTGTTGAAACCCCATATCTTCCAATTCGGGCCACAAAAAGTTCGTTATCCTCTCACTACAGCGAACACCATTCACAGTAACTGCTTGACCGGCTTCATTTTGGAAAAAATACGGCCCGATGATGCCGCCAGCCCATAAACCGCACCAAAAAGTCACTCTTTGTGGCTGCATTGGTTTTTCGACGATCACTCTTGGATAATCCTTCGCCCAAATGCGGCAATTTTACTTATTGACGAATCCACTGAGGTGAAAATGTGCCTCATCATTGAAGATGATTTTCTTCGAAAATTGATCATCCACTGTAGCCAATTCTTGCCAACATTCTAACCGTTAACGACGTTTAAAATGGTCAAGATGCTTTAGTTCTTGAGCCAATTGTACCTTGTAAGCGTTTAAATGCAAGTCTTATGCATAATGATCATCAACGACGAGCGTGAGAATTGCAATTGTTAGGCACGACGACGAGTTGAGGTGGACGGCTCTTCAGCGACACTATCGTGAACAGCAGTAATATTTTCTGTAATACGAGCTGTACGAGCATGCACTGGTGTTTTCACATCTCCTACAGACCCGGTTTGCTCAAAATTTTTGCACGATTTTTCCGATCGTACGCACATTTGGACAATTAAATTAACCGAAAAAAAACACGAAGTGCTCGATATGCATTTTGATTTGAACGCCCACTTTCATAATTAACCTGAATAACAATAATTTGTATTGTGGTTATTTTGTTGAACTATTTATGAATAACTTGAACGCGGTGCTCGATTCACAGAAAAAATTATTGCCGAATTATTTTCAAACAAACGCTTGTTTGAAAATTTTTTTAATTTCTACAAATTTTTTTACTGATTCAGTTAAAATTTTTGTTTGATTTTTATTTAACCAACAAAAATGTTGACAACCATTCAAAAATATAATACACGCGCTATTGGTTTCAAGTTTTCATAATTTTGTATGAAATATTTAACGCTTTTTAATGTTGTCGTCTTTTTGCATTTTTTTATTTGATCGTAAGCAACACTTCCTAATGTAAAATATAAGAACTACAACAAAAAACACATACAATCTATTTTTAGACACTTTAAAAAAGTACAACAGTAAGAAAGATGAAGAGGTTTGAAGTAAAAAAAAAAAAAAATAGCAGGTAAAAAAACGTTTCACTCTTTTTAAACAATAGAAACAACAACAACATTATAAGAAACAAACTAAATTTTTGGTTGGTTTCAAAGTTGGTTATAAAAAAACCAAAATCCCGTATTTAATTTTTTCAAACTGTTTGCTTAAATACATCAAATACAAAACTATAATGATGACGAAAAACATATCGAGTCGGTCTGTCGCCGTTTTTGGGTTACATTTCTTCTTCATTAGCAAAGGAAAGGATACAGCAACAGTGAGTGATGACGAAAAACATTGTGTGTATAAAAAAAGAACTTCGTTCAAAAATTATTCCAACAAAAAAATGTGTCTCAAAGCCAGCCGGCCGCTCTGCTCTCTCTGCCATCATCTTCTAATACAGTGCCTGCGTGTGTGCGCATCATTGCTTGTGCAAAAACCTGTTTTTTTTTTTTTTTTTTTTTTTTGAAATTTAGTATATGAATTTCAGTAAACTTTTTGTTTGATTCAGTTAAATTATTTGTTTGAAAAAATCAGTGTTTTTTTTCAATAAACAAAATGCAAATAAATTGTTTGAATATGCGAATTTGTTTATAGGACCGATTTCAGACAAAAAATTGTTTGATTCTACAAATTTTTTGTTTGAATTGGAAAAATAATTTTTTCTGTGTTGTGTATCTTTTCATCATTCAAATTGATGTAGCCTGAAATTGAGAAATGTCAAATGAAATGCAGAGAAAAACACATTCAACATCGGTCCTTAAAATTTAACCACATTTCTACAAATTTTATTTTCCACACAAAATAGCGCCCTAAAAATTCTACTTATTTCCTTAACTTCTACACCTTCTAACATCCTTATTTGTTTAATTTAGCTTTACTCCATTTGTTCCATTATGATACAAAACTTTTTATTTACATTCTTGTTATAATTGTTGTTTCAGTAACAGTTACATTTATGAAGAAAAGAAAAAAAAATACATAAATAAACAGTTATTAAGGTAATAAAATCTATGAGTTTGAAATTATGCTGCCTTTTTCTTTTAATGTTTAACTGTAAAACAAACAAAAAGGAATCTTCGTTTAAAGAGTAAAAATTGTAATAAATACCCTAAAGGTATGCTGTTAGTTTTGTGGTTATGACACATTGAAGAGTTGGAAGAAAAGGACAATAAAGGAAAAAAAAATTTAAATACACAAATTATGAAAACAATTCTAGAAACTATCTGATTAAAATCAGCAAGTTTTTTTGTAACAAAAAATGATACTTTTCGTGCTAAAGGGTACTTTTTGTTAAAAAGTGTAACGACGTGTTTTCACCTTATGCTGGGGTAGAGCTCGCGGCTCCCAGGGTTCGTTACAAAAATTTATTTAATGACCAGAGACATGAAACACCAGACTCGCTCTTTTCACAAAACGTTATAAACCGTACGCTTAGTTTATTTACTTCTCTTAGTTTCATAAGTTAGTACAATAGTCGATAAATTAAATATAACTAATGACGGAACCGACAACGCACACGAGGTTAGCGATGTGACAGACACGCCGTCTGTGACAGAGAGGCCCACGTAGCCAAGGGAGAAGCAGACGGCAAGACAAGAGAATTTAGTCTACACCGCTGTTCTCTTGTCTTGCAGTCGTTCGCGGGCGGTCTACTACACGTCGAGAGAATTTAGTCTACACCGCTGTTCTCTTGAGATGCAGTATCACCCTGCTCTCTAGCGCGGCCTCACGATAGTCAGAAAACAAACCAAGAGAATTTAGTCTACACCGCTGTTCTCTTGCCTTGCGACCTTTACCGACAACAAGTTGTATTGCACGAAAGAGGTGTAACCTCTCTTCGATGATAACTAGATATTATTTAGCTATAGAGGTATAACCTCTCACAGCTAAACAAGATCCTACCTGTTTGCCGGCTGCCGACTGACTGACTCCTTGATGGTACGTACTCCGCTTTTATACTGTTTGCCGGCGTACATTTACACACACATACTAAAGTACTTATAAATCATGGTTGCTCATAAGTGTATGTTGTCGTGTCCTACTCTTTCCTACTTGCCAACAGATGGCGGAAGCCATCGGTCCGTTAATTTCAAAATTAGTACATAAATTAATTCTTATTTAATACAAACAATAATTAAAGGACTAAGATAATATAAATTATATAGTTACGTTCAACATAATATGAAGGCATTCACCCTTGTTGTGGGTAGAAATAAAACTAAAGGATAATATAAGCTTTGAAATACGGTGTTATACAAAATATAATAATAAATTCAAATAAATATGATTCATCTTGAGCCAGGTTGTTCTGGTGTGGTGGTGTAGTCTAGGGCATGTGACTCAAAAACGAGGGCTCCGACTTTTGGTCGTCACATTGCCTCCGGTTTTCCCCAAAACAAAGATGTAAGCCCTATCTGGCCTGGATGCGGCCGGAGTTAAGGATGTTGATGAGATCTGTGAAGATGAGATTGGTGATTTAGCAGGTGTGGGTGACGCTAATGATTTCGGCGGTGAAAATGATGATGTTGGTGATTTCACCGGTAGAGATGATGAGGATGAATGGTCAATGATGAGTACTGCTACTGCAATATATAAGGATCTTCCTCGTCACTAGGGTTTTCGTCTTTTTTCAAACCACTGCTGGATAGGCAGGTTGCAGCCTTAGCGGGTTGCGGCGCCGTCGGATGAAAACGGCGATCTTTGGCAACAACGGAAGACGGCTACGGACGGCAGCGAAAGCCTGGGGATGTACGCGATGGATGCGGCGTCAGGCGGCGGCGGCAACTTTTGGCGGCGGCGGCCTGTGGCGGCAACGGGTGGCAGCGAAAGCCTGGGGATGTACGCGATGGATGCGGCGTCAGGCGGCGGCGGCAACTTTTGGCGGCGGCGGCCTGTGGCGGCAACGGTTGGCATCGAAAGCCTGGGGACGTTGGCGATGGGTGCGGCGGCCTCAGATGACGAAGTGGTAGTGGATGACGATGATGTCGGTAATGATGTGGAGGATATGACGATGAAAATGATTTTGCTGCGTGTCGTTAGGGAGACGTATTTGTACTTGAACATCCGGCTGAAGATTTTACTGTTTCTAGCCATGCCGTTGGCGTTAGGGCCATGATTGGGCTGGACTATTGCCAGTTCTTATCTTCTCATATCCAGTGTTGGTTGTATACAAGTCTCGTCGCCGCAGCTTGTAGTAGCGTTGTTGCTGTATTGGGGTCCTCCTCTATTTTCTTCTTCTTATGGTGGAAATCACTTTCAGCTCTTGGGCCCACTCATGCGGTTGGGGATTATAAGGCTATCATATTAAAGCAGTGACTTCATCTTAGAAAGCATTTAGTTGACGAGTTTCTCGTCCTTGGTGGGGAACATTGGAGAATATCTTTGCGTTTGCCGAGTTTCTCGTCCCTGGGTAAGGAACATAGGAGAATTACCCGTAGTACTAATATGTTGGCATAGATAACTCACTTAATCTCGGATACGAACTCACTGCATTGGTTGTGTTAAAGGTGATGCTGGTGACACTGCTTACAAATTTGGCCCATCGCTTTCTTAACTCCTACACATTGCCGGTCCAGTTGGAACTCCTTCAGGCAGGATAGCAATTCTTCCGTCTTAAGGGAGTACACCCATGATGTCCACAACATTTTACTGTGACGAATCAGGCTGTTGAGGAACCTGGAACTCACTATTTCAGTCTTCTTTTTTTTAATTATCGTTTAATTCTTTCCCGATTTTAAGAAAATGGTTTTTTACTCCCGTTACTTTCGATCTTCTTCGCGCTACGAGATTTAGAAGTTGTTTTTTTTTTTTTTTATTACGCGTCGATTAATTGTACACGCAGAAGGTTTGTTCGACCGTTATTTTTTGTCTTCTTCTTGTTACGAAATTCGAAATTGTTTTTGTCCCACGTGGGTTATAACAGTTCTCGCGGTATTTTTTTCAAGTTCTTCCCGTTATTTTTTTTCATCTTACTAACTAGTTGATTTTTTCTCTACGTATTTTTGTTACATGTTTTAAAAATATTTTTTTTTTTTTTTAATATACCGTAAGTATGTTTTTCTTATCATATTACCGCACAGAATTAATTTTCATTTTTTTCTTCGAGTTCAGTCTATCAATTTAAATTATTTTTTCCATTCTTTTTTTTCAACTTCTTTTTCTCTTTCCCGTACAAGAGTCGAGAGTGTGGTTTCTCTGGTCTGAGACGATTAGTACAGCTTCGCTGCTAACGTCCCTGCTCGGGCGCCATTGTAACGACGTGTTTTCACCTTATGCTGGGGTAGAGCTCGCGGCTCCCAGGGTTCGTTACAAAAATTTATTTAATGACCAGAGACATGAAACACCAGACTCGCTCTTTTCACAAAACGTTATAAACCGTACGCTTAGTTTATTTACTTCTCTTAGTTTCATAAGTTAGTACAATAGTCGATAAATTAAATACAACTAATGACGGAACCGACAACGCACACGAGGTTAGCGATGTGACAGACACGCCGTCTGTGACAGAGAGGCCCACGTAGCCAAGGGAGAAGCAGACGGCAAGTCAAGAGAATTTAGTCTACACCGCTGTTCTCTTGTCTTGCAGTCGTTCGCGGGCGGTCTACTACACGTCGAGAGAATTTAGTCTACACCGCTGTTCTCTTGAGATGCAGTATCACCCTGCTCTCTAGCGCGGCCTCACGATAGTCAGAAAACAAACCAAGAGAATTTAGTCTACACCGCTGTTCTCTTGCCTTGCGACCTTTACCGACAACAAGTTGTATTGCACGAAAGAGGTGTAACCTCTCTTCGATGATAACTAGATATTATTTAGCTATAGAGGTATAACCTCTCACAGCTAAACAAGATCCTACCTGTTTGCCGGCTGCCGACTGACTGACTCCTTGATGGTACGTACTCCGCTTTTATACTGTTTGCCGGCGTACATTTACACACACATACTAAAGTACTTATAAATCATGGTTGCTCATAAGTGTATGTTGTCGTGTCCTACTCTTTCCTACTTGCCAACAGATGGCGGAAGCCATCGGTCCGTTAATTTCAAAATTAGTACATAAATTAATTCTTATTTAATACAAACAATAATTAAAGGACTAAGATAATATAAATTATATAGTTACGTTCAACATAATATGAAGGCATTCACCCTTGTTGTGGGTAGAAATAAAACTAAAGGATAATATAAGCTTTGAAATACGGTGTTATACAAAATATAATAATAAATTCAAATAAATATGATTCATCTTGAGCCAGGTTGTTCTGGTGTGGTGGTGTAGTCTAGGGCATGTGACTCAAAAACGAGGGCTCCGACTTTTGGTCGTCACAAAGGTTAATTCTTATTTAGAAGGATATTATATTTTTACGGTTGAGCAACATTAATTATTTCAAACGAAAATTTCGACATGTTCAATGTTACCTATCATGCGAGTTTGTACAATTTGACGTTTTTATGCCTGCAATGTATGCGACATTATTTCGCAGTTGTAAAAAAATGTTGCCAGAAACATTTCGGAACTTTTTCACAAAATGAACAGAGTACAACTCTATCAACATTATTTCATAGATATTCCGCACAAGTTTTTTTCATATGCGTTTTGACAGCATTTCACGTGAATTGTTGAACAGAGTACCAGGCTTAAGTTATAAAAAATAAAACAGGTTTATAAAAGATTTATCAAACGAATATTATATGAACATTTTTTTTATAAACCTGGGGGCAAATCGCGACATTCGATATCGATCGAAATTCCCATGTAAATTGTATTGCAATTTCGATCGATATCGAAGGCCGTAATTTGGCCCCTGATTTATTTTCCATAAATAAATAAGGAGGTTTTAATTAGACATTTTGCTCTAAAATGTTCTTAAGTGTACTACAAAAAGGTTCTTTTCGTTTGAAAGGGGTACGTTTAATTCAAAACGGTGCATATCGATTTAAAAAGGATGCGTTTAGATTAAAAGTTTAGTTGTATCACTATGTATATTATTATTTTTCTTTCCCTTTAAAAGTTTTTATTTTAAAAAACGTAGCTTTTGCTGAAAAGAAAATTGTGCAGTTTCCAACGTACCTTCTTCTGAAATGACAATTGTGCTATTTCCGAATGACACGCAAGTGATTGTGTAGTTAAGTAGTACCTAGATTTTTATATGAGTAGTACCCGGTTTTTTTTAGTGATACTCATATAAATTTTATTACACAATCACCTACCTTTTATTTAGAAACAGCACAAAAAATATTTTTGAAGGGAAGTTTAGAAAAATCTTAAAAATACACAATGCTAGTTGGACTATAGTTCAACCTTTCCATTCCCCGCTGAAATTCTTAGTGATCCTTAAATTAAAAATTACCACCTAACAGTCAACCAAATGTTTGTTCAACCTGCAGAACCAAAATATCATTGTGGTCAACAACTGGTACCATACTTTTTTTATTATTGAAAAAGAAATTTATAAAAAACTCACTTAGTGAAGACTTGACTTCGTTTGGCATCACGTCTTTTAACCATCTTATTGAAGTAATTTTTGGGAATGCAAAAGTTTTAATTAATAAGATCTGGTTTGGCCTGCTTAATTCCCAATTTTTATTCTTGATAAAAACACTTCAATAAGCTTGTTTCTATGCGCATTTGTGTATTTAATAATTGTTTAAGAACTTTTTTATAAAATGAAAATTAAAAAAAAAACACTAATAAATGTCAAAAAATTCAAAAATATGCATTAAAAACCGAAATATGCAAAAATATGCATTTTCACCAAAATATGCAAAAACAAATCAATGCAATTTTAACGCAAATTTAATGATTCGGAAGATAAACGGTCGACATCGTTCTTAGACTATCGCCAAAAAAAATTGCATTTGCATGGAAATCGTATCCCTACTTATTATTGTCGTTATATTTTGAGATCCCAGGATATTCAATTTCAAATATTTAGTGAAATTTTCTTACCAACCGTTAGTATTATTCTCGTTTATTTTTGTAAAAAGAATATAAGATTGTTGTATATCATGATAAGGCTCTACTTTTAAAATAATTTTTTTTAGTAAAGTATTTGTTTAAAGTTATAATTTGTATAAAGGAAATTTTGTTAAAAATGAAAAGGGAAATTTTTTTTTTGAAGATTTCGACCCCTTTGCGCGAAATAATCGTGTGTTACAAAACCAAATTTAACAAGACAGCCATTTTTCTACTTTTCTCTGCTTTCGCTTCCAATATCAAAATGAAAATATACATTACATTTTTGGAGCAACGAAGTGGAATGCGCCTACAATATTGTGTCAGGTGACGTCTCTTTGAATGTAGAACAAGATTGTATCAAAAACTCAATTTCCAAAAAATTGGCATATACGATAATTTCGCGCAAAGGTGTCGATTTGTTTAATTTTTTAATCGTTAAAGCATGCAACAATATATTTGTATTAAAAAGCCCTTAAAGTAGGCTTTAAAAGATTTTTATAGGAATTTTGAAAATTAACGGTAAAATAAATGTTGAAGAGTACTATTGCTTAAAGTAGTGGGCGGGAAAAATTATTTTTCACATAAAGTAAAATTTAAGAAAAATTGTTAAAAAAGCACAATATAAAAATTATTGAGTCTAAATATATGCAAATATAGTTTTTTTAATTGAAATCCTTTGTTTTTCTTTTCAGATTTTTACCTTCTTAAGCAACAGAATGACTGTATAAAATTATCCTCTTAACAAAAAATATATAAAAAAAAATCAAAATTTTAAACTTTGAAGCAAAAAAATTCGCACGCATGTTGTTGTTAACATCGTTATATACAACCACAACTTTAGAAACTCTCCAAATGAACTGTTATAAAGTTTCCCTTACAAAATCCTAAAATTTTCGACTAAAATCACCACAACTGCTAGCAAGCAATTTAACTTCCTCTACCCTCCAACGAAGAGAAGTGAAACCCACATTTTTGTCCTCCTACGAAATTCCCAAAATAAAGACCTGAAAAATATAACAAACAAAAATCTAACTAGCTATGAATTTACATCATAATCCAAATAACGATGATGAATGTGACTATTCAATATCATCACAGAAACAACAACAAAAACAAGAATTGCAAGGACAACGGCAGGAGCATTACCAACCTCAACCCACAATATCTAAAGGGCAACATGTATATAGCAAAAGCAATAGTACACCAACAGAACACAGGCGCAGAAGTAGATTTATTCAAAATGGCCAGATAGTGCAAAAGAAAAACATAACAATGTTAAATGCAACCACGACAGCTGAAGCGACAGCAACAAGAATTAAATTATTAACTAATACCTGCCCTTTAGTAGATGAACGACAACAGCAGAAGCAACAACAACAACAGCAACAAGAACGACCTAGCCAGCACCATGAGCAACATCAACAGCAACACGTTCGACCATTACAAAAGTGGCGTGAACGACCACGGGGGCAGACGCTTGCAAATACGAAACCAGTGATATGGAATTTACTAAATATTAACAAAATGTTCAAATTACAAAATGTCTGTAAATATTTCCTAGTTATATTCGTCGTGATATTAACAAGTTTTCCAGCTGCCACCGTTATGGCTTTGCCCAGTCTTGAGGCCACAAATACTAACACTACTACTACAACTACAAATACTGCTGCTACTTTTGCTAGAACTAATGTCATGCAGCAAAAAATTCACGAATATAAAAATGATCAAATTGCCACAATTAGTCAAAGTGTAAATAGTACTACTAGTAATTACAACAATAACCACAACAATTACAAAAACAACGATACCACAACAAATTCGGCTGTTAAAATAATATTAAATGATTACAATGATGCCTTTTTGCAAGTGTTGCCCATGACTGAACAGCAGCAACAGCGAAATGATAAAAATCATAATTTGTTAGAAATGGAGCCGGATGCGAACAGTTTACATGATGATCTTCTGGAAAGTTTTCGCGGCACACACAGTCTACCACAGCATCCCATGTATACGAATGAATTTGCTGTCCATATACCTGCTGGCAAAGAAATGGCCGATGTGATTGCCAATAAATATGGTTTTCTCAATATGGGTCAAGTAGGTGAAAATTTAATTAATTTTGTTAACTTTATTTTATTGCGCGCTAGAGTATGCAACAGTTTTTTTAAGTGGAAAAAAGCTTACTGCCTGTTTTTAGAACGTTAGTGCAAAAGTGACTCGTTTAACTACCATTTAAAACAAAATTTCAAAATTAGTTTTTGTTTTAAATGTTTGTTAAACGAGCCACTTTTGCGCTCGCGTTTTAAAAACAGACAGTAAGACTTTAAAAGAACTTTTATGTTGAAGGTAAAATTTTACTCAAAAATCTAAAATAAATAACATATGAGGGGCTTAAAGCACAAGGGGTTTAGGTGCCTTTCTCTAAAATTGAGTTTACATATGGATTTATAGGTGAAGTTCGTAGAAGTTGATCAGAGCGTAAGAGGTGAATGTAGGATTCTCATCCGGACGCTAGAAATGGTGAATAATTCATGCACTTGCTTCGCTTGGTGCACAAGCGAAACAATCGCTCTTGTCTCATTATTTAACTACATAGTAGTAGTAGTAATTTTTTTCTTTATTTACCATGAAATCAATTTACATACAATAATTAATATAATTCTTATACTAATTTATACAATTTGAAATAATTATTGCAAAAAAAAGAAGAAAGTACGAAATGTTTTCTTTCAAAACGTCTGCCGATATGAAATATTTAACATTTGTAACAAGTCCAAATTTAATTGAATTCTTGTATTAAAAAACTTCTGTATTGTAAAGCAGCATTTAGGTACGTAACTAAATTGTTCCAATCAGTATGTCCAGTTCCATTAAGTATGTCAACCATTTCTGTTGAAAATAGAGTTGTTTTTCTAAAAAACGCCATTCGGAACTCTTTAGGAACCGGACAAGCGCACAAAAAGTGTTGAAATGTTTCTATCTCGTGCAGATTGCATAGGTTGCAAAACCGAACGCGTTATAAATTAACATGATAATACCACAACGGGCTTTGAAAATCCATGTTATCTTAGATGGGTTTGTGGTATCTGTTATATAACTAAGTCCTCTATTGTGAACAAGGTATTTATAAACTCAGGAGCATTCTTATTGGTTTTGTAAAAAATTTAAAAGTTGTTTTTCATGCATTGTGTGTATTGTGTTTAATCCACAGCTGTTTTTGGAGTTGTGTACTAGACCAAGCTATGTTTAGATTACTAGCAACTGTTTTTAGTTATCTTAGCCAAAATTACTTTTTGCGAAGGAGTATCTGTATAATTTGTAGAAGCAATCGATTAGTGTCATACTGGAATAATACTCTCGATATATATTGTAGATGTAATTCGAGTGTATATATATATATGGTTATTAACAGCCCCAGTTTCCAGCATAAGTGCATAGTTAGGCGTAAAACTCGGAAAATTTAAAATTATTTTCATAAAACAGCGTTGTAAAGTATCAACCTCATCAAAATATCGGTAACCCCACACTTGTGCCGCATATGATTGGATTGATCTGCAAACAGCCAAAAATAGATTCCATTTTTGTCTCAGGTTTATTTGCTTATTTTTAATAAAGTTTGTCCATGTAGAATTTATAGCATTTCTTGCTTGTACTTTTCTATTATCAACATGTTTAGAAAATTTCATCTTTGGCGTTAGAATTACTCCAAGATAATTATATTCGTTGGAAATAATTATGTTTTCTCCCTTAAACTGCCATTGTTCTGCTCTTTAAAGTCCATTCCACCATTTCTAGCAAATACATAACATATGTATAAATCAACATCGAAAAATCGTGGACCTATTTGGCTTATTTTCAATATTTAACTGAATTTGGTCCTCTTAGCTCGCACGGTATGAGCGCTATTATAACACAGCAAATATTTTGAGAAGAAAGAGTATTTACTTTTGAAAGTCTTCTACTGTTCACAGATTTTAAAGTAGACTTCAGAAAAAAAGGTTTATAGGAAACATATACATTTATATGTAAAAAACTATAGCTATTTGTAAACTGATCTGGCTGAATTGCAGTAGCATTCCATTCCGTCTATATTCGGTATAAATATATGACAACAGGATATTCTGAAATCCCACTTTAACAGACACGCGGGCAGGCATTTATCGTTAAGTATAAGAACAAAACTATAGAAATTACAAAAGGAATGACAAATCTTCCATCTGTAGACTCGACAAAAATCAATCCATCCGTACTCACGGATTGAATCAAGTACAGAAAGATTCATTCAAGAACGGATCTTCAATCGTGAAATACTTCAATTATTCATATTCAATCCCGAATTCGTACTTAAATAATCCGTAAATGAGATTGATTTAAGTAAAACTAAGATTGAACCAATCTCAAAATGCGCTTGATTCAAGTATTGTTAAGACGATTAGTCCCGAATTTGTACTTACAATAATCCAAAAGTTAAATTAGAAGGAGAATTAATTTACTGACCCGTTTAACACCTTACATAATTTCAATTATAAAACTTAATGAACACATTTTACTGAAAATATAAACTAAATGAGAAGCAAGAGTTTTAAATTTTACTTTTTAAACATGAAAATAATGTGTTTTCTTCTTGTTCTGTTGTTTTTGTTGTTTCTACACACAACAAGCAAATCGTTTCTTAACTACTTGTGTGGTATTGTTGTGGTAGTCTACAACAAACTTTGATAATTTAATTGAGATTAAAACGCTCACTTTGTAATTGAGTCATTTATTTCAGAAACCCGTCAGGTGCGCCTTTTTAAATGTCAGTTGACGGGTTTCTTAAATAAACGATTCAATTTTACTCTCAAATTGGCAGTTCCAACGAAAAGCTTAATCGTTTTTTTTTTTTACCTCAGTTTAAGAATCTTGTACTTATTTTAAGAAATTCCGGGATTGATTTTCGAAAGTTATCACATTTAGGATTATTTTGAGAAAGTTTTAGTGTTATTTGTACTTGAATTTTGTTGGGTAGCACTCGTACTTTAAGTTAGTCTAAAAAACTTAGTTTATCCTGAGTGTTTTTCTGTGTAGTGAAGAAGAAAACAAGCAGTAAAACTAAGTTTTGTTTGCATTCAATAAATTAATATTAATTCAGTTTTTTCTATAAAACCTTAAAATATGCAATGATATTTAGAAAACACAAAAGTCTTAAAATATACTTCATTCATTGAACTCTTTTTTTTAATTTACATATTTAGTAAAGTATCAGACTTTTTGTAAGACACATTCCAATCTATAAAATAAATATAAGATTTCTACAGCACGGTGAGGCAATCTAAATGCCAATAAAAAAGTAGTTAATGTTTATAGAAAGAAACCCTGTTAAATTGTGTTTGCTAAAGGTTTCATTAAGTTTATTGTATTTTAAAATATAATTTACGAATCCTTAAGGTATGCAATATTATTTGGATTTTAGAATCCCAAAAGTATACTTTTATAGCAAAGGAGAGAAAAAAGACAGCTAAGAATTTGTGAGATTGAAAATCAACGTAAGTAAGAGCTGAAATGCTGGTGGTTTTTTTATTTTTATTTCAATGCTCTCAATAATGGGATTTTATTGTAATTAGTGGGAATTACTTAATATTTGAGAGTGTGTTCAGTCTTATCTTATCTTAAAATAGAGAACAAGGTCAAAAGTATTGAAGATTTTCGTTGTTGTTATTGTTGTTTACACAGGTTTGCTGTCGTCCCTTGGGAAAAGCTTCCAGTTAATACAACAGTTGACATACATTCTTTGACTGAGAGAAACTCATGTCGTTCTGGAGCGATGATCCAATTATTGAGAACACATCGTAGTATCATAGTAAGCAATCTAAACACTTTTTGGCTAGTTGAAAGGTTTACAGCTCCTTTTATTTACTTCTCCATGACAAAAGTAAACTTATTTACACTAACTTTAATAACTATGTGAGCAGCCCCACTGTGCTGTAAAACATAATATTTAATCAATATTCTTAACACTCTTTTTAAAATTCAATTAAGTTTTTTTATATTGTTTTAAAATCTTTCCCTTGTGATCTCAACTGTTTTTCAATTGTTTATTTTATTTTCATTTTTGTTCCCTAAAATGTAAATAATTGCTAAAAAGTTTAAAAATTGATAAAAATCTAAATACCAACAAATATAAAAAAAAATGTTAAAAATTTTTTCAAATACTTTTAGCAATTCAATTCAATTCTTGGTCTTATTTTTCTACAATAATAAATTCCCACTTTTAATACTTATACAAACAAATAAAACAATGGAGTTTAGAACAGTTATGCCACAACATTTATACACATACAAACTCATAGTACATACAATTGACATGAAGTCATACTTTTCTCGTATTTTATTCCCAAAACAATTGCAAAACGAATGTGACTGCGTATTTGTGTATGTATGTGTATGTGTGTGTGAAAGAGATTGCGAAAAAAGTTTTAAAAATAAAATGAGTGCATATGTGGCTAGAGAAGTGATGGATTGTGGAGGCAAAATATTGGGAAAGCTTTAAAGATAGTACTAAAGACTATTTTACACTTTCAAACAAGTCTTACGTATTTTTTAGGAAAATGCAACCCTGTCAGTTTTTATTGTTTTTACAAATTTTCAAGCAATAATTAATTTAGGGAAGGATTTTCGTCAAAAAACATAAGACTTATGTGATAGCGTAAAGTATCTTTAAGTAAATAGTACCAAATCAAATAAAATGAAGTTATTTTGGAAACAGTACTATGGGGAAGCTAGAGCAAAATGTGCCTATTTAATTGATACGGAACTTGTGGTTATTTAGGTACACCTAGCTCTCATATAATTTTTTACTCTAACCCTCGTATTTATAAACGACTAGCTTAACCCGTTGCGCTTCGCTTCACGACTTTAACCACGACTTTGAAGACTCTCCCTTTAATAGTTCTTCAGTAGAGAGATATTTATTTTTATTTTTAAAAGTGTAGTATACCATAAGAGTGACTTCTACAAAGTTTGAACATTATAACTATAACAGTTCTTGAGATAAGAGATATTAAACATCGTCGTTCTATGGGGGGTACCACTTCTCCCGCTGCTATATTATTCGAATTTTGGCGCTCAGAAGATCCTACTACCAAAAGTTCAATAAAATGCGTGCAGCGGCTCTTATTAATATTTCTATATATGAGGGGTACTGCTTCTACTCTGTCTACCCCGCCCATTTTTATATTGAAATTTATAGTTTACCATAATAGTAGCTTTAACCACGTTTGAAGACTCTCCCTTTAATATTTCTTCAGTTGAGCAATATTTAATACATGCATCCTACGGGAGGTGTTTCCCCCTGCGCCTTCCCACTTTATTTTTATTTTCAAAAGTGTAGTACACCATAAGAGTGACTTCCACAAAGTTTGAACATTCTCACTACAACAGTTCTTAAGATATGTGATAGTAAATATTGGCGTCCTATGGGAGGTAACATTTCCTCGCTGCTATTTTATTTCAATTTTGGGGTAAATTATATTTCTATCTATGAGGGGTACTGCTCCTCCTCTGTCTACGCCGCCCATTTCTATATTTAATTTATGCATCCTATGGAAGGTATTTCCCCCCTTGCGCCTACCCGCTTTATTTTTATTTTCAAAAGTGTAGTATACCATAAGAGAGACTTCTGCAAAGTTTGAACATTCTCACTATAAAAGTTCTTAAGATATGCGATATTAACCATTGGCGTCCTATGGTGGGTACCACTTTCCCGGCTGCTATTTTATTTCAATTTTGGGGTCTGAAGATCCTACTACCAAAAGTTCAATAAAATGCGTGCAGCGGCTCTTAATTATATTTCTATCTATGAGGGGTACTGCCGCTCCCCTGTCAACCCCGCCCATTTTTATATTGAAATTTATATTTTACCATAATAGTAGCTTTAACCACGTTTGAAGACTGTCCTTTTAATAGTTCTTCAGTTGAGCGATATTTAATATATGCATCCTATGGGAGGTATTTCCCCCCCTGCGCCTACCGCTTTATTTTTATTCTCAATAGAGTAGTATACCATAAGAGTGACTTCTACAAAGTTTGAACATTCTCACAATAGCAGTTCTTAAGATATGCTATTTTATTTACTATTTTATTTAAATTTTGGGGTATAGGAGATCCTACTACCAAAAGTTCAACAAAATGCGTGCAGCGGCTCTTAAGATATGCGATATTTAATATTGGCATCCAATGGGGGGTACCAATTCCCCTGCCCCTATCGAAAAAATAAGGAGCCTATTTTATTTTTAGGGCTCACATGATTTTACTGTAAAAATTTCAGGAAAATCGGTTCAGTAGTTTCGGAGTCTATAAGCCGACAAACAAACAAACAAACATACAAAGATTTTTCATTTTTATGTATATCCTTTTTCTTTGTTTTCAAAGTTTATATTAACTTTTTTAGATTTTAATCTACATAAGTGGTGCTTTATTCGCTTATAAACTTAGATAGATATAGAAGTAAATAAGCACTGCAACTTTTGGCATCTTTTGTGTGGCCTCATTATTCACCATGACAGAGCAGAGCTTAGCTACGAAGCTAGTTATTCTGCTAGCTAGTAGGGAAAACATTTCGGTTGCACCTATAATGGGTTTCCCCAAGAAGTGTTTGTGCCTAAGTCTCACCATCCTTTTCGGTATGAAAAAACACTATTTCATGCAAACTGATGGTATATAAAACCACATATTTTACTATCAATAGTTATCGATATTTCAGATTTCACTATCGATACTATCGATATTACTATCAACTGAATGTTTGTTCTTATGCCGGAAAACTTTAACTAGTTTTTTTATCAGGCTACAGTTCTTTATTTTTATCACTTTATTGAACGTATGAGACGTTTGTATGTACGCACGTTATTTTAGGTGACAGTTTTTGAAAAATTAATAAGCACCTTTCTGAAGGAACTGAAGTAGCAGGGACTATAAGATATTTTATTGCAACTTAAGATAATTTTCTAAATTGGTTTTCATTCTCAACCCAAAAGGCATTCAATCTAGCGGTCTTACCCTCTAATGTTCCTTCATTGTTTTGTCCTATGCTCGCATTTGGATTTGGATTTTTTTTTACAGCATTAAAAAAATATTTGACATTTCAGTGCCTATGTTAAGATGTACAAATTTCGACTTAAAGGCCTTTAATTAGCAGTAAAAAAAGCACAGCTAAGCAATCCATACCACTTGCCATTCTGTTTGTATTCATTGCTTTAATTTAGCGCGAATTAATAATAGCATGTAAAATTTGTGGCAAAAAACTGTGTGTATATATAGCTGCTGTTACATGTCTTCACAGCTGTATTTTAAATAATAATATTAACGATATTTATATTTTTCCTAGCGATATTTTCGATATTTTAAGACTATAGATATACAATAAGATAGTTTCCCAGCACTACAGTAAATAGTTCAATTAGTGGTCTTACAGCCTAGCCTGTTCATCAATTTCAAACGTTAACTTTCGCATAGAAAATTTCGAATTTTGTTTTTGTTTTAAATGTAATTTTCTATGCGAACGTTAACGTTCGAAATCGATAAACAGCCTGTTAGTTTATCTTTATGAAGCTCTTTGGTCGGTTACCTTATATTTATACATAAATGCGGGAGCAATTTTTAAGACTTGAAATATATTGCAGAAAAAGTGACTTCTACTGATGTTTATGCTGAGACTCTAATATCTTATATGGCAGGTTTATTTGGCTTATCTTTAATATTTTGCCATTGTCCTTTGAAACGGGCAAATAGTGACACTTGAGGTCCAGACGGTTTTCCCAATTTGCATTCCAACACCTCTTTTAATTGAAGCTCATAAATATGAGGCCTGCATGTATTAACTCCAGCCTTAGCGACGCCTCTTAAAATTGGCCTGTGTTCGTTGAGGCAATATCAAAAGAAATAGCTTGAATGCGGTTAGCAAAAGACCGTAAACGGCCTCTGCAATACGCCAGCTTTCTCCCTTTCGTGGTGGTATTTTGGTACTCCCAGGAGTAGATGGTAACCATTAAATGTTGGGGAAGAGAAATGAAAAAGTGTTGTTCTTACATTTCCATGCGTCATGTAAAATTTTCAAGAAAGTCTCAAATGCATAGAAAAGGCGGTGTGGTGTGGTCCTTCTGCAAGGAAGACTTTTGAAAATTCTTTTTTTTCTCATTCTTATTTTCTTATATTCAGGTCCAAATCGTCCTAAAAAAGTACTTTTTAACAAAAAAAAAAAAAAAAGACGCATTTCTTCACTATTGTAAAAAATACATCCTAAAAATGTGACTGTAAAATAAAATATGACTTTTTATGTTCTGTTTTTTCTCACATTCTTCCTGCCATTTCTTCTTTCTTTTGCAAAAGATATAAAATGAATTTACTGCATTCACTCATATGATTGAGAAGTTGAAAATTTATATATTTTTTTTTTTGTTCTTAAAAAAAATAATAATAAACAAAAGTTTATTTAACTTGCATGCAAGTGTTAAAGGAGTAGAGATAAAAAAGGCAGATAGAAAAGTGTTATGTGTGAGTAGTGGTTAGAAACTACCGGGAAATAGTGGAGTTTTTACTTATAAAAAAGTTATAAATCAGTAAGAAAAATGTTAAGGGACATAATAATACTTCTTCATAATAAAAATAAAAAAAAAAATGAAGATGTGTTAAAATTGTATTGAACTAAAGTAAAATATATTGGTAAAGAAGAAATATCTTTTAATGGAATTGTTATTCGTACATATGACAACATGTTACTCATTATTATCTATAAAAAGTAGGAGAAAATATTTCAACCTAAGAGCCATCGAAAAAGAGTAAGAGAATTTTCTTTTTCTATACAAATAGTTTGCTCATTTATTTCAATACTGTCATAATTCAAAAAATACTTTTTTCAGTAGATCCCTTAAATTTTTTTTTTAACAAAAATATCAAAACTAGCATTTAACCCGATACCTCGTTAGCGTTTCCATTTCTTTCGTGGACATATTTATGTACCAATGTTTATTTTTCTAGCTTTTTTAAAATAATGCATCTATAAAGTGTTTCTAAGTACATTTTTATAGAAAATTCAAAATGTACCACTTGTAGAACGGAAAAGTGAAAGACTGAAATTAAATCGTACCTACCTTTGGTACTTTTATTGCAAAACAGTTTTCTCCATTGATTGACATATACATACGTATTTTATTACACTAGCCAACAAGGTTTTGGACTGGAGCAACCAAATATCTCTCCTTTGCTAATTTGGTGGGCTGAATTCGAATCTGTAATTGGTTTTATTCTATAACGTCAGGTGTTCGAGATACAAAAAAATGTTTTTTTTCGTTTATTACATAAAAAATCACTAGTTTATTTAAAAATCAATGAATCGTTCGTATCTCGTTGATAAGGTTTCACGTATAAGAGTCGAGCAGTAGTCTCCCAGCATGCTTTTGCCTCAAAATCCTTGATAAATTCTTTCCATTTTCATTAAATCTTGGTGAGCACGCTCCCCTTGTTCGCGCTCACTTCACGTAGTTTTTTTGGAAAGAAATCTAAACGCGAATGAAGAATATGCAAAACATTGACGGTGTCCACGGTTTGTCTAAGTTTCTGATTGCTGATTCTGATTTTCTGAAACAAACTCTTGTTCGAATAATTTTAAAATGGCGGTTTTCGAATACCGAATAAATCGACTAAATTATGTCAATTAATCGAACAATTTTTTTTTTATTAAAAAATAAATTAATAATAAGAGACTAATAAGAAATAAAAGCTTAGAATTTGATTTATTCTCACACGTTTTTAGCGATTTTATACAAAATGTAGGAAGGGTAAAAAATATTGTACCTATAGCCCTGATTGTAATTATTCTCAATGTTGAGTTAGCAAAAAGCGTTTTGAGTATTCATAGTATTTCAAAAATGTATTTTATGTTCTTATTAAAAAAAATCTTTGACAAACAATTGTAACAGATGTTTTCTTTTTAAATCAAACATTAACAATTTTCAAGAAATGGGATCTTTCACTTTCGGGCGAAAAACTTAGAAATAAACAAAAAGCTAAAAAATAAAGAATGGACTTATAGAAATCATATCATGAAAGTAGAAAATATTGGTATATATGTTCAGAAAAAATGCTCGGTTAGCAAAAATATTGGAGGTCCGTCATATATTTGGCTCCTCTGGGGCCACTCTGGGGCTAGTTAGGGCGGTGGCGGGTTATTTTATAAATAACAATATTTAGTATGGGAGCCCCCTTAAGGACCACAAATAGGGGGTTAGTTTGCTAATAAAAAATGTAGGGGAGGAAATATTAGTAGGACTCAGTCTTACATTTTACCCCACTAGGAACGACTCAGGGACAGTTGTGAAGCTTTTTTTGGCTTTTGTATCGTTTTCTCCTAACATTGACCCCGATGAGTTCCATTTACCACCATCCTACCCCCTAATTTTTTGGCTCATGCGTTTTTTTACAAACTTCACAAAATTGGCGGTTCTAGCGTATTGAAATCTTGCTGCTAAGGATTTCCATATAACACTAATCCACCCCTAATGTAACAATTTTTTTGGTTTTAGTTTGGGTCTTCTGTGGAATTAATAAAGCACATTTTATTGCAATGTTGTATATGTGTATATTCTTTTAAAAAAGTAAAAGCTTTTGTCTTGAACTCATTTAATGAAATCATTGTTTTATACAAAGAATCCCGGGAATTCCGGGCATAAGATTTTTTTTTTTTTTGTTTCGTTTCCCGGGAATAGAAAGAGTCTGGGAAATTAGAAACCCTAATAAAAATACTTTAATAAAGTTATCAGAACATTATTTTAAACATAAGAATAAACATTGTGAAAATTTATTAATTATTTAAGGAAAAATAAAAACATTAAGAAAAGATAGTGGTTGGTTGTGTACGGGAGGGGTACGTTCATGGTGACCGATTCTATATTATACTCAGTTTGAGGTATGTTCAGAAGATTCGATATGATTAAAGAAGTGATTTAGTTGTAATCATGTCGATTTGAAGTGATTAACAAATAACTTCAATATATGGTTAATAATCTCGATTTTGACGTGATTAGGGCTTAATCACGTTCGAGTTGCTTAAAAGACCCAAGTGTTAAAATAGTATAAGTGTCACAATATTGCCAGTAGAAAGAAGATAATCCACCGACATCAACAAATGCCGAACTTGTTCCAATGGAAAAATACATGAAGAGGACAGTGATTGTTCTATAGACTAAATTGTACGCTGAAGTTTGGCTGAATCCAAAGTTGTATCGGATTTTTTAAGAATTAGGGATTTTACGATTCCTTTAAGTAGTACAACGATATGGAGTTAATAAGAAAAGTTGTACGCATCAAAAAAAGAAGTCATAGTGGATTTGAGAAAAAATAAAGAAGAAAATGGACGATTTTCCATAGTTGTAAATTAATTGACGAATGTATCTTATTTAAAATATGTTCACCACACACAAAGCAAAAATAGCTTGAATCAGTAACACACGATCTCCCTGACATGATTAAACGCTTCTATTATGAAGACTTAGAATGAATGTGGGATTCTGTCAAATAAATAATAGTGAAATAGTAGTGTCAATATTGACGGTTTTACAGTGTTGCCAGCATGCGATTAAAAATGAACAAGACGTGGTGTCCCAATTTTTATGCCAGATTAGAATTCAGTGTACCCAGATTAGTTGAAGAACATGCTTCGTTTTTGCAGTAAATTTTTTTTTTTTTTTAAATTTGTAGACCAGTGTTATTAGCTTCCTCTAAAATATTTAAATTTTTGATACTTTTTTCTCCCCATTGAAGTACCAAAAATTTCAATATTTTAGTGGGAGCCCATAATTTAATACTTACGATTTCTACCCCTTTAACGTAAGAAGTTTGATAAAGTACCCAATTTATATTTGTGCTCTGCAGATAAGCATCGGATGCGATATAATTTTTATTTCTATGTTTATTGGTTAAAAAGATAGACGGAGTGACAAATAAGTTCCAAAATACTGGTTATACCAGTTTTCTCTTCGAAAGGGCCCGAATATTAAAAAGGTACCAAAAACCGTCCGTTTATGTTTTTAATAAACAATGATAAGTATTACATTTTTTTGTATTTTTTTTAGTTAACACATTGAGTGCCAAGCGGTTTTGACGAAAACCTTCCGAGGAGGCAAAGCAATTTTTGTGTTATTTACATTTTATACATTTTTTACTTTATAAAACATCAAAAAATCTACTAGACCCATGAATGCTTTTGCAAGAATGTTCAGTAAATAGTTCTTTATTTAAAAATCACAACAAATTTCACTCAATGGCGTCTATAAATGAACGACAGGCTCTAAATAAACCCCACCCCAAGACGACTTAAGCGTCGTGCGAAAACGTACGACGTGGCTCTCAATGTGTTAAGGAGATATGAGGTAATCGAATTTACACCTTAAACCCCTTTGGACGCCCTAAACATACGAATTTCTAAAAATGCCATCTTTGTGGATCGATTTGGCGAAGGAACACCCTCTAGTCCAAATTTCAGGCATAGCAAATTCATCAAATTTATACTCAAAATGTTTGAAAATTTGAACGAAATTTTTAAAATTGAGGATGATAAATTTTTTCGGAATCTTAAATACCCGCCTTCATCAGTTTATATGCAATTTCGTATAATTGGAACAATTGTTCTTTTAGTTCATTTAATGTCGCCGCTATTCAGGCAAACTCTTATTCCACGAGGATACTTATAAAAATACTGTGTTTGAATTTATTCTATTTTTTAACTCACGGACCTTATGTGTGCCAAATTAAGTTCTTCTTTAAAACCTTGCATGACCACAATTTACCTAGACTTTATGTTTAAGTTGGCCATTTGTAGGAATGCCTCAACAAAAAATAGCATATTTTGGCCCAATACCAAAGCAGTTCTATATAAATGAAAACTTATTCAAATTAACAAAGTTAGGAAATAAATATTTTCAATTACTGCTAATCGTATTTTTATTTTTTAATTAAATTTTAACAAAATTCTAGCAATTTTCCCAAAACTTCTAAGACTCTTAAAATAAAGCATAGTTACAGGCAATTCTATCAAACTAACTTTTTCCCCTTTTTCCCATGTCAATTAACTTGAGTAAGATTTTTGATTATAATTTTTCAAAAATATATTCATATATCATTTTAAAAAATAAACATTATTTAAGACAACCTCATTAATTTCCTCTATGCAAGTAATGCATCTACACTTTTGCCATAACTTAGGCAACAAAATATGTCAAAGTTTTCGAGTGACATAGACACAATATGCATACATAATGCAAGTAAAAAATAAATCCTTTAATAGAAGCAAACAAAACAAAAAATAACGAATGTTTCATAATTAAAACTGTCACAATGTTAAGGATTTCAAAATAAAAATATGCAGTTTTTAGTTGTTGTTGTAATTTTGTTGCAAATAAAACTTTTCACTCTAAGGCACCCTTTAAATGAAATTTGAACTTGCCTAGTCAGACAGTGACACATTCACACACACACACACATAAACATCCATTTGCAATAATATGTCAAGCAAATTTTGCTCTACTAATGTGAGTGTATGTGCTTGGGCGTATTTAAAAGTTTTTGAACTAATGCATACACATATGCATAATGAAAAAGTGTTTATGCATATAAATATGCAACACTTCCGTAACATTAATCTACCAGAAGATAGTTGCAAATGCCTTCTTTTTTCTCATAATTTATTCTAGTCTGCTACAGTTGATAGTATTCTGGTTATATGGAATTTCGGGCTTAGAAATAATTTTATAAATTCAGAAACATAAAAAATAGATATTAAAACTTTAAAAATATTTTCTTGTATATGATTTTTTTTTTTTCAACTAGAAATGAATTATAAACAAGTTGTTTGTGTGTAAAAACATGCATAATATTTAATTACACTTCCGTTACATACAAAATGACAATAAATTTTTTTTTTATGTTTCTTAATTTAAATGCATTCTAGTTTTTATGAATTTGAATGTACTGTTTTTATTATGATGTTTCAAAATTAAAGAGTGTTTTAGGAGAAGCAAGAGAGACAGAGAGTGAGAGACAGTTGAGAATAGAAGACCGTGAGTGATTAGGTTTATTGGTAAGTAAGGACAATAAAAATTGTTGTCATTTAAAGTAAATATTGGTTAGGGGAATAAGTTAAGCTGGATTATACCGTTAAATAAGAGTGTACTTATTAAAGTCGGTCACAAAAAATAGCTTGAACACGATATATGGCTATGAAAAAGGTCTTTGAAGATCTCAACATAAACAATTGCCCGGGGTCGGATGGTGTTCCGGCTGTAGTCTTAAAGAAGTGTGCTTTGTCGTTGTCTCGTCTTTTGCAGCATTATTTAGCTACTCGGACCGGGTATGAGTTTTTCCTTCTTGCTGGAAGGTGGTCAATGTCCAGCCAATCATAAAAAAAACGATGAGCTAAAAACCCTGAAAACTACCAACATGGAGACAATGATCAATCACCACTTGGAAAATTAACTGCAGTCTAATTCACTTTTGTGTGATAGACAGTATGGCTTTCGTAGAAGTCTGCGGGAGTTCCCTTAGCGTTTATTACGGAACGTTGGTGTCGTGCTATTTACCAATTTGGGGAAATCAAAGTGGTTGTTCTAGATATTTCCAAAGCGTCTGATCGTGTGTGGCACGGTGCGTGTACTCGTTTCAAATCTTATTACGTTTAGTGTCGGTAGTGATTTCTCTCGATTTATATCGAGCATTCTCAAGGACCGCTCAATACATGTTGTTATAGATGGGTTTTCATCAGAGGACTTTCATTTAAATTCAGGGGTACCGCAGGGCTCTTCTGTTCTTTCTCCTACACTTTTCATTATTTTTCTTAACGACCTCCTGGGTCTAACTTCCAATCCCATCTATTCTTTCACAGATGACAGTAGCATTTTTCCTTAATTTTCCTTTAATCAAAGACCAAGCCTTGTTGAGGTTGAAGCTATAAGACAGATTATAAACGACACACTCAATCATGACCTTGCGATAATCTCCGACTGGGGTCTTGCCAATAGAGTAAATTTTAATGCTCGTAAGACTCAATGTTGTGTTTTGGCCCATAGACATCTTGTGGGTGTCTCGAGTAATCAGACACTCTTGATGTTCTGGGTATGAAAATTCAATGGGATGTTCGATGGAACCAACAAGTTTTTCAAGTGTAGAATGAAGCATTCAAGTGTCTGGGTTTCTTACAACGATGCAGGAACTACTTCCCTCCGTCTGATCTCCTCACTATTTATACCGCCTTTATCCGGCCAAAAATGGAATACAACTCCCATATCAAGGTCTGTCTTGAGGCTTCTGGATCGGCTGCAAAGGATTGCGTTGAAGCTCATCAATGACAGTGGTGTAGCCAGCTCTATTGACTCATTGGAGCATCGTCGGAATGTGGGTTGTGCGTCATTGTTCTATCGAAATTACCATTTTAAGTGTTCAGCTGAGATGAGCGAACTCATCCCTGATACGCGTGTGCATGTCCGTAGTACTCGCCTTTTCAGCAGATCACATCCGTTCTTTGTCGACTGTCCAATGTAGCGCATAATTCTTTTCTGAGAAAATTTGTTTTTCGGTCAAACTAGCCGTTTGTGGAAAAGACTTCCGGCAGAAGTCTTCCCAGTCGGCTACAATTTGGCAAATCTCAAATTAAATGTACACAAACACTACTCCTCTTTCCTTGTCCTCATAACCTATTTTCCTAATACCAACACAATGCATTGCATTAGTAGAGGGCATCCCCTGAGTGTTGGCTCTAAGTAAAAAAAAAGAGTAACGACTTCATTTGACAGGTGACCAAAAAACTAATTGTTAAGGCTTTTATTTAAAAATTGTATTATTTATGCGGGTATAATTTAAACTGAGATTACAAATCAAGGCTTTTGTATTTGCATCTTATTTTGGAAAGTGGAATGTGCTGGCTTAGAGTTTCCTTATGTTTGAAATAACCTATGACATGTGGCGCAGTTCTGTTAAAATCTTATCTCAAAAATCCATACTTCTTCACGGTATGTCAAGTTTGGCCTGCTTCTTTCTTAAGCTTTAGTTAAAGCCACGATTTTATTCCTTTGTACTTGCCATTTTATTAGATGATGGAGCTATCTAAACTCTGCTACAAAGCAGAAGATTCTCAAAAGCAAAATCACACACTGGGAGAATTTTATCCCAGGTTACAAACGAATAACAGCCTCTAACCTGGCATTTTAAAGATTTTCTTTAAGAATTAACCATATTCACTATGTAACTCTACAAAGTACCTAATTAAAACTCAGTCTAGGGCCTACATATGTATAAAGTCCTCAAGACAACCGGTTCCCGCAACACCAAATAGGAGTTAATTATTGATGAAAAATGCCCACCGTTGAAAAATAATCTTTCTCTTATATTGGAGGTATTTTAACAAACAATTTTATATCGTCTACAATTATTCTATCACAATTAGTATCCAAATTTTTATCGGGGATTTTGTTCCGAATATTCTTGTCGGTCATTTACATGTTAAAATATAAAATAAAAAAAAAAATTTGTATATTTTTTTTTTCATCAGCAGCTGGCAACTCAACTTTATTTCAGTTGGCATCCACTTTCGAGCCATTGCTTTTTTTTTATTCTTCGATTTTATAAGATTTTTTAAATGTTAAAAAATAAAGCATAATATTTTGTCTCTTATCCGGCTTTTTAGCTTCGCAGTATGTGTAAAACTGTAATTGAATTAACACTATTTTTTTCTTAGAAACACACATTTCCATTACACATACATTAATTTTTCGTTTGAATTTGTATGGGCTATCAAATATTTACAAAATTCTCTATTGTTATGTCGTATTTCCGGTTAGTATTTGTTTAAAAGTATTTTCCTTTTAACAACTCTCATGCAAGCAAAAATGAAAACAAAATCTACAGCACTAGCAGTAACAAGGACACTTCTATAGACACCAAATAAACTGACACACATTCACACTTATTCACAAACACACACACCTACAAACGTACATCTGCAATTACTACATGATTGTGTGCATGTTAAATTGTTCTGTTTTCATTGTTGTTTGTTAAGTATGTAAATAGCGAAATCTACATATGTTTGTAAGTATGTATGTGTTTTTCTATCACACATACATACATATACACATGCATAAAAACATGCGAATGCAAAATGAAGTATTTTAAAGTTCCTCTTATTGTTGACAAACTTAAACACACACATATTCACACATATTCTTATGTTTCAATGTAAGATAGTTTTGTATTTGATTGTATGTTTGTATACTTATACAAATATATATTTATATTTACTGTTGAATATGTCAACAATTATATTTGCAATGCTAGTTATGGCTGCATATGCAACTAAAATTGTCGGTTTGTTTAGCAGACTTACAAAGCAATACAATGTGTTGGTAGTTGTAGTTTTGTTGTTTTAAGCAAATGTGTTTTGGTGTGTGTGTGTGTGTGTGTGTGTGTGTGTATGTACGTTTGTGTTTTTAAGTATGTATACAGTACTAAATTCTACAACATTTATTCTAACACAACAACTACTATTGTTGTTAAGATTTTTTTGTTTTATTTCCTAAAAGCATGTTTCCTTATGGTTTGTTTTTTCTTTTCGTTGTCTTTTTGTCCATTTCTTTGCTAAAACTCACATACATAAGTAAACATACCTTAATATTTACTCTCTTTCTTTGTGCAGCACACAATTTTGCTTGAATATTAATATATACAATTACTCACTCAAATACTTAAATAAATATAATCGAATCAAAACAATAGCATTTATTGGTTGATGTCATTTTGCACTGTCTTGAAATTTTAACAAGAGTGTTTGAAAAATGTATAAGAATAAAACACTGACAGAAATTTAAAGGAAGTAAAATTTTAAAATTAAGTTTACTTGTATGTTCTACTAGTTATAAAATGGACTAAACTATGAAATATTTTGTTCCAATTGGGTTTTACATTTTATGATGAATATACCAGTTGTGTTAGTATATTTCAAAAGTCCTTGTAAAGAAATAACGATTTTATTATCAAATCATAAAATCACTGCGTTGCCACCACCTAAATTTCATACATTTTTGTTCTAAGTGCCGGTCCACACACGTCATGTTTGACTCGTCAAGTCTTGAGTTCTTAGAAGAGAGGGGATAATAAATGGGATTCTCTTTGACCTACTCTCCTAACAGCTCAATACTTTACGAGTCAAACTTGACGTGTGTGAACTAGCACTAAGTGGTGTGCACTAAAAAATTAAAGGGCAATACTTCGATTGAAAATACATATTTTTTGTTTTTGTTTTCTCACCAAGTTTAAGAAATTTAAATGTATATAAAGATTTACTTAATGATAAGAAATCAGAAATGAGTTAAGATAGTAGATGCCAGCTCTTCGTATGCGCATTCTGTCCCCTCCCTGTTTTATAACTCAATATGGTTACGGTTATCTAGAATATTTCTGGTTGAGTTTGCTTATCAGTTGGGTTTCAAAAATTTTTTCTCAAAAGAACTTTTGCAATTAGCAGAGAGTTTGTGGTTAGTCAATAAAGAACATGTTATGGTTAAAAAAAAGGTAAAACATGTTTAACACTTATGATACCATGGTTTGTTTTCAACCATAGCATGTTGCTCTTGGAAAAGAGGAAAATATTATTGTTAATTTTGAAACAAATTATAGTCATATTTAACCATAAAATGCTACGAGGCAACCATAATATGGCTTTATGATGAATGACGAATTTAACCATAATATGGTTGTTGGTGACAATGATATGGTTAAATGAAACATAATATGGTTGAAATGTTCTTTTAATATAGTATTGATGGAGAATATAGTTAAGAAGATATAGGAAGGCGGAACTTTTACCCCTCTTGCACTATTTAATGCCCTGTCCTCTTTCCGATTTTACAGTGTATGCATGCCAAATTTTAAGAAAACCGCTATGAAGATAGATGGAGGGGGAGCTTTTACCCCTCTTGCTCTATTTCAAAACCAAAGCTATTTTTAATTAAATCAGTCAACACATTGTTTGAAACGGGAAAGAATTTTGATAATTATTTTAATTAAAGTTCAAAATATCATTTATTGAAAATATATATTCTAAATTTTTTGATTTTTAAAATTTTTAGTAATCTATATTATCATATTGGTAATAGGTGCAAAGTCAAGAAATTGTTTACTTGAATTGGTAAAATTTGGTGATTAGAGATAATTTAAAATTTTTTTTGTGAATCCTCCGCACGATCGCTAAAGCAACAAAAGTCTTATAATTCTACTGCAGTTGTTTTAAAGTTTGTATCAACCATCTTCGCATTACCAACGAAAACTATTTGTTAAGTGATTAAAAATTTCCTTTCAACTGAAGTAAATTTAAGAAAGTAATGCGGCCCTTTGTTCCTACTAGGAACCACAGGACATTATATATATATATATATATATAATTAAATAAATAAATCCGATATGGTCAACCGAGTGCTTAATTGCTATTAACTGTAAGATATTTGTACCATCCCAATAAAAAATTTTATCATTTTGCGAAGCACTAAAGGTACATTTAAAAAAATAAGCGCACAAATATGCGCTACGCAATAAGACATACAGAAATGCAGTAAAGTAAGTGAAAGAACTCTCAACAACTTTTATTAAAAAAAAAATAACATTTCAAGTGCTACGGCATTCCCTTACCACGAAGCAGGTTTGTAAGGGAGAATACTAAAACAAACTGTATCAAAACTTTCAGTGTGTAAAGCTGATCGTGACATCCAACAATTTTTATGTGCGCTGAATAATGCGCTTTATGTGTCAAAAATGTATTGCTTCAAAGTGGGAACTCGCCATATAAAATTCATGTCTTCCGTAAGCGCAATGGTAAGCGAAACTTTTAGGTTTCTCCCTTACAAACCTGCTTCGTTGGAAGCTCCGTTTTTTATTGGGATATTACTTCGAATATCTTTAACAGGTATTTAATGTGTTTGTTTTGAGTGTAGCCACACTGCACTTAAATAGTGTATGAAGAGAGTTGAAATTGTATTCCAAGTACAAACAAAAATTTCTTTTGATTTTACTATTCCATTAAGTTTAAAGTGTAGTTGAGATATTTTCTATAAAAGAAACTAAAATTGTACTAATGTTTTTTAAACCAACAAATAATAGGCTTTAAAAATTTAATATATTTTTTTGAATATTTAAAAGTGCTCAGTTGTTGGCTTTTGATAAAAAATAAAAAATAGTAAAGTATTAAATATACAATACAATATGTATATTGTATTGTGTCATTTAAAAATAAATTTACTAATGTACATGTTCTATTCTATGATAAGTCCATGCAAACACACATAGATACTTTAATATTTGCATTTGCGGTAAAGAGCTTTGAAAGCTGTTACAATTTGTTGTTGTTGTTTCTTTTCAAAGTACTTACAAAATCTATTTTATAAAGCTCGCACATTGTGTTTATGATTGGGACGCAATTGCATTAAAATAATGACAAACCGTGATCACAATTATAGTTTTAAGGAATAGTGATAATCAGTAGGGATGCGACTTCCATGCAAATGCATGTTTTTTGTCGATAGTCTAAGAACGATGTCGACCTGTTATCTTTCCGAATTTGTCATGTGCACCCTGTTGTGTGTTTCAAAAATGGTTGGCAACGCCAACTCCGAAAGGAAAGGGACAGCAACAGTTATAGTTAAGAGAAAGATAGATATAAATAAATAAAGAACTAGAAGAAGAGAAGCAAAATAAACACATAAACAAATTGCTGAAAACAAAGTTTATGGGAAATATGGTTGGACGACATTTTGCTTGGCCGAGGCTTCTTGGTCGTCGAAAACCAAAATGTCGTTCCTTTTGCTTTTTGCTTTGACGAATGGTGAGTCCGGTGGCCGGAGTAAAAATCAACTAGAGAAAAAGTGGGTTTTTTATTGGCATTATTATTTTATTGAAGTGGAAACTAAAGCTACTTAATATCTAAACTTAAACGTAGTTTGAAATTTAAATTTTGAAAACGAAAAGTCCAAGTAAAGTTAAATATATCATTATAAAATTAAATTACACCATCATACCACTGCCACTTGCCACCGCCAGCTAGTCCGACTCATCCAACGCTGGAGCAGCTGCGTCAGCACTACCACGCCAGGGGTGCTTGGTAAAAGAAAAAGGTTTTGTTAGACATAAGAAAGTGCTAAACTGGACGACTCGACGGACCGGACAGAAATCTGAAAATAAAAAAAAGAAATAATAAAAAAAAAAAATAAAAGAAAAGGTTTAAAATAAAGGAAAAAAGGTTTTAGGAAATTTTATTTAGTTTTTGTACTTACCGCGGGTAGCCCAGTCCGTTTTGGGGATTTTGATGCCAAACGTGCGCGAAGAGTAGGTTTGAGCTCAGGCCGGGAAATCGTCGGGAAAAAAAAATACCAGAATTAGTGGTTGAAAGATTAGAATATAATAAAATTTTCTAAGATTGAATACTAATAAAAAGATAAAAAAAAGAAAAAAAAAACACCTAGAGAAAAAAAAAACCTGAAAAAAAATACAAAAAAAAAAAGAAACTTAAGAAAAGAAAATATTAAAGAAATACTTACCGGAAAACGCCTGGACTCGGACCTAGACGAACGACCAAAACCTTGGAAAAGCTCCATGAGCCGTCAGCCGTGGTCCGAAGAAGAGGAAAATAATTAGCAGTTAGCCATCGAGAAGGAAAGTAGTAGTTTCTGCCGAAGCTGAAAAGAAAGGTGTTTAGCAGTAAACTGGAGGAATTGTGAAATAAAAAGCACAAAAAAAAATTGAGATTACAGATGGTAAAAAAAAAAAAAACCCAAATTAATGGTTAAAGTTAAAGTAAAGCTAAATATTTGATTGATAACTACCATTTGCTAAAACCTAAAAGGTCTGATTTTGTGAAATTTTTACATTGATTGATAAATATTCAAATGAAGTTGTTTTTAAAGGAAATCTTGTGTTTTGCGAAATAAATAATGAATTTTGTAATGTTAAAACGAAATTTTTAAGAAGTGTTGTCCTTTAAACATGATGGAGTAGATTTAAACAAAAAGCGGTGAGTAAGGGAGGGAAGGAAAAATATGTGAAAATGGTAAGGTGTAGTCTGTTTAGGGACATCCAGGTAAACCTCAAGGTAGGATGTACGGTGGGACTGAAAGTCCCAAAGGGAGGGCAAATATTAGGCCAGCCACCTGCCTAATTATATGTGTATGTGTGTGTGTTTTATAGAGTCGCAACAACTTTACTGCTTCGGGTCCCAAATATCTTTGTTTTATTTCGTATTAGTAATTTCTTGTAGCTGGTATGATTTTTTTTTGTGCTCGGGACTACTGCCAGCAAGTCGGCAAGAACCACCCCGTCCGGCGAGCTTAAGCCGCGCAATATGCCAGCATACCAGCGCCGCCGACAGTCTGGCCATAATTGCTGGTTGTTGGGTAAACCGCAACCAGTTGGTACTTTTCCCCGTCCCGTGCAGTACAAAATGGCGCCCAACGTGGGGCCCGAAGCAGTTCGATAGCCTGAATAGAAAATAAAAAGAAAATAGAATAGAATTTTCCTTTGAATAGAGCGTAGGTCCAATTAGGAAATACCCAAGAGTCCCTAATTAGTAGCGACGGCTGTGGACAAGGAAAATAATTTTGTAGTTTATTTTTTTAGTTGAAATAGGAGGTAGAATTTGACAATTCGTCGTGATTCGTTTCGTCACACATAGGTAGGTCCCGGATTTAAAAGATTAGGAAATCGTATCCGCGTTGCACATATGCTGCGGTCAATATGATCAGGGCGAATTACAGATTCGACTGTTTTTATCCTGTACGGACAGCTTGAGGCTTGTTTTTTTTGCAGCTTAAAGAGGGTTAAAATAATTTGCTCAAGTAGGAAGTAGGGGTAGAGGCGGAAATAGGTTAGGTTAAGCTTTGAAATATATAAGGGTATTTTATACTCACTTTATGTTCTCCGGAACTAGTTTCGGATATTTTAGTAGCAGGCATAAGTAGTTGGGGCGAGTCCTAGCATTATATGGCGTTGTGTAGAACCAAATGTCTAGAGGCAGCTTAACTTTTTCGTTTTATGTCAGGTGTTAAGGCTGACCTAACGTCATCCATTCCATTTGTTTTTTTGTTAATTTACACTGTGACCCATTTAGCTGCGACTCTAAAACGGAAATGCATTTATTAGACCATAGTACACACATGAATAATGACAGCATTAAAATACAGATAGCTTACCATTTCACATTTATTTTGTTTTCTCCCCGAAAACCACCGCTGAAATTTAAAAATTTATACAGTTCTCGAAGTTTTCGCGTTTTGCAGCAAAATACAATTTTTGACTTGGTTTTGTGGCATTTTTTTATACATATTTAATTGGCTTTTTATTAAGGTAATTTTTCGTCGTTTTGAGGAAGGTTATCTACGTTTAATAGTTATTGTTTTTTTTAACAGGTAAACCTATACCTTTTGATGTGTTTTTTTTCTTTTATGCAAATGGTATTGGGTTTTTAATATTGTCGTTTTTTTTGCGTTGAGTTTATTATATGATCTTTGGTTTATTGCTTTAATGGTTTTAACCCGGCGTGCAAGTAAGATCTTGGCAAGCGAAATGGCTACAACGAGCGCAAGTACAACTGGTAGTACGTATACATCTACAGTAGCAACGATTTCTACTATGGCAAATCCTGCTGTCTACAGTAGCACAACAACAACAACAACAACAGCATTAAATTTGAATCCGATTGCAACCACTCAAGCGTACGATCTATCGCTCAGCTCTGAAGGTCTGGATCAAACTGTGGTTTCTCCTCCCTTTGAAAGTGCCACAGCACAAAACATTCGACGGGAGGTGCGTGAAAGTACGACTGGGGGTTTAGATACGGGTTTCAGGTTGAGTGCAGGCAGTGTCCAACAAATTGTGGAAGCCTCGGTGGGTCTCTGCCAAGCAAGATTTATGAGAGAGGTAGATGAGAAGATACGGGAGGCATTAGCGGAAATTAAAGTGGCATTAACGCAGCAAGCACAAGCTACACCTACTCCACCGACCTCCAGTTCGAGTCCCAATTATTGTGGGCTACCACCAAGACCTTCACAAGGCAATTTTGTTCAGGGCCAACAGTTATCAGGCCCGCCGGTTTCAAGAGCATCTCAGTATTCTCAACCTCCACCATTGGTGGCAGCTCCAGTGGCGATTGGGTCAGGCCAAGGTAGGCCAAGCGTTTTAAATGTACCACCGCCATCTATTCCACCGCAACCACAAACCGCTTACCAGCAACAGCAGTACGTGCTACAGCAGCAAAATCCATTGCCGTATCTACAGCCGCCAGTTCAGGCGCAGTATTATCAGCAGCAAGTGTTACCACCACAGCCCTTTTGTCAGCCACAAAATCCAGCTAGCTACCAGCAGCCGTCTCGGAATTTCCAGCCAGAGTACCCACCAAATGCCTGGACAGCAGCGGCAATGCAACCACCACCTTTTCCCCCACAAAATGCTAGTGCTGCCAATACATGGCCAAGTCAGCCCGAGGCACTGGATAAATATAAGTTAGCCAAATGGGGAGTGAAGTTTGATGGCACAGGCAAATCTATGAATGTGCAAGAATTCATTTTTAGAGTGGGAGCTTTGCGCAGAGACTATGGTTGCTCCGACACTGAGATGCTGAGGAGTTTTCACATTTTGCTGGATGGTCCCGCACTCGATTGGTATTGGGATTACCGCAAAATTGTGCATATCAGCACCTGGGAGGAGCTAGAAAAGGCGCTTTTAAATCAGTATAGGCGATATGAAAAAGAGTACCAAGTTCAAATGCAAATTCTGAATAGAAGACAGCAGCCACAAGAGTCCTTTGAGGATTTCTACAACGCCGTCATCAGGTTAAGAAACCAGCAACAAACCCCGTATGAAGAGGAACAGCTGGTAGAAATAATGAGAGGCAATTTGAAACCATCACTAGCACAGATGATGTTTGCGGTGCAAATTAGAACACTGTCGGAGTTTTGCCGAGAAGTGAGACGTGCTGAAAGTCTGATCACAACGCAAAGGCAACTGTACCAGCAGCGAAGTTTTGCCCAGAGGGTCAGTGAGATCGAGTTGGTGGACGAGGATTTGCCATTAGTCAATCTGGAAGTAGATGCCATACGTTCTACCAGTCATTACACTTGCTGGAATTGTAAGGCCGTAGGTCACAGTTTTGTAGATTGTCCAGAACCAATTGTTAGACAATTTTGTTTTAGGTGTGGTAAGGACAACGTTGTTGCCCCAAAATGTCCCAGGTGCCAGGGAAACCGGTCGCGAAACCCGTCTCAAACTGGGGAGGCGCGGTCGACCGAAGTCTAGACCCAGTAGCGATGAAATTAACAACAGAATCTGATGGGAGGGGGGTTAAAGTTTTGAGAAGAGACAATATAGAGTTAAAATGCAGTCCTGAGCCTAGGCTCAGGGAAGTTAGACCCTTACATATACGCGTGCGTGAGTATAATCAGGCGAAGCTTAGAATTTTCGGTGAAGTAAGCAATAGAATTAAAAAGGCGCGCGAACGTTATAAAGTTCGTAAAAGGCTGAGGCGCGAAATAGCGGCTGCGACATTGTATGAAGGTGGCGATTCCCGTTTTTATACAAAAATAAATATAAATGGGGTAGAGATCGAGGGTTTGCTGGACAGTGGGGCGACTATCACATGTCTAGGTCGCGATTGTATGCATTTTGTTCAGAAAACCGGTCTTGAAATACACGATTTTCGTAGCATGATAGGAACGGCGGATGGCTCTAAACACCATATTGTAGGCCGCGTGCGGTCGGAAGTTAAGTTTCGTGATAAGTCTCAGGTAATAACTTTTTATTTAGTGCCTACTCTGAATCGTGAGCTTTTCTTGGGGATCGATTTTATGAAGGTTTTTAAATTATTTGCCAACATCGATAGTCTTACGACAAATGAAGTGAGTCTCTGCGAAGAGGCAGATAATTCTTCAGATGTCGTAACTCATAATTTGACAGCTGAACAGCGTCAGAGACTGGATTCTGTCATATTAAGGTTTCCCTGTTGTATGAAAAAAGGCCTAGGAAAAACACATTTGGAGACGCACTCAATAGATACCCAGGATGCTAATCCAGTAAAGGATCGTCATTATCCTGTCTCTCCGGCTGTGCAAAAGTTGATGTTCGCGGAGCTAGATAGGATGCTTGATCTTGGTGTTATTGAGCTTAGCGAGAGTCCGTGGAGTCATCCGGTTACTCTGGTCCGCAAGGGCGAGAAGAATCGGCTGTGTTTGGACGCTCGAAAGCTCAATGCTCTAACGGTCAAGGATGCCTATCCTCTGCCGCACATCGAGGGTTTGCTCAGTCGTTTGGGAGACACGATTTTTATATCCAGTGTCGATTTAAAGGACGCTTTCTGGCAGATACCACTAGACCCGTCTAGTAGGGAGAAAACTGCATTCACAGTGCCTGGGCGACCACTTTACCATTATACGGTCATGCCATTTGGGTTGTGTAACGCAGCTCAAAGGTTATGTCGTCTAATGGATAAAGTGATTCCTGCGGCACTACGTGATAGAGTTTTCGTCTACTTAGATGATCTTTTGATAGTATCTCCAGATTTCGAGACACACCTGGAATTGTTAACTAAGGTATCTATTCAGTTGCGCGAGGCAGGGTTAACTATTAATGTGGCGAAATCCAGATTCTGCTTCAAAGAGTTACGATATCTGGGGTACATAGTGGGTGGTGGCAAGTTAAAGCCTGATCCGGCTAAAGTGGAAACGATTGCTCGTTTTGCCTACCCTAAAACAGCAAAGCAAGTGCGGGGTTTCATGGGGGCAGCGGGATGGTATAGAAAAATTATACCAGACTATGCTACCATTGCCGCCCCAATCTTTGAAACGCTAAAGAAGGGGAAGCAATTCAAGTTTTCGGAAGAAGCTAAAGTCGCGTTTGATCGCCTCAGGGAAGCTCTGATTACGAGCCCACTTCTTAATCATCCGGACTTCTCCAGACATTTCTACGTTCAGTGTGACGCATCGGATGTAGGCATTGGCGCTGTTCTTTTCCAGAAAGACGATTCTGATGGTGAACACCCAATAGCCTATTTTTCCCACAAATTAACACCAGCACAGAAGAATTATTCTGTCACTGAGCGAGAATGTCTGGCAGTTGTCTTGGCGATTAAAAAGTTTAGGCCCTATATAGAATTGATGCCGTTTTCAGTTATTACCGACCATAGTAGCCTTAAGTGGCTTATGTCGCATAAAGATTTGGCGGGCCGATTAGCGAGGTGGAGCTTGCATCTTCAGGCATACGATTTTAAGATCGAACATAGGCAGGGGAAACAAAATATAGTACCTGATACCCTATCACGTTATGAAATGGATGAAATTTCTACTGAGGTATCGGGCCTTATAGATCTTAATGCCGAGGCGTTTAAATCTAAAGAGTATTCAGAGCTTATAGTCACTATTCAGAATAATTCTGAGAATTTACCGGATTTGAAAGTAGTCGATAATATGGTCTACAAAAGGACAAAAGTGTATAATGGTATAGAGGCTGATGAGGATTTTGCGTGGAAGCTTTGGGTTCCACTCGAGTTAACCGCGGATATTATAAAGCGTTGTCACGATTCAACACAAGCTTCACATGGTGGTTTTGGCAAAACTCTTCGACGGGTGAAAGAATATTTCTATTGGCCAAATCAAAATGTACATGTCAGAGATTTCGTTAAACACTGTCAAACTTGCAAAGAGGCGAAACCAGCAAATATAACATTACGACCACCTATGGGTGCAGAAGCGTGTAGCGAACGTCCATTTCAAAGAATTTTCATCGATTTTCTGGGGCCATATCCCCGCTCTAAAAACGGAAATAGTTTTATTTTTATTGCGTTAGATCATTTAACTAAATTTGTACTGTTGAAAGCGATGGCGAAGGCAAGTACAAAAAATGTGATAAAGTTTTTAATTACAGACGTTTTTTATAAGTTTGGTACCCCGGAGACCATTGTGTCAGATAATGGCAAACAATTCGTTAGCAAAGAGTTTGCGGATATGATAAAAAACTTTGGTATTAAACATTTAAGAACAGCCACTCACTCCCCGCAAGCCAACGCATCCGAGCGAGTAAATCAATCGATTTTAGCCGCAGTTCGTTCGTTTTTGCAAGAAGATCACACCGAATGGGATAGGCATTTGCCTGAAATAGAATTCTCACTAAGATCGTCGGTACAAACATCCATTGGTGTCACCCCATATTTCGCACTTTTCGGTACAAATATGATTGGACATGGCAGTGTGTATAAGTTGGCCAGGAAACTCGAGGGGTTGAGTGAACCAGAGTTGAATATCATACCAAAATCGGTAAGAATGGACCTCTTGCGACAGAAAATACGAGAAAGTCTACATAGGGCTTATGCTAAGAACGAAAAGACTTATAATACGCGGTGTCGAAACGTTAAATTTATACCCGGACAAGAAGTTTACCGGAGAAACTTCCAACAAAGCGACTTTAAGCGCGGTTTCAACGCGAAACTCGCGAGAAAATTCTTAAAGTGTAGAATAGTTATACCGGTCGGAAATAGCCTATACGAAATTGAGGATTTGCAAGGAAAATCGTTGGGGGTATTTCACGCCAAGGATCTAAAGCAGTAATGCTGTAAATCCTTGGTGTACTTAGTCCTGACGTTTTTTCCTAGCGCTCGGCGCATTATTATGGGTTTTTTTTTTATACATTGTTAGTAATTATTTACGTGAATAGCTACGGTTGTTAATTTTTGCCTAACTTCTAAATTTACTTTACGTAACTTCTCTGGAGATTTATTTTTGCCCTGGCTGTGGATGAAGTATGAACAAACTGGGGTGGGTACGCACGGGTATATCCTACTGTCGGCTGATGACTTCGAAGCTGGGATTTGATAGTAATTCATTTGTGTATTTATCTCAACTAGTAGCTAGCGTTTCTAAACAGGTTACGTTTGTAACCATTACTGTCCAAATAGTGTAACCTCGTCGAAGCCCTGGAGAACTATGCTATTAAGGACTGGAGGTTTTTCGTCACCTAGGACAATAATTTGTTCTGAGTCCGCATCTTACAGCGAGTTGAGATAAAAGTAGATAAATGAGTTTTTGTTAAAATTACAGCTTGAGTTGAACGGCCGATAGCATGGGTATTTGTGGGTACCTAACCGCCAGCTTTGAGTATGGTTCATTCAAGGTTAGGCAAAAGTAATTCTCTTGGAGCTCTTTTAAGATTACGGAAAGCCAGATTTATTTAAACGACTTTGCGGGATTTTAACAAAGCTCGACTAGGGAAGTGGGTATATACGTAGAATGTGTTTTACTATACTATATTTCAGTGTATCTAAGTAAATATCTTAAACTTTAATCACTCACCTGAAGATTTCTGCTTGTTGATTAGGGGTTTTGGTTGATTTTTTTTTTTTCGATGGTGTAGGGGTTGACTACATAAGTGGTAGCTGAGGTTGGTGATGAGCCTGTGGGAAATTTTAAATCACCATTAGTTAACGTTTAGATTGTTTGAGGTTTAGTTTTTTTAAATTTCATTTTATACTTGGCCATCCACGCTCCTGGATTTTTATTTTTGTGGTGGTCAGGTGAATTGTACCTTAGGGCCCATGAATTCATTTAGCCTAGAGAGAAAGCAGAATTAATGGTTGCCTATACTTAAATACAGGAAAATTTAGATATTAACAAAAACTATAAAAAGACTTAATATAAAAATCAAAATACAAAAAAATATAAAAATCAAAATACAAAAAAATATAAAAATCAAAATACAAAAAAAATATAAAAATCAAAATACAAAAAAAATATAAAAATCAAAATACAAAAAAAATATAAAAATCAAAATACAAAAAAAATATAAAAATCAAAATACAAAAAAAAATATAAAAATTAAAATACGGGTTTTTTTTTTAAATCAAAGTACAAAAAAAAATTATAAGAATCAAAATATATATGTTAAATGGATGTAGGAATATATAGACCTAGATACCAAAAATAAAGAAACCAATTTTTTTTGGATTTATTTATTATATAATGGGTTAAAATATTTCAAAAACACCAATAGGGAATTATACAAACAGTTGGCTAACTTGGCCTTATTTACTTTTGAAATGATTAAATCACATTTGTTTTTTTGAAGTTTTGGTTTCTTCAATGTTGGGAGAAATCGCAGGGGGTATTATTCGTCAAAGATTTTACTCTTTGATGGCTTTAGTCCTTGCGTTTCTGTGGCATTTCAAATTCCCATTAAATTTTGAACTTTTCTTAGGGAATGTCGATAGTGGAAAGATTTTGTTTTAGTTTGGCCTTAAAATTAAGTTGTTAAGTATAATTCTAAGTTTTTTTCAACTTACCCGTCATAGGTTGGTCATAGCCATAGTTCCTTCACCTCGGAGTCCTGAGTTGCATGCCTGTGCTTGGGGAGGAGAGAATTAATTAGTTTGTATTTTAGATTTTTAAACCTTAGTAAAGTCTTCAAAAAGGAATTCTGTAATAATGAATTTCTATGGGTTTTTGTGAAATTCCTTTTTGGAACATACCTGGTTGTTAATATATTTTTCGTTTTTTTGGGGAACACGGGGGGTATTTCCCGCCAAAGATTTAACACTTTGGTGGACTTAGTCCGTGGGTTTCTCCCGGCATTGCGTCCAATGCGGATTTGTCCGATGAGTTAGTTGCCTGGTGTTAATTTTTTTTTCTCCATAAAAGTCCTGTTTATTTCTGAAAAGAGAAAAATAGTAAAAAGATTAATAGTTGTCAGCTAAATTTTTGGCGGAAATAAAATATATTTGTGAATGAATAAAAAGTTAATTTAGGAAATGAAAATTTAATTTAATATATATTTGTTAATTTATCATTTGCATTTGCTTTTATTTTGGAATTTCGTTGAGTTGTGTGGTTGCTTATGAATTGAAAATTCAATTTTGTTGAAAACACTAGCGCCTGTATTTGTAAGGCAAATTTTTAAATTTAATAAAGGTTTACGAAACAAATTTTGTAGGGAAATTCTCCGTAATAAACGGTGGTTAAAGATAGTAATCGTTTATAAATACGGGAGGGTAAAAGGTTATTATTAATTTGTTTTAATTTCTTTTAGCACTTTACTTTTGTACCGCACTGTAAGAAAAGGAAATAATTTTTCGTTCTATTTTCACTCGCGTTGCACCCACGACAGGGGGATGTACTTAGTACACTTCACTTAGTTTTTATTAACTTTTAGCAGTTAATTTGGCTATTCACTGTATACTTATTTCAGTTATTTTCACTGTATTTTGTGTTATTTTGCACTTTTAATCAATGTGATAAACACAGCACCGAGTTAAGTTAAACTTATTTTATTTGTGCATTTTCTGTGTTGTTAGTTGCTGTAAAGTCCAAAATATTTTTTTTTTGTCTCCTTCATGACACGGGACTGGTGGTAGCTTTATTAATTAAAAGTTTCCTGTGATGTTGTTCACTTTAAAGGAGCCATTCATTGGCAATATTGTTGTATATGGTATTTGCCTTATTATTTCTATATTGCCCTATATTATTCAGTAAGTGACTCAGTCCCCTTAATTAAGTTAGGGTGGAGCTTTTATGGAATAATGAAAGGGGAAAAACGAACTTTTAAAACAAAACAACATCGTATATTGGGGCCAACACATAGCACAATATGTGGCACAATAAAAAAGGGGAAAAAAAGTCTAAGGGCTTTAGGTTCACGCCAATATATTGTGTCACCTTCGTGTATCACATACACATTGGCGATATAAATATATTTCATTTTTTTTTTTTTTTGTTTTTGGGCGGCACTGTGTAACAATTTAAATTCATGCGTGCTTACCTGGTTATCTGATGGCATCGGTTTGGGCAACGTCCATTTGGATCCAAGGTTGTTTCCTGAGGAGAGAAGAAAATGGTTCATTAATGTATGTTACTAAAGCCCTAAGGAAATCTAGTACTTACCAATGTCCCGTCGGTGCATGTGTAGGTATGTCGCTGTCGTTAGCATAGTGGCCTATAGCAAAAGGAAATTGTTGTTAGGTTTTTTGATAGTAATAGTAATTTTGGGTTATATGCATACCTTTTTTTTTTGTATTGCACCCATCTCGACACCATCCTTGATGTTTTTTCGGCAAGAAAAGAAATGTTAAATATCCGTATTCGATAAAATTTTTTTTTTATATTGTTGCCTATTTATTGCATACTTACCTTTTTGTTAGCGGCCGCCATTACGAAAAAATTACAAAAGTTGTAATTTTTTTCCACGCGTACTATTATCTGCAGTTTCTTTTGTTCGTTTTCTTTCATTCATACAGCTGTTCATTAAATTTATTTAGGGTTGCCTGACAGGATGAGAGATAGGTTCCACACGGTGTATTTATGAATGAGGTTGGAAAGTAGAGCTGCCAGATGGTTATGTTTATTTAGGGATTTATGGAAAATGCCCAGAATACCCAAAACTTAAGAAATTGTACCGAATTTGTTTAAAAACCAGGAAATAGTTTCCCTCCCATTCTGTATTCGCTGATGGACCTCAGAATGGTTGGGTTTGTCATGTGCACCCTGTTGTGTGTTTCAAAAATGGTTGGCAACGCCAACTCCGAAAGGAAAGGGACAGCAACAGTTATAGTTAAGAGAAAGATAGATATAAATAAATAAAGAACTAGAAGAAGAGAAGCAAAATAAACACATAAACAAATTGCTGAAAACAAAGTTTATGGGAAATATGGTTGGACGACATTTTGCTTGGCCGAGGCTTCTTGGTCGTCGAAAACCAAAATGTCGTTCCTTTTGCTTTTTGCTTTGACGAATGGTGAGTCCGGTGGCCGGAGTAAAAATCAACTAGAGAAAAAGTGGGTTTTTTATTGGCATTATTATTTTATTGAAGTGGAAACTAAAGCTACTTAATATCTAAACTTAAACGTAGTTTGAAATTTAAATTTTGAAAACGAAAAGTCCAAGTAAAGTTAAATATATCATTATAAAATTAAATTACACCATCATACCACTGCCACTTGCCACCGCCAGCTAGTCCGACTCATCCAACGCTGGAGCAGCTGCGTCAGCACTACCACGCCAGGGGTGCTTGGTAAAAGAAAAAGGTTTTGTTAGACATAAGAAAGTGCTAAACTGGACGACTCGACGGACCGGACAGAAATCTGAAAATAAAAAAAAGAAATAATAAAAAAAAAAAATAAAAGAAAAGGTTTAAAATAAAGGAAAAAAGGTTTTAGGAAATTTTATTTAGTTTTTGTACTTACCGCGGGTAGCCCAGTCCGTTTTGGGGATTTTGATGCCAAACGTGCGCGAAGAGTAGGTTTGAGCTCAGGCCGGGAAATCGTCGGGAAAAAAAAATACCAGAATTAGTGGTTGAAAGATTAGAATATAATAAAATTTTCTAAGATTGAATACTAATAAAAAGATAAAAAAAAGAAAAAAAAAACACCTAGAGAAAAAAAAAACCTGAAAAAAAATACAAAAAAAAAAAGAAACTTAAGAAAAGAAAATATTAAAGAAATACTTACCGGAAAACGCCTGGACTCGGACCTAGACGAACGACCAAAACCTTGGAAAAGCTCCATGAGCCGTCAGCCGTGGTCCGAAGAAGAGGAAAATAATTAGCAGTTAGCCATCGAGAAGGAAAGTAGTAGTTTCTGCCGAAGCTGAAAAGAAAGGTGTTTAGCAGTAAACTGGAGGAATTGTGAAATAAAAAGCACAAAAAAAAATTGAGATTACAGATGGTAAAAAAAAAAAAAACCCAAATTAATGGTTAAAGTTAAAGTAAAGCTAAATATTTGATTGATAACTACCATTTGCTAAAACCTAAAAGGTCTGATTTTGTGAAATTTTTACATTGATTGATAAATATTCAAATGAAGTTGTTTTTAAAGGAAATCTTGTGTTTTGCGAAATAAATAATGAATTTTGTAATGTTAAAACGAAATTTTTAAGAAGTGTTGTCCTTTAAACATGATGGAGTAGATTTAAACAAAAAGCGGTGAGTAAGGGAGGGAAGGAAAAATATGTGAAAATGGTAAGGTGTAGTCTGTTTAGGGACATCCAGGTAAACCTCAAGGTAGGATGTACGGTGGGACTGAAAGTCCCAAAGGGAGGGCAAATATTAGGCCAGCCACCTGCCTAATTATATGTGTATGTGTGTGTGTTTTATAGAGTCGCAACAACTTTACTGCTTCGGGTCCCAAATATCTTTGTTTTATTTCGTATTAGTAATTTCTTGTAGCTGGTATGATTTTTTTTTGTGCTCGGGACTACTGCCAGCAAGTCGGCAAGAACCACCCCGTCCGGCGAGCTTAAGCCGCGCAATATGCCAGCATACCAGCGCCGCCGACAGTCTGGCCATAATTGCTGGTTGTTGGGTAAACCGCAACCAGTTGGTACTTTTCCCCGTCCCGTGCAGTACAAATTATTAAATATGCGTTAAGATGGCATCGATTTTTTTTTTGCATATTATTGCATATTTTGGTGAAAATGCATATTTAGGTTTTAAATGCATATTTTTGCATAGTTGGAAATTTTTGAGTGATTTTTTTTTTAATTTCCATATTATCAAAAAGTTCTTAAACAATTTTTTTGAATACACAATAAAAGCTTTCAAATATTTTTGATCCGATCTGGAATCAAAGTGGGATCTGAAAAAAAAAATTTTCAAGTACAAGACAAAGGCCCTAATTTTGTAAAACGGAACGCAATGCCAAAAATAACATTGAAAACAAAAACAATGTAAAAAATTTGTTAAAATTTTGTTGTTGCTTTCTACAGAAATACATATTGCGTTTTAAAATTATCAACGCCACAAGATATGCAGCCTTTAAAATTTAAAAATTCAATTTACAATTCTATAGAAAACAAATGAAATATTTTCGATTTTGTTTTCAATATAATTTTTAGCGTTGCGTTTGCGTTTTACAAATTTAGGGCCAAAGTTTTAACTTTTAATAAAACAGTACATATTTATTCACCCAGAGAAAGAACATGTTTAAATATGGTCACCTCCAACCAAACTATTTTTAAAGAAAATTTTAAACATATTATGTTCAATATAACCATATTATTGTCAGCGGTAATCATATTATGGTTAAATTAAGTCTCCATCAAGAAGCTCTAACCATATTATTGTTGCTTCCAAACATGTTATGATCAATAATAACTAAAATTTGTTAAACACTTACAATAGCATGATTGGTGTTTTAACCATTGCTCTTGAAAAAGAGGAAAATACTACTGTAAATTTAAAAACTAATTATTGTCATATTTAACCATAACATTTTTAGAGGCAACCATAATATGGTTGTGGGTTTTTGTTGGAGGACTAATTTAGCCATAATATGGTTGTCGCTAACAATTTTATGGTTATATTAACCATAATATGTTTAAAATTTTCTTTAAAAATAGTTTGGTGACCATATTTACAAAAATTAAAATTAGTTATTTAAGTTTTTTAAAGATATTTGTATACCAATAGACTGACTTTTTTATATTTTTGTTTTGAAACTTTTATGGCCATTTTCTCATTAGGCGATTATCTTTTTTCCCAACGAAAAACTGCACATTAAAGAAGTTTGGTGTTCTAAATGTCTCATTTGCTTCGATTTTATCGCAAAGCTAACCGGCACTCATCTGCGAATTATTTATTTTCCTTTTATTTGCCGTTCAGATAAATTAAATCAGCTGACTCCCAACTTTTACATGTATTTTGAGTGGCGTTGCCAGCTGAAAACTTTGATTTTTGTCGGTATATTGAGAAACCCAAAATCGTTAACGGACAGTTTATCGGTCTAATAAATTTATGTTGACATTAAGTAACAGACAGTTTGTCCATACATTGAGAAAATGGACATTAAAGTTTTAAGTGCATATTTTTTATTTTTTAATTGCGTATTTTGAGCGCATATTTTCGTTTTTTTAGTGCATGATAATCGTATCCCTACTAATCACGATGTTCCTTTAAAATCACAGGATTAATCATTTCTAGTACGGACAGATATTGAACTCCATAACGTAGCAAAACTGCTTTTAGAGTCAGTTAAGATGGGTCAATGAAGAGTCTCCAAACAAGTTTTTTATTGTTGTTGTTGACACGTGCGTGCCGTGCCTTCTTACTGACAAATACCGCTGTCCGCATGAAAATGTGAACAATTCGCATCGAAAATATAATAGCTAGATAAATATTGATTGCATATATGTATGTATGAACTTAGCGTTTCGATATATATTTTAATTCCAATTCCATACAATGCTATGCTCATATTACAATGCCGATTAGTGTTAAGTTTTTAGGGAAAAGGTTTTCTGATGATCTGGCCTAAGCAACCAGTAAAATACACATAGGATACACTAGCTTATCCTCCAACAATACATTTCAGTGTATTTATCAAGAATGATAATTGGGAATTTAATACAACAAACAAAATCTTATTAATGACAAATTTTGTATTCCCAAAAATAACTTTGATAATTACAAATAAATTTTAGTTTTTCTATTTAATAATTTGTTTTCCAAAAATTTTTAAAATTATTATTGTAAAACACTTTCCTCATTGGCTAATTTATCAAAAACCACTTGTTTATTTTATGCCTTAAAGGTATGCTTTACTTGTTTTTTACTTAATTAGGTCACTTGTATAAAAAAACAGCTGTTTATTAAGCTGACTATTCTTTAGGGTATTAATTATTTTAAGCTTTTACTTTTTCAACATTTAAAATAATTTTAATAAATTACTTATTTTTATATATACTTATTTTTATTTACTTACATAGTAGATTTATTTACTTTTTTTTTGCCAAATATTAATAATATAACGGAATATCTGTAGATTTACATGTGTTTTTTTTTGTCATAACATACTTTAGGGAAACATTTATAAAAGTTGTAAAATATTGTACATTTATTTAAATACATTTTATCTATGACAACATTATATACCTTGATTGCACTTTTTTATTGTCTAAAAAAAAACTTAATAAATATGTACTCGTTTAAGCAAAAACAAAATAGGAAAATGTATTTAAATTAAAAAAAAAGAATTGTTCATAAAAAAAAAATATTGAATTTAATTTTACTTTAAATTCCCTGAAGTGGAAAAATATGTTGAAACTAAATACATACCGATTTTTTTAACGAACTTTGTTTAAAAAAATGTATAATTTGTTAATGAAATAACAGAATAATTCTATATTTATTTGCAACAATAAAAGTTCAAATAAGTTACAAAAGAATTTATATAAAAAAACTAACTGGCCCGGCAAACGTTGTTTTGCCACATAACTTATTTCTTTCAGCTTAAAAAGTGTCTGCTAGCCAAATTCTAAGACAAAATTATAGGCTATAGTTCTTTCCAGATGTAACACTATTTGCCAACCCAATTTCAAGAAAATTAATTGATTAGTTAAGAAGATATAGGAAGGCGGAGCTTTTACTCCTCTTGCCCTATTTAATGCCCTGTCCTCTTTCCGATGTTACAGTGTATGCATGTTAAATTTTAAGAAAACCGGTTGATTAGTTAAGACGATAGAGGGAGGGGGAGCTTTTACCCCCTCTAATTCACGCCCTAAACAATAAAAACTATAGTTCTTTCCAACTGTAACACTATTTGCCTGCGAAATTTCAAAAAAAAATTGGTTGATTAGTTACAAAGATATAGGGAGGGGGAGCTTTTAGCCCTCTTACGCTATTTCACACCGTATTCCCTATTCTCTTTCAGATTTTACAGTGTATGCATGCCAAATTTTAAGAAAACCGGTTGATTAGTTAAGAAGATAGAGGGTTGGGAAGCTTTTACCCCTCTTGCTCTATTTCACGCCCTAACTAATAAAAATTAAAGGTTATAGTTCTTTCCAACTGTAACACTATTTGCCTGTGAAATTTCAAAAAAATCGGTTCATTAGTTACGAAGATATAGGGAGGGGGAGCTTTTAGCCCTCTTACCCTGTTTCACACCCTGTTCCCTATTCTCTTTCAGATGTTACATTGTCTGCATGCCAAATTTTAAGAAAACCGGTTTATTAGTTTAGAAGATTGGTGAGTGGGAGCTTTTACCTCTATTGCAATATTTTGCGCCCTCTAGCGATATAAAATATACTCTACGACCTATTCTCATACCTAACAAATACACAACAAATTTCATAAAAATCGGTCAAGCCGTTTCGGAGGAGTTTAAAATGGAGGGCATTTTGTTGATATTTGTATGGGAACTCAAGAACCAATACACATTTGAAGACCGTTGATACATAAAAACCTTGGTATTGACGTCACCTTCCACGTGAACTTTACAGAAACAAAATCGGTTCACGCATTTCACAGAACATCAATTACTAACACAATCCAACTTATTTTTATATATATAAAAGATTAAAATCGTAACTTATATTCAGCCTTTTGAATATATACATTAGAGCGATTCAAGTTGTATGGAAGCAAAATTCGTGCTCGATGTACCCTCCTAAGAATGAAGCTTGGACTTTTATAATATGACATTTTAAATATTTCGGCTCCAGGGTTGACCTCTCGTGAGCTGGACCAGTTTGAAAAAGGGTATATTTTTGCATGTTTTGTTACTTTAAGAATTTGTTTCCTTACCAACATATACAAGTTGGGTATCGTAAGAAAGGTTTTTTAAGGCGCGTACAACTGTTTATAAAATTTGTCCAAGGACGATCAGCCATGTCCTTTTTTAAGGATTTTCTGTAAAAAAAAACGGTTTTTGAATTTTTTGTTTCGGGGTTGTTTGTAATAAAAGTGCCAAATTAACTTAAGATAAATGACAGTTAATTATAAAGGAAATTCCTGCAGTCTTTTAATTTTAAAATGTTATCTTAAAAAAGTCCAAGGTTCATTTTTAGGAGGGTACATTGAGCACTTTTTTTGAGTTCCAAAAGAAGATCTGTGTTATTTCAAAAAAAATTTTTTTTTTTTTAATATTTCTTCTTATGTCGTATAGGCCCATAAAATTTTAGGTAAGCTTATTTGTAGTAATATTTTCGGCAAAAATTTTTAAAATATTTGTTGCATATTTTTATAACTTCGGAGTTTTAGAAGCGACTTTTTAGTTTTTTGTAGAAGAAAATGACAGTTAATTATAAAGGAAATTCCTGCAGTCTATTAATTTTAAAAGATCGGTATTTCGGGAGGACTTTTGTTTGTATACAAGGTGAAGTTATTTTTCAATTTGGCTCATTTTTAATAATTAAACAGAGCATACTTCCATATAAAGAACAATCGGGTCAAATTTTATTAATAATTTTGGGGTCAAGCTGCTTGCAAATGTCCTAATTTCGGAACGACACTTGTATTCGGGCTCTGTGAAATAATAAAGCGATTTGTTTCAGTATTCTTAAGACTCTCTGGCCAAAAAAATGGTTTAATCAAATTCTGTTCTCATCCATTACGCAGTGTAAACGCTATTGCACCAAATTCCTTGTTACGGGAGGAAAACTTGAGTTAACTTCTCTATTTATTTTTATAACCATTTATGAATTGTTTGAAATGTTAAAGTACGACAATAAAATCCATTAAGTTTATAAACAATAAAGTTCTGTAGGAAAAAAAATTTCGGCGTTTTCTGTTTTTTGCTCATGTTTCACCCATTAATTAATCAATTTTGCATAATTTTAATAGATACATTTTTGAAACTCAACACCCATTTCAACAACAACACGCACACCGTTAAATCAACTACCCTACTAACAAGGGTCCAGGTCAAAAAATCAGCATGGTAAAATTGGCAAACGAAATTAGAAACTTAAATTTGCCCTTTCCAGCTGTGGTGAAGGTTATGACAAATCTATGGAGTAATAAAACTTTTTAATAGAGAAGCGAATAGCATATTCTTCAAATTTCGGCACGACTGCTTAGGGAACATATTTTTTTGCTTAAACGTATGTTTAATATAGATATTATGATCTTATAGTTTCTCACTGAAATAAGAAAATATTAACTTGTGTTCGTGCTTCAGTTCTTTACATCACAGAAGACGGTTAGAATAGTGAGAGAGAAGGGAAAAGATTTGTTCCAAAAATCCTTGAGCGCTCCTTTGGGTCCATTTGCATTATACGAATTTTCTTGTTGCGAATTTTACCTCATAGGCGAGAGAGGACAGAGGAATTGAAAGAGTGTACTCTTTGATTCGTTTTGTTCGCTAATTTGACAAAAAAATGTATTTAAGTTTGATGGCACAGAAAAAGCTGTAACGAGAAAAATCGAACAAAGTAAATATAAGTGCAACTTCAAGCGAAACGACAATAATCACAAGCACATACCAGCATAATCGTATAATTTATATCTTTGACAGCGGAGTAAGGTTTTCTCCAATTTTTTTCTCTTTTTTTATTCTTGTCGTCTTTCAGGCTTTACAACAACAAGCGAAAATAATATAGTATGTGTGCTGCCATTCATCCCGTTGTAGTGAAACAGACCAGTAGCGTGAACTACCTTTTCACAAATTCACAAAAAAAAAAAATATATAGAAACCGCAAATCAATCCTTCGTTTTACTCATGAGTCTGGACAGACCAATGCATTTTGAATGTAAAAACATGTGTAACACGGAGGGTTAAGAACAATTTCATTTGTTTTTATTTTATTCTATTTTGTGCTTTTCGTTTTTTTTTTTAAATTTTGTAGGTAGAGATGTCACAAAAACACAGCTGTTATCTATCGTTAAACATAATAACAGAATCACAATTTCGTTACTGCAAGCGAATATATACATATCGTCGGTTGATTATTTAATTGTCTATGTGGATACAAATTACATACGAAAATTAAATAATCAACCGCCGATATGTCGACAAATATTACGATTGTCGTTTCGCTGAATAACGATAATCGTATTGTTAAAATAAATTTAACGAAAATTTATTTAATTTAACGATATTCGCTGTCGGTTGAAGCAGTATTTTTTTCGTTATTTAAGCGACAATAATTTACGTGGTGTTTATTAAATAGATAAAGTGTATTTTTTGTTAAAAATGACTTTTGATTATTTATATTTTGCATTCGAATATTTTGACATTTTCTTGACAAAAATGTCATATGACATTAATTTAATATGAAAACAGAAGTACAGCTGTTTACTATTATTGAAAAGACATACCAGAATCAGACTATCGTTGTTGCAAGTGAGTATGTCGGCAAATATAACGATTCTCGGTTCGTTAAAAATTAGTGAATCGCATTGCAGAGTCTGTAACGGGAATCAAAGCCGCAAACCCTCGCAGTGAAAAACTAGCTCACTACCAGAGAACATCTTTATGCGATTGAAAAAAAATCGCATTTAATCAACAACAACAAATTCGCTTGCGGTCATACAATCAAACTTGCGCAACCGCAAATATTCGCTGCTGCTTTGCAGTCATTCAAATAATGCACATCGTGCTTTGTTATTTATACAATCGTTAGCTTCGTTTTTTAATAAAGATGTTTGTGTGTTCGGTGCAACAATGATTGTTTTGGTAAAGAAAAAAAAAATACAAACAAAAAAGCCAGAAATGAAGCAATTATTAGACATGTATTCATTCAGCATTAACTATGTAGGACAAGAAAAAAAATTTAAATGAAACTAAACGCACATAGAAACAGACTTTTTTTCATCTTAAAAAGTACAGTAGTTCTGTATGTAGGTACAATGTATTCTTGTTATTGTTGTTTTTTATTGTTGTTAACTTTAACAAAGCATGAGAGTGGTTTATTGTTGTTAATGTTAACAAAGCGTCGAGTCGAGTCGAGCAATGACTACTTGAATGCAAAAGTATAAGTATGTGTTCTTTTGAATTTACACAGTTGTGTTATATTGCGTGAGCAACAAAAATTCAAATAAAGCACTTTCAATAAAAAATGAATAAATGCAAAAATCAAATGTGTACGAAACGATGTAAAAATTACCAACGTTGAACTTTGTTTTGCAAGCAAAGAGTGAATGTAAATTTTAGCGTATGAATAAATCAAGAAAAATTGTGATTTTGCAGTTCTCTGCTCACTACCAACTAGTCTACCGGAATGACCCCGATTGCAAACGTTTCTGTAATTTTGTTTCCTAAAGATGTTATTGTTCAAGCTTTCTAGTATTTCTCAAAATAATAACACAAATTTTTTCTATACCATAAAAAAAAATTTTAAAATGTTTTTAAATTTACCTTAAATTACAACTATATGCCCCTGGCTTGGCATACTATTTTTTTTTTTAATATTTAGATAACAATCGAAGCGAATTTTTACACTAATTATGTCTATTTTTGGCAATGTACAACATGTGGTGTATGTATGTATTTATTCATTTGTGTTTAGTTTTTTGATTTTAATTTTAACAAAATATTTTATTTATTATAAATAAATAATTTATAATTATTGTTTGAGTAACTGTTTAAATGCTACAATAAATAGCCATAGAAATTAAAATATTTAACGAAATTTTCTAATCACACATTATAGACAATATAAAATTCTAGCTTTTGTTTGAAACGTTGCTAATTGCAATATACCTGGGGGAATTTTAGTTTAAAAACTAATTAGGAATTAGAGAAAGTTAATAGGAAAATTTTTTAGCAATTATTATTATTATTATTTACGTTAACGTTAACGTTCGAAATCGACAAACAGGCTGTTAATCTCGGAGTCGTATTAAAGCAGACCCCGGCAAACAAATTTATTGAAATATACTAGTAGTATAACGGAGAATAGAGATCAATGTAAAAATTGTTGCCAAAAGACTTTAAAAATTATCGCTCGTATTTTGACAACCGCAAAACGCTTATCATTTGCGATTCTGATATGAAATCGCAAAAGATGTGTTCTGTAAATCGTAATCGCAAGAAGTTTGGTGACTTAAGATGTTACAGTGTCTGCATGCCAAATTTTAAGAAACCCGGTTGATTAGTTAAGAATACAATAGTGGAGAGGGTATTATGCATTTTTGATGATGTTTGTAACGCCTTAAAATATTGGTGCTAGACCCACCTTAAAGTATACCGATGTCCGTCCGGCTGCCTGGCTGTCCATGTAACTTTGTGCGCAAAGTACAGGTCGCAATTGTGGAGATAATTTGATAAAATTTTGGTTCTTATTGGCACAAGGACCAACCTTATTGAAAATGGGCCAAATAGCAGGACCACGAGGAAAGATTGGGGGAAATTTCTGCCACTCAGAAACTATCAAACCGATTTTAATAAAATTCAAAACATAGATAGAACCATATCTATATGGACACAAAAGGTATGCATTTATTAAAAAATAGGACCACAAGGGGAGATAGGGCCAATTTCTGCCTCTCAAATAGATTTTAATGAAATTTAAAACATAGATAGATCCATGTCTATATGGACACTTAAGCTATACAGTTTTTCAAAAATAGGACCACAAGGGGAGGTTGGGGGTAATTTCTGCCTCTTACAAATTTTCAAACCGATTTTAATGAAGTTTATAAACAGATAATTCCATATTTAAAAACTGTGTTGTAGGGTATCATATGTCCGGTCTTGACCGACTATACTTTCTTACTTGTTATATATATAATGCCGTATTCATAAAAAATTAAAATAGATTTGAAATGTATTTTAAGAAAAATTTGTATGAAAATTTTGCCTTAAAACACATTTCAAACATGTTTTATTTTTTATGAATACGGCAGATAGAATATAAAATACAAACTGACCCGGCGCATTTTGAACGGCCTATCAATTTTATCATTTTGTATAACATTTTTTTTGAAAACCTATATTGTCTTCGTATATGGTGCCTCGCCCACTCAGCCAGTCTAGTTTATTGTAGATGCAGTGTATTCATTGTGTATTGATTGATACCGAAGCTACTTATCCAATTCCGCCCATATTTGTTAGACGTTGCGTATAAATACACAAGCTTTTTGTACAAAATATGGACAGCTTTTCTCTTAACGTTTTCAGGTAAACAAAACTTATTTTATTTTTGAATGGAAGGTGAATCAGTAGGCGTATGCAATTGCAGCCACTTTTGCAAAAATGTTGTGCTTCTTTGTACCAAATAAATTTTACTCTTATCGTTCTCCAGATATAAAGAAAAATTGATAATCATGTCTCTAAATTTTTCGCCGTTGACTTAACATTTTTTAATGAATCACGAACAAATACTTCCTTTGACCTCATAAACGTACTAAATAGTGCAATTTTATTAACAAATAGGGCTGTGAGCAATGATTTCCATAAGGCATTATTATTATGTGAATAAGCTGGATATTTTAATGTTTTACGCCAATATTTCGAAAAAGTGTTTAGACCGGCCATTATTACTGTAAACGATACTGAATCATTTAATTTTGGTCTTTCGAATACTGTGATTGAAGCCTGCAGTTATAGCGCAACAAACTAATATAAACATTTGCCAGAACATTTAAATAATTCAGTAAGCAAATATTTATATGCAGCATGAAAAATAACTGGTTCATTTCTTTTCAGTTTGTTTTGAGTTTTAAAGCTGTACACTTCTCTCTTGTTCAGTAAAACACCTATTGAGTTTTGCTGGCTATTAACGTTGCCTACTTTCTGGGGCATTTTGATTTTTTAAGTGTAAAAATGTTGTAGGGTATAATTGTTAACAGTTATTGTTTTTTTTTATCTATAAACTAAAATATGCCTTAAAGTCTGCTTTAGCTTTTTTTTAATGAATTAGTAACTTTATTTTATTAACTTTCTTTATTACCATAATATGTATGTAGGAAGTAACAAGAACCGCACGCCAGAGGCTCTTTTGTGCAACCTGTACACCTCACCAATTCGGTTCTTACCATTTCTTATCGATATCATTAAATATTCATCACTTAAGTACCAAAGATTAAGTACCAATTTTCCAACTAGGCTTTCTTCCAATAGAGTTTTTTTTATGAATTTTAATTAATAATAAAGAACTGCCAACTGTAACACTTAATAAATATATATATTCTATACTTTAAGGTGTAAAATGTTTCTAATTTCACGCTAATTTCACAATTTTCACATAATATAAGATTGAGGATTGTTGGTTTTTCTTTACTTTTAATTCACTAATAGCCTGTCTTTGAAACTAAAATAAAGTTGGTTCAGTTTGTCCTGTGCCAAGCATTTCAAATAAAATGCTATAAAATTACAATTTCTATAATTAGGCTGGAAAATAAACATAAGCAAATAAAAAAAAAAAACTTTAACCAACACACGTACTGGCATTTAGATGAATTCAGGGATATTTGATAGGCCAGACTGGCACACACGAATACTTTTTGTATTTGTATTCACAAAAAGACGTATTTTAATTTGTGTATGTGTAGGGGTGCTTGTGTGTGTGTTAATGGTGCACAGGGAAAAGCAAAACCATTTAGCTTAACAAATGACCTATAAATATAGTCATAAATTTTTATTCGATAATATTTTATGGTCATGTTAACAAGCAAATCTAACTACTGACCAAACCTTTGGATATAATATGGCTCATTTAATATTAGGCCTGGTTTTTGTTTTTAATCAAAGACAATATGAGAAGAATCTGTTACGGGTTATGACGAATATTTGTAGCCCTAACAAACGATTTAAGAAAATTAAAACTTTCTTAATTGAGGAATTTAACATATTCGTAAAACTCTGACCTAGAGGGCGGACCAACAAATATTCGCGAAAGTTACCTAAGGCTTTATTATTTTAATATTGCACTTGATGATGGTGTGTACAGCGTTGGGCATACAAGGTTACGAAACTGATCGTCTTTAACTTGGTAAAGTCCAGAACGAATTCTTGTCCTTGTAACCAACTAAGAACACTCACGACCTCCGACCTCTAGGCACAGATGGAATATCATTGCCAGATATTATAACACCCGTTATGATATTAGTTAATGATAGCAGCGTTACATCTCTATTAGCCAGCCTGATTAATTCTGATTGATCCAGATTATTTCGCTACTATGGCAGGATAGTGCAAAAGGAATGGCAGCAGAGGAACCTTCAGAGGTCAACGGTAACGCCCAAAAGCTTCTAGCAAGTCTTTGCCTTGGTCTTGTCACACAAAGAGCGTCAGGTTCCACTAAACACCTCTTTGTCCCTACAAGCATTAAAGGAATCCTGACAAAATAAGTCAAACAAAAACCATGATGAAAACGCCAACACGAAATATAAGTCTCTCAGGTGGTCACAGGTGTTTGTTAAATCCTGCAAATCTCACTTGTCTGGGAGCTAACAATGCATGTTCAGTCAGTATTTAAGAAACCTATACAGAGGCCCTTTGCTCTACAAGTGGACTGAAGAAAAAGACTTGACTATAAAGAGGGTGTTAACTTAAAATATAAAAATTTTCAGTAGAAGCAAAAGAATTTTAATTTAAGTTAATATTAATTGAATATGAAAAATAATTTTTAAACAAACCGTTTCACTTCCTTAAAGAAGACAAAAAAGAACGATATTTCAACAGCGGGTAGATATGAATAATAAAAGTGAAAAATAAAAATTTTGAGTTAATACCCTCTTTATCGGGCATGTTCTACAAATCGAAATGAAGTGGAATTATAATCGAACGAAATTTTAATTTCAATTATTTACAAAGTGACTGTAGTTTTTCCTGTTTGTAAGAGTTGCTCTTGTACGAAGTATATAAAATGGAATATGTTTTTGTATGAACTTTCTTTACAGGCTCGTTTTCAAAATTTGTTCGATATTAAATCTACTTCATTTCGATATACAAAACATACCCAATAAAAACTAGAGCTCCCAACGAAGCAGGTTTGTAAGAGAAAAACATAAACGTTTCGCTAACCATTGCGCGTACGGAAGACATGAATTTTATAAGGCGAGTTCCCACTTTAAAGCAATACATATTTGACACATAAAGCGCATTATTCAGAGTTGAAATGTTGTGTTTTTTTTGTAAAAGTTGTTGAGAGTTCTTTCACTTACCTTGCTGCATTTCGGCATGTCTTATTGCGTAGCGCATAATTGTGCGCTTATTTTTTTAAATGTACCATTAGTGCTTCGCAAAATGTAGGTTCATCAGATTCCTGTAAAGAAAATTTTACAAATTGAAAATCAAAAGGAATACTAGTCAATAAAGAACTAAAATGTTAAAATAAGAAATCTTGGTTTCATTAACCACTAGCTTAACTTGGTACTTGCCCTATTTAAGTAAAATTAGTTTAAAAACTTTTATAACAGATCTTATGTATTGACAACGAAGTCAGTGATAGCAAAGTTAGAAAATGTTACTGTAACCGTTCGCCAGACATATAAAAATCTCTATTGGGATTATAATGGAGGTTGCATCGCGATTTCTTCAATCCATTCAACTCTTGTGCCACACCCACTTTTCTAATAGAGACTACTTTTTGAAAAATGTTGTGGTTTAATAGCCAAGCTAGTTTTGAAATATTTGAATACTTTTACTGCAACCGTTCTATAGAAATCTATATTGTCTTTCTATGGGAGGTACCACGCCCATTTTTTAAATACAGCTCACTTTTTGAGAAATGTTGTATAATGATCACCAAACTCTCATTTACCAGATACTGCAGATATATAGAAATTTAAAGCGTCTTTGTATATGAGGTGCCACGCCTCCTTTTTAACAGATGTTTTGTTTGGATAGTTAAAGCTTCAAAATTTTAGACCACACACTATTGTGGTTTTAACGCAATATTTTAGGGACTAACACTTTTAATTAGTTGCCACATTTTCCGAATTTATCGCTTCCGATTTTGAACTGTGTATTCTTGCCCCGGAGAGCATCTAATCTAAAAAATAATGTCCAAAAAGAAACTAAAGCCATAGGACCGGAAACCTTTTTGTTATAAACCTGTATTTAATTAAACATTTTTTTATGAATACGGCAGTTAGTCCTTGTGAAATTCAAAAGTATAGAAAGGTTTTTTAATATTAACATAAGCTTAATATAGAAATCATGGGCCAAAGGAATCAGTGATTTCAACTTCCCCATGAAAATAATGGAAACTAGCTAATTATTTATTTTACAACCCGGATAAGTTGTTGCCATTATATGGAAATGTATAGAAGTTATAGATATTAAACAATTTCAAGTAAATTTTCTGATAACCTGGGAGGGCTTTATTCCCTAGAAATTTTAGTGTTGGCATATTGAAAATTAAAACGATGTGTAAAAACCAATTTTAAACAATTGCAGGCATTTATTTATCTTTCTTGTTGTATTCATTTAGAATCTAACAGAATGCTAAAGAGAATTATTTTTATATTGAAATTTGTTAAGCCAGTCATTATGTTTAGAATTTATTTTGAGATACATTTGACTATCATACCATTCGGTCCTTCTCAAGGTTTATGTCCTCTTCAAGTTTCAATCTTAAATCCTAGCAAACAAAAAACCTTGCCTAATATCCTTTATTTTACTAATACATATCTAAAATTTAAAAAGCTGAATATTTTTTAAAGAATATTATATATGGATTAAAGTTTGTTTAGCCTGATCTGATGTTTAATGGGCATCTAGAAATATTTCCAAATAGCCCTTTTAAATCTTCAAACTTAAATCCTTGCAAACAAAAAAGTTTGCCTAATATCCTTTTTCACTATAATATTTAGTTAAAAAACTGAATATTTTTTAAATAATCCGATAATTTAATGAACTTATAGGTTGTTTGATATAGTCTCTTTAAATAAATGTATATTCTTACACAATTTCTGTTCCAAACACTGTAAAGGATATTAAAAAAAAATATGCTACAACTCGTGTATTAAAGTGCTCTATAACTCCAGAAAAATATAAGGAAAAATCTTAAAAAATAAAAAAATTTTCCTTATATCCTTTTTTACAACATTACAATTTTTAAGAACTGTTGGTAATTTTTTAACTTTAATAACTTTCTATTTATTGCGAACTGTATATATATACTCTAATAAAATTTTCAAAAGCTAAATCGGTCCAAATTTTAAATATACGTTCAAAAAAAATATAGCATTTTTATTTAAGCGACCCTTCTATTTAAATTTCCCATGCTAATGGCTAAAAAAACAAAAGATTCCTTATTACCTAGTAAAGCAGTTTCCTTTCATTTAACTTTGTGTTAAAAAAAAATAATATTTTCTTGGAAAGGTGTTTTCGCAATATCCTTAGACTTAGAAACCCTTGTTGGTGTGAGTTTGTTTCTCTCCTAACATTAAATTATTTGTACGTTTTATTGAGCAATTTATTGAAATATAAAATTTCATTGGTCGTTTGCTTAATGTTAAAAGCAATAAAATTAATATTTGTACATACGTACAAAATTTTTTTATAGTTTGTTTTTCCAAAAATATTCCAACATCTCCTACAATTTAAAGTAAATTTATTACTTCCTTTGTGTTTTTTTTTCTTTTTTTTTTTTTTTTTTGCTGCTGCTAATCCCTAAATATTCTTGTCCAAAAAATAGAACACATGTTGTTTTCACCAATAACATAAAAATATTTTTATTTAAATGGAATTGATATTTTCCTGCTATGTTTAGTGAACAAAAACTGTGATTTGTGCGTGTTGGTTTAGGTATGACCAGGCGTGTTTATGAATATTTAAAAGTTCTAGCTTATTTTTCTAATTTATTTTCAATGTGGCAGATTGCATTAGTTGTGGTAAACGAAACGAAATTAAATTAAATTTTTAAATTGTTTTATGTGAATTTTTGCGAAAATATTTTGTGGATGAGTGAATAATTTTTTATTGTTTATTTGTGCAAAATTGATAAGAAAAACCACAAAAAGCTTATATTTATATTAAAATATTTTATTATAACCAAATATTTTAAGCTAAAAATGTGGGCTACATATTTAATATACATTTAAAAAGGGATCATTTTTGTTTGTTAGATTATTTTAAACAATTAAATTTTGTGTTAAGCCAAATTAGAGGTTGAAAAAAAGAGCATAGTTTTATCAGCGTAAATCCTTGTATTAAATAGCATTTTTATATAGCTTTTAAATATCTTTTTATTTTTATTTGTAAAAGTTCATTAAAGTAGGATATCCTCGTTAACTCCTAAAACGATGCTCGACTTCTTGAAGTTGTTTTTTAAATTACTCTTAGTTTATGGGTAATATGTTTTGCCTACTTTCAGGCCGCTCACAATGCCTACTGCCTATTTCGACATTGTGAAATTGAAAGTGAAAACATTTAACTAAATTGTTAACTTAAGTTTTATAAGTCCATTTTTTAATTTGTTTACTTCTTATCAAAAAAGAAAAAAAATGAAGTTAGTGCATTCAAACAATACCACTCTATCTACTCCCAAAGTTTTAAAAATTGTTATACAACTTTTAAATGTATTCTTGAAATTTGTATAATGTAAAACTCCATTAAAGTCACATTTAACTTTTGACAAAAATCAACTGAAATGGTTGTGTACACAGAAAAAATTATTGCCGAATTATTTTCAAACAAACGCTTGTTTGAATTTTTTTTTAATTTCTACAAATTTTTTTACGGATTCAATTATTATTTTTGTTCGATTTTTATTAAACCAACAAAAATGTTGAGAACTCTTCATAAATATAATATACGCGTTATTGGTTTAAAGTTTTCATAATTTTGTATAAAATATTTAACGTTCCTTAATGTTGTCGTTTTTTGCATATTTTTATTTGATCGTAAGCAACACTTCTTTATGTGAAATATAAGAACAACAACAAAAAACATTTTTGGACACTTAAGAAAAGTAGAGCAATAAGAAGAATTATAAAATAGCGTGACGAGGTTTGTAGTAAAAAAAGTTTTTTTGGTTGGTTTCAAAGTTGGTAAAAAAAAACAAAATCCCTTATTCAATTTTTTCAAACTGCTTAGTTAAATACATCAAATACAAAAATAGAATGATGGCGAAAAAAATATCGAGCCGGTCTGCCGCCGTTTTTGGTTACATTTCTTCTTCTTTAGCAAAGGAAAGGATACAGCAACAGTGAGTGATGAAGAAAAACATTGTGTGTATAAATAAGACTTCGTTCAAAAATTATTCAAACAAAAAAATGTGTCTCAAAGCCAGCCGGCCGCTCTGCCCTGCCTTCATCTTCTCCTACAGTGCTTGCTTGTGTGCGCGAAATTGCTTGTGAAAAAACTTTTTTGTTTGATTCAGCAAAATTATTTGTTTGAAATTTATATGAATTTCAGTTAACTTTTTGTTTGAGTCAGTTAAATTATTTGTTTGAAAAAATCGGTGCTTTTTTTTCATAAACAAAATGCAAATAAATTGTTTCAATATGCAAAATTGTTTATAGGACCGATTTCAGACAAAAAATTGTTTGATTCTACAAATTTTTTGTTTGAATTGGAAAAATAATTTTGTCTGTGTAGTAAAGAAAACACAGATGTAGTCAATACTAATGTTGGTAGCCATCGCGAAGACTTCCGGATTGCTGTTCTCTACGCAGAGATACTTACGCTCAAGGAAGATGTAGACTGGCTCAGACAATCTGTGTCTACGCCTGCCGGGGATTTTAAAACTCATAGCCTTGCTGCTGGTTTGCCCTTGGATTCCTTCTGTCTGAGAATAAGAACAGCCCTTCCCTGCCGTCGATCTCCTTACGAGATGGGTGAGCAGTTTGATATTAGGATTATGTGGGTCCCAGCCAGGGAACGGGGATATACTGAGGAACATTAGGGCAAATGTTCTTTCTCCAATGTACCTGAAGGGCGTTGAGGTATCTCGGATCTTTTGTTAATAGGACCCATTCATTTACTAAGTTCTTCCGCATCAATATTTGAATAACGTTCGAAAGTTCCTTACCAAAAATAAGTTGAGCGCCTTTTAATTAAGTCCTATTCTGAAGTTGTTTCACTTATACCGGCTTGAATGCTTTTTATCCTCGACGTATTGCAAACTTTAAAATATTAAAGTGTTCAAACAGAACTGAGTTTCCAACTACAGCAAAAAATCCCAAAACCCATCATTAAATCATCGACAGTAATTTTAAATTCTCTCTCATTTCTTTCATTTGTTCTTATTTTTCTTTGTTTACAAAATGATTTTAATGAAATTATGTCATAATTATTATGAAAGCATGTTTAAGAGCATAGGAAAAAACGCTCTTAACCCTAGAAAGATAACGTTATTTTTTTGTACTGAAAAGATAACGACTCGTCTGAAAGACGTATGCTTGTTTATATCCTTTAAAGGATATCATCGCAAATAATATTGATCAATTTTATTGTTGAAATCATTTATTTATTCTATTCCTTTTAAAAAAATATAATTTTTAAGCAGAAAATTAAATTAAAAATAAAATTCAATTAGCATTATCAAAAATTAAAGAGTTTTAATAATGGACTTCAGTTCGGTTCTAACAACTTAAATAAATATTTTCTTTGTACTTTATGTTATCTGCATTAACTTATATAAACAATAAAAGTTATTTGAATAACATTATGTGCAAGATTTACAAATTTATGTTTTGTGGTCGCCACATACATGTATACCGCATTTATCACATACCATTTTGGACATAAGTTTAATTTCTGATGGACAAAAGCCACCGTATTATTTCTTTTTTGATTCATGCTGTTCTCCATTACAACCTCATTCATTGCTTACTGCATCTGGTAAAATTAGTTCAATGTTGTCGGTTATAGTTTTCCATAAAATAGGAATTTCTAGCCTTAAAATTTAACAATTTATGGAAATTTCGGCACTGGTCCATTGAACAATTTCCGAAATTATTTCGGTAGTAAAAAATATCGAAGCATGCAATTTGGTCGTACAATGATTTGCATTCCCGAGTTGGTCCTCTTGCCGTACGAACTATATTCATTGAAGAAACTCGGCCATCACTTTGACCCTTCGATGTAGCCCACTTACTTTTACCTCTTAAAGTGGGTCGAGATATCGTTATAACGCAGCTATCGGAAGAATTAGTAAAATGTTAAGGTTCTTGAGGATTTTCCTGAATCGGTGGTATATTCAGGCTTAAGGATGTCAAAAGCTCATCTTCCCGCTTTGAAGACAATCCTTCAATAATTCATCTTCCGATTCGCTCACATTTTCCAGTGAAACCGAGTCCTCCAAAACGCTTTGCAAAATAGCGCCAATTTCTGCGTCGCCCAAGCCTGTAAGCGCGGCACATTTTTAAAAATTCAACCAAAACACAAAGTTATCTTCGCTACGTCTCTCAGACATATGTTGTGTTTATTTGTGTTTATTTCTCAAAAAATACATAACTTACAACATAAAAATTGTCACCACCAAGTAGGTGCTGCTAACAACTGAGATTATTGAACGTGAGAAAGTTGTATGTTAACAAAAGTGAAAGTGAGAGCACAAAATTGAAAAGGAGTACGTCGTATCTTTCTAGGGTTAAAATACAATATATTCTATTTCACGGAGGCTTTCTAGGGCAAATTTTTATGTCAAATTGTATGGAAAATGAGGTGTCGACGCAGTTCTGTTGAACACTTAGTCCCATATAAGCTTTTGGTTTATTTGAAATCTTTTTTTTTATGGTCGGCTCTACCAAAACTAATTGTAGCGAAAAAAATATTAAACATATTATGGTTGATTTAACCACATTATTAAATAAGTCCTTTATAAAGAAGCCACAATGCCGTCTTTAATTTTCTGTATAATGCCAAAAGTTAAATTCTTCTTGAAGGCGAAATTGAAAAAAATGCGGTACTCTAAAATGTAAGTCACTGTTTTTCGAAAAACCACTCCCAAAAGACGCACCCTGTAAAAGACAAACTCTTAGTTGAAAAATGTTTGTCATACTCGTATTTTCTTTAATTTAAAAATAAATTGGTGAAATAATTTTCAACGGAAACTAAAGTACACGCAAGAAACATATGCATCTGAAAATTAAAGCAGACTTTGCGGTGTTCACATACTTAATAATTTTATTAAAATTTTCAATCATTTTACACTAAACTTAAAAAAAAAACAAAATTTAAAGTCACTGTTTTTTAAGAAGCTCTCCCAAAAAAACATCCCTTAGAAGACAATTTCTTAGTTGAAAAACTCTTGTCATATTCATATTTTCTTTAATTTAGCGATAAATTGTTGAAACATTTTTCAGTTGTAATTTGAAGACTTTATACAACAAATATATGCATCTGAAAGTTAAAGCATACTAAAGGGTCTATATAATCTTAATGGAACTTTTAAATAAAATTATCAATAATTTTACACTTAACTTATGTAAAAATTTTAAGAAATTTTTAAAGGGAAATTATTCATAGAAAATTTGTTCAATTAATCTTTTATAAATCAAAAATATTTTTTATGGGGGTACATTTTTAAATCTGCTAAATGTTAATTTTACATTTAATAAAGTGAACAAATTATTATTAGCAATAGCTATAGCATATATAAAACAAGCACAAACATCTTAAAATCAAAGCATACATTAAGGTGTTGACATATTTTACATGCTTTGTATACAAATTTTTATTAAACTCCTAAAAATTTCAATAATTTAACACTAAACTAAATACATTTGTACTTAGTCTGCAGAACTTATGCAATCTTTTAAAACAAATAAAAGACCAGCATATTGCTAGGAGTTTTCTAAGAAAAATGATTGATATCCTACAAATTATATAAGTTTATAAGTTAATTTTCCTTTTAAAAATTGCTTACAAACTTATTGGAATTTATTTTTTCCTATATGAAAATTTGTTTTAAATATACTATTAGGACTTTTACGAAAAATATTTACTTTAATGATTTTAAATCAAATGCTGTAAAAGGCATTCAAAAAGTTTTGCTTAAATTGTTTAAATAGTTTGGGTATTAAGTCAAATATTTTACTGTAACTAAATAATTACTTTAGTTTGTCTAGGTACGAAGCACATACAATTTAACTTAAGACAGGTAATAGTGCTATATTCGGCTAAGCCGAATCTTTGTTACCCACCACCGAGAGTAAGAATGATTCGGAGGTAGGATATAAATGGAATTTATATGCTATGAAAATTATTGACCGAACTTAACGCAATGTGTTAGTGTGTTTTGAAGTCTTCTAAAACTATGACATACCAAATTTTACTACAATATTAGTATTTGTTACGGTTGTAGGACTAGTAAAGGATTTTCTGAGAGTGAGCTTTGTGTAAAGCCGATCTTCACGAAATTTTGTGATATGATTTCTTGTCATATTTAACGAGTCGTTCGAAAGCGATCGTGTTTTCAACGGACATACGGGCAGGGATAAATTGACTTGAAATTACCCAAGGAACCAGAATATAGACTTAGGTGAACATTAAAATAGTTTCATATTAAATGACAATTTTAGTATACCCTCATTCATTATTAGTGGTGAAGTGCGTAAAAAAGCAAATTTGAAAGCCATGCAAAGAATGTGGTTTGGTCAGGTTTGGTCGACATAAAAAAAAACCGTTATAATTCAAAGTTTTAAAACGAAAAATATAAAATTGCAATATTTCAGCAGAAATATTAACCAAAAGGTAAAAATATTTAATCGGTTCGATTCAACAAAAGCAATAAAAGCTTTCTAAACCAAAAAGTCGTATTTGCCGGTCTCCTAAAATTACAACAGAGCAGCTGCTCTCACACTGCACAGTGGGTTGAAACATAGGAAAACTAAAGATAAGTTAAGGGAAGGCGTGCTAAACTTGTTACGTCTGTAAATATATTCACGTAAAAGAAACGCTTCAAATTGGACCCTTTTTTGCTTTTTCACATACCTGTTACATTAAATCAGGTCGAACCCAATACTAAACACAATGGTTTCAATTAACATAAAAACCTGCCATTATGGCTTAATTTATGATGGATTTCGTGGATGTCAACCACTTGGTGAGTTAATATATGCACTCACGAAATGCCCCTGCGTGAGTTAGAGTTAATTTGCACACACAGGTATTTACTCTTGAGTATATAGACTCGTAATAGCTAACTAACCTCCGTTGCCTTTTTCTCTGAACTCTGGCAGCATCTGCATCCTAGCCAGGATGTCACCCTACCCTTAATTTTAAGTTCATACCACAGTCCCAACGTGCTCGCCTGAATAGTTCAACCTTCCATCAGAAGGAAAAGGCTTCTGCAAAGCCAATCAACCTGAAAGAGAGGAAGCATTTCTCGCAAGAAGCACACCTACCTAACGCCGGGGTCCACTGACTCCCGTTGCCACTATCAATTTATAGTTCGGAGGTACAACTTCGAGTTCAATGAAGACAATTAGACCCCAAGAAACGCTGTCTTTCGGTAGTTTAATTGGCGCTACCAAGTAGCATTCATTTCTATTAAAAATGTATGATAAACATGTATGATTAAATACATTCCCAGGAAAGAATAGGTCAGTTGTCCTCTTTCGGTTCTAGGAATGACCTCAACCTGATAAGCACCGGAGGATGAAAAACCAAAAGGTGGAATATCCTTAAGAGGGTCCCTACCATCCCCGGGGGACATCAGCCCTGCATTGAAATGTAGAGTTCCTAGAAATGTCGTCCCCTTTCGGGCCAAGGAATGACCTCAACCTGATTAGCACAGGAGGAAAGTGAAATATCCTTAAGAGGGTTTCTACAACCACAGGGGGACTCCAGCCCTACAATGGAATGTAGAGTTTCTAGAAATGTAAAATTTTTTGTTTGCCACGGCCCCAAGTACAGAATTTTTTATGTATACCGCCGCTTTCGGCATATCTTTTAACCTTTAACTGTGGAGGTGGTGTTAAATTTTACCCTCTCTATATTTTTTTAAAATACTCTCTTCTCATATTGTGATCGCTGTTATTCACTTGTGTTTTGACTGAGCTCGAATTAGCACGAGCGGAGCTACGCACATGCTTTTGTAAAAATGACCACGCGTCATCATTTACGTAATTTTTTCTTTGAAAATATTATACCACAACGTCATAAAAATTTACCCCACATCAAAATTAATATAATATTTTAATGAAATAATTTTGACCACTTGTCCGTTTTCTTGTTGGTAAAAAATTATTTATTTCCAAAACCTTTTTTTTATAATACAATCTTAACTAAGTGTCTCATTAAAATAAGTACATTTTATTCAATCTCGTGCATTCTTTAGGAAGCTGTTTGTACTAAGTTTGAATATTGTTACTGTTACCATTCTGCAGTTATACAGAAATCTATGGGGTCTTTGCATTGAAGGTTTACTTTTTGAGAGATGTTCTCCTCCAATTCCGACCATATTTGACAGATGATGGTGTATTGATAACCCAGCTGTGTGTACCCAATTTAGACAATTTTTCTCTTACTGTTCATTAGATATAAAACATTTTTTTTGTGCCACGCCCAATTCGCTAATCCCACCCACATTTTGTCGGAAGTTGTTTATTGCTAACCAAGATGATTGTTTCGAAACTTTGACTCTTGGCATTCTTCAGATATACAAAAATCTATAAGGTAGTTGTTTGGGAAGTGCAACGCCCACTTCTCCAGTACCGCCCAGATGTTGTGTATTGATAACCAAGACATTTCGTCCAAAGTTGGATACTTGTTTTTGCCGATTTGTCTGCAATGTAGTAAGCCAATGTGTATAGGATGCAGATTTCGATGAGTAAAAAACCTCCAAAAAGGTTGAACTGTAGTTTCTACACCTAATTATATTTTTTCATGATCTCTTTTATATCTTTAAATATATACATTTGGCAGTGACAAAATGCCCTTTAAGTTTTTGTTTTTTTTTTAGTTCATATTTTTTTGATAAGTTTTTTATATATCGTTTTCTTTATATTAAAAAAAAGGTTTGTGAATAGAGTTGTCAACCGATTAAGAATAAATCGATTAATCGATGAAACAAAAATATACCCTTGTTCGAATAATTTTAAAATGGCGATTTTCGAATAACGAAAAAATCGATTAAATTATGGCGATTAATCGAATATTTTTTTTTATTAAAAAATAAATTAATAAGAAAAGACCAATAAGAAATAAAAGCTTAGAATTTGATTTATTCTCATACGTTTTTAGCGACTTTATACAAAATGTAGCAAAGGTAAAACATATTGTAGCTTTAACCCTGATTGTTATTAATCTCAATGTTTAGTTAGCAAAAACCGTGTTGAATATTCATAGCATTTCACAAATGTATTTTATGTTCTTATTAAACAAATCTTTGGCAAACAATTGTAACAGCAGTTTTCTTTTTAAATCAAACGTTAGCAATTTTCAAGAAATGGGATCTTTCACTCCCGGGCAAAAAAACTTAGAAATAAACACAAAGCTAAAAAATAAAGAATGGATTTTTAGAAATCATATCATGAAAGTAGAAAATATTAGTATTATACATATATACATATATATGCAAAGCCGTTCACATTACATTTGAGATGATTAAGATGACATTTGATTAAGAAAAAAACACAACAAAAAAATTTATATTTCTTTAAATATAATCGTGGTTGGTTGCACACGTGAGGGGTACGTTCATGCTGACCTATTCTATATTATACTCAGTTTGAGTTATATTCAGAGGATTCGATGTGATTAATGAAGTTATTTAGTTGTAATCATGTCAATTTGAAGTGATTAACAAATCACTTCAATATACACAGCTTAATCACGTTCGAGTTGCTTAAGGAACCGAAGTGTGAACATAGTATAAGTGCCACAATATTAGAATTGAAAACGATGTAGTAGAAGATAATCCAACGCCATAAAGAAATGCCGAACTTGTTCCAATGAAAAAATACATAAAGAGGGACGCCTTTCGAAAGTCCAAAGTTTTATCAGATTATTTAAGAATTAGGTATTTTAAGATTCCTTTAAGTAATACAACGATATGGAGTTAAGATGAAAAGTTGTACGCATTCGTGCTGGGATACTATCGATATTTTCTACTATCGATATTTATCGATAGTTCAGATTTCACTATCGATATATCGATATTACTATCGATTGAATGTTTGTGCTTGTGCAGGAAAACTTTAATTAGTTTTTTATAAGGCTACAGTTCGTTGTTTTTATCACTTTATTGAATGTATGAGATGTATGTATGTATATACGCACTTTATTTTAGATGGCAGTTTATTAAAAATTGATAAGTACCTTTCTGAAGGAACCTAAGTAACAGGAACTATAAGATATTCCATTGCAACTTTAACAAATTTTTCTAAATTCTAAACCCAAAAAGGTAATCAATCTAGCGGACTTATCCTCTAATGGTCGTTCATTGTTTTGTCCTATGCTCGCAATTGCATTTGGATTGGCATTTTTTTTACAACATTACAAAAATATTTGACATTTCAGTCCCTACATAAACATGTACAAATTTCGACTTAAAGGCCTTTAATTAACAGTAAAAAGCACTTCCAAGCAATCCATACCACATGCCATTCTTGTTGTTTGTATTCACGGCTGTAATTCAGCGCGAATTAATAATAGCAACTAAAAATTTGCGGCAAAAAACTGTGTGTGTATAGCTGCTGATAGATGTCTTCATAGCTGTATTTTAAATAATAAAAATATCGATATTTATATTTTTCCTATCGATATTTTCGATATTTTAAGACTATCGATAATATCGATAGTCTATCGATAATTTCCCAGCATTAGTACGCATCAAAAAAAGAAGAAGTTATAGTGGATTTGAGAAAAAATAAAGAAAATGGAAAATTTTTTATAGTTGTAAATTAATGGACGATGTATCTTATTTAAAATATGTATTTTTTTAAATAATTTTTTTATTCGTTATTCTCATCGATTAATCGAATAATTTAAGAGATTTAATCGTTTGACCGAACGAACAAAAACAATTATTTAAATTATTCGAACAAAGCTGAAAGGCGAATAATTGACAACTCTATTTGTGAAGTAAAGTACCTGTTTTGTTTAGAAATATAAAAATAATGTTTGGTTTATTTATTTTTTATGTCTTTAGTCTTTATGTAATTAAAAATGTAGTAGCTTATTTTTCAAAAACAAATAATTATAAAAAAATATTTTCACCTCCACAGTTAAAGGTTAAACAAGTGGAGTTCTTTCTCAAACAAAGTTAATCCGCAAGATTTTTTTTAAAATATATAAGTTGAATTCTCACATAACAAGAGCAAGCAATATAATTGGCCGAAGCTCACTCTGAAATTTTTGAAACTCATTGAGTATAACGAAAATATCCCATTTATGGGGCAATTAAAAACAAACATTAGAAATATTTCCAGAACATTTATCGTAAAAAAAAATTATTTAATAAGGTAGTAAGGCACCTGAAGTTGATGGCTTGAATATAATATTTTTACTTTAAGAAGACTTAATACAAACTACTAGAACTCGAAATTTCCCAAAATTAAATTTTAACACGGCACCCAAAATTTGTAAAAATAATTTGACTTAGAGTGCTCGTTGTCAATATAGTTAGTTACTCAAAGCAGTAATTTTAGCAGTTAATGATGTAGAATCTTATTAACTTTCACCAGATAGCAAACATGACTGTGAAGGGATAAAGTTTAGCGTTCAAATCAATCTTCACTTTTCATTAGTTTAAACCCTCTGTGTTTCGTTTATATTCCTTGAAGCTTGTTTAAGCAAAAATATTAAGTTATATTTCTATAGTTATTCCTTTTACAAAAAAATTTCTAATAAGTACAAAAATCTATGTTTAGTAATTTTCAAACCATACACAAATTTCCGCATGCAAAACACGTAAACAAATATTTAACAGATATACAAAAAAAGAATATATTGCCAATGTATACAAACCATAGTTGTACAAATGCTCTTCTTAGAATAGAAATCCTTTTTACACTCTCACACAATATCAAATACTTGCAAACTGTTGAATAAACACTCGAATAACTTTCATACCAAATATTTTGTTCTAAGAAAAACAACAAATACACTGACTCACACGTCAAAAGGAATAAATATTTGTATTTAGTTTGCTACTTCAAAAATATTTTTGCCTTGTTCTCCAGGTTGTATTTACATTTTCGGAGTCTTTGTATGAATGTATGTGTAATCGCATTAGAAGTGTTCAGTTTTATGAACAAAAGAATTAAAGCCAAAAATTCATAGGAGCGCACAGCGTGAAAATATTTTATAGCTTTCTATAGTTTGTTCATATACTATTTGGATTGGTCTATGAGACTTAAGTTTAAACCTAGTTTTAATTAATCTGAAAACAGATTTGTGCCGCCATTATGAAATTTGTATACAAAATTTTGACGGAACAGCTTAGGTTTGCCTAAAATAAAATAAACTAAAACAAGTAAGAATGTATAGTCGGTCAAACCCGACTATATGATACCCTACACCACAGTATTTAAAAACACATCATGCTTATGTGTCCATGTAACTTTGGATTTGTCTATGTTTATAAACTTCATGAAAATCGGTTTGAAAGTTTGTGAGAGACAGAAATTCCTCCTGCCTCCCCTTGTGGTCCTATTTTTTAAAAACTGTATAGCTAATGTGTCCCTATAGATATGGATCTATCTTTGTTTTAAATTTCATTAAAATCGGTTTGAGAGGCAGAAACTGCCCCTATCTCCCCTCGTGGTCCGATTTTTTTTAAAAATTTATACATTTTGTGTCCACATATATATGGTTCTATCTACGATTTAAATTTTATTAAAATCAGTTTGGTCGTTTCTGAGAGGAAGAAATCTCCCCCTATCTTCCCTCGTGGTCCTACGATTTTGCCCATTTTCAATAGGCTTGGTCCTTGTACCAATAAGAACCTATGACCTGTACTTTGCGCACAAGGTTACATGGACAGCCAGCCAGACGGACATCGTTAGTTCGACTCAGAAAGTGATTCTGAGTAGATCGGTATACTTTAAGGTGGGTCTAGGACCACTATTTTAAGGCGTTACACACATCAGCACAAATGCATAATACCCTCTCCAGTATTGTGGTGTGGGTATAATAAAATAAAATAAAATAAAATAATAATGAAATCAAATTTCGCCGGCATAATTTGAGTTTCAGATTACGTTAAACTAAGTTTAAACTTAATCCACATCTTAAAAAACTGGCTTTAGTGAATCAACTTACCTGCGTTAATTTTCCTTTGTGACAAAATATTTAATAATAAAAATACTATTTTCCCATTGTGCCTTTCAGAAACAATATTTTTCCGATTTTGGTCAATTATTTGTTAAGAAAACATTCCAAACATTGAATTTTATTTTTAGGAGCCACCTTAGGTTTACATACACACCAGTAAACATATGCTTACGTGCCTTTAAATCGCTCAGAACAAAAAACTAAAAGGAACAAATATTTTATTTACATAAAAGAGTTTTATTGTTCACTATATAAATTAACAGGTACTGCAGCAAGGAGTATTATTTTTACACTGGACTTGCAAAACAAAGAAAAAGTACAGTAGAGCTCTAGAAACGTGGGTTGTATGAAAATGTTTTACCAACAATTTTACATGTTTACCAAATTTGCTAAATACTCGTGTATATAACTTAAGAACTGAGTTTGGGTACTCACTTTTTGACTACCTCAAGATTTTGCATCTTTTAGTAAACCGATCGCCTTAGAAATTGCAAATTGCAAAAAATTGGCAAAAAAAAAGAAGATCTGCTCTTTGTCCTGGTAAATGTCTTGAAGATTTCCGATTTAGCCTTTTATTTTGCAGGTAACTTTTGAAATCGTATTATTTCTTTTTATCATCGTCCTTATTCTGTATCCTGAATGAATTAATTTCGTGTTATGACTTCTATCTGATATTTGTTTTATTTAATTCGTTACATTTTTTGCCTAAACATAACTTAATTACCTTCAATTTAATTTAAAAAAAATAATCTTTTATCTTCAACTACGATGCTTTTAAATCCAGGTGGCATTTAACGCTCTGGTTCGCAAAAAAATGCAATATTGGAACAAACCCTAAAATTGTAGGAAAATAACATAAAAAGCGATAAAAATAATTAGCTATAATGATTAAGGACAAAATCTTTGTCAGGTGTTAAAAGCAGGGCATTCCGCTTTTCTTATAACTTGTGTATTGTTCTGGTCTAATAACAAATGCCAATACTACATGGTTGGCAAGACATTTTATACATGCACCTTTTCTGAAGGTCTTATTTTTTCTGTAGAAAGGTAAACACCATAAGTGATAAGAGATCTGTACTTGCAAGTGGTGCAGGATATTATATGTCATGTCTTGCTTGTTTTCTAGGTGAGTTATTTAAAAAATTTATGACTTTATCACAATCTTATTTGATTTTCATTGAAATAAAAGTAAATTGCTGAAGGCGATTTTTGTGAGGCCTATAAGCAATTATTTGATAGATAAAAAAATTATTTTATCCTTTAAAGTAGACCCAATACATAGTCAAACAGCGTTTTAAATTGTTTATGATCATATCGGATATCCTTTAAAAAGGACTTTAAAGTTTTATAAAAAAAAACAACACCTTACTATTTAAATATGAATATCAAATAAAATGTATTAGCCCCAGAATTTGCATATCCTGGCTTCAGCAACTGTGCGAATACACGTTAATCATTTGTATTAAACCTTATTGAACTTAAGGAAACTTTTTGTTAAGTTTTATAAAACGATCATTTGCTTAGGCAAAGCGCGAAACTTATCGCACATTCTGAACGGAATCAGTTGATTTAAATTTGATGAGTATTTTCGCTAATAACACACATGCACATGCACATTCTGATTGGGCCTTAACTCTCTTTGTTTGGCTTAAAATCTTTGCCTATAGGCTTCTAAAGAAGCTTCAAAACTAGCTTCTTATAAATCTTGCCATTCTGACTTTATGTTTTAGCAAACACTGATAAATTTTAAATCAGCATAATTAATTCATGAATCATGTTCAGGAGACACATTAAACTGAATATCTCTAAAGCCATTTGATATTTTGAAGCAGTGAAGCCTCTGTTTATGTTATAGCAAAAGTAAAAACAAAAACTTATTTTAAATGGTCATAACAGTTACCAGAGATAAGTCCTTTTCGAATTTTTTTTTTTTTTTTTTTTTTTGAATTCTCGTGTTTAGTAGCAACATAATATCTTTAGTTTATGAATTTTATTTAAACACGCGAGTATTCAGATAAATTATAAAGTTTTAATATATATTTTGCATTTGAAGACAAGATTAATCTTTGCAGCTGGATTCACTCATTTTCAAAATTAAGTTAAACAAAAATGTATTTGTCTTAAATTGTCTCTTCAAATGGTGTTCACTATTCAAAATCAAAAATATTTTATTATAACAAATTTATTATCAAAAAGTAATTTCAATTTTTGGGAATACAAAATTTTAATTTCGAAAGATTTTGTAATTCTTGCTTAATTCCCAGTTTTTATTCTTGATAAAAACACTTGAAATTTATTGTTGAAGGGATAAGTTATTATTTTATTTGATTATTTTTTATCTTTTAATTCTGTAGCTAAAACTTATATGCACTGTTTTTGCAGTTTTATTTTTAAATATTCACTAAATTGGTTTAACTTAACGTGTCTGATTCTAATACTATAATTTATAAGATATTGTGTCTTGTTGTGTTAGAAAATCTAATTAATAAATACAAATACAAAATACAAATACAAAATACAAATACAAAATAGCTTATCCCATCAACAATAAATTTCAAGTGTTTTTATCAAGAATAAAAACTGGGCATTAAGCACGAATTACAAAATCTTTTGAAATTAAAATTTTGTATTCCCAAAAATTTAAATTACTTTTTGATAATAAACAGGCAAGTGCACGGCCTAAAAAAACACTTCATTGACAACATCTTTTGTAAGTTGTTGTTGTTGTTGTTGTTGTTTTTATTTTGTTTTTCTTAACCTACTAATTGTAGTGGGGAATGTAAGATGAGATAAACCCACTGTTTATTGTTGATGTGTTTTGTTTAAACTTTGATATTATAACAAGTAGAACTGTTGCTATAAGTCTTATACGTTTAACAGTTTTATTTGGTTTAATATCTTTAGTTTTTCTAAAATCTTTATGGATGAAGTTTCCTGATGATCTGGCCTAAGCAACCAGTGAAATGCGCATAGGAATAGCTTATCCCATCAACAATAAATTTCAAGTGTTTTTATCAAGAATAAAAACTGAGAATTAAGCACGAATAACAAAATCTATTGAAAATAACAAATTTATCACATATCCAAAACTACCTTTCACTGTAAAAATTTTTAATGAAAATATTTTTTGCGTTGCCAGCTAAAACACATATAATAAATATTCTTAATAAATATGGAAATGAGCCCTTCGAAATTCATCTTAAGAAGATATATAACCTTTCATTCTCACAGTATATCGGGCACAGTATATGTACCTCCAAAATGAGCAAAAAACTTAATTTCTAAAAAATTTGTACCTTAGCCCTTTTTAAAATTCATGATTTAATTTGTTATTAAATAACATTTTTAAACAGAATACTTCTTGATTTTTTAAGAATATTACAAGGATGTTATTTGTGTACCTTCACTGCCATTACTGGAATTGTACGTTTATGCTGATATGTGTAACATTTAAAAATACTGGTTTTAGACTTTTTGATCTAACGATGATCATTCGTCCGTCTGTGCGCAAAGTACTTGTTGAAATGTTTAAGATAATTTGTTGAAATTTTGTACATATGATTTAATTGTCACAAGGATAGTTTTGTGCCCATAATTCATCTTTCAATTAAAGTATTCATATTAAATTCTGATAAAAAAATATTTTTTCACAGCCTTACTCATTTCAATAATTTTATTAGAATCGGTTTATATTTGAACAACTCCCACAAAAAGTTTCGAATGCTTAAACTTATAAATGTTGGTATCTATAACATTTTTGGCGACAGTAGCTTTTTCAAAACCTGGAGAAAATATCCACAATTCTGAAATCATGTCTAATAAATTCCAAATATATAGATGCGACAGAAATGGCAAAGATGGTAGAGGAGTTTTGATTGTAGTATCGACTCTTTCCCATCTGAAAACATTACTCGAATAGAAGGCCAAGAAATTGAATTCCTTTCCGTATGCGGTTAAAGTGAATCCAATAAAATGTGTATAACATATATTCCTCCAGCGTCCAGTTAACGGTTATGAGTTACATCTTAGTGCAATTGAGCTTGTGATTGGTCCACATACATAACATAATTTGGACCTAAAACCCTGGCACAAATTATTTTAGTCCCTCCACTAATTGGGATCAGAACAACGAACTATTGGATTCTTTACATTTAGTTTTTTTCCAAATAAACGGTATACCAAACATTTTGGGAAGATTCCTTGATCTGGTATTTGCAGATCTAGCTTAAGATTTCAGCATACAACGTGTCAAACTTTTTTCAACACCTGAGGACAATTATCATCCTTCTTTGGAAATTTATTTGTTCGTTCAAGTCCGACTAATTGTTAATACGAGGACCAACGAGGACATGGTTTTTGTCTTTGGAAATGCTGACTTAATAAATTGAATTACTTACTCGCTACTAAATATTAGTCAACTTATTATCCACCAAAAAATTAATCTCCTACTAAAATTGAAAATAAAATCAAAAGTAAAGAAGTGTCCAGAATTGTCAAAAGTTACCATTTAAACTCCGTCCCTTAAATCACTAAAGACTAAAGACAAAAAAGCACAAAGAACTCTTAAAGTTTTCTTAGCCTCGTGATTTTGTTTTGACGGGTCCATGATTGCCCATGGATCCCAAAAAGGGTACACAAATAACACTACACAGCTTGAAAACATTTTATAGCTCTTCCTCATCCCGGATAGGACAGAGACTTATCTATCATTTAATTGGCCTTTAATAACCTTTTCTAGCATGTCTTTAGGATTTTTTTTTTAAATTTTAAAGTCCTTTTAAGAAGAAACGTTATCCCGAAAAACTAGGTATAAACTTTTTTCTAATATGTGAAAACTTACGTTGCAGGATCTTAAAGATCTAAAGAATATAAACTTTAAGCACAACCCTCCGAAAATATAACCTAATTGTTGCTTACAAAAACATGCAAAGAAAAAATGCTCTATTCCTTGAAAAGAGAAAAGCACAAAAAAAAAAATTACAAAGATTAAATGCATTTTTGTTGCAGAGTTCTCTTCAAAGAATTTTAACAAAAAAAAAAAAAAAAAAATACTTGTTACCCATTCGCAAGAGTAAAAATCAGCGGTTTCGAATATGCCTGAATGAAATACCATGAGTATTTCTACATTTTCTGTTTGCCACTTTTGCTATTTTATCTGGAGGTAAAGAATATAAATTAGTTATACTCATGATGCTGCAACAATACAAAAAGAGAGCAAAAATATAAAAGAACACTAATATAAAGTTTTACATACACATTTTACAAAAAAAAAAATTAAAACAATTTAACTTAATTAAAATAAGAGCAGCATGCAATTTGGTGATGGTGAAAGAAAAAGAGGATGGGGGTAGGTAGGTTTAATTTAATAGAGTTAATATACAGGCAATTGAATTTGTTTGCTTTTTCACTCTACATTTTATGCAAGACACAATGAAAACAGGTAAATAGAATTATTTTTCGCGAATTAATTGTAAATGTCAGCGTGGAGAATGTGTACAAAATAATTTATATTGAGGTAAAGAAATTTAATGCAAAAGTAAAACACAGTAGCAATAAAAAAAAAAGAAAATTCAAATTAAAATAACTCCTTAAAGTATGCAAGATATTCTTGTCAATTGTTAATAGCGGGTGGTATGCTTTAAATTTGTTGTATTTGTGTAGTCAATATTTATATGGAATGCAGTGAAACAAGTAATTTTGCAAACCGTTTTTTCCCGCTTTGGAGATTATTTTTTTAGAACAAATTAAAAGATTTTTTTTTTTAAATTTTAAATTTTTAAGTTTCAAAAATAATTCCTATATTTTTTTTTTTTTTTTTTTTTTTTTTGTAAATACATAAATATTATATTTTCCAACTTTGCCACCAAATGATATTTGAGTTAAAACAAATGTAAGCTTGTAATTTTTTTTTTTTTTTTTTTTTTTGTTTGCGGTTTTAAGCTTACAACCAGAAAACTAAATCTCGAAAATGTTTTCTCAAGTTGTACATGTTTTTGCGTTTATCGCCAATGCAATAGAAAACAAAATGAAACCGAATGCAAGAAATAACTAAGAAAAAGTCCTTAACTTAACTGAAAATACCAGAAAATCTTATTGATTAAGAGAGCGAAACACTAAAGAAGATTTCAAAGCTAAAGTTGTAATACACAAATTCCCTGAACAACTGCAAAAGTTTTAACTGCAACTTGTCTTCATATTTCTTTCTTGGTTTTTCTTGCCCTTTCTAAAGAGTAAAATCCAGCAAAAAAAATATAGTTAAAACAGCTTGGAATATAAATAAGACCTTAGTAATCTATTAAGGAAAAAATATGTAGTTAAAAATAACCCAGCGAAATTTTTAACAAAAAACTAAATAATTTACTGCCGAAAGATGTGAATTTAAAATGCGCTAGGTCTTTGTTGAAATTTTGCTGGGTTAAATTTGTTAAGCCAAAATGAAATTTAACTTCCCCTTTAGTACTTTAATTATTCACAGTGTTTTAAGGCAGTAGTTTCGATAATTGTTTTGATTTGACCCCTCTTAAATATCTGTTTTTTTTTAGGGTAAAGCTGTGCTTAGGAAATATTGTTGACCGAAAAGATTACATAGCGAGTATGTTGGATCTTCTTCGATGTAGCTTACAGCTTCTTAAATTTTCGAAAAAGTGACCTATTTTGGATTCATGGGCAATCATTGACCAGATTCATATTAGGGGTTTTTGTGCTGAATATTATATATATACTGTCTGTCGGCGTTGTCCTGTTCCTATTAGGAAAAAGTTTGCGTTCAATTTTTAAAACCCGTTAAAAAGATACGAACATTTGAAAGAAAAATTAGTCAAATCGATGGAGCCGTTTTCTGATTTTAGGTAAATCGAAAAAAGTGGGCGTTAAAGTGGGTGGGGCAAAATGTTCTTTCCGTAAAAACCTAAGTTGGACCATGGCGATGATTTTAAAGAAAAAATAGTCCAAATCGGCCAAGCCGTTCTCTAGTTATGCGCTTAATAGATAAAGTGGGCGTTAAAGTAGGCGTGGTACATTTTTCTTTCGATGAAAACGTAAAATGGATTAATACGAACATTTAAAAGAAAAATTAGTCAAATCGAGCCGTTTTCTGATTTTAGGTAATTCAAAAAAAGTGGGCGGGGCAAAATGTTCTTTCTGTATAAATCCGCCCGAAGACCGAAAATCAAAAATCAGACTTCACAGCGTCACCCGCCTGAATATTCTCTGAAAATTTCATCAAAATCGGCCCAGCCGTTTTGGAGTCCATACGTTACATACACATCCTATTTTATATATCCCAGCGGTAAATATTGAAAGGACCGCTAGTGGCAGGCCTTTTTGAAGGCCTCTGTACTCCTTTCTAAAAGATTCGGTTCGCATGATATCCTGCCTTCAGAAGTATGCCTTCTAGAAGGTATAAACTTCTTTTTGAAAGACCTTCTGAAATATTCATTACACATTCGCTACTTCCTTCTTTGAGAAGGGAGAAAGGAAGGTGTTCAGTTTTATTTACTTTTTATTTTTAGTGACCTTCCTTACTCCCTTCTTTGGGAAGGGATCGAATTTTTTTTAAAGGAAGTGTGGAATGCCTTGCACCCAAGGACAACCTGTGTAAAAAAAATAAGTATGGAATGCGGCGAGAAGGGCTTCTGACTGCTTGTTACTGATAAATAAGGCCTTCTATTAGGCCTCTTTACTCCTTCTAGTTACCGCTGGGATATAGAAGATAGATAGATAGACAGAAGTTAGATTAGATTCTTTTATCTGATTTTAGTAGTGATTTTAGGTAGGGAGTTTATAAAGGACCTATCATCAGATCATAGAAGCTGATTGATCCAGATTAAAAGCAGGAACGTTATTATCAAATTTTATATAAGTCACACGAATAAGAGAGTTAAAAGTCTTTTTCAGTAGTGATATATGTGCAGAAGCTTTGGGTGCATATTGACCGATTTCAATAAAATTTTGTAAGATAATGAACTCTTTCGGTACTTCTTTTTTGTTTTTGGACAACAAATTTTTTTTCGATTTTATAACTACTAAACCTTGTGATATTAACAATCAATAATTATTTTTTTGGGTGGTTTTTGATCATCATGTCGTAAACTACAAATCTCGAAAGCCATGTTTGCTTTCTGGCCTATCAGAACGCACTGGGTGTACCAACCAAAATATTTGATTTTTCAATTTCAATAAAAAGAATAAAATACAAAAATATCAAAAACATTTATTTCTAACTATTTTGCCCCAAACAGGGGCTTGCAAAAAGCCCTATGTCCTATGGCATAGAATAACCGAAAGGGTTAAGTTTAAAATAACATATTTTTAGGCCAAATTAAGTCTTAATACAAACATAATACGATGGTTTATGGGCACGTAAACTTTCCTATTGGAAATTATAAACACAGAAAAAATAAAAAAAATATTTTTATTAAAGATCATCAGCACATACGCATAATACTGGGTGTTTTTTATAGAGTGGACCTAGTTTAAATCACAATAAAACAAAGAAATATATTTTTAATATCAATGAAAAGGGCTTAATTGGAAAGATAATTTTATGAAATTAATGTTTAAATATGTTTTCTGCCTTGTGGCCGCCACGGCTGGCGCGTAGAAGGCGCAATCTAGAACACCAATTTTCAACAACTTCGAATGTTGATTTGCAGGTGTTTAATTGTTTTTTGTTTATCGATGTAGACAAGTGACTTAACATAACCCCAAAAACAATAATCCAATGGGGCTAAGTCACACGACCTTGGTTAATTGGGCCATTACGTGAAATTATTTATTCATCAAAAGTTTCTTTGGGTAAATCAATTGTAGCGCCCGCTGTGTGGCATGTGGCTCCGTCCTGTTGGAATCACATATCAGCAAAATTAATACCACGTAATTGAGGTACGAACAAATTTCGAATCATTTCCCTATACCGTTCACCATTGACATTAACATTCTGACCATCATCGGTTTTGAAGACATATGGGTCAATGACTCCGCCAGCTCATAAAGCGCACCAAACAGTAATTTTCTGTGGATGTAATGGTGTTCCGACAAAAGCTTGTGGATTTTCTTTGCTCCAAATGCGACAATTCTGCTTATTTACGTACACATTCAATCACACCCAGAGAAAAAACATGTTTAAATATGGTCACCTCCAACCAAACTATTTTTTAAGAAAATTTTAAACATATTATGTTTAATATAACCATATTATTGTCAGCGATAACCATATTATGGTTAAATTAAGCCTCCATCAAGAAGCCCCAACCATATTATTGTTGCCTCCAAACATGTTATGATCAATAATAACTAAAATTTGTTAAACACTTACAATATCATGGTTGGTTTTCAACCATAGTAAGTTGCTCTTGAAATAGAGGAAAATACTATTGTAAATTTAAAAACAAATTATTATCATATTTAACCATAACATTTTTCGAGGCAACCATAACATGGTTGTGGATTTCTAATGGAGGACTAATTTAACCATAATATGGATGTCGCTGACAATTATATGGTTATATTAATCATAATATGTTTAAAATTTTCTTTGAAAATAGTTTGGTTAGAGGTGACCATATTTAAACATGTTTTTTCTCTACGTGCAGAAATGGGCTCGATCGGAAAATAAAATTTCGAATGGAAATTCAAAATCAATATCGATTTGTGCTTAAGCCAATTCGCCGAATTATTTTGATTAAAACTTTCAACAATTTGCACGCGTTGTTTTGAGGTAAGTCGATTTCTAATGAAATTTCAAAGCAAACTTAACAAAAGCAACAATCAGCTGTTAAATAGGTGCTCAAATAAAGCAGTGATGCCAACTTTAAGTTGTGACGCTCCACATAAGTGGGGATAAAATGGAAATAAATACAAATTTAAAAATGAAACCCCGCAACAAATTCAAAACTTTTTTAACATATCGAGCCCTATTTGCGATTATATCGTTAGCGACAAATTATCGAAATTTTATTTTTTGCTAGTTGCAATGACGAATCCCGTTCTTTCTCCTACTCTATTTCTTATTTTTCTAAATGACGTGACGTCCTATGACAAATTCTAACCCTATCTACTCTTTTAAGATGACATCAGCCTTTGCCATTCGTACTCATTTAAATGCAGACCAAGCATTTCCAATGTCAGTGCTATGAGGCTGAATATGTATGATACGCCTGGCCGAGTCCTTGACAAAGTCTCGGAATGGGGTCGTGCAAATAGGATCGATTTTAATGCCCGAAAAACCCAATGTTGCATTCTGACGCATAAACGCGCGACAGATCATGGTGCCTCATCTGTATATATGCGTGGTATAATTATTGAGGAATCAGAATATCTTGATGTTCTGGGCATGACGATACGATGTGATGTCCGATGAACAGAACATATATTTAAAGTGTCGAAAGTAGCATTCAAGTGCCTCGGTTTTTTAAGACGGTGTAGAAAATACTTCACTCCATCTGATCTCCTTACTATTTATACCACCTATATCCGATCGCGTATGGAATGCAACTCTCAGGTGTGGGCTTGTGCTTGAAAGTATATTTTGGAGCTTCTCAACCGCTTGAAGGAGAAGGCTCATTGGTGAAAGTAGGGTATCCAATTCTATTGACTCCCTTGAACTTCGTCGCAATGTGGGTTGTATTTGCCTGTTTAATTGTTACAACAATGGGATGTGCTCTGACGAAATTTGGGAGCTGATTCCCGAAATCCGTACGTTTGTTTTTAATGCACGGTTTTCCTCAAGAGCCCATCCTTTTGTGGTTGATTGGCAAGTGAATCGTACAACGGACTGTTCGTATGTGGAATAACCTTCCTGCTGAAGTCTTCCCTTTCACTTACAAAATAAATTAGTTCAAGTCGTGTGTTCACAAGCACTACTCCCTCTGTCCTCCTTTCCATAACCTATTTTCCTAGTGCCAACACAATGCAATGCAATCCTCTGAGTGCTGGTCCTAACAGAAAAAAAAATATTCTTTGAATTAGTACCGTTGCGGAGATAAAGCCCGTCAAAATTCAAATAAACTATTGCATTGCCTAAGAAAAAAAAATTAAAAACCTTTTTCTTGTAAAATTTGCCTTTTGTCGCTTACGATATAATCGCAAATTGGGCTCCAAATATGGGGCATGTGCTAGAAATCGAAATGAAGAGGAATTAATTTTGAACGAGATTTTGATTTCAATTATGAACAAAATGATTCTCTTTTTAAGAGTTGTTCTTGTAAAGAAAATTATAATACCAATTTTCTTTACAAAGTACAAAAGAAAAGATATTTTTATAAAATTTCTTAAAGCCTCGTTTTAAAATTTTTTTTCTATTTTGAATCCACTTCTTCTCGGTTTAGAGAACCTGCCCGATAAACTAAAGAAATCAAATTATAAAAGAAATTTTATATTTTTAAATTTTATATCTACTAAACACAAAAAGCTCTATACATTCATACTTTTCCCAATATTCCTAAAAATATACTACAAAAAGTAACGAATTAAAAAAAAATACTTTTTATTCTCAACAAAGTGGTTTTTTCTGTGATTTGCTTTCCAAGTCAATACAAATGCGTGTTAAAATCTTAAAAGATTCAATAGAAAAGATGGTACGAAAAAAATGAAAAGCATAACTTTAAGAATTAAGAATACAAAAAAACTTTTTCTGCTTTTAAGATGTTGAAAAAAAAAATACTCTGGATATGTGACGCGAAAAATAGAAAGGGACCTAAGGGTTTTGCCATTTTAAAGATTTAAATACGTGTATCTTTGGTGTAACATCACTGAGCGTGTTGGTATTGGTCTCATTTGAAAGCGACACATCTCAACCTTGTTGGTCAACCATAACAATGCGCGTAGGTCGTCGCTACATCTTGTTTTGTGTAGTTGGGTTTTAGTGTTCCCTTTACCTTACTGGTCCCCTTCTCTATGCGCTGTCACATATGCGTACAATATTTTCTATCTACAAAAAACATTTTTAGTTTTTATTTGTCTATTTGTGTTCCTTTGTGTTCCTTAGCTTATCTTTTTCGTAAAATTGGAGAAAAACGACAAACACGCAATCAAATCTCTAAATCTTGTTTAAGAAATCTTTCCGTTTTTGCTAGATTTTCTTTTATTTTGTGTACTATTGCTTTTAGTATTTCTCTCTATTTTAAATGCAATTTTATAAAAATCTATAAAATATGATTTCGTTTTTATTTATTCTATTTATTTATTATTGAAACGTGTATTGAATTACAATTTGATCGGGAGTTGGTAAAATTTTGTAATAAATATTTTGTGGTGGTTAGAGAAAAAAAAAAAATTAAATAAAATTACAAAATTGGGATAAGAGTGGTATGGTGGTCGTGGTAGTTAAATAAATTTTGATATTTGAAACCATGAACTTTTTGACATAAAGAGTTATAGAGAATTCAGTTTCAGAGAAGTCAGGTAATTTTAAAGGCTCTTTTTATAATAATTATTATAAGGCACAAGTTAAAGATAATTTGGAAACAAAGTTTGGTATAGAGCTATGGCTTCCAATTTCATCGGTCCAAAAAAATAAGTTTAATAAAAAAAAAATAAAAATTTGTGTTCCAGTAGAATTATGACAAATGACGAACAGCCACTACATTTTGATTTTATCAACCTGACAGAGATTTGGTCCGTAATACATACTTAAAAAAAACATAAAGGGTGGTGCAACCAAAACGCACGATTTTAATTGTAAATAAGACAAAAGGTTTTCAGAAAATTATCTAAGTAGTTTTAATTACGATAGAAGGATCAATGATAATTATATGTTAAACAAAATATCGGCCAAATGCTCAGCACGGCTTCGGTGGCATACCTCAATCCGATGGTCCATATTTTCAATGACTCTAAGACTTAATTTAGGTTCAATGTCGGAAATTTACCGAATTTTCTCCTACTTTAGCTCTTGAATTGTTATAGGCTTAGTGACGTACAATTTTTCTTTTTAATATCCCAAAAGAAGGAACATCGACGTGAGATAACGCCACCATTGAATTTCTCGCACAAAAGAGGCATTGCTTCGTTGGCTGTGTGGTAAATGTCACCATCCTGTTGTAACCACATATTGTCTACGTCCAAATCCTCAATTTCTGGCCACAAGGAGTCCGTTATTATCTCGCGATAGCGACCACGATTTACGGTTACTGCTTGGCCGACCTCATTCTCGAAGAATTATGGCCAGATGACGCCGCCCGCTAGAACGAGCAAAGCGTGCATGCACAGGTTGGGTAAAATTTGCTGACCATAACAAACACGAAGGGCACGAAATGCATTTTATTTTCAACGGCCATTTTCGTAAAAGGCTTTCGTGTACTTCTTTATGGTTGAATTGAAACAAAGAAATAACAAATTAAGGTGGGCAAACAACTTGACGTTAAGGTGTGACTCTCAATTAGCACCGTACATTGTAGTCGGACCACCCTTTATATGACTCTGACTATATAAGACCGTCTCACTTTTAATTTTTTTTTCGAAATTACTTCATGAACATCGAATTTCTTAATCTGCTCTAAAAACAAAGAAATTTTGGTATATAACACTTAAATATTGATGAACGGGAAGTGGTCTCTCAAACCGTTTGTTCGTTTTTTTAATAAATTTAACAGTAGTTAACGACCCTGCAGAGAGCGCAATTGGCCTTCTAAAAACCGTCAACAACACACTAGTGATAAAAAACAGTGAGCAACATGATTTGATTGAAGTCATCGAGCATTTTCACAAAGCGCATCCAAACTCCAACAAAAGTACAATTTTAGCAAATTTGAAAAAATAAAAAACCAACATTAATCTCTTTATACTTTATACTTTATACTAAAGTATTTATAAAATTGAAGCAAATTTACAAATAAACAACTTTAGTCATTTCATCATTTCAACGAGAACTGCAGTTTTTCTTAACAGAATGTTACTGTTATGTACACCAACATCTTTAATTTAAAATTTCCTACCATACTGCATTTACAAAATATAAAAATTTTGCCTCGTTCAATTTTTATATAAGAAAAGGTAAGCAAAAATGAAAAAAAAAATAAGTTCGTATTGGAAAATCTGAATTTGTAATGATATGAATAAAAAACCATCGAACAAAATGGCAATGTTGCTTCAAGAAACATTTAGGAAATTAAATAAGCTTTCTAGTGCATGTAATTAGGTTCAAACCTGTTAAGAATTGCTTGAGTTAGAGGCAAATTACTAAAGCAAGATTTTTTCGTTTTTTGAAAAAAAGGCATTTTGCCTAAAAAAACAAAAAAACGGTTTGAGAGACCACTTCCCGTTCATCAATATTTAAGTGTTATACACCAAAATTCTTGGTTTTTAGAGTAGATTAGAAAAATGGATGTTCATGAATTGATTTCGAAAAAAGTATAAAAACTTAGACGATCTACTGTATATACTTATGTGTATACAAAGGAATTGATAATCATTTTTTTTTTATTTATATGACTCTGACTCGTTAGCTAAAATGCAAAAAGGCGTTACTAACAAAAATAGAATTTTACAGTAGAAGAAAAAAACTTCGTAAAAAGAAAACTTTAAACATGTCAGAAATTCATTACATTACTAAGTCGTCCATGGAATTTTTCAAATAATTTTCAAAGAAAACGAATACATTATATTTTGTTAAAAAATGTCTAATTACTGCGTTTTGCATTTAACAAGTTAACACGTCTGTAGTTACGTTCCTTGGTTTTTGGTTCATAAAAGCGTAATTTTTCATCGCAGAAGTGTAAAATTTTTTCAAGGCATGTAGTTTAATGGCACTCATAATATGCAATAAAAAACTTGATTTTCAATTTTTTGTTAGTTACTCCTTTTTGCATTTTAGCTAACGGTATACTTAATGTGTGTACAAAGGAATCGATAATCATTTTTTGTGCTTATTTAACAAAAACCCCAAATTTAAAGAACATGTTGGACCCATTCTCTAACCTAAATCAGCGCTTCAGGCGTAACGTTTTCTAGCTGCGAACTTTAACGCTTAAATAATATACTTAAATAAGAGCGTCAACGTTGTGTCAAAAACAGTAAAATGTTAGTTAATCTTGTTTTATAAACCCACAAAACAGAAATAAAAATTAGAGATAAAACGGCTAGATTGATCCAAAAGTATCTAAATTGCCATTAATTTTTAACAAAAAAGCAATAGTAAAGCGTTGAAATGAGAATTTTGGAGAGAAAACGCTTAACGAACTGCATAAGTAGGTCTGTCAGCAATTAAATTTTGCTAAAACTACAGCGTCGCAAGATCGCTAAAAAAATTTTCTAACAAAATAATCAAGTTGTTTTCGTTCTGCTGTTGCTTTGATGATTATTCTTCTTTTGCTCTTCACATACAATCGTTAACATCGTATTGTCAACATGTCGACCCCTTTGCGCGAAATTATCGTATATGCCACATTCAAAGAGACGTCACCTGACAAAATATTGTAGCCGAATTCCACTTCGTTGCTCCAAAAATTGAATGTAAATTTTCATTTTGATATTGCAAGTGTTAGCAGAGAAAAGTAAATGGCTCTCCTGCAGAATTCGGTTTTCGTAACATACGATAATTTCGCGCAAAGGGGTCGATGTGTTGCCCACCACTGGATCAAACGTTCGTTATTTTTCTTCTTTTGTAAAGTTATAGCAAACTCAATAACATAATATAAAACATAAATACATTTATTTTCCAACAGTCGTGTTCTTAAACGGAAATAAACAATAAAAATTTTATCGAACATTTTGTGCTGTTTCCGTTTAAAGAAAATTAAATGAATAAAGACTTTTTAATAGAAAAAACCACCAAATTCCAGAAATTTCTTGCAATTCTTAAGGCTTTGTAAGCCAATATGTACAGCAAATCATATTGAGCAAAAGTATTCGTTACATGCTGACTTGCTGTTCCTTTTTCCTTTAAACTGCTTCCTTTCTATAATTTTTTTTTTTTTTTTTAATATTAGCAGATTTTTTTTTAACATTTTAATTAAAAATTTTGTATTGTTTGTTAAAAAAAAATCTGTTCTGGCGAGGTAATTTTTTTTCGTTAGAGGATTGTTTGAAAAAATTACATATTTTCCTTTTTTTTTTAAGTATATATTTCTTTTATTTTGTAAATCACTATGAAGTTATAAAATGACAATGAGATTTTTTAAAGTTTCATTTAATTTAAAATAGCTTTTCGTTTTCTTTTTATTTCCTTCTTGCTAAATATAAACATTTTTCTGGTATGCCATAATTATAACTTAATTAAAATTGAAAAATTTTCTACAAAAAAGCAAGCAATAGATAAGGAAACCCAAGAACAGGAAATTGGTAAATAGGGGGGAAAATCATACTGTAAGACTTTTTATTGCTTTTTTTATAAAAGCGTGCTTTTGGGCGCTTGTTTTTAGTTAAGGAATTCTTTACGTTTAATTGTTTTTACAAAATAATTAAATGTAATGAAATTTTTTTGAAACATTTTTTTTTTTTTTTTGGAAAAAACTGAAAAATTTCTGTGATTTTACAAGCATAAAAGTTGGGGCTAAAAAGGTTGTTTGGTTATGAGACTGAATTGTTTTAATTAAAAAATATTTTAGTAAGATTTTTTTTGTTACGATATACTTATTAGTATTTTTTTTTAATAAAAGAACAAATATAAAAGAGCAAAGGTAAGCCATATTATAAAAAATCAGTTGCTATAGAAAATAATGCATATTTCTAGGCGCAAAAAATTTAATCATTTTTATATTAAACCTAAATGTTATTATTTATTTATATACATATTAAAATTTTTATTTCTTTTTTGCATTTTCCTTACAGATTGGTTCTTTACAAGACTACTATTTATTCCACCACAAACGCATCTTAAAACGTTCCCTAAGAACAAGTGATGAACACCATAGCGCCTTAAATGCTGAGCCAGAAGTAAGTTTTTCTTTAAACATTAAAAGAGCAAAGATTACTTGACTGTCTGTTCTCTAAGCCAAAAAATTCTTAAGAGAAAAATACGTTCTACTAAAAAAATTCAAAATTTCTTTTTAATCTTTTAGGTGAGATGGTTGGAACAGCAGCATGAAAAAATTCGCCATAAACGTGATGGCTCTTTTAGTAGTATAGCCGGCTATAGTCCTTATGATGTTGTACGTCCATCAACCGGTTTTGGTAGTATGCCAACATCACGACTATCATATCATCCCACCTCTGTGTATCGTCCGTTAGTACCACGGGCACCACGCATACAATATCGTGATGCTGGTCCACACAATATCTTTCCCGATCCTTTGTTCAAGGAACAATGGTACTTGGTGAGTAAAGTATGTGTAAGAATTTATTACTTTTATTGTTTTCTATCACGACAAAAAGAGTAGCCTAATACACCAATTAATTATTAGTCGAAGTAAATTGGGGGCAATGGAAAATTCTAGTACTAAAATGGTAACTTGATAGAAAAACAACTAATAAATGGTATGCTTTTAGATTTGAAACATATTTAAAGGTAATTTTGAATACAACTAATGTGAAAATACACACAATGCAACAAAACAAAATACTTTTACAGATTAACTACTAAAAGAAAATTGCTTTTTTTTATACTAAAATTAGATTTAAGAATTACTTTTAGCTTATTTTTTAACTTTAATAAGTTTTTAGCAAAAAGATAAAAATAAATCATTCAATTCAGTCGGATTCTCAGGTTATGTGGTTGTATTAACAGACACAAAATAGACAAGTGTAGTTTATTGTTTTTTATCCTAATACATAACAATATAACTATATAATCAGCCTTGTGTGAATAACCCTTTTACTGATATTAAAAAAAAATATGTAAGGCCGGGTTTTTGAGAAATGGATTAAGTTTAAACTAAGTTCAACGTAGTCTTAAACTCGGGTTTTTCCGGAGAAATTTTGATTATTTTTTATTATTTCTAAACAAATGGTATAAACATAACTGGTGCGAACGACGAACTTCGGCATAGTACGACGAATTCGTCGGGAAGAATTCGTTGCGTCAGTTCGGTATTAAAGTGCCTTAACATTTTTTTTTTTTTTAATTTTGGACGATAGATTATACAAGCAATTTTAACCGAATTTTTGCCGTTCCTTATACACAGAAAAAATTCTCCAAAATTGTTCACCAATTAAAGCATTAATCAAAAATAAAATCAATTTTAATTTAAAATTTAATCAAGTGAATTAAACGTTTAATCAAGTAAATTAAACGTTTAATTAATACTATTGACTGGTTTAATTGATACTATTAATTTGTTTACTAGTGCAAATTTAATTAATTTTTTAATAAATATCACAAATTTTTTAATTTAAATCAATTTTTTTTTTTTGTGTAGTTTTAGAGACTTTTAATCAATTTTATGGCTTGATTAAAATATTAAAAATTTTCGCGAGTTTCGCAATTTTTGCAAATTTTTTTTATTGTTATTTTTCGACATTTTGTTTTTTTTTTCAACCATTTAGCGATTTCAAATAAATTCAAGAGTTTGTTTAAGAGTTTGCAAATTTTCGCGAATTTTATCCAAGTTTGCAAAAGAAGCAATTTATCCCTGTGATTGTTTACAGCTTTCACGATTTATAATAAATATAAGACTTTGCTATCATGCCGCTGTAAACAAATTTTAACGAATTTCCGCTAATTAAACAATTTTTACCGAAATCTTGCCATTCCTTATGGTTTTAGAGACTTTTTTTTTTATCAATTTTATGGCTTTTTTTTGAAATATTAAAATTTAGTTTTGTAATTTTTTTTTTTTTTGCTATTTTCCGAAATTTTTTTTTTTTTTCGCCCATTTTGAGATTTCAAATAAATTTAAGTGTTTGTTTACAAGTTTGCAGTTTTTCGCTTATTTTAGCCAAGTTCACAAGAAAAGAGAGTTGATTCTTTACAGCTTTCACGATTTTTAACAAGTATTAGACTTTTCTATCATGCTGCGCTGTCCCTTTCCCAATTTATACGTCGAGCGTCTGCGTAAGAAATAGAAAGAAACCTTTCGGTCTACGCAATGATTTCATGTACACCAATGTGTTCTATTTCTAATGACTTATATTTGTTGCGAATAATTCGTCCCAGTTGTGTTTCTAAGCTATATTGTCAAAATATTGTATGCAAACTTGGCAATGGCGGCACAAATCTGTTTTCACGAAACTACACGAAAGTTCTAAAATCATCAAAAAAAAAAAAAAAAAATCCAAGAAGTAAAATTATTTCTTGATTTTAATTTATATTGTTCGTTTGTAAAGAAACATTTTGCTTAAACCAAACAACGCATATATTTATAATAAGTAATTTTTGGCTTGGACGAGAATCATGCAAAATTTTCTTAGTTCAAGCCAGTTTTAGTAAATAATTTTTTGCGCATAGTTTAGCTGACATCTCAAAAATCCAGCCTAAGAGTGCTATATTCGGCTATGCCGAATTTTATATACTCGTCACCATGTTGCGATAAGAACTGAAAATTATATAAATACCACGTCCACTTATCCAACCCGCTCACATTTTGTCGGATGTATGTGTGCCAAATTTGGACAATCTTTCTCATACCGTTCTTTAGATATAAATAAATCTATTTCGTGACACGCCCACTTATCCACTCCCGCCCACATTTTGTCTGATGATGTCTATTGATATCCAAGATGCTTGTACATAGTTTGAAAACGTTAACTCTTGCCGTTCTCATTATTAATATAAATCTTTAATGGCTGTACAGTCGGTCAAATCCGCCTATATGATACCCTACATCACAGTATTTAAAAAAAAACACATTGACGAGAGTGCACCCTATTCGTTATCCATGGAGAATCATGTTTATGTGTCCATATAAATATGGATCAATCTATGTTTTAAATTTCATAAAAATCGGGTTGAAAGTTTCTGAAAGGCATAAAATGCCCCTACCTCCCCTCGTGGTCCTACGATTTGGCCCATTTTTAATACGCCAAATTTTATCAAATTATCTTCAAAATTGCGACCTGTACTTTGCGCACAAGGTTGCATGGACCGCCAGCCGGACGGACATCGTTAGTTCGACACAGAAAGTGATTCTGATTCGATCGGTCTCAGGACCCATATTTTAAGGTACTACACACATCAGCACAAATGCATAATATTCTCTCCTCTATTGTGGTGTGGGTATAAATACAAATTAGGAAAAACAAGTTTTAAGAAATTAAAAAAATTTTGATATTAATGGCCTGTTCGTCGATAACGAATGAAGACTTCGTTCGCATAGTTTACATGCAAAACAAAAACAATATTTTATAATTTGTTTTTGTTTTAAATGTAATTTAAGCAAACGAAGTCTTCATTCGTTATCGACGAACAGGCCCTAAGAATATATTTGGTCATAATATGATTTGATAACAATCCGAATATGGGGACTACAATCATGAATTTTATCATAATATGTTGCTCTTAGAGTATGTTTTTTTCTTTGCGTGTGACAAAGTAGATATCATTAAAGTAATTTTCGCCAATTATTATGTCGGTGGCATGTCGTAACGTCCAGTGTCATAGTGTCCATGGACACTGTGACACTTTTGAAAATGTCATAAGGTCCGTGGGCATTTTTTAAAATGTCATAAGGTCCATAATTACTAAAGAAGTTACAAAAAAGCTCTACATACACGCAGAGAAAAACATGGTCACAACCAAAAAAACTATTTTGAAAGAAGCTTATTTTACCATAATATGGTTGTCGGTGACAAAGATTTGGTTAAATTAAACATAATATGCTTAAAATTTTTTTAAAAATGGTTTTGTTGTTTTTTCTCTGGGTGCATATATTAAATATGTAACGAAAACGCTTTTGGGCGCAAAGATTTTCTTTCCTTTGGTGTAACAAATACCGGCTGCGCTTACTAAAGCGTCTGGGCATAGCCGGCCTTCGGCCGGGCTCAAAGATTTTCTACTCTATGGTATAACAAATACCGGCTGCGCTAACTAAAGCTTCTCTGCATAGCCGGCCTTCGGCCGGGCGCAAGTATTTTCTCATCTATGGTGTAACAAAGACCGGCTTCGCTAACTAAAATCATTGCGCCCGGCCGAACGCCAGATATGCTTTCGAGTTTGTAAGCATGTTGTGGACATTATGACATTCTACAAAGTGTCACAACGTCCACGGACTTTATGACACTGCTCTGATGGACATTATGACACTTTTAAAAGGGTCATAAAGTCCATGGACACTGTGACACTGGACGTTGTGACATGCCACCTATTATGTCAATAGCAACAATAATAAGCAAGTTAAGGCTTTGAAAGCACTTTTCGGGATTACACCGAAAGAAAACACTTGCACTAAATTAAAGCTTTATTAGGTTTTAATAAAGACTGTGGATTAATTAGAAATTCTTGAGTCAAGCAAGCGCTTTTACTTTAGTCAATCCCGTTTTCGGATTATTTAAAATACCGATAAATTTAAGATATTGATTTAATCACTTTGTACTTGATCCAAGGAAATCCATTCCTACCTAACTATTGAAACCGTTTTGGCTTGATTTATGTAAGGATGAATTGATTATTATTTTTAGTGTAGTATTTGTATAGGAGATATGGTCAATCTGGACCGATTCTAATACAATTTGCTAAGTTGATTTAAGCTGCAATTAAATAACTTTGGACCAATTTAAATATAAATACAAACATAAAGCTTCTATTCCGGAAATAAGCTTGTATTGAGGTTATGTGAAATTATAGACCGATTTCGACCATTTTTAACAGGCTTGGTTCTATAGAACTATAGTGAAAATAAGAACCTAAGTACCAAATTTCATAAAATCAGGTTAATCAGTTAAAATAGATAGCCAGCCAACATAATGGACATCGTTAGATCGATTAAAAAAGTAATTTTAATGGCTAATTTCACCACTTCTATTTAAATATCAATTCATATTTAAAAAAAAAAAAAGTTTTTCACATAATTTTAATATTATTGACTTGAAAAACGAATTTTAAACATAAATTGTTATTTAAATAAATTAATGTAATTCATAAATCTATCAATATACACGCAGAGAAAAAACATGTTTAAATATGGTCACCTCCAACAAAACTATTTTTAAAGACAAGTTTAAACATATTATGGTTAATATAACCATATTATTGTCACCTGTAACCATATTATGGTTGAATTAGTCCTCCATCAAGAAGTCACAACCATATTACGGTTGGCTCTAATCATGTTATGGTTAAATATGACAATAATTCGTTTTAAAATTAACAATATTATTTTTCCTATTTTCCAAGAGCAACATGCTATAGTTGAAAACTAACCATGATATTATAATATAACATGTTCGAAAGCAACCATAGTATGGTTGTGGCTTCTTGATGGAGGACAGTGACACTAATATTGTTAAATGAATCATAATATGTTTACAATTTTCTTTAAAAATAGTTTTGTTGGAGGTGACGATATTGAAACATGTTTTTTCTCTGGGTGTACTTAAGGGTGTTGGACTAATATTTTAGGGTTTTACAAATATCAGCACAAACGACTGGTAACCGTCCCCACTATTGTGGTGGGGCTACAAAAAGAAGCAACCTTAGTTATGTCCTAAATAGATCATCCAAACAGATAAACACTACTTTTCACTTATCCCATTAGAGTTTCCCAGTTGGAACCTCTTTTTGATCATATTTGAAATCTGTAATGTGTCTTTACTTTACAATAATTTAAAATGGTTTTGTTGTAAAGACCATAGTTTAGTAAAAACAACCAAATTCATTTTAAAATTAAATCATATATTTCGATTGTGTAGTTTACAGAAACCAAATATTTTTGTGGGTAAAAATTTCGTTTCTCTTAGTCAAATCTGTTTCTCTTTTCTAATGTTTAACTCCTTTCTAAAAATCCATAAAAGTAATTAATAGCAACTGAATTTAAATGTACATTTGAATACAAAAAAAAGGAAATTTAAAAGCAATTTTAGGTTTATTAAACAAAAGTTACTATTACAAACATTTCTTTATATTTTTGTGCATTTAAAAAAGGAAAAAGAATTTTAACTAACCATATACATACATATATTTCTATAGATTCCTAATTGTATTTAAATCTTTATTCAAGTACTCTTTTCTAAACACAGAGAAAAATATTAGTTTAAAAGCAATTCCTATTGCGACTTGCCTCATACTTAATATTATTTTCACCGTAATAAGTGTCATAACAATAATATAGTTTTTTAGTTTTTGTTGTTGGTCACACAAACAGAAGTTTTAATAAATTATCTTATCGATCTAATTTTGTTGAAATTTGCTACATAAGTACGAATCCTATTAGAAATATGTTCATCAGTTTACTCAAGCATTTACCGGAATAGAAGCATACATTTTTATTTACTTTAAATCACTTTTCATCTGGCTATTTAATTACCAGCTCCCATAAAAGTACGGCTTTTTAAAATTGCTTTCAGTAACATAAATTCCATAAAAATTTTGATATTGAGAAACAAATTTCTAACAAATAGATCTCATGACAGACCGCGTTCACATGCTATCGCTATGTTTAAAAACGTACAATTTCTAGGCCCGGAATTGGTCTACATACCTTTTCGGGCTACCTTCCAAAAATCACATTAAAACTTAAAAATCTCCTTAAGATTTCGGTTTCCTGTTGAAATTCGGTGGAAATAGATTTACATAAGCCGGCAAAATTATACACTCGCCCCTATCTTAGAAGGTGGAGTTATCTAAACTCCGCTGCTCTTGGAAAAATGCCAGCAGTAAATGTTTAATAGTAACATCACATAGGGGGAAACGCTACAGCTGGGGGTAAAAAGCAGCCTTCTACGTACGATCCTCCCTTTCCGCGATTTAATATCTAAACCAAACGCATACCACCAAAAGCAAAACACTCCCCGCACAAGAGCACCATCTGGCGAAAAACTCATCTCATCAGGGAGGTAAAAGCCAACGCACTCCATCCTTTCCCAACGCACACTCAGCTTCAAATGTGTTACCTCAAGCTCTCATCCGATTTCAATTTTAATCTTTATTGTCTATTAACTCTTAAGTAGATACCTAATTTGTGTATTTTGTATGGAGTCGTGGCTGTCGCAAAAACTTACACTAACGAGCTCCTGGGACTGGCTGGGACTACTTTTAGTTGTATAAAGTTGTATGGCTATAGCCTGAACATTTAGTTGTCAACTGGAAAAATTCTTCAAAATAAAAGTAAAGGAAGAATTCTTTTTTATTGCGTATGCTTTTTAATACGTTTTGTTTTGATTTTATTGACCACATTACGTATATAATAGGGCAGGTCCTGGCCAGGCCCAGGTGCATACAATATGCACAAAATTTTCATAAGGCCAATTACCACGCTCACAGTGTTTAAATTTGCACTTTTTTTCTTATTCTCTTGTAAAAACACTTTGAGTGAGGAGTACGTAAAGTTTCGATCTAATATATTTAATAATTATATGAAAAAAACTGGAAAAATCCCAAAAATTCATTGTTAGTCCCAGCTATACACTTAAGGGTTAACAGTCCTTCGAATCTACACGTTACTAAAAAAAACTATCAAATCTTAACCACAACCAGCTTTACGATCTCAAACATTTTGACCATCTCATAAAACGTGCCTCATACAGAACTTATCTCTCCCTAAGAGAGTATACCGCTGGCTGCCTCGGCCAACAGTCAGTACGGTGCCGTGACACCGGGGGATACTGACCCCCACGGTAATAGATAAGGAACTCTGGTCAGCTTTGGGTCTCGAGAAATCACAAAGAACTCAGAAGACCTATCAATTTTAAATTTTTGCCGGATACCAGGTATAACTGCGCCTGATTTGCAACGGAGGATGCAACACCATAAGGTGAAATATCCTTCAGATGATCCCTACACTTTCAGGTGGAGAATTTGGCATAGTGAAATTTTCATATATGTAAATCTTAACGTCATGAAAAAAATTAAGTGCTTATAGGTCCAGCATAGGGATGCCAAACGGGAAATCCCGGGATTTATAAGGATTTTTAATATATCAACTTTTGTGTACAAAAATGTTCGTTTTTATTGAATTTTTATACTCCATACAAAAAAAAAAATATTATTATTATTATTATTATTTTCATATAAAATTTTTTGAATTTTAAAAATTTTCAAAAAATTTTATATGAAAATTTTCTCAACGCAATGTGAAGTGAACAACAAAATTACCCCCTTTATTTCAGTTGTATTTTTTATTTTTATAATTCTTATTTTTCTTTTTTAAAAATATATGTTATATATATATAACACCTTTTGCAAATTCATAAATAAATAAAAAGTGTTGTTTATTTTAAAAAAAATTCCGAAAAATCCCGGAATTTCGGGATCGGGATTTCAAAATCCCGAATCCCGGAATTTTCTAAAATCAATCCCGATTGGCATCCCCAGTCCAACATTGACCATAGGACCCAAATGAGGCTAATCAGGAGTATAAAGAAGCATATGCTTGAGCTGCCTGGCTATATTTTTTGTTTTTATTTTATATTATAAATAATTACGTAAAGCTATGAAAAACAATTGCCTATTTTTGTTAAATATCGGCTTAAGTCTCTTGGACTGAATATACATATGAAATGACTTTTTTAATTTTTTATTATAAAACTTTCCATAAATTCAGACTAGATTCACGGCAGAGTTAAAGTTAAAAATATTTTAGTTGAAGAACGCTACTCTAAACGTTATTCGATGGTATTAACTATAAACGAAAAATTAAAATAAAATTCATCATTTTAATATTTTTCTGAGTGTATGCATATATGCACGTTTATTTAGAGAATTTTAAGTATATATTTCTTATTCTTGTAAACATATAAACATTTACATATGTATGTTTATATTCGTGTATGTGCATTATGTGGTTTTGTTACCAGCATCTCTTTTGTGGTTACCAAATGAAATTTCTTGTTAAATATTTTACTTGTAAGTGCTAAAGAAATCAAAAGCTTCTAAAGCATAAGAAATGTGTGTGTGTGTGTGTGAGAGAGTTGCATTCAAACAAAATTTAATAAAAGTTTTTTTTTATCAGAATTACGAAAATATATGGGGCATTCCAAGTCAAATCGGACAGTTTGGAGAAAAATATTTTTTGTTTTCCTTTATTTGTTACTGTGTTGATGTTCCTTTTCAACAGTATATTTCAGAAAATTTTCAGATTATTTTGACTAATGGTTACCATCAGTGTTGCCAAAATTTGGTGGCCAAAAATGGCTAAATTTACGGAAAAAATGGCTAAAAAAATTCAGTAACAAACCAGAAATAATTCATCTAAAGTTGTTTACGACAAAATTATGAGTTAAGATCAATTTGGTAAATAAAAATAAAAAAAATTAATATTAAAAATTAAATCATTGAAAAATTCGATGTCGTTATTGTGCATCTCATAGGAATCACTCATTAGTTTCAAATAATCATTAGCTTTAAATAATTTGAAGGTAAATCATAATCACGACAACATTTACCCAACCTTTTGAGTCCAGATCTACAATAAAAAACAAGTAAGAAAGTATAGTTGGTTAAACCCGACTTTATGATACTCTACACCACATTAGAAACTTAGTACCAAATTTTATCAAATAATCTCTAAATTGCGACCTGTATTTTGCGCACAAAGTTTACATGGACAGCCAGCCGGCCGGACAAACATCGCTAATTCGACTTAGAAAGTGGTTCTGAGTTAATCGGTATACGTAAAGGTGGGTTAAGAACCAATATATTAAGCTGTTACAGACATCGGCACAAACGCATAGTACCATCTCCACTATTGCAGTGGTGGTATAACTATTGTATTGTTATGGTAAAAATATTTACCTTAATTGATAAAATCGAATTAACGGTTGCTTAATGTAACCTATTTCTCAAATTACTTTTAACGATGTTTACTTGGCTAAACACCCTCTCTACTTCATCATTAGACCATGGAAGTGAGAGCAACTTTATAGTCAATTCTGAAATTTCTAAAACTATTTTGTTACCGCCTGCATCCCTTTATTGAAACACTTGCAACCAGAAAGAAACAGCGATGTTTGTGTTGATCCATTTTATAGATTTAATAGTGGAATACTGTTCAACATTTGTAAAAGTTGTGATTTAAATTATAGGCGTTTTAATTGTTCAAAATGTTTATTTTACTTTTAAAAATTTTTATAATAAAAATTATTCTTTTAAATGAAAAACGGCAAAAAAAATTTTAAGGCTAAACAAGTTGAAAAATGGCTAAAAAAAAATGGCTAATGGCTAAACAAGGGCAAAAATGGCTAAATCTAGCCACTAAATGGCTAAATTGGCAACACTGGTTACCATAGATGGGGGTAGTGCACCCATTTTGCAGTTTTAACTCACACTAAGTGATAAAGAAAAAATATTGCAATCACTTTTTTGATGTTGAGTGATGAATTGGAAATTTGCAGCCTCTCTAAATATGAGTGATAGTGATGTTAGAAAATTTTGCAGTCAAAAAAAAAAATAGTTTGATTTAAAAAAAAGCAATCATCAGTTTATTGCAACTTTTTTTTTCTTCACTCATTTCAGTGCAACTAAAATTGTTGTACTAAATTTAAAATCAAAAACTTGTTTTTTCATTATTGAAGCCAATAATTATACCGTTAATGACAAAATTTCATTTTGTTTAATTTTTTTTGCTCAGGCATAACCTCAAAAGAAATCAAAAACCATGCACATGCAAAGTTAAATTTTTTAAATTTTATTATTATTATTATTATTATTATTATGTCCTGTGGTTCCTATAAGGAACAAAGGGCCACCACAAACTGATTCCATTCAGTTCTATGCAATGCTTTATGCTTAATTTTACTCCAAGTAAGACCACTTTGAGTAATCTCGCATTCCAGTTGGCGCCTCCATGTGTGCAATGACGGCCTCTTCTTCTTGTACTACCCTGGGGTGTCCAGTCGATGGCGGCTTTTGCTATATCTCCTGTGGGCCTGCGTATGGGCAATCCAACGCTATTTGCGATTAAGGATTTCAATCTGGATTGGCTGTTTATTAGTTATACTCCATAGCTGTACGTTTGATATTGTTGCAGGCCAGAATATTCGAAGAATTCTTCGTAAGCAGAGATTGACAAACACCTGCACAGCATTTGTAACACGTGGCAATGCATTCCACGTCTCGCTGGCATATGGGAGCACGGATTTCACACAGGTGTTGAACAAATGTATCTTGGTGTTTAAAGAGATTGTTGATTTCCATATATTATTTAAAATGCCGAATGCTTGATTGGCTTTAGATATTCGGTATGCCACATCATTGCTAGATCCGCCAGTGTTTGTAATTATTCTACCAAGGTAGCAGAAAGATGTTACATCGTCTAGTTCTACGTTGCGTATTTTAAACTTGTTAAAGTTAATAGTATTATATCGCATGCTTTTGCTCTTGGTGGTTTTTATCTTAAGACCGGCCTTTGCGGCCTCAATCTCTATAGACTTAAGTTTCGCCACCATATCTCTGTGGCTATGTGACAGCAAGCCGATGTCATCTGCATATTCGAGGCATTCAAGGCGTTTATTTAGTACCCATCTTATTCCTCTGCAAGCTCGAGTTGCATTTCGTATAATAACGTCAAGCACAATATTGAACAGCAATGGCGAAGCGGTTGCTTAGGGCATTGTCATGCACTACTCGGCAGCAAACATCCTTATATAGCGATTGGATAAGACTTATAAGTCTTGGTGGAACACCCTTGCAAGCAAGGGCGGTCCATATCGCATCGTGCCTTAAGGTATCGAAAGCCTTCTTGAAGTCGATAAAGACCATATACAGAGGTGATTCCCACTCGTTAGACTGTTCTGCAATCATCCGCAATGTGTTGATTTGATCAGTGCAAGACTTCTGTGGACGGAACCCAGCTAGCTCATGCCGGAGTTCCGGCAATATAGCCTGGGACAATCTTTTGTTTATAATGTGTGCTATGATTTTGTTTACTACACTAAGAATGGTTATACCTCTCCAATTTTGCCATTCTGTAAGGTCTCCTTTTTAGGGATATTAACGATAATACCTTCTTTGAGCTGGGGATGCAATTCGTTTGTGGCCCAGAATGTTTGGATTAGTTGCAGTAGAAAGGATGATGACGTTTGGCTGTCCACTTTGAGCATTTCAGGTGCTATGTGATCTGCTCCAGAAGCTTTATTTGATTTTAAAGATGAGACAGCGCTTAATATTTCGTCAAATTCGGGAGCCTCAGTCGGAATATCTTGTCTTACATAATGGTGGGTACAAGTACATAAGTTTACGGCAGCAAAGGATGGATTGGACAGCAAGCTGGAATAGTGTTGTCTCCATATTTCAAGTTGTTCAGTCCGGAGTGTTGTCAGCACTCCCTTTTTGTTCCATGGCTTTTTGCGTGGTATTTTATAACCAATATGCACTCTGGCGGCGTCCTCAAAATGTGCTTGGATATTTGGCCATTCAACAATAAGCTCTTCGATGTAGTTAAGTCTATTTGCAGGAATTAAAAGGTTTCTCACATCGTATTTCTTCGTTGCTGTTTCAGGTCTTCGGATTGCAGCGACCTTGATAGGAATAGAGGCGATTAAAAGGTGGTGGACGGAAGAGCAGTCCGCGCCACTTTTAACCCATACGTCGAGAAGGCTTCTGCGCCAAGTTTTGCTGATAGCAATATGGTCGATCTGGTTTTCCGTCGCGCCATCTGGTGATACCCAGGTAGCCTTGTGCACAGCACTGTGGGGGAGTAACGTACCCCCGTACCACAAGGTTGTCGTTGTTGCACATTTCAGTAAACAGCCGTCCATTCTCCTTCATCCTTCCGATGCCATGTTACCCATTATCCTCTCACGGCCTTTGTTGTCGGGACCCAGCTGAGCATTTACTTCACCCATTAGTAGCACTATGTTGCCTCGTGGTATTGTGGATAGAACTTGGCTTAGATGACTGTAAAAGTTGTCCTTTTCTGTAGGATCAGATACCTCAGTAGGTGCGTAACATTGCACGCATGTAAGGTTCCTAGCCCTAGTTCGGAAATTCGCAAGAATTATTCTATCCCCGCAGGGCTTCCAGTAAATCAGGGCATGTCGGGCCCCTCTGAACAATAATATGCCGACACCATTCGGCTTCGGTTGGTGTTCTGGCTTGCCAGAGTACAGAAGTGTAAGGTTATCTGGGGTTTTATATTCGCCTGTTCCTGGCCATCTGGTTTCGCACAGTCCTAGGAGAAGCAGATTGTATTTTATGAATTCTCTTGACACTTGGGCCAGTTTGAAGGATCAAGAAGTGTGCGCACGTTCCAAGTTCCGATTCTCGTAGTCCTTTTCATGCTAAATGTCGTCATCGTAGGGATCTGTTGGTTTATATTATTTGTTGTGGTTTCTGTAATCGTTGATGTTTAGGATGGGTGACTGATTGGGAATCCACATCCGATCGCAGTGTTGGGGCTGCCAACAGCCTCTGGGCAGGCTAAACGCCTTGCGGCTAATGCTGCAACGCTGAGTTTCAGTGACACCTACTTACCTGAGACGCAACGGTTTTGGCATGCCATTCAGGTTACTCAGCAAAGCAATCGCCTTCGCACTTTAGCTGTTGGCAGGATTGGAAGTCTGTTCGACATTACCAGGGGATACTTGACCAATTGCCGGAAGTATGCGCTGCTTGGGAAATTCGGTAAAGGAATCACTTCTGGCTATTCCCAAGTGATTAGCAATCAGAGAGCTTTCCACCTTTGCGAAAGACCCCATTTTAAATTTAAGTGAGACAATATTTGTATGCAGCTTTTTTGATTGCAACGTAATTTTCTTATAATGCGATTTTTTTAATACTGGATATCTCTGTAACCATAAGCCAAAAAAATTTGCTGAAATATGCTGTTGAGAAGGAACATCAGCACAGTAAAAAAATAAAGGAAATCAAACAATATTTTTCTCCAAACTGTCCGATTTGACTTGGATTGCCCCATATAGAATATTTATAAAAAAAGGATTATTTATGCAACATGAAAAACAAACAAAAAATCTAGTTGTTCCTTTTTTGCATTTGACATATAAAGCAAATTAAATAAGACAGGCGACAGATTTAGACAAGCCAGCAGACCGACTTGAAAAAATAATAATCAGTTTTTGAAACTTTTTTGTTGAGCTAAAATTCATTATTGCAGAATTAGTTAGGATATTCCAACAAGGACATGACAAAATTTAAATCATTTCGGAGGCTTCAGATATTAAATGAATCTGATCTTCATAACGGCAAAAATTTCCACAACTGTGTTTTTATAAGTAGAAAATATCTACTTAAGCACCTACAGTGCTGGCCCAATCTCAAAGGGGTCTAAACTACTGGATGACAAACAATGCGTTTGGCAAATAGTGCCTAAGTGTGAGAACAACCAATTTTGAAATTTTGAATTTTTAAGGGCTAGTTACACGGTAATACAATGTATTACCACTTTGTAAAATCAAAATAATATGAAATTCTCGCCGTGTTCAAAAGACTGACGCCAAGGGTATCATATAGGTCATCCGTGATCTCAAATGTCTTGTCAATCTCGAACTCTACCAAATTCGAAGTATTGTCTGCACTAATTGCTCCTGAGAATTTAAAACCAAAAGTTGGACTGCTTCCCTTCATTTTTTTTTTTTTTTTTTTTTTTTTTTTTTTTTGGGTAGGCGGAAAGGGTTCTTTATTCCGTTTGTAATTTCCACAATTTTTATCGTAGACCCTTTCCCTTACCTGGTAAGTTAGCAAGTAACGTTGAAGACATATTAACACTACTTATTTTTCGGCTGAATAAATACTTTTTTGTTCGAGTGGTCCAAGACTTCATTCAGTACTTACAATACCCTTAATAGAAACCAAAAAAAAAAAATTAGTTTTATTTAGTTAGTTAGTAGAAAAAAGTTTAAACAAAAAGAGGAATTTTAGCATGATACATTTTGCAACCATTTATATAATAGTTATTCAACTGATTACACCATGCAACAAATGGGAAGTTTTTTTTCCCTGAATAACCTGAATAACGAAAATTTGAGATTTTTGAAGAGGCTGCTCCATACATCTTGTCGTAACTTTGGAACGACGCCCTCAATTTTTTTATGCAATACGTGAAAAAAATTTTATTACACCAGATTTATTCCTTTTGAAGTTATTGAGGCCGTAATGGCAAAAAATAAATATATTTTTTGTTTTTTTTTTTATAAAACTTTTGAATTCAAAAAATTCATAAAAAATTGAAATGAACAAATACCTGCCAGTTTTAGTACTTAAGCTCAAAGCTGCATGTATTAGAAGTAAAATAAATTTTATTTCATAAAAATCCATGGAAAAATTCCTGCTTTATCCCCGATAAATTAAAAGTACCTAGTTTTGCCCTTTTTTTATCGCAAATTTGTGTGGAGCAACATGTTATTTTGCGCATGTTGCGATAAAAAAGTTCAAAACTAGGTACTTTCAGTTTATCGGGAATAAAACCGGAATTTGTCCATGGATTTTCATGAAATAAAATTTATTTAACTTCCAATACATGCAGCTTTGAGCATAAGTACTTAAACTGGCAGGTTTTTGTTCATTTAAATTTTTTATGAATTTTTTGAATGCAAAAATTTTATAAAAAAACAAAAAGAAATATTTTTTTTGCCACTTCGGCCTCAATAACTCCAAAAATAATGGCTAAATCAAAAAACACTTAAATCTGTTGTAATTTAAATTTTTGTTGACGTATTGCATAACAAAATCAAGAGCGTCGTTCCAAAGTAACGACAACATGTATGGAGCAGCCTCTTAAAAAATCTCAAATTTTAGAAAAAAATTTAAAAAAAAAAACACCATAGAATTTTAAATAATGATGATTTAGGCAGTAAGGTGACTATAGCGGATCAAAAAAAAACATAGTGGCTATTTAGGAAAAAAAATGTCCCATTTGTTGCAAAGTGTAATCAGTAGTGAAAATAAAACAAGTAAAGAGTAGTTACTGAGGTCATTACTAGAAAGTTCTTATTGAGGTTTTCCCAATAATGACAATTGTTATTTCAACTACTTACCAGGCAACTTATTACAAAAATTCAAAAAGTTATTCCTGGGAGGTAGCGAACTGGATTTAACAAAGTCCTATTGTCTATGTGTGGGTTGAAATGGGGGTTTCAAAGACGCCACAAATGACGGAAACCAGTTTGTAACATACTTGTATCAGATATTGTCCGGATAAGATATGAGTACAAAACTACGAAAACATCTAACTTTTACCCACAAATATCTAATTTTTACTCAAAATCCTTTACATCTCTCAAGTCCTCTTATAAAATATAAACTTTATGTTTTTAGTGGCACCTTAAGAGCACTGAATTTGACGCAGATATTTCTTACGTATAAAGTGAAGTAAATGTTAAGAATAGTCCGAATCGGTCTACAATTTCAACTGGTCCCACTACAAGTGTCCTCGCAAATTAAGGGTTATTAGGGTCTATATAATACAATTTGCTTTTCTATACTAAAGTGAAGAATATATACGATTTGTCATAGCCGAATATAGCAGTTTTACTTGTTTTCCCCGTTTGCTTGATCCGCAAATAACGAAATACAAATTTACAGAAACATTTTCGCTAACGCAAACAATTCGCCTTATTTGTTATATTTGCTTATAATTGAAACCAATTTGAAGAAGTTTAAAAAGTTATAAGTTAAATACCATGAAAACCATAAAATTTGCATTTTTAACTGGTGGTACTATGCAAATTATTGGTTTGAATAGTCGTTAATCTCTTTCCACTCCTGCAATAATTTAAAATTTCGCTTTCGCTTAATTGATATTCGCAACCTCCCTAGAAAATTAAAAATAAAAGTTAAAAATTTGTTTTTTGGAAAAGCACTGAACATTAAATATAAATATTTCTTAATTTTTTTTTTACTTCACCTCGTTTGTTTTAGAGAAAAGGTTAAAATTGAATAAGATCCAAAACTGTTGGTGTATATATTTTTTGTACTAACACCAATTAGCGTATTTGGCAGAGTAGAAAACAAAAATAAATTTTAAAGAAAATGAAATTAAAAAAATAAAACAAAGAAATAAAGTGGAATTAAAAAAATTTATAAAAAAAAAATGTTTAATGGCTCCATCCTTGATTTTAATATAGTTAAAAGGTAATTTGTTTGTCGGCGGTGCTGAAACTTAAACACCCTTCACCAATTTGTATACCCTTTACCGAACGTACAAGGGCGTTTGTTATTTCTACAATATTGATCTTAGACCATACAAAGTATAACAAGTTAGAGTGCTATACTCGGTATGATGTTATTATTATCTTAAACTGTGACGATTTGTTATTAATTATGGTTTTAGGCGACTAAACTGTTTTCCGGTAGTAGGGTTTATATGGGGCTAAGGGTAAATTATGGACGGATCTTCACGAAATTTAACAGCGCGATTTCCAAACAAATTTATGCAAAATCTTATCTCATTCCGTGCCTTGTTCCAGCATTTATGTTATTTTTTGTAACAAAATTATCAATCTTTTTAGGTGGTGGTTCCACATTTTGATTCATAGCTCTGGTCCTACGGAACCGATTTTACTGGATTTCAATCCCAAACTGCTTAGGATAATAACAAGCAATTTTGCACCAAGTTTGTTCATTTCTTTTGAGTTGTTCGAAAGTGAGCGTGTTTTCAACAGACGGACAGACGGACAGACAGACGGACATGACTAAATCGACTTAGAATTACTCAAGGACCGAGAATATATATACTTTATGGCGTCTGAGATGAATAATAAAAAAGTTTCACACGGAATGACAAACTTAATATACCCTCTTCACAACTAATTGTGGTGGAGGGTATAAAAATGTTGGGTACTAAAGAGTAGCGAAGTAAATTTAACGATATCCGTCTGCTGTTGAAATGGGTTTGCCGATTATCCCAGGTACTATGGGGATAGGTTGTTATATTTTTCTGTCACATCTAATCCTCTAAATTTTGCTATTGAAATTCTGTTAGATCGGTCCTTAAATGGCTGAGATATGAGCAAAAAGCGCGATTGCCTCGAATTTATTTCATAAAATCCCATGTTGTGGTTCTTTTTGTATACCCATCGACGAAAGTAACAAGGTACTACATAGCTGTGGCATTTTGACAAAACATCTTAATTCAAATTTAAAAAGTTGAAAAAAACGTTGTTAATCGTACGAATTTTCATTCAAAAAACATTTTTGCTTACGTTTTTAAAATTTTGTATTATAAACGAAATTTTTCTTTAATTTCGGTTTATTTTATTATTTAATAAAAATTATTTTCTCAACGAGTGTTTTTTATAAACTTGTTTGCTATCTTATCGCGACTTAAGGTGTTTTGTCAAAATGCCACAGATATACATAAATACCTTATATAAGCTGTTTTTTTTTTATTTTTTTAAGGTCTATACTTTTTTTCAGATCAAGTCAAAATTTCATCAAATACAAACATGCATAGCGCAGTTGATTTAACGATGTCCGTCTGTCCGTCTGTTTTCTTTATATCTGGAGAACGGCAAGAGCCAAAGTTTCCAAATAAGGATAAGGATCTTGGTTATCAATACAAAACATCAAACGAAATGTGGGCGGGATTTGATAAGCCGACGTTGCAAAAAATAGATATATTTATATCATAAGAACGGCATTCCTATAACTTTCTGTTCCTATTGCACCATGGTGAAGGCCATATTAGATTCGGCATAGCTGAAGGATATTGAAAGATATCTTGACAAACGCATGCAAAATTCAACTCCTCAAATAAGGCTAGCAGGCAAACGAATTTCTTTATTATACCCATGTCTTTCCGTGTGACATCATAAAGTACGTACATACATACATTCTGGGTTTTCGATCACTTCTAAGTCGATTTAGATTTTTCCGTCTGTCTGTCTATCCGACTGCTTAAAACATACTCATTTCCAAAAACCTCATCAGAAACCAGCAATGTTTGTGTCAAATCTAGTTTCTGAGCCATTAACCCAATTGTGGAAAAATTTCCCCAAAAAATGTTATTTTTGCTACAAAAACTAACATAATTTGGTGACCGATTCTCAATAAATTTTTAACCAATTTGTTTAACATGACTTGAAATTCTATTAAATTCGTGATGATCGGTTCATAATTTACTGCAGCCCCATATAAAGCCCACTTTCGGAAAACACAAGTAAGACGGATTGGCATTGAGTTATCTCGACATTTGTCCACTTTACAATTTCAGCAACGATATCTCCTGCTATAAACTGTTTAGAACAATCAAGAGGATCAGTTACATTTTTGCATTGACGTGTTGGTCCTCGGCTTTTGTGGACAATGTTAAGTCCATAAGGATGTGTCGTACCTTTGATAGATGACAATTTATGACCGTTTTTTCCGCGAAGTATAGTTTTATCACATGTAATAATCTTGGATTTTGCTGTCAAAATATTAAGCGGAATGTCTGTCATCTTCATCTACGTCACTTGCTTCGTCTGATGAGGAGGTTCTTGCAACGGACTCATATTGATCGACTTCTGTGTCAGTACCTATTTCACAAAGATCGCTTTCCAAGTCATCGTTGTTGTCAGTCCACGACAGAAACGGTTCAATTTGTTTATCTGTTAGAGATCGCTGATCAGAGATCTTAGAAAAAGACGAAAATTTTGCGTCCAAGAAATATACACCATTAAACCTAAAAGTTACACAAACTTCATCTTTCGTCATTTTGAATACGGCAAAAAAAATAAAAGCGAAAAAACAAACACTTACAATGAGCGCAGTTCGCTGCACGTCTTTATCCAAAAACAGCTTGCAAGCGACTAGCGCTATAAAACAAATTATACCAAAAGAAAAAGAAAACAGTTTTTAACTTAAAAAATCTCGCGTCGTCATTTTGACGAAGGATGATGGTGCAGGGCTAAGCATGCCAAAAACTTGAATGCATAATAATATTGTAATAAACAAAAACACACTCAGCCGAATTCCGCAAGGTCGGCCCCTTTCGGAAAATACTGCCATAGTTTCGTACGATTTTAAATCAAACTGACAAATTTCGAAAAGTTCGGCCCCATATAAAGCTCATTCTCAGATAACGCTAACACCTTTACTAATAATGCTTTTTTAGTAAAAGTCGTTCTTTCTAGTTTTATTAAACTGAAAATCACGCTACTTTTTTTGTAAGGATTGGTCCATAACTTACCATCGGCCTTATAAAAATCGTATTTTTGAAAAGAGTAGAGAGAGTATGTAGTGATTTTACTTGTTCTACGCCTAAAACCGCAACGAATTTTTACAATGCGAGTTCAGTGCTTATTAACATTGATTTATAATTTTAACATTTAATGCCCAATGCTGAAATACTCGTACTTTGGGTGGAGAGTATCAAATACTTAGCACAATCGAATGTAGCGCTTTTACTTGTTCTTTTTTTAGTATTTATAAACTGGCAGTCAGTAGCATTTATTGTCAAGAAAAAAACTTAAATTTGGTTGGAAAACCTTAGAAAGAACTTTTCCAAATTTCTAGTCTAATAATTGAAACATATTTTACCAATAATTTTAACTTTATTATAAGTCCTACCTACCATAGACAAGAATATAGAAGAAGCCCATCATATACAATAATAATTCTAGTTGTTACTCACGGATTGATAAGCTGATTTATTACTTCCGATGGTAGAGGTTGTAACAGTGTTGCTACTAAGTACAAACACAACTAAAGCTGCTGTTGGTGTAAAAGTAATTAAAAACATATTAGTCCCAAAAAGAAACTAATGGAAGCAAATAACAATAACAAACACACCTACGCGTTCATACAAAGTTACTTGTACTAAAATAGTAAAAGTTTCCTAGAAATATACATTTTATATGGACCCACAAAAAAATGCAAACTAAAAAAACTAAAACTTTTTTTAAAACACATTCACACTAAATCTAGTGACTTTTGCAAAAAAAAAAAAAAAAAAAAAAAAAAAAAATAGTTTTTAATTTGTATATTTTTTTTTGCAACTTCTTTTATTTACTCACTCTCTTATTTCTCTTTTTTCTACTATTTTTCATACAATCAATTTAATTTATTAATGCACAACGATGACTTCTATTGCTGCTGGCCCTTGCAATATAAAAAACAACAACAAAATTGTCCTGAAATGTATCCCTCGCACCATAATGTCTGTGTTGGCTCTCGCTTTTAAACGGATGTGCTCAATTATGTATGGTCCTGCAAATATGTAAAAAAAATAAAAATAAAAACAACAGAATGGTGGCGCCAAAGACGGTTTGGATATGAATATTGGACCGGCTTGGCAGAAAGGTTATACCGGCAAGGGTGTAGTTGTTTCCATATTAGACGATGGCATACAAACAAATCATCCTGACCTTGCTCAAAACTATGTAAGTATAGAATAATTATTCTTGAAAATGTTTTTATTTACTTTTCATTTTTTATTTTTTTTTTGGATTGCATAAGAAAACAAAACTAAAAACTACTTCGGTATTATTAAATATAGTTTTCAGAAGTAAAAGCGGAAAACAATTTAGAAAAAAAATTTAACTACAAAAAGAAAACAGCAAAATGAAGTGCTCTGAAAAAAATTAGTTTTATAAAGTAAAATTAAATTGATTAAATATTTTTCTCTCTAAGAAATTTAAGATTAAATAAAGAAGGAAGGCAGTATAAATGAAAACTATTTAATAAAAGAGCTTTTAGTCATTAAAATATTCACGCTTATCATGAATATATAGTGAACAGTTTGTTTCTTAAAAATTTTGCTTCTCCCAATAAATTTTTTCATGGGAAAGGGAACAAATTTCTCATGGTATGTGAAGGTAAATTTATTGACGAACAAATTGGTCTTAATGGAAAATTGTCCTTATGAATTTTTGAAAATCCATAAGGGTTCCAGAAAATTAACAATAGTTTTCTTGAAGAACTTTTTAAATTGAATAAGATAACATCAGTAGATAAAAACAGACTAATGCCCAATTTTTTGGATTGATGTTAAAACACATTTAAGTGTAAAATCGTTTTAAATACAAAATTATTTGCTTCACTAAACACTTAAATAAAACTTAATTCACCGATGTGGTACATTTAAATTAATTTTAAGTTTCCATTGGAAAAACCTAGCAAGGTGGTCTTAATTTTAAACCAATGCAGCAACAACAGGCAAAGCATTAGCAAACAACTGTTTTTGGAGGCCACCTTGTAAATAAATACACTTTTTTTATTTTATTTTTTTGCATTTAGAAGTGCTATCATAATAACATAAGACTTTTTAAAGAAAACTCAAAAAATCAATCTGTATTTAAATACGATTTAAGTTTATATAAAAATTTAATTAACATAGATTTAAATAATATCCTGAAAATTGGGCATAAGAACTTTCGTAGACGTAGCACCAATATTATATGGATTACCAAAAGTTCATAAGGACAATTTTTTATTAAGACTACTTTGTGTGTCAATAAATTAACCTTTACATAATTGTTGTAGGTATATTACGAAAATACTTACGAAGATAACGAAGAATTCAAAATATAATGTTATCAATTCGGTACCAGGCTAGAAATAAAGTGGGGTTAGGTTGCCAAACAGACACGAAATGGTTTTCATGTTTGTTAATATAATTTTAAGAAGATTGGACAATTATACATTAAAACAGATATGTTTGGAAAGACATCGTGAAAATGCAAAAGGTTAGCTTGCCTAACGCTGGTTTATAAAAAAAAGTTGATTTTTGCTAAGTTAGGTACTGTTAGGTTAAGAGGGATTATGCGCGTATATTGTGAATCCCTTAAATATATAAGAAGAAGACAGAGAGAAGAAAAGAAGCCAATAATTGATATGTAGAGTTAAGTTAGCTAAGCTCTCTATAAAAAAATTATTTATATTCAGCACAAGAATATTTGATAAGATTTTATGTATATAAAACGCGCTTTATTATGTTATTTCTATAAAGAAAGCTCTATTTTAGGAGTTTTTACAGAAATGCTTGAAAGTTCAATAAACGTTTTATCAACAGAAATTTCAAAAAGAAAAAAAAAAACTAATAGAAATTCATTAAAATTTACTTGAAACTGAAATTCAAATGGCGTCTATCAAAAATTGCTCTTCTTCTTCTTTTATTGTTGTGCTTACTTTGCAAATAATATTGGACTACTTGATACATTTTGATCAAATGGACTACTTTCTGGACTGGTCCAATGTAATGTAAGCATGGACCATGTCATTGTTAAAACAAGAGTTTGTAGTGAAACGACATGTCTTCGTTTTTTAACGACATGTTTTCGTTTTCAAACGATTACAAAGCAATTCCCCTGGAGTATACTATGGAGTCGTTTTAAGACTTATTCTTTAAATAATAGAGCTTCATGAAGATTTACATGAAACTGAAATTAAAATGGCGTCTATCAAAAATTTATCTTCTTCTTCTTTTATTGTTGTGCTTACCCTGCAAATAATATTGGACTACTTGATCCATTTTGATCAAATGGACTACTCGCTGGACTGGTCCAATGTAATGTAAGCATGGACCATGTCATTGTAAAAAAGAGTTTGTAGTAAACGACATGTCTTCGTTTTTTAACGACATGTTTTCGTTTTTAAACGATTTCAAAGCTAATGGTGTATACGATGGAGTAGTTTTAAGACTACTTCTTTGTAATGCAAAACTGGGTAATATGGTCCTGTCCTAGGACATCAATATGTTAAATACCATGTTTTTTCCATACATTGGGGTTACCTTTGGACTGGTCCTAATCCCTTATTGGCTACATTTTACATTCGTATATGGATTAGTCGCATTATATGCAGGGTACTTAAAGTTTGAGAGTCGCCAAGACTTACTCATACCGAACTTCAGGCATTCGTTCAATTTAACATTTATTATCATTGAGTGTCATGATATTTATACATTTTAATTAGAATAATTGTTTTGTTAATATTTAGTTGAAAACATAAATAGAAAATCCTTATTATACTATATACGCCCTAAACAAGTTGCTTTTGTAACTGCAAGTTAACACAATTCTAAAATTTCAAGTGAAAATCTTTAAGTAGCAACACTGCTTAGACTATTGTCATTTGCTATCTTAAAATTGTCAAAAAATCGCTTTCTTGAAGTTTTAATTCAAAGCTAGCTTAAAAAATTGGACTGAAAGTAAAAAAATGTAAATGTGTTCGTGAAAAAGTCTTTCAAGAAATTACTTTCATGTGTAAAGGCAGTATAAAGCATTTCTGTAAATCTTCTTTCTTTATAGAAATAACATGTTACTCCGTTGGCTTTTTGAAAAAAAAAAAAAAATTTTTTTTCTTAGATAAAAAAAGAATTATACACGACTTTTTATATATTTTTCAATAGAAAAATTTCTGCAAGCTCTATTCGATAAGTTTTTTTTATAAAGTCTTAATAGAGAAAGTTCTCAGCAGAGTTTTTTATAAAAAAAATCGAGTTTTCTTTAGAAAAATTTATTACATTTGGAAAAACTCAAGATTTTTTTAAAAAAAATTGAAATGTGATTTTTAAGTAAATTTGAATTTATGAAAATTTTTTTTAAAAGTCCTATTCCTAAGACATTTTACATATTTTTACTATTACCAACCTTTAAAACTTCAAATATGTTTGCTTAAGGTGCATGTAGACGACATGTTTTTACATCTGACTTGTCAACTTTTCAAGGCACATGTAATTGTGCATGTCTGTCAAAATGGCTGTTGTACAGAAGGTTTATAATATTCGGTCACAAGCGTACATGTAATTTGCTTCTGACATTCTCTGTTTTTTTCCATAGTTGTTGCAAAAACCAAAAAAAAAAAAATTTATTTACGCCGTAAAATAGTTTAGCCAACTTAACATATTTTTGTTTTAATTCAAAGATACCAATTTAGGATATTATAATGAAACGGTTTTTATATATACATATATTTACATAAATTCTATTCAATGGTGGGATGATCATACACATCTCGTTATTGTAAAATATTATCTTCAGCCGGCTAATGATTCCGTCAATAGAGGACGCCGCTGCCGGTTTCTGCTCGGCAAAGATTACTGATTTCAGAAGGTTTCTCAGAAGAAATAGAGCACGCTCTAATTGAAATTTTGTCAGATGACTTTGCATCTGACTTCTACAGAAGCAAAGTAAAAAAGATGGGAAATTTGACATGTCAGATGACAAAAACATGTCGTGTACGGTCGCCTTTAGAAATAACACCACCAGAATCATACAAATCTTTCCTACCTTTGTTTTTTTTGTCTTTAAAGAAACAATTGGCTTTCAAATAAAAATCAATTACCTTTTAGGACAAAAAGGACCTTTTTTATTAAAAGTATCTCCGTTTCTAAAAAAAACTTCTGCAGAAAAACAGACTGGTTTGAAGAAAATTTACTTAATTTAGGTAATTTTTACCAAAATGAACCATGTGAAAAAGTTATTTTTTATGAAAAAGTACTTTTTTAAAAAAAGCAAAAGTGTTTTTTAAAGGATACCCGCCTTTTTAAATAAAATATTCTATTTAAAATATATTTCTGTGCAAATTGAGTAGGTGTCATTAACAACAAACTATTTCACAAACTATATATTTTTTTGTAAAAAATTCCTTTTTTACCAAGCAAACGTTTATTTAACAAACGTAAGCTTTAAGCTTCGTTCTCAATCAAAACAACATTTTCACTTGGTGTTCATAATAGAGCAACAATTTCTTTTGCAACCACACACATTTTGCTTTAAGAAACCGACCCTAACTAATTGTTGCTGAAGTTAAAGTAGACTCAACTTAAGTTACATTTTTAAAAAAAATTTTGTTAAATTTTTGTTCGAAAAATGAAAGGAAAATATATGAAATACTTTGGAAAGAAAAAGAGAGAATAAAAAATTCAATTGTTTTTCTGATTGTGAACAAAGCTTTAGGTTATTAAAGCTTTAATTTTCTACTAGGAGTACCTCTTTGAATTAAAGCACCATTATAAGTTACAAATAGTATCTGTTTGGCTTAAAAAGTACCTTTTAAACAACCAATTCATATTTACAACTCGCTTTCTATTCATAAAACTTTTTCCTGTATACAGCCAAACTTTGTACATATTTAATTTAGCTACATTTGTATAAAGTAATTCATTTTATTTCCAGAAAAAAAAAGTTAAAAAATTGATTTATTGCTTCTTTTCTCTCTATTAAAAAAGTATTTTTCCTATTTCAGCTTATTTCCATTTTTCTGTCATTTTATCAAATACACTTTGCCAGTTCAATATTTTTTCCGTTACGCCCTTGAAAATCAATTTTTTTCATTACTTGTTTACAAACTATGAAATTCTTATATCCTGCTGTTTCTGTCACATCCTTCATCTACATTTTCTACTTTACATACACACCCGTTCGTACTGTACAAACGTTATAGTGTATTTAGGGTGGATGGAAAGGGGGGAAATATAAATAAATAAAATGAAACTTTTATATTATTTGTTTCTTTTACGTTTTTAATCTAACAGACAGCATGATAACTTTATTTTTAATGTAAATGTGAATGCATTGCATTAAGTAGCAAAGGATGATGTTTCTCTGTTTTATCATTCATTGAGACACAGTGGAGGTAAAAACAGGCTCCTTTTTTTTGTAAAAAGTCAAAGATAATATTTTAGCAAAAAAATTGCCTTTTAGATTGGCGTTAAACATTTTTCTTAAAATACACAAGTTTATAAGCTCTCCGGACTTCACCTAATGAAACTTATTGCGGTTATAACTGACCATTAGCCTTTTGGGAAATACGCTTAAAGGCAAGGGCTCCCATACAATGACCTGTGAAGGTTGCGACAACGAGGAAGAAAAGAAGTCAACGGGACAAATTCTCTATCATTGCTCGGCATTCGAAGATCTAAGACGCAAACTGTTTGGTCGAAGAACCATTAGGAATACAACTTGTCCATTTGACATTGATTTAAATATTATCCATTCTTTCATTGAATTAACCAGCTGACAGAGTGAGAAAGTCGGCAACCAGGTAAACTAAGACCCCAAGGACACATTGAATCATATTAACTTATCGGGAACTAATTGCTACACTCACATGAGCGGTGCTTGATTTCGGCTGCCTTAAATATATATGTAGTTCGTAATATTTCAAAAATAAACATTTAATATTAATGCGTACAATTGAGCATAGTCACATTTGGACCAACACATTTACCTTAAAAATCCTTCTGTCAATATTGGTACTGATTTAAATACCGGCACCATTCTGCTTATGTTGTTTTAGTATTTAGTCCTTTATTCTTTTTTATGTTTATGTAAATGATTTCAGATATTTGTAAAAATTTCAATTTAATAACGTCAAAAACATATGTCTGCCAAATTGTTTTTATTTGTTTACTTTGTCAATACAGTAAAGAATAACTTTTAAATTAAAACAATTGTATTGCTAAGTTTAAAAAAATTTTTGCTAGAAATATAAATACTGCCAACTATTGCTGACCATTTCTCAACTTTAATCTTTTTTATGAAAAGAATTTTAATTTTGTAATATGTTGTAAAAGAAAATTAAGTTAACAAAATGTTGCCTCAACAAATAAGTTGTTTTTAAACTTCGTATATGATTTTGCCGGCAACATGTTGCGTATGGGATATACAACATATTTTGTTTTAAATAATTTATTTATTTATATTTGATTTCATTTTTGGTAATAACTGATATTTTATTGAATATAAAAATGTATATATGTGCAACATGTTGAATAAACATAAGCCGACAACGCATCGTAATTTTAGGCCCTAATTGTGTAAAACGCAACGCACTGCCAAAAATAACATTGAAAGCAAAAACAGTGTCAAAAATTTGTCCAAATTTTGTTGTTTCTTTCTTCAGAAATACATATTGCGTTTTAAAATTATCAACTCCAAAAGATATGCAGCGTTTAAAATTTAAAAATTCAATATACATTTCTATAGAATTCAACAACAGAGTTATGAAATATTTTCGATTTTGTTTTTGCTTTCAATATAATTTTTGGCGTTGCGTTGACGTTTTACAAAATTATGGCCTTAATGTTGTAGCTGATTTTATACAAAATTTTATTTCTAAATAAATAAGAATATACATAGATACTTCTGGCAACATATTGCTTGTGGTTTCGGCAACATATTGAATGCAAATGATTTATAAAATTTTTTTTTTTGTATAGTTTTGTTAAGTTAAACATAATTTCACATGGTAATAAAAGGGGAAATTGCATAAATTTTAAAAAATTATAATAAAAAATCATAAAACGAGAATGTTGCAGCAATATTTTACTTTATTAATATAAGGAACATGAATTAAGTATACATAAATTAAAAAAAAAAAGAAATTTTTATCGATTTTTTGTTTTTTAGAGAAGGAAAATATGGAATCGGAACTGATTTCGGTGACAGGTCTGAATAAATAGTTTTTTTGCATAAATTTTGATGCTATATACAACATGTTGCTAATGGCCTTTATACACTATCCCACAAAGTATTGGACTAGTCCAAACACGCGTGTAAAGAGTGTAAAAGTAACCCAAAAGTATGGAAAAGCATGGTATATTTAACATTACGATGTCGTAGGGCAGGACCATATAACCCACCTTTGGGCCACTAAGGAGTAGTTTTAAAACTACTCCATGGTATACACAAGAGAATAAGTTTTGAAGTCGTTTAAAATGAAAGCATGCATACACACATGTATAAACGACGGTTATGCTCTGTGTTGTTCTCCCATAATGTTTTTGTGGTCATTTTGAACATGCAAACACACATGTATAAACGTATTAGATATTTTGAAAAAACGCAAAAACGTCGTTAAAGAAAATAAAAGTCGGAAATGAAGATCTGTGTTTCTATTTTTTACTTTGATAACATTTCATGAAAATCTTTTAGTGAAATACGGGGATATGCACAATACATTTTTTTTTTGGAATTGAAGTGTTTGAAACGCGTTTAATTTATCTTGCAGACACACGAACAAAGATGGTGATGATGAATAGTGCATTTTGCCGTTCTCTAAACCCATTAGCGCCCAATTTTTATTTTATAGATTGTTAGCTATTTTCGAAAAATTTTATTTATTCCATATTTAATTAGTTAACGAAAGTAAATTTCAAGTGGTCCAATTTCGGCCACCGGGCGATCCTAGCAATGGGTGATTTTTTAAGAGCTATAGGAAAATTTAAAAAAAAACACATAAAATTCAGAAAAATTCATCAAATCTTTATTTGAATTGATACTACGGTCCATATAATTTAATGTTTGTAGATTATTTCATGCAAATGTTGACCGTGACTGCGCCTCAAATGGTCCATCCGCTTAGTCCAATTTTGGCATACTCTTTCCAACATTTCGGCCGGTATCTCATGAATAAATGCTTCAATGTTGTCTTCCATTGCGTCAATTGAAGCGGGCATGTGTGTATAGACATGAGCTTTAACATAGCCCGACAAAAAATTGTCTAAAGGCGTTAAATCTTAGGATCTAGGCGGCCAATTTACCGGTCCCGAACGTGAATTAAATGTTCACAGAACTCGCCTCTCAATAAGTCCATTGTTAAGCGTGCTGTGTGGCATGTGGCACCGTCTTGTTGAAACCACATGTCATGCAAGTCAAGCTCTTGCATTTTGGGCAAAAAAAAAATTGGATATCATCTCACGGTAGCGCTCACCATTCACAGTTACGCTACGATTCGCATTCACCATTCACAGTTACGTTACGATTCGCATCATCTTTGAAGAAGTACGGTCCAATAATGCCACCAGCCCGTAAACTGTGACTTTTTCTGGATGCATTGGTAGCTCTTGCAATGCTTCTGGCTGATCTTCACTCCAACATCAACAGTTCTGCTTATTAACGTACTCATTGAGCCAAAAATGAGCTTCATCGCTGAACACAAGAAGCGCGCGATGAACTTTCCTAACAGAGCACGCATTTTGATAATAATATTCAATAATTTGCAAGCGTTGTTCGTTTGTAAGACGATTCATGGTTAAATTATAGACCAAACTGAAGATGTTTGACAGTGAAACAAAACATGAAACGTGCGTCAGCTCTTTAAACCATTGTTGCCAAAAAGATAATAGCTAAAAAATCACCCGATATATATAAATAGTCGTATTTTAAAAGATTTTATTATTCGTGCTTAATTCCCAGTTTTTATTCTTGATAGAAACACTTGAAATTTTTTTGATGGGATAAGCTATTCCTATGCGCATTTCATTGGTTGCTAAGGCCAGATCAACAGGAAACTTCATCCATAAAGATTTTAGAAAAACTAAAGATATTAAACCAAATAAAACTGTTAAATGCATAAGAATAATAAGCAACAGTTCTTCTTGTAACAGTATCAAAGTTTAAACAAAAGCATCAACAATAAACAGTGAGTTTATCTCATCTTACATTCCCCACTACAATTGATTAGAATTCTCCCAACATTAATTGTAGTTGTAAGTAGGTAAAGTAAAACAAAATGAAAACAAAAACAAATTTCAAATACATGATTGCCAATTAAGTTTTTTCAGGCCGTGCACTGCCAGTTTATTATCAAACTAATTTTTGGGAATACAAAATTTTAATTTTTAAAGTATTTATTATTCGTGCTTAATTCCCAGTTTTTATTCTTGATAAAAACACTTGAAATTTATAGTTGATGGGATAAGCTATTCCTATGCGCATTTTACTGGTTGCTTAGGCCAAATCATCAGGAAACTTCATCCATAAAGATTTTAGAAAAATCAGTTTCCTGATGATCTGGCATAAGCAACCAGTGAAATGCGCATAGGAATAGCTTATCCCAGCAACAATAAATTTCAAGTGTTTTTATCAAGAATAAAAACTGGGAATTAAGCACGAATAATAGAATCTTTTAAAATTAAAATTTTGTATTCCCAAAAATTATTTTGATAATAGTCGTATATATAAAAATTAAATAATTTTTTATATAAAAACATTTTATATAGAAACATTTAAAAAATAACGTAGTGCAAAAGATGTAATAATCCAGTGTTTCAATTTTGAACTACTTAAGTTCCTTAAATTATAATGAAGTTCTAGCAACATGTTGCTAATAACTCTTAATACGAATTTTTTTTATTTATTTATTTATAGATATCTAAAGTTTTTATTATGGCCCATTACTTTTAGCACCATACTGTACTTAGTAGTCATTTAACTTTTTCCAATTTAAATGCTCTTCAGAAACAACTTACACACACACTACCATTCTTCATTATACAAGGAAATCTATGGAAAAAGATCTTTGATTGTCCATTTTTTACAGCTTAAAAAATAATAAAAGTATACATCCTCTTTAAAAATACAAGAAAAGGACTTTACTAGTAACACAAAAATCCAGATAATTCCCTCACGTGGGAGTTCATCATATTGTCAAGAATTTTCCTCTCTATCTTCTTTCTATTTTTCCCACTCTCTATTACAAATGTCCTAGAAATGGTTCAGTGTTGCCATTTTCTGGGTAATTACCCGAATTGGGTGTTATTTTAATTGTCGTGGGTAATTTAGTTAAGGTGTATAAAATATAAAAGCTCAATTTATTCCAAACCAGAATTACTGTTTGTTAACTGTAAGTTTATTGAAAAATAGTATTCAAAACTGAAAAATAGTCGGGGGGTAATTATTAAAAAAGTACTAAATTGTACTTTGGCATTTTTAAATTCTTTATTTGTAAAACTGATTTGAAAAACAGGCTTTCGTCTGAAACCATTCCATGAATTTAATTTACTAAAGAAGGCACTATAGTTTTAGGCCGGGTTTCACATCCCAGTAAAAAATGTGATCCAAAAGGAGCAGGTTTTGTGTATGAATTCATACCTTCAATCGCTTCAAACATGCTGATGGGATGCCTGATTTTTGTATGGGGTGTTCCCGGTTTGAAGGCTTATTTTCTGCTGGCAATAAGCGCTTCTTTTAACATGCAAGCAAAGCACTCCTAAAGTGCTTTTTTAGGGTCTAACTATATTAACATATTCACTTATGTTTTGCTTTTACTTGTTTAAATGCCTTTTTCCAGTCATTTTCGTATATTTGCAACCTTCTTCGTTGTCAGCACTAAAATAGCAGCTTTTTTTTTTGTATTTTTTATTCTATATCATTTACTGCTTCATAAAAGCTCTTTTATTGAAGTGCTCAAATAGCTTCTTCTTGTTCACTTAATGTTAAAGTAAAGTTTTAATAATGGAACACATTTTATAAGGCCGATAAAATTCTGCCTTTAGCTATCTGTAAGTTTTAAAAAGGGGCCTTAGAGCCTTGCCTAGATATGTATATGCCAACAAATGCTTAAGCTACAATATACAATCTATAAATACAGTATTAAGGGCCGATGTTGAATAAAACACAAATTATTTAGGAAATTATTGTCATTTCTTTTTATTATGATAATATTGGTATTGTTCAATTATGGATGTATGGTTCAGTTATGTGACCTCGGCAGCATACTAGAGGTTCTATGCCGTTAATGTGCGGAATTATCTCATCCTTTAGCTCTTGAATTGTTGCTGGCTTATCGACGACACCTTTTCTTTCAAATAACCCCAAAGAAAGATGTCCAACATGATCTTGGCGGCCAATTGACATCGCCACCACTTGAGATAACACGGCCATTGAATTTGTCGCGCAAATGACCCACTGTTTCGTTAGCTGTGTGGCAAGTGGCACCGTCCTGTTGAAACCACATATCGTCCACATCCATATCCTCCAATTCGGGACATAAGAAGTTCATTATCATCTCACGATAGCAAACATCATTCACAGTTACTGCCCGACCGGCCTCATTTTGGAAGAAATACGGCCCGATCATGTCGCCAGCACATAAACCGCACCAAACAGTCACTCTTTGGGTGCATAGGTTTTTCGACAATCACTTGGATTATCATTCGCCCAAATGCGACAATTCTACTTATTGACGAATCCACTGAGGTGAAAATGTACCTCATCACTGAATCACGAAGTGCACGATATGCATTTTGATTTGAACGCCCATTTTCATAATAAGCCTGAATAACTTTAACGCGTTGCTCAATTGTGTATCTTTCCATGGTTCAAATTGAGTTAGTCTGAAATTGAGAAATGTCAAATGAAATGCAGAAAAAAACTTGACGTTCAGTTTACATTTAACATCGGCCCTTAAAATTTAAACAGTAAGCATAATATTGACCGCTTTGAAATGAATTTTTTGTAAAAGTTTTCTATAAAATAAAACGTTTTTTCGATATCTGGTTTAATTTCATTTAAATCGGGCAATTTTTTTTTATCACAAGTGTTATTTACAAATTTTCTACTGGTTACACTTAAAAAAGGATATAAACAACAATCACTCTCACTTGCTCTATGTCTCCAGAGTATTGGCCTTAAAACCTTCTTAGCCCCTAATGTTAAGTTGTGATTTGTGTCAATAATGTTGCCTTAAATTGTCTAAGTTTTTTTTTTCGTTTCTGTAACTATGTATAACGAAATAAAAAAGGACATCCAAACATACTTTACTTTAAAAAATAAATAAAAAAAATCAGCAGGAAAAAAACAAAGAGAATGCTAAAGTATTAAGAAGAAGAAATAATGCCAAAATACCATAAAATATTGTAACATGTTTGCAATGTAAGAATATAAGAATTTATAATACTATCTTGGGAATAATATGCATCATTGACATAAACATCAACATTTTACAAAACAAAAAAAAGATCTAAATGGGAAAAAGATATTTTCAAATTGTTTACTGTTATTAGCGTATTTCTGTTGTTATTTCCATTCTGATATGATACGATTATTTTGCCATAGACTTGACTATTTTTAGCTGCAAAGGTTGAGTAGGAAGCAAGGACACTTGAGGCTTGAATTTTATTTCTACTTGTTTTCATTTGTTTTTATATAATTTGATATGTTTTGGGATGTTGGGTAAAACAATTATTAATTTTGTTTAAGACACTTAACAAAAATCTTCAACTTTTGAATAACTTTGTAATTTTTTAAATATTAAGGTATTTTCTGGTGTTTCCATACCATTTTTTATTAATTTTATTATAACGTTTTTTTTTTTTTTTTTTGTTTTTGTCACAACCTACTTATTCCAATTAATTCTGAAAGTTACTGATGAAAAATTAAAAAAAAAACTATTAACCCATTAAGGACGGATGGGTATTTAAATACCCAAAAACAGAGCCTTCGTAGAAAAATTCTGGCCAACTTCAGGTAAGAGGTATCGGAAATTGGTTTTTACAGATAGATAAAGAAAGTATAAGACTACTTAAACAAATTTTTGAAATTAAATTTTGCCCCCTTTAATTGGGTAAGTTAGCGGCCTACAAGTTAGCAATTTTTAATATTTGGAAAAAGTGAACGACAACGGCTCTGGAAAATTGGTAGAGTGGAAAATCGTAAAACCCTCTTGGTGACTTATAGCCTTAGGTGTGCTCTGCTTTAGAAAAAAATATTAGCTAAATTGGGCCAATAACGTTGACCACAGGTTTGATTCAATGAGATGGGTATTTAAATACCCACTTCGCTGTCAGAGGGTTCAAAACACATAGTTTTTTTTTTAATTTTTGGCAAGTAAAAATGCGATGTTTTATGTAAAATGAACTATTTATTAGTTAAAAATAAAGAAATTATTATCACAACTGTGGTCGATTATTGAGATAATTTTATATTTTTAATGTTTTTTGGGACACCAGCATGAATATGTGCAAAACAAGCCTTTGGGTGTAACTAAAATTTGCATTTTGTACAACCAAACTCAGTTTTGCTTCACATTGTCCAAAACGGCCAAGCTGAATAATATGGCTTATCACATGGTCAAAGCTCTCCATGCGCTTTGCCATTTCTTGTGCATTTGTGACAACTTTTTCTCTTACACTAATGCTTCAACAAAGCTCACATGAAATTAAATTGACTCATGATTGGAGATAATTCAGGTTTTCTTAGCATGCAGTGTAAATTCCTGGCATACACCATAACAGCATCCAAAGCATTAGTAAGAAGGCCTCGGCTCTTTCGTATAAAATATAAAACATTCCACATTCCCTTCTATGACAACAGAGAAGAGAAGGAGTAACATTTTTTGTTATGTTTTTTCGCACAAGCAAAAGCAAAATAATTTTGTTTGATCCCGTTACCATTCTTACGTAACTACAAAAGAAGCGAGAGCAATGAAAACGTGTGTAAAAAGATATGAGAGTGGAATAAAGCGAGCAAGCCTTGTAAAGGGCCAATGTTGAGTGTGAACCTCACCTTATTATGGCTTATTATTAATATGGGCGTTCAAATCAAAATGCACATCGTGCACTTCGTAATTCAGTGATGAGGCACATTTCCACCTCAGTGGATTCGGCAATAAGCAGAGTTGCCGCATTTGGGCGAATGATAATACAAGAGTGATTGTCGAAAAACCAATGCGATCCCAAGAGTGACTGTTTGGTGCGGCTTATGGGCTGGCGGCATCATCGGGCCGTATTTTTTCCAAAATGAGGCCGGTCTGGCAGTTACTGTGAATGGTGTTTGCTATCGTGAGATGATAACGAAATTTGTATGGCCCGAATAAAAAGATATGGATGTGGACGAATGTGGTTTCAACAAGACGGTGACATACAGCTAACGAAACAATGGCTCTTTTGCGCAACGAATTAAATGGCCGTGTTATCTCACGTGGTGGCGATGTCAATTGGCCGCCAAGATCATTTGATTTGACACCGTTTGTCTTCTTTTTTTGGGGTTATTTGACAGAAAAGGTGTACGTCGATAAGCAACAATTCAAGATGGATGAGATAATTCGGCCCATTAACGGCATAGAATCTTAATTATGCCTCAGCGTCATCGAACATTTAGACCATCGGATGGAGGTGTAGCGCAGAGGTCGCGGCGGCCATTTGGCCGATATTTTGTTCCATACATGATTGAACCATACCAATATTTTCATAATAAAAATAAATTACTTCCTAAATAATTGGTGTTTTATTCAAAATCAACATCGCCCCTTAAAATTTAACCATCCTTTTCATTCAAAAGATGGAATACAAAGGCCCTCTAGAAGGCATCCGTACTTCTTCCATTTCCCGCTGGGACAGATTCAACGTATATAGTGAAATAAGCACACAACACACCCATCAATGCATGCAATAAATGCATTTTTTAACTTTTGGTTTTCAAAAAATCTTGTGTTTTAGAACTCTTTAAGAGCGAAGTGGGTAGAAAAATACCCATGGTCTAGGGGCCAAGGTTTGACAGGTAAAAAAAAAAAAAAAACGCAATGTCAATATAAATGCCCATAATATCAAATGTGTGAAATTTCATCAAAATCGTAGCACGAAATCGGGGTTCAGTCTTTAATGGGTTAAAACTGATTGCGTAAGGGGTGGCCCAACCAAAAGGCCCGACGTTTATTGTACATATAACAAGTTTTCAAGGAATTGTCTTAATATTTTTTATTATGATAAAAGGGATCTATGACAATTTTGTATGAAACAAAATATTGGCCAAATGCTTGCATTGGTTTCGGTGGCATACTTCTATCAGATGATCCACATTTTCAATAACTCTGAGTCATAATTAAGGTTTAATGTCGTTAATGTGCCGAATTATCTCATCCTTTTGCTCTAGAATTGTTCTTGGCTTATTGACGTACAATTTTTCCTTTAAATATCCCTAAAGAATGAAGTCGAACAGTGCCAAATCACATGATCGTTGCGGATGATTAGCATCGCCACGACGTTAGATAACTCGGCTATTGAATTTCTCGCGTAAAAGAGCAATTGTTCAGTTAGCGTGTGTGTCAAGTGGCTCCATCCTGTTGGAACCACATATCGTCCAGGTCCATATCCTCAATTTCTGGCCACAAGAAGTCCGTTACCATCTCGCAATAGAGAACACCATTCACCGTAACTGATTGGCTGACCTCATTTTCGAAGAAGTACGGCCCGATGATGCCGCCAGCCCATTAACGAACTAGGCGAGCATGCACAGGTGTTTTCACATTTTCTACAGAGCCGGATGGATGAAATTTGCGCACAATTCTCCAGATTATTTGGTCGATTGTGCTGATTAAAAAATCACGAAATGCATTTTGTTTTGAACGCCTATTTTCGTAAAAGGCTTCAATAATCTTAACGCGCTGCTGAATTTTGTCCCTCCCTATGGTTGAAATTTTCAAAAGCTTAAACAAATTGAGCCAAATAGTTGGGCAAAAAAATTCACGTTAAGGTGTGACTCACAATTAACATCTTGCATTATGGTTGGATCACCCTTTATAAAGGAAAATTTGCAATTATTGTCAAAGATGCTTGGCAATTTTACTATAAAAATTAGTTTTCTTTTAAATTTTGCTGGCAATAAATTTTTTAAATAAGAGTTCAATGACGAATGTCAGTATTCAATGATGAATTTTGACCATAAAATTGCTAATTTTAAGCAAATCTTGTTTAATTTCGACGAACTTTCGGCTCGTTTCGGCCGAATTATGGTTAAAGTTAATCACATTATGATCATGTTGAACCATAATCTTGTTACCTGTAAACATTAACATTGTTAAATTCCAACCAAAGTATGTTTGCATAGTAGAATACGGTTACCCTTAACAATATTTCTTTTGCGTGATGACAAAGCCTATTAATGATTTGAAGAATATGCCCATGAATTCACCAACTCCCTGTTTAATTGTTCTATCGGATTAAAGTCCATTTACCAATAACGTATTTAGATGAAATTAAGGAAAACAAATTATTTTGTTTTATTTTTATTTATGATATCTCAAATATTACTTCCAAAAATAGCTTTAACTTCCTTAGACATCCTTCGAAAAGCTGATTTTGTAAGGAACCTCCGGTTACTCCAGGTTTGAAACTGGGGTGCTACTCAGTCGCGTCCAGGGTCCTTTATAACAATTTTCAAAAAAAAACATGCTGGTTTTTAATTTGGATTGATTGTTCTATTCTCCTCTGTTTATTTATTTACTAATCACACACCGAGAGAAAAATCATGTTTTAATATGGTCAGCTCTAACAAAATTATTTTAAAAAAAATGTTAAACAAGTTAAGTTAAATATAACCATATTTTTGTCATTGCCAACCATATTATGGTTAAATAAGTCCTCCATTAAGAAGCCACAACCATGTTATAGTTGCCCCGAATATTTTATGGTTAGAAAAAACTCAAATATGTTTAACACTTACAATAGCATGGTTGGTTTTCAACCATAGCATGTTGCACTTGAAAGAGAGGAAAATACTTCTGTTCATTTTATCACAAATTATTGTCATATTTAACCATCTTAACATCCCTACCATTCCGGAGGAAATTAAAAAGTATTCAGTCAAATCCATAGATGAACTAATGGTCCATCCCAATTATCTCGCTCAGGATCTGTTACAGTTCGAAAATCACCAGAGGCTAAAAAGAACCGACACTTTGAGCCTAGTAGGCTTTTTTTTTTAATTAATTAGATGTTGGTAATAACTAAAAAATAACAATAAGGATTAAGATTTGAATACATATTTTAATTTTCGGCAAGAAAGATTCAATCATAAAAAAATAAAATTTTTAACGATAACATGTTTAGAGGTAACCATAATATGGTTGTGGCTTCTTATGGAGGACTAATTAATCCATAATATAGTTGTCGGTGACAAAAATATGGTTCTATTAAACATAATAAACTAAAATTCTTTATTCACACTGCGCTTTTTTTGGGAGCTTCTGCTTTCTTGTGAAGCTTTAGTTGTTACCAAAGTCAGTGCCAAACCACACCTACCTTCTTACCCTCGTTTATGTTGGATGTAATCCAAGATTACACTATGGCCCTCCGATTTCTGCGTGTAGATCTCAGAAATACTCTTCACTCCTTCCAAACTTGATGTAAATAATTATGAAATTTTGGAACAGTAGTTACAAAATTGACCATAAGTCCCATAATTTTCATTTGCAACTATGGAAAATTCGGCATTTATAAATCTTCGATAATAAATCTTTGAATTCACATATCGGCTTAAAGTAACATATCGCACTGCTTCCTCCAAAGGGGTTAACTTAAAATTTATAAATTTTCAGTAGAGACAAAAACTGTTCTTTTAATATGTACTCTTATTCTACAATACAATACAATTGTATATATTTTTTTTTTTTTTTTTTTTTGGCAAAATAGTAAACAAACTGATCTAAGATTTTTACAGTGCGCAGATATGACCATCGATTTCTTGTAAAAAGTGAAAATTGAAAAATTTTGAGTTGACTCTCTTTAGAGGAAGCAGTGCGATATGGTCGAGCTTGCTACTTTGTTTCGAATTTCCTTAAGGGCTTCTTAAATATACTAAAAGCTCATTCAGTGCTGATCTCCTCTTTTAGATTAAGTGCCGTTTTGAAATTTTAAAAGTTAAATTTCTTATATCCGGAAAATTGAATAATATTTCATTTATGTATATATTTTACATATTCCTTAATTATTAAAACGTTTGTTTGCAAAATTTTCTTAAAACTATTTTTACTTTTATATGCTTCCTTTAACATGACCTAGTCTTAGATTCATCGTTTACATGTGTATGTCTTTTAAAAGCAACAACATCAATTCAATTAAGTAAAATAGCAAGTATTTGCCTTAAGGAAACAAAATAACAAAAAAAAAAAATAAAAATAAACAACAAATAATGAAAAGGAAAATAAAATAGAAACATTTTAGAATTTTAAATTAAAAAAAGTTTAATAAAATGTTAAATAAAATAGAATCGACATGTTGCATGGTAAACAGAAATATTTTTATTTCTTTTCACTTTTTAATTACTTAGTTAATGTTAATTAATTAATGTTTTACATAAAAAAAAATTATGTTCTTTAATTAAAACATTTAAAGTTTCCTTTAATGAAATGTTCAATGTCTCTGTCACATATTCAGTATAAAAGAAAACATCGTTGAAGTTCTCTTTCATCCAAAATTTTACAGTGCATAAAAAGTTTCCTTTTCTTCTGCTAACAAATTTTCAATTTATTTTCAATTAAGTCTAAAATTCTTTCAATACAACATTTTCAAAGAACACACAATGTTTTTTTCCATTTAAAAATTACACAACAGAAAATGGCTTCAGATCATATCAGAAAGAAATTCCATATTAAACTGTAGAAAGAAAGTTTATATTTCATAGAAAATTTTAAAATTTAAATGTTGATAGAATATTTTTATTCATGCTTAAACTTAAATATTGATAGCACATTTTTCATGCTTATAATTAAATATTAAAAGAACAATACCTAGTATTGTGGTAATTTTGTTGAACTATTTATGGTTTTAAATCCAAATTTTCAATATTTTTAATCAGGCTTAAATTCATGAAATTTAATTTTCATTAAATTATTATTTACCACAATACTAATTATTGTTAAAGCTAGGGCACGAGCTCTATGTGTACATTTGTCCTTCAAGTTGTGTTGAAAAAGGTCAACAAGAAAAAGAAAGACACACATGAAGAAACAAAATTGTACTTTGGACTTCAAGAAGAGTTCTTGACAAAAGTACGAAAAAACAGTGGTAAAGGAAAAACACGTAAAATCAATTAAAAATGGATAATCATTAAAAAAAAAGCAAATTTCGATCTACCAAAGGTTAAATTACAATTTGGTTTAAGGATTGATGTTTGACTATTGACGTCAGCAGTCGTCGATGGCTGCGAGTGTAAGTCGGCAAATCCCTCTGAGGAGATCGAGTGGTAGCGATCAAAACATGTCAGGGCAGGGTTGTTAGGCTTTTTTCTTCAAAAATCGTCAAAAGTTTTAACAAGATTCGTCAAAATCGTCACGAACATTTAACCAAATCATCAACAAATCGTCAAATATTTATATTTTACAAATTAGAGACAATTTATCGCATTGAGTGGTTCAAAAATATAAATTTTTAGCAAGAAATTCCATTTATTATAAAGAAAGTGATGTGGTTAAGTTTTGTTATACTTATTCATATCAGCAAGTGAGCTGAAATATTTTTATCATTTGAAAAAAAATACATAAGAAAAACTATTTTTTCACATAAACAATCTCATTTGCTATTATCTCGTGCTATTTTTAAATGATTAATTTTAAGCGCCATCACTATTGCAAATTGTTTTTACTGTTGAAGTGCTAAACCAAGGTTCTGTCGATATCAACAATTCCAAACTGATGCATTTTCTTTTCTTTGCACTCATTTTTTAACACAACTTATTATAAAGAACTAACTTCCTACTTCCTAACGCGCACCTATTCTTAGAATAACTTACCTAACAGAATTAAATGGGAATTCGCCTTTTTACACGCAAATAGAAAAATTCTTCACATATGATTATGACTTCAGCGAAAAAATTAAATCGTATGTAGCTACGCAAATCGAAATGACTAAAAAGCAAAGCGGATTTAACCAATTTTTTAAAAGCGGGCCAAATAGGACCGACGCTAATCGGGGCTCTAGTGTACATTTTTTGCTGTATCGATGGCATTCATATAATTGTAGAATTTGACTTACTAGTGCATCCAATGAAAGCCAGTTGGTTTGTGATGGGGGAAGAATTTTTTTGTTTAATTTCCATTCATTTTTGTATTTCGAAAAATTAATTTTTACGTTTTGAACTGTTCCCAATATAATTGTAAATATTTCTTCTAAGTTTTTTATTGATGCCAGAAAATCGTCATAACACTTTTACTTGGAGTAAAAAAATCGTCAATCGTCAATTTACTGTATTTTCTTAAAAAAATCGTCAAAATGACGAAAAATCGTCACATCTAACAACCCTGTGTCAGGGTAACCAGCCGCCTGGGTTAGAATCTCAGGTCAGTCAAGAGTGAATGATTATCAATAACGGTATAAATTAATTTTCATGTTGTAAAATTCCTTTCTTCAAAAAAAATAATTTAATGAAAATTACATTTCATGAACTTAAGCCTGATTAAAAATATTGAAAATTTGGATTAAAAGAACATATTTTCTATAGGAGAAACAGCTTTAAAACTTTATTTGCATTTTAAGATAAAGAATTTTAAAGAGTGTACTTATTTGGAATGAAGAAAAAATGTATACATATATTATTTTGTATACATACATTGCTGAAAACATTTACTTTTAGCAACATGTTGATTGCTACTGGTTTTTTAATAATGATTACTTTAAGCTTGTTACTCGGTGTACGCTATATAATTATAATAAATATAAATTTCTTGAACAAATTTAAAATTTTTTTTTTTCAAAACTTGCAGCTTTATAGCTTTTACATATGTTCTTAGGAACATATGCCTTTTTAACGCCCTCCACCACTAGTGTTTAATGATTTTATTCAAAGTTTGTCATTTCGTGTAAAACATTTTCAAATATTCATCTAAGAAAACATAAAGAAAATATATATATTTTGGGTCCCTGAGTAATTCTAAGGCGAGTTAGCAACGTCTGCCGTCCGTCTGTCTGTCTGTTGAAAACAAGCTCACTTTCAAAGGATTAAGAAGAAAAGGGCAATTTTCGTGGAAATTTTTTGGTATTAAAACCGAGTATAATCGGTTTAGTAGGAAACAAGTTAAACACCCGAATGTGAAATATCCTCCCTGAAAATTTATATTTTTGTAACAAAAACTAATATAAATTGGTGGCGGAATGTAATTTTATAATACTAATTGAAAAAAAAACCCCAAATTTCGTGATGATCAGTTGACATTTAACCATAAGATCCAAATATAGCTCAGACTCGAAAAACACTTTAGTGCGCTTAAAAAAAAAAGGATAATGCTATTGCAGTAAACTTTGGTATGTTATAGTCTCATAAAACTAGATATGACACTATCGAATTTTTTAAAGACCGGAACATAATTTATTATAGGTGCCAAACCAATCATAATTTTGTTATATACTTAAATTAGAGTTTGCTTAAAACCGTAAAAATGTGAGTGAAACTGCGGTTTCGGTTTTAAAATGATTAAAACCGGTCGATTTCGGTTCGGTTTTCGGTTTTGAAAATATTAAAGTTAAACTTCATACATAAAGATATATATTTTTTTGAATGTAATAAATAATTTTTTATTTGTTATACAGGTACTTTTTTAACCCTTAACTGTATACCAGGGCCTGGCATTTTTTGATTTTTTTTTGGAATTATTAAGTATATTAGAAATCAACTTTATATATTCCTCCAACGAAGTATTTATTATAAGAAAATGAGAAAAAAAAGTGTAAACAACTTGGGCATCAAAAAATGTTATGCATATTTAATATTTCCCTATTATATATGTACTGAAGTAAATAAAATCAATATGAAACGTATTAAAAAGCACACAAACTCCATACAAAACACTAGTGGTCCCAGCTAGGCCCAAGTGGTAGTTTGTGCCACACAAGCTAGGTGTCTACTTAAGAGTTAAAAAGGTAACATTTGGTCTTCTTAGTACTTATTTTGAATTTTAAGAACTTTGAAATACCTTGCCATTGTTGCAGGCTGTTATGTATTAAGTTTTTGTATATGAAGTTCGAGTATTATGTATAATTTCCAATTTATTATGTTATGTTTTTTTTGTCGGTTTCGGTTTTTAGGCATTTAAAACCGCGGTTTCGATTTCGGTTAAAACCGAACAGCAATCCCTAACTTAAATACACCTTAAACTGTAACTTTCATACAGTTTCTATAAAGGTTAATCATTTATAGATTCCTTATAAAGCCCACTCCTGAAAAATTCTTACTTTCGTTGAAGGGTATTAAAGAATTGGCACAGCCGAATAAAAAATATTTACCTGTTTTAAATAAGAAAGCAAATGAAACTTGTTTAATAAATTTTAGAGTAGGCTTGAAATATTAACTGGTTTTAGTAAAATTATCGATCATTAACAATATTTTTCATCATTATGCTGCGTTCAGCAACAAATTTTTTTCTTACAACGAAAAACTATAGTTTAATTGAACCAAAGAAATATTATCGGTATGAAACAAACCTTTTTTTTATTTAATCATGGCCTGCAATTATCCGAGTATTTTGAACAAATTGTCCTATCACAAATCAAGTCGTTTATCTTCTACGATTGATTATAACAATATCAATTGTTTAATACAAATATTTAAATTGTATCGCCAAAAACAAAAACAAACTTAATTTGTTTTAAAATGATTATATCAAAGAACCTTATTCAACCTTGACACTTTCCCTAACTTATATTTTTAATCATTTTTTTATTATTTCGAAAATTAGTAGTGTCCGACCGAACGCACTTTTTGAGACCGAACCCGAACTTCGGTAAATTTTGACAAGTTCGGCCGAACCCGAACCCGAACTTTTTGTTAATAAATCTGAACAATTGTATTTTTTTAATGTATTTATTAAAAAAAAATAAAATTTCAGGAAATTATTACATTTACACTTTTGGAAGGCTGCAACATGAAAAGATAAATTGCACTTTATAGTATTCAAAACTATTTTATAGTTCAAAAATAATTAGTAATTGCTTTTTTTTAAGACAAAAAATAAAAAATAAATTTCAAGTTTAATACAGTATACATTAGGGCTATAACTTTTTCAAACTTTTTGCGAAAATCAAAAGCGGCATAGTATAGTCGTTTAAAACATTAAAAGTTATTTATAAAAAATATGATAATTTGTTTGGATTGTTAAGAAACTTCACGCAGGGATCGGGTTGAAGTTTGAAAAAACACCTGATGTTTGTATAAATTCCTATACGTATCACTTAAATGATATTTTGGAATTTAACCACTGCATTAGATTTAAAAATTTTCCTACGGTTTACAATTCATCGCGGTTCAAAATTTCTTAGAAGGTTTTATAAATTTGCTTCCCTGCGTGAAGTTATTTTCACAAAACGGCGGGAGACAGGTGTTTTCATTACTAAAACATTCTTGGCCACTCCGTCGCACTCTGCCAATAATTTGGTTATCGCCCTAGTATACATATTAGTACTCAAACCTCAACAATGTATTTTTTGAATTCGTTGTGTTGTATTTTCTCTAAGTGACGTTTAATATTGGCGGTAGTTTGTTTGCTTGGCAATGAACTCCCCATTGACATTTGGTTGGCGCAACTTTTGCGATGAGCGCTTGCTCAATTTTTTTTTTTTTCACAAAAAACTCCAAAATGGTTTTGATGACATTTTTATCCGGAAATATGTATACTATAAAGTTTGGTTTGTGGTTCACCCAAAACTATAGATTATCTTACCATTCGCAGAATATAAATAGAGAATATTTTTTTTTGCCAAATAAAATTTAACCGTTTTTTTTTTGTTGTATTTTTAACCGTCTTCTAAAAATTACACATGTAAAGACATTTTTGTACACTTAAGCATTTTATTCATCGCTGTATTTTATCGAACTAATAATCATAGAGAAAAATAGTTGAATTGATTTCGTATTATTTTCAAAAACAATGATGCCAAATTATAATTTGAAATTATAATAAATATGTTATTTCATAAAAAAGTTCGGTGTTCGGTAAAATTCGGTAAAAATTTCGTCGAACACCGAACTTTGACCGAACGTCATTTTTTGCCGAACTCCGCAACCGAACCCGAACGTTCGGTCGGACACTAAAAATTAGTATCCAAAACCAATTCTCTTGTCAATAACGTTGACAGTTTTTAGCTAGACCTGGTGATATTTTACTTAATAATGAACAAAAAGGACCTCCATCTTTCAATCAAGTGTGCGAAACAAGCAATGTATTGAATGTATTGTAGCCTATGAACAATTTTTTGTCACATTAAACAGACGACAGTTGGCTGTACGCATCCCATGTCTAAGCTAAAAAGAAGTGAGAAATGTATGGGGGTTTGGCGAGAACTCGAAAATCTTTCTCTAAGAAAATCGGTAAACTATTTAGACAATTATGTATTTCAGATAGAGTTCTATACGAATTCCAATTAAATTTCTAGGAGAATTAGCATCATGTTGTAACGTTCCTTTGTAAAAACAAAGGAATGCAGGTATGCAGTTTTATCCAATTTTTGTTTTTTTAATACATACCAGAGATCGTCAATGAGTTCTGAAAATGTGTGTAGATTTGAATCATGATTCACAATTTCTTATACCTATACGCACTCATATTGAATTCAATACTATCGAACCTCATGTCCACATAGAAGTTTGAGGTCACCCATGATACTCATGTAATTTTGATTCGCAAGCATACGCGATAAAAGCACGGCAGCTAGGCTTGTCCCCGAAATAGCAAAGTGACGATTTGGCGATTACATTTTCCTCACGACATACTTATGAAAATTACAATTTTTCTGCAAATCTATCTGGCAGCTCTAGACTATAAAGTTGGGTGTTTGCTCTGTTGTGTTAAAACAGTTGATAAATGTTTTTTGAAAAAAACCCAGCCCAGCGGGTTTTTCCATGGATTTTTTTTTTGGGTTTAATTGGGTTTTGTGTTTTTTTTTTTTTTAACGATAAACCAACACTCAGGGGATGCCCCCCATATATGCAGTGCATTGTGTTGATCGGGAAAATAACGTTTGGGAAGGAGGAAAGAGGGAATAGTGTTTGTGGACATTTGACTTGAATCTTAATAAATTATAAGACCCCTGCGGGAAGTTTATTCCACATACGGATAGTTCGACTGAAAAATGAATTTTCCCTATAATGCACTGAAAGAAAAATGCTTCATATATTTAATGAATCATTTTAATAAAAAAGTTTTCCTTGGGTAAATGAAAATTTTCATTGTCTAAATGGAATTTCATAGGTTTGATGAAGTATTTTCGTTAAAATCGCTTCATTAGATTTCGTAATTACGTTAAAAATTTTCATTGGATATATGAAAACTTAAGTTTGTCCAAGTTAAACAAAAAATTTTAATTGGGAACTTAAAAAAACAATATACAAACATAACTATATTCATAAATTAATACAAAATTATAGTTTCTTTAAAAAAATGTTTAATTGTTATTTAAAAAATGTAAGATTTAATAACTTCATACATCTAATGTTACATGTATGCCATTAAATTTATGAAATCAAAAAATTTTTTTATAAAAGCAACATATTTCAATAATTGCCTTCATAAATTTAAATTTTCATTATGACAATAAAAATGTCATTATAGTAATGAAACAAAAACTTTCAATCCACTTTCAATCAACGTTGTTATTGTTATTATGGACAATTTAATCTCATATTTACGCCCTTAATTGAGAAAAAAACATAGTTTTTTTATGCAAAAACTACACTGCCCCGGTAGACTAGCTGGTAGTGAGCTAGTCTATCAGCACCGAGGTTATATGTTCGAATCCCACCAGAGACAGAAAAAAAATAAAAAATAAAATAAAGTAAAATAAAATAAGAAAAAAGAAAAAAAAATAAATAAAAAAAAAATAAAAAAATTTTACTTTATTGAAAGTATTCATCCAATGAATAATATTCATGGATCTAATGTAATGTTTCATTAAGTCCTTTTAATGAAACAGGTATCATTGATCCAACGAAGCGCTGCATAGGTTCCTTTATAATGCAATTTTTCATGGGATTAATGTCAAAATTCGTTAGTATTGCGAAGAAAATTCTTTCAGTGTGCGTTGTGCGAAACACAGGACAATCGACTACAAACGGATGTGATCCACTGGATGAGCGAGTATTACGAAGAAATACTCGGGTGGGTGGAATAAGTTCACTTATCTCAGTGGAACACCTCCCATGGTAATATTGATAGAAAAGTGTCACACAACCCACATTCCGACGATGCTCCATTGAGTCAATAGAGTTGGATACCCTACTGTCGTTGATGAGCTTCACCGCCCTCCTTTGTACACGGTCCAGAAGGTTCAAAGTAGACTTTGAAGCCCCTGCCCATATATGGGAGTTGTATTCCATCTTCGGTCGGATATAGGTGGTATAGATAGTAAGGAGATCGTATGAAGTGAAGTAAGTCTTGCACCGTTTTAAAAAACCTAAACACTTGAATGCCTCTTTCGACACTTTAAAAACGTGTTTATTCCATTGGACATCGCACTGTATTCTCATGCCCAGAACATCAAGAGTATCCGATTCCTCAATATCAATGCCACCCATTAATACAGATGACATAGTTGGTCCCACGGCCCGTCTGTGGGTCAACATACAAAATTGGGTCTTGCGTGCATTAAAGTCGACCCTATTCGCTTGACCCTATTCAGAGTTTGCAGCTAGGTCCTGATTAAGAGTGTCAATCATATTCTGCCTTTTGCCCCCAATCTCAACAAGGCTTGGCCTATGATCGAAGGAATATGAATGACAATGTAGCTGTCATCTGCAAAAGAGTAGACAGGATTTGAAGTATGACCAAGAAGGTTATTAAGAAACATAAGAAATAGCGTAGGAGAAAGGACAGAACCTTGAGGTACCCCTGAATTTAGCTGAAACTCGTTTGATGCAATCCCATCTATAACAACACGTATAGTGCGATCACTGAGGAAACTCGAAATAAATCGAGAGAAATCATTACCGACACCAAAAGCAATAAGCTTTGACACAAGCGCACCATGCCACACCCGATTTGGTCTACGCAATGTTGTCAACTCAGCTCTTTTCGGTATAGATTTAGCAAGAAAATCTTCTATATTTTTTATGGCATCATCATCAAATGCATGGATGGTTTAAAGAAAAGCTAGGACTTAAACAAGCCCTGACATATATGCCTCAATCGCCAAGTGATGCACAGTAAAACCTTTATGCTGAAATAAGATCGGAACATATAAATGAACTTGACAATGACATTCAAAGAATTTTAAATAACGTTCAGTTGTATAAAGAATATTTGAATCTCAAAAAAATGTTACTCAAAGTTCAAAAAGAACTAAATGCTGTACAAAGTGGCTCCGCTACAATTGCAACTGCCATTGATGTAATTTGTTGAACAATGATATACTACTGTCAAAACGGAATTTTGTTGAAAAGCGTACTTACTCCAACTCATTATTTGGCGAATATTGTTCATCCCGAATATGTATATGTATGTACATACATACATATATATAAACTAATTAGTCAAGAACACGTAGATAGCAAAAGAATGGATAAGTCAAAAGCACCTCTCATTTCTTGCAACCTGTTTGGCACTTAAAATTTAAGTTGCTGAATATTTTTCACAATAACGGTATTCAGTTGAGATTTTATTTGATTGAAAAAATGCATTTTTTATTTCAACAAACACAAGGAAAAGTATTTACACAAAAACTGTAATTTAAACAACCTTAAACCAGGTGTAAACAATCAGGTTTAAAAGTTGAAACATTGCAGTTCTTAAAGCTTTTTTTCTATTTACCATTATTTTCATATAGTATATCATCTATATCCATTAACGACGTAATAACAAGTTGGCAGGCTGTTTTAATTTTTTTGACACGACAAATATGTACAAAATTACATTTTTAAATTATAACAAGGACCGCTTACTTCAACATGAGTCCAATTTTCCATTTTCCTTTTTTGCAACCGAAAAAATCTGAACTGAACAACAATGGTGAAATATATTAAATGTCAAAACTTTTAAATTTCTACCAGCAAACTTTTACGATTTTTTCACTTCAGTAATAAATTGTCCTGGTAGTTCAGCATCAATAGAAAGCGTTTTCCCCCTTATTTTTGTATATGGAATAACCTTAGAAATCGTCTTGGATTGGAAAAAGCATAAGCTCTTGCTAAAATGTATGAACATTTAAAATCTGACCCACTTTTTATGTATAGTATTTTAACTTCAATTTCGGCCTTTACAAAATCAAATCCAGTTTTTTAAAAAACAAATTCTGAATTTTCGAAATCACATTGCGCATTTCAGCAATCCACTTGGGTTTTTTTAAACAAAATACCCATTAAAACCCGGGTGGGATTTTCTGGGTTACCCAGTGGGCAGCCAACCCTGGTTAAGCTACTGTTACATATCTTCATAGCTGTATTTCAAATTATAATAATATCGTTATTGATATTTTTCCTATCGATATTTTCGATAGTTTAAGACTATCGATAGTTTCCCAGCACTAGTATAGAAGGCTTCGAAAAGGCCTATCACTTGCGGTCGTTTCAATATTTACCGCTGGGGACTTATAAATCATATTTACTGAGGTGTACTTACATATATTTCAGTTTTCATGTAAGACTTTGAGTAGCGAAAGAACGGCTAATTGCAGACCTCTGATAAATACCTAAAAACAATTTTAGAAATATCTGTAAAAAACGTCAAGAAAAAGAAAATTACTTTCCGATTATGTGCAGATTTGTAGTAAAAATCTATTTAAAACAGTGTTCGAAAATAAACACTAAATATCGCTCCTTAGCGTTCGGTTCGGTAGATTTATGGAAAACACAAACGCATAGCGGTTGTATAAAATTTTTGTTCAATTGTAAAAGACATTTGATTTCAATCAGCACTTAAAATTCCTACACATATTTTTCACTTTCATGTTGTTAAGTTAGTCTTGATTTGAGAATTAAACATGATCACAAATTGATAAGACATTGTTTGTCAAATGTTTGTATTCAAATGTTTAGACATACAATTGAAAAAGGTTTGAGAATTGTTCGTGATATCTTGTTTGCTGGGTCGTCTAATATAAGACATGTCGCCAAAAATTGTTTATTGGGCAAATAAACGTTAGACGTGTGTCCATGCCTGCATGTGCCTGTTTTTGGCTTTAACCAACAAAACAACCCTTTATTTACGATCATCACACAAATAAATTGAAGCTTTCAAAATAATTTTTATTGTTTCACTAAGTTTTTTTTTCTATCACTCGTTTTTTGGCAAACCACATAAACAATCAATTTTTGTGTTTTAGTTTATTAAGTATGTATATAAATGTGTGCATATGTGTGTGTGTGTGGGCTAGAGTTCGACAGTTTATGTTTATGTGTCTATTTGGAAGTGTGGAATATGAAATTATTGAATAAAAACTTTTATTTGGTAAAACACCATTATTGCATTTTTTTTTATTTCCACTGCTTTTGCAAGCCACATACACGCAAGTTACAGTAGGTTTTACCAACAAAAAAGAAAATGAAACTAGTTTTAGGTTATAAATTTCTAGGTGTTACACATAAAACAGTGCGGAAGGAGGAGAGTGTCAGATGGTAGAAGTTTGCTTGAGCGCTTTTTCATGTGCTGGTTAGTGTGGTCGTTGTGGGTGGATGTGCGCGTGTGTGTGTGTGAATAAATGTATTTGCGATGATAAATTGAAAACAATTGGATTTTCAATTTCGATTATTGAGTGTTATTTTTCGAATGCAAACGTATACATGTGTAAGTAGAAAAATATTAAGGCTAATCAGTGTTGAATGTTTTGACACCAATCATGCTGAACTGCATAATTCTCAACATAAAATTTTTGAACATTTTACACCCATTTTTCGGCGACCGATGCTTATAAATACCAGCACTCACTACTTACAACTGACAAATAAATCGTATGGGAGTATGTGTTGAGGCTGTGCTGGGTACCGCGTTACTGCAACTTGCAACTTGTTGCGGCGCAAAATATTGTAAAACATTTAGGAATTTTTTAGTTTATTTTTTGGGTAAAAAGCCTCTTTGGGAGCCTTAATCAGTTGCATATTGTTTTAACTGGTATTCATATTAGTGTAACTTTACTCTATATCTACACCTAACATTAAATGCAGTTAAAACCAGTGTTTGAAAATAAACATTAAATATCGCTTCTTAGTGTTCGGTTCGGTAGATTTTTGGAAAACACACACGCTAATAGTGTTTGTGTAGTACATCATTAAAACATACCGTCTCCCTGTTTGTAATCTTTCGAACAAAAAAATTATACTGTTCTCATCCAAATCAACAAAAAGATGAGAACATTTAATTCCGTTCGGTTTTTTTTTTTTTTTTTTTTTTTTGAAAAACTTCATTGTGTTTGTTCGATTCTTTTGTGTCTAGCGCCCTTTTGGCTTGTTAAAAACCAAACATTTTTTACAAAAACAAAATACACATACGAAAGAAACAAAAAGCCAGCAAAATAATTTAACCAAACAAAACATATATACAATACACACAAAAGCTGTTCGTGCTGCGGTCGTTGCTAAAATTTTTTGTTTGTTCATTTATTCATCAACATAAAAATAGAAACATTCTAGAACATTAAAATATAATGTTTGTCTACAGTATCACTACAATTGTTCTGTTTAACGGAGAACCGAACACTATATAACGTTCCGCTCTTTCTTGAAAATAGTTACGAACGGTATTGAGGGTTGTGTTCGTCTACACAAACTCTTAATAAAATATATATGGTTCCTTTGCGTGTTAACGTTAAATAACTTTCTGTTTAATTTCGAACACTGGTTTAAACAAGAAATTAAGAATTGCAATTTTTTATGGTGGCGTAGTGATGTAAGAGTTATAACTATTGATTATTTTCAGTTCGTTACCAACTTGTTGAAAAAAATAAATGTTTATTTTATACTTTAACGTTTGTTTAAATATTTATTTTGATAAATTTTATAAAACCCACAAAAAGTGGGCTGCCAAACATAAATGTCAATTTCTGTTAAAAAAGAGCTCTTAAAAGAAATGTTTTAGCACCCATCTTAAAACTTAAACATAATAAATCTTAAACGATTGACATTAACTTGAAATTAGTGCTGCACCTAGTGATTTTATGTTCGGTGAAGACTACAAGCTAGAATTGTGTGTGTGTGTTCAAATATATATCTGAAATTCTTTAGGTATCCTTGATGTCGTGTAGATACCCGTTAGGGATGCAATCTCACTCACTATATTAATCGATATCTATCGAAATTTCCACATAAATTTTGTTCTAATTTTGACCGATATCGAATTCCATAATGTGCCCCCAGTTCGCTGCACGCTTTATATCATCGATATCCGGTTGCAAGTATAGCATCAGTCTGAAGACGAAAGGGAACTTCCACATAGACAACAACAATATTTTTCAATTAGCTTTCTAATTTTGTGCTACTAATTTTAGTTTATAAATGACGCAAACAACGAATTTCCCTTGACTTTAAACCGTTATTGGCTGAAAATCACCGTCTCAACATGATCAATTTTAATATCTCCAATTAAATTTGAAAATAAAATAAACATCTGGCTTAAAAAAACAACATTTCAAATTAAAGTAATACTGCACGCAGAGAAAAAATATGGTTGGGCATGGTTACGGCAACAACACTTTGTTCATTGTTACAATATATTGTTGTCGTACACAAATAATTGTTGTTTTTATTTAATATCAACAATATTATAGGTACTGTAAACATATCAATGTTTATCGCAATTATAAATTTGAGTATTGTTGACCGGAAAATAATTATTTTTCGAACAACTAAATTATGATAACTTTCAAAACATATTATACTACCCACAACCATATCATGATATTTAATAGCCATATCATGATAACTTTCTATACATTTATCATATTATGTTTAAGATGCAATCAAACTATTTTTACTGTAATAATATTATGCTAGCGCCATTTGTAGAATTATTTTGAATCAGTTGTATCGTTTGTTTTATATGTGAGCGGTTAAACAAAATAAATTACCATAAAAAATAATAAATTTAAAGAAATTAAAATAATTAATTGTGCAAAATATCGTAGTAAAATCCAACAACAAATATTGAACACCGCTATTTTATTTATATCAAGAAAAATTTTAAAAAGTCACAAAATAAAAAATCGATACATAAAAATTTTAATTTATTTTGTATTTTTAGGACAGCTATGAAAGGTGCTGTATCATAATATGATTGCTTCTAAATTTATTATTATTAACATGACAATAATATGATTTATTTCTTAGCTTATTATGTTTAACATGATAATAATATGATCGCTTCTTAACTTATTATGATTTACATGACAATAATATGATTCCTTCTTAACTTATTATGATTAACAGAATAATAATATGATTAAGGGAAAAATAATATGATAATGATTACGAATATATTTAGCCATTATATGATTCAATAATAATCTTAATATGGTGACTACAATCATGAATCTTATCATAATATGTTGCTCTTAGAATATGTTTACCACAACCATGTTTTTTCTTTGCGTGTGTTTAAAAATCTTGTATTCATTGTGCTGTTGCCTTGTAGTTCCTGTGTTTTTGTCGATATTATTATTTACACTGTGCAATACAAAAAAATTGCAGGAGTTTTCACAAAGTAATTCTGTTTTGTTGCAGTCAATAGATTACGAAAATATTAATAATTTTTCACCCGTTAAGTCCGTTGTTCTTTGTTTTTAATAAAATATCGGTATTGTCAACATTAAAAATTTCAACAAATTTACCAAAATTATTAAAAATTACAACAAATTTAGGGGTCTATTTTGTTAAACACTTCCATAAAATATTTCCATACAAATCTTAAAAAAATTCAAATAATTTTATATGAAAGGGATTAACAAAATACATGTTATTTTAGCACAGACTTTCTTTTCTTTTGTATTCGAAAGATGTTATTTTTCTTATCAGAAAAAATAAATATTTCGGCTGAGAAATTCTTAATTTTTAGTTAAAAATTAAAATTTAGCAAATTTTGATATGATCGTTAAAACTTTTGATTTTTTTAATTTATAACTTTTAGATTACCTTTGCTAAACAAAAGTGAAGTAATCAAATATTAATTAGTTTCAAAATCTGTCTGAGACCAGAAAACAGTATATAAAAATTTCTGTTTAAATATTTTCTATCACTTTTGTTTTACCGTGTAAGTTTTAATAATTTTAAGTGCTTTTAATTGTTATTGCAATTATTCATTAACATATGTAAATAAAAAAAGGACATAATACAGACATTATACATTAAAAAAAACACACATACATATGTATTCCTATCAATAAACACTACACTCTCTCATCCTCTCCCACATGACTTCTTTCTATCAATATTAATTTTATAAATATATTTAATTAAAACTCATATGTATCTTCACATTTTCCAATATTCATTTATAAAAATATTTATCCATTATGTATATTAATATTATCTGTTGTGTTTATTCAACAGGATCCAGATGCATCATTTGACATTAACGGCAATGATTCCGATCCAACGCCACAGGATAATGGCGATAACAAGCACGGTACCAGATGTGCTGGTGAAGTTGCAGCCGTAGCCTTTAATAATTATTGTGGTGTAGGTGTTGCGTATAATGCTAGTATTGGTGGTAAGTACACATTATAATTATTGTTATTATAACAAAACAGACAACAACAACAACAACAAATATAAGAGGCATTATTATTTAAGCATATGCTTATATGTAGACTACATATGGAAATGCATAAAAGCAAAATATATTAAAAGTCATCAAAATTAATTAATTTTGAGATTAAAAGCATTTTTTTTTAAAGATTAAAAATTTGTTTGCTGTTAAAAAATACAACAATTTTGAAATTACATAGTATGTACATATGTAAAAAGTAAAGTTTTTTTTATTAAATTCTTTAAACTTTGTTGTAATACAAATGTTGCAATTTTATAGTCCAACATGCTGCTGCAACATTTTCTGTTATTAAATTTAAGAAACTCCGTTCATACATTTGAAAAATGTTAAGGAAATTTTATTATTTCATACGAATAATTTGGCATGCATGAATGTTATCTGTCAAGCGAGTTTTTACAACTTGACAACTATTATTATTTCAAAGAAAGCGACATGGTTTTCCATATAACGGGTGGTTACATTTTTAGTGCCGATGTTGATTTTTAATAAAACAAACTACTTAGGAAATTATTGTAATTTTTTTATTATGATATTATTGGTATTATTCAATTATATATGGAACAAGATATCGGCCAAATGGCTGCTGCGATCTAGGCGGCACACCTCCATCCGATGGTCCAAATCTTCGATGACGCTGAGGCATAATTGAGGTTCTATGCCGTTAATGTGCCGAATTATGTCATCCTTTAGCTCTTGAATTGTTGCTGGCTTATCGGCGTACACCTTTTCTTTTAAATAACCCTAAAAAAAGAAGTCCAACGGTGTCAAATCACATGATCTTGGCGGCCAATTGACATCGCCACAACGTGTGTTAACACTGCCATTGAATTTGTCGCGCAAAAGAGCCATTGTTTCGTTAGCTGTGTAGCAAGTGGCACCGTCCTGTTGAAACCACATATCATCCACATCCATATCATTAAATTCGGGCCATTAAAAGTTCGTTATCATTTCACGATAGCGAACACCATTCACAGTAACAGCCTGACGGGACTCGTTTTGGAAAAAATACGGTCCGATGATGCCGCCAGCCCATAAACCGCACCCAACAGTCACTGTTTGTGGGTGCTTTGGTTTTCGACAATCACTCTTGGATTTTTATTCGCCCAAATGCGGCAATTCTGCTACTAATCCACTGAGGTGAAAATGTGCCTCATCACTGAAGATGATTTTCTTCGAAAATTTATCATCCACTGTTGCCATTTCTTGCCACCATTCTGACCATTGACGACTTTTGGAATGGTCAATAGGCTTTAGTTCTTGAGTCAATTGCACCTTGTTAGCAAGTCTTTATGCATAATGTTCATCAACGACGAGCGTGAGAGGTGCAATTGTTGGGCACGACGACGAGTTGAGGGGGCCGGCTCTTCAGCCATACGTTTCTGCAGTACGAGCTGAACGAGCATGCACTGGTGTTTTCACATCTCCTACAGACCCAGTTTGCTCAAATTTTTACAAGATTTTTCCGATTGTACTCATATTTGAACGATTAAATTGACCGAAAAAATCACAAAGTGCACGATATGCATTTTGATTTGAACGCCCATTTTCATAATAAGCAGAGCTGCCATTTTTGGTTATTTCTAACCAAAATTGGTTATATTTTTTTTCAATGTAGAGATGTGAATATTTTTTTCATTTTGGTTACTTTTTTTCTAAATGATAATAAGTACGAATAGGTATGTTTTTCTTGATACAAAATTTTACGAGCTCAAATAATTTGTATTGTGTACTATGATTTCTTCATTATTTGTTAACAATGAACGGAAGTTTTTGTACTTTATCGAAAACAAAAAACCCTTTCAAAACTGCAAACTATGCAGTGATAAAATAAAGACTTACTTTTGAATGCGTTCATTTTGGGACATCCCTTGTAAAATTCATTGGTTCTTTCAGTAGAATTGTAAGTAGTGCCTTTTTGCTTTTCAGATTACTCAACATATTATTTTGTAGGCGAAGTTTTTACTGGGTTGTTGCCACTACAAAAACTTAAAAGTAACATAATGTTGCCACCATACTTAAGAATTTTTGCTACCAAAATAAGGTATTAATTTTTTCCATTTATGGTAGACTTATGCGTGGAATTGCCCACATACTGAATTTTGTATGGAAATTTTACGGGTTTAACTCTTATAAAATAAAAATATTTTTTTCGAAAAAAGTATCGAATAAATAAAAACTTTTACCCCCAATTTCACCAAGTTCAGTTATAATTTACTATCAGTTATAGGTGTCAAAACACATTGTTAACTGGAAGTTAAAGTAATAGTTAGTTTTAACGGAACCTGGTGGAATTGGGGGTAATTAGGTTTCTCGTTATTTTTTTTAATATGTTAAAGAATTTAATTTTTTGTTTTGTTTTCTTGACTTATAATTATTATTTTGCTGTAAAGTGCACATATCTAACCTTTTTATTACAATGGAACTTAAAATAAATTTTAATGATTTTCGCAATTTATAAAAGGCATTTTAAATTTGGTTATATTTTTTCACATTTGGTAACATTTTCAAAAATTTTGGTTGTAAAAATTGTATTAGTTGTGGCAGCACTGATAATAAGCCTGAACAACTGGTTCAAATTGAGTTAGTCTGAAATTGAGACATGTCAAATGAAATGCAGAAAAAAACTGGACGCTTGGGTGTGGTTCACGTTCAACGTCGGCTCTTGAAATGCAACCACCATTTATAAACAAAACCTATGTTTCTTATGTTATGTTTTTATGAAAAAAGTATTTTTCCAAAATGTATTTTTTTAATAAAAAAAAACAACACTACATTTTCTGTTTCTCATTTTATTAAGTTTTTTAATTTTTGGAAATTTTATTACAAAACAAATTTAAACTTCACAAAACTGGTCCGCTATTGCATAAGATTCAGCGTAAAATAAATGCAACTCATTATTTCGCATTTAAAAAAAATGTTGCCAGAAACATTTCATTACTTCTTCACAAAACGAACAGAGTACAATTATATCATAAATATTCCGTATTTTCCGTAAAATTCCACTCTCGGAAAACACTTTAGAACCGGTAATGCCGTAACGAAAAGTGCATAGCCTTATTAAACTAGAAATCGCACTGGCAAATTTTGTGAAGTTAGGTTCAAAACTTACCATTAGTCTCATATAAAGCCGACTTCTGAAATATTCTAATTGTCGACGGAGGGTGTCAAAGATTCGGCACAGCCAAATGTAACACTATTATTTGTTTAATAATAAAAAAATTGATTGATTGGTATATTTATGTGCTTAAGATTATTATTTTTTATTCACATTCCATTTTGTAGGAAAAATGTTGCTGCAACATGTGTCTGCAACACCAAAATATGGCTTAGGACTTTAACGACCCAAAAAATCATGATCTTGATCTGAAATTTTGGTGGTATTTAATAATTTTACAGTTTAAATGAAATTTCCATATTTAATCGTTATTTTCACTTAATTTTTAATAAAAACGTTTAACACACTGCGTTTTGCTATACTTGTTGATCTGTGCGAAGGTTTCTGGTTTCTTTTCTATTTTGCTACAACGAGCGATTTTATTAACAAAAAACAAACGCTCCTATCTGCAAAAGATTATAAGCCCAATTATGAAAACAAATTCCCCGGGAGTTTTTTCCCTTTTCCCATTTTTTCAATTAAATTTACATAACAAAAATGGGAGAAGGGAGAAAACACCCAAAAACGCTAAAAGACCTAATTAACAGTTTGCATATTATGCAACATTGTAAATGTTCAAAACAGTTAGATAGGGCTCTTTGCGTTTTAGGTAACGATAAACATGTAGACTTGAATATTTAATATGTGCAATTTAATGTGTGTATGTGTGCGTGAACACAAAAATAATTTAAGCAAATAACTATGACACGTTCAATGCATGCATAAGTATTTATAAACACATACAATCTCCAACTGTAACTTCCTTCACCCAAACCAATTTTTTCCAACAACACAAGGGTGACATAACAACATTTGAAAACCCCCAATGGAATACTTTCTACCAACAGATAACAAACAATGGGTTCCACTTTAAATAAATTCCCTATCCCCAGTTGCTCTTGAATGGTGCACAACCAATGAGAATCTATAAACCCTCTTAATGCAAAGACAAAATCGTTGCTGGTTCTGATTTTACAGCGACAATTCGTGTCGCAAAAATTTGTTCATTCAATATTGTTTCTCTAGCAAATTCTTTCGATGATAATGAAAAGGGAAAAAATGCATAAAGGAGCAAATAAAAAACTGAATCCCCAAATCAAACAATGACACCCAACTTATTTCTTAAAGCAAACAGGCAAACACAGCAAGAACGATGACAATAACGCGCGTTGCACTAAAATTGATGTTGCAGAAAAAAAAGAATGCCTCAAATGTATATACGGTGGTAAGGAAAGGAGTGCAGGAAAGAAGGTGCCTGTAGTTTTGTAGACATTAAAGATAAGACTGTGAGGAAAAAATAATTTAAAAAATGCATCGACAGGGCTTTGCGCACTATGTGGGTCCTTGTAGGCAGCCAATGTGTTCTCAATACACTCGAGAGAAATATGATAAATAAGCAAGAATTCTATATTAGGCTATGCCGAATTTTTTATACCTTCTACCAAAGAGATAGAATTAACTTGATTGGGATTAGTATTTGGAGTTTAATAACTAAGGAACTAATTTTCTTAAAACCTAAAATCACACTTTTTTAGTGTAAAAGATAAAAGAACACTGGTTGTGCGTTACTTTAATCTTTTACAAAAAACTACTTGATCGATTACGACAACGATAACCGGAATAAGACTGAATATTTTTATTCGTAGTAGTTTAAACCGTATTAAAGTGTATTCCGAAAGTGTGTTAATATGGAGCTACCGCTCATCACCAAACAACCAATTTCATAACAGTTGCATTATTTGTTAGCATTTAGGTGTTCTTAAGTAATTTTATTGTGAGAAATATATTAAATTATGGACAGGTATGGAAATGTCATATACAACTTTTTTGATTCATTTAAAAGGTCTATCGATGGCCTTGTTTACGGAATATGGCGCTGAGAAATGTGGCCCAACAAATATGATCCTCAAATTAAAATTTCCCCCAACTTTATTTTTATTTTGCAATGCTAGCCGATTTTTTTAATGAAATGTCACCCCAAAGTAATGGAATATAGACCCAAAAATAAAATTAAATAGCCCTTTATTTTAGGGTTATTCTTCTTTATGAAAAATCACCGTAAATTTTTTTTGAAGATTTACCCCAAAAAAGTTAAAATTAAAAAAAAAAACAAAAACACAAAGAAGGTTACACATATTTGAAATTGAGGTTAGGTTTATACGACCGAAAATTAAACTCCCGAATTGAAAATACCCAAATCCAAAATCCCGAATCTGGAGTTTAAAAATACCGAATTTCAAAATCCTGAATTTATAAAACCCGAATAATTTTACAGTTTAGGTTTAAAAAATCGACTGAGAGATAGCATGGTTGAGCCTTCCTTTGCTTTATAGAAACACCGGATTCGCTAACAAAAAATTTCAATATAAGTAAATAAATGAAAAACTGTCCCAAACTAAAAAAAACGGTTTTATTTGGGGTAATTTTCCATTCCTTGGTATTCGGGTCACTTTTTATTTCACTTAACATGCAAAAACCCCTAACGAACGTAGGCAATAGCCACACAAAAACAAAAATATATAGTAATGGGGCAATTTCTCATTAAGTACTTTGGGGCTCCACAGAATAAAACATCTTGAATATGTCTTCCGCTGATTCACTGAGTGACGCGCATCCGAAATGTGCAATTCTATATGACTCGAGCACTAAAATAGGCTAAATTTGACTGACAGCATTGGTTCTGTTGGCTTTGAGAGCCGAAGTGGCTGATTCGGAAAGACATAGCACTTCCACGTGAGATGGCCATTTCCTGAGCTGTTTGGCTCATAGAACCGTCCTCTTGAAACTATTGGCCAAAAGTAGTTGTTAATCATCGATTAAGAACGCTCTTCTCTTAGAAATATGGACGCCAGCAATAAAAATTCAAAATAAACAGGAATTTTTTCGGGATGCAGGGAAGGCACCTTATTACTTAAGAAGATTTATCTGTAAAAATTAGGGCCAGTTTATATTTTAAGCATTTTATTATTTCTACGTTTGAACGCTATATCCGTCTTTAAAACATAACAACAACTGAAAAAGAAACAGTCAACAATATGGCCGCTATCAGCTGACAAATGACACAAATGACGAATTACAAATTAAATTTTTTTTTCTAAATAATATAAAACTGTGCTAAGAAAACTGGATACAGTTGATACGCTAACGTTAACGAGTTTTCAACAAGCGACATGGCTCAGTTTATTCAAAATTAAGAGAAAAAATATTAATATATTTTGGGGCCTTAGATGAACACTTCTTAGTATTATACACAAAATTATAAACTTTTTATACTGCCATACACAACTTGTTGTGGTGGAGCAAATAAAAAGAAGGACTGCAGGAGAAACAAGTATAAAAACGATTTCGGGAACCGGAACATACTCGCATATGAAATCAATCGTTAACTATCCTCTTTAAGCTTTTTGAAGTTATTTATGTTTATACAGAAATTATTTTTGTTTAAGTTTCCTCAACTTACTGACTTTCTTAAGGGTTTGGCAAAGTTAAAATGACTTTTACGAATGGTTCTTATTAAAAAAGAAATGTAATAAATTGTAAAGCTATCCAAACGAAATAAAGAAAATTTTTTCATGACAGGGTTAACGCAAGCGCCACCTCGTCAGCTCAGAATTGGTTTGGCGCATATGCCAAAAAGTCGGAGTGGAGAGAAACGATAAAGAAGATTTACATAAAGATTTCTCAAAATGTACCCGATAGAATTTTTTTATTTTTACCACTGCTTCCGGTATATGTTTTGAAGAAAAATGTAAATTTTTGCGCACTTTCTTGAAAAAAGTTAGAATTTAATAGTATTTTTTTGAAAAAGAAAAATATTGTTTTTTGCCGCATACGCCATTTTTGTAAAAAAAAATTAAAAAAGTGGTTTTTTGTGCTGCATACGTATACTTATTGCGTGAGTGAGTGACTCATTCATCATCGTACAGCCTAAACGCCTGAAGCTAAAGACTTGAAATTTGGAAATTTGTTTAGGGGGTAAAAAAGGGTAAATTCGAAAACCTTTTTTCTCCATAACTAAAAAAGATACAAAAAAAATGTAAAACATATCGTTGTTCTTTTGTGGACAGGTGCGTGGTACTTTTTTTGAAATTCGGCTCTTTTAGGGTGAAAACGTACGTTTTTGTCGGTACGTTTTTGTCAGCCCATCTATATTTTGATCCAATTACCCTAGAAATAAAGTTTATACCATGTTCGAAATTTTTTTCGAAATTTGAACGTTTAAGGGGTGAAAATCGTAACTATTTTTGGTACTTTTTTACAAAGCATTTTGCATTTTGCAATTTTTGATACTATAATGGGGGGAAAAAATAGTACCAAAATGGGAAATACGGGAAATTTAATGGGTTTCTTCAGCTTTTTGGTTCTACAACTGGTATTTTTTAATTATCGTTAATATTTGACCTCAAAACATAAAATTCGACATGCAATGTCCTAAATATCACAGAAACCACAAAAAATTTCGCGAAACAGATGTTGTATTCAAAAAGGGGGTATTCAAAATATAAACACCCCATACCTAACTCACCTTTTTTGAAAATGGTCGGTAGTTCAGACCAATTCTGAGCTGACGACCTCTTGTCTCGATTTGTACATGTTTTATTTTTTTACATGCAATTTATGCAGGTTTAATTCTGTTTTAGGATGATTTGAACGTGCAACTATTTCTCCAAAACTCTTTCACACATCAACAAATTGGTACAAGCTTATAACCAGCAAGCATTTTGTATCATAATGGAACCTTTTAAGAATCAGCTTCAAGAGCAAAATAACCGCATATAAGCTTCACAACTGTCCCTGAGTCGCTCCTAGAGGGGTAAAATGTAAGATTAACTCTCACTTATATCCCCCCCCCCCCTACATATTTGTTAACCTACTAACCCCCCATCTGTGCCCCTTAAGGGGGCTCCCATACTAAATATTATTTTTTATAAAATTACCCGCCACCGCCCTAACTAACCCCAGAGTGCCGCTTGAGGAGTCAAATATATGACTGACCCCCAATATTTTTGCTACCCGAGCATTTTTTCGGAACATACCTAGTCCCCATCATTAATCATTAAGGTTTTTGAGTTATGCGAACATTTGTTGTGCGACTCCGTTATTTTCGAAATTTTTGTATGGGGACGACCGTAATGATTAAAGATGGAGACTAGGTATGTTCCGAAAAAATGCTCGTGTAGCAAAAATATTGGGGGTCCGTCTTATATTTGACTTCTCTAGGGGTACTCTGGGGCTAGTTAGGGCGGTGGCAGGTAATCATATATATTATTTCTAAAGCACTTTTTTTTGTCGGTTGCAAATATCTCCCATACCACCGCATCAAATTTAATAAATGATATCTCATTTTAAAGCTTATTTCTAACACTAATGACGAAAAATAATTAGAAATTGAAAAATTAATATTTTCATTGATAAAAATTATATTTTATATAGAACTGCAATAGAACTGCATGATAATACTGTTCAAACGTGGTAGCACAGGGTCGCTTAACAGAACTGCATGATAATACTGTTCAAATGTGGTAATACAGGGTCGCTTAATAGTAATGCAGTTCTACATAAAATATATACTATACTATATATTTTATGTTACAAAAATGACAACTAACGGTGCGAAATATTCGCACGGGTCATCTAGTTTTATAAAAATAATATTTAGTATGGGAGCCCCCTTAGTATGTTATTAAAAAATGTAGGGGGAAAATTATTAGTGGGGGTCAGTCTTACACTTTACCCCTCTAGGAGCGACTCAAGGACAGTTGTGAAGCTTTTTTGGCTTCATTTTCCCCTAGCTTTGACCCCGATGTGGAGCCATTTGCCCCATCCGACATCCCTAATTTTTTGGCTCATGCGTTTTTTTACAAACTTCAGAACAGTGGGGGTTCTGGCGTATCGAAATATTGCTGCTAAGGATTTCCATATAACACTTTTCCACCCCTAATGTACATATATGATCATTTGAAGCACAGCGGCGATTAACGTTGTAAAAACCACTTTTTAGAAAATCTGTTTCTTGCAAATTATCGTTAACATTACTCTTAAACATTGTTTAAACATTATATCATCCAAAATTATGCACCTTAACATCCTCAAAATGCCAGTGAAAGAACGTTGTATGTTACTTAAAAAATGATACAAACTAATAGTTTTGCAAATTTGAATACCGTTTTAAAAGCCGTTTGCGCAGTGAAAAAACGTTTTAAATGACATCGCGATTGTGGACATGAAACGTGTTTCCACTAAAGAAAGTTATAAACTGTAAATTTGCACGTTATTTCAAATTCAAATTTCTTGACATTTTGCATACAAGTTTTAATTATCATTAATTTTGATAATCAAAAAAATAATAAAAAATAAGTATTTAGTCCTGCCTTTTCAAAAAGTTTTTTTCTTCTGCTCTCCTGAAAAATTACTATTTTGTAAATTTCAACGTTATTCGCGGCTGGGCTTTATTAACAAAATTTGTTAAGGTCTCTTTAGGCTTTGCATTGAAATTAATTTAAAATTAAACACAATTTCATATGAAGAATCATTGGTTGATTGCCTGTTATGACCTTAAATAAATACAAAGAAAATTCAAATACATCCAAAAGATATGCCAAGCAATTACAATACATCGAACAACAACAAAGTTTACTCTATCAATACACACACACACATACTTACGCCATGTAGTTTTCAAAATAAAACATACACAACAGCTAAAACAACAATAGTTTATCCATCGTATTCACTGTTCATGGTGTGAGAAACAGATAAATTCAGAGCTACAAGAGTTTTTAAGCAATTTTAGCATTTTCTATTTAACTTCTATAGAAACAGCAAACAAAAACTTTTTGTAAAACAGACCGTTACACACGCACACACACATTTGCATAATATTTAATGGCGAAAATTCATTTCAACACTATTATAAATTCCGCATGCACAGATGTCCATGATGATGAGGCTGATTTTAGTTGCAGCTTGTTGCAGCAAGTTGCGTGTGTTGAGTGTGATTGCAAGAGCTAAAGTCTGTTTTCAACCATAATTGTTGGCTGCTTAAATAATCCTCGTTATGGTAGATTTTTATTTAAGCCCTGTATTTAAGTGAAGAGAAAAAAAGTAATTTCGGTAATTACTATGAGCTAAGGTTTTTTCCTCCTTTATAACTACTCATTCTCACTAGTGGAAAATATTGAAGGCTTAAATTAAGCGACGAAATTTAATGGTTGCAAGTGAAACATATTGCATTGATGTTGGGAAAAATAATTAATGGTGTTATTTTTTTGTAAAATTAATTAAAAATATGAAGAAAAAATTTTAAATATAGATATATTTGAATAAAACACTTATACGCCATGAAACACATACGTATTGGAAAATATGAAGAAATAAATATTAATCATACGTAGGGATACTTAACCGTCTTTGGGCATTTTTTTATTTTTTGTTGTTCAAAATCGTTAAGGCCAGAAGTCTGTAACTTTTGAACCGATAGAGATTTGTTTTATTTAATTTTTCTCCAGTTATAATTTGATTAGAATTTGTTTAGAAGTTGATGGGAAATGTAAGATCAAAGTAAACTCTTGATTTATTTTAGCATTTAGTATAAAACTGTGGGCTTATTATTTTGAGACCCACCTTACTATTAGAGGGAGGGGGTTATTTTGCGTGTGTCCTCGCTGTTTTAAGTTGTTGTTTTTGTTTAAGCTTTGATATTGTTACAAGTAAAAGTAGAGTGTTTATAATTCTTATTCGCTTAAGAGTTTTATTTGTATAATATCTTTAGTTGTTCTAAAATCTTTGGCTGATGTTTCCTGATGATCTGGCCTAAGCAACCAGTAAAATGCGCATAAGAATAGCTTATCCCACCAACAATAAATTTACGTTTATCAATAGTTTTAATTGGGAACTAAGCGTATTTAAACGAAACTTTTTTAACTTTGCTGTACCAAAAAAAACTTTAGTACAGCATACCATTTCTTAAGGACTTCAATCCTTCCAATCTAACAAACAATACAACTATCTATGGGTAATTCGGGGGAGGGGGGGGGGGGGTGCTTTAAAACCATGGTAGATAAGGACATGATGGCATTTTTGCTCAATTGAATGGGTGATAAAGCCGTAATGGCCTTATTGCCCAATCATTGAGAGGTAAGGTCATATTTAAAATTTTGCGAAATGAGAGATATAGCCATATTTTTTTCGCAAATGAGAGATAAAGCCATATTTTTTCAGAAAATTGTTATGCATGGTGTTAACATTCTGTAAAAGGGAAAATCCTTACTTATCATTGAAAAACATTTTTTTATTCTTGTGACGCACGCAGGAAAACTTTATTCAGCGAAGCCACCTGCCGCGTCCTTCTGGAGGAAAAAGCGCCTAAGCACGGCCGCAGGCCGTCACGCAGAAAAACTTAAGTATGCGAAGCCAGGGGTCTAATCACCGCATACGATATCGAGCAAAATTCATCGAAATTATTTATTTTGGTATCTTGAAACTCGATATCGAATGAAATGTATTGAATTTGAAATAATAGCATTCGACATCGAGTAACTCGACATTACATTTATCGAGTTTTCATTCGATACGCCAGTGTCTATCGTATGCAAAAAAATTCAATAGTTTATTCGATACGATAGTATCGAATGCAGTGATTAGAACCCTGATTTCAATACTAAACTTTAGTGTCTCCGGAACTGAAATGACAGATAAAGCCATTTTATAATAATGCTAATTGCCATGTTGGCTTTATTTCCCATTCAAATGGCCTTATCTACCATGGTATTAAATAAAGCACCCCCCCCCCCCCCCTCCGGTAATTCCATCTAAAATCGACCAAGATTGGGACACAACCCCTTTAGCTTTTAATGAAATTTAGTGTGAAGGTTCCTTTTATCTTATAAGGAACATATATGCAATAAATAATAAAGTGGGGTTGGTCATACATTTGACCTATCTAGAAACATCCTACGCGCTGGACCATACAAACATTTCGGTTTAATAAAACTCTTAAACGAATATATGCTGTACAACAGGGGTCACCAACTGGCGGACCGCGGTCCGGATCCGGACCATAGACCTATTTTATGCGGACCTTGTGTTAACAATACAAAATATTTAACATGTTGTAAAAACAAATTCATGAGAAATATATTATTTAAGTTTTCTTAGCGATAAAGAAAACGTAGCGTCCATTGCTTTCTTATCAGATATTTTTAAACACATCAATGATCTGAACCGTAAACTTCAAGGCAAAGGAAAGCTTATATGGGAGCTCCTGACAGAAGTAAAAAGCTTTTTGCAAAATCTAGTCAACATTGATCTGGATAATGAACGACTGCACTTCCCTAATTTAAAAAAATCTGCAATGACAACGAGCTTGACGTCGGCCAATACAAGACAAGACGTTCATTGAGGATCTAAAATCAGAATTTGAAAACAGATTTGCAGATTTTAAGAAAATCAGGAATGTCGTCGATATGGAGTAATAAAGCTGCAATTATTTTTGGGAGTAATAAAGCTTCTCTCCAGAGTAAAATTATCGATTTCCAAGAAAATATAGTTTTAAAACACCAAAAACAGGAAGTTTCTTGTCAAGAGTTTTGGATAAAATTTGTTTGTGCTAATAAATACCTAGAATTAAAAAAATTAGCCTTGAAACTTCTCACTTTGTTTGGCTTAACATAAGTTTGTGAAGCATCATTTTCTAAGATGAACTTCATTAAAAAAAAAATTCCGGAACAGACTTGCCGATGAACATCTCCAAGATTTAATGAGAAAAGTCTACACAAGCTTTGCTTCAAACTTCAGATGGATAGTCCAAGACAAAAAATGTAATTTGTCTCATTAATATTGTAAAAACCCGTAGTACTTAATCCTTTTTATTCAAAGCATTTGTTTATTATTAAATTAAATAATGCACCAAACCCCATTCGTTTTATTTGTTCATTGATTCAGTATCTAAACATATTATTTAAATAGTTCAGTTTATTACCTTCCGGACCGCGGCGGTCGCGATTTTTAAAAAAACGGACCCCAAATGAAAGTAGTTGGTGACCGCTGCTGTACAACCTCCTACATTTTCGAAATAACGGTATATCTTGAAAACAAGATATTTCAATATATTGTTTGTAGCCCCAAGTATTCTCTTTAAAATGACATTCATCTTCATATGTGAAGCAGTTTTCGAGATATTGAAGAAATAAACTCAACACATTCGGCTTATTCGACGAAATTATGACATTTTGTATATGACATAACTTTTGGAAAAAAATTTCGTTCATATATGTTCCTCATAAGATAAAAGGAACCTTCACGTGTCCCACTCTTGGTCGACTTGACATGGAATTACCACTATGGTCGACTTGACATGGAATTACCACTATAATAGTTTGCGAGAATTGATACAAATTAAATTTTTTTCTATAATAACAAAAAATATTTGCTTTTAACAGCATGTCAAGCCCACAGTTACCAATATTTTGACTTTTTTTGGCTCCCGTAGTTTTAATATATTCACCATTGAATGGCATTGAAATTCTTGAAATCTGTGTTAACAAAAATAATAATAATAATTTTAAATGCACAAAATACACAAATAATTTTTTTGGTGCTCCAACCAAAAGGCACGATGTTTATTGTAAACAAAAAAAGTTTTTAGAGAATTATCTTAATATTTTTTATAATTATAGAAGGATATATGATATTTATGTGTAAAACCAAATATCGGCAAAATTCTCGCCACGGCTTCGGTGGCATACCTCTCTTCGATCGTCCATATTTTCAATTAATCTGAGACATAATTGAGGTTCAATGTCGTTAATTTGCCGAATTATCTCATCCTTTAGCTCTTGAATTTGTTCTTGGCTTATTAACGTACACTTTTTCTTTTAAATATCCCCAAAAAAAGTAGTCCAACGGTGTAAAATCACATGATCATGGCGGCAAATTAACATCGGCACGACTTAAGATAACACGGCCATTGAAATTTTTCGCGCAAAAGACCCATTGTTTTGTTGGCTTTGTGGCAAATGGCAACATCTTATTGGGACAACTTATTGTTCAGGTCCATATCCTCAAATTCTGGCCACAAGAAGTCCGCTATCATCCCGCGAAAGCGAACATCTTTCATGGTATCTGCTTGGCCGACCTCACTTTCGAAGATGTAAGGCCCGATGACGCCGACAGCTAGAACGAATTGGGCGAGCATGGTGCTTTCTCATTTTGCCCACATTTCTCCCGGTTGTGGACACATTTTGTCGATTATGCTGAGAAATAAAATTACGAAGTACACTTAATTTAAACGCCCATTTTTGTAAAAGGCTTAAACAATCTTAACGCGCCGGTTAAATTTGTCAAACACTGAAACAAAGAAATGGCAAATTAAGTTTGGAAAAAAATTTGACGTTTAGGTGTGACTCATAATTTACTTCGTGCATTATGATAGGACAGCCCTTTATTATTTAAATTATATTTAAACGAGAAAACTGTCGTTTTTTTAGCTACAATTAAAATGAAATGAAAAATTAATTTGAAACATACAAATATGGTTTAATATTTCTTTTTTTTTTTAAGAAGCAAATTTTATTCGATCAAAACAGTTTTTTTTGCAGTTTTTAAAAAATTATGGCAGTACTGGGGTCTAATCCCCGCATTCGATACTATCGTATCGAATAAACTATCGAATTTTTTTGCATACGATAGACACTGACGTATCGAATGAAAACTCAATAAATGTAGTGTTGAGTTACTCGATATCGAATGCTAATATATCAAATTCAATACATTTCATTCGATATCGAGTTTCATGATACCAAAATAAATAATTTCGATCAATTTTGCTCGATATCGTATGCGGTGATTAGACCGCTGCTTACAGTAGCATTTGCGGGATCTAATCAAATTTAATATGTTATTTAACATTTACACACAAAAAAATTAAGATTAAGTAGGTTTAGTATGTTTTCGCAAACATCTTTAATAATTCATTGAATTTCCCTAAAAACAGTCTATTGTAACACATGAGCAAAAAAGTTTAAACCAAAAGTTAAAATCAAAAAAAAAACATGAACAAACTGCGCCGTAAAATGTTTGATAATATTTATGAAAAACATTTATAACACACGCGAAAATAGTTTAAAAAAAACCCTTTTTCAGTTTATACTTTTGTTAAAATATTCATTTCATTGAGGGATTATTTGTTTCTCTGGCTTTCTTTATGTTTTATTTATCTATTTAAAAAAATGTTGGAAAACTTTAGTTGTTTTTTTTTTGTATAAATGTTTTAAAACAACCACATAAAACGCCAGCGGAAAAATATATGGCGCCGGTATAGGAAAAATATTGTTTAAAACAAGTAACTTTAGGGAATTATTTTAAGGAAATAGATTTTGTTAAAATATTAAAAAAATAGGTCTCCTTTTATCCTGTTGAATAATAAAGTTGAATTAATATTAGTTGTACAAATAAATTTTTACTGTCTGAATTGTGAAGCTACTGGGCGGATTTATGGGGTGCAATTTTTCTTCTTCTCATTTTAGAAAATAATTTATTTGCATTTTTACATACTGCGGGGTTAAGAAATCTGTCACCCTATTGAAGATTAAAGGCAGACAGATCACACAGTCGCGTAACATGTGAGCAGTAGATGTAGGATCGCAACAGACTTTTTCTAAATTAAAAACAAATTGTTTGTTACAACAGGAAATTATGAGAAATCCTAAGGCTTTTATATAAAGAGGGGAATGTATAAAGCTCCTTAATAGCTTCTCTAGTTTTGAAGATGTTTTTAGCAGGGACGACCCCTTTTTAGCAACTATCGCTAGTGCGCTCACAACCTGCAAGACGACAAGACTGTCTGCATGTTGTTAGCAATTTTTCAATTATAATTTTGTTTCTAGAAGGATTAGTTTAGGTTGGGTAGAAATTGCCGCCAGTACTTATTCGACACACCAATGATTGACTAACCCGTTTTACACCTTGCAGAATTTCAATTAAAAAACACCAGAATCATTCCCGATATGGGTTTCACTTTAAAAACTTAATGATCACATTTAACTGAAAATATAAACTAAATGAGAAGCAAGAGTTCTCAATTTTACTTTATAAACATAAAAATAATGAGTTTTAGTCTTGTTCTGTTGTTATTTTTTTTTTTTTTGTTTCTACACACAACAAGCAAATCGTGTTTTAACTACTTGTGTGGTGTTGTTGTAATGTCTGCAACAAACTTTGATGAGTTAAATGAGATTAAAACGCTCACTTTGTAATTTTACTCTCAGAGTGGCACTACCAACGAAAAGTTTGATCTTTTGTTTATACTTGCTTTAAGAGTTTTGTACTTATTTTAAGACATTTCGGGACTGATTTTCAAAAGTAATCCCATTTAGGATTGTTTAAAGTACTTTTTAGTGTTATTCGTACTTGAATATTTGAGTACGACTCCAATTTAAAGTAAATTTAAAAACTTAATTTATGTATGAGTGTTTTTTTCTGTGTAGCAGATAAACTTTTTTGAATATACATTTTATATACAAGTTTTTTTTTATAGTAATTTAATTGACTTTACCCATTTTATGCCACCGGTCGATTTTTCGACCAGTTCCTTTATTAGCGTATATCTTTAAAGTTTATTAAAAATTTTTTTGATCTGTTTTCACAAAACTAAAATCTGAAATGATTTTTTATATGTTAGTAATAAATTGATTTTTTAAAGACTTTATAAAATATTTTAGTAAAAGGATAAAAAAGCCCATTTTTGACACATGTTTCCATTTAAAAAATATAAAATAAAATATTTTTTTTAAATTATTTTTAAAGCAGTAATAATATTTTATAAGAATCGACCAAAATCAATTTGAAGTTGACAAGTTTTCTGAATTATAAATGCCCGTAATCTTTGGTGGTCGAAAAGTCGACCAGTGGCCGGAAGCACTATAGAGTACTATCACTTATTGGCAATCGGTTCGGAACATCTAAAAGGTATTATTATCTGTCAGATAATATTCGCTAAGCTACAGCATATTGTTTTGTCAAAGTTCGCCAACTTGTTGATGTTCCCAATAATATGAATGCAGTTAATGCAAATTCGTATAGAAAAAACCAATCCGTATTCGATTTAAATCATTTTGCATATGCTGCGAAAGTGAAGATTTATTCTTCAGTATTTTATATGGTGGCTCAAACTGTTCTGTATTTACTGGATAATTAAACTTCCTGATCCCGATTGTCATATACAATTTTTTTTCTTAGTATCTCATCTGTCTACTGAATAAGCGCGGGAATAACAGCGTAGAAGCTAATGTAATTGATGTAATAACTCCTCAGTCAAACCAATGGCTAATGTTTAGCGGTTTTTCACAGCCGATAGGAATTCATGACAATGACGCTCTTTCACAAATTGTTTTTCGACCTGAAGTCACAATACAGCGGGTTTAACATTTACGATTTGTATATGCATCTTAATCCCCCAAGGGTATGTGAAAACATTTGAAGGATATGCCATCTTGTTTTGTTACTTCCTCTGGGCAAATCCGGTAGTCGGCTTAGTTCGAAATTGACATATTTCTTCAGACCGCGGCTGACCAGAGACCTATATAGTACCAAGATAGTCTTAAGTCCCTGGAATCAAGACTCCGGTCTGATAATTTGTGTATACTCAAAGTCACGGGAAGAGAGATCTTAAAAAGTTGGCTTCAAAGGCTGGTAAAAGCACTATTTGTTTAAAAATTTGCCAAACAACAGTAACAATTTATCATAACAAGGTATGGACTTGTGTGATCGTATAAACTTTTCTTTAGTTGGTGCAATATTTTACCAAAGCAGGAAAAAAAACATGTCATCTCTGTCAATATGCTTACAATATTTTTTAAAGAATTCTAAAACATGAATTCCATATTTTGAATTTAAGAAGATAAATTGTTATTTTCTAGATTTGTAAAAATTTAAATATAAGTTATTTTCTTTATGTAAAGTTATGTGTGCGTGTGTTAATAATGGTCCTTTTGAAATATTATATCAAAATTTGTTTAAAATGTCTCAAGGGAAAATTGAAAAATGACATTAAGTATTAATATTCTCTTCAACTAAAGAAGGCAGGCAGAAAAGTTTACTTTAAACAAAAAAAATATCATCAAATTAAATTTTTATTATTTTATTTTTATGAAGAAAGGAACTTTAAAACATGAAATTAATTAAAATTTTTTGATAATTTTTCATTCTTGACTGAGCTGTAAACCGGTTAAATTTGATGAACTTAAGCCTAATCAAAATTTCAAAATTTGGCCTAAAAACCATAAACAGTTTAACAAAATAACCACAATTCTAGTTATTGACAAAAAAAAATATTTTATTTACAACATCAAAATCTAAGATTGCAATATAAAAAGTTTGAACCAAATTAATTATTAATACAATTGAAATCTATGTACTAAATTTTATCAAATTATCTTTTATCAGGCCTGTTCTGAAAATCACCTTCACTCGAATCACGTGATTTCAAATTACATTCGAGTTTTAAAATCTCACGTGTGATATTTTGGTGTTCCGTTTTTGTATGTTCCAGTGTGATTTTCTATTTCCGAAAGTCCACCGACAAACACAAAAATTAATGACTTACGGAACACCACGCGTGATTTTAAAAGCACGTGAGTTATAATCACGTGAGTTTCAGAATAGATTAAGCAACTATCCACCCAGGCGGACATCGTTAGATCGATTCTAAGTCGATCGGTATACTAAAGGGTCGGTCTTGGACATCAGCCTAAACGCATAATACCCTCTCGACTATTGTAGTGCGAGTATAATAACAATAAATTTTAGAATACTAATTAATGCTTCGAGAAAATAATATACTAAAGATACGCGGTCAAATATGTATCCCTACAAAACCACATGCGTTTTTCCAATTGTAAAGCCTATTTTCAACATCGAGTCTAAACATAAGAATCTTCTAAGAATTTCTTTTTTAATTAGCGTATCCTGTTGTCGGTTAAAATGTATATTTTTTTAAGCTTCACTTTTGCTTTTAATTCCTTGTTTTTGCTACTTTAAAAGCAGTTTTTGCTTTTACTTAACGTTATTTTTCTTCTTTCCATTTAAGACTTTGAAATATGTAATAAAAAAAAGTAATAATTTGCAAGAATACTAAGTAAACACAGACACTTTTGAAAGGGACATTCATTTTCTTGCCACATATTGCATGTATGTATTCGTTGACTTGATGATTTTGAACTTTTATGAGCAGTAAACATGTGTATATGTATGTGTGGTGTAATATGTCAATAAAAGATGAAATATGTTGAGATGTGTTTGTGTTTCTGTTAGTGAATTTGTGATGTTTACAAATACAAATATATATGCATATATACATACATCCACTTACAAATAAAGTATTATGTGAAGTTCCCTTAGGCACATTTGTAATCAAAACGACCAACTTTAGGCGTCATGATGAAATTGAACCCCTTTTTTATAAACATCGACAATAACAATAAACAAACTTACAGACGCTTTTGCAAAAATACATATAAATACACACACATTTTAGATACACATATACGTTTAAATATATGTTTTCTGACACGCAACTACATACACAGTCACAATATGCTTTATTGCATTTAATTGACAAGTTGTAAAGACCAAAAGACTTTTAAGATCAAGCTACATAAAACAAACCCGGCAAACACAAATTAAAGGCTAACAAAATTCTCTTTTTGTTGAGGTTTCTATTATTCTTAAAATATTTTTAAACGTTTGACGTTTGAAAATTGGTTTAATGGCAAATTGCTATGTTTGCTGGGAAAGAATTCATCACACAAACACATACATCATTTATCATTGCTGTATAGTTTTTTATGCTTCTCAAAGTATGCGTGCTATTTTATTTTTTAGCAAATATCGTTGTTGTGGAATATGTCTCTCCGTTTATGTCTATAAATTCTTTTCATATCGTCCGCCACTAATAGTCAATGAGAGTATACAAAGTTTGTCATTCTATGCGTTACTTTTTTAATATACCACTAAAAACCGATAAACATTAAGGGTAAAGTTGCTGCGACAATGCTTACGCTCCCTTTCGGCATCCATTTTTTAATCTACGCGCATTTTGAAGACTTTATAGTCGCAATCAAGGCGAATTCACACATGTGAGTTTCTGCTAGCTAATCTAATCTAATTCTAATCCATGAATTAATAAATTAAATTAGATCTTACCTGAATATTTTGCATTTTTCAGACGCAAATCAGAAAAAAATTTATTTTGTTTGTTTACCAAAAAGCAGACTCCTAAGCCGATCTAATGGGACGCCGCTAGTTATTTGTTACAAAAATTGTTAGCCGCAGATTAAATTCGGATGTTAGCCGGATACAATTTTACCATCAACGCCGATGGCTTACAAAAATTAATTACGATAGCACAATAAACATAGCAAGCAAAGTTATATTTCTTTAAGACACTTTTTGTTTACAAATCAACAATAATATTGTTAAACCATTGTAAAATGTTAGAACATTTGGACAATATAACATGATAGTAGGTAGACCTTGTGAATAAACCATATTTATATTGATTTTTTGTTGAAAATACACTGAAAGAATTTTCTTCGCAATACCAATGAATTTTGACATTAATCCCATGAAAAATTGCATTAGCCTCGTAAAACCCGAACATTAACCCATTGAATTTTTACATTTCTTATATATTTTTTACACCTTTTGGGGAGCAAATAAGACAACTGTATATTTTTTTAAAAAAAATTGTATTTGGAATTCTTAGAAATTATGAAATATGAAAGCTTTCAAGTAAATTCTTAATTTCTTAAGATCTGAACTGAACCGATTAAGTAAAGGGCTTATTAACTATTTGTTTTATCTTATGAGGTGTAATTTAAATTTCGGTTTTTATTATTTGCTTAATTTTTTTATTTAAACTGGTAGAAAAAGAGGTGCACATATGTGTACTTCAGGTCTTAGCGATTAGTTATTGAAGAAAAATATCCTAACTGTATGGTTTTTTCAAACTGTTACGTTCAAATGTAAAAATAATGGGTAAAACTTCTAAACCCTGCCATCTTTTGATATTGTTTTGAAGCGCAGTAGCTTAAAGCAAGGAATAAAACTAGTCTTTAAAACTTGTAATAAGTTAAGGTACACATATGTGTACCCATGGTCTGAAGAGGTTAAAAAGGAACCTATGCAGCGCTTCGTTGGATCGATTAAACCTGTTTCATTAAAAGGATTTAATATAAAATATTGATCCTAGACCCACCTTAAAGTATACCGATCGTCTTAGAATCACTTTCTAAGTCGAACTAACGATGTCCATCCGGCTGGCTGGCAGGCTGGCTGGCAGGCTGGCTGGCTGGCTGTCCATGTAACCTTGTGCGCAAAGTACAGGTCGCAATTTTGGAAATAATTTGATGAAATTTGGGTCATAGGTTTTTATTGGCACAAGGACCAAGCCTTTTGAAAATGGGCCGAATCGTAGGAGCACGAGGAAAGATAGGGGGAAATTTCTTCCTCTCAGAAACTATCAAACCGATTTCAATGAAATTTAAGACATAGATAGAACCATATCTATATGGACACAAAATGTATGCATTTTTTAAAAAATAGGACCACGAGGGGAGATAGGGGCAATTTCTGCCTCTCAAACCGATTTTAATGAAATTTGAAACATAGATAGATCCATATCTATAGGGACACATTAGCTATACAGTTTTTAAAAAATAGGACCACAAGGGGAGGCAGGGGGGCAATTTCTGCCTCTCACAAACTTTCAAACCGATTTTCATGAAATTTATAAACATAGATAAATCTATATTTATATGGACATATAAGCATGATGTGTTTTTAAATACTGTGGTGTAGGGTATCATATGGTCGGGCTTGACACTATACTTTCTTACTTGTTTTTAATTATTTTTTTTTTATTTTTTCTTATTTTATTTTACTTTATTTTATTTTTTATTTTTTCTGTCTGTGGCGGGATTCGATCGCGCAACCTCGGTGCTGATAGACTAGCTCGCTACCAGCTAGTCTACCGGGGCAGTGTAGTTTTTGTATTAAAAAACTATGTTTTTTACTCAATTAAGACCGTAAATATGAGATTAAATTGTAACATGCATACATGTAACATTAGATGCATGAAATTATTAAATCTTACATTTTTTAATTAACAATTAAACATTTTTTTAAGGAAATTATAATTTTGTATTAATTTATGAATATAGTTATGTTTGTATATTGTTTTTTTATGTTCCCAATTAAAATTTTTTGTTTAACTTGTACAAACTTAAGTTTCCATATATCCAATGAAAATTCTTAACGTAATTACGAAATCCATAGAAGCGATTTTAACGAAAGTACTTCATTATTACTATGAAATTCCATTTAGACAATGAACATTTTCATTTACCCAACGAAAGTTTTTTTATGAAAATGATTCATTAAATATATGAAGCATTTTTCTTTCAGTGTATAAAGAGGGACTTTTTTATTGTTTATAAAATATACACAATTGCTTTAGAAGGTAAATATTTTTCCTTTATTGCAATTTTGTGGCTCCACTTATTCCTTATGCATTTTTATTCCTTGGGCTTATATTTAATATTCACTTTTTTTATAAAATTAAAATAATTTTTTTTTCAAGTACTTAGATTTTTTATGGAATTTTAAATTTTAAAAAAACAGATGACTCGAAAATGTCACCTGTATAAATTCGCTTTGTTCGCAACTGTCGGTGGACTTTTCGACTCTAAATTGATCGATGTTTCTTAAGGCTAGTTTACACGGTAAAACAATGCATTACGACCTTGTAAAATCAAAATAATATGAAATTCTGTCCGTGTTTAAAAGAAAAAAATAAAAGTCTCTTGTAAGTATATTTCATGTTTACATGGATGGTATAAGTAAAATCAAAAATAATAACAAAAAAGCAGATGCCTGCAGTTGTAAAACTTTTACAAAAACAGCATGAAAATTCCCTGAGTTGATTTTAGTAGTTTTTGTGATTGCATAAAATGTTACCACCTTCAATATATGCTGTTAAAATACACCTCTGGTGTGATGAGACTACAAAAGTTTCTTAAATGGTTTAGAAAAAAAAACATTTACCGACCGTTTGTCAGATTTCGTATTCGTACTCTCTCTTATTCAATACATTTTGCTTTTAGATGATAAGATTTTTCTCATTCTACATAATTTTTTGCAATATCGTAATACATTGTATTACAGTGTTAACTAGCCTTTTTTCGTTCATTTGAAACAGAGTTGTCATAAAGTAATTAATTGTTAGTTTGGGAAAAGAAGTGTATAAAATATAAATTGTTTAATATCAAAATATCTGATCTAACCAAGGAAGAAGTTATTGAAGAAATTGTAGACCTAACTGAACTTGCTGTCCAACATATAGATTGAGATGATGCTAAAACCATTATTAATATTCAGTGAACAGTGTTATAATAAAAACAAGAGGGATAGAAGTACATATGTAAAAGAGACGTTTCAAAATTGTCGCTTCAACTCTCATAACGTACGACTTTTACTACATCACAAGCTTATATATACTTGCCGCCTGCAAATACGAGTCGCAGTATCCTACGATGTCACACGTTAACGTTGGCTGTTAGTGTAAACATTTGATAAGATGCTTAATCACGTTCAAGATGCTTAATCATATCATATAGAGCATATTAAATATTTTATCTGAATAAGTTCAAATTATGTTTTATATGACTTTTTGGAACCGGCCTATAAATGCAATGAGTCACAATACTGTGAGCTCAGTTTTAAAAATGATTCGTTCATTACTTAGTGATCCCAAATTAAGCCAACTCTCGGTAAAGGGTATCAGAAATTCTGTGCAGCCGAATATACCACTTTTACTGGTTTTTCCTTCAATTTCTAACGGTTCAACAGTTAGGCAAAGTTTTTTTGTCTACTCTTTTTTTACTTTTGATATGTTTAATGTTTGGAAAATTTTAAGATGTATGTTTTTCTCCTTTCTGTACTCTTATGCATATTATTTGGAAGCAACAAATTCTTGAAAGGATACGAGTATAACGTTGTTAAAATTATTGCAGGAAACATTTAAGGCCTTGTTAAAAGTTAAATCTTTCCAGTTTAATTTTTTTATTCTCATCCGTTTTTTTTTTCAAACATATTTGACAGTTGTTTAACACAGTATGATTTATAAACTCATATTGTACATACTTAAATGTTTTTCCCTTTTACTCGTTAATTTTTTCCCAGATTTTGTTTTTCTTTCTATTTTACCAAGCAACCCCTTTATGGAATTTCTTGGAATGACTTAAAGTATGTATGTGAACGCTGTATATATGAACATGTATGTTTTATTTAAAGGGAAATTCATTGGAAATATTTTTTTTTTATATTGATGATTAAAAGGCAAAAGAAGAAGAAAAAAAAAGATGGCAGGAAGTACGAGTTTAACAAGATGTGGCAGTATAATACATACATTGTTTATTTTCTAGTACTTAAACTGTCATGAACTTGATGCAAACGATTTTGCGAAGAAAATTAGATAAACATTCGTTTGGAGAAAAAGAAACGGCAAAAAATATGAAACTATATGATATTAAAAGTTGAATAGAAAGTTAAGGAAAAAGGGTTCTTTAACAAAAATTAAATCATTTAATAAAAAGAACTTTACTGAGAATAAATAAAACTTTGATATACATATGTAATTTAATAACACTTTAAGACACAATTTCAGACCCTTAATTCAATTATTGTTGCTATTAGGCTAAGAGTAGACAAAATCCCTTAGCTATTTACATTACACTTTTCCAGAAACTTATGCTACAATTAGTGAGTTTTAAATGTTTTATTTTTTAATATTTTAAATATTTATAATTCAAAGTCAACAAAGTAAAAACTAAAAATTCAAAATAAAATAAAAACAAGTATGAAAGTAAAGTCGGTCAAGCCCGACCATACGGTACCCTACACCACAGTATTTAAAAACACATCGTGCTTATGTGTCCATGTAAATATGGATTTATCCATGTTTACCCAACAAACACGAAGTCAAACCTTTGATATGAAATGACTTTATCATTTGACATCAAACACAATTCTCAAACGTTTTTCAATTGTTTGATTTAACATTTAAATTCAAATTGATAATGATTTGAAAATAAACATTTGATATCAAATGTTTTATCAATTTGATGTCAAATGTTTTTCAAATGTTAAATATAAATAAAAGATAAACTTGGCAGCACTTAATCGAAAAAAGCATTAAAAATAGCGATTAAAGTTACATTTTTTACTTTGTGGTTAAATGTGTTTTACTGTTAAAAATAAACTTTAAATAAAGTGAACAGTTTATTTCTTGTGAAAATTAAAATTTATTTGTGAGTCATTCCAATGATTAAGAAAAAATAAAAAAAAAAGGAAAATAAAACGAGAAAGTGAAGAAAATTTGTTGAACGATCGCGGAGCTACAATCCTCAAAATAAAAGGTAGCAAAAGTCGTCTTTGCAAGAATTAGAGGACGGAAAGAACATTATTTCACCTTAAAGCTATGGTGCCGAATGTTTATCTCACAGTTTATTTAAATAAATATTAAAATTTTAATAAAAAAAAAATAAAATATTTTTATTTACATCCCACATTATATTATAATCCACATTTGAAAAACATTTGAGAATTACGTTTGAAAGCAAGCTGAAAATAAAAGCATTTTTCAATTTGAAAATAATTTCCCCTTTTTGTTGAGAACGCTATGATTTTCAAATGATTTTCAAATCATTATCAAACGTTTGTTGTTTGAGAAAACGTTTGATTTCAAATCATTTTCAATTTGAAATCAAACCTCCGTGTTTGTTGGGTATAAACTAAAATCGGTTTGATAGTTTCTGAGAGGAAAACATTTCCCCCTATCTACCCTCGTTGTCAATAGGCTTGGTCCTTGTGCCAATAAGAATCTATGACCCAAATTTTATCAAATTATCTTAAAAATTGTGACCTGTACTTTGCGCACAAGGTTACATGGACAGTCAGCCAGTCAGCCTGCCAGCCAGCCTGCCATCTAGACGGACGGACATCGTTAGTTCAACTCAGAAAGTGATTCTGAGTAGATCGGTATACTTTAAGGTGGGTCTAGGACCACTATTTTAAGGCGTTGCACACATCAGCACAAATGCATAATACCCTCTCTACTATTGTGGTGTGGGTATAAAAAAAGTAAATTATAATTTCTAATAAAACTTAAAAAAGTAAAGGTTTATGGGTAAAAAATAGAGAGTTATGGGAAACAATTACACACAGAAAAAAATATCTAATAAAAATTTTTAACAGCACGCTTTGTTAAAAATAAAATTTTAGGTCAACAACCTATTTATTTGATTCAATGAAAAAATTTATCAAAATTACACTTTGCAAAATAGCACTCAATAAAACCTATTTAGTAATAAAATAATTAAATATTTCTTCATATTCAATAAAAAAAAGATTTGAATCAAAGTAAAGACAGTATTTTAACAACTTTTTTAAAATTTTTTAGGTAATAATTCTCATTCACTTTACAGTTTTAGTTAAATAATGGGCCATGTCACAGAGTACAATTCCGTTCGGAATTGAAGAAAACATATTTGTTTGTCGATGGAAAGTGTATTTTGATAGTTTTATGGCCTTTCAGATACAGACAACTCGCATACCGTTCATGAAAACAAAAATGGTTTCATTCCGAAACATTTTTTCATCATTTTCTGAAGCACCAAAATACGGAATGAATTCCGTTTCCGAACGGAGTTGTACTCTGTGACATGGCTGAATATCTTTAGTTTTTCCAAAGTCTGTGAAAAAAGGTTTCCTAATGATCTGGCCTAAGCAACCAGCGAAATGCGAATAGGAACCAGCTTCTTTCCCCACAATAAATTTTAGTGTGTTTATCAAAGAATAAAAATTAGGAATTTAGCACATCATAATTTATAAATAAATAAAGATTCGATAAACATTTTGTTTGACTTATTCAACATTTCCAACAATTTATTTTAACAAATCACGTAAACATTTTGTTAAAAAAATAATATTTTGGGCAACAAATTTTTTATTGACTGAAAAAACTTGGTTGTTGACTAAAAATTCAATAATTATACCTACAAACTTTTTTATAAATACCTCAAAAATCGTCATCGCAGGACATTCAAAAATGTTTGTAATCATATATGCGATTTTCGTATTCAAATATAAAAATTATTTTTTTTCTGTGTAGGCTTTCGTTGTTTTTTTTTTTTTTTTTTCTCATACTTTAGACATTTGTAGACAGATTCGACTAAATTTCAGAAGCAATCTATTCCGAACTATATGTAATAAAAATATATAATGCAACCTATCGGAGGTCTTCGGAAAATCCATTTCAACAGACACATAGACAGACGGACATAGTTGTATCAACTTCGCTACTCATAAGGAACTATGATATATTTAAACCTTATTAGCTCTAAGGTGAATATTGTAGAAATTACAAATGGAATGGCAAACTTAACCCTTTTTATCTTATTTTAACTAAAATTTAATTGGTATATCCCCTGTTTGCATGATTTTTTCTTTTTTTGTGAAATTTATCACAGGGATAAAATGTAGATTAAGGAAAAACTATTAAAAAAAAAAAGCATAAAATAGGTAAAAAAAAAACAGTATGATGGAAATTTTTAACTCGCCTGTCAAGCTCAGTACTATATAAATGAAAATCAAAATAATTGCGCAGATTATTACTTAGACACTCAATACAATCCTTTTTCCACTCATAGCCACTTTTATTTAACAAAAAAGTTTCAAATCAGCTTTCAAAAAAATATCACTAATTATGCAAGTTTTCTCTAACTTAACAAACAGCGGAGACATAACCAATAAATTAAAATGTAATGCTTCATGTTTTTTTACCGCTATGATCCAATGTATAGAATGGTCATGAGAATTGATGTCAACAGCAACCAATTTACAGAACACCAGCTTGTGTGCGTTTTCATCTTCAATAATTGTTATGATGGAAAATTCCATCACCATGCAAAGAAGATATATAACATCGTGCAAATGTCCACCGCGGCCTTGCCAAAATGTCCAATTTTCTATGATTCCGGCTTAAAAATCAAGGAACAAATCCCGATAGTATGGGTTATGTTGGCTTTGAGGGCCGCTCTATGGTAAGTTCAAATCACATTCGCGATAGATGCTCATGCCCTCAAAAATATGTTATAACGAAAAATCATGGAATATTACAAAAATTTCCTAATACATATAAGCTTTTTAGATGTTTTTGTTTTAACATAATATTGTGCAAACATCAGTTTTTAAAAATAATTCTTAAACTTTTTTCGCAGCAGTATTTGGTTTCTGGTAAAAAAAAAACATTTGATCAATGATGTTTACCATAGACGGATGTTGTCGGAAACTGTGAGGTTATGATCCCTGAAAGAGATTCATGGTCGAATGGAACCTTGGGGCAAACGCCCGTGGAGATCTGTTGCTACACGGACGGCTCTAAGCTGGGAGAATAAAACGGGCATAGGGGTGTATGTTGAAAACCCTGGCACCGAGATATTTTATCGCCTTCCTGACCACAACACTAGCTTCCAGGCGGAAGTCAGTGCTATAATGGAATGTGTAGGATGGATTGAATTGAATATGGGGCGCCAACATATTTACCGATACCTTAAGGCCCATAAGGGCGATATCAGTTAATAGGGTTAGGTCCAGGACCTTATTGGATTGTAGAAAGGCCATTACCGACTTCTTCTCTGGCGGCAGGATCCGTATCATATGGGTGTTGGTCCACTCGGGGATAATAGGTAACGAAAGGGCCCATACAGTCGCTATCATAGAAGGAAACTTGATTCGGCTAATCTGGCGAATGCGAAACCGTTTGAGGCAACCCATACGGCCAGCTGGAACAGTGGGACTGTGGGTAGGACCACTTAGATTTGGTGGGGCAACCCAGACGAGAGGAGAACAGGAAGCCTCCTCAATAGGAGTTAATTAGAGGTTAGTATTATGGTGCGTATCCTGACTGGTCATGCAGAATTACGGGCACAACAACGCCAAATGGGCAGAGTCTCACGAGTGCAGAGCGTGTGGCTAGGCGAGCGAGACGCTGAAACACTTTCTCTACCACTGTCAGGCCTTTGTCGAGTTATCCAAACCCCTTAGGGAGTGATGTCGTGATGGACTTGGGATCCCTGGGAAACGAAGACTGGAAGACCATAAGGAATTATGTCCTGAAAACTGGGTTTCTTACTGCGAGACGTTAACTGCCCCCAAAGGGCACAACAGGTGCCAACAGGTGGGGTGTATATCATTTGATATGATGTTGCAACTTTGATGCTTCATCCTCCTTTCGACCTAACCTAACCAAATGCTGTATACATATAAATCGGCAACAGTTAAGAACACTGTCTACCTCTCTTTGTCAACCGATTTAAGCAAAAATACACATTTTGAAAGGTATTTACTTACGGAAGTGCACAATTTATATTAAAATCTGAGGGTAAACGGGTAAATTTGGTTCTTTAGAAGTGGACATGTGGTAACTGTTTGAACTGTAGCCCTTTTGAGACTTCTTTGTCGTCCCACTTTTATTTTAAGACAACAATCAAATCGTAACAAACATAAATTGGGTACAAATTTAAATTTGGTACTTTTTCGAGATTCGTACGTTTAAGGGTTCAAAATCGTAGCTACTTTTAGAACTTTTTTCGAAACATAGATTACGGGCTCCAACTAAAATATTGAAATTTTTGATACTTCAATGGGGAGCAAAAAGGGATCAAAAAGAGAAATACGGAAAATTTATTTTCATTGTTTTCTTCTGTGGTACTATTTACATGTGGTAGTTTTAGAATTTTCTATAATATTTAACTTCGGAACGTAAAATTATAGGTGCAGAGTCCTGAGAACCTATAAGATGACTGTTGGTAATTTTTGTTCTTCAACTGGTACTTTTTGAATTTTCGTTAATATTGGCACCAAAAACATAAAATTGAACATACATGACTCTGAGTGAATCAGAATCTGTAAGGAGGAGCTTTTGGTACTTGTTCGTTCTACAACTGGTAATTTTTTTTTTTTTTTCGCTAATAATGGACCAAAAAACCTAAAATTAAACATGCAATGTCCTGAGTCGATAAAAGTGAACTTTTTGGTACTTTTTTGATCTTCAAGTGGTACTTTTTGAATTTCCGTTAGTATTAGACCTAGAAAGATAAGATGAAACATGAGTAAATGAATCTGCCATAATGATATATTTGGTAGTTTTTCGTTTTTTTTTTTTAAACTTGTACCTTCGGAATTTCTATTAAAACTGAACCTTGAAACATAAAATTCAACATGCAGAGTCGAGAGAGGAGAATTTTTGGTACTTATTTGATTTTCAAATGATACTTTCTGATTTTTTTTTATACCTGTCTGATGGGTTGTCAGAAGTAAAAAAACACGTTCTAATTGATATTTCTTCAGACGCCTTTTGTCCTTTCTTTGACGATTAATGTTATAAAGGTAACACGGCCATGTATGTAATTTGTAGTAGGAAAAAAACAGATGTAAAAAAACATGTCGTGTATGGTAGGCTTAAGAAAATCAAACCTCGAATTGAAATGGCCAGAACTTCTTCTATGAAAAATAAGAAAATGTTATGTAGTCGCAAAATCAAACTATGGCAAAGTGTTTCATATGGCAACATATAGTCAGTACTACTATCTATATTCCATAGTGTTTTGGACCCACAAAACTGATCACATGAATAAGCTTTAAATTATTGATATGTGAGCATATCTTTGAGTTTGATGGACGGAGTTTGCAAGCAATATTAAATATAAAGAAGGTTAAACACTGAATGTCAACTATGAGAATTCGTAAAACTTCATAATTTGGTCACATTATCAGGGGAGTGAAATTCGAACTGTTTCTCCTTAAACGCTAAGAAAAAATCGAGGGTAGGCGTGGAGTTGGACAAAACTAGATGTCTTGGTTACATAATATCAGTTCGTGGGCTGTCATTAAATCAATTGGAGAACTGGTCCGATTGGAAGCAAACCACGAAAGGCTTACATAATAAAATATAATTGTAATTTGCTTACATTTTATAAATAAAATTCATTAAAGAGATAAACTTAATTTAGTTACTTATAATAACTTGCTTAACAAAGCAAAGAGTTTAAATTGTTACAAAGTTTCCAATTTCCTTTAAAATTTCTTTTTTATTTTTTCTTATTATATTTTATTTAAATGTTCTCTCTTTATAAATAAAATTGTTTGCTTCCATTATCGCAATTTTAATTTAAAAAGTACCTATTTTAATATCCTGCAATGCGACATAGAAATTACTTTCGTTAAAAAAACAACAAGTTGTATGTTTATATTTTTGTTACATTCTTGACGACAACAAGATGTCGCTGCAACATACAGAACAGATTTTGCCAAAATACGAAAACTCAAACAGAGTTACAAACAGCAGGGAGTTAAATAGAACAGAAAAAAGCATAGGAATGCAAAATAACTTAAAAAAAATAAAAAAAAATAAATAAATAAATACAAAAATTAAATTAATTGAAAAATATGTTGTGGGTACAACAAGAAAAATCAACCACAAAGAGTTCAGTGAAAATGTGCATTTGCACCGCAGAACCTACACTTGAAATGAGGATTAAGCTAAAACTTAAAATCTTAAAGCCAAACTAAGTTCAAATCTGTTTTCAGATTAACTAAACCTAGTTTAACTTCGATTTAAAAAACCCAGCCTAAGACATATTAACCTCTACATATACTTGAAAGGTGTGAAAGGTTTTATAAAAGCATTTAAGCTTTCGCTTACTTACTCTGCACAGTGGGAGAGAGGAAACCTTTTTGGGAATGTTTATCTATATAGCCGGTATTAACATGGACATAGCGAAGACGAAATGTTTTTTTGAAGCTGCACTACTAGATCTTACAGTGGGATTCTTAGGAAAAAAATTTAAAATATTTTAAAAAAAGATCAGCCTTTACCAATCCTTTTAAACTTAACTGGCAGTTAGTTGGATTGCATTTCAGAATCAACTTTGCCTATAAACTCCACATATTTTCCAGGAACCGGACTACAGGGTCGTAAAATTGAACACCAAGGACTTTTTAGATGTTTTTTGCAGTTAAGAACAATTGTGATTTTTAGTTGAACTGTTAATATTTGATATTTTTAATTAGGCTTGAGTTCATCGAATTTAATTTTCCTTTAACTATTTTTACTGAAGGGAGGAATTTTTTACAACATGAAATTTTATTAAAATGTATTAATAATTCTCTTGGGTGAACTGGAGCTCGAACCCGGGTTGAATTGTTTTCTTAGCTGTCCAACCTATCCAACAGCTGCACTGATTTATGTGAAATGTACAATAAGAAAAAATAGTAAAGATGAATTCGACCAGAAAACTTTTGGCAAAAGCTGCTTATTATGAAATTTAATGTATATATTACAGATTTGTGTATGACGGTATAACCTACATGGTCCAATGAAACCACGCAAGAGGAAATCAAAGTTGAACACCTCAGATGTGTAAAATTTATTTTATTTTTTTATAATAAAAATAAAAAGTTTTTTCGAGCTCGAGGCCAATTATTTGTTAACAATAAATATTATTTATTAATTAATTTGTTCCAATATTTCGATATCCATCGGATATCATTATCAAAAAATGAGTTACAAGTAGGGATGAAACGATACCTCTAAGGTATCGATACTTTTACTCGATGTTGTATCGATCGTAAAGTATCGATGCCTACTTGGTATCGAAAAAAAAGTATCGATACTTAGTTACTTGTATCGGTACTTGTATCGGATTGTATGATAAAAGAATAGAAATAGAAAGAATTAGAATTTTTGTGCAAAACGATAAGTGTAAAGGTTGAGACCACTTTTAGTTACCACCTAGTACCAATTTCCTTTCGAAAAATCTTTTTTATCTTAGGAAACAAAATTTTATAGAACGTTCAGGATAACAACCTTTAGTCAACTTTTATTCCAGAAATCAACAATGTCACTATGAATTTATTTTAAATGTAAATATGTATGTATTTTATTTTTAAATTGATAAATTCAGTCAAATCCCGATAATTCGTACCCCATTAATCGTAATTCCCGATAATTCGTAATAAACCGTCGGGCCCTTGAAAAAATGTCGTTAATTCGTAAAATTTCCATACATTTTGGTCCCTTCGATAATTCGTAATTTTTTTTTTCAAATAAAATCGTCTTTACCTCTTATAAATCGTAATTTTTTGCTAACTACCACTTATAATTCGTAATAAAAACAACAGAAACATGGAAATAATGATTTTTTGTTTACCGCTATTTTTTGCGTGGGTTTTTGCTTGTGTGTGTGTGTTTATTTTCTTAAGATCTGTTTTTTACATGAATAATTTTTATATACATATTTTATTTTTAACAATTGTTAGCTGACTTGATGCAATTCAAACATAAAATAATTGTATTTTATATTTTTTTATTGTTTTAGTAAATAAATTGAAAACCCCTGTTAATTCGTATTAATTTTATTTAAACCCCGGTAAATCGAAACTCCGCTAAATCGAACACCCCTATAATTCGTAAGAAATGGCCGGTCCCTTGCGAATACGAATTATCGGGATTCTACTGTATATAATAAAGGGTAATAAAACAATAATCCACGATGTAAATTGTGAGTCACACCTTAACGTCAAGTTTTTTGCGCAACTTGATTGACCTTTCTTTGTTTCAGTATTTGACAACTTCTACCATTGAGAGGTACACAATTGAGCAGCGCGTTAAGATTAATAAAGCCTTTTACGAAAATGGGCGTTCAATCAAAATGCATTTAATGCACATCGTGAGTTTTTTGGTCAGTATAATCGACCAAATGTTTCCACAATCGGGAGAATTGCGCGTAAATTTCAGCAAACCGGGTCTGTAGGAAATGGGAAAATATGTGTGCATGCTCCCGGGTCAGTTCTGCGGCTGGGGGCGTCTTCGAAAATGAGGTCGGCCAAGAAATTATCGTGGATGGTGTTCGCTATCGCAGGATGATAACGGACTTCATATAGCCAGAAATTGAGGAAATGGACCTAGACGATATGTAGTTTATAGGTGTTGACTAGGGATGCCAAACGGGACCAGGTTTTTTGAAACCCGGTATTCGGGATTTTTAATTCAAAAACAAAGGGGGGATCCCGGGACGGATCGGGACTTTTCGGGATTTCATATATAAAAGCCAATTTTAAAAATTCATATAATTATAGTTTAATGTTTATGTATAAGAATTAAAACAAATTAATGCAATTACTTTTGAACGATACCGAGTATTTTTTTACCGATACTACTTGGTACTCGGCTGCTAAGTATCGATTACAAAAATACTTGGTACTTATATAAAAGTATCGAATATGTACTTGTATTTACTCGTATCGTTTCATCCCTAGTTACAAGTATATTTGTAAGAGACGTATTACTATCTCCACATTTAATAATTTTTTTTTTGAGCCCACAACCAACAGTTTCGTCAGTTCGTTTCTGATGCATCGAAGACCGAAAAATTTTAAATATTTAAGGTGCTTGTTAAATTCTAGTAATATCGTTTGTCTTAAGGAAGGACTTAGTAGGCAAACGTTATTTGGTCATAGTTAGGGTGTTCAGTCGATTCATTCTTGTTCGATTAATCGATTAATTTTAGACGAATTATTGTTCGAATAATTTAAAATAGCTTAAGGAATAATCGAAGAATTTATGCCGATTAATCGAATAATAATAATAATGTACATAGTATTTCTGTTAAATGTATAATTTTTTTAAAGTTGTAAGTCGAATAAGCAAACAAAATGTATGTGTCTGTTGGAATTAAAAAAACAGCCATGTTTACACAGCGTTTACATTTGACAGTACTAGCAAGACAGTAAGAAAATACATATTATTGCCAAAAACACTGTTTTGTGACGTAGGCGTCCAGACAGTAGTTAAGACAGTTCACTTTTTAAAATATGTCAAACGTGAATGTTGCAGCGCAAGTTCAGCTTAACGTATTTTGTATAAACTAAACAAATTTAAAAAAAGCTTAAAATTACTTTATTGTGTGAACAAATATGTATAAAACTTAACTAAAATATAAAAAATTAAAGCAAAATATGTTTAATTTTTTACATTTTCATTTTTTTCTCTTATGTTAACAAAACTTTAGATTACTGTTAGCAAATGTCAAATCACTGTCCAATTTTACTGTCTGCAAAATTTGCTAGACAGTAGTCAAGACAGTTGGAAAGTGTGCATGTATTTGTGAAAAGGTTTGCATGTATTGCTACTGTCTTGCCAGAACTGGCAAATGTAAACGCCAGTAACGTTAGTAAGTATTTTTGTTACAATTTTTCAACACAATTTAATTATTCATTTCACAAAAGAATAAACGACAAAAGTAGGTATATTAACTCAAAGATTTATTTTAATTAATCAGGTATATTCTAGAAATCGAAATAAAGTCAGATTGAAATCGAACGATAATTTTAATTCAACTATTTTCAAAATTTTAAGTGTTGTTCTCGCAACAATAATTGATACTTAAAGAGTGAAGTAGATAAAATGGAATATTTCTATGAACTTTCATTACAGTGTTGTTTTTAAAATTTGCTCGATTTTAAATCCACTTCAGGTCGATTTCTAGAACACGCGCGTGTATTATGAAAAATAGTTCATGCGTTTATCTTTTTAGAATGAGTTTGGCTTAAACATATTGTACGAAGGATAAATCTAATAATGCTAAAGGTAACAGATGTCCAAAAATGTCTAAACGTAAATGTTCTTCAACAACTTCACTAATTTACCACTTACACAGTGACTAAAACATATGACTTGAAGAAGATACTCCACCAACAAAATCAAAGGGGGCTTCAAGTGGTCCAATTAATAAATATTTTAAGCAAGATAATTCGATCGATTCTCTAGAGATTTTTTGAAGAAGCATAGCAAAGGATGGAATGTCCGTGAAAAGCTTAAAAAAATTCGAAGTTATATTGACCTTTTTAAAATCTAAGTGCACGAAAATGAAGCAACAATTTGCAGCTTTATTGAAAAGTTTTATTTAAAAAAGAATGTATATTTACTTAAGTACTAATTTTTTCTAAAATTATCGAAAAAAATTTCGTTATTAATAAAATTTCTGGATTAAGAATTATTCGATTAATCGATTTATTTTAAAATTTTATTCGTTTAATCGAATAAATTACAAATGCCAAATATCGATTAATCGTTTAATCGAACAAAAATAAAGCCCGATTAATTGAACACCCTAGTCATTATACTTTAAGGATGGCAGGTCCACTAAATTTTAAAATATTTATTTAACACGAATGGTGTTTGGAAAGACATTAAGCAACAACATTTGCCTTAAGTCTCCCATCAAATATACAATTAACATATCACAATGGTTACTCTAAAGGGAGTCAACTGAAAATTTGTAAATTTTCAGTATAGCCAAAAAACTGTTTTCTTTTTATATGTACTATTATACTACAAAGAGGGAAACAATCAGTGATGCCAACTTTTTGAGAGCAAAAAGCGCTTTAAAATTTAAAAAAAGCACTAAAAAGCACTATTTCGAGCCAAAAAAGCGTAAAAAGGCACTTAGCCGTTTTTACAATTAAATTAAACACAAAATAAGTTGCATTCGGCTGTGCCGAATATTATATACCTCCAATATTGAAAAAAAGGCGACGGCATTGATGTGGGACCATTTTCGTTTAAAATTAATTAATAAATATATAAACATTTGTATATAAACATTTTTAAATGTATACATTGAAGATACTAATAATAATGTATTATTAGCTTCAAAAAAAATAATATCATTCAATCATCATAAGCTGAGTTTGATTTCGGCCATAAAACAGTTGTTTCATTGGAAGAAAGATCTCTACAGACATTAGATGATTGATTGTAATCATTACAGCATGGATTATGCCGACGAAGTCCACATGTAACGTGAAGAATTGAATTAACAGAGTTAAAGGATAATCGGTTTCCGATTTTGGATGTACTGTAGTTCATCGAACTAAATGTTCTTTCAACGCCCAACGTTAGAGTATGAAAAACTTAATATTCTAAACACAAAATTGGACAATTAAAATCGTTGACTTCTATCTAAAAAAGATATGTTCGTTGTTTATTTTTCCATTCACAATTCCTAATATTTTCCAAGCCATTTTCTATTTTCGAAACAGTGTCAAAATCTTTAAAAAAAAGTTTACCTACAGCAAATACATCGTTTTTACTACGATTGCTTAATATGTTTTCAACTCTTAATAGTTTGTAAAATTTCCTAGCTCTAACTTCAATATTATATAAATAAGATTATTGGTAAAACGAATACAACTTTCTTTTATCACTTTTTGTATCATTTAAAATCTTATAATCTTAACAGGCCTACTCAAAATTGTACCCCAAATAGCAAAGCTCATCTAAATCATCCTCTTTATAATCGAAGTTTTAAAAAATGGTAGAAAAACAATAAAAATTGTAAAAAGCACTAAATGCACTAACAAAAAATTGAAAAAGCACCAAGTTAGTGCTTTTACTTAGTTTGGTACTAAGGATAAAATTTTGGCGTTTTGAGGCATCAAAAAGCACCATAAATAGTGCCAAAAACACTAAGTGGGCATCGCTCGAAACAATCTTATTTTTTTTTTGCAAAATACTAGGGAAATTTATCTAAGATTTGTACAGTGCAAAAAGTGAAAATTAAAAAATTTTGAGTTTACTCTCTTTAGAGAAATGTACGTATTTATTAGTTATTTACACAATTTAAGAATTAAGCTAATTTTTCTAATATGTCAAATCCAGAATTATTAAATAAAAACTGGGTATAAATAAACTGTTAAACTATTTTTCCAGCCATGATTCAAACGTATTTTTTTTTTTGGGAATTTGGTTTTCTTCCTTACGAAATTAAAGAATTTTCTATCTCTGGGAGGTATATCTTTCTACACTTTCCTCTAATAGATTGGACACATGCTGATATCAGCAAACACGATCGCTAAGACTGCTATGACGTATAACCCAAAGGGTTCTCGTCGACCACGAAACCCTAAGACAGCCTGGCGTACATTAAAGTACAACGATTAGATTCCGACCGAAACCGATGGAGATCTCTAATTGAGGACGTTTGCTCCCAATCTGGAGAATAACGGTACGTTATCATAATGTTAACGAACAAAGCCTTTTTAAGGTGGAGAAAAATGTGCTTTCATGTGGTCACGAGTGACTAAACTAGTTTAAGCGGAAAGTGCTTATGCATATTATGGTTACTTTAACCATATTTTATTACGGCAACCATATCATAATAAAATCTGTACTCCATAACCATATTATGGTTGCCTACACAAATAATTGCACAGTGGTAGCATGTTGATTTAAAAGTATAATAAAAAATGCAAAATGTTATTGTTTTCATTTAAACATATAAATCATCACAATTAATATGAACTCGATTGCAGGCAACCATAATATAATTAGTCTTGTTATCAATCATATTATGGTTGTGGTATATTCTGTGATTTAGGACACCATAATATTTTGAAATTTTCTGCAACTGTATGAGTTGCCCATATTCATATTGAACCATATTTTTTTCCCGGAGGTAGTTTTATCAAAATTCTTTTACAATTTAGAATCAACCTTTTTGAAATTGTATAGAAAAAAGAACAATTCATCTTCCAAAAAAATTTTATTAAAGGGATTTTAGTTTTCTAAAAAAAAAAAATTATTCCTACCCACTGTGCACAAAATAAAAAGAATTTGAAATATTTTAAACGGAAAGCAAACGTTAAATAAAGTTTTAAATAAAAGTATGAGAAAAGAATAAAAAAAAGCAAAAGTAAAAACACTCAAGCGCATTTAAAAAAAAAAACGAAAATGACAGAACACTTAAAACAAAAAGAAAAACTTTTTAAATTTACAGATTTTAAAATTATGCTTGAAAGTAAATAAAAGAGAGACACGGATAAAGTAAGTGCATGCTTGTGCGGCCACATGTGTCCTTTGCATATGTAGCACACAAACACTGACAATAAGGACAATATTCGTTGTTTTTGTCTGTTATTATTGACATATGTCAAGAGCAACTAAAAGAAAGAATGTGTAAACTGAAATTGACTTAAAAGGCATTTTTCTTTACACTTTTAGCTCAGCGTAGTTCTTTGTTTTCCAAGCAAAATAAAACAATTAACGAACAATGGAATAATGAAAAAAATTTTAATACTTTTAAATTAAAATCATTTTTTATATTGTAAGAAAAAAAAATCTGATAAAATTTTCTGTTTCCTTAAATATTTTATTTTCAGGTGTTCGTATGTTGGATGGCAAAGTCAATGATGTTGTTGAGGCCCAAGCTTTAAGTTTAAATCCTTCACACATCGCCATCTACAGTGCTTCTTGGGGTCCAGAGGATGATGGTTCTACCGTCGATGGTCCTGGTCCTTTGGCCAGACGTGCTTTTATCTATGGCGTTACCAGTGGTCGTCAAGGCAAGGGATCCATTTTTGTTTGGGCTTCTGGTAATGGTGGCCGTTATACCGACTCTTGTAATTGTGATGGTTATACAAATTCCATTTTCACCTTGTCCATTTCATCAGCCACACAAGGAGGGTAAGTAATTATCAAAATCAAAAAATTTTTTACTTTATATTGTGCATATAAAATTTACAGAAAAACGTAAAAAAAAATTTCGATACACAGAAAAAATTAAAAATGTATTTTTCGTAGAATCAAACAAACAATAACTTTTAACCCACTTACAACTACAATTCGAGTCGGAAAGAACCCAACCAATTGTAGGGGGATGTAAGAAAGGATAAACTCACTGTTTATTGTTGGTGTTTTGTTTGTGCTTTGATATTGTTACGAGTAAGACTTAGACTGTTTATAATTTTTATTCGCTTTAGGGTTTAATTTGTTTAATATTTTTGGCTTTTCTAAAATCTTTGGAAAAGGTTTCCTGATGAGCTGGCCTAAGCAACCGGTGAAATGCGCATAGGAGCCAGGTTTCCCTCAACAATAAATTTCAGTGTATTTATCAAATATGGAAAATTGGGAATTGAGCACGCCATACGAAAATCGTATAATAATAACTAAAATAATTATATTAATTACCAAAAATTTTACAAAGTTAAAATTTTTTTTAATAAGTGATACTTTGAAGTTTATTTCATAATATTATTTAACAACTATTTGGTTTCAATGTGCTAGTTGTGTTTATTGATTCAATTAAAAAACTTAATTAACGAGGAGTCTTTATGTTATTCAATTACCTCAGTTGAATGCTAATAAATAAATAAAATAATTTATATAGTAACTAAATTGTGCCAACAAGTTATTGCATTATTATAATTAAAACAAGAAAGAAAGTATAGTCGGTCAAGCCCGACCATATGATACCCTACACCACAGTATTTAAAAACTCATCATGCTTATATGTCCATATAAATATAGATTTATCTATGCTTATAAACTTCATGAAAAACGGTTTGAAAGTTTGTGAGAGGCAGAAATTGCCCCCTACCTCCCCTTGTGGTCCTATTTTTGAAAAACTGTATAGCTAATGTGCCCATATAGATATGGATCTATCTATGTTTTAAATTTCATTAAAATCGGTTTGAGAGGCAGAAATTGCCCCTATCTCCCCTCGTGGTCCTATTTTTTTAAAAATTCATACATTTTGTGTCCATATAGATATTGTTCTATCTATGTTTTAAATTTCATTGAAATCGGTTTGATAGTTTCTGAGAGGAAGAAATTTCCACCTATTATCCCTCGTGGTCCTACGATTCGGCCCATTTTCAATAGGCTTGGTCCCTGTACCAATAAGAACCTATGACCCAAATTTCATCAAATTATCTCCAAAATTGCGACCTGTACTTTGCGCACAAGGTTACATGGACAGCCAGCCAGCCAGCCAGCCAGCCAGCCGGACGGACATCGTTAGTTCGACTCAGAAAGTGATTCTAAGACGATCGGTATACTTGAAGGTGGGTCTAGAACCAATATTTTAAGGCGTTACACACATCAGCACAAATGCATAATACCCTCTCCACTATTGTGGTGTGGGTAAAAATATTAATCAAGTAAACTGATATTAATAATTTGAATTCAAAATTAATGAACAAAATCATTTAATTTAAACATCATAAAGTTCCTTGAATCAAATATATATTTTTAGTTTTTTTTTTTTAATAAAAACATTTTTGATTCAATCAACACGGCAAATAAATTATAATACTTTTCAAGCTGTTTATGTTATTGATAAAAAAAACTAATGAGAATTTATTCGGAGTAACCTTTAAAATTCAAACTTAAATCGGTCTTTTTACACTCAAAATACAAATGACTATTAAACTTTTGTCTACGAGTTAAAAAGCTCGAATTAACACGTTGCGCTTGGTAAAAGTCGGTATTTTTTTGCTTCAAAGATCAATTTGTTATTTAAGAAATGCCAGCAGAGACTTTACAAGGTGTGTTTTTTAAGACACATAGAGCTTTATTAAAAAAAAAACACACACACATCAGAATCAACGGAATGACCAAAAATTTGGCTTTATAGCTCACAAATCTCGTGGCATTCAACCGAGCAATTCCCAGTGTCACCTATAGGCAGTGTTCCAAAACTTATTGAGGAAAAAATGCTAGATTTTTTAAAAAAAAATTTATATGAAAAATATAGACAGAACTTTATTAAAGTAAGGGCCAATAAATTGTTTATAATATGCTGCATATTGCCCTTCAGGTTGAATGACTGTCTGTTCGATAACTTTAAGTCAGTGATAACCACTCCATAGACTCGCGAGCCAGTCAATAATCGTATTTTTCACACAGACACGGTCGGCAATTCACATGTATATTACAACTTTGTTCGTTTCAAAACATCAGACTATCATCAGTCTCTGCGACCGCACACAAGCACATAATATCTTTGTGTGCGTGCGTTCTTAGTTCGGGGCTTGGTTATCACTGTTATCACTTAAAGTTTAAGTAAATGTTTTTTAGATACTCGCAATCGCCTCTGCTGAGCTTTGTAACAAATTCTTAAGAACGGGATACCATTGTTTTTAGTTATGCCAGTGACGCTTTTGTGCTTTCTTTTTTCTGCGTAATGTTCCAGGCCACGATTTTAGACAATATGGCACACAGAAAAAAATTTTGCACCAGTAAAAGCATTAATCAAAAATAAAATCAGTTTTAATTAAAAATTTAATCAAGTGAATTAATTTTTTAATCAAGTGTATTTAAAGTTTAATTGACATTATTAATTTGCACTAGTAAAAAAATTAATAATATCAATTAAATTAAACGTTCACTTGATATAACGTTTAATTCACTTGATTAAATTTTTAGTTAAAACTGATTTTATTTGTGATTAATGCTTTTACTGGTGCAAAATTTGTTTCTGTGCATTTGCAAAAGGTTTTTACTAAGTCATCTGTTTCTTTCACGCATTCTTTTAACTTTAGGGTGCTTGCCCCAATCTTTGCGTAACTTTAATTCAGTGAAACATTAATTCAATGTTTGAATCTTCCGTTTTTTCTCTTATATTTGTATTAAACATTATAAAAATGGAAAATATTGAAAATATCACAAGAACTAAAAAATGCTAGGAATTTTTAAAAAATGCTAGAAAAAATGCTACATGTTTAATCAGTTTTTTTCATGCCAAATAACTTTAAAAAATGCTAGACCTATCATGAAAAATGCTAAATTGGCAACACTGTCTATAAGTGACGAAGATAAGCGTTAACGATATTGGAAATCTGGAGGCTGTAGATGGGGTGGTAACCGATGGAGAGGTGGAGGCAAAAATGAAGCTTACTTAGATCACTTTCTTAGCCAAATGTTAACTGCCTATAAAATCGGAATATTCTTAGTTTTTCATCAATAGTGTGTCGAATGTTGGCGTCTGATCAAACGTTGCTGATTTATTACCATTAACGTAGCCCCATAAAAAGTTGCCAAAAGTGTCGAATCGCACAACCAGTTCACAGATTCATATCTTGAAAAATTTCAGTCAATATGGCATGTTGTGCTGTCTTGTTGGAAGGATTTCTCTTCCAAGTGATTTGCAATAACATAAGGAATAAAAAAATAAAGAATCATTTGCCTGTAGCGGTTGCCACTCAAGATAATAGCCGATGACGCCTTCGGCACGTAAAAATTTTTTTTCGGATGTAATTAAGTCTCAAGAGGATTGTGCTCTATAAAAATTACAATTCTGCTTGTTTACATATGTATCTTTTAAGCCAGAAATGAGCCTCCTCGCTGCAGATAATTTGACGATAAAAATCGGGCTTAACACTGGCGAATAAAGCGCGAATTTTGGAATAAATTTCCACGATTTGTAAGCGTTGGTCTGGTGTAAGTATTTGCATGGTGATTTGCCAAAACATACTGAAAAGAAAGTCAAACGCACTTCATTAGTATGCCAGCTAGTTTTATAGTTATCTCTAACGCAAGTTCTGCCATTTTGCAAAAATAAAGGCTCAGTTAGCTGAGAGTAACAGTAACTTGAACTTACCGTAAAAAAGTAAGAGCAATCTATTTCTTGCAGATTGAGACGTCACATCTTACTGCAAACTATAATCGTTCTAACTGCAACATAATGAAGCAGCTGATTAGCAACGTTACTGTCACTCTTAGCTAACTGAGCCTGTTACGTATTAACATTCTCTAAGTGTCTGATATAGAGTTCCCGAAGTTTTCCAAATTAATTTTGAGAATTTTCTTGAGGAAATTTCTTTTAGCAAAAGATATTTCTTTTGGTTGCTTAAGCAAACAAACTGTTAATAGTTAAACAACTACGCGATCTAACGTGGGCTTACACACTTTCGATCACAAGTGATAGTTTCGCTCTTGCTTGAGAAATGCGGCCGCCAATTTTCGTCAGTCAACCTTTAACTACAAATTATTTTGAGGATGACTTTTTACTAATGAAATCTTTGACTGTCACCCAAGTGCAATAGTGTGAACCCCGTTTAACTAATGTAAATGCAGCTTACTGCAAACATATAGTAAAATCTGCTGTTCTCTTGTTTTCTCCTTAACCTAAACCTAACAAAACTTCCATATTCAAAAGCTTTTAGGAGTTTTTTTTTATAAATTTTATTTTAAATTAACGAAATAGTTTTTACTGTATTAAATTGTATTATAAAAACCTGTTTGAATTAAATATTCTTTTCTATTAATTTCATTAATTATTCCACTTAATTTATAGCGTTAATACAAAAGAAGTATAATGAGATTTACCAAAAAAAAGGAAATACTTAATAATAAAAAGCTAATACTATTACATATAAAAAAAAACTACACCAATAAAATTATGCAAATTACAAAATATTAACTTTACAGAATGTTTAATTAAGAATACTTACACATTTGCATATTCACACCAATTTACATTTAAATTACATACATACTCACATAAACATACTTACCAGACACAGCATAGATTTACAGGCCATCATTTGCATTTAATAAAAACTTTCGTTATACAGTTTTTTTTTATTAATTAGTTATTAACAGCCGCATAAACATCAATTTAATAGAAATTGTAAAAAAAAAATGAAATAAAAAACCATTAAATAATTATTTTATTAAAAGGCTTTTATGCAAATTAAAATTCATTTTAATTTTATTTTAACTCATAGTCAACGGTAAACTTCGGTTAATTTTTTGTTTTACTTTTTTGTATTAAATGTGTCATTAAAGCTGAATAACAATGAAATAAAAACAAACAGAAAACAACTAAATGGAATGAGGTTATTTTTAAAGAGTATTTAAAAAAATTATTTGTCATGATGTCATAACAACTCAAATACCCTTCATTGATCAGATGGTCATTTTAATATCTCGAGTTGCAAATATTTAATTTTTAATTTAATAAAATAAACAACTGAAAGTGCTATTTTTAGCCGTGTCGAATCTTATTTACCCTTCACCGCAGTAATGAGTAGCCAATTATTTACTAGCTTACAAAATATGGCCGTTATCGTGATCAAAATCCTGATTCCGTTAGCATAGTATGGTTACTTCGTAGAATAATAAGTCGATTTTGCGGATTTTTAATCGCATATTATCGTCGTTCGTAAATTATAAAAAATTGAGATAAGGCAGATTATTAGGTTAACTAATTGAGATCTATCGATCTGTTTAATCAGTTTGCTGTATTTTTGCTAAAGTGACAAGCTTCGTCACCTTCTGTTTTCAACGTGCAAAAAATCGTGCATATAGGACAAAAGCAGAACAAAAATTCTGAATGAAAAAAAAAAATTATGTTTTGTTCTAAATCCAAGTCTTAAAAAATTGGTAAAACTTGGAGTTTTTCCCATTTTACCTACACCACAATGGTGGAGAGGGTCCCTGAAGGAAACCTGTGTGCAAGTGTGAATAGATTTTTCACCTATTTTGAGAACTTGTTGGCGATACAGTAGACGCTCGCAAATTAGAACCGCTTTGTTTTTGAGGCGATTCTAATTTCTGAATTATTCTAATTTCTGGACTTTTTTTACGAATAAAAAATAAAAAATTGAGTAAATTTACTTCCAAAAATTTAAATAAAAGACTTTTAAAATTTTTTTAATTCAATTCTGTTTAATAAAAACAAGAAAAAAACGTAGCAATTCAGTCCAATACATTAAATGTATTTTTTTAAATTAAAAATATGAATATAAAAAAACTAACGGCAACAAAACATAACAATTCAATAAGGAAAAAACATATATGATTTGGTAATTCCCCTTTTTAGTTTTACTGTGTTCAAACAGAATAAAAATAAACTGCGGATTTCTTGTGTTCAAAAAAAAAAAAACGCTCTGAAATTTGAATTTTTAATTCGAATTTTAGAGCGTTTAATGTATTGCGAACACTGATTCTAATTTCTGGACGTTCGAATTACTGAAAGCTCTAATTTGTGAGCGTCTACTGTATTGTCAATGAAGTGTCTACACATTTATACATATATTCCCTTAATACGAAAAAAATGTTATCAACAACAACTGAGAACTATAATTCCTGTAAGAGTTGAAGCAATAATAAAAAAAAAACGTTTATTTATTTGTATGCGTACCAAAAGTGTAGACTAGATTTGCCAAAAATTACTAGTGATTCTCTTGTTCCAATGTCTACATATGATCCCAAAAGAACAACCTAGTCAATAGTAACAGTGTCAGTAGTAGATTTCCAATGAAACGCACATGTTAACTATCTTCAAAGAAAAAAATATTGCATCAGTTAAAGTATAAATCAAAAATAAAATCATTTTTAATTAAAAATTTGATCAAGTGAATTTAATGTTGAATCAAGTGAATTAAACTTTGAATCAAGTGTATTAAACGTTTAATTGACAATATTAATTTGCACCAGTAAACAAATTCATTATATCAATTAAACTTTTAATTTACATTATTAAACGTTTAATTCACTTGATTAAACGGTTAATTTACTTGATTAAATTTTTAATAAAAATCGATTTTATTTTTGATTAATGCTTTTACTGCTGTAAAATTTTTCACTGTTCATTGTTATTTACAATTGACTGGGGTTTAAGAAGTCAAGAGTACTGGTGACTGTGCCAGTAGTGAATCAGTACAGTTTCAGTAGTGATGTTTCCTGCAGGGGAATTATGCGTTTGTGCTTATGTGTGTAACACATAAACATTTTGGTCCTATACCACCAATTACAATACCCATCGACTTAGAATTATTTTCTTAGTCGATCAAACGATGTCCGTCCATCCGGCTAGTTGGTATTCAAGTTCGTAAAGTGCTGGACCCGATACAAAATTTTTTCCTTAGTAATCTTGGTGCTAATACACTATTTTATTATGTTGGTATTTAAATTAAATTTATCTCAAAAATATTTTATTGCAACAAATTTTTCTTAAACCGGTACATATTCGACCATACACAGAAAAAATTTTCACCAAAATTTCTTCAATTAAATCAAGTAATGCTGTTTCAAAAAAAATTTTAATTGTTCCAATTAATTTGCCTTAATTGATAATAAACATTGTAATGTGTGTGTATATATTTGTAAATATAAAAAAAAAACATACACACAAACTTCAAAATATTTTAAAGTTTTAAACAATTTTGAAAATGTTTTTATTAACTGTGTTGATTGAAAATAAATATTTTGATTTGTGTTTACGTTTTATTTAGCACCTTTTGCTGGTGGTCATATTTCAATTAAACCTATTGATTAAAACTCAACAGCAAAAAAAACTATTACTTACAAATATGTTAATTGATATGATCAATTTCTTGGCAGACGGAAAATCAAATTGAAGTTGAAGTTGGTTTTTCATTTTTCCTGCGTAGCTCTCATAACATTTCTTGGCAAACGGAAAATCAAATTGAAGTTGAAGTTGGTTTTTCATTTTTCCTGCGTAGCTCTCATAACAGTACCACTCCCAAAAATAGCTTTAAATGCCATCATTTTTGCAGTATCTGCAATATTTTGTACTGGTAGGTGTATAATTTTTCATAGGCCCCATGTAAAGCCCACTTTTGGAAAACTTTATAGTACGCCTAAAGCCGTAAAAAATCGTGCTATTGTAGTTATCTTTGGTCTGTAATTGTTACATAAGATGAGAAATCAAGCCACTTATTTTCGTGAAGATCGGTCTACAATTTCCCATAAGACGCATACAAAGCGGCCTTTCGAAAATCACTTTTAGACACAAACAATGGGTAAAAAAAATGTTATAACTGTGTAGAAACTTCGTCTAATTTTGGTTTTGTAATTCTAGAAACTACTCCAATGAATTTTGTGATGAACAATCGATAATTTACAAAAGGTCCAATATAAAATCCCATCCAGAATATCACGTTAATATACCTTATAGAATTTCTTAACTAAATCATTTTTTTTTATTTTAAACTGATATATTTTTTACAGCCATCATGAATGGTAATTCTGTGAGGTTAGATTTAAAGAAAGATTAGTTTATGATTTATAGATCCCACATGAAATATTCGAACTCTCTGTGGTGGGTATAAATGATTCGGCACAGCCTAATAAAACCCTCTTACTTTTTTTAACAAGCTTGCTTTAATCGGAATTTGCCTAAACGGGCTTATGGAATCAAAGCGAAATGAAGTTAATAAACTTACTTTATTTCAAGAAATTAAAAAGATGATTAAAAGTTTTAGACATAATATGAAAAAAAACTTCTGTTACGTTTAGGCAATTCGCAAAATGTTCTATTGTTCTATTGGTTGTTTCATGCTATAATTTTACGAATGCCACTTTCATAAAATATATTAAATACAACCAATATGACACAACATAACACTTTATGAATTGGCTTATTGCTTTTTATTGCTCACAATAATTCCTTACATTGTGTTCGATATGTTATAAAAGAAAAAGAGTGTCATAAATAAGTCTTCTTACTCTTAATGCCCAAATGCACTGATCTAAATACTCATCAATCATGTGCAAAACGTGTTTGTATTTGTCTCACCGGCAATGCTGGATGGAAATCAAAAAATTTTGATATGACGGCAAATATAAGGAATATATATGCTGGACAAGCAATTGACAAGTGTATTTGGCCCTTAAGAAGTATTTGCGAAGACTGAAATATTAACAGAAAAAACCATAACCTCTAGATCTTTGTTAAAGATCGCTACAATTTAAAAGATTTTGTTATTCGTTCTTAATTCCCAATTTTTATTCTTGATAAAAACACTGAACTTTATTGTTGATGGGATAAGTTATTCCTTTGCTCATTTCAGTGGCCAGATCGTCAGGATACTTCATCCATAAAATTTTTAGAAAAACTAAAGATATTAAACCAAATAAAACTGTTAAATGCATAAGAATTATAAGCAACAGTTCTAATTGTAACAATATCAAAGTTTAAACAAAAACATCAACAATAAACAGTGAGTTTATCTCTTCTTACATTCCCCACTACAATTAATTGGAATTTTTCAACATTTTTATTGTAGTACAACTAGTAGGTTAAGAAAAAACAAAATGAAAACAAAAAAAAAAAAACAAAATAAAAGTTTAAGTTCTTGCCAGTTTATTATCAAAGTAATTTTTGGGAATACAAAATTTAATTTAAAAGATTTTGTTATTCGTGCTTAATTTCCAATTTTTATTCTTAATAAAAAAAAATGAAATTTATTGTTGATGGGATAAGCCATTCCTTTGCGCAATAAAGTAATTTTGTATTCCCAAAAATTACTTTGATCGCTACAATTTTTACGGTTCAGTTTTTTGTAACTATGAACTTCAGTGATTTCGCAAAAAAACATTTTTGTTTTGTCATATAGAACACAATAACTTACGAACAAAGATATATAGAGCATATTTGAGCTAAATTTTATCAAGCAAAACAATTCAGGAGGAAAATTATACTTGGGCCAGGTGAAACATTTAATGGACTGATTTGACTCATTAAATACTTTTTATATTTAGGAAATATCTGTGCCGAATTTGGTTTTCCTAGTTCATAAAGGATATCTGCTTTTATGCTATAACCAATTTTTTCGGACGAAACAAAGAAGATGTCCGTCTTAAACTCAGTCATTTATAAACTGTGCATAACACAAAAGAAAAGAAAAGGTTAAGGGGTAAAAATTAGAGGCAACTGTAGTCTTTTGCTAATTTCTCTGCAGTTTGTAGGGCGATTGGCTAAGTTTCGAAAGCAAAGTATTGCGGACTATATGCGATGTAAATACATTATAAGCTAAACCCCATCATATCTTAGGGTTTTCGGAAATCTCATTTCAACAGACACACGGACAGGCGGATAGTGATAGAAGTGTGATAGAAAGGGAAAAGAAAGAATTTAGTCAATTGTTTGCTTTTTGTAAATGAACTAATCCTCAGGTCACCTAAAGATCTGACAGAATCTGAATATCAGCTGATCTGTTAACTTCCACTTATTATAAAGAGAGAACTGCACAAGAGGTATTAGATTTTGTAAGTTAACAGATCTCCCGGTAATTGGAACTGAATTTCTGCAGTCGAACTTGCCTAATTTGTTCGTATTTTTATGATTAAATAAAAGGTATGATTTCACTTCTTAGTAAACGAGAAGATTGAAACAAATCCGTTGACATGAAAACAAAAAAAAAGCAACAAAATACAAAATGGTCATAAACATCAACAAACCCTAATTGGTAATTAAAAACATTTTAATTTATAATAAACCAATAAAATGTAAATAAAAAAACTTACAAATATCATTAAAATAAAATATTTATAAAAAAAACAGTAATTGATATCAATAAAAGTTCAGTTGAGATATTATATAAAATATTTTACTAAAGTGGTACTTTTCGTTAAACTGAACGAAGAATTTGTTTAGTACTACTACAAAATATTTAATTGGCTTTAAAAAAAGAACTGTGTTAAATTAAAAATGATGAATTAAGGCATATGAATAGTCGGTAATTCTTTAAGCAGTAGAGGTATGAACCATTATTCAAGCATCATATGTAAGACTGCTTAAATCAATTGAGATGTGGAATTATCGACGAATACTACAAAACCCCTGAACCGATTTCTTATAAAATCACGAAGTACTGAGAATAATGCATCAAGACATAGAAGTCATACGACTATAAAAAAACTGAAAACAGCCTACATTGGACGGTAGGGTGCCATAAAGCCATAGCACATAAATCTATAATGGCTTTATGTCTCAATTCAAACGGACATAAAGCCATAATTTTGATATGGCCTTAAGTCTCATATCAATTTTAGTGGAATGGGACATAAAGCCATTCTGGTTTTATGTCCCATTTGATGTTTTGCGTTACAAATGCTTTATTTCACTTAATATGCCTATTTAGGCGACTATAACTCCCTAAACCCAAAATGAACTAAGCCCCTAAATTTGGGGACGTCGTTCATTTATGGAAAAAACCCGAAGACTAAGCCCCCAAACAGGTGAACCAAGTCCCCAATTTCACCAAATTTCCACAAGAGTGAAATAAGTCCTCTAATGAAAGTGAACTTAGTCCCCAAATTAAAAAAATATAGAAATTGTTTTGTTGTATATAAGGAAAACACTTTTGGGCGCAAGGATTTTCTCCTCTATGGTATAAAAAACCGGCTTCGCTAACTAAAGCTTCTCTGCGTATTCGTCCTTCGTTCGGAAACAAGGCAGACCTTAGAAGCTTTACTTAGCGAAATCGGTACTTGTTATACCATAAAGGAGAAAATTCTTGCGCCCGCCCAAAGGCCGGCTATAGAGAGAAGCTTTAGTAAGCGAAGCCGGTGTTTGTTATACCATGGAGGAAAATCTTTGCGCCCGGCCGAAGGCCGGCTATACATAGAAGCTTTAGGAAATAGGGTGACATGCAATCATTATCAATAATATCCCTTTATGTCTCATTTTTCGGAAAAAAATTATGGCGTTTAGTCCGATTATATTGAGACTAAATGGCATATGCTCTTATATCTCAATGGAATGGGACTTGACGCCATTTGGCTTTATGTCCTATGGCTTTATGACACCCCACCACATTGGACACATTATGATGACTCCAAGGTACGAATTCTTACAAACCATCACAAAAGTCGAGAATAGACGGAAAGCCTTCTAGAGGGCGAGAAGAAATCACTTATGCCCATGTTCTGTAACTCTCGCGTCCAGAAGCTTTTCGATTGAAATGTGTGAAATGAAACATAAATGCCATATATTGAAAAAAAACAGCCGGCTTTCTCACTTAACTGTGTCTTTTACTTTTGTTTTGCGGGTACATGCTGTCACAATTTACAGAAAAAGTGTGTCTGTAAAATTTTGGTGAGAAAAGTTCCCGCTTTGAACTGTCAAATAAACTCACAAATTAAAATGGGGCGAGAAAAAATTTTAACACTAAAAAACAATTAAAAATGCAAATAATAATAATATTTTGTTTTTGGCACATTTTTTCAATGTCTTATCGGTTCGAGTGCAATGTTATGACATTTACAACTTAACGACGTGGTCTCTTTTTGTAGTTTTTGAAGTGTCAGAAGTGTGGGAGAACCTTGTAAAATATTAAGTTATCGAACATGTAATAAAATATATATAAATTGTATTGGTCGCCAACATTCGTAGAACATTCGTCCTAAGAAAGGATGATGAAAATTTTAATATTCAAAAATTTTTTTCATATTGGAAGCGCTTTAAGAAAAGATGTCAAATAAAAAAATCTAAACCATAGAATTTGTATATTCTCAATCAGATTTATACATAAATTTTGCTTTTAATCGACCACTGTCTTCAATAGTTTGGTCATTAATGATGAATTCTATTTCTTTGCCCCTGCATTTTGCTTATCCCTCTTCGCTTCGCTACTCTATTATATTTATTTAATAAAAATTTTAATTCATTGTTAAATTAAAAAATAAAAAATAAGATTTCATTAAAAATGATTATAAAATTTAATGACAATTTAAATGATTAATCTACCATTAATTAATAACTTATTTGCAAAAATGATTAAAATTTCAACATAAATAATCTATACCAATTAAAACAATAATTACAGAAATTACTATCTTTTTTTATTTTTTCAGATTTAAGCCCTGGTATTTGGAAGAATGTTCCTCCACCTTGGCAACCACCTACAGTTCTGGTACACCTGGCCATGATAAAAGTGTTGCAACAGTTGATATGGATGGTCGTCTGAGACCCGATCATATTTGCACAGCTGAACATACTGGTACCTCTGCTTCTGCCCCGTTAGCTGCTGGTATTTGCGCATTGGCTTTAGAGGCAAATCCTAATTTAACGTGGCGTGATATGCAATACTTGGTGGTTTATACATCAAGACCTTCACCCCTGGAAAAAGAGTCGGGCTGGATGTTAAATGGTGTTAAGCGTAAATACAGTCACAAATTTGGTTATGGTTTGATGGATGCTGGAGCAATGGTCTCCCTAGCGGAACAATGGTCCACTGTGCCCCCACAACACATTTGCAAATCGAGGGAGAACAATGAAGATCGTAAAATTGAGGGAACTTATGGCTACACATTGGCTACTCATATGGATGTAAATGGTTGTGCTGGCACCATTAATGAAGTACGCTACTTGGAACATGTACAATGCAGAATCACCTTAAGATTCTTCCCAAGAGGTAACTTACGCATACTCTTAACCTCTCCCATGGGTACTACCAGTACTCTCTTGTTTGAGAGACCCAGAGATATTGCGAAATCTAACTTCGATGACTGGCCTTTCTTGAGTGTGCACTTCTGGGGTGAAAAGGCTGAAGGCAGATGGACTTTGCAAATTATTAATGGTGGTCGCAGACGTGTTAATCAACCGGGCATTTTATCTAAATGGCAATTGATTTTCTATGGCACTGCCGTGCAACCGATGCGCTTGAAAAGTGATTTAGTCTCGCAACCTGTGTATACGTATCCCACGGAATCGGATTTGGGCCAACCCTTGAATGTTGATCAGTTTAGTAGTTTTTTGAATTTTCAAAATCTTTACACCGGAGCTGGTTCGAATCCAGAGCAGGCTGTGACGACGGTAGATGGTCATAATATTCCAACACCTCAGAGACAAAACGTCATGGCTGATTCGAATAATAAGTTAGTGTTGCACGATTGTGATCCGGAATGTGATTCGCAGGGTTGCTATGGCCGGGGACCCACCCAGTGTGTGGCGTGTAAACATTATCGATTGGATAAGTAAGTATAAAGTTTTGTTTAAAGCTATTTACTTATATTAAACGATGATACTTGTCTCTCAAAATTAAATTTTTTTAAAGTTTTTTCTGCCAAAAAATTTCTATTTTTATCTTGAAGCAGTCCTTTTCAAAAAAATAGCTTTTGAACTAAATAAAACGGTTTTTTCCAATCTCTCCCTTTTCTTCAAAAGGTTCTTTATCTAAAGATTACACATTTTTTTTTAATTTAATTTTTCTTTAAACAGTTTTTTTTCTACTTTTTTAAAAAATACTACATTAAAAAAAAATTATTTTTATTTTTGTTTTTAAGAGTTAAAAATGCAATTACAAATTGTATTATAACTTAACTAACTGAGCAATTATTACTTAGACCTTTAGTCCGTTGTTGTAACACAGACCAGAGTTTTAGCAGGAACCGAACCCACAACCCTCTCACTGATAAACTAGCCTACTAAGTGCCTATTTACATTATACGATTTTTGTCAATGCGATTATTGTCGTTTCTTCTTTGAAGACTGTCTTATATTTACATTATTCGTTTTTGTCTTTTCCACTTCTGTGCCAACAAACTTAAAATTCATTTTTCGTAAAATGACAGAACAAATGAGCGAACAAAACGAACCGAAGAGTACACTCGCTTGTGTACCCTTTTTAATTCCTCTCTCACCAACGACATTGCAACGACAAAAATCGTATAATGTTAATGGGGAGTAATAAACTCCCAATAAAATAAATTTAAAAATTGGGAACTTAGCACGTCAATTAGATATCTTATTAATTAAAAAGTTTATTTTTATGTAAATGTTCCCTTTTTAGTATAACGTATTATTCAAAATACGTTACTTCTTTCCGAACAAAAATCTGCCCTATTTTCTTAAACTTTTAGGAAATAAAGAAAGTGGCACTTATTTAAAATGTTACTTTTTCTTATATTGGTACTTTGTTTTAAATATTTATTTTTTAAAAGTTCTACCTTATGACCGTAATTAGGCAAAACGTACCTTTTATTAAAAATATCCTTTTTCTAAAACAATGTCTTCGACAAAAAGTAATTGTCTTTAACAAACAAAATACCTTAAAAAAATACTTTTTGGCAAAAAGGTGATTGCTATCAAAAAGGTACTCTTCTTAAAATAATACTTTTTGCCAAAAATATTTTTGCTAAAAAAAACATATTTGCTAAAAAAAAAGTTTGTTAAAAAAGTGCTTTAAATTAAGATTTAATTGTTCTAAAAATATAATGGTTCAATTAATGTTGAAAAAAGTACTTTTTTATAAAAATAGGGTTAATATTGCCAAAAATGAGAATTCGAAATATGACCAGACTTCTTTCATTTTCTAATTTTCAGCACTTGCGTTAGCCGTTGCCCTCCACGTTCCTTCCCTAATCAAGGCGGTGTTTGTTGGCCTTGTCATGAGTCTTGTGAAACATGTGCGGGTGCCGGACAAGATAGTTGTTTAACTTGTGCCCCCGCTCATTTACATGTTACCGATTTGGCTGTTTGTTTGCAAGTTTGTCCTGAAGGATATTATGAAAGTAAGTCTAAAAATCATTAAAACTTAAATAAATTCTCATAAATCTTTAAATTTTTTATATTGAAAATATATTTTTTTTTTTTTATTAAATTACAGATTATGACAACAAAACGTGTGTGCCATGTGAAGCAAATTGTGGCTCATGTCAAGATCGTCCTGATTACTGCACATCATGTGAACATCATTTAGTTATGCATGAGCATAAATGTTTCTCCTCATGTCCTTTGCATACCTATGAAACTGAAGAATACAAGTAAGTTGTATATATTTTTTTTTTTTTGTTACTCCTTTCAAACTTAATATTTAAAAGGCCAGAGGGAATTTTCTTTGCACAGAGAATTTATGCAATAATTTGTTATCTTAGCAACTTCGTGGGAGATTTAATGCTTTTTTGTGGTTTATAAAAGTCATTACAAATTTATGGGAGTATAAATGTTATGCAATTTATTACAACTCATTATTATTTATGTATGTTTTGAGGGAATACTGAGAGAAAAATTTTTTTGGGGAAAATTATCCTTTTTAAAAAAGATAACTTTTTGAAAAGGTATGATAAATACTTTTATTATAATATGTGGTTTTGAAAACAATACGCCTTTGCAGAAAATGTTTTTCACAAAAGTTTTTTTGGCAAAAAAATGTACTTCTTGTTAAAAGTTTTTTTTTTTTTCCAATAAAAAATTTTATCATTTTGCGAAGCACTAATGGTACATGTCAAAAATAAGCGCACAATTATGCGCTACGCAATAAGACATACAGAAATGCAGTAAAGTAAGTGAAAGAACTCGCAACAACTTCCCTTACTACGCAGCAGGTTTGTAAAGGAGAATACTAAAAAATAACTGTATCAAAACATTCAGTGTGTAAAGCTGATCGTGAAATCCAACAATTTGTATATGCGCTGAATAATGCGCTTTATGTGTCAAAAATGTGTTGCTTCAAAGTGGGAACTCGCCATATAAAATTCATGTCTTCCGTAAGCGCAATGGTAAGCGAAACTTTTATTTTTCTCCCTTACAAACTTGCTTCGTTGAAAGCTCCATTTTTAATTGGGTAGTATCTGCCTTATCAAAGAAGTTTCCTAGAAACCTTTATAGAAAAGGTTTTCAAAAAAGTCTGTTGGTAAAAAGTACTTTTTTCAAAATTATTTTTATAGTATCTTCCTTATCAAAAATGTTTCCTAGAAAAAGGTCCAAATGGTGCAATGTAACTTAAACGAATTCTCGAAATTAAAAAGACTATTTCAGATGTCTTTGGTAGAACTGTAAGGCGATTCTTTTCATTGAATATATTAACCCTCTTACACTCATTTTAAGGGGCCCTTTTTGTCCTTTTTTAAACTTCTACACTAAAACGGCACGTTAGAGGGATAAAATGTTCTATGAATATTTGTAGCATCAAATTTCGCTAGGGGTCCTCCAAGACCAAAAATCGTGCGATGTATGTAAAACAGGATTTCGAAATTCCGGTCCTTGAATTTTTTTAATTTTTCGAAAATCCGTTTTGCATACATTGCACGATTTTTTAATCTTAAAAGAACCCAAGTGAAATTTGATGCAGAAAATATTCGTGGAGCATGTTAACCCTCTTACGTGCCATTTTAGTGTAGAAGTTTAAAAAAGGACAAAAATTACCCCTTAAAATTAGTGTTAGAGGGTTAATATATTCAATGAAAAGAATCGCCATACAATTCTACTAAAGCCATCTGAAATAGTCTTTTTAATTTCGAGAATTCGTTTTAGATACATTGCATGAACTTTTGGTCTATGAAGACCCCTAGTGAAATCTGTACAAGAAATACTCGTAGAACATTTTAACCCTTAAAAGTGCCGTTGGGAAAAAGGACAAAAATTACACCTTAAAATGAGAGTTAGAGCGTTAATAAATTATAAGAAAAGAATCGCGATACTGTTCTACTGAAGACATTTAGTATATTTTTTTTTGACTTATACCAAACACCTTTTCAAAAAATTCAAAAACTTTAGGGGCCCATATTTCGGGAGCCCGAGCTAACTTTTCAAAACCCTTTGGCAGATTTGCTATACTAGTAGACTACTTTCATTTCGGACTTTTGAAGCATTTGTGAAGAATTTTTTTAAATTTAAATGTACTTTTCCAATAAAAACATGCTCTTGTATTAAAAAAGTATGATTTTATATCACATGGTTAATTTTGTATAAAAGCTACTTTTATTGCAAAAAAGTACAAAAAATATACTTTTGTATATTAATTTTCTTTTGTACCAAAAAAAAAATGCATTATATCACAAAAGGTTATTTTTATAAAGATATTTTAAATGGGACAAAATTTTTTGCAAATTGATACTACATACTGATAGCAAAATCCTTAAAATTCATACTTTATAATGCATTTTCTATTTTTTTTTTTATAAAATATTTAAAACAATTGTTTCTTTCACTGCATGAAATATAAATTATAATGATCCAAAAAAAAAAAACTATAAATTTTTAAACTAGTGTTTAAACATAAAACAAAATACTCATCTTACACCTTGACACTTTTCTACTAATACACATACAAATATGTAAATAAAACACCTCCACTGTTTTGATGTCTAAGTATGTGTAAAAGTTAAGTACAAAACACACTCTACAAATACACTTTTACACACATCCTTGCACATAAACATACTTAAATGTATGTTTGAGTTTAAGTAATATGACTACTGCAAGTGCCTCATTAGCGTTGGTAAAAAAAAGTAATATATTAAGTGCTTAAACAACATAATGGTACAAATCTTAATACTTACAACTATTTGTGCAACATAAAAATTATAGCAGCAGCATCGAGCTATTGCAATAACACCAACACATAGAACTTTATACGCTGGTACATCAAATGTATGATTAATTGTTGTTGTATGTGTTTTAAAGTATATTCAGTATAAAAAACGTTTCTTGTTGACTAAATCGTTTTAATTACTCAAACTTCTAACACGGATAAATATATTGGAGATACTTTTAAAATAAAATCTATACAAGCCAGTGTCAGAAGATGGGTTTTTTATTCTTCTATCACCACGACTCGTGAATTATTGTTAATAAAAGTTTGCCATGCCGTGTGTAATATCAATAAATATTTATCAAAGACCCCATAAAGTATTTATGTTCTGGGCCCTTAACTCGATTTAAACATACGCACAGAACTGAACTGGAGAATGAACATCTTTCTCAGGACTAATAAGGCGGCTACTGCATTATATTGCTGCAAAAGGGCCATTGGCCTAAACTGGGGAATTAACCCCAGTTTGGTGGCCGGCGCTCAAGGTGAAGAGTCATCAAACTAGGTTTGAACGTAGAATGAGAATGGTGGCGATAGCGGTAACAGGTGCCATTAGAACAACCCCCTCTCAGGCATTGTTTACGATTTTAAACTGGTTACCACCAGACATTTTGGCGAAATGGCTAGCTGAGAACGCGGAGGCAAGACTAAGGGCCACCGAAGCATGGAGGGATTACAATATCGGACATGCTAATATTCTGAACCAAATTAATTGGCACATGGATGTTAATTATGTCACATCCGAGCCAATCTATGATCCTGGCTTCGTGGTAAGCATTTTGGATAACGTGGTCCACTTTGATGACCTACAAATTCCCGCGAATGCGATTCGAATTTTCACGGACGGGTCTAAACACTGTATGGTGTCGTTTCTGGCATATACTCCGAGCAGCTTAACTGGAGCATTCCTATAAAGCTGCCGGACCACCGCAGTGTCATCCAGGCCGAGATAATGGCCATCCACACAGCCGAGAGACGCATCCGTTCCGGTGAAATATCTGGAAGGGATATTCACATTATTACCGATAGCAAGGCGGCCACAAGACCCCTGGAGAATGTTTTCATCACATCGAGAATTGTCCGAGTATGCCGGATGTCTCTGGAGGAGATAGCGAGCCATTCACTGGTCAGCCTTAATTAGGTCCCCGGGGACGGGGACATACAGGGGAACTGGTATATGCAGGAACCACCTTGAATCGGAACGGTTCAACATATAATTAGGTGATTCACTCCCAAGGAATAAGCAGCTTATAGCGTACAAGTTTCATCTTATTGCCAGTCAGGGGTAGCACGATGAAACTACCTGTGGGGAAACCAGAAAAATCTGGTTCTTCATTGATGAAAAAAGGGCACCGCGGGCATTAAAGCTGTCCAGACATCATCTAAAAAACCTAATTGAGGTTATAACTGGCCCATTGGGAGGCACGCCCAGAGGCTGGGTCTCCCTTATAATGACTTATGTAGAAGTTGCGGCGATGAGGAGGAGGAACAGTCAACGGAACATCTTCTCTATAATTTCCCGGCGTTCGGAGATTTAAAACTTGAAATGTTTGGTCGAAGAGCCCTTGGAGACAAAACTTGTCTCTCTGATGTTGATACAGCATCCACTCCTTTATTGAATCGACCGGATGGCTGCATGGTAATACTAGCAGCCAGATAACATAGGACCCATGGGAGACGGTGTGACATGGTTACACAACGGGAACTAATTAATGGACCCACGTGAGCTGTGCTTGTACACGGCTGCCAATGGAACCTAACCTAACCGGTAATGAGTGTCATTCATACAAAACGCAACAATTTCGTAGTTTTCGAAAAATAATGGTCCAAAAAAATATGTGCATCTAAGTGTGTGCACTTGATGTTTAAAAATTATTCTTAGATTTTGGGAGCCCCATATTCTGCAGTTTTGCTTATTTACGTGACCATTGGTTACAAATGGGCCAAATTACTCATTATTCGGTATGAACTTTGTGACCATGATACAAATACAGAAGGAAGTTCCACTATCTCTTTTTGTCGCCATATTAACGTTCTGACGTTAATCGGAATTATGAAAATGTGTGGTACCATAGTTTATTAAATAATCCCATTTTTCTGTTTTTGTTTTGTTTTTTATTTAAAGTTTGGAAAAATAATATACATATAAATTTATATTAAAAAGCTTTAAAATTTGCTAATGTTGAAAATAAGAAGTTACATAAATAAAATATATTTAAAAAAAGTAAAAAGCATTTATCAAACGTTATTTTGTACTTCTGATTCGATGCGGAAGAGTTTGTGAAGCTGTGTCAAACACATAAAAAATATTGGTTCTAGACCCAGAGTCGATCTAACGATGTACGTCCGTCCAACCGGCTGGCTTTCCATGCACACTGTGTGCGGAAATTTAAAACGTTAAAAGAACGCAATTTTGAAGATAATTTAATGAATTTTTTTATAGGAAGTTCTAATTGTCACAAGGAAGAACCTTTTTATACCCACAACACAATATTGATAAGGGTATTATGCATTTGGGCTCATGTTTGTAACTCCTTAAAATGTTGCTCCCATCCTTACGTATCACTTTCTGAGTCGGTTTAACGATGTCCGTCCGTCTGGCTGGCCGACTGGCAGGCTGCATATATAAAAAAAAGTACAGGTCCCAATTTTAGTGATAATTTGACGAATTTTGACACATAGGTTCTAATTGGCACAAGGACCAAGCCTATTGATCGGTCCATAATTTAATGTATCTTCCATACAAGCTTCTTTCTGGATTTGGGGCTTTGAGCCCAAAAAGTATGTATATGCTGCTAATAAGATTAAATTTGGTTTAAACAAATTTTATTGCAATTAAAATCATCTCACCTAATTGCATTTAAATCGGTCCATATTTGACCATTGCTTCCATGCAAATACTAATCCCGATAATAGTTGTTATGCCATTACTTACATACTTATAAATGTATGTATTTACATTAAAATTGTCGACAATGAGTTTTACAATAGCTACTATGTCAAAATATTGTGCAGGTGGGTCAAAAATTAACCATAGGTGCCGTATAAACCATCTTCCTAAAATTACTTTAAGGAAAGCGAATTCTATATAGATGAAGAAATCTAAATAATATTCGGCACTGAATAACAGAATTTTGTTCTGCCGGGTCCATGATTGCCCATGAGTCCCATATAGACTTAACTTGCAAAAAGTGGTTCTTTTATTCTGTGGTGGGGTCGGGCTTAACCGACTATACTTTTTTGATTGCTTAAGCTTAATTTTTAATTTCTTAGTAGCTCGCAGAACAGCATGCAATTGAAAATCTCTGGGAAGAAATAAAGTTATTAAATGATGTGGTATCCCAGTAAAAAACGTGATCGAAAAGGAGCAAGTTTTTTGTATGAATTCATACCTCAAATCGCTTCAAACCTGCTGATGGGATGCCTGATTTTTGTATGGGGTGTTCCCGGTTTGGAGGACTATTTTCTGCTGACAATAAGCGCTTCTTTTAACATGCAAACAAAGCGCTTCTAGAGTGCTTTTTTAAGGGCTAACTATATTAACATATTCATTCATGTTTTGGTTTTACTTGTTTATATGCCTTTTTCAATCATATCCGTAAACCATAATATATTTTTATTTTTTTCGCTTTAAAACCTTCTCCGTTGTCAGCACTAAACAGGGGGGTGAGAAATTCCAAGTCAGGGTGATGGTACTAGGTCAGTATAGTAAAACCCTCAAAGGGTTTGGCGTTCGTATGTGTCAGTTTTTTTTATGACATTTTAAATTTTTTCCTTATCTTGATGTTTTTTTGTTTAACATAACTCGAGAACCACTTGTCCGATTTTGCTAAAACAAACTCAAAAAAATTTAGAATTACAATTTCTTTAATCCGTTCATATAACGTTTTTCTTTATAATCAACAGTTTTGCCGGTAAAAATAAATTTGTGGAGAATTATAATTGATAAGTGCAAAAAAATGTTCAAGCCTGGATGTATGCAGCAGATTTTATCACAAACCTGCACTGCAATTTTTGTGACTTTTTTTAAGCGATCGGTGAAAATCGTCGGACTTTTGTTTGTTATTTGAAAGAATACACCCACATTCAGTGATGCCAACAGTAGGGGATTTCCCCTTTTCTAGGGATTTTTTTCGGATCATTTTTATCTTCAATCGGATCTTAATAACTTCTTTTTATGGTGTAATCATAATATGATGGAGCTGAATCTTGTGAAATGCAAAAGCATGCGTTTTTATAGAAATAACTGTATTGCTGTTAATTATGCTTTTGGTAGTCATCAACTGGAGTTGGTTGATTCGTTTCTTGATATTGGAGTCTTACTGGATCCTAAATTAAACTTTGTTTCTCATATTACATTCACTGTTAATAAAGCTCGAGGCGTTCTTGGCTTTATTAAGCGCTGGGTTAAAAATTCACCGATCCATACATAACGAAGCAACTTTACGCATCACTCGTAAGACCAATCTTAGAATATGGGTCAATCATTTGGGATCCATATATTCTGTAAATTTGTAGTATATTTTAAAATGCATATTGTTATTCATTAATTTTCAGTCAATATTGTTATTAGTCAGTAAGGATAATATCCATTGATTAAATAAATAAATAAATAAATATGCCCTAAAATAAAAAATTGTGTCCTCTTTTCCCTACGGTTGAAATTTTCCATTTTTTTAACACTGGTTATTATCCAACAAACACGGAAGATTAATTTAAAATTGAAATTGATATAAAATCAAAAATTTTCTCAAACGACAAATATTCGACAGTGATTTGAAAAATAATTAAAATTCTTGCTAACTATTTTCAAATCGAGAAATTCATTTATTTTCAACTGGCTTTCAAACGTTAGCAAAACATTCGGTACTATAGTTTAAAGATGAAATAGTGTTTTTTGTCTCAAATTCTTGAAAGGACGAAATTCTTAGCCCTTTTTTGGTTTGAAGATTTGCATGGCTTAGCACCGCGATCGAACAACAAACTTATGTTTATTTTACTCACTTTCACGTTATATGTAATTTTTCTTTAATTTTAAAACACATTTAAACTTTAATCGCCATTTTTTAAGTTTACATTTACTTGCCAAGTTTATTACTAATTTGAGAATAACATTTGATAACAATTTGATATCCAATTGATAAATCATTGTCATTATCAATTCAATTCAAATGCTATTATCAAACAATTGATAAAGGTTTGAGAGTTGTGTTTGATGTGATTTTTTATTTATTTCGGCTTATAAAACTTTTTTAATTTATTTTCTCCGATATTTCGGTTAACTTCGTCAACCATTTTCAAGGATTATAATTCGTTAATCTATTTTACCGCGTCTTTTTTCACAAGCCTATAACATCAAACAAAACTAATGTGTTTGATGTCAAATTTCATATTTTCATATCAAAGGTTTGACTTCGCTATTCAACGGCATAAAAATAATTCGATTAATAACTTTCTGCAACAATATACTATTGATCACAAATCTCAAAATGGTGTGCGTATTAAGTTAAAAAATACTCCTTTATATTTTTAACGCGAATTGCTGGATTTTATTTTATTTACTATCAACAATTTTTAAAAAACTTTGATACTTTCAATGTTATTGGCACAAATTAGGTATTTAGAAGTCAGAACCTCATGCACGCGTACATAGAATTTAAGGTCCGAAATGTCGGCTTAAAGCCAATTTTTTGTTTGTAACCTAAAGAAAAAGTCAGTTGGCGGTAATTAAGCTACGTTCCATGGAAGGTTAGTTATCTCTAGTGCAGTGAAGGGCAACACATATACTATCACATTTATGCAGAAAATGAATGACGCTCATCAACAAGTGCTGATCTGCTCTGTGTCTTCAACTGATTTAAAGAACTTGACGAAATGACAACAAAGCAACTGCCGAACGTACATTGTCAGAAACCACACAAAAAATGTAAATAGTGTACATGTGTCGACGTCACACGAGCAGCATTTGTTTTCCTATGCACGCGTACATAGGTTTTGTAAAAGTGCCCTTCACTGATCTAGTGCAACCATTTGTTATTACTGTAAAGTTATAATTGACCGGTATTTTCTCAACAAATGGAGAGACAATAGTATTAACGATTTGATTATTACACACAATTATTTACGGTTTAAACTACATAGTTATAAACAATTTCAATTATTGTGAACAACTCAAAAATCTCAACAGAATTAATCGACTAGTTTTACCATCATAAAACAAAACATTTGCCAAAGGTTTAAATCTCTAAAAACTTATTTGTATAACAAGGGTCTTTTGAAGCCTTTGAAATTCTGACAATCAATTCTATCTACAAAAAATACAAACAATTTCATTAGAAAACTTTCTATCTAATAATAATCATAAATTGTTTTTCCAAGTATTTTTCGTTTCTAAAGAAAACCACAATAGGAAAACAATTAAAATTCAATTATCTGACTAGTAGGGAGTGCCAGTGACAAGAAGTCTTTTATATTTTTTTAATTTTGAAGAAACTACAAAAAAAAAAGATTTTTATGTCAGATAAAATTGCTGTTTTTTTTTCTCCTACTATCACACAGGCAAATTAAAATATCTCACATGTCAATTTTGAAATCAATTAAAAGTCATAACAAACTATTTGAATATTTAAAGAAATCTTATTAAGTGATGTGACAAAGTTTGATAAGTTTTTAATAAGTTTATTTTTTGAATTTTGTTTAACGATTAAAGTAAATTTAGTAAAGCACAATTTAACGCAAGAATAGTTACCATGGCACTTAGAAAATCCATGGCACTTAGAAATCGGAATTCGGAAGTTATTTTATATGAAATAACACCCAATGATGAAAATGAAATGAAATTATGCCCAAAATTTATAAAAGAGTCAGTTTCACCAAGGATTTCATGAAGTCAATATGGACCAACAGCAAAGTCGCAAAATTATTGAAATTAATCGTGCGGAGGCCCGCAGGCGTCTTCTTCATAATAAGATTCATAATAAGGAAGACAATTTGCCTTTTACGTTTGGCCTTTACACAACTACCTCCGCTGTTTAAATATAATTGTTTTTCACTTAAAGAATATAGAAAATTGCTATTTCTTCGCTTTCCACCAACAATTTCGAATTACATTTTTTTTAAATATTAACACGAGATGATGTAAAGCGTCCGAACTTCGATGCAGAACTGAAAATATTTCATGTTTTACAACAACTCAACTCAACATGCAAGGCAGATTGTACTCATATGTTGACACTGTTATTTCAAAAAACAGTTACTTGAATTCTCAAAAAAAAGGGAAAATATCAAACTAAGCAAATGAGATAAACCCCAAATAAAATGAAATAATCCCCAAAAACAAACAGCTTTAAAAATGAAATAACCCCTGAATAAAAAATCAAATAACACCCAAATTAAACATCTCATTGGAGATTATTTCCTAATTTGAAAACCCCAAATGTGGAATGAAATAATTCCCAAAAAAAAAGAAAAACGGTCCAAAAAAATTGTGAATTATTTCATATGAAATAACACTCAAAAATGTATGAAAAAAAAATTGGGGAATATTTCATTTCTCGTTTGGGCGTTATTTCATTGGGGGTCTTTTCGTGGAGCCGTAAAAGGTATTGCTTTTCTTCCTTAACAATTTTGTTGGAGTTTAAAACTTCTCCAAAATTGCGACCAGCCAGCCAGCCAGTCGAACGGACATCGTTAGATCAACTCAAAAAGTGATTCCGAGTAGATCGATGTACTTTAAGATGGGTCTAGGACCAATATTTTACGTATGTAAACGTCAGCACTAATGCATAATACCCTCTCCACTATTGTGGTGTGGGTATAAATTTTCATTGAAAAAATTTTAAAGTAATTGTTCTTCGGCCACATGGTTTATTGATATTGACTAAATATCACACCTGACTTCATGCAGAGTTGTAAAAAACTGCAATCAACTGAGATTAAAATCAAAATACTTTCAACCAAACTGATTTAATTTTTCGATTTCAAAATGATTTTAGAATCTTAATTGCAATCATTTAAAATCATTTTTGAGATCATTGAATGCGATTGCAATTAAGTTTTTATTAAAATCATGCGATTGTAATAAATTTTCCTAAAATAAGAACTAAAGTGAAGTCCAACGAAATAATAGTCACTTGAAAACTAGGGCTTGTAAACAAAAAATTTACATTGTTGGCAATTCAAAATTATCAGAGTCAGCTTTATTTCTATTTATTTCTAGAAAACGGAGTTTCATTTGAAGAGAAGGATTCTGTTTACATTTTAATTGCAATTACTGGACTTGATTGAATTGCAATCAATTTATATATAAATCTCAAAAAAATTTATTCAAATCTTTTTAATCGTATTGATTTCATGATTTCGAAATGAAATCATACAATAAATCCTCCGGTTTTTATTATCATAAAATCATAAAGTTAGCAGTCACTCACAAAAAATTATGTGAGTGCAATTAAATTCTTTTACAGCTCTGGCGTCAGGGCTGTCAGATTTAGCGATTTATAAGCTTATTTGGCAAAGAAATTTTATGTTTGGCGACGTGTTGATTTTTAACGATACTTGCAAATCTGGGCTATTATTTATATGAAAAAAGTTTTGAGTAGGGTTAGTCTGAGTTCATACGACTCGTGTCTTATTGACAAGATTGTTCCTTTTTCTTCTTTAAACATGAATTGGCGTTCAAATGATTCATGTCATGTTGACGACATGTTTTTTATTTTGTATAGTCGTGCGTATGCATGTGTGCTTTTTTTGATATTGAAAACAATAACAAAATTAAACAACGAATGAAAAAGCAAAACGTAAAGACAGTACATGCATCTGTGTACTCGTTTCTTTTCCCCTCGTCCTTCTCGCCTATAAAGTAGCAGTCATGACAATAAGACATGAGCCGTATGAACTCAGACTTAAGGTTTTTAAACTTGCTTTGATTTTCAGACATTTGCCTTATCAGTAATGCGATTCACTTACTTTTATAACGATAATCGCATCGTTAAAATAATTACAACGAAAATTTGTGGAATATGCTATTGTAGTATTGAAATAAAAATGTTTGTTTTATTATTGCGAGCAACCCGTGGTGTTGCTCGAGCAAGTGTAGTTTTTATTCTTCTTTATTTTCACAATTTATTCTAACTTATATACTAACTATGAAAATAATTCTTAGCCTATTCTTACGTGTAAATAACTTAAACTAAAGCATGGGAAAATTAGTGTAATATGATTTCAATTTAAAGTTTATAAATATTTCCCATGCGTCTGGGTGTAGTACCTTTTAAGCGGCTATTTAGGGTAATAAGATACCCGTTTAACGTCTGCTCTTTAAAGGTATGAGTTCATGCAAATAAATAATATTTAAACGAATGCATTCATACGATCAAATAATACTACACTATTCAGTAATATTTTTACCGAAATTCGCTGTCGTTTGAAGTCAGCTGAGAATAATTTACTTTGCGTTTATAAATTCGATAAAGAGTATTTTATGTTTAAAATAGCTGAGGCACGACTTCTTACATACATGCATACAAACATTTATTCATATGTATCAAACAAAATTCTTAATTCAAAGGATGGTCTAACCATAATGCACGATGGTAACTGCGAGCCAAGTTTTTGCCCAACTTATTTTAACATTTCTTTGTTTTAGTGTTTGACAAATTCAACATTTTCCTCATCAGAAGTGAAGAGGTACACAATTGAGCAGCGCAGCGCGTAAAGATTGTTTATGCCTTTTTCGAAAATGGGCGTTCAAATCGGATTGTATTTCATGCACATCGTGATTTTTTGGTCAACATAATCGACCAAATGCGTCCAAAATCGGGAGCATTGTGTGCAAATATCAGCAAACCGGTTCTGTAGAAAATTTGAAAACACCTGTGCATACTCGGTTAGCCCGTTCCGGCGGGCTGCCTCATCGGGCAATTACCAGGGGGGTTACTGCGTATTTCGATTCAAAAGAAATAATTTTCCAGCTCGAAGAATTTGTACTGTGTATTACGATTTCCGCAATCGTTCGAAACGATGACAGAGGTTGTATTTTTAAAGAAATGGGAAATTTGATGAAAACTTTTTGTTTGTAATAGTCGGTGGCTGTTAAGAAAGGGATTTTTGGTTTTCAATAAAGTATAAAAAACGTCCGTTTATTCAAAACAAATATAACGAAAATCACAGTACAAATTGTTCGAATCCGTAAATGATTTCTTTCGTATCGAAATACGCGGTAACCCTCCTGGAATGGCGGTCACTATCGCGATATAATAACGGACTTCTTGTGGCTAGAAATTGAGGATATGGACCGGGACAGTATGTGGTTCCAACAGGATGGTGCGAAATTTCGCGAAAAATTCAATGGCCATGTATCGTACGTCATGGCGATGGTAATTGGCCGGCACGTTGATTTGACACCTTTGGACTTCTTTCTTTAGGGATATTTAATAGAAAAAGTGTACGTCAATAAGCCAAGAACAATTGTAGAGCTGAAGGATAAGATAATTCGGCATATAAACGACATTAAACTTTAATTATGTCTCAGAGTCGTTGAAAATATAGACCATCGACAAGAGGTACGCCACCGAAGCCGTGGCGAGCATTTGGCCGATATTTTGTTTTACCATGAATTTTATAGATCCTTCTATAATAATAAAAAATATTAAGATAATTCTCTCAAAACTTTTTTTTATTACTAACACTGCTTTACAAATTTTTAATTTGGAAAATTACCAAGAACGCCACGTGCCTAGATAAGTTAATTTTGACCTCCTGAACATGAAAAACGCTGTAATTTTTTTTTCAAAAGTACAGTTTTTTAGATAACGGTACTTTTGTGTTTTTCGGTGTATGGTCCCACTCAAACCCTTGTGTATATATATAACCCACCTTTGGACCACTAAGGAGTAGTTTTAAAACTACTCCATGGTATACACAAGAGGATTAGTTTTGAAGTCGTTTAAAAACGAAAGCATGTCGTTAAAAAACGAAGACATGTCGTCTCACTACAAACACTTTTTAACAATGACATGGTCCATGCTTGCATTACATCGGACCAGTCCATGGAGTAGTCCATTTTATCAAAATGGATCAGGTGGTCCAATTTTATTTGCAGGGTACCCAGTTGGACATGTATTCAAGACAACGTCGTGCAAAGCGCCGACGACTTTTTCAAACAAAGAGCACTTAAGTCGTACAAGACATGTGCGCGACATTATCATACACAAACAAAAATAAAATTTTACAGGAGAAGGTTTTTTTTAAATATTTTTCTTCAAGTCTAGGGTTTCGTTTGAAATTGCTTTTGGTCTTATTTCGTAACGGTACTTCACAGAGATATGAGATTTTTAGAGACGATGCAAATGATCAAAAATTTTCGATATTCGTCAAAAAACAAAAATATTAAATGTTGTTGGTTACATCATTTTTGCTATCAGGGCTCGATATGAGTAATGTGGTTAAAGTTTTCATTGGTGACTATATAATCGATTTTTTCCTCATAAATTCGTTAATGCCCGATTAGCGAGATTACCTTGATAGTACCGTTAATGACAGTGTTGTGGACACTATCTACAATTTAGTCGCTGATAGGTAAGTAACAATTAGGGAAGTAACGAATACCGATATATCGGCTATACTTCAGGTTTGCCCATATAGCCAGGATAAGGGGGATGGGTAAAGGAGTCTGTCTACCTTGAGGATGTAGATACTTCAATGTCAAAAAGGCTTCCTAACGAATGCAGTATATTTTTGGCGGAAGCTCTAGGGATTATGAAGGCCATAGAATTGGTAAGAGGTAACATTGCTGAGGCTCGATGGTCAGCTGTGAATTCCAAACTTGTAAATGATTGTAAAAGTGCTCTTAGGGAAATATTAGGAGAGTATGCAGTGAGTATATGCTAGGTACCTGGTCACCACTAATGTAATGGCCGATGAGTTTACGAGACTGGGCTCGAAAATAGGGGATACTAGTTGTGTGGTGAAAGTCAGATCTCCAACAGGCTTTTGATTAATAAGGAAATGGGCTCTGGACTAAACATATGGCAATGTAGCCAGGAGGAACATTAATTTGTTTGTGCTTCTTGGCCCAGCAATTCACTTATGTTCAATTTCACAATTGAAGCTCAACCGCGAATAACGTTGTAAGTTACAAGATAATCATTTTTCAGAGGAGCAGAAAAGGTTTTAACAGGCAGGATTATTAATTTTTAGTTTTTTTACTTTCAAAAATAATGACAATAAAAGCAAAATATCAAGAAATTTTAATTTTAAATTACATACAAATTTAAAGTTTTTAATTTTTTTTTTTTTTGTAGAGGATAACGTAAGCAACCACTGCATGCATTTTTGTCGTCAAAGTGGTTTGAGACACGACAAAATGCATGCAATGGTCACTAACGTCGTCCTCAACAAAGTATTATTCAAGATAAATTTCAAAAAATGTCTCCAGAAAAGACGTAAATTCGATTTAAACCACAACAAAATACACGTTTTGTACTTATGTTGTCGTCATCAATGTTATATAGGCGACAAATTCAAAAATGTCCTGAAGACATCGTTGACGATATTTGCGTCTATGACCGTCTTGCCGACTGGGTACATTCATATTAACATCGGTGTATGTATGCATCTGTATATGTATAAGGTGTACACAACTATTTTTTAAACATGCAAATATCTGACTTTCATTTAATCCATCTTTCTTGACAACCGACGATGGCTACACATGCACAACTCACTTTTGCATTCATTCATTCGTTTGAAAAATCTGCATTTGACTGGCATGTTATTTTTCAATTTTTATTCAACTCTTTGTTTAATTCTTGTTCTTTGTTCTTTATTTTGTTTAGGAATTTTTGTAGTTTTATTTTTATGTTCCCCCATAAAAGTTTGACATAAAATTTGGCAAAACTGTCATATTTGTTTAAAATGTATTTTTCAATACATTTTCAAAAGAACTGCATACATAAATTAATGATTTCCTTTTTATGCTTTTTTTATCATTTTGTTTATAATTTGTTGTCAATTTCAATGTTTATGGATTTATTTTTAATGTGTTTATATAAAATTTTATAATTAGTTTTATTAAAATTTATATTAAATTTATATTTACATAAATTTATATCATAAAACATTGTTATGCTTTGTGTAGATTTTTTTTTTTTTTTTGTCAGCAGCAAAACCTGTCATTTAATTTATTATAATTATTCCCTGGTTGCTGCTGGGATGTGTTGTTTTAGAGTTCCTGGAAATTGGTGGTTAAAGGGTGATTAAAAAAAAGACTTTCTTTAGGGAAATAATATAGATCTTAACACATCACTCAATGTACAGACGTTCATCATACATACATACGTATGTCCACATCAAAAAAACTGATGCAGATTAAAATACGAGTTGCACTTAATAAAATCGTCATTTGCTTAAAGTATACCGATTGACTGAACATCGCTTCATTTGTCGCTCAAACGATGTCTCTTTGTAAGTAACCTATAAAAATGTGCTGCTGAAAAAACACATGGTGCCTATAATCTTTCTGATTCAGTTTTAAAATATTTAATTACAATTTAAATCCTTTCGCTAAATCAAATGGGAATCATTTCGGACAAACCCAGGAAAAACTTTTTGATTTGTAGTAATATATGGTAGTTATTTCATACGTGACCTGGTAAGTAGTTGTCATTACAATTGTCATTATTCTGAAAACTTCAATATTTAGTTACTAGTAATAACCTCAGCAACTAATTATGACTTCTATTATTTTCACATCTGAAAATTTGCTTACTAATAATCGGCTCAAAAACCATTGTTTAAAAAACTGCAGTCGAAACCAAAAACTGTCAAATAAAAACCGAAAATTTGAGTACATGCTGTTTGTAACTATTTATTAGTTGAGTTGTTTTCAGTACTGCATATTTACTTTATGGTAATGTACTCAATAACTACTTATTAGGTCTATTAACTAGTGATTTTTTGGCTTGTGGTAAATATATTGTAAGTACTTACAATTCAACTAACTAGTAGTTAAATAATAACTAGATAATTTTCGAGTAGTAATTCGGCCGAAAAATAAAAAGTGTTTGTTTTTCTCCAACATAACTTGCTAACTTACCAGGCAAGTAAAGTGTTCGCTGGAAAGCTTAAAAACAAACATCACCCTCAAAAAGGACTTTCATCGCCAAAATTTTTTTGGAATATTGAAAGTAAAATTGTCGCATATAACAAATAAAATAAGAATTAAGAGTACTATATTCGGCTTTGTCGGATCTAATATACCCTTTGTCATAGTATTGCAAAGGTAATTTTTAATAATCCAAATTTTTTTGATTAATTGTAGACCAACCATTATAGGTGGACGGGGTATTTTGCGTTTGTGCGTATAAGCCCAAATTCAGCTGTCCTAGCTCATATGGTATGAGAGTTACTGTGCCAAAACCATTAAATCAGGAAATTATCTAAATGTTCAAAAAACCCAGTTTTAAAAATATTTTCCATTTAAAATTCAGCAGCAGTGAGACTTATTTTTAATCACCCTGTATATTTATTTATTTTGGCTTATTTTTTATTTTTAGTTTTTTTTTTTTAAATTTTACAAAAATAAAATAAAAGATAATTAAATTCATATTAAAACGAATATTAATTGACAGTTGTTTGGTAATTTGAACGTATCGTGTTTATTGAGTTTATTTCTCATAAACTAATTTACACCGGGTAACGGTAAAAAATTTTCATTTATACTATTATGTTTTACAAAAAAGAAATATTTTAAAATATTAAAGTAACATGTCTAGCAGCGAAGCAGAATCCGTCTTTCTAAGCGCCGGCCAAAACGTCGGCGGTACTCTATAGTCGCTTAGAACCCATCTCCAATTTTTTGGAAATAAGAGCTTGAATGTCTCCACACAGTCAAGGTCATCTATTTCCCATCCCAGCCTCGCCATTTGATTGCCAAGGATGTTGCAGTGACCCGGTACTCATTACAGCCTCACCACATACTCCCATAAGGTTTCGCCTAGAGCTCTGCTACAATCATTCACTAGCTTTGAGCTCACAAAACAGCCCATCGAGGCCTTAAGAGCCGCCTGGCTGTTCGTTTAAATGTGCTAAATTACCATTTCATACTATTGATAAACTGAAATTTATTGTTAATGGGATAAGCTATTCCTATGTGCATTTCACTGGTTGCTTAGGCCAGATCGTCAGGAAGCTTCATCCAAAAAGATTTAAGAAAAACTAAAGATATTCATTCAGGTATGTGATGAAAACCGATCGATTTCAAAACGAACGTTTTTAAAAGGTGTGATGAATTTCGAAGGATTTTATGACAATTATTACACAAATAAAGCTCTATTAAATAGAATTGCTTAACAAAAATTGTAAAAATTAAATTAAAAGTTTAATAAAAAGAACTGCCAAATTCTTTCGTTTTACGTTTTCGATTTCCATGACACCCCGGCAGGCGCGGATTCAGAGGGGGTGAAATAAGGAAATTTCCCCCCCGTAAATTATAAAAATATGTTTTATTTATTTCGATAAAACAAGAATACCCATTAATATTATCTTTTTTTAATGTACAAAATTTTTAGAAATCCCAGCAAGGTTTTTTTTTTTTTTGTTTTTATTGAATCTCTAACGAAATTTTCAATAAGTATCCAAATCTTCATCCTAATAGTTATTTATTAGATATTTTCAATGAAACATCTAGTTTACTGTATTCAAATACTTATTATTCTACATTCAAACGTTTGACTTGAAAATGCGTGCGGTTGAATTATTAAAAAGCCTTAGTATTTGCAATATTTATGTATATGTATATGTGTTATATGAAAAAAATCCTATTCGATAATTTTTGACGAACGCACGGATTTGTCGGGGAAAAGCTAGGTTTCCTTATCTTTAAAATATTTCAACATACAACAAAAAGTTGTTAGGCAAGAATTGTTTTGGCTTTGTTGTAAAAGCATTTGAAGAGCCTTCACAGGATATTGATAATGACGCTGATGTGTCAATTGATGCGATGGCACTATCATCAACAGATCTTAAAACTTTGACAAATTTTAGTCTTGACCTTAAAAATTGTTGGAACTGATGGGTGTCGTTTGATGTCAGCAGAAAATGAAGCTGTTAAAAAATTCTGGAAACCGCGACAAATGCGAAACAAACGCCTTGCTATTTCCCGAAATTAAGCAAAACACGTTTTTAGTAAGGTATTTGGGAGCCAAACTCTCTACATTATGCGAGACAAGATGGGTGGACCGTCACGACTCAGCTTTACACTTTGCAACAAGTGTACATCATATAGTAGAAGCTTTGGAAAAAATATCTGAGTGGAAACCTAGAGATACTTCATCAAGAGCCTTATATTAAGGAACTCACTTAGAACTATTGAATTTATTTGCGGAATCAACATATTAAGTGTGATACTTATTGTAACACAGCCGCTTACTATCATTTTACAAAAGCACGATATAGATCTTCAAAAAGGATCAAGCCTTATCAAAACTTTAATCATGTGCCTTGAAGAAAAAAGAAATAAAGCCGAAGAACAATTCAAGTGATTTTTAAAAAAGTTAAAGCTATTTGCGTTCAAATCGAGGTTCCAACCTAAAAAACAAGATTTGAACGAAATAATCACATCCAAAATGTTGAAGATTTCTACCGAGCTGTAGGTTTCATTCTCTTATTGAATTTATTTTAGAAGATCTCAAAACACCTTTCCAATAGATATCTTTAATGTATTGAACATACCAAAACTTCTACTCAAAGTGTAATCAAGTCATATACAGATATAAAACTTTTAAAACCACAACTCGAGATAAACACCTACTAACATCTAAACTTGAGCCTGAACTGTAGCATTGGCAACAAACACGGAAAATATCTGAAAATCTATCAGATAACGTTGTAGATGCTTTAATAAACTGTGATGAAGATATCTACCTAGATCTAAGAAAAATATTTCAAATTTTCGTTTCAATGCTCGTAAGTAATGCTACGAGCGAGAGGTCATTTCCTACCCTCCGTCAAATAAAAACATGGCTCAGATCAACAATGACAAACTGAACATAGACTGTACTATCTAAATTTGCCTCACAAGGAAATCATAAATTGCTTATTTAAAAAGATAAGTTTATTTTAATTTATATTGAATATTTTATTTAACCTTATTGTTGAGTTTTTTTAATATAATATACACAAATTGCTTTTAATAAACTTTTAAAAACTATTTTTTTTTGTATCATAAAAAATTTCCCACCCCCCCCCCCCCTAAGGCTCAAGCTGGATCCGCGCCTGCACCCCGGATAGTCTTAAGTTTTCGTTCAGAATACACTTCAGTTAACGTATATAATATAAAATTTGAAAGAATAAAGACTGAAAATAAAAGGAATATGCATTTAAAATCCATTTTAAAAGATACTGAAAACGATATTTTCGGTTTCAAAGCGTTTCGTTTTTAAAATCGATTTCCATCACAAACCTGATTAAAACAAATAAAACTGTTAAGCGAATAAGAATTACAAATCCCAGTTTAATTTGTTACAATATCAAAGCTTAAACAAAAACAGCAACAATAAACAGTGAGCTTATCTTTTCTTACAGTCCCAACTACAATTGGTTGATTTTTTTGTCAACTTTAAATGTAGTTGGAAGTGGGTAAAGAAAAACCAAAAAAAAAAAACAAATTACTTAATTTTATTTTGCCAGTACCGTTTAATTTACACTGCCACATGCATATTGTTTTTCTTGGGATTCAAAAAATTAATAAACAAGATTTCGTTTAAATGTGCTAAATTCCCATTGCATACTATTGATAAACTGAAATTTATTTTTGATAGGATAAGCTATTGCTATGCTATGTCAGTTATAATCAGGAACAGGGCTGGCAATTTTTATCACAAGTCGGCGAATAATGAGCTAAAACAATGATAACTACTACTTAAGTATTTAGTTTTGCTTAAAAACAAGATGAATGTGCTGTTTCCAGGTGACAAACAGTTGATTGTGTAGAAAAATGTATATGAAAAGTACTCAAAAAACCGTTTTTCATATACATTTTTCTACACAATCAATTGTTTGTCACCTGGAAACACTACCTAAGTTTTTTAACAAATATTTAAGAATTTCCAATAAAAGCACTAGTTCTTAATCACTAAAATTTTTTTTAAATGTTCTTTTTTAAGAAAAGCGTTTCTAAAAAAAATTTTTTTTAAATGTTCTTATTTGTTTAAACTTTGATATTGTTACAAGTAGAACTGTTGCTTATAAGTCGAATACGTTTAACAGTTTTATTTGGTTTAATATCTTTAGTTTTTCTAAAATCTTTATGGATGAAGTTTCCTGATGATCTGGCTTAAGCAACCAGTGACATGCGCATAGGAATAGCTTATCCCATCAACAATAAATTTCAAGTGTTTTTGTCAAGAATAAAAACTGGGAATTAAGCACGAATAACAAAATCTTTTGAAATTAAAATTATGTATTCCCAAAAATTGAAATTACCTTTTGATAATAAACAGGTAAGTGCACGGCCTAAAAAAACACTTAATTGACAGCATCTTTTGTAAGTTTTTGTTGTTTTTATTTTGTTTTTCTTAACCTACTTACAACAACAATTAATGTTGAGAGAATTTCAACTAATTGTAGTGGGGAATGTAAGATGAGATAAACCCACTGTTTATTGTTGATGTGTTTTGTTTAAACTTTGATATTATTAGAAGTAGAACTGTTGCTATAAGTCTTATACGTTTAACAGTTTTATTTGGTTTAATATCTTTAGTTTTTCTAAAATCTTTATGGATGAAGTTTCCTGATGATCTGGCTTAAGCAACCAGTGACATGCGCATAGGAATAGCTTATCCCATCAACAATAAATTTCAAGTGTTTTTGTCAGGAATAAAAACTGGGAATTAAGCACGAATAACAAAATCTTTTGAAATTAAAATTTTGTATTCCCAAAAATTGAAATTACCTTTTGATAATAAACAGGCAAGTGCACGGCCTAAAAAAAAACACTTAATTGACAGCATATTTTGGAAGTTGTTGTTGTTGTTTTTATTTTGTTTTTCTTAACCTACTTACAACTACAATTAATGTTAAGAGAATTTCAACTAATTGTAGTGGGGAATGTAAGATGAGATAAACCCACTGTTTATTGTTGATGTGTTTTGTTTAAACTTTGATATTATTACAAGTAGAACTGTTGCTATAAGTCTTATACGTTTAACAGTTTTATTTGGTTTTATATCTTAGTTTTTCTAAAATCTATATGGATGAAGTTTCCTGATGATCTGGCCTAAGCAACCATTGGAATGCGCATAGGAATAGCTTATCCCATCAACAATAAATTGCAAGTGTTTTTATCAAGAATAAAAACTGTGAATTAAGCACGAATAACAAAATCTTTTGAAGTTAAAATTTTGTATTCCCAAAGAAATTACTTTTTGATAATTACATAAGCGAAACCATTTTCAATTTTCGTTTTTTTTTTAAATGACTTTATTGGCGAAACTGGCATCATCTCCTAAAATGTCATGGTAACATAAGATACCGTTACGAATTTATAGCAAGAATAATTTTATCGTATGCGACAAATTTCATTAAAAATTTATATGAAATAAAATAAAAAAAACTCTCTACTGTAAACTTTGATTTTTGGCGCTTACGTTATTTTCGCGGATAGGGCTCGATATGTTATATATCCAAGTTCGGGAGTAATTTTTCAGAAATTATTAAATTAATTAACAGCCAGGCCCACGATGTCACTCGTTAACGTTCGCATAGAAAATTACATTTAAAACAAAAACAAATTTTAGAAATTGTTTTTGTTTTAAATGTAATTTTCTATGCGAACGTGTGACATCGTGGGCCTGGTTGTAAATTTTTAGGAATAAATTAATTTTGCCAGGAATAAAATTTTTCTAAAAACTTTGTTACCCCGTGTTATTTGTTTTTAATCGTTTATTTTTTTTTTTTTTTAAATCGTTTATTTCACTATAGCGTTTATTTAAAATAACAATTTAAATTTTTTTATTGAATTTTCTATTCATTTATGCATGATGTGTGTAATACATAATATTGATATGTTTTCATATTTACTTTTTTATATAAAATAAATACTCGTATTACGTTTTTATATCTAATGAATCTGTATTGAATTATAATAGAAAGAGTAATGAAATTAAAAAAAAAAGATTTTTTTATAAATCATTTGTCAGTTTATTAAAAACATTTTAGGCAAACCAATACAAATAAAAAAATTGTAAATTTTTGCATTGCGTTTATTGAAAAATATTCTTATTTTTTCAACCAAATATTATCAATCAATTATTAAATTTATTTAAAATCAATGGTTAATCGGTTAACCGATTAAAAACTACCCGATTAACTGATCGCAAACAAAAAATTTGTAGAACCAAAAAATTTTTTGTCTGAAATCGGTCCTATAAACAAATTCGCATATTCAAACAATATATTTGCATTTTGTTTATTGAAAAAAAACACCGATTTTTTCAAACAAATAATTTAACTGATCAACCAAAAAGTTTACTGAAATTCATATAAATTTCAAACAAATATTTTTGGTGCATCAAACAAAAAAGTTTTTGCACAAGCAATGACGCGCACACAAGCAAGTTTTGTTGAAGAAGATGAAGCAGAGCAAAGCGGCCGGCTGGCTTTGAAACACATTTTTTGTTGGAATAAGTTTTTAACGAACACAACAATGTTTTTCTTCATCACTCACTGTTGCTGCATCCTTTCCTTTACTTATGAAGAAGAAATGTAACCAAAAACGGCGGCAGACCGACTCGATATGTTTTTCGTCATCATTCTACTTTTGTGTTTGATGTATTTAAGTAAACAGTATGAAAAAATTAAATACGGGATTTTGATTTTTTTTTACCAACTTTGAAATCAAAGAAAAATGTATTTTGTTTCTTATAATGTTGTTGATGTTGCTGTTGTTTAAAAAGAGTGAAACGTTTTTTTACCTGATATTGTTTTTGTTGTTTTTTTTACTACAACCCTCGTCACGCTATTTTATAATTTTTCTTATTGCTGTACTTTTTTAAAGCGTCCAAAAATAGACTGCATGTGTTTTTTGTTGTAGTTCTTTTCTTTCACATAAAGAAGTGTAGCTTACGATCAAAAAAAAAAAGATGCAAAAAAACGACAACATTAAGGAGCGTTTAATATTTCATACAAAATTATGAAAACTTGAGACCAATAACGCGTGTATTATATTTTTGAACAGTTGTCCAGTTGGTTAAATAAAAATCAAACAAAAATATTAATTGAATAAGCAAAAAAATTTGTAAAAAATCAAAAAAATTTTCAAACAAGTGTTTGTTTGAAAATAATTCGGCAAAAAGGAACTTAAAATTGGATATTTTCGATTAACGATTAAACCGGTTAATTTCAGGCGATTAATCGATTAACCGAAGTAACAAAATTTTATAAAAACACATTAGCCCCATGCACAATCTTGTGCAAATGGTCTAGCATCATAGCATTTGCAAAATTGTTAAGTATTTACTATAAACCCAAAAGTATACTATAGTATTAACTATACCATTTTAAAAATGCTACGATGCAAGACCATTTGTACAAGATTGTGAATTGGGCTTTTAAAGTTAAACAATTTCAAGTTATTTTTTTAGTGATTTTTCAAATATGTATAAATTGTTAAAAATCATTGATATTCAAAACATTTATATTTTTGCAATGTTGACAAATTGTAATAAATTTGTACATTTTCTTATTCGGTGCGATGTTTTCAATCAGTTTTGCTTAGAATTTAAAAAAAAATTCAAGGTCCAGCTAGATTCTTGAAATCTTACACTCTGTAGAATGGAAACACTAAACTTTAAGAAAAGTTAGTCTACCTTTGGATCCTTAACTATTTATTTATTGAACTGATTGTGCTAGATTAAAATTTCGAGCTGCTTTAAGGACATTTTTAATTAAGAAATTATTCTTTGCTGTCGAGACTTTCGGAAGGGAGCGCGCTCGAGCGTGTTCCCAGTAGACAGTCATTCTTAATCGACTTAAAATTACTCAAGAACCCAGAATGTTCATATATACTTTATTAGGTCTTGGATGAATTGGTGTTTCATATGAAATGACAAACTAGATATATGAAGCATTTTTTAACCACTCTTGTAGTGAGTTAGTAGGAAGGTATGAAACATCAACTGGGTTTTCATCTTTTGTTGCTTTGTTTATGTTCTTCAAAATATTTTGCTGAGTTTAACTTACAATCGTTAATGACATAGTATGAGTTTCGTCTTTCAGTTCTTAAGCCCGATTTTTAAACACCCTTAAATAACTTATTTAATAAATCATCTTATCAATTAAAATTTATATAAGTTTTATTTATTTATACATACATACATACATACATACATACATACATACATACATACATACATGCATACTTACATATAAATAAGAACATTAATATTATTTTTTGTCATTTCGTTTAAACTAGTCCTAAAATGTATTTAAAAACGTTTGGCATTTCTGTTAGTTTAAAATGATTTAGTGTCCTTAAGGACGCTCACTCACTCATACAGTAAATAATATAAACAGCCTGTAACTTGACCTTAGATGTTGTCGCAATATCAACTTTTTTCTAAGTCTCATGGTCAAATTTATTATTTGAGAAAAAAAACAATAACAATACAAAAAATTAATAGAATAAAAATCCTACAATTTATGTTTTCTTTTACTTAAAAAACAGAAAAAATGTAAAAGTTCTTTTCAAAGAAACTTAAGAATAAAGAAACTAAATAATAAAAGCCCTACGGAAATTGCGTGTTTTCAGTGTTTGTATGCTTTTATAAGTTTTACAACAAAAGATAAAAAGTTTCTAAGAATTCTTATAATAATGTAAGTTTTTCTTTAACTAATATGTAATTTTCTATTGTTAAATTTTTGCTTAGAATTTAGGAATAATATTTCGTTAGAAAATTTTAGTAAAACAAGGGACTTCAAAATTATTTCGAACAGTTAGAAAAGGACAAGAAAAAGTGCTATATTCGAAAGTGCCGAACCTTAGATACCCTTCATAGATAGCAAAAATACTAACAGTATTATAACTCGTTACAGTTAAAGACGTATTGTCAGTTTTTTTCAAAATGTTGATTTTTCGAATGTCGAATTGTCCAGTTTTTTTTAATACACAAAACAAAGTATAAAATATGGTTTTTATTTTAAATGTAAGTTAAACGAACGAAGGCTTCGTTCGAAATCGATGAACAGGCTATTCAAAACCGGCTCATTCGAAACTTTTCGATTTGTATATTTTGTTAATAAAATTTGGTTTTTGGTCAAAAACATTGCAATCAAGGCGATTTCATACAATGCCAAAAAAGACTGAAAGACTTGACAGATTATAAAGGGTGGTGCAAGCCAAACACACGATGTTAATTGTAAATAAGACAAAGTTTTCAGAGAATTATCTTAATATTTATACCCACACCACAATAGTGGAGAGGGTATTATGCATTTGTGCTGATGTGTGTAACGGCTTAAAATATTGGTCCTAGACCCACCTTAAGGTATACCGATCGACTCAGAATCACTCTCTGAGTCGAACTAACGATGTCCGTCCGGCTGGCTGGATGTCCATGTAACCTTGTGCGCAAAGTACAGGTCGCAATGTTTGAGATAATTTGATAAAATTTGGGACATAGGTTCTTATTGGCACAAGGACCGAGCCTATTGAAAATCGTAGGACCACGAGGGAAGATAGGGGGAAATTTCTTATTCTCAGAAACTATCAAACCGATTTTAATGAAATTTAAAACATACATAGAACCATATCTTTATGGACACAAAAAGGATGCATTTTTTAAAACATAGGACCACGAGGGGAGAAAGGGGCAATATCTGCCTGTCAAACCAATTTTAATGAAATTAAAAACATTGATAGATCCATATCTATATGGACAAATAAGCTATACAGTTTTTCAAAAATAGGACGACAAGGGGAGGTAGGGGGCAATTTCTGATTCTCACAAACTTTCAAACCGATTTTAATGAAATTTATAAATATAGATAAATCCATATTTATAGGGACATATAATATAAATTTACCTATGGTGTAGGGTATTATATGGTCGGGCTTGACCGACTATACTTTCTTACTTGTTTTTATTGTAATAGAAGGATCTTTGTGTGAAACAAAAGATCGGTCAAATGCTCGCCACGTCTTCAGTGACATACCCCTATCCGGTGGTCCATATTTTCAATGACTCTGAGAAATAATTAAGGTTGAATGTCGTTAATCTGCCGAATTATGTCATCCTTTAGCACTTGAATTGTTCTTGGCTTATTGACGTACACTTTTTCGTTTAAATATCCCCAAAGAAAGAAGTCCAACGGTGTCAAATCCTATTTTCATGGATGCCAATTAACATCGTTACCACGTGAGATAAAACGGCCATTGAATTCCTCGCGCAAAATAGCAATTGTTTCTGGGGCTGTGTGGCAAGTGGCATAATATTGTTGGAACAACTTATCGCCCAGGACCAGTTTTCTGGCCGAAAGGAGTCCGTTATCATCTCGCGATAACGAACACCATTCACGGTAACTGCTTGGCCGATCTCATTTTCAAAGAAGATGACGCTGCCAGCGCATTAACCGCACCAAACACATTCTTCACATTTCCTACAGACCCGGTTTGCTGAAATTTGCACACAATTCTCTCGATTGTGAACACATTTTGTCGATTATGCTGACCAAAAAAATCACGAATGGCACGAAATGCATTTTGATTTGAACGCCCAGGGGCCTAATTCTGGCAGTCGTGATCGAGTACTTTCTCGATTCGATTCGAATTTTATTTCAGTCGATACGGAACGAATCAAAATCATTTTTTCAGTATTGTGAAACTCAAATTAATGCCAAATAACACTGAAAAAATAATTCCGATTCGTTGAGTATTGATTGAAATAATTAGATATTAAAATGCTTTCGAATCGAGAAAGTTCTCGATCACGACAGCCAGAATCAGGCCCCAGGCTTCAACAATCTTAACACGCCGATCTTCACAACTGATCAGCGTGTTTTTGTTGAATTTGTCAAACACTGAAACAAAGTAATGTCAAATTAAGTTGGGCAAAAAACTTGACGTTAAGTTGTGACTCACAACTAACATCGTGCATTATAGTTGGACCACCCTTAACAATGCTTTGCTAAGTATACACGCAATATACAGCACGTTGAGAAAAATACAATTTTCAGTGTTTTATGTCTTAAAAACCAAAGAATGATATAAAATACTCTCCAAAGCATTTGAACTGTATTTTATTTTTAGGAGACAATTTTTTATTTAATTTCATTAAATATTGTTTAAGCGTGTGTGTTTTTTTTTTTATTAATTGTTCATTATGAATAACACATCATTTTAAGTTCAATTTTCAATCAAATTTTAAACGCTTTGACTCCCCTAACAAAAAAAGACACATAAAAAGCTTTATTTTCTTTTTTTTTATATATATTTAATTTTATTTATTGTTATAGAATAAACACACAGAAAAAAATCAATGTAAAATCCTTGAAAACAAGGTTGATTTTACATTTTTCGGTAGAGATTTTACTTCGTTGTTACTTCATGTTAATTTAACATGATTTTCTTTTAAAATAACTATATATATATATTTATATATATATATTTCCTTTTATTTATATAAATGAATTGATATTGTACATATCGCTTAATTATATAAAGTCATTTTGAACATAGGGCGTCCCCCCCGGGCTTTTTTATATTTCTTCTTCGTCGGGATTTCTTCCCACGCAGATATAATATTAAAGAACCTTTTTGGGAAGCATAGCTGAGGTGCTATGGGACGCCTCCGCAGGTTGCGGATAGCGGAGAACCCCACCATGTAGTAGGTGGGGCAACTGCGAATCAAATAAACAGTGCCGGACAACTCAGCGGATTGGAGAAGAGGGTCTCAGATGGACACGCCTGGCAACGTATGACTTTAAGTTCTGAGTGCCGTAGAGGCTCCAATCGTCATGGCGAAATATTGGCGCCATTCCATAACCAATGTCAATTAAAGGTCCCTCGCCTTCAAGCAGGTTGGGCTGCGGGTTAATATCCCTCTCCCGGAAAAAAATCTTTTATTACTGAAACGTCTACAATGAATTCAACACGATCCCCCAACACGAAAATAACTATAATTCATGTTAAATTATTATTCCCGTAAAGTTAGAGCAAAACGACATTCATACTGAAATAACACTCCGAATCACGTTGAATGAAAGTTATATCATGTGGAAACAATGTGAATTTTATGTAGAATCGAATTGGTTGGAGTTGAGAAGAAGCTTCAGAGACAACATATGCTTTAATTTAAGAAACATTATAAACACATACTCGCGGAACAAGAGAAAGAGAGAGAGAAAGAATATAATTACACCAATACCCCGGTTTGTGTCGCTAATTGGAACTGGAAAAACTTGACGCAAACCAAAACGCACAGTGGCTGAAAATCGTTTCTCATTTGCCAAAAATCTGTAACTTTTGAACCGAAGGAGATATTATTATTAGGAGATAAGTGAAATTTGTTTTAATCGACAGATAGATTCTTAAACTTTTCTCCACTTTAATTTCATTGAAATCGGTTGAGAAGTTATTGGGGAATTTAAGGGCAAAGTGGAACTTTAGATTTTTTTACCTTTAGCGTCAAATATGCTTTTTTGTTTTTTTTTTGATAATTTAAAATTGTAATTTTTGGATTTAAATAATAATCATAAACATTTTTTGTAATAATGGGACACTCAAAAAAATTAAATGTTTACACTATAAAAAAAATTTTAACATTAAAAAAAATAGTCAAATCAACTAGAAATGTTGCTATTATTACTGAAAAATTAAAAATTGTTTGCTTTCAAATTTGTTCACACTTCGAATTATTATCTAAGAATTATTATCTAAAATCTTGCTATTACTACAGAAGAATCTATTATTTTTTGCTGAAAAATTTGTTAATATTAGCAAAATAAATCCGCTGAATTCTGAATTTTTTTTAAATTTTGATACGAAAATATAAGTATTTATTTTTTGAATATTTCTTATTTATTAAAACATTTCATACATATGTAAATAAAAAAACCTTTTAAAAATAAAAGCAGCAATAGATTTTAATAGCTTTTGTAACAATGTCAGTTTCTGTTTATTATTATTTTTTACTAATACAATGTCTGTCTTAGATCAATTGTTCATTTAATTGAAAGATTGATTGCAAATATTCCATATTCTGTTCTGTGTTATTTCTGTTCTTTAGTAGATTTTTGACTTCTACATCTAAATCCCGATGTTCCACTTTCCATTGATTTCGAATACTGGAGATTAACGGATCTGACGTTGCCAATAATATATTAAATAGATCTTCATTAGTGGAATATCGTGAAATTTTTCTAGTATTGTGCTCTCTATAAAATCTGTAATCCTTATTTCCTGATAATTTATTTTCTCCGGCCAACTCTTTATAGCTGAAGCTCTCCATGTTTATGAAAAACGTTGTTATTGCTCAGATATATTATATCCACTGAGTTTGCATCCGAATGTCACTTGCTTTTAAACCTTTTCATACTTTTTTCATACCAAATACAGGTAGAATAAAAAGGATTAAAAAACTTAAAATCATATTATTGAAATGCTATAAAATACCTGACACAAATTTAACAACGCATTGCATAGTTATAGGGCCATAGAATAGTATTAGAGTCATAAAAACAGATAAAATAAAACGACCAAAACAAAATTAAAAATCCCTTCTAAGGTGAGATTCACACTATACCTGTTTAGCGTAAACGCGTGTCTAAGCTCTTTATTCTACTACAAAATACACTAGTGTGAATGTTGTCTAACGGATAAGGATGAATCAGGACAGCTATACGTTTTCCTGGTTGTGGAACAATAATAAAATTTTTTATATGAACTACCTGTATTCTGTTCGATCACGATCAATATTACCTATATCATAAAATTTTTTTAAAGGCAATAGCACATGATTTCTGTTACTTCTGCAAACATTTTTGCGAAAAAAAAAATATAAAAAATTTTCAAACAAAAAAAAAATATTTTGGAGTAATTTCATTAAAATAAAAAAAGTGTTGAACAGACGCGTCCAAACGGGAACAAGAGTATATGCAGCGTTAAAGAAAACATTTTCACCTTTCTATCAGTGGTTTCACCTTCTTGGTCCCTTTTGGTCCGCAAAAGTTCTATTCTACTAAAGTTGAAATTTGACAAAAATATAGTAGATTAGAAATTTTTTTTGAGTAATTTCATTAAAATTAAAAAAGTGTTAAACAGACGGGTCCAAACGGGTACAAGAGTATATACAGGGTTAAAGAAAACACTTTCACCTTTCTATTAGTGGTTTCACCTTCTTGGTCCCTTTTGGTCCGCAAAAGTTCTATTTTACTTAAGTTGAAATTTGACAAAAATATAGTAGTTTAGAAAATATGTCCTAACATCTCAAATATAAATGTACCGATTTAAAGATATATTTTGCTATAACTTCGGTTCAGTTTGAGATAAAATACGAGAAGGCATGAAGGAACACTTTGCTTAAATAACTTAAAATTTTTGATTTTTTGATATATGACTATATTTCAATGAAGGAGCGATATGTTTATTAGATGATAAACACACATTTTTTTCGATTTGTGTTGGTTTATATACCCTTGAAGTGCGGGGAAATCGAAAAAACAAAAAATTTGGAAACTCGTGTAAGATACTACAACATACAATTTGAAAAACACATTGTCCTAAAGATTACAGATAGACCTAATGAAATGAAAAGGTTTGTAAGAGGTTGATGCTATTTTTTGCATGAACCTTGACATACATTTGACTGATTTAGACGTTGTTTATAAAAAAAATGCTTCTTATTGTGAATCAGAAGCCTTATACAACGGTGCACTTTTAACTATTTATCCAACCTCGGAATGAACGAAATTTTTCGGAAACATGGTAATTAGTAAATAAAATAATCAATATACTTTTTGACTAAGCGCTTTGAGTGTGTCAGAAAGTTATTTCCTAAGCCGTTAAAAAATGTTAATATATTTATTTAAAATATTTCATCTATTTTATGTATTAACTTTTTCATCTCATATCTTGAGTACCTCAATTGTGTTTGTTTTTATTATTGTGTTATGAATTAAATTGTTATGTTTATCTTAATTTTTTATCTTGTATCTCGAGCATAATAATAATACGGAATTTACATATAAAACCGTAAGGTAATAATAATTCAAGTTCCTCTTTTAATCATCATTAATTTTGTAGTATTTAAGGATTTCTTTTATTTAATTAACTGTGTATTATTTATATGGAGCGGGATCCCGGGATCCCGGGAAATTCAAAAAATTTCCCGCTTTCCCGGGAATCGAAAAACTCCGGGGAAAAAAAACTCACACGATAATAGATAATAGATAATTTAAAAAATGTTTAAACTTACGAAACAAAAGTTTGAACATACCTGAAAAGAAATAAAGAAAATGGTATAAGTAAACAGTTCTGAAAGTTTAATAATAAATAAATACATAGTACATACTTATATGATACGTTTAGGCAGATTTATGATTTACATATTTTTAATCCAAATACCACAAAAAAAAAAAAAAAAAAAAAAATTCCACGAACAAAAAATAACAAGATTGTTTTTAACAAAATTGGGTTTATTTAAATTGAACAATGATACCAAAAGTATAAAAAATATCATTTTATGGTACTTTTGTATTGAAATTTTTAATCGCGAATATCGCGAACGTGGGCGCTTACTTTGAAAAACGGCTGTCAGAATGGGATTAAGCGTAGTCAAATTAGCTTTAACAGTAGGGTAACCAGTGTCCATGCTCTGTAACTCTCGCGTCGAGAAACTTTTCAATTGAATATGTGAAATAAAAAACCAAATGCCATATATTGAAACAAACAGCTGTTTTTCCCACTAAACTGTGTCTGTTACTTTTTTAGGCGAGTACTAGCTGTCAGAATTTACAGAAAAGTGTGTCTGTAACATTTTTGTGAGCAAACTTTCCGCTTTGAACTGTCAAATAACGAATAAAAATGGGGCGAGAAAAATTTTCACACTAAAAACAAATAAAAATGCAAATTGCAAAGAATAATTATATTTTGTTCTTGGCATATTTTTTTATTGCGACGGTTGTGTGCAAATATTACCTTTTTAAAGATAACAAGACTACCACTTTAGCTAAAAAGCAAGCAGGTCATTATCGTTGATAGTTTTTGTGCAATGATAATTTCTTTCGGATTAAATATTAAAAAAACACTTTTTTCTGAATTAAAAAAAAAGTTGTGTTTAACAACATGGCACAACCACAATTACCAATATTTTGACCTAATTTTTTGGCAACCTTAGTTTTAATATGTTTACTGTTAAATAAAATTAAAATGGTTGAAATTGGTGACAAACAAAAATTGGACTTTTGGCCAATGCAATAAAATTTTCAGACACTGTGAAAATTCGCAAAGCGAAGCACGATTTTTATACATTCATTCATAATTTTAGCTGAAAAAATAAATTTTGATTTGATAAACTTTATAGCGAAAATTTTATTTTAGATCTTCAAATAAAGTAAAAGCTTCCTGTTGAGTAACCATTTGTTTTAAGGGCATTTATCGCTGATTTTGATCTTCAATCCAAATAGTAAGAAGTGGCTCCATTTTTTTCATTAACCCTTCTGCACTCCTTGGGTCAATTTGACCCAATTTTGGTTTTCAAACGCAAAATTTTCCCTTTAAATATAAGATATGGACGTGAAACTTCAATTTATCCATTACAGGGACAAAAATAATAAATTTAAATGAAAATAATAAAATTTTAGTTTTTCCTTCCCCCTCCAAAAAACACGATTTACACACATTTAATATCCTTTGGGTCAATATGTCCCAACATGCGATATTGCAAGTTTAATTCCACTTTAAAATTTGTTTTCTATTGCATTGAGTTCATCTTCATTCAGAATCATCGATCAATAATTTTTTCGGTCAAATAATCAATAGAATCGCTTTTGTTTTTATTACACTTAAATATGAAATGCTGTTAACATTTTATTGTTGGGTCATATTGACCCAAAGGATCATAGGAAGGGCACATATCCAAGGGATGCAGAAGGGTTAAGAGAATTCTCATTTTTGTAACGTGTTTATGTTGTAACGATGTTCTTGTTGCAACAAATTTCTAAATTTTATCAGCGTCACTGGAACGAACAGCAAATGGATTTCATTTTAGAAGGGGCTAGTTCCAGGGTTTTTTCAATATCAACAACTTTTTTTTCTGATTTAGAATGCGTCAAAATGTACAGTTTTTGTTCTATGCTTATTTGCTTTTTAGACGAGTTGCAAAATATTTAAATTTAACTTTACTTCAGCAAATGTAATTTTTAACCAGTTGCAATCAGCAGACAACCTTCACATACATATTTGCATTAGACTTAAACGGGAAATCCCCCTTTTCTGTTTAAGCTTTGTACAAACATGTTTGTATTAACGACGCAAATCGAAGCACTAGCGACTCAACTTCGAAGCCATGCGACACAAAGTGAAACTAAATCGACGCTACTTCAAAATCACAGAAATTTTAAAAAGACGCAACTTCGAAAACGACGCAAACCGGGGTATTGGTGTATTTAATTTCCTGTAACACATGTTTCACTTTTTTATTTTCCGTTTTGTATACAGAAGCACTCACAATTAAAAGCCACCAGCAGAATGGCCCGATATGGTTTTCGTCATCATTCTTAATAATTTTAACAAACAGAATACGGGAACTTTTTTTTTTCTTTTTATAAATAATTTTAAACATGAAAATAAAAAAACGTATGTCTTTCTTTATAGTGTTGTTATTGTTTCTAAACAAGCAATTATAACAGGATTTTATGGATTCAATATTGAACAATGTTATTTTAACATCTTTCGTTTAAAATTATTATGAAACAATGATTATTTTAATTAATGTCGATACTTTTGCAGAAATTTACTATGATTTTTAATCAACATTTCGCAATGGTTATTTAATATTGATATTTTTTTCTGTGTAGTCATTTTCTAAACAAATATAAAACATTGGATTTTTCTAAGAATATCGAGAAAAATAGAAATTATCTTTAAGAAGCTAGAAATTCATCTGTTTACATACAACTGTTGTTGTAGAAACATGCCATGCTGTCACAAATACTAATAAACATGTTGTTAAAGGATGTGTGGGAAGTACTTTACATATGCATACAAGTATATTCAATTAAACAAGAGAAAAGGTTGCTTAAGTCAATCAAATATAATTGTGATAAAAAATAAATATTTGCTGGAAAAGTTACAGAAAAAATGGCACGTTTTATATTTTTTTTTTTTTTTTTTTTGTGAAAGTTCAACCTTATTTAAATTATTTTTTAGTATTATCAACATTAATTTTAAAAAGCCACTTGAAGCATTCTCTGTAGAATACCTAAATAACGACGACATTTATAGATTTTCTTTTGTTTGCTGTTATAATTATAAAAAATATTAAGATAATTGTATGAAAACTTTTTGTTTTAATTACATTTAACATCGTGCGTTTTTGCAAACCCATTTTATAATTAGATCAGTTTTAGTTTTTTTTAGCCACAAAATGGCTAAATTGGCAACACTGGCTATGTGTAATATGAATAATATTTTTAGGGTGTATTCATCCATTCGTTCCGAACAATATTTTTGGAGAATAATTTTTTATTTTTGTTTTTTTTTTTTTGCTGAGTGTTCTGCAGACCAATATACCCATTTCGGAAAAATTTTCCGGAAAAACAAAACTACCATACGGTTTACAAATGTAAATAATTGTACAAATTAACAGCACAACTAAAAAAAACACATTTGGATTTGTTTTCTAAAAGTGTTTTAAGAAAATGGACCAAAAAAAGGAAAGTAATTTTAATATTTTAAATTACAGTTAAACCTCTATTATCCGGCTCTCGTGGGACCGGCACCAGCACGGATAATCGAAATACACGGTTAATAGGGGTTATGTTAATATATACAGAAATTTATTTTTTTTATTTATTTTTATTTCAACATTAAATTTATGGAACTGCAGATTCAAATATACCACATATTTTTATAAAAAACATACAAATTCCCATAGACAATGCAAAATCAAATATTTACTGATTATGCTTTGGTTGATCCAACTCATGTAGTGCACAAAATTTGTACATTTTACGACGTTTTATGCTTTTTTTTGCATTTCTTCTGACGAAATGTTCAAATTTCACTTACTAAATGAATACAAACGCAAATATGTTCTTATGTGTGGGCACATTAACTTTAAGGGGAAACACCGGATTTAGATTAACATAACAAAATCATATGAATGCTGCACGGATAATACATGTAAAGCACGGTAAATAAAGGTATAAATCTAAAGCACGGATAATAGAGGTGAAGCACGGATAATAGAGGTAAAAAATAAAAAGAACCGCATGCCGGTTAATAGATGTAACCGATTAATAGAGGCCCGGTTAATCGAGGTTTAACTGTATATTATATTTTTTTTTATTTAATTATTCATCAAAAAAAAAATCAATTCAACTTTTATGTACAAATTGAAAAAGTGGCAACTCTCTCAAGAAAAAACTTGCCGAACAAATTTCTCTCTCTCGCTCTCAAAAGTTAGACGTCAAACTCAATATAAAAAAATTTTGTCCGTACAAAAATATTCAGCCTTATTCCAGTTGTCGTTGTCGTAATCGATCAAGTCGTTTTTTGTTAGAGATTAAAGTAAAACACAACCAGTGTTTTTAATCTATTACAAAAAACGACTTGATTGATTATGACAACGACAACCGGAAAAAGGCTGAATGTTCCGAACGCATGGGTGAATCGAGCTTTACCCCCGTATTCGTAGACCGTCATATACCCCAAATATTTTTTATGAATATGGGGTTTATTTATTGTTTCAAATATTAAAGAAAAATGCTGCAATTAGTTAATTACGTTTAACAATTTAATATTATTTTAAATTAATATGAACCATGAAGGAACTATAAAAAAAGAATTTCTAGTTGTTTTTCATTTACAATTTTAATTAGTTTGTTTTTAAGATGATTCTCGAAAATCTGATTAACTGCCTCTTATAAATTCATTCAGTACATAATCAAGTATTCAACACTGTCTAACTGACTTGTATTTTTCCATATAACTGATGAACAAAATATTGGGGGTAAAAATAATTCAATGACTTTTAAACTTTTTCTAAATTATGCTTAAATTAAAATTGATATAAATTAATAAAATCTTGCAGAAAAGCAGCCAAAGTACCTTTTGAAAAATTTTTTTTTTTTTTTGAGAAAATACTTCCATAAATTTACTTCTTAACTTAATAAAATTTTTCCAGAGATAAAATGCATGTGTATTATTAGCAAATTGACACTTGAAGTATTTACGACCTTTATTGCGTTCGTTGAAGTTGTATGTAGAGGTTGAGGTGGTTTTTTGATTGGTATTTTCCACTGTATCTCATTAATTAAATCGGAAATTAAATGTTCAAGTTTATGTTCTTCATGTTTTGTTTTGCAATGATAAAATCTAAATTGGTAAATTAATTTCAAAATGAAATTCAATGAAAATTGTTGTCTATTAAACAAACATATGGAAATATACTTTAAGGATACAAAACACATTAATATGTATAGCATACTTTAAGGAGCTTTTTAAAGTTATTACTGAAGCATAATTATGAGAACTAAATTAAATTAAATTAGTTAGAAGTATTTTTAATGGCAAGCATAATATTTTAAAGTTAATTTTCTACAAACTCTAAACGACATGTTTTGAATATAAATTTATTTTTGTTAATATGAGAGTTTTTACTATTTATTAAAAAAATGGTCAAGAATGATCTGCTCTTCTATACCATTTGCTTACAGAAATTAATAAAAAAAAATCATTTTTCCCTAGAATAAAAGTCGCAATGAAAACTCTCTAAAATTGGCCAATCTTTACTAAGAATTTCTGACCTTTTGAACTTACTTTATAGCCAAGAATAAAAGCCTATTGGAACTCCTAAAATTATTTACCCTAAATACAGCAATCATAATCAGGGTTGTTAGGTTTTTTTCAATCCTTTTCTTACATTTTCATATTTCTATTACTTCATATTCAATGCGAATCGAATGCAATGAATGAAGTGCCATTGAAACTACCAAACACGTACATCTGTGGCACAAATACATACAGTTGCCACAAAATTCAAAGACTCAGTGGCGAAGAGGAAAACAACTCAAAACTAAGCAAATTTAGTTTGTATTGCTACAAACGAAAATAAGTAAAAATAAAAAGACAAGAGATCCTATAAACAAAAATTGTTTACTTAGCTTAAATGTGCCCAAAGCTGCAACAGGATTTGAGAGCTTTTTTTTGGAAACTGCAAACTTGTTAAGCTTTACAGTTTTCATTTCTCACAAAAATTCTATTGTATGTAGTTTTAGTGAATTTTTTTCTTAAATTTCTTTATCTTTATCTAGACTACCGGCCTAATGCAAAAAAAAGTTAATGTGAACTTGAAGTGTTCGCTTAACAAAAAATTTCTACGGAATCCTTGTTTTAACGAACACTTCAAGTTCACATTAATTTATTTGAGGAAAGCCGTAAAACATTCACGGTAAACAAGACTTTTTAGTCTACTTTAAGGCTTAAACTAAAAAACAATATCTCTGTAATTATTATGTAAATGCTAACAATGTTAACTCTTTCTTGTTTATCATTTAATTTTATTTCCTTTTACTCACAACTTTTCCTATTTCTTTAATTCCTTTTTAGCTGCGCTTCTTGCCATTCGTCTTGTGACACTTGCAATGGTTCGGCGGAATCACAATGCATCACTTGTCGTTCCGGTCGTTATGCCCTCGATGGAAAATGTTTGAATAGATGTCCAGATGGTTGTTATGCTGATAAAAAACGCCAAGAATGTGTAGCGTGTCCGACGGGTTGTGCCACATGTACGACGAATGGTTTTTGTCTAACATGCCTGCAAAATTGGACACGCAATAAAAAAGGAAAATGTATCATCACGGGCAGTGAAAATTGCGAAGAATGTGAGTATGAATATGAATCAAGGCCAAGAGTGTTTTTTTTTTTTTTTTTGTTAGTTTATATTTTTCCGTTTGCTTTCTTTGTTTTGTTGTTTCGCAATCAGCCAAAAAGGATAATATGTGAATTTATTTGTGTATAAGGGAGGTAACAAGGAGCCGCAAACTCGAGATAGTTAAGCTAGGAAAATAATGGTGTACGAATCATTCACAAGTAGATGGCTAACAAAATAAAACTGATCAAATTTCATAATTTTCCATATTTCTCGTAAAGGATTTACTCCATCCAAGTGGCGTTAGTTATCATTTGACCGGGCTGCCTTGACTATATTTTCTTACTTGTTTTAAATCTTAATTTTGTCCCTTTAATTTATTGTCTTTCCAATTTAAATTCAGATTTTTCTCTGCTATGATTTCCGGAACAAAAGTTACCGCCCTAATAGGTAATATACATGCATTTGTATTTAGTAATAAAACCCCAACTTTGTTTGCTTTTAAAGATAACGAAACTCAAGCCCAGTTGCTTTTATATTCTCATATGCATTGTATGTATTTTGTCCTCTGAGAATTTCATGATGATGATGAAGCCGCTTTCTAATATTTGACTAAGGTGTCAAAGCCTTGTGCAATGGAGGTTTTCTATTTGATTTATATGAACGTTTGTTAATCATCTATACTTCGTGCGTTCAACTGTTTGCTTAACCGTCAATTCTAGTTCCTTTATTTTCTTTGAAAAGTTAAAAATTAAATTCTAGCCGTAAAGTCATATATCAATCATGAAAATTCATCAATGTAATAAAATCACTGGAGCAGCTAAAAAAAAGTCATATTTTTATGTTTGTAAATCAAGTCACTGACAAGTTGATTTGCAAAGTTCTAATAAAGCAATTGAAATGATTTTGAAAGGATGTAAAAGGACTTTAAAAACAGTTTGGAAATTTCAAATAATGCGCATTTATTGAAATGGTCACTGCAAATAATTGCATCTTTTTAAATTATAAATAAGATTTTCTTCTTTTCCAAGACCAATATATGTTTGAAAAGCCACCATAATATTGTTATTATTAACAATAAAATGTTCGGAGGCAGTTATAATATGTTTGCGACTTATTGATACAGGATTGACTAATTTAACGATAATATGGATGCCCGAGACAGAAATATGGTGAAAATAACCATTATAGTTAAAAAAAAAATTTTCTTTAAAAACTGTTTTTCTGGAGGTGAACATATTGAAAAATTTGTCTTCACTGCGTGTAAAGGTGGCAATATGATATGTATATAAAATACATACATTAAATGGAATTAAAAGTTAAAAGATTGTCCAAAATGTAAAGCGGACCATACACTTGTAATATTATTGTATTTGATATTCGCCATATTATTTCCATTTTGTCCTATATTATGCAATAAGTCGCACAATTATTTCATTCATTCAATAAAAAGGTGAACATAACCTAAAGGAATAACATCAAAAGCATTGTACAATGTTGCCAACGCACTTCACTTTCTTTTCGTAGTACAATAAAAATCAAAAGTCATTTAATTGTTGCCAATATATTGTGCCACCTTCGAATATCACATACACAGAGCCGATATCTTTGTACAATACGTAAAATTGAACAATTTTATTGCTAGTGTATAAGTCGCTTAAGTGCTTTTAATTGACTTTCAAATAATAAAACGACATTGGTTTTCGCAACCTATTAACTTAAAAGGGTAACAAATTCGAGGAAATGTATTAAAACCCTAAAAATCTTTTGCCTTTTATCCAACTGATGTTGTCCCTTTTATGGTTTCTTTAAAAACCCATTTGTTTTAAACCCTTATTTTCTTAATTAAGCTGTCAAAAATATCATTAAATCTCCTTTTATTGTCCAAAAGTATGTTTTAATTTAATATTTAAATAAAAAAAATCCAAAATGATTTTTGTATATAAAAAGAATCGCAAATAACCTCAAAAACAATCTCTTTAAAATGTAATTTATCTAAAATAACAACAACAAACTCAGCAACATATTGTGCTCCATAAAAATGCATAATTTAAATTGGATTTTTATCAGTCGTCCAAATTTCACAACAACGAAATATACAAATACACCTACAATTACATACAATTGCAGACACAAACATACAAATATTTTGACCATAAATTTCCTTTTAACAACAACAAAACACTCAAGTCCTTGTTTATGAGCTTCATATTTGTTCACCCTCTCCGATTTACTCTCTTGATTCCTTTCGGGTCACATTGTAATAGAACGAGTAATTGTAAATGCAAATATTTTATAATTTTTGTTATTTTTCCTTTTGTTGTAATTTGTGATGATACCGTTACCTGAGTAAAATGGTATGTTATATTTGGTAATGTTGGTGTTGCCCATTTTAAAAGGTCCTTGGGCAACTAGCGGCATTAAAAAAACGAAAAACGAATATTAGGAGGGCCCATTAAAAAAAAGCACGGAATATTTTTAGTTCATAGAGAAAATTTATTCATCAGAGTTTTTTTTTTAAACAATAATTCAACAAGATTTATGTTATTAATCAAAGGAAGTTAACAATAAAAAAGTAATAGTAAATAATAAATAAATAAATTTAACATAAAAAATAACAAATAAAAAAAAGGAAAAAATATAAATATAATGGAACTAAGCATTAAAAACCACAGATCATTTTTGGTTCATAAAGAATAATTCATTCATAAGTGTTTAAAAATATTTGCAAATGACTGTGAACTATTTTTAAAAAAAGGAAATCTTAATTTTTAAATTTTATAAAAATGTATAAACGTCTAGTAAAAAATAAGCTAAAATTTGGTTTTGAATTTTAATAAATTTATGTCAGCGGTATAGCAAAAAAGGCTGCAATATAAATTTTTGTGTTTCTGTAATACATTCCAAAAACTTAATAGATACTCGCATTTTGTAACAAGGTGATTGATGCTTAGTAAGAACCAATTTCGAGAAATAAACTTTATATTATTAAGTTATTTTGAACCAAACCTACTCCAAGGTTTAGGATTAAAAAAAAACTTTATATTGCATTTAAGTTATTTCAATATGGCTACGCCCTTATAAAACCATGTTTAAATATGGTCACCACCAACAAAACTATTTTTAAAGAAAATTTTAAACATATTATGTTTAATTTAACCGTATTATTGTCACCGACCACCATATTATTGTTAAATTAGTCATTCATCAAGAAGCTCCATCCATATTGTTGTTGCCTCCAAACTTGTTAAGGTTAATAAAAACTTAACTATGTGTAATACTTATAATAGCATACACGCAGAGAAAAAATATGGTTGGGCATGGTTACGGCAACAACACTATGTTTAATGTAACAATATATTGTTGTCGTACACAAATAATTGTTATTTTTATTCACAATATAACAATGTTTATCGCAATTATGAATTTGAGTATTGTTGACCGAAAAATAATTATTTTTCTAACAACTTAATTATGATAACTTTCTAAACATATTATATTACTCACAACCATATCATGATATTTAAAAGCCATAACATGATAACTTTCTATACATTTATCATATTATGTTAAGGATGCAATCAAACTATTTTTACTCTAATCATATTATGTTAGCGCCATTTGTAAAATAATTTTGAAGCAGTTGTGTCGTTTTTTAATTTGTGAGCGGTTAAACAATTAAAAGATAAAATTCCTTAAAAAATAAGTTTAAAGAAATTAAAAAATTAAAATATTAGCGGAGTTCATTCAAGTGTTAGTGATGTAATAGTGCAAATGCAAAATATCATAGTTTTTTTGTAAAATCCAACAACAAAACATACAGATATTTCGTTATATTTTATATAAGTGCTACGATATTTCATCAACATCTTAAAATCGAAAAAATGGACACATGCGGTTGCCCATGAAAACCACAGATTTTTCATTTGCTCTTTTGTAAGCCTTATATTGAACTCCGCTTTTTGATTAACATTAAGAAAAATTGTAAAAAGCCACAAAATAAAAAATCGATGCAAACATATTTTAATTTATTTTGTATTTTTATGACAGCTATGAAAGGTGCTGTATCTTAATATGATTTCTTCTAAATTTATTATGATTAACATGATGATAATATGATTACTTCTTAGCTTATTATGATTAACATGACAATAATTCGATTAATTTCTTAGATTATTATGATTAACATGACAATAATTTGATTACTTCTTAACTAAGTATGATTAACAGAATAATAATATTATTAAGGGAAAAATATTATGATGTAATAGTACGAGTATCTTTAGTCATAATATGATTCAATAATAATCTTAATATGGTGACTACAATCATAATTCTTATCATAATATGTTGCTGTTAGAATATGTTTACCACAACCATGTTTTTTCTTTGCGTGTAGTAGTTTTTCAACCATAGCATGTTGCTCTTGGAAAAGAGAAAAATACTATTGTTTATTTTAAAACTAATTATTGTCATATTTAACCATAACATGTTTAAAGGCAACCATAATATGGCTGTGGCTTCTTGATGGATGACTAATTTAATCATAACATGGTTGTCGGTGACAATAATATGGTTAAATTAAACATAATTGCCTGTATTCATAACAAATTTTTAAATTTAATAAAGGCTTAAAGACCAAGTATACTATGAAAATTATCCTTAATAAACGTTTGTTAAATTAAATAATCGTTTATGAGTACGAGGGAATATGTTAAACATTTTCTTAAAAAATAGTTTTGTTGGTTGGTGTATATATTTAAACATGTTTTTTCTCTGCGTGTACATCTTGAGTTCTCTGAATTCCCTTTTGTTGGCTAATTTCTTTTAAATTTTGGTCCTCTCAGATACTTTAAACCCGTTTTGCTTCACAATTAATAATAATAATATAATATCACACGCCAAAAAATAATAAAACTTTTTTTGGAGTGATCCAAAGTTTCACTATTCTTGCATTTCACTCGAATTCGACAGAAAATTTTGTTGTACAAACATCAGCTAGAGAAATCGTATAGTGCACTCCCTACTCCTATTGGCGTATTGTTTATAATTGTTGGGCCATTCTAATGCACAAAAAAGTACACATTTATGTTGCTGTTATTGTTCTTATATTTACATTTTTTTTTAAAAAGTGTAACAAAAAAAAAAACATATAGTATAACCTTTAGGCAAGGTTACACAAAAAAAGCGTTAAACAAACAGAAAATGCCTTAAATACATTTGAGGTACTTGAATTCTTTATTTTAAGCAAAATTTCTATACATTCGAAAAAAAATATAGAGAACTGGAACAAAATGTAACCCCTTTTGTCGAACTTAATTTCAAATTGTTAAAATAATCATGACTGAAATAAATAATATATCAAGTTTGATAAAAAATATATTTTTGCAAAATAACATTTTAGTTAATATATTTTATGACTACGTAAAATTTAACAGAAATATATTTAGAACGGTGCTGGCAAAATACATATTTCACTTTTTCGATTGAATGTATAACGCAGCCAGCGTTACCGTTGTGATACTAAAGTATCAATTTGACCCTTTTTCGACGGTGTTGATACCTTTTATGACCCTTTTTTAAATAATAATACTTTTGTATCATTATCACCTATTTTGTGACACTTTTTGACCCTTTTTTGGAAATAGCTCTCACATTTTGTTTTTTGTCAACACTGCGGAACAGAAGTGCTAAACAAATGTTTTCGAAATAAGCATTGCTTGATATGGAACAGACTCAAAGTATAAACTTACAATTCCATGCTTTCTTATCCTTGATTTTTGATAGTAAAGTACAATTTCCCTAAAAGTAAACATAACTCATATAAATATTTGTTAATTTTTACGGTGGTTTCTTTTTAAAACAAAAATTTGACATTTTATTAAAAAAATGCAATTTGGTGTTTTGCTCTCTTAAACAGTAGCATGTTTTATTAAAAAAAAGTCGCCCTTAATAATGGCAAAAGGTATTGAACTTTTCGCCCCCTTTTGAATCGACAGTGTTGAGAGTGCCCGAACAGGAATGAAAACAAGATGTAAAAATTGCTCAATTAGCGGAAATTCCCAAATATTTGGTGACAGCGGTATGATAGCAAAATCTTATATTTATTAAAAATCTAAAAAGCTTTAAAAAATCTGACACTTACAGGAAAAAATCGCTTTAATCGAGAAAATGGTTACAATTCGCGAACGATAGCTAAATTTAAAACAAACACTAAAATTTATTTGACCCTTTTCGAAAATTTCCAACGGTAACCCTGAACGCAGCAGATGATTTGCCTATATGAATTAGCAAAGAAACTAAAAGCGAAAACAAGTGAATGTTTAATGTAATTTTAGAAAAACAATTAAAAATGCTATATTCGGCTGTGCCGAATCGTATATACTGTTTCCTACAGTATCGAAAAGCTAATTGTTCTCTAGCTCATATGGAATGGGCGCTTCAAAATCCTTATTCCGGTAGCATATCTGTATGGGTGCTAAGTGAACATTTTCGCTGTTATTTAAAACAAACAAAAAATCATATACAGAGAATATTTTAGCTCAATCTATCTCTCTCTCTTTCCCTCAATTTTAGCCTATGACCGATATTGTAGAATTTTCAAACGGAATGGCAAACTTATGTATAGGCTTTTTAGCTGAGGTGAAGGGCATAAAAAAACGAGAGTAGAGAGAGTTGACGTAGCGCAAGAATAATATTGTTGACTAACCACTCAGCTCTGCTTGAAAACTTGAAATTAACCGAAATATACATAAGTGTTGTTGTATTTTTCAATTTTTTTAAAGATACCGTAGGAAACGGATCATATTAGAAACAAGTAGGAGTGCTACCATGGTGCGATAATAGCAGAACGTTAATATCGTTCTTTAAATATAAGAAAAGCTATTTTGTGCAACTTCCACTTCCTAGTCTCGCTCACATTTTGTCGGATGTTGTGTATTGACAACTGAGATGCTTGTACCTAATTTGGCTCATTCCGTTCTCCAATATACAGAAAAAGAAGTATGTAAATAACCCAACAACAAAAAAAGATGTGTAAAATTTAAAAATCGTGGATTTCCTGTCTGACATAAATATATACTAACCGAGTTCCTATATTATCTGGTGTCTTCGGAAAACCCATTGCAACAGACGAACGGTCAGGCGGATAAAATTTTTCTTCTCATAAGGATCCCGAATAACTATATCTGTGGCATTTTGTCAAACATCTTAAGTCAAATTTAAAAAGTTGAAAATAATGTCGTTAGTCATAAGAATTTCCATTCATAAAACAGTTTGGTTTGCGTTTTTAAAATTTTGTTTTATAAACGAAATTTTCCTTTAATTTTAGTTTATTTTATAATTTAATAAAAATAATTTTATTTTGAAACTTTTTTGCTATCTTATCTCGACTTAAGATGTTTTATGATAATGGCACATATATATACTTTAAACGGTATGGGATCAATAATGTGGACGTTACAAACGGAATGACAAACTTAACTTTGGTGAAGGGTATAAAAACCGCTTTAAAGAAGTACCGTGTATTTTTAAATATTAATTTATATAAACAGTATTCTTTAGACGAAAAACCCATATAAGATTTAAACTGATACAAGATATATTCTGCCATTAACCAATAATAAAAAAAATATAAAAACACTTTTTATAAGAAAATAAGAAATAAACTTCTTATTAAAGTAAAAACTTTTCTATATGTATAAAAATATTTTCTTAAAATAAATACATTTATAAGAGAAATTTTCGTATATCCGTTACCTACTGTATTTTGCAATCTTATTAAATTTTTCCTAGCTATTTAGGTATTGTCCTTATTGGTGTAAATTTAACCCCGGGTCTCCACGTAGCAATATTTATTGCGGCAAACGTCAAATTTGATTGCTCCATTAAATTTGCGACGAATAGACCGCAAATTGCCATGAGTGGCAATCATTGCGCAATGATTGCTCTTCTGATTGCTTGAGCAATTATTGCTTAGCAATCTGCTGTCAAATCAGTTGTAATTTATCTGACATTTCATTTCTCTGTAAGGTTGTTTGGTTATTAGTGTGTTTATTTATTAAAAAAGCAATCAAGAAAAAGCCGCCAAGTGAAAAAATACTTCAACAAAATACAGAACATTTTTTATATGTTATATTTTTAAATAAACGTCAATATCAACAAAAGCAAACGACGAATTTGTTTTTTTGTATATTTTTATTTTTTTAATAGAAGAATACAAGTTTTAGGTTTTTTTCATATTAATTATTTTATTAATTTAAAAAAGAAAATTTAACAACCACTTCAAAACACAACATCGAGATTATAGTCTAAAACTCAAAACAGTTAAGTCTAAAGTCAACACTAGAAAAGTCTATGCAAGGCTATAGTCCAGACTATAATTTTGTCAAGATTACAGTTAAGTTTGTAATTGAAAATTTATTCAAGTGTAAAATCTAATCGATGTTTATGTCTAAAGTCCAGACGATCTTTAAGTCTCTGGTCCACTCTAAATTCCAGATTGTTTTATAATTCAGTCTGAAGTTTCGTCTATTGTCTAGACTTCAGTTTATTCTGTTGTCTAGAATACAATTTAGTCACCAGTCTGGTCTAGAGCTTAGTCTAGTAGTTAAGTCTATAGTCCAGGGGACAAGCAACGGAATTCGATATCGAACGAAATTACACTGAAAGAATTTTCTTCGCAATACCAATGAATTTTGACATTAATCCCATGAAAAATTGCATTAAAAAGGAACCTATGCAGCGCTTCGATGGATCGATGAAACCTGTTTCATTAAAAGGATTTAATGAAACATTACATTAGATCTATTTTTTTTTTTTATTTTTTTAATTATTTTTTTTTATCTTTTCTTTTTTTTATTTTACTTTATTTTATTTTTATTTATTTTTTTCTGTCTCTGGCGGAATTCGATCCCTCAACCTCGGTGCTGATAGACTAGCTCGCTACCAGCTAGTCTACCGGTGCAGTGTAGTTTTTGTGTTAAAAAACTATGTATTTTACTCAATTAAGAGCGTAAATATGAGATTAAATTGTCCATAATAACAATAACAACGTTGATTGAAAGTGGATTGAATGTTTTTGTTTCATTACTATAACGACAATTTTATTGTCATAATGAAAATTTAAATTTATGAAGGCAATTATTGAAATATGTTGCTTTTATAAAAAATTTTTTTGATTTCATAAATTTAGTGGCATAGATGTTACATTCGATGTATGAAATTATTAAATCTTACATTTTTTGATTAACAATTAAACATTTTTTTAAGGAAACTATAATTTTGTATTAATTTATGAATATAGTTATGTTTGTTTATTGTTTTTTTATGTTCCCAATTAAAAATTTTTTTTTAACTTGGACAAACTTAAGTTTTCATATATCCAATGAAAATTTTTAACGTAATTACGAAATCCAATGAAGCGATTTTAACGAAAATACTTCATTATAACTATGAAATTCCATTTAGACAATGAATGTTTTCATATACCCAAGGAAAGTTTTTTTATGAAAATGATTCATTAAATATATGAAGTATTTTTCTTTCAGTGTACAATACAATTTGAAATTAAATTTAGATCAATATCGAATGCCGTAATTTGCCCTATATATAAGTAAAGTCTAAAGTCCAGACTATAATTAATTATTGATCGTGCCCCAACCGCGAAAATAACGTAAGCGACATGATTTTCAATTTTCGTTTTTTTTTAAATGACTTTATTGGCAACACTTGCATCATCTCCTAAAATGTCATGGTCACATAAGGTACCGTAACGATTTTATAGCAAGAAGAATTTTACTGTAAGCGACAAATTTCATACAAAATTTTATGAAATAAAATAAAAAAAGCTCTCTCATGTAAAACTTGATTTTTGGCGCTTACGTTATTTTCGCGGTTAGGGGTCGATATGTAAATTAGTAACAAGTCTAGACTTAAGTAAAGTCTTCAGTCCAGAACTTAAGTCCAGATTATAGTTAAGTCTACACTATAGTTTAACTTAAGGTCCGAATTATACCTATGTAAGTCCGAAGTCCACACAAGATGTACATTTATAGCTCTAGCAATCAAACAGCTTCAATTAGTATTACAACATTCATTATCCTTTACTTTTATTTTATATCCTTTTTTGACTACTTTATTTCCCATATTTTTTGTTCTGTTGCCTTCTTTCATCACTCTTTTTACCTGCCAATTATTATACATTTTTTTTTAAATGTTTCTACTTTCAGCTGAATACTACGATAACAACCATTGTCATCCATGTCATAGCACTTGCGAGACATGTGATGGACCCACCGAATCAAATTGTTTAAGTTGTCCCCAAAGTCTGCTGTTGCAAAACAATCACTGCGTTAGTTCGTGCGATGATGGTTTCTATATGGAGGCTGGCGTTTGTGCTAAATGTTTGCATACATGTACTCAATGTGTCTCACGTATGAATTGTACGGCCTGTGCCAAAGGATTACAACTACAAAGTGGTGAATGTCGTACCACCTGTGCCGATGGGTAATTATTGAAAAAAAAAAAAAAATACAATGGATTTTACTTTATGCGAACATGTTTTTCCTTTGAGTTTTTGTGAAACTTGGAAATGAAATGAAAGAGATTAAAAAAATGTTTAAATTTATTAAAGAAATAGTAAACTACAAAATAATATTTTGACTCGGTAATACTAATTTTTTTTTTTTTTTTTTTTTTTTTGTAAATCTGGGGGGTTACCGCGTATTTCGATTTGAAAGAAATCATTTACGGATTCGTACAATTTGTACTGTGTATTTGATATTTTTATTTAGGCTTGAGTTCATCAAATTTAATTTTCATTAAATTATTTTTAGTGAAGAAAGGAATTTTACAACATGAAATTTATTAAAATTTATTGACAATTTTTTTTTTTTGCTGAGCTGGGGATCGAACTCGGGTTGAATTTACATGTTTCAAGAATCACCACATTCTTTCATCAGAATTATTTGACGTTTTAATTTCTGCGCCACTGCGGTGCCTGTCAGCCAACAGTCAAGCATCAATCTTTAACCAATGGTACTGGGGGTTCTTAATTTGCTGTGATTATCAGTTTAAATTTATAATTTTTAATTATTATACCTTCCACCACAATTAGTTGTGAAGAGGGTATATTCAGTTTGTCATTCCGTGTGAAACTTTTTTACTATTCATCTCAGACCCTATAAAGTATATATATTCTGGGTCCTTGATTAATTTTAAGTCGATTTAGCCATGTCCGTCTGTCTGTCCGTCTGTCCGTCTGTTGAAAACACGCTCACTTTCGAAAAACTCAAAAGAAATCAACAAACTTGGTGTCAAATTGCTTGTAGTTATCCTAAGCAGTTTGGGATTGAAATTCAGCAAAATCGGTTCAATAGGATCTGAGCTATGAATCAAAATGTTGATCCACCACCTAAAAAAAATTGATAATTTTGTTACAAAAACTAACATAAATGGTGGAAAAATGCACAGAATGATAACAACAATTCGTTTTATTCAACTGGAAATCACGCTGTGAAATTTCGTGAAGATCCGTCAATAATTAACCCTAGGCCCCATATAAGCCCTACTCCCGGAAAACAGTATATTAAGCCTAAAACCCTAACTAACAATGCTATCATTACAAATTTTGGCAAGTCACAGATACATAGGACTAGAAATTAAACTGTTAAGTTTCGTGAAGATCGGTCCATAATTTACCATAGGCCCCATATAAAACCTACTTCCGGAAAACAACTTAGTACGCCTAAAAACGTAAAAAATAATGCTATCATAACAAAATTTGGTACATCAAAGTTTAATAGAACTAAAAATTAATCTTTGAAATTTCGTGAAGATCGGTTCATAATTTACCATAGGCCCCATATAAACTTTACTCCCGGAAAACAACTTAGTACGCCTAAAAACGTAAAACATAACGCTATCATAACAAAATTTGGTACATCAAAGTTTTATTGGACAAGAAATAAAATTGTGTTATTTCGTGAAGATCGGTCCATAACTTACCCTGGGCCCCATATAAACCTTACTCCCGGAAAACAGTTTAGTACGCCTAAATCCGTAAAAAATAATGCTATCATAACAAAATTTGGTACATCAAAGTTTTATAGAACTGGGAAAAAGACTGTGAAATTTCGTGAAGATCGGTCCATAATTTACCCTAGGCCCCATATAAACCCTACTACCGGAAAAGAGTTTAGTCGCCTAAAACCATAATTAATAACAAACGTCACAGTTTAAGATAATAATAACATCATACAGATATTACTCCTTAAACATTCGAACTGTCGGTGGAGGGTATCAAAGATTCGGCACAGCCGAATATAGCACTCTAACTTGTTTAATCTGAATTCAATGTTTGATTTTACTTCTACCCAAAGTTAACCTTTAAATTTTACAAAAAAAAAAAATTACCGGAAACATAAAACAAATAAAAAAATTGACTTTAATTAAAAAATTTGTGATATTAATTAAAAAGTTAATTAAAATTACACCAGTAAACAAATTAAAAGTATAAATTAAAGGTTTAAATCACTTGATTTAACTTTTCAACCTTAATGAAACGTTTATTTCACATGATTAAATTTTTATTAATTTACAAGATTAATGTTCGAAGAATTCCAATCAAATGTAACAAAAGATAAACTCACTGTTTATTGTTGATGTTTTTGTTTAAACTTTGATATTGTTTCAAGTATAACTGTTGCTTATAATTCTTAAACGTTTAACCGTTTTATTTGGTTTAATATCTTTAGTTTTTTTTAAATCTTCGAATGAGGTTTCCTGACGATCTGGCCTAAGCAACCAGTGAAATGCGCATAAATTTCAGTATTTTTATCAAGAATAAAAATTGGGAATTAAGCACGACAAACAAAATTTTGTGAATTGAAAATTTTGTATTCCCAAAAATTACTTTGGTAATTTTAAATAATTGTGATTTTTAGTTGAACTGTAAATTTTTAATTTTTGATATTTTTATTTAGGCTTGAGTTTATGAAATTTAATTTTCATTAAATTATTTTTAGTGAAGGAAGGAATTTGGCCTGTCAGCCAACAGTCAAGCATCAATCTTTAACCAGTGGTACTGGGGGTTCTTAATTTGCTGTAATTATCAGTTTCAATTTATAATTTTTATTTATTTTTTTATTGACTTTAATTGGTGAATTTTTTCTGCGTTAAGTAAAATCGTTCGATTCGTTCAATTTAACCCATTCGTTCATGAGTTACAGAGCTCTAGTATAAAACGGCATGCACCTACGTGTTTTCCCCTTGAACCACAAAGCCATATTATAACCCACAAGCAATCAAATCTAAAAAGATTCATATGATTTAAATTAGTATACCAAATTAATCTATGATTTGGCTTTGAATCCTATAATGTACTATATTGCATGACATTAATTAATAATATGGATTCGAATATTATAAAAAAAATCTTATCATTCCACTTATCTTTTTCTTAACAAACTTTTAAACAAGCCATCAGCTTCATTCAATATTTCTTCGAAAAAAATCTCAATCCTCTTAACTCAATTTAAACATTTTACAAAAACTAAAAGAAAACAAACTTTTCTCAACTTTAGTTCACACTTTGTTTTTCCTTTTTTGTTTTTCTATGAAATTTAATTTTTTCTTGCTGGCATTTTGTAATCTTTATCAACCACTTCATCATGGTCATCATCATCGTCCACATGTACAGCTATTATAGTGACCGTGGCACTTGTGCCAAGTGTTATCTCAGCTGTAATACCTGCAGTGGTCCGCGTCGTGATCAATGCGTTCAATGCCCCAGTGGCTGGCAGTTAGCTGGTGGTGAATGTCATCCTGAATGTCCCGAAGGTTTTTATAAGTCAGAGTTTGGTTGTCAAAAGTGTCATCATTATTGTAAAACTTGTAATGGTAAGTTAAAAAAATACTTTTTTCTTTGATTGGGTGTTTGTGTATGTGTTTGCTTTTTAGTATGACTGTATTGCAATTTGTCTTTGTATGTGTAAATTGAAATTAATAGATTGTAAGTCAATAACCTTTTTATAGGTGAAAAATTGGTTTTATGTTAAAAAAAAACCAGATATAAAATTCCAATTTTGTAAATAATAAGAAAATCTTGTAAAAAGATTAGATGTTTATTAGTTAAGGCTATGAATACGGTAGTATACCACATTAATTAGTCTATAAGTACAGTGCAGTCGACTTTCATAATAGGATTGATTACACTGGTTTACAGCCAAAAAATACCAAGAACGCCACATGCCTAGATAAGTTAATTGGGACCTCCTGAAAACGAAAAACGCTTTAATTTTTTTTTCTTAAGTACCGTTTTTAGATAACGGTACTTTTGTGTTTTTCGGTGTATGGTCCCACTCAAACCCTTGTGGAGCCCAACCAATATTTTCATCTCATATAAAATTCCGTTTTTTTAATCCATCAGTTTTAACGTATTTAAAAAAAACAGAATTAGATATATAGATGATATATTGTAGATGATATATTGGCGATCATACACAATGACGACAAAGATGAAATTTTATCAACATTCAACAAATATCACAAGAAAATTCAATTTACAGTTGAAATGGAAAACAATGGACAACTTGCATATCTTGATACCAAACTCCATCGGATTGACAACAACATTATCTTTGACTGGTATGCAAAGGCAACATCATCTGGCAGGATTATGAATTTTCATACAACGCAACCAAAAAATCAAATCATTAATACGGCAAAAAACTTTATCTTTAGAGTAATTAACATCAGTGATGCACAATTTCACAACAAAAACATTAAGATAATAAAAGAAACACTCAAAAACAACAGCTTCCCGAAAAATCTGGTAAATTTACTATTAGAAAATACACTAGCAATAATACAAAATAAATCAAACAACCAATGTAATAACATCATCGATAAACAACAACAAAAATTTTACAGTGTAAAATATATACCAGGTCTGACAAACAATAAAAACCTCAAAACAACTATGAAAACAAAAAACATATGTTTTGCTTATAAGCCGAACACAACACTCAGCACAATTTATTCTAAAATAAAAGCTCCTATTGACAAAAAGCAACAAAGCAATGTTGTTTACGAAATCCAATGCAACGGAACAGACAACGAAAACTGCGAATTAATATACATAGGCACAACAAAAAGAACTCTTGAGACAAGGATGGGGGAACACCAAATGGACATATTGAAGTGGAGGGAAAGCACAGCACTTGCAAAACACATCATAGAAAGTAAGCATACCGCCAACATAGAAGGAATCAGAATATTAGACAGGGAAGGCGTTGAAAGAAAGAGATATACGATCGAAAGCTTACGAATTCAGCAAAATATACACAAAACTATGAACAAGAAGGAAGATACCGACAACATTAGTGCTAGCTATTTAACTGCTATTAATTAAACTGTGATACTAGAATAAGATGTGTTTAAATAATATGTTCGTGGATTTTAAATGGTTTTTGTTTGATGTTATATGTTTTGTTAACGTAAAATTATTTGTGATTTAATGATTTAATAACGTTTACAGTTGTAAGTTCAATTGGTTTTTAATATCATATTTTTTATAATTGTAATAATTTTATGTTTTTTATTAAATAAACTAGACAATCCCTTGAAAAAGTCGACAAAAAATCGACGAAACGTCGGGAAACCAGTAATAATAATGCGTTTTTATTAAAATTGGAAATAATATAGGCCTTATTAGCTCATGGTAACACACAAATAACTACAGAATTTTATAATTTTTATAAAATATTGTCGTTCCACAAAATCCCTTATAAAAACTTTATTTTTCATCCGATTTTTTTCAAATTACGCTTAAAATGTTGGTAATTAAATATACTATTTGGTTAAATAAAACATTCCAGATATTTAATATTACGTAGAAAAAAAAACGAAATAAAAATGAAAAATTTGGAGAAAAAAACGTACAAAATAGGCAAATTTCGAACTTTGAGGTGGCATAACTCAGCCATTTTTAGCATACCGACGGAAAAGGCATTCAATTACCTTTCCAACAATGTGCCACGTGTTTCGATCGGATTTTTCGTTTGGACCATACACCGAAAAACACAAAAGTACCGTTATCTAAAAAACGGTACTTAAGAAAAAAAAATTAAAGCGTTTTTCGTTTTCAGGAGGTCCCAATTAACTTATCTAGGCATGTGGCGTTCTTGGTATTTTTTGGCTGTAAACCAGTGTAATCAATCCTATTATGAAAGTCGACTGCACCGGAACAGTATTTAAATTGTTTTTTGTGGCTTAAAAAAAAGAATGCAAATTTAGAAGAACCCTAGAGGGAAGCGAACTGACACGAAAGTAGTGCCGTGACAGGTCTTAGGTGTCATTGGAGGCGGTCAAATGACACCATTTGACCTGTTACACATCTATTCTCAATTAACGTGTTTAGTGTCAGTTACTACAATGTAGTTTTATTTCAATACAATGAAGTATTTTTTCAATGAAACAAGTCCTAGAATTTAATTCAAGAGCCAAATTTTAGAAAGTACTGTACTGTAATTCATTACTTTTTCTACCCTTTTGTTCTTCATAAACCAGTTAAAAGATTGGTTCTCCTTTCACTGGTCATAAGTTCATTCTTTTTGTATTTGTTATATTTTCACTAATCCCAGGACCAGTCTGATGGACCAATTGACACAAATTTTCCGCAGGGAAGTTATGGTCACAAATTTTATTATATTTTATTATTAAACGTTGCAAAAACTCGAAAAAGTTTGCTAAAATAGCGAAAATGTTAAATTTGCGACGATTGCCCCAAAAAGCAACAAAGCTACGCGAAAATTGCAAAAATTAGCAAAAATTTGCTAACAGCGTCATGATAGCAGAATCTTATATTTATTATAAATCGTTAAAGCTGTAAAGAATCAGAAACTTACAGGAAAAATCGCTTCTATCGCGAACATGGCTGAAATTCACGAAAAAATCCATATCAGAATCAAACTCTAAAATTTGTTTGAAGTAGCTAAATCTGTTAGAAAACAATAAAAATAGCGAAATAGCCTGTTAAAGAATATATATACATTAATAACTGTAAATGTACCCCGAATATGTCACGCTTGACATTAAGATAAGACCCAAATAGGAATCAAACTGATTTCTTGTTAGAACTTACTACACACGCTATTCTAGTTTGTATTTTCATTCTGAGAACATTCTTTTGCTTCTCTGTTAATTCCTTGTGTAATTAATATGGGTCTATAGTTTTCAGTTTTCAGTTCTTCCCGAAAATCTCTCAAATATCGGACAAATGTATCCTGCAGTTCCTCATAATCAAGTTTATCTTACACTAATTCCCTAAATTAAACAACGAAAAAATTCCCTTCCAAAATGTATGTATGTATGTGAATTCTTGGGTATGCTGCTATTGACGTTATAATAAGGAATGTTCTGACAATTGCAAAACGCTTTTGACTTAAAATTGCATAATAAGTGTTGTGGAAATCGCAATCGCAAGAAGTTTGCAAAAATATGCTTAAGGGAACAAGCCTATTTTATAAGAAACTGTGCCATATCGCAATCCGTTAAATAAATCTGGCGATTTCAAATCGAGCAATAGTCAGAACATAGCCGAATTATTTCTCTACTGTTAGGGTTAAAAGATTATCTTATATGTATAAACTTTTCTACTTCAAGATTTTAATAAAAATTTTTATGATATGTACGCATTTTCATAGAAACTCATACACTTAATAAGATTTTTATATAGAAACTCTTATACTTAATAATATTTTCTACAGAAAATAGTATAATTCATAAGAATTTTTATAGAAATATCTTATGCTGACGAAATTCTTTTTATAAAAATTGTATTTGTATTCCCAAAAATTGAAATTACTTTTTGATAGTTTTTATAAAAATTTTAATTCCTCATAAGATTTCCTACAGAAGCTTTTTCACTTTGTACGAGCTTTATAGAATCTCTTATACTTTGCATAATTTTCTGTAAAAACGTTATACTTCGTAAAATTTTCGAAGAAGTCATATTTGGACTGATAAAATTTTTCTGTAGAAGTTCCTACACCTCATTCGATTTTCAACAGAAACTTTTATACTTCATTAGATTTTGTTTAGATTTTTTTAATTCTTATAACAAATGTTTGACAATAAGTATTTGTTAAGTGAAAACAAATACTTAAAACCCAACTATAATATGCATAAGCTGGCTTAAGCTACTGTCAAAAATTAACAAAAATCCTCCTAAAAGCATTTAAAAAAACAAAAATAAAAAACAAAAAATATTTTATGCCGTTCGGAAAGTACGATCTGTTTTGCACTTTGCTTAAGAAAAGGCCAGGTTCATAAAATTAACCAAAAAGTTTCCAATTCAATTGTTTTCAATTGCACAAGCCAGCTTAAGCATATAATAGTTAGACCTTTATTCATTTAAAAACCCTTGATTATACCTTTAAAATCATTTCATCCCTTCTTAAGGTGCTGGCCCGTTAGCCTGTACTTCATGCCCGGCACACTTTATGTTGGATGGTGGTCTCTGTATGGAATGTTTAGGCTCCCAGTACTACGATTCGCCAAGTCAAACATGCAAAACATGTCATGAGTCGTGTCGTTCTTGTACAGGACCCGGTCAGTATTCATGTCAAACTTGTGCCTTCCCGCTTCACCACGACCGTTTGAACAACCAGTGTGTGCCCTGCTGTGCCAACGATGCTTCGCCTGAGGATCAATCCTGCTGTCACTGTGATAAAGATACAGGTACGTACTGGATTTAATTTAACATAATTTAATTAAACTTCTACTGCATGTGGTAAAATAGTATCAACAATTGTTTGGGTTTTTTCATACAAATTCATTTTAATTGTCGCTTTATGATCATTTTCTTTTACAAATTCTCCTTCACAGGTGGTTGTATTAATGCATCGCCTGCTGGCAAACGTCGCATTGCCGCTGCCGCCGAACAGCAACAATTCGGTAGTTCCTACGGCAATAGTGGTGGTCTTTATGGGAATATACTAGATGATACAGATGGTTCGACAACAGGTGTTAGTGGCTTATTCTCACGTGTCGGTTCACCGTTAACGACTATAACAGCAATTGCGGTTGCTGCCTGTCTGCTTATTGTGACCGTATTTGCTGTCATTTTTGCCGTCTTACAGGTTGGTATTTTGTAGTGTTTAATAAGGATTTCAGTGGAATTTTCCCCCTCTGTTTGCTGACGCTACAACTCTAACTATGCCAAATGTGTTTGTTTGTTGAAGTTTAGCTGGTAGTACGGAAATAACTTAAACTTAGCAGTACAAGGATTTGTGAAATATGAATGCATGTTTAAACACCTACATACATAAATAAAGACATACGTATGTTATATATATACGCAAATCCTTAATTCAGAGCTGGCCCTTGCCAACTTGACGCCTTGTGTAAAATTTATACTGGCGCCCTCTTTTTGGAAAAACTTAATACATAAATAAAAAATTATTGATTTAGGTTCGTTACTCCTGCTAAAGGTTCAGTTAAGCCATGTTTTGATTCCTACACAGAAATGAATTGTATTTTAACCAAATTATTGTGCATTGAACGAAACAAATGAAGCTAAAACGTCTGGGCTTCAAGAAGGATGAAATAAAACATTTTTATCTTGTTATATTTTAAACTTGTAAACTGGGTTAAGGTAATCGATGTATCTTTGCTTTAAGCCATTATCCGCTAAAGTCCTTTTTTGGACGCATTAAAAACAATTATCTGTTTTTATACAGGCCAATCCATTTAGTGGTTTTAAACCGCCAGTCTGGCAATAAATACCTGCCATCTGAAGTGTAATTTTTTTAGTGAGGTTTGCCATTTTTGAAAGTGGGTATTATTACATTCGAAGGACACTTCAAAATAATCAAAACTTACTACAAAAGTGGTGGTTCCAAAGTGACTACTTTTCGAGCAGTACGTGGTTATTATAATCGTCATAATCGACCTTCTGTGTAAGGAATTTATAAGAATTTAAAAAAATTTAAAGAGACTGAAAGCCTTACAAATGTGGACAGGTGTGTTCATCATTGAAATGTGCGCACCGCCGAAAGTATCACCTCTATTAGTGAAAGTGGATAATCCAAATTTGTCGGTTCTACGGTGCTTTGCGCTATGGCCGTATGATAATCGATATTTTTGTGACCTGAAATTAAATATTATGAATTTTGCAATGTGTGGTTTCAAGAATATGGTGCCATGGTGCGAAGTTTTGAGTTTTGGCGATGTCAATTGCCGCCCAATATCATGCGATTTGACGCCGTTAGTCATTTTTTTTTTTTTGGTGCTTAGACAAAAACCTAGGCTATGCAGATAAACGCCTAAAGTTGAAGCATTTGAAAACCAATGTGCAAAATTCTATTTCGTTTGTAATGGCAAGGTCCAGGCTTTATAACGAAACAAAAATTTCATCGATATCATTATTTTATGTGTGTTTTATTTTACTATACTTTTGATAACAATAACCCGTTTTTTCACACAGTTGTTAAAGCAGACTTTTTTCTAAATGCGTCTTTAAAAAAGGTGTTAAATAAAATTTTATTTCAGAGATATAAATGCGAAATTGTCGGTTGGGCGTTATCAAAAAAAATATAAGCCCCAATTCTTAATCTTCAAAATATTTTGGCCAAATAGGACAAACAAACCCTTTTTACATTTTATAATTTTTTTTATCATTCTATCATTTTTAAAATTCGGTTTTTTTAATTCCAGTGCAAAAGTTTTCGAATTAATTTTTTTTGTGAGTTTTCGCCAAATTTTATTTATGTTAACACATTTGAAATATTTATGTATATCGTTACCGAAAATACAAAAAGTACGATCTAATAGTGTTTTCACACTTAAGGTTTTAATACAAATTTTGGTTTTAACGATAAAACCAATCATTAAAACCTGGTTTTACCATACAAAATACATTTTTTAAAACCATTTTAAAACCTCTTTTGATTTGGTTTTAAGTAGATTTTATGAAATACAACCATGTTTTCGTTGTACTAAATTCAGTACTACCAAGTTATAAAGATTGAAAACAGCTGATAATGTCTAATCCCAGCTAGCATTTTATATCACAATCCAATACTTTAGGAATCAGCTTCACATAACCGCATATGAGCTAATTTTTCGATCATAAACGATACTCCTGTCGTGAGAAAATTCTACACTACCGATGAATCACCTCAAAGAATCATTTTTGATGCAATTTTCTGATTCTTTTTTGAGCAAGTTAATGGTATTTTTTCTAGTAATTAGTTAGTATTTATCGTCTCAATTTTTAATCGTAAATTATATAGTTATTTTATATATCAAATAATTTTTTAATTGTCATGTTTTGACTTTTTTTTCCCCCGATAAAAGCAGCAAGATTATGGCTTGTGATTATTTGAACCAACTTTATTTTGAACAAAACAAAAGATATTGGGTTCTCGTAAAGGAAATAAAAAAACCATTCGCACCGACACTTATTTTCATTGATTGGCAGTAATTTTTGGTCTTCTTTTTTAGCCAATTTTTTTATTTGTTTGGCAGACAAGAAAATTAATTTTTCTCTTTTAATTTGACGAGACGAATGGGCAAAAATACAAAATATTAAAAAATGTTTAGAAATCATTACGAATCGACGGATCTAATCGTTACCTTAAACGCAAAAGGCTCTACCTAACATTTTGAAAAGAAGACAGGAGAAGCAAAAAACCTTTTTAAATGATAAATTGCCTTTAACTGTTAATAATTTAGTTTTCTTATAAAAAACGTACAAGTTTTGTTTTGACAATTGACAATGTTGCATATTATGCACACGATTAGTTTGGCTTTAAGCGTTTATCATTTAATGTTTTGTAGATTTTTTGATTTTTTTGTTTCTCAAAATATTGCTGATATTTCTGTTGATGCAATACATCAGAACCAACGAAAAACACGATTTTTGGTTAGAAAGGGCCTTTGCGTTTTAGGTAATGATATATAATTTCTTTTTTCAATCACTTAATTGAAAATTCATCAAATGGGATCTTAGAAGTCCCATTTAGATAATAATAACAAAAAATTATCACACAAATGCTAGCTGGGATGGCACTCAATAAAAATAAATTAATTTAAAAAAATAAAAAAACGTCAAACCGATGAAATATTCTAAAATACACTTTTAATATAAAATTGTTTGATTTCCTGGCATTTTCCTGCATTCATTTCTTAAACAAATTTAATTATTTCTACGAGAAATGAATTTTATTTTGCACAAAACTATTAGGCAAACTGTGAGTTAAAACCGGATTTAAAAAAATTGTAATGTGAACGCAAAATCAGCTGTTAATAGTTTTAATGTTAAAACCAGGTTTTAACTTTAGGTGTGAAAACACTATAACATTTTGAAAATTTTACAGGAGAAGCCAAAAACTACTTGAAATAATAAATTGTTAAATTGCCTAATTGCCATGTTGTGGACAACGAATTCGAGTGAAATTTAAATCGAACAAAGTTGTCCAGTGCTTAAAGTTCATTAAACTAATCCTTTTTAAAACAATTTTGATTTTTTTGTTGAACTGTCGATTTTTAATTTGAAATTTTGATATTTAGTTAGGCTTGAGTTAATCAAATTTTATTTTCATTAAAATTATTTTTACTGAAGGAAGCAATTTTACAACATGAAATTAATTAAAATGTATTGATAATTTTTGTTCTTGGCTGAGCTTTGGCTCGAACTCGTCGACGAAAGTGGACAAAAACATAATAAACAAATGAACTCAGGTATTCAGGTATTCAAGACAAAGTCTTGACAGAAAGAGTACGAAAAAAAACAGAAGAAAAGGATTATAAATCTAAATAAAATTAAAAAATAATACAGCAAATTTCGAACCACCAATACAATTGTTTAATGATTGATGTTTGACTGTTGGCTGGCAGGCACCGCAGTGCTGCAGAGGTTAGAACGCAAAGAATTCTGATGATGACAATGTGGTTATTCTCGAAACGTAAATTCAACCCGAGTTCGAGCCTCAGGTCAGCCAAGAATACAAACTATCAATAAATTTTAAATAATTTCATGTTGTAAAAATCCTTCCTTCAGTAAAAATAATTTAATGAAAATTAAATTTGATAAACTCAAGCCTAACCTGGCCTTAAGCTTGAATAATTAATTAAAGTATAATATTAATTTTTCTTCTATTTTTGCATATTATGGAAACTGTTAGTTAGGTCTCATACAATCTTTTGTAGATAAACACTTGCTTTGTTATTTGTACATAAAATCACTCATTTTGGTCGAAATATTCCAAATTGTGGACATTTGTTTTGATGCTAAACATCAGATACAATGCAAAAGTAGATTATTAAATTTTGTTGGTTAGGACCTTTTGCGTTTTAGATAACCACATGTGTACGTAAATTATATTACAAAAATTTAAGTCGACCTGTATTTGGACTTTAATACATCCTTGATATAAGACTAACCTTAACAAATGGAACAAAATTTCGCTTAAACACTTTTGCTAAAGAAAAAATCTTTGGATATGAAAACCCTAATCAAAGCTTTTATCTTCTTATAATTACTAAACATGTAAAACATTTTTAAAAATTCTTATGTTTTAAGCAAATTTTGTGAAAGTTGCTTCGAAATCATACCCGCCTTAAAATTGTTCCTGTCTTAAATTTTGACATAGAAATTGATTTTAGTTGCTTGTAAGGAAAATACATTTCTTGAAATGTAATTTGTAAGATTTAGTAGATTTTTTTTCTTATGGTGCCCCTTAGATTTCGGCGCCCTATGCCTCTGCACAGGTTGCTCTACAAACAAGCTGCTAATGCCTTGATTGTTGGCTTTGTATTGCTGACAAATCGAAAAACAGATTACACGACTTATTTGTATGTTGTATATTGAATATGCTGTATACAACATGTCTTCTAAAAGCCAGGTCATATATACACACATCTATACTAACATACACGAATTCATAAAACGTAAGTAGGTTTATGTATGTGTACCTATTTGCTTTTGTTTTCTTGCGTATGGTGACGTTAGTTTACAAGATTAAACAAACAAGACACAAATATTTAAGCTCCTTTCTAAGGAACTTTGCTGCTGTTTAAAGCGTATGATTATGAAATATTTCGGGGATTTTTTTTTTTTTTTTTTTTTTTTTTGTTTTATTTGGAGAGAATTTGAAAATATTTTCTAATACGACATGTGAAGATATAAAATACACAAAAATGACTAAATTATCACAAAAAAAATGTGAAAAATAAATCTGTGTCACATTGGGAAAAAAAAGAAATAGTAACAGTGCTATGTACATTCGGCAGCCGAGTTAGGGTTTCCAACTTTTTTTGTTGCAATTAAAGTACATTGATTATTAAAGGTTAAGAAAAAAAAGTACACAGTATTAATATAAAGTACAATTAATTTCTTTTTATTGTCATATTAAAAAACCTTTTTTTTATTGCCTTTCGCAAGTTTTTATCAAACAATTACACTGTGCTAGAATTTGACACTTTTTTTGAGACAAGCCGGGCGACTGGCGCTTTAATCTAATTCGGGTAAGCTGAATCCAATGCCGGTTCAAAAATGGTTCAGTTTATTTAAATTACTAAAAATAACGAAAATCCTTTAAACGTTAAATTTTTTTTAACATGCGCAGTCGTTTTAGAAATATAATATAATTTTTTTTGGCAACAAAAATAATTTTTTTTAGCAACAATTCGAAATTTTTGTTTGTTAAAAACCTATAAAAAAAATTACAGCTATGCTTCTTCCAGACATATAAAACACAAAGCTTAATACAAAACAAGCTATAAATGATTAAAATCTGTTAACAACTTTTGATTTTATTCACAAAAGTCGAAACATTTTTATTTATTTTAAAATGTCATAAAACGCCCCCTTAAGAAGTGGCGATAAGGGGCAAGTATGTCTCGAGAAATAGTTAAGGCTACTCATTGGCAATTAGGTACGTTTTCTTCAATATATTTCTAGTCTGTATTTAACATTTTGTATGGGAGCCACCTTAAGAAATGGAAGTTTTGAAATTTTGTTTTAAATGTTAGTTAAACGAGTCACTTTTGTGCTCGCGATCTAAAACCAGGCATTTATTTGAAAGAGTTTTGCACTCGTGTTTTAAAAACAGGCAGTTTTTGTACTCAAAGAAAACAAACAAGTGAAATAGTGCTGTCAGATTATTTTTTTTCGAAAAATCGTCCTGCCAATATAAAAAAATCAACAAATGGCCCTGACTAATATTAATTAATTGTTCTTTAGTTTAAAAAAAAAAAAACAAAAAATAGTACAATAAGGGCTAAAAAATCAGAGCAAGTTAAGCTCTATTTTTAGTTAAAATGTTTTTAAACCAACAAATCTATAAATCACTAAAAACATAAACCATCTTTAAACGCATAAAGTTGGGCGTTTAAACTGCCAATACAGACCATATAAATTTGGTAAGACTTATTGTAGTGCTGGCACATGTTATTTATAATACATGGGGCACTGATTTATAGTTGTTGAGTTTAAACTACATATAAATTCAAGTTTAGTTCAAAAACCAGCGTTTAAACTATATGTGATTTATTAGCCATAAGTATTTTAATATTATGACTAATATAACCTGAATCTATTCTAGATAAATCAAATCATACGAAATAAAGTATTTTCGCGTACTTTATTATTCTCATAAAGTATAGATTACAATTACTCGAAATAACGTACAATACTTTGTTATAAAGTACGGTTGGCAAGCCTAAGCCGCATCCACCATGAAAAGACATATTTCAGTAGTGAGCTGTATACTTAATTATGGGCCGATCGTTATGATTTTATTTCCAGTAATATATCAATAAAATGACATAATTCGTTTTGGTTTTCAAGAAGAGTATTTATATTGCACCTATGGGAAATTGTTAACAAAATTCGGTTGAGTAATTTCTAGCATTGACGAAATTTAATTGGACCAACTTCCACTACAATATCACTTTTTATTACCGTTTTTGTCGTTTAAAATTATTTTTGATAAGTTATAGACGGATCGTCCGAAAACTTGATTGTGTGATTTCTAGTCTTATAAAACTACAATAGACCAAATTTTGCTACAGTATTTGGGCGCACTTACAGTGTGTTTTCCGAGAGTAAGTTTTATAGCAGGCCTAAAGTAAATTATGGGCCCATCTATACCTGTGGGGTGATGTGGGAATTCAATTTCGGAGTGGTTGCTTTAGGGTGGTCGTTCCTCATTTGGCTAACTTATTTTCTACTGAATCGATTTTGCTGGATTTCAATCCCAAACTGCTTAAAATAACAATAAATAATATGACATAAATATAGGCCCTAATTGTGAAAAGCGCAACTCAACGCTAAAAATTTCATTAAAACCAAAAACAAAGACAAAAATATTTCATAACTTTGTTGTTGCTTTCTGCAGAAATTCATATTGCGATTTAAAAATTTCAACGCGGCAAGATATGCAGCGTTTAAAATTTTAAAATTTAACAGGAATTTCTGTAGAAAGCAACAACAAAATATCAAATATTTTTACCTTTGTTTTTGTTTTCAATGTAATTTTTGTCGTTGCGTTTGCGTTTTATACAATTAGGGCCATAGTTTTTATACCCTCCACCACCTCCACTAGTGGTCATTCCGTGTGAATCTTTTTTATTAAATATCTAAGACCCCATAAAGTATATATATATTCTGGATCCTTGAGTAATTCTTAGTCGATCTAGCCATGTCCGTATGTCTGTTAAAAACACGCTCACTTTCGAAAATCTGAAAAGAAATGAACAAACTTGGTGTCAAATTGGGATTGAAATAATCGAACTGTCGGTGGAGGGTATCAAAGCACTCCAACTTGTTTTCTTTTGAGTTGCTCGAAAGCCAGCTAATATGGCTAAATCGACTTAAAATTATTCATTGTTAAGAGTTACAAATACAATTACAAAGCACCCGATTAAAAATTATTCAGGGACCTTTAATAAAAAAAGGTTTACACTCTTATTTACCAGGTGAGTTAGAGTAAATTAAAAAAGATTTACTGCCTGTTTTTTGACGACGAGAATGTATTTAAAACTTAATAGAGCCTTTCGTTAAATAATAATAGGGATAAATAAAAAAAAACTATAATTTGATTATAATTGGTTTTACTATAATGGGCATTTCTCTAATGTCGAATGCGATATTCGTCCCACTCTACATTTTGTTCCATCATACTTTTATGTTTATGTTTTTAGTTTTTATGTAATTAGACATGCGACAGATGATTTTAAAAAAATATTCTTATACGCTTAACAGTTTTATTTGGTTTAAAATCTTTAGTTTATCTAAAATCTTTGGATAAAGTTTCCTGACGATCTGGCCTAAGCAACCAGTGAAATGCGCATGGGAATGGCTTATTCTATCAACAATAAATTTCAGTGCTTTTATCAAGAATAAAAATTGAGAATTAAGCACGACAAACAAAATCTTATATATTTAATATATTTATTTTCCCAACAAAAACTATAAACTTATAAAATTTCTTCAATAAATAAAAATATAGAACAAAAACTAACTTTACTGAAAATAGTATTACTAGTCTCAAATAAAGTTTTTTTTTAATGAAATATGCAGTCCTAGCTGCTTCGCAACAAAACAAATTCAACTCAGCTATGCTTTTCACAAATTGATAAAACGATAGTGCATCGGGAAAATAAAGCTTTAAGATTTGGTTATTTTCCATATTTTTTAATGAAGGCTTAAACTCCATCCCTTTCCGTGAGAACCAGCAAATTTGTTTAATAATGTATTTCGTTTTGGTGGGTCAACCTATAATTTCCGGCAAAATTTATTATTAATACGATTTTCGTATGACATGCTTAATTCTAATTTTTCATATTTGATAAATACACTGAAATTTATTGTTGAGGGAAAGCTACCTTCTATGCGCATTTCACTGGTTGCTTAGGCCAGCTCATCAGGAAACCTTTTCCAAAGATTTCAGAAAAGCCAAAAACATTAAACAAATAATACCCTAAGCGAATAAGAATTATAAACACTCTAAGTTTTACTTGTAACAATATCAACAAAGCTCAAACAAAACACCAACAATAAACAGTGAGTTTATATTTTCATACATCCCCCTACAATTGGTTGGGTTCCTTGCGACTCGAATTGTAGTTGTAAGTGGGTTAGTTTGAAGAACTGTGCTGGGCTCTTTTTACAAAATCGTTTCAAATATTTTGTTTTTACAAATAAAGATATTTAAAAAAAATTATTTTGAATTTATGCATTTTACACTTACAATGCTGCACGCTACAAACATAAAATAAGTACCAAGAGCAAAGGACTGATTATATTCCAGCAAAATTTTTTTTTTTTTATTAAATTTGCAACAAAAAGTTCTGTTTGTTATTAATATTTTTAATGCGCATTGTGCAAACACTTTCGACGCACTAATAACAAATGTTCTTTTTCAATGTCGCACGCTACATCGAAATATATCGTAAAGCAAAGAAAAAATTTACCGCAACTGGCAATCGCATCGTTTCGTTTACATTTTTCTTCCATTCTTTGAATGTAAACCGAGATTTAAAAAGCAAATGTCAATGCAAAAAGTTTCTCATATAAAAATGATGTTCAATACAGAACTTTTGCACTTGTTCGTCTTTGCATTTAAATATTTCAAAGTGTGTTATGCATGAATGATTGTAAATTTTGTTTGCATTGAAAGTTGATAGAATCCCTATACAAATATGTTAAAACAAGATACTTTTACAGACTGAATTTTTTGGCTGCGTTTGACATTTCTGTGGAAATGCCCATATGCCTTTAAATCTAATAGGCATAAAACAAATCATATTATTGAACATTTTTCTATTCTTTTAGTTTTGAAGAGGGTCTTTTTCAAGCTTTAAAAATACTATATAATCCCTTACAATAGTGTTCGAAAAAGTTTTTTCTTTTTGCATGTTTTCCATGAAAAATATTCAATTAAATGATCCCTTCAAAGAAATATGTGAGTGTAACAAAAGACAAGATATTCAAACGATACTAGAAATTAAATGTTAAAGGATTTTTCTACATGCATGTAAATCTTTACAAGTATATTTCTATGTCTTGCTAAATTGTCCACATAATATTTGTTTGTCAATAATACATGTTTTTATGGCATGTCAATTGACAAGAATAGAATTTAATCGCTTGTAAAAATATTATAACGTACGAAAAATATAGACAAAATAAAATCGTATTAAATTTCTTTTACGACGCATTTTTATTTATTTTTCTGTGTTTTAAAACTTTTTAAATGGCCTTAAACATAAAGATAAAAACAAACATACATGAGCGCATATATTAACACTCATGTACTCATACTGACACGTTACAACAAAATACCGTTTTAAGGACTAACAAATTTAGATACATATATTTCTATATGCAGACATGAAGATAGTATGAACATGTAATTTTAAATGTGAATAGACTGCAACAAATTATAAGGATTTGGAGTGAAATTTTTAGACTTTAAAAATTTAAGGCCGTAGTTGTTGAACCAACTCGCATTTAAACATTTTAGAAAAGAAATGGGATTAAAGTTGAACCAAATATTAACACAATAAATGCAGAGTAAAGTTGGAGACAAACTGGAGTAAAAGTTGAAAGGAGTTAGAGTTGGTAAACGTGGCAGACTATAAACAACCCATGCCCATACACATATTAGGATGAAAGTACAAAAATAAAAAACTTGATGTCAGTCATGTATAACAAACATTTCAAGTTCAAGAATCTGATTAGGTCAGTTAGACTTTTAATTCTGATAGGCTTGCCTATTAGTTTAAGCCATGCCACTTGAAGGGCCGAGAATGCACAGAAAAAACAACGGCACATATTAGTTTTTCATCTGGTTATATATACCAGTTTCAAAATATCCTTTGGGTAATAGTTCAGCAATTGTGATAAACTTCTTCCACATAAAATGCGCCATATTCTCTTCTTAGCTTTATAAAGATAATATTTGGATATGCCTACACCGAATTCGAGACGTCGTCTACAAAATTCCTTGCCAGATAAATTACTATGCGTCGGATCCTATGCCAAAACGACGTTAGCTTGACAGCTAAGGCATTTTACATTCACGTACTATATGGATGGTGGAGGCCTAATAGTAAAGTCTAGGTAGAGATGGAGCAGAGTTAGTGTAGTGTTATAGAATAATTGAAGTAGAGTTAGAGTAAAGTTAAAGTATTGTAAGAGTAAACTTGAGGCTCATTTAGCCGGGTGTAACGGTAACGTTACAAATCAGCTTCTTCATTATGTTCTTTGTAAAGCATTTAGAACGATTATAGTTAGCAGTAAGATGTTACGTCTCAATTTGTAAGAAATAGATTGGTCTTACTTTTTTACGGTAAGCTTGAGTTACCGTTACTCTCGGCTAACTGAGCCTTAAGCCTGGTACTCTGTTCAACATTTCACGTGAAATGCTGTCAAAACGCATATGAAAAAAACTTGTGTGGAATATCTATTAAATAATTTTGAAACAGTTGAACTCTGTTCATTTTGTGAAAAAGTTCTGAAATGTTTCTGGCAACATTTTTTACAACTGCGAAATAATGTAAGCTGCACTTATTTCACGTGGAATTTTAAGAAAAAGCGAAAAATTATGAAGAGATTATTAAATTTTTTTATTAAAAAAAATAATTTTTCGCAAAATACATGTGGGGTTTGTTTACATACGCAAAACAATGTCACATACTCTGCAGGTATAAAAACGTCAAATTTTACAAACTCGCAAGATAGGTAACATTGATGCATGTCAAAATTTTCGGGTGAAATAACCAATGTTGCTCAACATTTTTCACAAATTTGAACAGAGTACCAGGCTTTAAGTGCAGAATTTCTTGAGATAGTGAGTGGAGGTGTAGGGTAAAAAAGACTAGGCACAGCCGAATATATCACTCTAACTTGATTTAACTATTTCTATTATGTGGATTTTATTAAACAAGAGAGTGAGCACTCATATTCGTGACACAACATTAATGCTCTTGTTAAGGTATGGCATATCAGAGTCCATGCAAAGAGGAAGAAAACGTTACCCCTTACACTCTTATTAAGGTATGGTTGTTACTTCCTCAGATCTCATAATAATGTTCGTTTGATTGAATTTAAAAAATAAATTAGGTATCTTTTTCCTATAAAAATTGCTTAGAAAGTAATATTTGAATTTTATTTAAAATTTTTTTTTTTTTTTTTTTAGTAAAAAAAAATTAATTTTCTTTGTATAGTTTCCAATAACAGCTAAACTTCACTGTTTTTAGGGGTATATAAATTTAAAATTACTATTGACTTAATTTCAAAAACATAAATCTAAAATACAATTTCCTTTTTTCTATTTTTCAGCGATCTACGAACCATCCCGCCCGTAAAACTACGCGTTACAATAAAATACCCACCAACGGACGTCGAAAAAATAGTATTACCTCTTCGAGTACTTTGTTGAAAATTGATGCTGAGGCTAATGTTGAAGAGGAGGAAGACGACGAAGAAGAAGAAGATGATATAGACTATGAAAGACAAGTGGAAACCCAAATACAAAATGAAGAAGATGACGAAGAGGACGAAGAAGTGGAAGAACTAGAATTATACAGTCTCAATAGGAATTCTCCAAAATTAGCACAACATCCCAGAAAAGAAGCAGAAAAACTAAAAACTCTTGTTCGAGTGCCACTTAAGAAATCGGTGAGCCAAGAGAAACCCGATATACAAAAGACATAGAATTTGAACAAAGTCCAACTGGGTAAAAACTAAAAAAAAGGTTTACATTAAAAAGAGAAGCCTTAAAAAAATTTAAAAAAGAAACCGTAAAATAGAAAAAATTTTTAAATTTTTTAAAAAAAAAAAGTAAATATTTGTAAATGTAAATTTTGTATAAAGAAAATTGTACCTTATTATATAAAACACAAAAACAAGCAAAAAAAAAAAAAATTAACAAAAACTTAAAGAAAACCTAAGGATTAAAACAGCTCTAAGCTTAATTTAAAAAAAGAATCGAACACGTCTGAATTTTAGTTAAAATAATAAATTATAAACATTTTCTAATCACCCTGTATCTAATAGATAATTTTGTTTTTGGTGTAATATCGCAAGGATTTTTTTTAATTTTAAATTATTTTATCTAAATAATAAAAAATATATTTTGTGTGTAAAGTTTATAACTATAATAATATATAATTATGTAAAACTGTTTTATTTTAGCCAATTATAACATTAAAAAATTCTTTTTTCTATTATTTAAACTATTAAAACAAGAAAAAAAATATTTTATTAATTTGATCTTTTATTCTCCTTTTACTTATGATTTTGTTACAATTTAGTGAAAAAATAAATTTATAATTTTAATTTATGTGTATGTATTTTTTGTAAACTGGTACCCTTGAAGGGTCATGTTTTTTTTGATTATTTTAATATTATAATTATTATGTAGTATAATTTGTTTATATGTTAATTATTGATAACAATTTGATTAAATTAAACAAAAAAGAAAAAATTGAAAACTAACTAAATAAATGATTTTAAAAATTACTGTAATCAAAATAAAAACAAGAGTTTGTTTTTTCAAGAATGTTTCGTTAATTTTTATTAAAAAATATTTTTTGAATTTTTAAGATGGAAAATATTTGTTGTGACTCTCTGGAAGAAACACGTGCAAGTTTAGTTTTTCCGCAAAGATAAAACGTCCGCAGAATTAGAACATTCGATTTTTATTAAAACCGCAATGTTTTGGCAACATTGGACTTACAAGCCCTGTCATCAGGGCTGCCAGATTTGACGATTTATCGTCATTTTGACGATTATTTTCTAAAAAGTGACGGATTTTTTTAGTCTCTAAAGTATGAATGAAACATTACATATTCTTACACGAGGCAAGAGCGTCAACGTTGGGTCACGCAGAGTAGTAACTTTCTTGTTTTATAAAACCCTCAAATTATAAGTAAAAAAAAAGATAAGAACGCTAGATTGACCAAAAAATCGGGGTATCCAATACAAATTTTATGGTCATGACACATTTTGAAAACTAGAAAACGATTGCCGCTTTTATAGGTACTGCTGTAATTTGCAAGTCTTAAGAAAAGCATTTAGTAATTCTTTAAAGAGTACAAAAACAACACTTTGTTTATCCTTCGTCAAACCATCATCGATTGAACCTGTTCCGACCCTCTGTATAAATCATATTTTCAACAATTATACGGCGAGTATTTTACGAGTTGTAAGATAATCAGCCTGTGTGTGGAATCTTCTACGATTAAAAAATCCGGTATTCGACGATCAAAGACGCTCTTTATGAGACTTCCAGTATCTCCTACACGATTCAAAATGCTACCTGGGTATGAAGTTATTAATTATGTTTTTGTTTTTTTTTTATTAAAAAAATTTAAAAAAAATAAACTTTAGGTTGCCGATTTTTCGACGATTTTTCGAAACGATTTTTTAATTTTTTCTCAGGAAATTTACGATTTTCTCACAAATTTATCTGGCAGCCCTGCCTTTTATCCAAACTCTAATATGAATTCTGTGACATTTTGACAAAACAAAGTTGAAAAAAATTTTATTAACCTGTTTTATTTTTGTTTAAAAAAGGCCTCTAATCTCTAACATGTCATCATGTAAACACAATACAGTTTAAATCGTGTCACACAAAAATATCAATATTTGTCATCCTTAATAAAACTGAGAGAGAACAAAGATTACATATCGTTAACTAAAACGTAAAAGGCCCTAACTATCCAAAAACTTAATATCGACTTTTCTATCGATTATAATGTGTTGCATCAACATAAATCGAGCCCAAAAAAAACCTTAAATGACAAAAACACAATTTTACAGGAGAAGGTTTTTGTTGTTATATTTAATAAAAATTTTGTATGAAGATTGGCGCTTAAGCTAAAATGGTTTTTGCAATAAAAATACCTTATGTCCCAATTCACACGTTGCAAGTCTTATTGATCAGCTTGCTACTTTATAACGAGAGTGAAGAGAGGAAAATAAACGTTTCTCTCTCACTCTCTCTCGTCAATAAGACTTGCAACGTGTGAATTGGCACTATGCAGTGATGTTAACTTTTATTTTTGCATTACCTTCCGGCCCTCTAAAAATTACCGTTTTTGAGACGAAATTACCGTACGCAAAGGTTTTTAATCAAAGCATTAATGTGCTGTTTCCAAATGACAGGCGATTGATTGTGTAGAAAAATTTATATGAAAAGCACTCAGTCCACCGCCTGTCATTTGGAAACAGCAGATAAAAAAAATTTATATGGAAATTAATTCTGCAAATTAATTCTGAATAAAATAGGTATTTACATATATGTATGTATATTCATTCAACTGAAAATATTTGTATTTAATACTCTTAACGTACATATGGATGTATGTGAAGAACATTAAACAAAAATGTTTTTTAATGTAATTTAATTTTTCATATTTAGCACTTATCGGTGTTACGAAAACATTTGCAGAAATATAATGTTCTTAACTTTTTGTTATATGAATATCTATAATCCCAGCTAGCAAACAGCGTTGCCATTTGTCGAGTTTTCCATTTTTTGCTAGCTTTTTGAAATACAAAAAGGTTTTTAATTTATATAAAGTTTTTACAAGTTTTTTTATAAAAATATAATTTAAAATTTGAAGTATTAAATTAAAATATTATGTGATGTTTTAACGATCGTAAAAGAAATTAAACGATCTTACATATATTTTCTCTGTGCTTATTAACACAGTATTTAATTATGTTTAATCATTCGTACCTTTAAAATCCCAAAAAAAATTGTGTGGATGTGGAAGTATCTCTTAGCAGTAAATTCATATAAGTTTTCTGAATATGATGAAATTAGAAATTTGTAATGGTCTGCTTAAAAAGAAAGGTTATGTAATAAAATTAAACCAGTTGATATTACTCAATTATTAATAAATTAATTCATTCATTCTATTTTGCCGTTATGTAATATACAGAAAATTTAAAACGTATTTTTTCAAAAATTAATTTTAACAAAAAAAGGTAAGAAACAAAACACAATATACTTTAAAAAAAAAAACCTCGATTGTACCAACTTTAAGCAATCAAAAGAAATGGCTTTAAATTAATATGAATTTTATTTTGTTTCTTTTTTATTCCTAAGTACGTATTTTCTTGCAATCTAGTTTTTTGGGAAAAAATTTTTTTTTCAGATATAAGAAGTTTTTAAAAAAAAATATATGGCAACGCTGCTTGCATTAACTCCACTGTCATTTAAATGAAAGCTTATTAAAGTGAAACATACCTTGCAAATTAAACGGTTTTAAGTAGAAGTGAAAAAATAATAATGTTGTGCTAATTTTTATGATTATAATCAATTATGTGCGATATGGCTTACATACCCAAAAATTTTTAATTTTGACTATATTGCTAATTTTAACAAAATTTCAGTTAATTTTAAACCCTTTAGTTTTAACCATATTATAGCCCTGTTTGACCTCAATATCGTTTCCTAAAAACATTAGCATGCCTTATATTCAACAATAAGTTGGTCTTAGCATATAGTTTCCATACTTTTTTCTGTGTGTACAGTCAATGTAAAGCAGTGTTCGAAAATAAACATTATACATATACTGTTCTTTAGTGATATGTGGAACACACAAATGCTAATAGTGTTGGTAAGGCTGGTAAATAAAACTAAAAATTGTTTACCAATGCATAATACATATCGCACTTGATCATAAAGATGGTATTAACTCGATTTTTGAAAAAATCGACACGTAATATATATATATATATATATATATACCGTGATATTCTGTCTAATTTTTTGTTTAAAATTGTTTTGCTTCTACTTTAAAGTATACAATTTTAAGTTAAAACCCTCTTTATGATCAAGAGCGATATACGAAAAACAAAAAACAAAAAGCCCATAAAAGCTAATAAGTAAAACACAAACAGTGTCCACAATACACACACACAAGCTATTCGTACTGGGGTCGTTGCTAAAATTTTTCGTTCGCTCATTCCTTACCAATGAAAAAACAAAGCACGAAAGAACATTAAAATATAATGTATGTCTACAGATCCACTATAATTGGTCTGTTTTATAACGACGACCAGAACCAGTGTTCGAAAATAAACACTAAATATCACTCTTTACTGTTCGGTAGATTTGTGGAAAACACAAACGCTAAAGGTTTGTGTAGAAAATCATTAAAAAAATAACCTTTCCCTGTTTGTCATTTTTCGAACCCAAAAATACTGCTCTAAGCCAACTCAACAAAAAGATGAGGACATTTAATTCCGTTAGGTTTTTTTGGAAAAACCACAAACTTCATTGTGTTTAAAGTTTTTCTTTGGATTAAAAAAAAAATTTATTAACAAGTGTTGAGTTCAGCTCATCAATGTTCGTTCGTTTCTGCGCAGCGCCCTTTTAGTTACTATACGAAACCAAACATTTTTTACAAAAACAAAATACACAAACGAAAAAAAACAAAAAGCCAGCAAAATAATTTTACACAAGAAGTTCGAGCTGCGGTCGTTGCTAAAATTTTTTGTTTGTTCTATTCTCTATCAATGTAAAATAAGAAACATTATATAACATTAAAATATAATGTTTGTCTACAGTATCACTACAATTGTTCTGTTTTTTTTAACGAAAAACTGAACACTATATAATGATCGGCTCTTTCTTGAAAATATTTACGAACGGTATTATCGTATATACCGTTCCTGGGTATGTTCTGGTAATGTTCTTTTTATTTTCGAACACTGAACAGAACATTATATAATGTTCGTTACTTTCCTGAAAATACACAAACACTAAAAACTAGATATCGGGTCTGGGTGTGTAAGCCGTACGATTAAATAATGTTCTGTTTATTTTCGAGCACTGATGTAACATTTACCATTAAATATTAACCATTATATAAACTTTCAAAAACATTTAATTAAAGGCGTTTTACTTTAATATACAATAATATAACTAAATAAGATAAGAGAGTATACTTGGTCAAGCTCGACTATATGATTTTCTACCTTTTTAGAATTGTACCTTATTTGGGACCCATGGGCAATGATGGAAACTCCAAAACATATTATGTTTATTATCAGTTTACGATTCATGTATATATTTCCATCTGTTAATGCGTGTTATTTACTTCTAACTTTATAGTAATTCTGATTAACGAACGAGTGTACCATAAAAACTTTTTGTTCTCTCACCACAAAAGTAAAGGAGGTACAATGCGTAAGTGCTGAATTGTGTAACACATAGAGAAATGTATATGGATCGACTCAGAATTACTTTTTCAAGACGATCTAACAATGTCTGTCCGTACGACTGACTGGTTGGTTCTCTGCGCCTTAAACATTGTGCGTAACTCGCAGGCTGCAATTTCAAACATAATTTATTGAAATTGGAACCTATTTTCTAATTGAAAATTGTGTGAGTGTGTGTTCCGCAAGCTTATTTGCGGAATAGAGTCTCTGTGCCCATAAACCAGCTTTTTATATCAGCATTAAGATAAAATTGGTCCCAAAACTATTTTATTGCAACCTTAATCATATTACCAATTTTGTTCGGAATCGGTCGAATTTTGATGATAGCTCCTTTAGAAATACCACTACCGAAAATGATATAACTTCATTGAAAATGATGGACGATAATTCTGTTGTGCTGTTAGGTCTAGAATTGACCAAAGTTCCTGTATAAACCTCCTTATCTTAACCTCAAAATATAATTATGGTTTGTTGGGTCTATTATAGCTTGACCGACCAAACTTTCTTATTGTATTACAATTGTGATTTTATCTTAAATATTATTTTTTTGAAAAGTTTTTTATTCAACAACTTAATTGGAAAATGATTTACATACGTGTGTAAGATGATATTTTATGGACTCTAGGGCACTGCTACACGTTCAATATATCGCGCGCGTTCCTCTAAAGAAAGTCAGTTCAAAATTTTAATTTTCCCTTTTTGCAAGATATCGATGTACAGGGGTGTTACAGCGTATTTCGATTCGAAAGAAATCATTTACGGATTCGAACAATTTGTACTGTGTATTACGATTTTCGTAATATTTGTTTCGAATAAACGGACGTTTTTCGTACTTTATTGAAAACAAAAAATCACTTTCTTAAAAGCCACTCTCTATTACGAACAAAAATTGTTCATCAAATTTCCCATTTTTTTTTTTTTTAATACAACCTCTGTCATAGTTTCGAACGATTACGAAAATCGTAATACACAGTACAAATTGTTCGAATCCGTAAATGATTTCTTTCGAATCAAAATACGCGGTAACCCCCCAGGTGTCATATCTACCCGCTGTAAAAATCTTACACCCTGTTCTCTATTTTTTTCGCCAAAAAATACAGTGGTATTCCTCATCTTGATGTTAAAGTAGCTTCTCCAGAATCAACTAAAGAGAAATATTTTGTCCCCAAATGTAAGCTGAATTCATATCAGTTTTGTTTTAACTAAATAGATATATTTCAAGTTGTTCTAGTGTTTATGACACAACGGTTTACTTTGATGACTATTTTGCGATATGAATCCATCAATACTGCATTCTAAACGTTCTTTAAATATCGAGATTCTGGTTTGCGGTCATACTAAATGTGCAACAGTGCCGTTACAAAGATATTACACTATTATATTTCTCCCGAAAGTATGCAAAGTCCTATGTTGTTTTAAAACTTCATTAAGTCTTTATTATTTCTCCTTGGGTTAATTTAAATTTTTATACGATAGTCAAGTAAAATTTATATTGTAATATAAATGTAATATAATTAATAACAAAAACAATAGTTTTTTAAAAATAGTTAGTTATTATATTTTATAAAAAAGTCTTAATAAGAATGTAAATACTTGTTAGAAAAAAAACTACTGTAAATATCAGTTCAAATATAACAAATATTCTAAAACTATGTAAAAACTCTATATATTTCAATATATATTTTTTAATAAACTTCACTATATATACTATATAACAAAAAAAATCTCTTTCTTAAATAGACAACAAAAAAAATTTAAACGACATTTTATATGATTGTATTTATGTATTGATTATACAAAAACAAAGTGAATTTTTTTTTTTTTTTGGAAATGGACTTTATTCCTTTTTAAGTACATATTTTTAAAAATTGTGAATTACGTTATTAGAATTAATTTATATTTTTAGCAATTTAATTAAAATGAAAACTTTTTTAAGAGTTAAATAAATAAATATATTGTTTTCAACACAATTAAAATCAATTTGTATTGTAAATGAGTAACTGGCATCTTAATTAAGAAAATATTTATTTTCTTTAATAGGCAACAATATATATTTTAATTATACATAAATACAACAACAAATAATTAAACACGATAAAAAATATTATATGTATATACAAAATATATTAAATAAACATCCAATTATATTCTTAAGTATTATATATAAATATTTAAATAAAAACAAAAATAACAACAATTTTTAATGGTTAATATATTAAAATTTATAACAAAAAAAGCAACTACAAAAACAACAGCAAGAACAAAAGAAAACATAATATTAAATTAAATTGATAAAATGAAAACAAGTATAGAAGACTGTTAAAACAGATAGACCGAACGACAGACAGCTTGACAGCGATATATTCATTCATTCATTCATTTGGACAGCTGGACAAGCAAACGTTTACGTTACGCTACAAAACACAATTCATGTTGGCATTAAATATTTATTAAATAAATAAAAAAAACAACAAACCAATAATAAAACACAACAAATTATTAATTGTAATAAAAATTTAACATAAAACAAAAATAATACCAAAAAAAAAAACAATTGAAATATGAAACAAAGGAAAATAAATAAAAGCAACCAAATTATAAATAAATATATTCTGTGTTTTTCATTTGACAAAAAACTATAAATGTGTTAAAATATGTTTACAAATAAATATTAAATATTATGTAGTGTAATTACATGTTTAACATTTTAAATAAAAACAACAATTAACACATTAGCACTATTCACAATCGTGTGCAAATGGTCTTGTATCGTCGCCTTTGCAAAATGTTATAGTTTATTAAAACACTACACCAACCAAATATACAGCATGGCACTTGCTACATTTTTGTTAATTTTTGTTAATGGGCCATTATTAAAACCAATAGTATATTTTTTACTCGACGTATGCAACACTGAATTGCAAACCGACAGCTGATTCTCAGTAAACCAATTATAAATAAGTTGCGATCAAAGAGATAATTCACAAAAGTTAGAAAATATGTTGAATTGCATAAATTTAAAATCTTAAATATACCCGCAGAGAAAAACAATGGTTGAAGTATGCTTAAAAAACATGTTATTGTCCCTGCAATGGCAGCAAACAAACTTTTGAAGTTTTTAAAAAAATGTTTTTTACGATTGATAATATTTTGTTTCTATTTAACAATATTAAACACTGTATTGTTAAATAGAAACAAAATATTATCATCCGTAAAAAACATTTTTTTTTAAACAACAAAAGTTTGTTTGCTGCCATTGCAGGGACCATACTATTTTTTTTAAGCATACTTCAACCATTGTTTTCCCCTTGAAACTTCAAATATGTCTGAATCTAACAATATAATGTTTTAATAAAATAAAGCTACAACTATACACTTAAACAAATTATGGTTATCTTCACTATATTATCACGGAAACCACATTATGGTTAAATTCATCTATCCAAAGCTATAACAATATTAAGGTTGCCTCCAACCAATGATTAATATTAAATAAAAATAATATGTTCGAAATTTTAACTTTAAAATAATATGTTTAAAAAGCAACAGCATTCTGGTCGTTTGCATTTCGTAATAGTTGCTTGGTTTGCTTTTAATTCTCATTCATTTTATTTTAATTATTGATTAAAATACATAAATTTACGTAGTATAAACTAGTAGAACAGAAAAAATGTTAATGAAATTCGGTACAGGCTGGAATATGAATCAATGTGGATTTTTTTATAAAAGTGAAGCATAACCACAGAGTATACAGAGGCGTCACGAGACAGAAAATATTGTGTTTTTTCTGTCTTTTTCTTCGAAAGCTCCCTTTTTGCGTTTTTTGTTTTGATTATGCAATTTGTGTAGATAGTAGCGGCCTGTTTTTACGCATTGTCACTTCACTAACAAAAAACGTTTTCTTTCTCTTTCTTCGAAAGCTGCCCTCGCAAATGATTTAGGCATTTTTCATACGTCACTTTTTTCATCTCTGTATACTTTGTGAGCAAAACACCTATCAGGAATAAAAAATTAAATAAAATTATAATTTGACACTTAACAAACAAAGTGAAAAAAGTTATAAAATGAAAAATCACAATATGATTAACATGAGACATATTATTGTTAATTCTGACCATAATTTGGTTACTAATGTCCAAATTCTGGGAAATGTTGACCTTATTATGGTTAATGTTGACCATATTATGGTTAATTTTGACCATAATACGGTTATTTTTCACCGTTATTATGGTTAAAATTTACCAAAATATGGATAATTTTGACCATATTATGGTTGATTTCCATAAAAAAATTTGGCTTTTAAACATACTATGGTCATATTAAAACATAATATGGTAACCTGCAAACAATAACATTGTTAAAATCTAACCAAAGTATGTTGTTCTTAGAATATGGTTACCTAGAACCATATTTTTTTCTACGTGTACAAGATAGTGAATAGGGCAAAATTAGTTTGTGTTCTAAGAGTAAATTGGCTTGACAACAGTTTCTATCAGTGCTTTTTGTCTTATATTTCCAAAGTAGATATGGATGCAAAGTTAAAAGTTTCTCTCGGAGGTCGAGAGATTCGACTAATTTTGCTCAATTGCATAACTTTGCTTAACCCTGCGGCCACACGATCAAGTTGTTCTTGATACTCTTTAACATATACTGCTTGTCAAAATCTACAAAAATTAAAAGCTGTGACGTAGGCTGCACTCAATTTGTAAGCAATTTACTTTCAAGATGTCGTAAAAAAAAACAATTTATAAAGACTAACATGTAATCAGCTGTTAAATTGATAGTAAAATTGCCAAACAAATGGAGAGGTGAAATTGAAAGCAATCTCGTGGTCAATTTAAAAAGTATGATTGTGTTAGTAAAAAAGTGAGAGGGTATTGCAAATTGAACGGAATTGAAAGGCAAAACTTGATCGTGTGGCCACCAAGTAACAGTGTAGTCTTTGTAAAGGGTGACCTTTTTTACAGATCCCGTGAGACTGGTGTCTGACAATTTCGGATAGAAAGACTAAAGCCCAAGTTAGCTGACAGTAACCGTAACGTTGCAAATCAGCTGGGGCTTTACACCGTCACAATGTCTCCAAGCAAGTCAGGTGTACATCGAAAATCAGCTTTCTGAATCAGCTTAAGAAAAGTTTTTTCCTGCACTTCGAACAACATATAGTCCGTATTATTGACTTTCCGAGACCAAAATTGCCATTTCCATCGGCAAATTTAAGTCTTAGTGTCCCTTATTAGATGATAAGCGATCAAATAGACTTCATTCAGCCTGTAATGAGGAGATATTGCAGTTTTAGCAGAACGTGTTTATGAAAGATTGATAAAGAATTCTTGTTTGTATGAAATTAAAGCCATTGATGCCCGGCAACATTAAGGTTCAGCCAAACGGAGCTACGGTAAACACTTCGTGAAAAAAATGCTTTTATTGAAAAGTAATGTTGCCTTTCGCATCTGTCAACTGGCTGGATGTTTCTTTTTCGGGGTTATGTAAAGTCAAAAGTCTTCGTAGGTCATCTTTCACCGATTTACCTTTAAAGCTAACGGTGGAAAATTGGACTTTTCGAATGGATCATCTACAGCGTAGTCGCCACCAATTGAAAAAATAAAATAAAATTTTTTTTTAAATATATGTGAAAAATTATTCTTTCGGGCGACAAAAAAAGAGTCCGAAATCTAGTTCTATTTGAAATTTTTAATAATAAAATTTAAAAAATTGCCTAAAAGAATCACCCTTTATAAGACGAAATAAAACTTTGTAATAAATAAGTGTAGCATACTGCTAGTATGATTCATGATGATCTTTTTTACCAAACATGCAAAACTTTTAAACGAAAACGAAAGAAAAAAAAATTAAAAAAAGCACGCAAAAAAAAAATAATAACACTGTCCAACGCCGTTTATGGAACAGAATAGCAACACTATAATTCAGAAAGGGTATGTTGGGTAGATCATTTTTGTTGAAGAAATTAAAAGCTCAGCGGATCTGATTTTCTTTTTACAGTGGGTCAAAATTTTAACCCACTTTTTTTTTAACTACCACTAAAAAAAAAGTTTGTTCACTATCACTAAACGCAGATTGAGTGCAAAAAGTATGCACTTAATTCAAATAGTGCAAAATTTGAACTTGCACTCAAAAAAAGCTGCATATAAACATATTCTCACTAATCTTTCAAAAATTAGTGATCATGAAATTCTTGAAGACAAATTCGAAAAATAAAAATTTTTAATACTTAATATAAATAGTTACTTTCATTATTATTTTGAGTGAAAACTACAAACAACAACAAAAAAATCCTATATGATAATAATCAAAAAATTATTCATATACATATATAATTATTTTATTCGGATGAAAAAATTTAACAACAACAAATTCTACATGTGTGTGAAGTTAAATTTTAAAATTTATAACCCTAGACACATTCTGTTATGTTAACAGAACAATGTTAACTACTTAACAGACCTAATGTTAATGCTGTAATCATGGATAAGTCCAGATTTCTGGAAAAGGAGTCAACGTGGGCGAAAAAAAATGATTAGGATTTGTGGACAATACTATTCTCCATCGTTTTCCATCCCCAGAATTTTTAACAGAGCGAGTTGGACCGACTTATGGCCAATTTACTCTTTTGAATTCTCTAGGGGATGAACCCAGATTTCTGGAAAAGGAGTCAACGTGGGCGAAAAAAAATTATAAGGATTTGTGGACAATACTATTCTCCATCGTTCTCCATCCCCAGAATTTTTAACACAGCGAGTTGGACCGACTTATGGCCAATTTACTCTTTTGAATTCTCTAGGGGATGAACCCAGATTTCTGGAAAAGGAGTCAACGTGGGCGAAAAAAAATTATAAGGATTTGTGGACAATACTATTCCCCATCGTTCTCCATCCCCAGAATTTTTAACAGAGCGAGTTGGACCGACTTATGGCCAATTTACTCTTTTGAATTCTCTAGGGGATGAACCCAGATTTCTGGAAAAGGAGTCAACGTGGGCGAAAAAAAATGATTAGGATTTGTGGACAATACTATTCTCCATCGTTCTCCGTCCCCAGAATTTTTAACAGAGCGAGTTGGACCGACTTATGGCCAATTTACTCTTTTGAATTCTCTAGGGGATGAACCCAGATTTCTGGAAAAGAAGTCAACGTGGGCGAAAAAAAATTATAAGGATTTGTGGACAATACTATTCTCCATCGTTCTCCATCCCCAGAATTTTTAACAGAGCGAGTTGGACCGTTTTATAGCCAATTTACTCTTTTGAATTCTCTAGGGGATGAACCCAGATTTCTGGAAAAGGAGTCAACGTGGGCGAAAAAAAATTATAAGGATTTGTGGACAATACTATTCTCCATCGTTCTCCATCCCCAGAATTTTTAACAGAGCGAGTTGGACCGACTTATGGCCAATTTACTCTTTTGAATTCTCTAGGGGATGAACCCAGATTTCTGGAAAAGGAGTCAACGTGGGCGAAAAAAAATGATTAGGATTTGTGGACAATACTATTCTCCATCGTTCTCCATCCCCAGAATTTTTAACAGAGCGAGTTGGACCGACTTATGGCCAATTTACTCTTTTGAATTCTCTAGGGGATGAACCCAGATTTCTGGAAAAGGAGTCAACGTGGGCGAAAAAAAATTATAAGGATTTGTGGACAATACTATTCTCCATCGTTCTCCATCCCCAGAATTTTTAACAGAGCGAGTTGGACCGACTTATGGCCAATTTACTCTTTTGAATTCTCTAGGGGATGAACCCAGATTTCTGGAAAAGGAGTCAACGTGGGCGAAAAAAAATTATAAAGATTTGTGGACAATACTATTCTCCATCGTTCTCCATCCCCAGAATTTTTAACAGAGCGAGTTGGACCGACTTATGGCCAATTTACTCTTTTGAATTCTCTAGGGGATGAACCCAGATTTCTGGAAAAGGAGTCAACGTGGGCGAAAAAAAATTATAAGGATTTGTGGACAATACTATTCTCCATCGTTCTCCATCCCCAGAATTTTTAACAGAGCGAGTTGGACCGACTTATGGCCAATTTACTCTTTTGAATTCTCTAGGGGATGAACCCACATTTCTGGAAAAGGAGTCAACGTGGGCGAAAAAAATGATTAGAGAATTCAAAAGAGTAAATTGGCCATAAGTCGGTCCAACTCGCTCTGTTAAAAATTCTGGGGATGGAGAACGATGGAGAATAGTATTGTCCACAAATCCTTATAATTTTTTTTCGCCCACGTTGACTCCTTTTCCAGAAATCTGGGTTCATCCCCTAGAGAATTCAAAAGAGTAAATTGGCCATAAGTCGGTCCAACTCGCTCTGTTAAAAATTCTGGGGATGGAGAACGATGGAGAATAGTATTGTCCACAAATCCTTATAGTTTTTTTTCGCCCACGTTGACTCCTTTTCCAGAAATCTGGGTTCATCCCCTAGAGAATTCAAAAGAGTAAATTGGCCATAAGTCGGTCCAACTCGCTCTGTTAAAAATTCTGGGGATGGAGAACGATGGAGAATAGTATTGTCCACAAATCCTTATAATTTTTTTTCGCCCACGTTGACTCCTTTTCCAGAAATCTGGGTTCATCCCCTAGAGAATTCAAAAGAGTAAATTGGCCATAAGTCGGTCCAACTCGCTCTGTTAAAAATTCTGGGGATGGAAAACGATGGAGAATAGTATTGTCCACAAATCCTAATCATTTTTTTTCGCCCACGTTGACTCCTTTTCCAGAAATCTGGACTTATCCATGATTACAGCATTAACATTAGGTCTGTTAAGTAGTTAACATTGTTCTGTTAACATAACAGAATGTGTCTAGGGTTATAAATTTTAAAATTTAACTTCACACACATAATTCTACTAATCTAAGGTTTTAAGTTGATATCGAAAAAAAAGATAAAAAAAATTTGATTCTCCATACAATAAAATATTTTTTGTAGAATCTTTACTCAATTCTCTTTAAAACTGCATTTGTGTCCATGCAATGAAACATTGTTTCGCGGTATTTAAGTATTGTGTATACCTTGTTTTTTTCTCTTTCTTCCTTTCAATAACAAACTCAACAAAATGTTTGCAGAAGAGACAATAAACTTTCCTTTCGTCTTTCCCCTTTCACCATCAAACTCAAATGTTTTGAATCATATGTTTAATAATCTGGACGAGGACTTGAAAAAAGTTAAGCAAATATTTTTAAAATATAATACGCCTTTGCCGTCCTCTGCTCCAGTAGAGCGCTTATTTTCTTTAAGCGGAATGGTAGACGCTCCTGGAAGAACTAAATTAAGTGATAATAATTTTGTTCTTGTTACTTAAAGCAAACATATATTCATATCTATTTTTATATTGTCCTCTATTGTTTTGAATTACTGTTCTTTTTTTTTTTTGTTTTTTTTTATGAAGTTTAGTCTTAAGTTTTGAATTAGTGCACAAAAAATAAACTTAAGTAAATTTTAACTTGAAATTGAATGCAAAAATTTAAGTTGCAGTCAAATGAGTGAAAAACAAAAAAGTTACAATAAACTGATGATTGCTTTTATTTAAATCAAACTAATTTTTTTTGAGTGCAACATTTTTTAACTATCACTCATGCTTATTGAGGCTGCAAATTTTGAACTCATCACTCAACATCAACAAAATTATTGCAATAATTTTGCACTATCACTAAGTGTGAGTTGAAACTGCAAAATGAGTGCACTACCCCCATCTATGATTTTTGTGAACAGGCACAACACTCTTTCTCCTCTCTTTATTGGTCAATTTGACCCTTTTATTGAGAAAAAATACGTTAAACAAGGACATTTAAGGATAAAAAAATTTTACGAAATTTTTTTGCCGTAAAAGTACAGCTGGTTACCAAACGCACAACAACAAAAATTGTGGTCAATCAGAACATGAACATCAACACGTATTCGCCACATACAAGAACATGAACAAATTAATACCGTTGCTCTGCCGGCTTTATGGTCATGTCATATTCTAATCGAAAGCGCATGGACACGTGGGGTAAGATAACTGAACAACATGAAAAGATTAAATGGCAACATCTCTTCGTCAGCAGAATAAACCATTGCTTAAAAAAGAAAAAACAAATGGAAAACATTATTATTTGATGATTTTGTTTTTTTTTGTTCTGTATTTTTTTAATATTTTTTTGCTAACTTATCGTCTAAATAAATAACTTTAATATTTAAACCGTTGCTTTCAATTCAAACATTTCCTTACTTATACCTTATGATATCAATATCATCATTTCGGTAACAGTTTTGTCATTCCAGGAACGATTGATCATGTACGGGAACATTAATATTTTTTAATAAAAACGCATAAATTGAGCTTTTTTTTTAGAAAATACATAGTTTATTTTATAACACAACTTTTATTCTGTTCATGTAACGTTAATTCGATCATAAGAGTTTTGAATATTTTGATTTTTCTAAAATTGTATGCACGATTATAGCAACTTCTTTAATTTTTTGGGGTATTTTGCTTGAAATGGATTTTGTATTTATTGTTTTTACTAATGTTTATATAATATAGATTCATAATAACCCTACACTCAAAATATTATGTAGTTTAATTCAAACGAAAAATCATTTTAAACAAATTAAAATTCATTTAAAAAACGGATCATTTACATTTCATTTAAAACAAATGATTTTTACATTCATTTTTAAATTTTTTATTAATTAAACATCAAAATTGAATGGTTTTTACTTTAAAAAAAATACATTTCAACCGACAAAAATCAAACTACATAAAAAAATAAAAACGAAAAAACATTATTTTTTGGTAGTTTGTTTTTTGAATAACAAACATAAATGTTAAAAAATAAAATTATTCGTAAAATAACTATATTTTTATTCAAATTTAACAGTACGGAAAACGAATTTAATAACCCACAATCAGTTACTGTAATAATTTTATAAGTGTAGAAAAACGTTGCCGAAATTATGGTTTTCTGAAAGATATTCACTAAAAAGCAGTTTTATAAAAAAAGAATTGTGTGCGCTGCTCTGTCAAAGTTTATTAATAAACAAATTTTGCAAAAGTATAAACTAATAAAATCTACATAAAATCAATCTTAAAATTTACAACCTTGGTGATTTTGAGCCATGTATGGTATATACATTAGGGTGAACGTTAAAATAAAAAGTTGAATTTCTTTAGGTCTCACATGCCAAATTGGTGGGTATTGATAAAAAAACTATATAAAAGAATTTTAGGACGATCGGCGAAGACTAAGCCGTCCCTTACGTCTACCAAAGTTTGAGAAAAATTATATTTTTACATGAAATATGACTTTTATGTTTCATAGCTTAGAAAATATTAACTTTTTATAATAGTTTTTAACTTCCTTAATATCTTATTAAATAAAATAAACTAAAAAATATCGAATAAGCCAATAATAAAAATTAAATTTTTAATTTTTAAAGAAACGCATTTTCTATGAATCACTAACTCTAATTTTGTTGAAAAACATTTTAATTATTTATTTAAAAAAAAACAGACCAGCCGGGCACTCAAAAAAAGCTTTAACCTATACGCTGAATCCAGTGGTGGTAACCGTTTTTTTATGTTAGCTTTTATTTTCGAGATATACCGTTATTTCGAAAATAGAGGAGGCTGCACAACATATATTCGTGTTACTCAAAAACGGTTTAGTTTATCGAATAAACTAAGAAAATTCGGCAATAAAATACGTGTGTGAAGATAAATATGAAAAGTTAAATATGTTTTTAAAAAATATCGCATGCGATAAAAAATATTTTAAAAAAATATCGCATGCGTATTATAAAGAAAATACTACTATTTATACGAAATTTTACAGTTTTTATGAAAAATTAATAATTTTTATTTAATATTTAAAACTATTTAGATATTTAGTTAGTCTTTTTATATTAAAATTTATGATTTTTGAAAAAATACGACTTAGAGTGAAATTCTCATGAAAGTGCTGTGTGAGGGATATGGCCACTGTGTCCAAACAATTCGATCTCAATTTGGAAAAAGTGCTTATAGGTTATTGTACCCCTGTCCATAGTCTTCATTTTCCATTAGGTTTGATTCCCTGAGATCGAAGGGTTTGGACACAGTGGCCATATCCCTCACACAGCACTTTCATGAGAATTTCACTCTAAGTCAAATTTTCAAAAATGTATAAAAATTTTCACAAATACAATTTGGATAAAGTGCTTATAGGTTACTGTAGCCCTGTCCATAGTCTTCATTTTCCATTAGGTTTGATTCCCTGAGATCAAAGGGTTTGCACATAGTGGCCATATCCCTCACACAGCACTTTCAAGAGAATTTCACTCTAAGTCAAATTTTCAAAAATGTATAAAAATTTTCACAAATACAATTTGGATAAAGTGCTTATAGGTTATTGTAGCCCTGTCCACAGTCTTCATTTTCCATTAGGTTTGATTCCCTGAGATCGAAGGGTTTGGACACAGTGGCCATATCCCTCACACAGCACTTTCAAGAGAATTTTACTCTAAGTCAAATTTTCAAAAATGTATAAAAATTTTCACAAATACAATTTGGATAAAGTGCTTATAGGTTATTGTAGCCCTTTCCACAGTCTTCATTTTCCATTGGTTTGATTCCCTGAGATCGAAGGGTTTGGACACAGTGGCCATATCCCTCACACAGCACTTTCAAGAGAATTTCACTCTAAGTCAAATTTTCAAAAATGTATAAAAATTTTCACAAATACAATTTGGATAAAGTGCTTATAGGTTATTGTAGCCCTGCCCACAGTCTTCATTTTCCATTGGTTTGATTCCCTGAGAGCGAAGGGTTTGGACACAGTGGCCATATCCCTCACACAGCACTTTCATGAGAATTTCACTCTAAGTCAAATTTTCAAATATGTATAAAAATTTTCACAAATACAATTTTGATAAAGTGCTTATAGTTTATTGTAGCCCTGTCAACAGTCTTCATTTTCCATTGGTTTGATTCCCTGAGATCGAAGGGTTTGGACACAGTGGCCATATCCCTCACACAGCACTTTCAAGAGAATTTCACTCTAAGTCAAATTTTCAAAAATGTATAAAAATTTTCACAAATACAATTTGGATAAAGTGCTTAAAGGTTATTATAGCCCTGTCCATAGTCTTCATTTTCCATTAGGTTTGATTCCCTGAGATCGAAGGGTTTGGACACAGTGGCCATATCCCTCACACAGCACTTTCAAGAGAATTTCACTCTAAGTCAAATTTTCAAAAATGTATTAAAATTTTCACAAATACAATTTGGATAAAGTGCTTATAGGTTATTGTAGCCCTGTCCATAGTCTTCATTTTCCATTAGGTTTGATTTCCTGAGATCGAAGGGTTTGGACACAGTGGCCATATCCCTCACACAGCACTTTCAAGAGAATTTCACTCTAAGTCAAATTTTCAAAACTGTATAAAAATTTTCACAAATACAATTTGGATAAAGTGCTTATAGGTTATTGTAGCCCTGTCCATAGTCTTCATTTTCCATTAGGTTTGATTCCTTGAGATCGAAGGGTTTGGACACAGTGGCCATATCCCTCACACAGCACTTTCAAGAGAATTTCACTCTAAGTCAAATTTTCAAAAATGTATAAAAATTTTCACAAATACAATTGGGATAAAGTGCTTATAGATTATTGTAGCCCTGTCCATAGTCTTCATTTTCCATTAGGTTTGGTTCCCTGAGATCGAAGGGTTTGGACACAGTGGCCATATCCCTCACACAGCACTTTCAAGAGAATTTCACTCTAAGTCAAATTTTCAAAAATGTATAAAAATTTTCACAAATACAATTGGGATAAAGTGCTTATAGATTATTGTAGCCCTGTCCATAGTCTTCATTTTCCATTAGGTTTGGTTCCCTGAGATCGAAGGGTTTGGACACAGTAGCCATATCCCTCACACAGCACTTTCATGAGAATTTCACTCTAAGTCAAATTTTCAAAAATGTATAAAAATTTTCACAAATACAATTTGGATAAAGTGCTTTTAGGTTATTGTAGCCCTGTCCATAGTCTTCATTTTCCATTAGGTTTGATTCCTTGAGATCGAAGGGTTTGGACACAGTGGCCATATCCCTCACACAGCACTTTCAAGAGAATTTCACTCTAAGTCAAATTTTCAAAAATGTATAAAAATTTTCACAAATACAATTGGGATAAAGTGCTTATAGATTATTGTAGCCCTGTCCATAGTCTTCATTTTCCATTAGGTTTGGTTCCCTGAGATCGAAGGGTTTGGACACAGTGGCCATATCCCTCACACAGCACTTTCAAGAGAATTTCACTCTAAGTCAAATTTTCAAAAATGTATAAAAATTTTCACAAATACAATTTGGATAAAGTGCTTATGGGTAATTGTAGCCCTGTCCACAGTCTTCATTTTCCATTGGTTTGATTCCCTGAGATCGAAGGGTTTGGACACAGTGGCCATATCCCTCACACAGCACTTTCATGAGAATTTCACTCTAAGTCAAATTTTCAAAAATGTATAAAAATTTTTACAAATACAATTTGGATAAAGTGCTTATAGGTTATTGTAGCCCTGTTCATAGTCTTCATTTTCCATTAGGTTTGATTCCCTGAGATCGAAGGGTTTGCACATAGTGGCCATATCCCTCACACAGCACTTTCAAGAGAATTTCACTCTAAGTCAAATTTTCAAAAATGTATAAAAATTTTCACAAATACAATTTGGATAAAGTGCTTATAGGTAATTGTAGCCCTGTCCACAGTCTTCATTTTCCATTGGTTTGATTCCCTGAGATCGAAGGGTTTGGACACAGTGGCCATATCCCTCACACAGCACTTTCATGTGAATTTCACTCTAAGTCGTATTTTTCCAAAAATCATAAATTTTAATATAAAAAGACTAACTAAATATCTAAATAGTTTTAAATATTAAATAAAAATTATTAATTTTTCATAAAAACTGTAAAATTTCGTATAAATAGTCGTATTTTCTTTATAATACGCATGCGATATTTTTTAAAAATATTTTTTATCGCATGCGATATTTTTTAAAAACATATTTAACTTTTCATATTTATCTTCACACACGTCAATAAAATTACCTTTAAAAAAGCTCGAAGGTTTTTCTTATATGCGCAGTCATTTTAAAAACTTAATTTTTTTAGCAGAAAAAAATAAAAATATTTTTTTTAGCAAAATTTTTGTTCATTAAAAATCATAAAAAATTGGAAGATGCAGCTGTGCTTATAATTTTTTTTAAATATATAAAAATTGAATTTGCAAACAAAAAACGGGTCAAGTGATTAAAATCTGTTCACAAAAATTTATATTAACTTTAAGAATTTCATAAAACGCAATATTTGTATGGAAGCCTTCCTAAAAATGGCCAGTATGTTTTAGGAAAATGTTAAAAACAAAAAAACTAATTGAGGTTGGTCATTCTTTTTCCCCCCTTGCGCCGACTCCTTGACAGTTATGTTTCTTTTTCTTCAATATATTCCTAGTATGTATTGAAAATTTTGTATGGGAGCCCCCTTATGGAGTAGAGATAGCGGGTAGGTATGTTAAAAATCATGGGGATAAAAAATAAAGGGGGATCGGTCGTACATTTGACTCATCTAGGGGTATCCTAGGCGCCAAATTTAATATTTTCATTAAGCCGGCGTATTTGTTTAGGCGCCCTCTAAGGGCTATGGCAAGTATGTTTTAAGAAAATGTTAAGCATTACAAAACTAATGAAGGTCCGTCACACGTTTTATGTCTCTAGGGGCGATCCCTTGGCAGTTATGGGCCTTTTTATTCAATATATTTGTAGTCTGTATTGACAAAATTCAGTGTACTTCTTTCTGCCTCTAGTTGCCAAATTTTTATAAGTAAAGGCCCAACCAGAATGTGCGTAAACAAACGTAAGCTACTTTCGAAAATAAATAAAAAGCTTCTCAAATGCATTTAAAAACAAAATAAAAAAAACATTTGCACTTTGCTTTAGCAAATTACAGTTTCATTAAACTTAACAAAAAGTTTCCTTAACTTCAATATGGTTTGACACATATGCAAAAAAAATTTCCGTTCTAAAAAAAATTGTAAAGCATTGTTAAGTCATCTTTCGAGATTTGGAGGGTCTAATTGGCTATTTTCTTCAACAACTGAATAATAAAGATAACTCTGCGCATAGCCCAATTACGGAAAAGTCATAGAACAACTATTGTTTAAAAGGCCCCAACAATAAAAATTTTCTTTTTCGGCAAAAGACGATTTTGATATTCACAAGGTGTGCTATCATGTTATATTGTCACAATGTTCTTACATTTTACAATGGTTTAAGAATACTGTTGTTGCTTTGTAAACAAAAAGTGTCTTAAATAAATAGAACTTTGCTTGCTATGTTTATTGTGCTGTCGTAATTACTCCGAAGAGATCTGCTCTGAATGGTTGAGCCGAGCCGCAATAGTTTTTGTAGCCGTTGCCGTTAATGGTATAGTTTAACCGCCAAATATCCGATTTTGACCTGCGGCTAGCAGTTTTTGCTACAAATCACTTGCGGCGGCAAACTAGATCGGCTTAAGACTCTGCTATTTGGTAAACAAACAAAATAAAATTTATTTCTGATTTGCGTCTGAAAAATGGATAATAGTCAGGTAGGATCTAATTTAATTTATTAATTAATGGATAAAAATTTATAAATATTTTTATTTTTGGTAAATATTTATTTTGTATTTGTTTTAAGTCAGCTGATTTAAATTCAAAATAGCACACTGTATTATGAGGGGTTGTTCACAACAGTCGTATTTTTTCATGTTATTATTGTAAGACATACATATGACTTTATGACACTTTGTGAATATCCCAATAGTAACTTACCTTTCATAATTGTGTCCTACACAATTTCACTGTATGTAACTTTAAAGCACATTTCAACAATTTAATTTTCTTTTACACATTTTTATTTGAAAACAGGCCATATTTTGTGGCAATGCAAATGCCATCTTTACAAATTAACTTTTAATTTTTACAACAAAATATATAGGTATAAATTACTTTAATTTTCACTTAACCAAAAAGCAATTTGATTTTATTTGCACACACACACTATGTTTAGCACTTTTTGCTTCAGCCCTCTGCTAACTACTTTAACGGCGCGACTCTCTTAACAAAAGAAGCAACAGGCCAACAGAGACTGCGCTGCTTAGTAACTCTGCATTTGTACAAAGAAAAGTTCTAATAAATTTTTCATCATAAAAAAACTAATGGTTAACTAAAATTTTTTCGTTTATTGATAGAATTACAATTAAATTACATTTATTTAAAAATATAATTAATTTTTAAACACTTTTTCACATAAATAAATGTAATTTTTTGAGAGCATCTACTAAAACGTGCACGCACTTCAAAACTTTATAAAAACTAAAAAGAAAAAAGGGGATAAGAAGAAATTGTTCTTGCAATAAGAATTAAGGGGAGAGTGTGGAGAGTAAAGAATATGCCATTTAAACAACAACATTATAGGTATCTATTTTTTTTGCTTGCTGTTATTGTGTTTATCAATTATGTTTAGCGCATCATGAATATTTAACCAAACATAAAAATGATAAAATTGTTTTAATGCAAGAAGTGGTGGGAAGGCGAATTGAATTATTTTGCAATTACAACGACGAAAGCAACATTAATAAGTAAATTTGTAGTGCTGGGTTGTTGTAAATCAACTGATTTTTTCGGAGTTAAAATGATGTTCAATGAAATTTTCTTTTTTAACAGCGATGGCTAATACCAATTGGTATACCTACAACAAAATTACAATTATTAAAGTATGTAATGGAAATTTAGTAAGGAATTTAATTCAAAAAGATTTAATAATGAATTTAAATGTGCTAATTGGTAGGTAGTAGGTAGTAGACAGAAAAATAATATTATGATGAAAATTTAAAAAAAGACACCTTTTTTATTACAATAACGATTTATACCAGAAAAACAGCATTAAGTCTTTTGTCCATAAACAAACAAGATAAACTTTGAAAACTTTTTTACACACTATATGGCGATTTCCCGCCAAACGTGGCGATTTTAAACCGTGTTTGGCGATTTTCCATATGGCGACTGGCGACTATTTTCTCTTTTTTTGCGATTTTTTTATTTAACTGGCTGTTTTTTACATGGCTATTTTTCCTATTTATATTATTTCAGCGATTTTTTTGACAGTTTGTCATTTTTTGTTATCGTTACTAATTTAAAAGAAAATATGGGAACTTTTTTCACATGATTTTTGTTTTGTTATCATTTTAATTGAATTTATATTTAGTCACTATTCAATTCTAATAGCTATCGTATAGACTTGTGTACTAAATTTTAGTTTTTTTGGACGATTATAACAACCATAATAATTAGCAATTTTTCGAATTTCCGCTTTCAAAGACTCACAATTTAAGCAATCGAATTTTTCATTGTAATTGAACTCTAATTTTAATAAATTGCATACTTTCTTAAAAATTATCCTGCCCTTAGAAGGAAAACCCTATTGAACAGAAATTGAAACGAAAAATACCCTATACTTAACGAAATAATTAAATAGGTTGGTATAAATTTACACGCATACAATTGCCTTTTTACACATTATTTTATTTTATTTTTTTTTCTATTCGTCTTCATGTATTTTATTCATCTATTTTATAATAAATTATTATGTCGATAAACACATATCGCACACTAAATTGTAAACTGGCACAACTAGGGTGTTCAATTAATCGAGTTTTATTTTTGTTCGATTAAACGATTAATCGATATTCGGCACTTTTAACTCATTCGATAAAACGAATAAAATTTTAAAATTAATCGATTAATCGAATAATTCTAAATCCAGAAATTTAATAAATTACGAGATTTTTTTTTCGATGATTTTTAAAAAAAAGAGCACTCGAGTAAATAAACATTATTTTTTTAATAAAATTTGTCAATGTAGCTCCAAATTGTAGCTTTACTTTCGGGCACTTAGATTTTAAAATAATCAATACAATTTTTTTTTTAAACTTTTCACGGTCATTTTATAATCTGCTATGCTTCGGCAAATAATTTTCTCTAGAGAATCGATCGAAGTATCTTGTTTTAAATATTCCTTTAAGCCATACTCATTCTTAAAAGAGAAACACATGAACTATTTAATTAAAAAAAGGGCGGGTTCTTGAAATTGAAATGAAGTGGATTTAAAATCGAGCATATTTAAAAAATGAGCCTATAGTGAAAGTTCAGAAAAATATTCCATTTTATCTACTTTATTCTTTAAGTATCTGCTATTTATGCAAGAACAACACTTAAAACCGCGAAAAACTACGGTCATGTTGTAAATAGTAATTGAATTTAAATTATCGTTCGATTTAAATTTTACTATATTTCGATTTCTAGAACATACCAGATAAACTAATGTAAATCATTGAGTTAACATACCTTTGCCGTTCTTTCTTTTGTGAAATGAATAATTAAATTGGGTTGAAAAAATTTAACAAAAATATAAGCTAAATAACTCAATAATCATGACGTTTTTTTTATTCCAACGGAACATACATACATTTGGTTTGTTTACTCGACTTAAAATTTTAAAAAATTACACATTTAACAGAAATACTATATATTATTATTATTCGCTTAATCGGTATAAATTCTTCGATGAATCCTTTAATCGAAATTAGCAATTTAAAATTATTCAAATAATTAATCGTCTAATATGTTCGATTAATCGAACAAGAATTAATCGACGATCCTAGGCACAACTCAAAATGTATCAAATTTATTAACCCTCTAATGCTTAATGCTAGGAACACAACTGGGACGAACGACGAATTTTTGGCCGCGAATATTCGTCGACAAAAATAAAACATATTTGTGTATATGAAAATACACACAATAAAGGCGTCGGCCGAATATCGTCACACGCGGCGACTTTGCAATAGATTTATGTATATTTTATACGCCGGCGAACGACGAACAAATCAGTACCAGGTGACCATGTTGGATTTTAGTTTTCAAGTATTTTAGTATATAAAGTTACTTTTTTACTTTAATAATTGTTTTTTATTATTTTATCGCATTTAAAATAAATATACAAAGTAGATAACTATAAGAATAGTTTTTAATTGTGTTTTTATTAATGTTTGTGTTTTTTAAGTAAATTTGTTTTCATATGGTCACACTTTTTCTCTCTCATTACACAAACAGCAACAACTTTCTCAATTAGTTATTCGTCGTTATTGTGTTTCATACGACGAATTTACTCAGCGAATTTTTACAAAAAAAAATCGTCATGTAGGGCGAAATTCGTCGTTCGTCCCATTGTGTTCCTAGCATAAGACCTTTACTTTACAGTTTGACCCCTTACAGGTCAGCGACCGTCATAAAAGTTTTATTTTTGACAACATTTCATAAATAAATAATTCTAGATGTAAATCAAAGCATATTTTTTCAAAACCTTTTCATTCTTTGGCAACACTTTTACGAGTTTAGCAAAAAGTACATTGCCATCTTGAATTTGAACGAAAACGGTTATTTTTTTATTCTTTGTGAAAAAAGTTCTTATTGTGCATCGAAAAAATAATATTTCAAAGCTTTAGATCGAGCCAAAAAAATTACTGGTGCGTATCTAAACGTCCAATTGAAATGTTTATTAAGTTTTCATTTTCAAAAATATAATCGCTGCTGGATATGGATGTTTTTACTGAGCCCGTCTGGAGGCGGGCTTGGGCATTTGCATAGAAAATGCCGGGAAGATCATTAATATTGTGAATAGAAAAAATAATATTTAAAAGACTTAGATCGTGCCGAAAAAATCACTGGTGTGTATCTAAACGTTTAATTGAAATAAATATTAAGTTTTTATTATAAAAAAATAATAGCTGCTGAGTATGGATGTTTCTTCTGAACCCGTCTGGTGGCGGACTGGGGAATTACACAGAAAATGCCGGGATGTTAATGAAAAACGTATCTTAAAATTTTACAATAATTCCCAACTCCGCCTCAATGCGGACTTTACAGTTTGACCCCTTACAGGTCAGCGAGTACTCAAAGGAAAAAAGTTGAAGTCAGATTCATGTTTTTCACCCTAAAATTATCTAAGAATGATTTTTTTAAGGCAAACAAAAAATGTGGCATTATATAAAATTGTAACGTTATTGACTGACTCACAGACTGATTCATCATCGCACAGCCTAAACGCCTGAAGCTAAACACCTGAAATTTGGACCAGAGATTGGTCACTCCCCAAATCGATCCACTACGACGAGATTTTTGGAAATTCTAATGTTTAGGGGGTAAAAACGGGAAAATTCGGTGACTTTATATCTCCAAAACTAAAAAAGATACAAAAACAAATTTAAAACCTATCGTTGTTTTAAGAAAAATAAGCGGACAGGTGTCTGGTACTTTTTTTAGTACCAAAAAGGGGAAATTTTATATTTTACTTAACTTTTTGGTTCTAGAACTGGTATTTTTTCAATTATCGTTTATGTTGGACCTAAAAACATAAGATTCAACATGCAATGTCCTAAGTGGATAAGAATCTATGTCAGAACTTTTTGGTACTTTTTTGTTCTTTTACTGGTACTTTTTGAATTTCCGTTAGTATTGGACATGGAAACATAAAATTAAATAAAGAATCTATAAGAGTGTACTTTTTGGTACTTTGTTGTTCATTAACTAGTACTTTTTTATGTCTCTAGGGGCGATCCCTTGCCAGTTATGGGCCTTTTTGTTCAATATATTTCTAGTCTGTATTGACAAAATTCAGTGTACTTATTTCTGCCTCTAGTTGCCAAATTTTTATAAGTAAAGGCCCAACCAGAATGTTCGTAAAAAAACTTAAACTACTTTCGAAAATAAACAAAAACCTTTCAAATGCATCTAAAAACAAAATAAAAAAACAAAACAAAAAAATTAACAAAAATTTTCCTTAACTTCAATATGGTTTGACACATATGAAAAATGTGAAAAAATAAAAAAATAGCCGTTCTAAAAAAAAGTTGTAAAGCATTGTTTAGTCATCTTTCGAGATTTGGAGGGTCTAATTGGCGATTTTCTTCAACAACTGAATAATAAAGATAACTCTGTGCATAGCCCAATTATGGAAAAGTAATAGAACAACTATTGCTTAAAAGGCCTGAACAATAAAAATGTTCTTTTTCGGAAAAAGACTATTTTGATATAAATATTAATACATACATATAAGGGGTATTCACAAGTGTGCTATCATGTTATATTGTCATAATGTTCTAACATTTTACAGTGGTTTAAAAATTCTGTTGTTGCTTTGTAAACAAAAAGTGTCTTAAATAAATAGAATTTTGCTTGCTTTGTTTATTGTGCTGTCGTAATTACTCCGAAGAGACCTGCTCTGAATGGTTGAGCCGAGCCGCAATAGTTTTTGTAGCCGTTGCAGTTGATGGTATAGTTTAACCGCCAAATATCCGAATTTGACCGGCGGCTAGCATTTTTTGCAACAAATCACTTGCGGCGTCAAACTAGGTCGGCTTAGGACTCTGCTATTTGGTAAACAAACAAATTAAAATTTATTTCTGATTTGCGTCTGAAAAATGGATAATAAATAGTCAGGTAGGATCTAATTAAATTTTTTCATGGATTAAAATTAATAAATATTTTTATTTTTGGTATATATTAATTTTGTATATTTGTTTTAAGTCAGCTGATTTGATTCAGAACAGTCGTTTTTCATGTTATTATTTTAAGAAATATGACTTTATGACACTTTGTGAATCCCCCCAATAGTAACTTACCTTTCATAATTGTGTCCTGCACAATTTCACTTTAAAGCACATTTCAACAATTTAATTTTCTTTTACACATTTTTATTTGAAAACAGGCCATATTTTGTGACAATTTGCCATCTTTACAAATTTACTTTTAATTTTTACAACAAAGAAGATATAAATTACTTTCGTTTTCACTTAACTTAAAAAGCAATTTTTTTTATTTGCACGCACACTATGTTTAGCACAAAAAACATTTGTAACTCTCTGCTTCAGCCCTCTGCTAAATACTTTAACGGCGCGACTCTCTTAACAAAAGAAGCAGCAGGCCAACAGAGACTGCGCTGCCTAGTTACTCTGCGCTTGTACAAGAACATTTCTAATACATTTTTCATCATAAAAGAACTATTTATTCACTTATTGTTAGAATTACAATTAAATTACATTTATTTAAAAATATAATTAATTTTTAAACACTTTTTCACATAAATAAATGCAATTTTTTGAGAGCATCTACTAAAACGTCCACGCACTACAAAACTTTTTAAAAACTAAAAAGAAAAAGGGTGATAAGAAGAAATTATTCTTGCAATATGACTGAAGGGGAGAGTCTGGAGAGTAAAGAATATGCCATTTAAACAACATTATATTTATTTTTATACCCTCCACCACAATTAGTTGTGAAGAGGGTATATTAAGTTTGTCATTCCGTGTGAAACTTTTTTATTATTCATCTCAGACCCCATAAAGTATATATATTCTCGGTCCTTGAGTAATTCTAAGTCGATTTATCCATGTCCATCTGTCTGTCCGTCTGTTGAAAACACGATCACTTTCGAACAACTCCAAATAAATGTACAAACTTGGCGCCAAATTGCTTGTTGTTATCCTAAGCAGTTTGGGATTGAAATCCAGCAAAATCGGTTCAGTAGGACCAGAGCTATCAATCAAAATGTGGAACCACCACCTAAAAAAATTGATAATTTTGTTACAAAAAATAACATAAATGCTGGAACAAGGCACGAAATGAGATAAGATTTTGCCAAAATTTGTTTTATTTGACTGGAAATCACGCTGTTAAGTTTCGTGAAGATTCGTCTATAATTTACCCTAAGCCCCATATAAACAGTACTCCCAGAAAACAGTTTAGTACGCCTAAAAACGTAAAAAATAACGCTAGCGTAACAAAATTTGGTAAGTCACAGCTTTACAGGACTATAAATGATACTGTGAAATTTCATGAAGAGCGGTACATAATTTACCCTAAGTCCCATAGAAACCCTACACCCGGAAAATAGTTTAGTACACCTTAAACCATAAACAATAATGCTATCATAACAGAAATTGGTACGTCACAGTTTTAAAGGACTAGAAATGACGCGGTGAAATTTCGTAATGATCGGTCCATAATTTACCCTAGGCCCCATATAAACCCTACTACCGGAAAACAGTTTAGTCGCCTAAAACCATAATTAATAACAAATCGTAACAGTTTAAGATAATAATAACATCATACAGATATTACTCCTTAAACATTCGAACTGTCGGTGGAGGGTATCAAAGATTCGGCACAGCCGAATATAGCACTCTAACTTGTTTTTGCTTGTTTTTATTCCAACGGTTTTGTTATTTCGACTTAAAACTTTAAAAAATTACACATTTAACAGAAATACTATATATTATTATTATTCGCTTAATCGGTATAAATTCTTCGATTAATCCTCCAGTCGAAATTAGCAATTTTAAATTATTCAAACAATTAATCGTCTAAAATTGTTCGATTAATCGAACTAGAATTAATCGACGTCCCTAGGCACAACTCAAATTTGATCAAATTAGTTAATCTATGTATATACATATATAAAATTGTAACGTTACTGACTAACTCACTGACTGATTCATCATCGCACAGCCTAAACGCCTGAAGCTAAACATCTGAAATTTGGACCAGAGATTGGTCACTCCCCAAATCGGTTCACCAAGATGGGATTTTTGGAAATGGAATGTTAAGGGGGTAAAAAAGGGTAAAAACGGGAAAAATCGGTGTCCTTATATCTCCAAAACTAAAAGAGATACAAAAACAAATTAAATACCTATCGTCGTTTTTAGTAAAATAACCGGATAGGTGTCTGGTACTTTTTTGAAATTTGGCCCTATTAGGAAGTAAACGGGTAAAATCTGAATTTTAGTACTTTTTTGACGCGCCACCTATCTTTTGAACAAATACACATAGAAACAAAGTTAATACCACATTCGAAACTCATCAAAAAAATACGAATATAAATTTGGTACTTTTTCAAAATTCGGTCATTTAAGGGGTGAAAATCGTAGCTATTTTAAGTACTTTTTCTAAAAAACATTTTTCCCCATTTATTGAAATATTCGTACTAAATTATGGGCGGCCACTATAATACTGAAATTTGTATACTTTAATTGGGGGAAATAGTACCAATAAGGGGAAATACGGGAAATTGGGTATTTTACTTAACTTATTGGTTCTAGAACTGGTATTTTTTTAATTATCGTTAATAGTGGACCTTAAAACATAAGATTCAACATGCAATGTCCTAAGTGGATAAGAATCTATGACGGAACTTTTTGGTACTATTTTGTTCTTTAACTGGTACTTTTTGAATTTCCGTTAGTATTGGACCTAGAAACATAAAATTCAATATGCAATGTCCTAAGTGGATAAGAATCTATGACGGAACTTTTTAGTACTTTTTTGTTCTTTAACTGGTACTTTTTGAATATCCGTCAGTATTGGACCTAGAAACATAAAATTAAACATGCACGATCCTGTGTAAATGAGAATCTGTTAGTAGGATCTTATTGGTACTTTTGTATTCATTAGCTGGTACTTTTTGAATTTCCGTTAGTATTGGACCTAGAAACATAAAATTAAACATGGAAGGTCTTGAGCGAATGGAAATCTGTAAGAGAGATCTTTTTGGTACTTTTTCGTTTTTTAACTGGTACTTTTTTAAATTTTCGCTAATGTTCTAATGAACATAAAATTAAACCTGCGTGGTCCTAAGTGAGTGAGAATCTGTAAAAGCGCTTATTGGTACTTTTAAGTTATAAAACTGGTACTTTTTGAATATCCGTTATTATTAGACTTAGAATCATAAAATTAAACATGCAAGGTTCTTAGTGAATGAAAATCTGTAAGAGGGCTTTTTGGTACTATTTTGTTCTTTAACTGGTACCTTTTATATTTCCGTATTTATTGGATCTAGAAACATAATATTAAACATGCAAGTTCCTGGGTGAATGAGAATCTGTAAGAGGGATTTTTTTGCTACTGTTTTCGTTCTCTAACTGGTATTTTACTCTTTTTTTAATAAACTGGTACTTTTTTTAATTTAATATTTATTTTTGCGCATTAAATAAAAAAGCAAATTGGTGTCTGGTACTTTTACGAAATTCGGTCGTTTTAGGTAGTAAACGGATAAAACCTGTATTTTGGAACTTTTTTCACCATCTAGCTTTTAAACCAATACGTATAGAAATAAAAATTATATAACATTTGAAACTTATCTAAAAAAATACAAATACGTATTTGGTACTTTTTCGAACTTCGAACGTTTAAGGGGTGAAAATTGTACCTATGTATATCGATACTTTGAACCTCATACCTCCTAAACTAAAAGAGATATAAAACATTAACACTTATTTTTGTTCATTATAAAAATTCGCTAACCTTATATCTCCTTAACAAAAAGAGATACAAAAAATTTAATACTAATTATTGTTCATTAAAAAAATAAGCGGACAGGTGTCTGGTACTTTTTTGAGGTACGGGCTTTTTGGGGTGTAAAAGGGTAAATAAATATTGTATCACATTTTTAGCTTATCTTAAAAATACAAAACAGATTTGGACCTTTTTTGAAATTCAAACGTTTAAGGTGTGGAAATCGTTCCTACTTTTTTCACAAATTTTTCTCCATCTCTATATAATATAAATTTGTGAAGTAACTGGCTGATTCATTATCGCACATCCTAAACTCATGAAGCTAAAAAGATGACTTTTGGACCGGAGGTTTGCCTCTGGCCAAATCGATCCCGCTAACCTCAAAAACCCAAAATTAAAGAGATCCAAAAAATTTTACACTTATTGTTGTTCATTAAAAAAATAAGGGGACAGGTGCCAAATTTTGGAACCTTTTTGTCATGCCATCTATCTTTTAAAACAAAACATTTTCTTCATTCTATGACATAAATGTAATAAATTATGGGCTCCCACAACAACACTGATACATAAATGGAAAGAAAAGAGCATCAAAATGGATAATACTGGAAATTAACTTTCTTTCATTTGCTTTTGTGTCCTACGAGTGGTACTTTTTGAACTTAGAAACACAAAGTTATAGGTACACAATCCTGTGTGAATATCAACCTATAAGATAACAAATTTTGGAATTTTTTTGCTAAAACCTTGAAAAAAATATATTTTGGCATATAAATATGTTCATGAAAGAAAAGGCCCGATTACAAAGAAGTGAGTTAAATGCTAGAAGTTAAGCAAGTTTAAACCTAGAAAATTAACTTTGGCAGAAAAATATGTCCACAAAGAAAAAGGAGAAGCTAACGAAGTAGCGGGTTAAATGCTAGTTTTTCATAAACCAGTTAACAAATCAAATCTATAGCGACCACGCTGTGGATCTATTTAAAAAAAATTGATTGAAATATTGCAAGCTTTAAAAAAAAGTTAGACTGGCTTTTGAAATGAATTGTTGAATTTTTTATTTCTAAAGTTTTCTTCTGTTAAAGTTACATTTGCTACTTCATAATCGCTGCATGGAGTATCTGCAAGTTTTTTTTGTCATTAAGTGCTAAGTTTTGGTATCGATACGTTCATCCAATTTCGGAGTAAAGTACCACTGATGACCTAGAAAAGTTAAAACGAGGCTTTTGCAACTGCTTTATTAATAATTTTATAACTATCCAATTCCTTTAATAGGCTCAGATCATTGAGAGGAGCGTATCGAGGGCACTGGCAGAGGTACCAATATTTGATATTTATTCTTAAAATAAATGAACTAAATGCAAGCAAGGCATCAACTGTGGATTTGTCTATATAAGAATGCAACTGGTTTCGGAAAATGCATATTTTCAAAGAAAAGATAATTTTCATTATCCAGCGAGCCCGATTGATAGCTCCTGGATCACACATAAAATAGAAAGTGAAAATGACAGCGTGTAACGGTTTAGATCAATAAATGTCAGAAGTTAATGACAGTTAAAACGTAACTATAAAAATTAATGGAAATATACAATAATTATAACGAAAAAAGTATCACCATTTTTAAGGTACAAACTATAAAAATAGTGTAACTCGGAAACTGTAGGACAAAATTCCATTTTTGTTTTTCTTAATTGTTTAGAACTTATCGGTATTCAAAATCGCGTCACTAGTTTTAATACCTTTCATATAAATTTGAAAAGTAATAAACCGTTCTTTACAGAATTTGTTAAAAAATTACAAAATAACTTAATATGTGCAATCGTAATGGACAAAAATATTGCCAGAACTTAAAGTTTTTGCATATGGAAATAAAGTTTGGGAAATTTTCTTTAGAAATATTCGGTCAAAAAATTAAATGAACGTGGTTATTGACAAAGATATGAGTCAAGTTTGAAAAAAGGCCGAAAAACAAGATTTTTAACAAAGACTTGATTTGCGCGACCTCTAAACCTCTTCCTAAAAATCTAAATTATGCTTGAGCCTCTGACAAAAAAAAAATGTTGGGACACCCTAATATACATCACTGTTGGGATCTGAAAATTCTTAAGTTGTAACGTCTCAATGGCAAAATTGTACCAAATTAACATAAATTGTACCAAAATTTTCGTAAAAGTTATTTTAGCCAATTTTTATGTCAATAACAATATTTATAAGGAACGTATGGCATTAAAAGCTATTTCCGAGAGTAGTAATTGTATGGAAGCTATCCTCATATATGGACCGATTCCAATGAAATCGGCCCAAATTTAATAAAAATACCAACCACTACCACTATTCCGGAATGAAAATTATATGAGGGCTATTTGAAATTATGAACCGATTCTTAGCATTTTAAGTAGGCTTATTGTACGTACTTTTGATTAAATTCAATTACAAGAACAAGAGGTTTCTTAAATATTTATGTGAAATTAATTAAAGTCAGGTACAAAACTCAATTTTCTAAAATTACTCTTAGTGCATAAGAAATGTATACAGTCTCTTCAACTATTTTGCAGAAATAATCTTATAACATAAATTGAACTTTAAGTTGTTTGTCAATTTGTTTCGCTTTTTGATGGGGGAATTTTAAATTATTGGAAAAATGAGGTAAAACAAAATCCGTACCAGATTTCATAAATCTGGAAATCAAACCCCGTCAAAACTGTTCCATAGTCATGTTTAAAATGTTTCATAATTTCATAAATAATGCAATATGAGAAAAAAAATACCTACATTTTGGCATACATAAAAAATCAGTCCGATTTTCCCTACGCTCCTATTTTAGTATCAAAAAATTCCAACATGTAGCAATTTTTCTAGACCAATATTTTTCTGTCTAACACACATCAGCACAAACGTATTATAAGAAGAATAAAGAAGAAGCCAATATTTCTCTTTTTCAGTCATAGGCAAACAAAAGTGTATACAGTGTCACCAAAACAATTGACAAAAGTGCCGATTTGGAGACACTTGATCCCAGGCATTTTTCAGGGATACGAGTTCATACACTTACATCCATGTATGCACTTAATCAAGAATGTGATGAAAATCGATTTTTAAAACCAAACGATTTGAAACCGATAATATCGTCTTCCGTATATTTTAAAATGGATTTTAAATGCATATTCCTTTTATTTTCAGTCTTTATACTTTTAAATTTAATATTATATACTTAAACTGAAGTGTATTCTGAACAAAAATTTAAGACTATAATTCAGAAATGGATTTTAAAATCCCTCGAAATTCATCACACCTTTTAAAAACGTTTGTTTTGAAATCGATCGATTTTTTTCACATACCTGAATATCATGAACACAAATTAACAATAATGCAAGTTATGCACAAGGTAATACAAATTTTATTATTCCATTATTATTAATCCATTTCAAAGAAATAATTTAATTGTACCAAAAAACGATGAATTGTACCAGGGTACCAAAAAAGGTTCGATTGTACCAAATTTGGTACAATTGTACCACAAATCCCATCAGTGATATACATATACAATTTAGGTAATATGTAAACAAGTAAAATTAAATGAACCTGTCAATCTTTAAGATGAAATGTCACTTACTAATACAAATACACCCAAGGACGGGGCTGATATTTTACTCTTTAAACATATTTAAAAATAATCAATACTTATTGAAGCATGAAAGATATAATTGCAAATAAAAATAGACAAAAATAAATATTCAACAATACTAAATTATATTTGAAGAAAATAATAATAATAACAACAATGAGCTTAATGAAAAAAGAAGCCAAGTGTAAAAGGTTTCTATGGAAATTAATGACAAAGTAGTTATTATCGAAATTAAGAGTGACATTTTGTATTATAAGGGTCGTCCGAAAATTTCAAATTTAATATTCGTCCCGTTTTTTTTAACTTAGCTTATATTAGTAAAGTACCAAAATTGCAATACAAAAGTCTGAATATAAGGAAACGGATTTTATTTTTGATTAATGCTTTTACTGGTGCAAATTTTTTTTTCTGTGTAGTTCTCGTTAGACAACTATACTAACATGTTTAGTTCTTTAAAAGTATTTGTATATTTGTATTAATGTAGGAATTACAACTCATACATTTCAACGTTACAATTCAAATAAAATTTAAATATTAAATTCAATTTATTTACATTATGATATATTTTCTTTTTAAATTCATCAAATTTTCAGATTTAAAATTAATTTTTACATATTTTATTTTAAAGATTTTTAAATTAATTTTTTCCCATATTTAATTTAAAGGTTTTTAAATTCATTTTTTCCATATTTAATTAAGTGTTCAAATGTGGTTTGAACAATTTTAAAAGTGTGTTTTTGTAAGACTTATTTCAATTCGATATGGATAGCTGTGAAATTGGTGAAGTGTGTTTGACTTAGTTTTTAGAATTCTTTGTCAAATCATCTTGCAAAGGCTTTCACCAGAACGACGTTTACGAATGGTGGAAATTCGCACAATGGTTGCCAAACTAATAGAGTATGAAAAAGTAATTTTAAGCCTATCGGTATACTTAAAGGACCAATATTTTAACACGCATCAGCACAAACGTATAATACACTCTTCAGTATTGTGGTGTGGGAATAAAAATGAAAAATTATATCGCTAAATCTATTTTTTGATTTAGATCACGCTATTACGTTTGTTGTTATACCCTTCACCAAAGGTAAATTGTTATATGTAGTATGTAACTTTTTAATTCCATTTGTAATTTAAACAATATTATGAAAAGTACTAATCATCATGTCCGTCCCCCTGTCCGTCTTTCCATCCAAATGGAAATTTTCCGAAGACACCAATAATGATGGGAGCTAGGTAGTTATTTATTTTTGTCGCTTTTAGTCTGGAATTGTTTACTTTAGAAGCCTGATTGGTCCACATTAGGGATGCCAATCCCGAATACCGAAATACTGGGATTATTCTTAAAATGTAAGTCCCGAATCTCGGGATTTTTACATAAAAATTCAGAGATTTATTTTGGGTTTAGTAAAAATGTGCTAATTTTTTTTTTATCAAATAAAACTATATTCATATAAACGTGAGTCTTCCTGTTAAAAATAACTGCAAACATTTTATATTAAATCATACTAAGCGGTTTCTAAGCGGTTTCAAAAAGAAGTCACAAGTGAATAAATGTTACATGCCGTGCATACCGCTCATTTGCTGCAAGACCGGCATAACTCAAAAAAATCGAGATTAACGCATTTAAAGTTTTTGATTTACTCTAACTACTTAGAAAAGAAGAAGACACATTCTCTTCAAACTGGGAAAGTATAAAAGATATTAAGATGAATTTAAAACACAATATAATGAAAAACAAAGCGAACAATTCTGCATCTCTAACTCCAAAATTTCATTTTTTGAGTTATGCCGGTCTTGCAGCAAATGAGCGATATGTAAGTATATGTGGGATTGGGACATTGAGAGGATACGGTAACCCTGTACATGTGACGAACGAAGGGAACGTTGACAGAAAGTTCGAGGAAAAGAGGAGAGTAGAAGTAGACAGCATAGAGAACAGAAGTGGTCGCAACAACGAGTGTCATATAAGTGATTAAACTAATAGGTACCTACCAAAGTAACGATATTTCTTAAACTAGGGTTAGTATGATAAAATTTTAATTACTTTTATTTTATTCCCTTCTTCTCATTAAACAATCGATTATACAAAACTATTAATTTGGCGCTTGTTAATCTGTATAAACTATTTTAAACATCAATAAATTTTGGTAATAACCTCTTAAATTCGTCCCCCAAAGGGTTAATTACCTATATCATCTGGGTAATTCCATGTCAAAACGACCAAGAGTGGGACACGACCCCTTCCGATTTTAATACAATTTGGTGAGAAGGTTCCTTTTATCTTATTAGGAACATATATGAACGAAAAAATTTTTAAAATTTGTTTTTCGAAAGTTATGTCATATTCAAAATGTCACAATTTCGCAGAATTAGCCGAATGTGTTGAGCTTATTTCTTCAATATCTCGAAAACTAATTGACATACGAAGATGATTTTGATGTCAGTTGAAAGAGAATACTTGGGGCTACAAACCATAAATTGAAAAAAAAATTTTTTTTGAAAAATGTAATATCTGCAAAATGTTAAATTTTAAAAACGGACTAAGTCAAAAACTTATTTTTTTATTTGGCTGACTTTTTTTGTAAATTACCTCAAACTGTTCTTTAAAAATCCTGAAACTTTGAAGGAGGTGTTTTTTTTCTTTTTTAAGATACCTATGATTTTTTTCCTTTCGCAACCCTTAAAAAATAATATTAAAATAGAATTTTAATATTGTTATTTTAAGCAATAAGTACACTCTGCTAGTTGTCAAGTAGTTTTCGAGATATTGAAGAAATAAGCTCAACACATTCGGCTAATTCTCCGAAATTATGACATTTTGAATATGACATAACTTTCGAAAAACAAATTTTAAAAATTTTTTTCGTTCATATATGTTCCTAATAAGATAAAAGGAACCTTCTCACCAAATTTTATTAAAATCGGAAGGGGTCGTGTCCCACTCTTGGTCGTTTTGACATGGAATAACCCATCTACTTTAACTCAAAGTCTTCAAATTATTTTGTCTACACAAAATTTACTTTTTTTTCAGGAACATCTAAAAATCAGAGTTGCCAATTTAGCGCCTTTGGCGCTAGATTTAGCGCTTTTCAACTGTCGAAAAGGCGCATGTTTTTCCCCTAGCGCTTTTTTTGAAAAGAGCGCTAAATTAGCGCTTTACTTGAATTTGTTTCCGTTTTGTTAATACTTTACTCTGAAAAGCATTCTATACAAGGAAAGAAGTTTATTTTCTAAAGAAATTTATTTCGTTTCTTTAAACAAGAAAATCCAAAAATAAATAACTGATTTTTTTTAACTTGTTTTGTTCGTATTAAGTAAAAGTTTCTTAAATAAAGAAATATTTTCTCATGATTAAAAAATTCACGTTTTTGGTATATGATCAAAAATTTCAAGAAGCATTTATTTAATATTACTCTGATTTTAAAATAGATTTGTTTATGCTAGCGATTTCTTTAAATTTTTCAGAAAATGCTCAAGAAAACTTGGCTTGATTCAATTAGTTTTTATTTGGATCGACATGTTTCCAAATCAATCAAAAGCGTGGTCAAGACATATTTTCTGCTGATTAAGTAAATAATTCTTTCCGTGTATATTTGAAATTATATAACTTTAAATTTCCTCAAATATCAGAAAAGGCTTTTTAAAAATATTAGTGTTTTATTAACATAGTCGATCTAGGGAACTTGATTATGTGATTTTAATTCACTTTAGCGTGCTGAATCCAAATAGTTCATTCAATCACGTCTAGTTAGCATTTTGTTTACTGATTTCTTGTCTTATTTTATTCATAATATACCTGGATTTCTGATAAATGATAAAAATACTAATTTGCATGGAAAAATGGCCGCCACTAATTAAGAAATAATTTTGAAAATAATTATTTGTAAAAGATCAATATCGTTCTCAAGTTATGATAACATGTAGGTATGTAGCATAAATGCCTTATTTCGGTCAAAATATAAGTCTAGCCCATAAAAAAACAAGACATGATAGAAAAAACTGAAAACGGATTTGAATTTAGCGCAGTAGAATCGAGCTCTAATAGCAAAAATTATTAAACCAACAATATTTTAGATTTTTGTTTTTTGATGAAAATCGGTAATTTTTATCATTTGTATCATCTCTAAAAATCTCATATCTCTGGGAAGTACCTTTACGAAATAAGAGCAAAAGAAATTTCAAACGAAACCCTAGACTTGAAGCAAAATTATTTAGAAAAAAACCTTCTTCTGTAAAATTTGATTTTTGTTGGTTACATAATTTTTGCTATAAGGCCTCGGTATCTTTGTTTTTCATATATTTTCATTTAAAACAATTTTTTTTGACGGCCAGTGTAATTAATAAAACTTGAGTTTTTTATTTAAATTTTATTAAGCGCTTTTTAGCGCTTTTTGATTGGCGATACGGCGCTTTTTGATTAGAAATAGTTCACATCCCTGCTAAAAATGCAAAGCATTAATTTTACTCTAAACTTCTAAATTCTCCTAAAGTTGAACATCTAAAAATGTAAATCACTCAGTTTACACTTAACTTCTGAATTCTCTTTACGTCTAAATTAAGTTCTGCACAATAATTAATCAATACTCTTACTTCTAAAATATTCTGCACAAACTCTTAATTTGAACTTCTCTTTTGTCACATCTACACAGCTTCACTAAATTTAAACGTTAACCCCCATATTTATAAACGATTAGGTATTAAATTTAACAAAATGTTTATTAAGGAGAATTTTCATACAAAATTTGTTTTGTAAACCTTTATTAAATTTAAATTTTTTTATAAATACAGGCGTAAATCAATAAGTACCTATAAAATAAAAAAAAATATTCTTATAGGTAAGTAGGTACATACATACATACATACATATTTATACACTTTGCTTTGTATTTCACACCCTTCACTGCTTCATTATTCAATGCTATGGTTTCCATCCATCATCTGCTCAGCGACGTCGATACATGCAGCAAGTACTTCTCACCATCTACTTTGGTTGTTTTGAAAAAAGTTCAATCACACAGCGCAGTCTCTGCTTCATCGGAACAGAGCGATATTTTGTAAATCAGCGTACGCACAAGTATTAATGTAGTTCTTTCTTGCTTTGTTGTTGTTGCAGTTTTTCTTTGGTTGTTTCTGTTTTAGCAACAGTCAATTGCACATAAAATTTGTATTTACCTACATATTTACTCGCTTCTTTTCTATGTACAGAATGTAACTGTTTTTTCCACTTGTATTGCAATCAAAAGTGTATTATTTTCTTTATAACGTTATAACACTTTTAATTTTAAAATTTAAATTGTGATATTAATGCATAATTTAGTCATTTAAATTGTGGAGTTTTTTTCAATGGGTTTATTGAAAGTCAATATACATACATACCTATATAGATTTATTTAATAAAAACAATTCAGTAGTTTGATAAAAGTTAGCGATTTTTTAACCAAAAAAAAAAAAACAAAAGTCCCTATTTACAAAATATTACATGATAAACGCTTAAAGCCCTAACCTACAGTTTGCCAAATATGCTACATTGTCAACTATCAAACAAACTGTTAAGGCGCAACCATAATGTGCTTAAGTTGGCTTAAGCAAATGTGCGAATAAATGTAAATCATATGAAGCAAACCATATTGAACTGAAAGAAAATTTTGGTTAAGTTTTATGAAAGTGATTCCGTACGGAATTAAATGTTTTTTGATTTTGTTTTTGCTTTTTTAAATACATTTAAGAGACTTTTTGTTAATTTTGACAGTAGGTTAAGCAAGGCTATGCATATTATGGTTGGGCCTTAAGGTTTTACAAGAAAAGTAAAAGAAATTATATACAGTTTAAGCCGATTAATAAATTTATCATTTTAAATAGTTTCTTGTAAAATTTTAAAAATGTTAGATGTTAATAATGGCTTAAGTCGAAATTTCGTGTTTTGAGATATTAAGGGTTTTGTCTAAAATTAATTGTGTGTTGTATTGTGAAAGTTAAAATATAAATGCAAATAGTTTTATTAATAATAACATTAAATACTTGAAATTTAGCAGCGTGAAGAAGATAATAAGAATATGTAATAAATTAAAAATCATTATTATTTATTGCCACAGATATATATTATTAAATACAAAATTTAAGTAAAAACAATAATTATCATTCAAAACATAAAAGGCTTTTCAACAGCATTTTCAGTAAATTTAATTACAGCATTATATGAATAGTTTTCCTTTATTTCCAAAGTGTTGGTCAAAATACCATTTGAATATGATCTGTTTTCATCATATTCCAAACACCTATCCAGAATTCAATAGTTGAACTTTGGTTCATCAATTCGCATGCATTCAGCTTTTGCCATTGCTGTTTTAAAACCGTTATTTCTTCTGTAGCAAAATCGACCATTTCTTCTTAAATTTTTTTTTGGTGTTTACAGGGTTGCTATTATTATACATTTGTATTAACGAATAAATATCAAAATATGTACAATTATAGAGATTAACAGAAGTGATAAGTTATATTGTGAAAAAGCAACATATACAATGTTTAAGATTAAAAATGCTAAATAATGCTAAAAAAATGTTACAAAAATGCTGAAAATAATGCTAAATGCTATTTGAAAAATTCGCTGCTAAATCAAAATAAATAATGCTAAATTTAGCAGTGAAAATGTTAAAAGGTTCACACTGCTGGGTACACACTATGCAAGGCATTTACGCAATGTAGTGAATTAAATTCATTTTCATTCATTCCAGATTGCATCAACATCAAAACGCTTTGATATTTTGAGGTTGCATTGAAACAGATTGCATGTAGATTGCACTGTGTGTATCCAGCATAAGTTACACTTCAATAAGTTTTATTTAATAGGTACAAACATAGTTTATAAGTAATAGTTTACTTTAATTATAAATAATAGGTACCTACACTTATATTAAGGGTTCTCATGATATCGTTTATAAGTCTCGTAAACTGTGCAAACTGTGCATTCTTACGCCCTCGTAAATGAACTGTCAAAAATTGTATGAGAATTAATTTACACAAACTGCTTAAATTTGCCCAACAATTTTGACTCGTAAACTTACGCAGTTCAATTGTGCATTTATACAGACACATTTTTTTAATGCTTACCGCCGTTTTCAATGAAAACTTCAAGTGTAAATAAATCACAAACAATAAATTCTTGTAATAATATAAGCATATTAGTCTTTTGGCTTTCTTTATGCATGTTTAAAAACAAATTTCATTTATAATTTACAAATTCCAAGTTTTTTATTATATTTTTGATTATTTTTTTTTAATATATTTTTTATTGACGTTTCTGTTTGAAATGACAGTAATTGTTTAAAATTACACAAAACTTAAAAAGGATCTTCATGAAACGATTCTCGCAAGTTTACCCATTTGCACAAATGGTAATTTTAAGCAACATCATGAAGACCCTTATTATTTCTTAAACATTTCTATTAAATTTCATTGTGCATAATACCGCTTGCTACGAAAATGTTAGCTAACGACGTTTAAGGTATGACCGTGGAGTAGCTGAAAACTGAGTTAGGCAAGTTAGATCTTTCTAAGGCTGGTAATAAATCAGAATTTCAGGACCGTTTATTGCAACATTTTGGGTTGAGACGCCGCGAAGAATCGGACGTGGGTCATGGGGAAGTTTTACCTGTGACAGAACGTATAGTAATAGAGCGCGGTAATATTTTCTCACTACGCGATATTCAGGATTCAATATCCACTTTTTCCGGGGATGGTTTACCCGAAGTTAGGAAATGGTTGCAAGAATTTGAGGACGTTGCTTGTACAGTAGGTTGGGACGATTTACGAAATTATGTATATTCATATGTATGTATACGCCAAACAACTTCTTAAAGGGGCAGCAAAGTTATTTGTCAGAAGTCAGCCTGATCTGAATAATTGGTCTGAAACTGCTAACGGGTGAGTTTGGTACTAAATTATCATCTGTGGAGATTCCCAAGATTTTATCGAATCGTCGGTAAACAAATCATGAGACTTTTCGTGACTATTTATACAGTCTACCAGAAATAGCCAAGCCCATAGATATGGACGACGAGAGTATTATCGAATACTTCATTCAGGGCATTAAGGATTCTCACACTAACAAGGCCACACTATATCAAGCCCGAAATATAGAAGAACTTGAGGCAAAACTTCAGACGTATGAGAAAATCAGAGCAGCTGGAGAGTCATCAAACTTGAAACTATCTGAACCTCAGAAAAAACGTAACTCAGACACTAATAGTAAACGACGTTGTTGAAGAAGAAAAGTGCTTCAAATGCAAAGGTTTTGGATACAAATCAATTAATTGCACCACAAATGAGAACGAGAAGCAGGACGACAAAAAGAAAAACAAAAACGAAAATAACAACGTTCACACTTTAGCTGATAATATTGCTTCGTCATCACGGAGAATTTTTACAGATATCGAAATTTTTGGTAAGAAAATTACAGCAATAGTCGACACAGGTAGTGATATAAGCGTCCTTCGGTACGACGCCTTGATGATGTTAAGTGACGTAGAACTGAAATCTGATTCGAAGACACTAACGGGCATAGGTGGCAAGACTATAAAAACTTTATGAAGTTTTAAAACGTACAAAATTAAGAGCAGTAGAGATAAAAATAAGTTTTTCATGTGACTAAAGAGAGTGACATTTTGTAATCAGACGTTATAGGCAACGATGTTTTGGCCCATGTAGATTTGATAGTAGATGCAAAGGGAGCTAAATTTCGTAACAAAATTCCAGAATGGTCACTTTTTAACGAGAATAATGATGTTATCGGTACTTGTTCAAAAAATAAAAACGATACTAAAATGGAAATCAATCCGATCCCCGAACTACACGAAGAATTTGTTGAATTGATTCAATCAGCTACAGTTACTGATTGTATGAAAGATGAATTGCAAATACAGCTTCTCGACAGCAAAAAGAAGAACAAGGTAAAACGCAGTAATGACTTATAGGCCAATGAAACCGGACACATATCCTGTGAGAAAGAAAATCGTGTTAAGTGACGATATTCCTTTGACAATCAAGTCAAAGAATGGTTAGAAGACGGTGTTATAGTAGAAAGCTATTCCGAATATTCAGCCCCTGTAGGTTTAGTTAAAAAGAAGGACGGTGCAAAGCGTTTATGTTGTGATTACCGAAAACTCAACGAAAAAATCGTTCGTGATCATTTTCCAATGACAGTTATTGATGACGTCATACACAGACTAAAGGGTGCTAAAATATTTTCAACGTTAGATTTACGAAGCTGATTTTTTCACGTGCCTGTTGAGCAAGAGTCTCAAAAGTACGCCACTTTTGTAACTAATAGGGGACAATTTGAGTTTAAGTTTGTACCATTTGGTATATCGAACTCCCCTGTGGTATTTTGTAGGTACATCGCCTCTATTTTTCGTGAACTGATAAATGATGGCACATTAGTTGTGTACATGGACGACATAGTTATACTAAGAGAGGATGAAGACGAGGGCATGACAAAGCTAGAAAAAGTTGTAAAAGTAGCAGGAAGGAACGGGTTAAATATCAAGTGGGCAAAATGCCAATTTTTACACAGAACAATAAATTTTTTGGGTTACATATTTGAGAACTTAACCATTTCACCGTCCTCTGAGAAAACTGGCGCTGTAAGCAATTACCCCTTGCCAAGAGCCGTAAAACAAGAACAAAGATTTTTAGGACTTACCTCGTATCTACGACGTTTTATCCCAGGATATGCGTCAATGGCAAAACCACTGTCAAACTTGTTGAGAAACGACACACCATTTAAAATGTATGACGAAGAAGTTTTGGCTTTCGAACAATTAAAAAGTTCTATGGTAAACCCACCAATTCTGAGAATTTTTGACCCCAGAGCCGCTACAGAAAAACATAAGTCGGAAAACAACTCCGACGGAACAAAAATACCACTCATATGCGCTAGAAGTTTTGGCTGTAATTGAAGCTCTTAAAAAGTGGAGAATTTTCGTGCTAGGGATACCGATAAAGATCGTTACAGACTGCAACTATTTCGCACTAACAATGCGTAAACAGGACGTACCACCACGTGTATCGAGATGGGCTCTTTTTCTACAAGAATTTGATTACAAAATAGAGCATAGACCAGGGTCGAGAATGAAGCACGTAGATGCCTTAAGCCGTTTAACATGTTTGATGATGCAGGATTCCTTGGGACATGGCATGAAGCAGGCACAACTACAAGACGAATGGATAAAAGCAATCCGGAAAATTCTGGAAACAGAACCTTACGAGGATTATTTTATGAAATACGAAATACTGTATAAGGATCCTGATAAGGAGCTGTTGGTACTACCAAGCTCAATGGAACAGGAAATAATTCAGATGGCTCACAAGCAAGGACACTTCGCTACTCTCAAGACATAAGAACTGTTGCAGCAGACGTATTACATCCCAAATTTGACAAACAAAGTAGGTCGCGTTGTAAAAAGCTGCATCGAATTTCTAGTATCCGAAGCAAAACGAGGACGCAAAGCAGGATTCCTCAGCCCGATTGACAATGCTGATAAGTCATTCGTGACTTATCACCTCGATCACGAAGGACCAATGAAATCCACCCGTAAACAAAACAACCACATATTAGTAATTGTGGATGCTTTTGCCAAATTTGTTTGGCTGTACCCCACTTAGAGCACAAGCACAAATGAGGTTGTGGACCGCCTAACAAAACAGGCTATAACTTTTAGAAACCCCAGGAGAATAATTTCTAATAGAGGTACCGCTTTTACGTCTAACCAATTTTGAGAATATTGTATGTCAGAGAATATACAGTACCTGCTAATAGCAACGGGGGTACCAAGAGAAAACGGTCAGGTAGAAAGGTTAAACAATATAGTAGTGACAATGTTAGCGAAATTATGTCAGGAAAAACCTGAAAATTGGTTCAAACACGTAGGTCGCGTTCAACAAGTCTTAAATAGCACGCCACCTAGGAGCACCAAAATTGCACCTTTCAAACTGATAACCGGGTTAGACATGAGAAGAAATGACACACCAGATATTCGCGAGTTACTAGACAATTTAACGATTGAAAAGTTAAATGAAGATCGCGACGCAATAAGAGAAGAAGCGAGAGATAACATCCTTGCAATACAGCAAGAAAACCGTAGAGAATACAATCGAAAAAGAATCCCCGAAACTGTATATGACGTAAACCAATTGGTAGCCATTACTACGACCCAAGTATCTCGGACCATACAAAGTCACGGGCAAACCGAACCATGGTCGTTACGAGGTTAAGAAGGTAGGGTGTTTTGAAGGTCCGTTTGCAACCACGACGGTTATGAAACCCTGGGAGAGACATTCGAGGGCGAATGCGGGTTCAGGACGGCCGGATGTGGGATTGGGACATTGATAGGATACGCTAACCCTGAACTTGTGACGAACGAAGGGAACGTTGACAGAAAGTTCGAGGAAAAGAGAAGAGTAGAAGTAGCCAGCATAGATAACAGAAGTGGTCGCAACAACGAGTGTCATAGAAGTGATTAAACCAGCGAAGGGCAGATAGAGAACATTGAATAAAAGAGAATAAATTTGTTGATTTACACTTAGAGAGATTTTTGAAAAGTTTTTCAAACTGTATGTATTTTTGCAAAACAAAAAAAAAAAAAAAGTTTAGTAAAAATATTTTTATTATATAATTCATCAAGTTTTCCTTAACGGTTGAATATATATATGCATATTGTCACCTGAAATCGAAAAGACCGTGAGCAAAAACTTCAAAAATGTGTACTATTTATATGTAAATATGCAAAAAAAAAGGAATTCAATAAAAAATCTGGATTATTATATAATTCATCATCCCACATGATTGCTGAAAAGTTTTCAAAACAAGCTGAAAAAAACATACATAAGCACAGCTTGATCACAACACAATAAATATGTTGTCAGTGTACCACTAAGAAATTGCAAAATTTGCCAAAATAACAACATGCGCAACAGTCCTGCTTTGTTGAAATTTATTAAGCAACTGAATACAATTTTACTTTTTTTCCTTCTGTTGTATTTGTTTTTCGGGTTGCCTTTGTTACTGTTTACACATGAAACAATGAATTCAGATTTTCAGGGCAGTAGTAAATGAGCGAAAACAACATCACACAAACACGTGTATGTTTTCTGATTTCAATGTAAAACCCCAAAAAACTTCGTAATCCAGGCAAATCAGCGCCCACCGCTGGATTAAACTAATATTACTTATAATTAAATTAAACTTTTACTTATAAACAATTTCTGCATTACATAAAACTATTTGAAGTGTAACTTATAAACTAAACTAATATTAAAATAACAATAAGTGAAATTGTGAATAAATGAATTATCTAAAACCAACAGTTATCATATATGGACTGTCAATAAACCCAAAGAAAATAAACACCACATATATATATATACATATAATATATATATATATATATATATATATATATATATATATATATATATATATATATATATATCTGTTTATTTACGATACCACCCAGAAGTGTCCAATGCGAACATTGTTTTCGTCAGCATCATATGTTTGCAATAAAATCAGGTATCGATTATCAGACATCATTAATTTGTTGTAGAAGCTTTTGAATATATAAGTTTTAATACATAATATTACTTTAAAAGAAGACATGAAACTTTTTTATTTTGCAATGAGTTTAATTTTCTTCATGAATTAATTTCTTTCAATAACACTACGTGACAAAATTTCAACAAAGTCGTGACCAAATGAATCTGACAGCTAGTCTTTATGTAAAATTTTATGCAGTCCATGGTTATTTTAGAAACTGTATAACCTTTCACTAGAAAGAAAGAATTACATAATCCGTTTAAAATTTTTTGAAGATATTTGCATTTTAGTCACAGCATCTTTTTTAAAAACACAAATAACGGTTATTTTGGAATATCTCAAAAACTGTTCTACTTTTAACAATTCTGACTTCATATTTGGATTCAGCGAAAAATTTTACATAAATATTAGGCGTCAAATTTATTTGGTCAAAAAATTGTCACGTAGTGTAATTATACATATATGAAATACAGAAAAATTCCGATCCGTCCCGGGATCCCGTTTTTTTAAATTAAAAATTCCAAATCCCTGGTTTCAAAAACCTATGGCTGCTTATATGTCAGCCAAAAACCACGGCTGCCCCTTATTTTACCCATAAATCCCTTGTTGTTGTGTTTTTTAATTCTTTTATATTATCTAGAAAACGGCAAGAATCAAAGTTCCTAAATTAGATACAAGCATCTTGGTTACCAATACACAACATCAGGCAAAATGTGGGCGGCACAATTTCCAACAATTTATTTTAACAAATCACGTTAACATTTCGTTGAAAAAAGTAATTTTGGACAGCAACTATTTTATTGACTCAATAAACTTGGTTGTGCACTAAAAATTCAATAACTATACCTACAAACTTTTTTATCAATTATGCAAAAATCGTCATCGCAGAAAATTCAAAAATTTTTTTTTATCAAATATGCGACTTTCAACTATGAAAGCGATTTTTTTTCTGTGAGCATCTTGGCTATCAATACACAAAATCCGACTAAATTTGGGCGGGATTAGGAAAATAAATAGATCTCTGTTCTTTAAGCAACATGCTAAAGGGTGTATAAGATTTGGCATAGCCGAATATAGCACTCATGTTTGTTATACCCACACCACAATAGTGGAGATGGTATAATGCATTTGTACTGATGTGTGTAACACCTTTAAATATTGGTCCTAGACCCACCTTAAAGTATACCGATCGACTCAGAAACACTTTCTGTCCGTTCGTCCGGCTGGCTGGCTGGCGGGCTGGCTGTCCATGTAACCTTGTGCGCAAAGTAGGTCGCAATTTTGGAGATAATTTGATAAAATGTGGGTCATAGGTTCTTCTTGACACAACGACCAAGCCTATTGAAAATGGGCCGAATGGAAGGACCACGAGGGAAGATAGGGGGAAATTTCTTCCTCTCAGAAACTATCAAATCGATATTAATGAAATTTAAAACATAGAAAGGACCATATCTATATGGACACAAAATGTATGCATTTTTAAAAATATAGGACCACTAGGGGAGATAGGGTAAATTTCTGCCTCTCAAACCGATTTTAATGAAATTTACAATATAGATAGATCGATATCTATATGGACACATAAGCTATACTGTTTTTCAAAAATAGGACCACAAGTGGAGGTAGGGGGCAATTTTTTTGCTCTCACAAAGTTTCAAACAAATTTTAATGAAGTTTATAAACATAGATAAATCCATATTTATATGCACACATAAGCATGATGTGTTTTTAAATACTGTGGTGTGGGGCCATATGATAGCCTACACCGACTATACTTTCTTACTTGTTTTTTTTTTTTTTTTATTTTGACTTTGGAAACACAATCAACAGTAGCAAGTTTATATTTAAACTGTCTAACATTTTTATCTTGCTCAAATATCACTGGCAAATTTTTTTTACTTGAACTTTCTTTCTCTATTTCTCTGTAAAATCTCTATGGGCTTCTTTAACTTCTGGATTATATTTCATTATTTTAAGTAAAAATGAAACAAATAAAAATAAAATAAACAATTTAAATGATTGATATGATTCCATTTCATTTATTTAAGTATTTTTGTAAATTTTTTGTTTGAACATTCGAAAACGGCTACTATTTGTATTATGGGAAGTATGTTTAGTGAACATAATAACAACAACACTGTGTATTTGTGTGTAAGTATGTAAATATGTATATATTAGTACACGCAGAGAAAATAATTTAGTTTATATGGCTACGAATAACTTAACTATTTTATGAAAAAAGTTTTTAATATAGGTAACTAAAAGTTACGCTCTTGCTTAAATAAAGTTCCTGTGAATTGTCATAAAATTAAAAACTTAACATTTAATTTTTAACTTCAAAAGATTTTGTTATTCGTGCTTAATTCCCAGTTTTTATTCTTGACAAAAACGCTTGAAATTTATTGTTGATGGGATAAGCTATTCCTATGCGCATTTCACTGGTTGCTTAGGCCAGATCATCAGGAAACTTCATCCATAAAGGTTTTAGACAAACTAAAGATATTAAACCAAATAAAACTGTTAAACGTATAAGAATTATAGCAACAGTTCTACTTGTAACAATATCAAAGCTTAAACAAAACACATCAACAATACACAACAGTGGGTTTATCTCATCTTACATTCCCCACTACAATTAGTTGAAATTCTCTCAACATTAATTGTAGTTGTAAGTAGGTTAAGAAAAACAAAATAAAAACAACAACAACTTACAAAAGATGTTGTCAATTAAGTGTTTTTTAGGCCGTGCACTTGCCTGTTTATTATCAAACAGTAATTTCAATTTTTGGGAATACAAAATTTTAATTTCAAAAGATTTTGCTATTCGTGCTTAATTCCCAGTTTTTATTCTTGACAAAAAGTTTTTAACATATGAATATTCATAGTAAAGAAGTTGGTGATAATGTTATAAGTGTAATGAAAGTGAACTTTATATTTTTGAATTAACTGCAATTAGACTTAACCGTTTGTTCGTACCCAATATACAAATTTTTTTTCGGTGTATGTAAATTTACTTTTAAGGAGAACCAGCTACAAATATTAAAGTCTGTCGGTGTGTTATCAAAATATTTTACTTGTGCCAAGTCTAGACTCTAGACATTAGTTCTGCCGAAATATTGTTTGAGTCTTCGAGAATTCTGTTTCTGGAATATTAAATTAATTTAATTTTTGTTTTGAAATTGCACATAAAAATAATAGAATTAAGTTTTTGTTTTAAATAAAATGAACAATTTAAGTGGATACTAAAGTTGATTGTATTTTACAGTTTTTTTTTTTTATATTATGGCGAGTAGTTAACAAGTTTTTTTTTTAAAATACTTGTTTCGTCATTTCTACGATTTCAATGTTTGCTCCTCTATTGTGTTTATTCTGCGGAAATATTTGTATGGGAGCTACTTTCAGTAACTTTGCCTTAAGACATGCAAGTAGTGGAATGCCACTACTGTATACATATTATCAAAGAACATTTGTTCGAAATATGTCGACGAATCTCATGCCATTGACTTTTTTGTTTACACATGCCACTGCGAGTTCATTTTCAAAATGTCGTTGAAGCGTCAACTTGAGATAATTTGTTTACTTCTCAAATTAAAAAAAAGTACCAAAAAACAAAATCGAGTTATCGATTTAATCATTTAGGTACTTTTTTGGGGAAATGGTTTACATTTATTTAAATTAGCATTATTTTAACAATATTAATGCTCTATAATTAACAAACTTGCTATTATTAATGCGAGTTCCAAAAAATTAATCAAGTTAAAACTTTAATTAAAATTTTATAATATTCCATTTAATTTGCATTAAATTTTAACAGGGTAACAGTGTTCATTGTTCATTTTAGGGATGGGCGATATATATCCAATAGGCTGGTCGCATCTTGTATGGGATTTTTTTTTTAAATTTAATTGTTTGCGCTGCTTAAAATATGGGGTTTGGTGTAAGAAATCATGATCTAATTTTTCAGGTCCAATCAGGTTAAATCCGACGGTGCCTTGCCGTGCCGGGTGGGGCCCAAAGTTCCCCATATTATAAAAGCAACATCTTTTCTATTAGATCTTTATAGTAATACAAGTTGAAAAGCCGAAAATCAAAAATATGGCTTCGTTACGATCTTCCGCAGAGAAAGTACTTCAAGTGTGCCAAATTTCAGCTTCCTATGTCATCAGATGGCTTCAGAAAGTTGCGGAAAGAATAGGACATACATGCAAACATCCTGACATACTAAGAAATTATATATTGTATAGATAGATTAACATATGTTCGCGCAACTCAAAAACGCTTTAGTTTATTGAAAAACTAAATAAAACCGAAATTCCGCAATAAAATTAACTTTAAGGAAGTTAAAACTTTTTTCTTTATGTTGGCTTTGGTTTTCGAGATATACCGTTATTTCGAAAATAAAGGAGGTTGCACAACATATGTTCGCGTATCTCAAAAACGCTTTAGTTCATTGAAAAACTAAATAAAACCGAAATTCCGCAATAAAATTAACTTTAAGAAAGTTAAAACTTTTTTCTTTATGTTGGCTTTGGTTTTCGAGATATATGCCGTTATTTCGAAAATAAAGGAGGTTGCACAACATATGTTCGCGTATCTCAAAAACGCTTTAGTTCATTGAAAAACTAAATAAAACCGAAATTCCGCAATAAAATTAACTTTAAGAAAGTTAAAACTTTTTTCTTTATGTTGGCTTTGGTTTTCGAGATATACCGTTATTTCAAAAATTAAGGAGCTTGCACAACATATGTTCGCGTAACTCAAAAACGCTTTAGTTCATTGAAAAACTAAATAAAACCGAAATTCCGCAATAAAATTAACTTTAAGAAAGTTAAAACTTTTTTCTTTATGTTGGCTTTGGTTTTCGAGATATACCGTTATTTCAAAAATTAAGGAGGTTGCACAACATATGTTCGCGTAACTCAAAAACGCTTTAGTTCATTGAAAAACTAAATAAAACCGAAATTCCGCAATAAAATTAACTTTAAGAAAGTTAAAACTTTTTTCTTTATGTTGGCTTTGGTTTTCGAGATATACCGATATTTCAAAAATTAAGGAAGTTGCACAACATATGTTCGCGTAACTCAAAAAAGCTTTAGTTTATTGAAAAACTAAAAAAAACCGAAATTCCGCAATAAAATTCAATTTAAGAAATGTAAAACGTTTTTCTTATATGCGCAATCGTTTTAGAAACATAATTTTTTGATTTTATGTATTCACAAAAGACGAAAAATTTTAATTAATTTAAGAATTTTATTAAACCGCCACATCTTTTGTGAATACATAAAATCAAAAGTTGTTTACAGATTTTAATCATTTATAGCTTGTTTTGTATGCAATGTTGTTTTTTATATGTCTGCATAAAATTAGCTGCATTTTTCAATTTTTTATGAATTTTTAAAAACAAAAATTCTGAAATTTTAATAAAAAAATTATTTTTTTTTCCAGAAAAAAAATTATGTTTCTAAAACGACTGCGCATATAAGAAAAACGTTTTACCTTTCTTAAAGTAAATTTTATTGCGTAATTTCGGTTTTTTTTAGTTTTTCAATTTTTTTGAGTTGAGTTGCGCGAACATATGTTAATCTATCTATACAATATATTATTTCTTAGTATGTCAGGATGTTTGCATGTATGTCCTATTCTTTCCGCAACTTTCTGAAGCCATCTGATGACATAGGAAGCTGAAATTTGGCACACTTGAAGTACTATCACTGCGGAAGATCGTAACGAAGCCATATTTTTGATTTTCGGCTTTTCAACTAGTATAACTATAAAGATCTGATAGAAAAGATGTTGCTTTTATAATATGGGGAACCTTGGGCCCCACCCGGCACGGCTAGGCACTGTCGGATTGACCTGAAAAATTAGATCATGATTTCTTACACCAAACCTCATGTTTTAAGCAGCGCAAACAATTAAATTAAAAAAAAAAAAAAAAAAATCGACCAGTCTAATATCCAATCGATATTTTTTAAGAGTATCGATATTGATTAATTCAAAAATATCGATATATCGAACGTATTTTGCTGAAACTATTACCAAATTAAAAATATTTTATATATATATGTAATACGTACTACGTAAATGCCCAAATCTTATTATTATTCCAAATATATGTAGGCACATATATTGTTTCAAAACCGCATAAAATAAATCTTTTCAAGACTTTACTGATTTTAATTAGAAATCTGCAATGTGAAAACCCCGCTTTTTTATTAATTCTTCTTCTTATAAATGCCAATCATTTTAGATCTTCATATTATTGGCAGTGATGCCAATTCTTAAAAAATACATATTGTTTGAAAAACGGCTAAAATTTTGAGTTTTTAATGAAGACTGACTTTAAAAAATATCGAATTCGATAGTCGCATTTCAATATAGAAATATCGATATTTTAAATATCGGCGATAAATATCGATTATTTATCGGCAAGTGCCGATTTTCCACTCGCATGCAATTTTTGCTACGACTGGAGCTGCCATCAGTGATGCCAACTTTTTGAGAGCAAAAGCACTAAAAAGCACTATTTCGAACAACAAAAAAAGCGTAAAAAAGCACTTAGCCATTTTTACAATTAATTTAAACACAAAACAAGTAGCATTTAACTGTGCCGAATATTAATTCCAATATTAAAAAAAAAAGGCGAAGGCGTTGATGGGGGACCATTTTCATTTGAAAATAAATAATAAATATACCTATTTACATTTGTATATAAACATTTTTAAATATCTGTGGCATTTTGACAAAACATCTTAAGTCGAGATAAGATAGCAAAAAAGTTTTTTAAAAAAACTCGGTGAAAAAATCATTTTTATTAAATAATAAAATAAATCAAAATTAAAGAAAAATTTCGTTTATAATACAAAATTTTAAAAACTTAAACAAAAATGTTTTTTGAATGAAAATTCGCATGATTAACCACATTTTTTTCAACTTTTTAAATTCGAGTTAAGATGTTTTGTCAAAATGCCACAGATATATTATTATTATCTTCAATAAAAATAATATCATCCAAATCATTTGGATCTTCATCAGCTGAGTTTAAATTGGCCATAAAACAGTTTTCAAGTAATACAGTGCGAGCTCGATTATCGTAGCTCGAAAAAATCTGTCCTGTTGCAATTACCAAAAATTTGCAATGACCGACCATTCTTTATAAAATTTAATGACATCCCATATTTAAATAAAAATTTTATATTTTATCGTTAAAATAAATCTAAATTAAAATCGTGCAAAGTTTAACAAAACAATTGGCGTATCATACTTTCCAATTATTTAACCTATGAACGCGTCTGAATAAAGAACACACATAAGGTGTAAAATAGAAAAAACATGTATGTTTGTACTCTGGCATATTTGGAGACGAGTTTGTAATTTCTATGTATTGATCTTCTTAGTCTTATCAGTAGCGACGTTGATTTAACAATGTCCGTCTGTTTGTTGAAATGGGGTTTTGGAAGACCGCAGATAAAAATGGGACGTGGTTTCTAAAGTTTTCTGTTATATAATTTCCGTTCCAATATGCTTTTAAAATTCAGCCAGATCGATTCATAATTGTTGATATATAAGCATAAACTCACGGTTGCATTGCATTTTTCAATAAATCCCCTGTTGTTGTTTTTGTTTTTTTTTAATATCCATCACTGTATAATTGGTTTTTTTCTTTCTTATTTTTGCATTTTTTGCAAATACATTCATGTACAGCTGCCTAGCTTTCGCTACGAAAACGCCAACCATGATAAAAAAATATTAATAAATAAACATTTTCAACCAGGCCCACAATATCGACAATAACATTTCTTTCGCATATTTATATTGAAAACAATAATAAAAACCTAAAATTTGTTTTTGTTTTCAATATAAATATACGTAAGACATGTTCTTGCGACATCGTGGGCCCAGACAGTCATTTCATAATCAAAAATGTTTATTTCTTCCAGTTATACAAAATTATTCTTTTTAATGTTTTATTTTACATATATTAATTTTCATATATTTTGAAAGATAAAATTTCTACAGCCATTCAGAGCTTAAACAAATCTTTAATTTTACTCATAAGCGATCCTGATTCTTGCGGCTTTTCCCCTTTCGGTTCTTCATCGGCAGAACATACAAAATTTACTGCAAACAACGTTATTAGAAGAAAAATCAAAAACACCTGATTCCGATCCATTTAAATTTTTTGTTTTTGCTTCGTTACACAACTCTTAAATATTTAATAATATCGTTTGAATGTAAATGATTTTATTTTATAGGTAAGTTTCGTTTAAATTCAATATTTTGCAGTGTTATTGTTGAAGGAAATTATTGTTAATATAATTAAAGTATTTCTAATGGTTAGCAGGTTGACAAATGAAAACGTTATGCCAAATTAAAAATAAAAGAAAACAACTAAACGAAGTTCCCGTAAACATTTAATTACAGTGTAATTTTCTGAGGAAAGCTACCAGTTTTAACCCTACATAGAAATATAGAAATATTGGTCATACATTTAATTATAAGAAACGACTAAGATTAACATTTGTTCGACCATGTTACCCTTATGCAATTCAAAGCCTACTTGACGATGGTAATGTATTGGCCAGAAAACACTGCCCCCACGGTTGGGTCTGCCTCAAATCACCATTCTTCGGCGTTTCTATATCGTTAACACAATATCTCCATTCCTATGAAAATTGTTTTCTTTGAATTTCCATAGCTAATTTTATTGAACAATATACGATATATATATATATATATATATATATATATATATATATATATTATATTATATATATATATATATATATATATATATATATATATATATATATTATGGGTCCTTATGAAAAGCGAAGCAGCTATGTCCGTCTATCTGTTGAAATTTTGACTCCAGATTGAAGGGGACATGGTTGTTATATATTTATGTAACAACATATATATACATATATATATATTATATATATATTAGGGTATTCATTAAATCGACCTTTTGCTTTAATCGGTTCTTCTTCTTCTTTATTTGCCAATCCGTATTCGGATATAAGCGATCATACAATAATTATAAAGTAGCAATAATTTTTTTTTTTTTTTTTTTTTTTTTTGTTTTTATTCTCATTAAGGGTATTCATTTCAATTTTTTTTTGGTTGGAAAAGTGGAAAAAAGAAAAATTACACTCTTATTGACGTGAACGGGGGTTTTTTTTTACAAACTGTCAAAAAAAATCTGTCAAATAATTCGTGGAAGTAATTGATATTTTTCAAGATGCCGAACAAAAGTGTTTAATGTGAATAAATTGATTATTAAATTTAAAACGAAGTTATTGGTGTTATTTTCATCATAATATTCGACTACAAAAAGTAACTCAAAATGGCGATTGTCTGCCAAAAAGTCGAGTATCTTCTTCTTCTGTCAATTTTTTTTGACCCCATTTCTTTTTTTTAATTCTTTTTTAATAACTTTTTTCATTGAACACATATTTAATATGAATTTTTTCTTTTTGAAAGATTAAATGAAAAAGAAATGTTGTAACTATAAAAAATAATTTTTAAAATCAGAGTTGTACAATTCAAGAGTTTATAAAAAGAGATGCAATTTTTCGTACTTTGTATAAAAAATTAGCAATTTTTTATGAATGGCAACATCATTTCGTTTGACGTTTAAAGCGGAAAATTACATCTTTTTATCCTGACTTTTTACACTTGGTTATAGTCTGATAAAAATGTAACTTTTGGTGGAATTTTTTTTCTTGTGGTTGTTGTAACAAAAATTACATTTTTCCACTTTTCCATTTTTCCAACAAATAAAAAAACTGAAATGAATACCCTTATTATATTATAGAGAGTTGTCTGTTCTTGGCTGCCCTCAGAAGACTACTTTCGTCTTGGTGACCTGTCCAATCTTTAATGTTTTTCAACCACGTTATTTCCTTTCTTCCTCTCGGGCATCTTCCTTCAATTTTGGCCTGTAAAATGGTTTGGGGTATTCTATATTTTCCATTTCGCATTATGTGACCCAAATAAGATATTTTCCGTGTTTTTATATTTTTAATTATTTCACGTCCGATACTCATACGCCTCAGCACTTCTTCATTCGAAACGCGGTCAGTCCATGGAATCTTTAATATTCGCCGGAAAATCCACATTTCAAACGAATTTAATCTTTTCTCATCTGACACCTTTATCGTCCATGTTTCCGCCGAATATAGTAGTACGGACCATACATAACATTTTATGAAACGTATTTTTGTTGTTAGGCTTATGTCGTGACTAGTTAGTGTTTTACTATATGTCAAAAAGGCGTCTCTGGCCATTTCAATCCTACATTTAATTTCTCTAGACATATCCCATTGATCGTTAATATGAACTCCCAGGTATTTAAATGTTGAAACTTTTTCTATTGTGGAATTGTTTATCCGTATTGAAGTATTAGTTTGGATCTTTTTTCTGCTCACAATCATGTATTTCGTCTTCTTAATGTTAATTTTTAACCCATATATCTCGCTAGTTTGCATAAGTGCATCTACTAATTTCTGTAATCCCGGTAAGCTGCTTGCTAGTAATGTAGCGTCATCGGCATATCGTATGTTATTTATTAATTTATTGTTTATCCTTATACCGATATTCTTTCCACTAAGTGATTCTCGGAATATTTTCTCCGAGTATAAATTAAATAAAAGAGGTGATAATATACACCCTTGTCTTACTCCTTTTAAAATTGGAACATTGTCAGTCAGTTCACCATCAACTTGAATGTTTGATATCTGTTTCCAATATAGGTTTTTGATGCATCTTATATCACTTTCCTCCAGTCCAATAGAGATTAAAATTTCCATCAATTTGTCATGTTTAACCGTATCGAATGCTTTCTCGTAGTCAACGAAGCAGAGATATACATCTTTTTGAACCTCACGACATTTTTGGGTTAATACTTGCTCACTTAGTAGTGCCTCTCGTGTTCCCATGCCTTCTTTGAATCCAAATTGTGTCTCTCCCACATATGCCTCACATATTGGGTATATTCGTCTATGTATAATTTTTAAAAATATTTTTAAAGCATGGCTCATTAGACTTATAAGTCTGTAATCACTGCATGTCCCCGCACTATTTTTCTTGGGTATTGTAATAAACGTCGATTTAAGCCAGTCTTGAGGATACTGTCCTGTCTCTTAGATTTGGTTGAACAATCTCAATAATAGTTGGATATTATTTCCATCTATTAGTTTAAGAACTTCGGCAGGTATTTGATCTGGGCCCGTTGCCTTTTTGTCCTTCATTGATAAAATTGCCGATTTTAATTCATCCTCTGTAATTGGCCTTCCTGTAAGATTGGTTTCTGCATCAGTATTAAGAAGTTCTGTTCTTTCGTCGTCCGTGAAGAGAGTTTTTATATATTCTTCCCATAGATGTTTCTTTTCTGCTATTTCGAATATGGCGGTATTGTTCTCATCAAATAATACTGCAGACGATCTCTTTGAATATATTCCGGATGCCTCCTTTAATTTTTTGTGAAGATTGAAATCGTCGTGTAGAATTTGTAGTCTTTCAATTTCTTGGCATTGTCTATTTATTTGCGCATTTTTTGCGGCCCGAGTTTCGATTCTAATTTCCTGATTTATCTCCCAATGTCTTTCATAGTTAGAGTTTTTGTGTTTGCTTCGTTCCTTGCGAAGTTCTCGTATTTCGTCTGTCATCCATGTCTTGTCTTTTTTTGATGCTGTGGTTCCCATGATATTATTAGTGATAGCGTTGAATCGCGCGATTAATTAACCGAGGTTTTGGTTTAATCGGTTAATAATCGGTTAATTTTGTTTTTGATCGGTTAGCCGATTAATAGAGTTTTTTTTTATAAATTAAGTAATTTCAGTATATAAAAATGCATTAATTGCTTATTTTTTGGAGTTTATAAGTAAAAAAAAACAATAACATAGGTACGAAATATAACAATTCTTGAACTAAAACGAGCAAGCAAAAAAAAAAAAAAACAATTCATTAATGCACAAGGTGTGGTATCAAGTCATATCATCATAATATCCTAAACAAAATTTCAAATTAATTAAAGTAAATATTGTTGTGTTTCAAACAAAATAAAAATTGTAATACTGTGTTCATTGATTCGTCATAACTGCATAGTAGAAATCTAAATTATAAGCGGTATCTTACAACAGTCATATCGCTAGCTTAATATACAAACCTGCTAATTCACTTTGAGCACATTTTACAGGACAGAAAAAAACTTTTTATTTTTCCTATTTGAAGCTTGATAGAAAATTAAAATTACAGTCAGTTTTACACACTTCAAGACTTAAATAGAAGAAACACTACATGCTGATCGAAGATTCGTATCTTTCTCTACCACACGGAATCAAAATCTAAATTTACATAAAAAGTGGATTTAGCCGGTTTGCATATTAAGCCGACTATATATATTTCCTGTAAATATTTTAAGACATAAGACTAAATGACTACCTTGTGAAACCCCCAAATATTTACATATGTATACAAAAATAAACTGAGATAATTTTATTAGTTATTTCAATAGTTAAAGGACATCTTATAAAAAAATCTTTTAGAAAAGTAATTTGGTTTAAATGTTTAGGATTAAAGCGATTCTTTTCTTTAGTTTTGACAAAAGTTGACTTGGAAAAAATTATTTCACTTATCGTAGATGAATATCTAATTTCTCAGTCCTTTTCCAGGATTTCTCTAAACATATAAAGTACTCCATTATGCCATTAGAGTTTTTTAAAATTTTTAACACTTCTCATTGTTTCGGGTAATTCTGTTAAAAGACTGATATGAGAATATATGAGAAGAAACAAATAACTAAACACATACATATAAAAAGTACGGGAAACAAAAAAAATGTGTTGGCAATCAAATATTTAACCCATTTTTCGCCACATTCATGTTGATCGATGAAGAAAAACATTGTAATTTTAGTCATCGGTCGGCGGAAAATCGGTTAAAATGAAGATCAATAAACTGTTTGTACGAAAAAAGATTTTCTAAACAAATACATTTGGTATATTAGACGAAACAAATAATTAAAAACAAAAAAAAAATATGTTATAATACTACAAAATATTGAAAATTTTGGTACTTCGGTTAATCGACTGAAATTAACCGGTTTAATCGTTAATCGAAAAAAGCCAATTTGAAACTAACCGATCAGTTAATCGGGTAGTAATTAATCGGTTAACCGGTTGACGGTTAACCGAATGAATACCCTAATGTATATATCATTCAAGGATCGAAATTACACACGGAATGACAAACTTATATGTACCCTTTCCACCTGCGGTAAGGGTATAACAACAACAATATAGGATTTGATGGTTTAAAATAAGCGCAGTCCTGGTTTTTTGCTCAAATATCCACAATTTTTGGGCCGGTCTTGCTGAATTTTAATAGAAAACTTAAGCTGAGTATGTTTTACATAAGCATATGACAACCTTGTCCCCATCGTATCGGAAAATCCGTTTCAACCTGCACATGGAAAGAAATGCTAAATTAACTGTTCTTCTCATAAGGACTTAATATATATATATCTATAGATATTTATAAAAATATTTTAAGCTTAAAAAACCGTTACGAAACAAATATTGTGTGAAAATGTTCCCTAATAAACGCTTTTTATTCCCTTCACCGTAGGTGGAAATGGTACATAAAAGTTTTTCATTCAGTTTGTAATTTCTATAATATAGATTTTAGACCCTATAAAGGTTCTTATCAGTAGCGAAGTTGATTTAATGCTGTCCGTTGAAATGGGTTTTCCGAAGACCGAAGATATGATGGGGACTTGGCTGTTATATATAGCACATCTGTTCCGTTAAATTTTGCTATTACTATTCAGACAGATCAGTTCATAAATGGCTGAGATATGAGCAAAACACATCGACTGCCCCTTATTTACAACAGTTACAAAATTAAGTACCAATAGTTTTGATACCACTACTAGATTTTCGAAAAAAGTGATCGGGCTGTTAAGAATAGGCCCGGCACAAAAATTAAAATTTCTTTATCTGACGATTAGTAGCTTGGCAACAAAGCGAATTATATTGAAGGGTATATAAGATTCGGCCAATTTTTAATTATAATACAACTTTAAGTCCGAAGCAATATTAAGAAGTTTACCCATTTTATTTATAAAAAAACACTTGTTACTTAAGATTACAATGGCGTAGCTAACATGAACTTTTTTAATGTAGAACCTTTCCTAGATTTCTCATAGATATGAAGGTTATTTTCCAAACTTGACTATTCCTTTTCATGTGTTTTTGCACAATTTGAGAAAATAGTGGTTTAGGAATGTCATTTTGAACTGGAATAAGCTAGTATTAACGAATCAAGATTGTTATTCTCTTTTTTCTAGTGTTATTACACAGTTTTGGTCTAATTTAATTTTCCCTGAGTTTTTATTTAAATGTTTCCAAAAAAAAAAAAAATCTGTTCTGTCGAAAGAGATGAAACGACTTCCATCTATTCCTCGCAACAACTTCGTTTTAAATTTATACAAACTTAATTTAAAATTAAAAACTTTGTTTTTTTCAAGTAAATATCTTAGCCAGATTACAAAGTTGTTTAATAGAATCCTTTATTTTTTCCAACACTGATGCCAGTTTATCTTCAGATTCGCCATCTGCTGCTCTTTCGGCCATTATTTCGCTAAAAGCGGGATAAACTAAAGCGAAAATTACAAACAGGTAGACGATGAAGTTACCTAATTCCATCTTTAAATACTTAACGTTTTGAATACTCTCTTTTTTTAAATATTACTGTATTTTTATATGAAATGTTAATTAGTCACAGATGAAAGCTTGAGAAATAGTTAATTGCGGAACAATGGCATATAGAAGAAGCATCTCGATACCTACAGGATCATATATTTCAACTCGAACTATGGTTAAAGCAATGTAGGATAAAGGTCAATGAGCAAAAATGCGTACATATAACATTCACCTTGCGTCGGGAATCATGCCCCCCTATTAAAATCAATAATCATTATTGGAAGAAATTCTGTCCTTAGTCTCGACTGCAAACTTCTTCTTTACAACTCTATCTTAAAGCCAATCTGGTGCTATGGTATTCAGTTATTATGGGGCACTGCCTCGGCCTCTAATATCGACAAAATTCAAAGGCGTCAAAATAAACTACTTCGAATAATCACAGCTGCCCCTTGGTATGTTAAAAACTCAAATATTCACAAGGATCTCAATGTTCCATTAGTTAAAACTATGATTACGAAATATGCAGTAAGATACTTAAAAAGGCTCGAATTGCACCCGAACCCACTAGCACGAAATATTTTAAATGATAGCGGCCACACTCGCATAAGAAGAAGATACACTGCAGCACTTATCCAATTAGATGAGCGATAAACACCTATAAAAGTGAACAGAACCCGTGATGAAGAAAATTTTTGTCTGGCACTGGCAGGACATAAAATAACGTAGCAGGTTAAGATTTGATTAATTATTGTTAGTTCATATTTAATATATGAAGATTCAATAAATTTTTCTTTACATCAGCGATGCCAGTTAATCGGGTTTCGCGCTATATTGATCTTTAAATCACTGTTGTGAGAAAAACCACACAAAATGAATCATTATGTTACATTATTTAATTAAAAACTATTTTCAGTAGATAATGAAATATTTCTAAACTTACGGAAGTAGCCATCTTGTGTGGTTTTCCATGTGTCTGTTATTTTTTATAATTGGCACTTTAGTAGCGCCGGGCCCTGGTTTGTCTGGATTACAAAGTTGTTCGGGTTTTTACATTTACTCATCTTCTCTTTTTACCAGAGCTGCTACAAATGCAAAATGTTTGCTACTAATATATTCCCCAGTAAAAACTTCGCCTACAAAATAATATTTTGAGTAATCAGAAAAACATGAAGGCACTACTTACAATTCTATTGAAAGAACCAATGAATTTTACAAGGCATGTCCCAAAATTAACGCATTTAAAAGTAAGTCATTAAGCGTCCTCATGATATCGTTTATAAGTCTCGTAAACTGTGCAAACTGTGCATTCTTACACCCTCGTAAATGAACTGTCAAAAATTGTATGAGAATTCATTTACACAAACTGCTTAAATTTGCCCAACAATTTTGACTCGTAAACTTGCGCTGTTCAATTGTGCATTTATACAGACAAATTTTTTTAATGCTTACCGCCGTTTTCAATGAAAACTTCAAGTGTAAATAAATCACAAACAATAAATTCTTGTAATAATATAAGCATATTAGTCTTTTGGCTTTCTTTATGCATGTTTAAAAACAAATTTCATTTATAATTTACAAATTTCAAGTTTTTTATTATATTTTTAATTATTTTTTTTTAATATATTTTTTATTGACGTTTCTGATTGAAATGACATTAATTGTTTAAAAATACACAAAAATTAAAAAGGATCTTCATGAAACGAGTCTCGCAAGTTTACCCATTTGCACAAATGGTAATTTTAAGCAATATCATGAAGACCCTTATTATTTTTTTACTTAAATACATCCAGAAAAAAGTAGTTATAGAAGTTGTTATACATGTAGTTATAGAAGAAAGCTACTTAATAATGAGTTAAAGAATCTATTCGTTTTGAAAAAGTAAGCGAAGTTTTTACTGGGTCCTTAAAGTCCCCACAACATACCGTACACTTGTCTTATTACACTATTTGGTGGCTGGCTGGCTATCGACATAAACCTTATGAGCAATTTTAGAGATAATTTTAAGAATTTCGAACATAGGTTCTAATTGGCACAAGGACTTTTGAAAATGGGTCGAATCGGCCTATAATTTTACTTAGTCCCCATACAAGCTTCATTCCGGAATAGGGTCTTTGTATCCATAAACCATCTTATTATGTTGTAAATAAGATTGAATTTAGTGCAAACTAAATTTATACCGGTCCATATTTGACCATAGCTCCCATACAATTACTACTCCCGAAAAAAGCTTTTAATGTCATTTCTTCCTTATAAATGACAGAATATACATAAAAATTTGCGACAATGACTTTTACGATAGCTACTATGACAAGACAATATGTTGTGCTGGTGAAACTAATGGCGATTTCTTTTCTTAGAAAAATATGTTACAGTATATATCGGGTGATTTTTTAGCTATTATCTTTTTGGCAACACTGGTTTAAACAGCTGTTGTTTCACTGTCAAACATCTTCAGTTTGGTCTATAATTTAACCATGAAAAGTCTTACAAACGAACAACGCTTGCAAATTATTGAATTTTATTATCATTTTATGGTCAGCACATTTTTGGCTCCATTGGTACGTTAATAAGCAGAATTGTCGATTTCGGAGTGAAGATCAGCCAGAAGCATTGCAAGAGCTACCAATGCATCCAGAAAAAGTCACAGTTTGGTGCGGTTTATGGGCTGGTGGCATCATTGGACCGTACTTATTCAAAGATGATGCGAATCGTAACGTAACTGTGAATGGTGAGCGCTACCGTGAGATGATATCCAATTTTTTTTTACCCAAAATGCAAGAGCTTGACTTGCATGACATGTGGTTTCAGCAAGACGGTGCCACATGCCACACAGCACGCTTAAAAATGGACTCATTTTGAGGCGAGTTCGGTAAACATTTAATTTCCTGATCGGGACCTGTAAATTGGCCGCCTAGGGCGTGCGATTTAACACCTTTACACTATATTTTGTGGGGCTATGTTAAAGCTCATGTCTATACACACATGCCCGCTTTAATTGACGCATTGGAAGACAACATTGAAGCATTTATTCATGAGATACCGGCCGAAATGTTGGAAAGAGTATGCCAAAATTGGACTAAGCGGATGGACCATTTAAGGCGCAGTCACGGTCAACATTTGCATGACATAATCTTCAAACGTTAAATTATATGGAGCGTACTATCGATTCAAATAAAGATTTCATGAATTTTTCTGAATTTTATCTGATTTTTTTTAAATCTTTCCTATAGCTCTTAAAAAATCACCCATTACATGTTACATTTTCTAATGTTACCCATAATCACTCGAAGTGTTACATGTTGTGCAATTTCAATAGAACACAATTACTGCGTTTATTTACAACAATTACACTTTCATCATTAATGCACTTAATGAGCGATTTTTAAAGCTATTTAAGCGGTTTCTGCACACTAGTACGGGTTAAAACATCACTAATGGCTTATAAAAGTTAAAACGATTATAATATAAATAGACTTTTTTTGATTTAAATGTGTAAATATTTTTATATTAACAAATTTTTTACAAAATTATGAGCGGTATGAATTATGACAAACAAAATAAAGCATTTGTTGTACAAACAAGGTAGTAAGTACCAAAGTTGTAGAACAGGGCAGTATGAAAACCTTAAGTTAAAGTAAGGGTAAATTATGCAACATGTTTTGCATGTTTTTCATCAACATATTTACAAAAGATCTTGAAAATTTTTCCCTCAGTTGTATTTTTTGTACAAACGAACACAAAGAACATGTAACATTAATACAACATTTTTCTCAGAACATTAATGCAACATTTTTCTCAGAAAAGAAATCGCCATAAAATTAATCCTAAAATCGTATATAGATAAAGATATCTAAATAATATTCGGCACAAACAACTTTCACATAAATCTCAACCTCCTAACATAATATTGTACTGACGGGTCCACGATTGCCGATTAGTCCCTTGAAAACAATTTCGCTTATATACTGTAGTGTAGGGTATCACATGGTCGGGCTTTTTGAAGTTTTTGTTACTCACGGTTTGTTAGATTTTAACTTATATTTATTTTATTTACCGTTATTGAAAATTTAATTATTTAGGTAATAATATGTGTTAAGTTTTTAATGAATTTTTCTTTTGCATTTTTACATACAGATTTAAGAACTTTCCACTTTCTCTTAGTGTAAAGCAACTTATTTAAACTCTTTAATTTCATTTTCTCTATCTTCCCTTCACTGCACTAGAGGGAACATTTTCTGCCGCCATGTGAGAATATTTTTGACATTGTTGCAAGGGTTACCGTTCTTACGACGAAAGTCGCAATAAGACCCTTTTTAAGCGGCCTGCGAATTTTTGTGAGACTTTTTATCACCGACTTTTACGACTTTTTAATTGCGACCTTTTACCATTTTTTGTAAGGTTTCTCACAAAAATCATTTAATTTTCAGAATATTATAAATTTTCTTATTATTTTGATTAAAAACAAGTTAGAGTGCTATATTCGGCTGTGCCGAATCTTTGATACCCTCCACCGACAGTTCGAATGCCATGGTAAGTTATGAACCAATCATCCCAAAATTCTACATAGTTAGGATAACTAGAAGCAACACAAACTTTGTTCATTTCTTTTGAGTTGTTCAAAGTTCAGCGTGTTCTCAACAGACGAACAGATGGACAGACAGACGGACATGGCTAAATCGACTTAGGAATTTTTCATGGAATCAGAATATATGAATACACTTTATGAGGTCTAAGATGAATAATGAAAAAGTTTAACACGTAATGACAAACTTACTAATCCCCTTTTCGCAACTTATTGTGGTGGAGGGTACAAAAATCGTCCAAATAAGGTTATCACAATTCAAAAGCAATTCACACATTACACTGAAAGAATTTTCTTCGCAATACCAATGAATTTTGACATTAATCCCATGAAAAATTGCATTAAAAAGGAACCTATGCAGCGCTTCGTTTGATCAATAAAACCTGTTTCATTAAAAGGATTTAATGAAACATTACATTAGATCTATGAATATTATTCATTGGATGAATACTTTCAATAAAGTAAAAAAAAAAATTTTTTATTATATTTTTAAATTATTTTTATTTTTTATTTTTTTTTAATTATTTTTTTTTTTTTAATTTTATTTTACTTTATTTTATTTTTTTTTTCTGTCTCTGGCGGGATTCGATCGCGCAACCTCGGTGCTGATAGATTAGCTCACTACCAGCTAGTCTACCGGTGCATTGTAGTTTTTGGATAAAAAAACTATGTTTTTTACTCAACTAAGAGCGTAAATATGAGATCAAATTGTCCATAATAACAATAACAACGTTGATTAAAAGTGGATTAAAAGTTTTTGTTTCATAACTATAATGACATTTTTATTGTCATAATGAAAATTTAAATTTATGAAGGCAATTATTGAAATATGTTGCTTTTATAAAAAAATTTTTTGATTTCATAAAGTTAATGGCATACATGTAACATTAGATGTATGAAATTATTAAATCTTAAATTTGTTAATTAACAATTAAACATTTTTTTAAGGAAACTATAATTTTATATTAATTTATGAATAAAGTTATGTTTGTATATTGTTTTTTTATGTTCCCAACAAAAATTTTTTGTTTAACTTGGACAAACTTAAGTTTTCATATATCCAATGAAAATTTTTAACGTAATTACGAAATCCAATGAAGCGATTTTAACGAAAATACTTCATTATAACAATGAAATTCCATTTAAACAATGAAAATTTTCATTTACCCAAGGAAAATTTTTTTTATGAAAATGATTCATTAAATATATGAAGCATTTTTCTTTCAGTGTATTGTTTCTCTGGCAACAATTTTATTACTTTTTATTGCAACCTTGTCATGTATACAATGTATTTAAGAAATTTCATAGAATAGTTTCAGCAAGAAAGCTTTTTAAAATACAAAATTTTGGTGTTGCCCGTGGCCATTTTACAAATTTTTTTTTAGTCGCCAAGTCAATGAAAGAAGATTACGTTAACATCGCTGCAGGTCCCTCCAAGAAACGTTTTATTTTGTGATACTATTCGAAAGACTGGGAACTGAAGTACAAATTGTTTAACCAAGACATGGAGTCAAAGCGATCTTTTGCAGTGACCAATCTCACGTTGCAGTCATGTTTCATCAAGCAGTAAGCCGTTTACCTACTTGCCTAGACGCCATGATGCATTTTGGCCATTCAGGCTACAAGACTTTTTGGCGCCCTATGCTCCATTGAGTTAGATAAACATATTGGTTAGGTTAGGTTAAGAAGGGTTATGTGCCCAAGGGCACCACGTATAACTGTTATTATACAGTTTTGGCCCAATTTAAATTTCCCTGATTATTCATTTAAATGGTAAATAAAAAAAACGACTTTCAGCAATTCCTCGCAACAACTTCGATATAAATTTATACAACCTTTATTTAAAATTAAAAACTTTGTTTTGTCAACTTAATATTTTAACCAGATCCTTTAGTTTATCCAAAAGTGATGTAAGTGATTCGCCATCTGCTGCTCTTTCCGCCATAATCTCGCTACAAGCGGGATAAACTAAAGCGAAAATTACAAACAGGTAGACGATGAATTTACCCAATTTCATTTTTAAATACTTAACGTTTTAAACTTTGAATACTCTTTTTATAATTATTTCTGTCTTTTTATATAAAAAGTTAATTAGTCACAGATGCAAGCTTGAGAAATAGTTAATTGCGGAACAATGGCATTTAGAAGCCTGGTTGTGTGGCGGGAGTAATTTAGTTTTTTTGCGTGTCGAACTCACTAAAATAAAGTTAAAGCAGCCCAGCGGTAACTAGAATGAGTAAAGAGGCCTAATATAAGGCCTTATTTAGCAGTCACAAGCCCTCCTATTTATTTTAACACAGGTTGTCATTGGTCGGAAGCTTTTCCACACTCCCTTTAATAACAACTTCAATCTTTTTCCAAAGCAGGGAGAAAGGAAGGCCATTAAAAATAATTAAAAATTAACAACTTCCATTCTCCCTTCTTAAGTAGCGAATGTGTAATGAATATATTGGAATGTCTTTCAAAAAGAAATATATACTTCCTAGAAGGCATACTTCGGAACACAAAATGAATAATTTTTTTACATTATTTTATAAGATTACGCAATATATTTCCAAACTTACAAGTTGTCCTCGTTTGTGGTTTTCAATACGAATGCTGCCTTTTTGTAATTGGCACTAGATCAGCAGTTGGCGCTGGTTTGCCTTGATTACATTTACACATCGTGTTTTTTACCAGAGCTGCTACAAATGCAAAATGTTTACTACTAAGATATTCCTTAAAGTCCCCAAAACATACCATACATTTGTCTTATTACACTCATTGGTAGCTGGCTGGCTGTCCACATTAACCTTTTGCGCAAAGTAGAGGTCGCAATTTAAGAGATAATTTGAAGAACTCGGAAAATAGGCTCTAATTGGCACAACGACTATTGAAAATGGGGCGAATGGGCCTATAATTTCACTCATTCCCCATACAAGCTTCTTTCCGGAATAGGGTCTTTGTGTCCATAAACCATCTTATTATGTTGGTAATAAGATTGAATTTAGTCCAAACTAAATTTTATATCGGTCCATTTTTGACCATAGCTCCCATACAATTACTACTCCCGAAAAAAGCTTTTAATGTCATTTCTTCCTAATAAATGATAGTATTTACATACAAATTTGCGACAATGACTTTTAAGATAGCTACAATGACAAGACAATATGTTGTGCTGGTGGAACTAAAATTAATCCTATAATCTTATATAGATGTAGATATCTAAATAATACACAAACATTTTTCACACAAATTTTAACCTAATAACATAATATTGTTCTGACGGGTCTAAGATTGCCGATTAGTCCCTTGCAAACATTTTCTCTTATAAACTGTAGTGTAAGGTATCATTTGGTCGGGCTTTTTGAAGTTTTTTACCATTTTTTAGGTAACGTTTCTTACAAAAATCATTTAATTTGCAGTAAAAATCATCAGAATTCGAAAGCAATTCACAGATTTTTGTTCCTTTGGCAACAATATAATTACTTTTTTGCAACCTTGTCATGTATACAATGTATTTAAGAAATTTTCAGCAAAAGTTTCAAAGAATAGTTTTAGCAAAAAAGCTTTTTGAAAAACAAAATTGTGGTGTTTGCAGTTGCCATTTAGCCGCCAAGTCAGTGAAAGAAGATGACCTTAACGTCGTTGCAGGTCCTTCCAAAAAAACGTAATATTTTGTGATACTTTTCGAAAGACTGAAGTACAAATGGTTTAACCAATACATGGAGTCAAAGCGATCTTTTGCAGTGTTTGTAAAAAGCTTTTAGTGAACTAATCAATCACCTTCAGCGACATGAAAAAACAAAAAAACTCATTAATGATATAAAAAAGGCTTCTGAAAATTAAAAAAATGTAATTCACTGTTTTGTTTCAATTGTTTTTCTGTTTTGCTATGTTTTTGATAATAAAAACATTAAAAAAGAGATGTGCGACTTTTATTTTCTGAATCAAATTTTTTGTGCGACTTTTTAAAAATTCCTAACGGTAGTTCTGATTGCTGCGAACTGCGTACAATGAATGTTTTATAAAGTGAATGCTTTTATCATATATAAAAACAATTCGTGAAATACTTGACAAATGGGCTCAGTTATTGAGTCATTATTTCAATCCATCTAAGGGCTAAACAATCAGAGCAAGTTAAACTCTCTTTTTGGTTTAAAATGTGTTTAAACCAACAAATCTATAAACCACTAAACATATAAACCATCTTTAAACGCGTTAAATTAGGCGTTTAAACTACCAATACAGACCATATGAGTTTGATAAGATTTATCGTAGTGCTGCCACATGTTATTTTTTTAACAACATATAATACATGGGACACTGATTTATAGTGGTTGAGTTTAAACTACATATAAAGTCAAGTTTAGTTCAACTAAAATAGCGTTTAAACCATCAGGGATTTATTAGCCATTAGTGGCTTAATAATGTAGTCCCAAGTTTAACTTATCCTTGAACCTTTGGAGCTCTGCAAAGCTTATTACAATCTTTTGAAATTCCTTCAACAAAGAAAAAATAACTATTCCTTCTATAACTGAAATAAAATTTTGACGTCATATTTGTTGTAGCGAAAATTTAAAATACAAAAACTTTATTCAGCAAACGATGTGCTGCAAACGTGCGCTTGTAAGCGAACCAATAACCACAACATTTTTAAAAAAATAGGTGGAAGATAAGTTATTATAAAATTAAAAAAAAATATATATAAAATTAATAAATCATTAATGCTACGTAAATCATTACTTTGATTGCAAAAGATCTTTGTTGCTACAGAAAATCTCTTTTTTCGTCTTATCAAATCCCAAGCAAAGCTAAAAAGTTTCAACCTCTTATAATAAAGTATTTTCATTATTTCCTCGCAACAGATTTGTTATTAATTTATACAAACTTTATTTAAAATTAAAAACTTTGTTTTTTTAAGCTACTATTTTAACCAGATCACATATTTGTGTAATATATTCCTTTATTTTTTCCAAAATACTTGCAAATTTACTCTTGGACATGTCTTCTGCTGCTCTTTCGGCCATAATTTCGCAAAAAGCGGGATAAACTAAAGCGAATATTACAAACAGGTAGACGATGAATTTGCCTAATTCCATCTTTTAATAGTTTTGATATGAAATTAGAATATTCAAAATAAAAACTTATATTTTAAATTTGAATATTCCAGTCCTTTTATACACAAAGTCAATTAGTCACAGATGCAAGCTTCAGAAATAGTTAATTGCGGAACGATTGCATTCAGAAACGGGTTGTGTAGCGGGCACAATTTAATTACATGTGCGTCAAATTCACTAAAATATATAATATTCAGCAGTGCCGACTCTTTGATACTCTCCACCGATAGCTAGAACATTTCGAAATATTGTGTTATATGGGGCCTGTTCACTAAAGGCTAAATTTTCCCAAATTTTACCGCAATATCGACATTTGCTATGTGTGGCACATGGGAAATCAAGGACCTATCTGCGCGAAATTTGGTAGTCTGTTTTGCCACTACCGTTTTTAAGCCGTTCTAAAGGTTTTCCGGTCTTAATATCTGGCGTAAGGTTAATTATGGAGCAATCTTCACGAAATTCAACATTGTGATTTCCAGTCTTAAAAAAATTTAACAGATTAAAATTAATTACAATAGCAGTATTTGTTTCGTTTTTAGGCGAGTTTTCCAATAGTGGGTTTTATCTTGGTCGAATGGTAAATTGTGAACCGATCTTTACGAAAGTTAGTAGTGTGATTTATAGCTATAAAAGTGAAAAAAGTTCCCGCTTTGAACTGCCAAATAAACTCATGAATAAAAATGGGGCGAGAAAAAATGTTAACACTTAAATTTAAAAATACAAAGAATAATAATAATATTTTGTTCTTAGCACATTTTTTTATTGCTTAATTATTTCGCTTTTAACATTTTTCTAAAACAACAAACATTAAAGTCGCAATTTACATTATTTGGTACAGCCAACAATTGTATTTTCGCCACCGTCGTTGAAAAATTTTTAATTTTTGTAAATGTTGGTCACCGTCAACAATTTGTGTGACTGACGTTCGCAACGTCTGCAATGTCACATCGGCTTCGAGTGAAATATTATGACATTAATAACGCAACGACGTTACCTCTTTTGATAGTTTTCGACATGTGCTACAGACACACTTTTTCACTTTTTGAGAAACGATGGAATATTTTGTTTAACATCTTTTCAATCTTTCAAAGTTCTCACTTAAGTAACAGAACATGGGTACTGGATTCATAACTCTTATCCAACTGCACTGATTTTGCTGGATTTCTATTTCAAACTACTTAGGATAACTACACGTAGAGAAAAAACATGTTTTAATATGGTCACCTCCAACAAAACTATTTTTAAAGAAAATTTTAAACATATTATGGTTAATATAACCATATTATTGTTACCTACAACCATATTATGGTTCACATAGTCCTCTATTAAGTAGCCACAACCATATTATGGTTGCCTCTAAAAATGCAAGCAACATACTATGGTTGAAAACCAACCATGCTATTATAAGTGTTAAACATGTTTTAGTTATTTTTGACCATAACATGTTCGGAGGCAACCATAATATGGTTGTGGCTTCATGATGGAGGACCAATTCAACCATAATATGGTTTTCGGTGACAATAATATGGTTATATTAACCATAATATGTTTAAAATTTTCTTTAAAAATAGTTTTGTTGGAGGTGACCATATTTAAACATGTTTTTTCTCTGGGTGTAGAAACGATTTGACACCAATATTGTTGTTTCCTTTTGAGTTTGTGGGTAGAACAGATGAATTCCGAATTTTTAAACTTTATTCAAAGCATTTTCAAAACTTATTTTGGAATTTCAGGGCTTAGGGCCCTCAGTTCTTTTGGAGAATTTTATTGAAGCTTACGGACAGTTTCAGCAGTTTATAAATCGCTTGAGCGCGGTGGCCTTTAGAAATCAGAAAATATCGGAAAGACGGAGCAAAGTAGGAAGAGCAGTCAATAACAACCCCGACTATTCTGAAAAGGAAAAAGCTACAAGTTGGTAATTACATGCTATGTCTTAAAGTTATTATTGGATTTAAAGTTCTTTCTACTCTTTAATTTAGTTTATTAACGCGACGTCATGCTGAAACTGAAGGCGCGCCGGAATTTGAGCTCAGGATATATGACACAAAAGTACTTAACCAAAACCCAAATAGGGAACACAACAACAAGCAATTTTATTTATTTATTATTTGATATCATGGTCAACAATAATAGATCTTATAATTATAGAGCAAGAGTAATACCGTTAATAGTAAAAAAGCCTCAACAATTTGATAAAGAAAACAAATTAAAATTAAAACAAAAATAAAAATAAAGGAAGAAAATGTAATAAAAAGTACAAAATTAAAACAATAAAAAAATTTAAAGCACAAAATTAAAACAAATTAAAATAAAAATTAAAATAGGAATGTTATATGACCTGTGGTTTGTTTATTATTGCGTTGCTCACTTGCTGTATATTAGGAGGAAGAGAATTCCAAAGACTTGCAGCATTGATAAAAAAATTGCCATAAATCAGCCGTATATTAATATGGTTAATCCTCTCATCAGAGTTTTTATCATTTTATCATAAGGCTCAACAAATATTAACTTTTTTAAGGTAATTTTTTTAATTTATATTTGATTCCCATCTGCTCTTTAATAAAAGATTTCAGTACATTTTGCAAAAACAAACTTTATAAAAATATTTTTTTATTAACCAACGAGATTAAGAATATTAAACAAATGCCCTACTGATGAAAAGCGATTCCTCATTTCATCCGGTTTATCCGGAGAATCATCTGCCTCTCTTTTTCTTAATTGGCAATTGTGAAACGATGTTGAACAAAAGTATATTACAAATCGGCAGTAAATTAATTTGATGTGGGTCGATCTTAGTGAAACGAACCTAAAAAAACAATAACAAAATTTATGGCCGTTTTCTCATTGGGCGATCAACGACAAGCGTTTGATAATGATTTAAAAAGTAAAGCATTTTCAACATAAAGCATTTTCAACATATTTCTCAAATTGAGAAATTAATTTATTTTCAACTTGAAAGGCGAATTCACTTAACGTAATATGCAATTTTTCTTTAATTGTAAAGCACATTTAACTTCAATCGCCATTTTTTAATGTTTACATTTCTTGTTCGCTTCAGTGTTGCCAAGTTTTTTTTTGGATTTGAGAATAACATTTGGTAAAAATTTGATATCAAATTATTAAAACATTGTATGTCTAAAGGTACGTTCAGACTGATGAAATATTTGATAGAAAACATCAAATATTTCACTAACGTAGTCTGAACACAAAATATTTTTTATTGTCAAATAAAATAACAGCTGATTTTGAGCAAATAAAAGTTTTTGCCGTCAAACAAATATTTGTCCAATGTGAACATAGTGCGAACACAAAAAATCAAATATTTTAGTCGTTTTTGAGCAAACATTTATTTGATATTACAAACAAATTGTAAGAGCAAACAACGACAAATAATTTTAGCCATGTTACCTATAGAAGCACTTTTTCTTGTAAGTTTTCGGATTCTGTACAGTTTTAAAGATTTTTTATAATTATTAGACTTTGCTATCATGCCGCTATTGGCACATTATTGCGAATTTCCGCTTATTTAGCAATTTTTATAGAATTTTTGCCATTCCTTATAAATTTTATGGTTTTTTTTAAAATAAATTTTATGGTTTTGTTTGAAATGTTAAAATTGTTCGCGAATTTTCGCTATTTTTGCAAATTTTTTTTTTTTTGTTTTCCCCGACATTTTGTATTTTTTAACCGATTAAGCGATTTCAAATAAATTTAAGGGTTTGTTTCAAAGTTTGCAATTTTTCTCGAATTTTAGCCATTTTCGTGATAGAAGCGATTTCTTTCTGTGATTCTTTGCAGAACGATTTTTAATAATAACTGTTAAGCTTTGCTATCATACCGCTATTAGCAAATTTTTGCAAATTTCCGCTAATATGGCAATTTTGACCGAATTGTTGCCATTCCTTATACTTTTAGGGACTTTTAATCAATTTTATGGCTGGTTTGAAATTCTAAAATTTTCGCGAATTTTCGCCTATTTTGCAAAATAATTTTTTTTTTTTTTTTTTTTTGATATTTTCCGACAATTTGTTTTTTTAAAATGATTTCAAATAAATTTTAGGGTTTGTTTCCAAGTTTACAATTTTTCGCGAATTTTAGCCATGCTCGCGAAGAAGCGATTTTTCCCTGTGAATCTTTACAGCTTTAACGATTTTTAATAACTATTAGGCTTTGCTATCATACCGCTATTAGCTAATTTTTGAAAATTTCCGCTAATTTGGCAATTTTTACTATATGTGAAATATATTTTAATTTTTGAATACTTTCATTGAATAATTATTTGATGAAAATATTTGTCTAAGTCTGAACGCATGGAAAATCATGTTTTATTTGACACTATTTGCTAACTGTTTTAACAAACAAAAATTGTCAAATATTTGAGCTTAGTGTGAACATTAAACAAAATATTTTTTTGTTTCACACAGTTTGAAGCAAATATCAGAACAAATATTTCATTAGTCTGAACGTACCTTAACGTTTATATTCAAATCATAATCAATTTTAATTCAAATGTTATAATCAAACAATTGAAATAGTTTTGAGGATTGTGTTTGATGTAAAATGATAAAGTCATTTCATACCGAAGGTTTGACTTCGTGTTTGTTGGACGTTAAGCACATTTTGGTTGGAGCTTTACACGTGTTTAGCAGCCAATTATTCTGTTGTTCTTTTACATCTATTTTAAGAAGTAATGTTTTTTCTGTATATTGAGAAAACCAAAATCGTTAATGTACAGCTGATCAGTCCAATAAGTTTATGTCGGGATTTAGACAGATTTGACAGTTTGTTAAGAATATGTTAAGAAAATGGCCATTAGACTAGAAAAATAGCACAAAAAATTAAATGTTACCCAAAATATTTTTTATTCGAAGATCTCTACATGGCATTAACATTTGAAAATGATTTCGAGCAAAAGTGCACCGCGGCTGTTCTTGACGAAGTGCTTACTAGACTTCGAATTTTAGACCATTTTGACCATTTATAGTCGTGGATCACGAATGATTTTGACTTCAAGGCGTCAACTGTTGTTGGTGAATAGAATAGATGTAATTTTTGTGTTTTTTTTTTTTTTTTTAATTTCCTAAGCTAATCCCGCGAAGCTCTATGCTTGTCTGCAGGAAGAAACCAGAGTCTCTGGCGGGAATCGAACCCGCAACCTCGGCGCTGATAGACTAGCTCGCTACCAGCTAGCCTACCGGGGCACTCTAATCTGAAATCTGAAACAACAGAATTGTAGATGAGTTTCATTCGATATGCGGAAATTTTGTTTATTACAAAGTCCGTTAAGCCAATAATGAGCCATGCGCCATAAAAATCCCGCAGTAATTTATAAGGCTGAACCCACACAAATAATAGACAAAACAGTTTTTCTGTCTCATACGACAACAGAGCATTATTTTCTTTTACACAACCCATTCCAATTAAAACAAGTAAGAGTGCTATATTCCGCTGCGCCGAATCTTATGTACCCTTCACCATTGTGCGAGTAGAATAGAGAGCAACTAAATAATTTTAACATATACATATACATACATATTTACAATACTTACAATTCAAAAAGCGAGAACTGGTAAATATTTTTTATTATGAAATAATAAAGAAGGGAGATAACGATCATCATAATCATATTGGGCATTATGCTAGTATATGTAAACAAATACGAAGGAGGGTGAGGGGATAGGAAGAAGAGACGACAACCGGATTTGAACTTCGCTTTGCATAAGGACCCAGAATATATATACTTTATAGGGTGTAGGACCTTCGGTGAAGGGTATAAAAAACAATCTTAATTATAAAAAAAGAGTAATTCTTGGGATTTCAGTATTTTGGTCATAACTCTGCTATTTCTTAACCGATTTGACAGATTTATATACCGACGTGTTACAGAAGAAATGCCAGTTATTTTGGCTATAAAACGTGGACTCGGAAAGATCTATGGTTCCTGAAAATGGGTATTTTTCAAAAAAAATTAATATTTTGGTCATAACTTTTTCGTACCTGAACCGATTTTCCCGAGTTTTTCAGAAAATATTTTCCATTCAAAATTTCCGATCTTCTGATATATAAGGCGTAACCATAGGTCATATTGCAGTCAAAAAATTCAGGTTTTTATACAATTTTTAATACTTTTTGTATGAGAGGTACCACGCCTACTTCTCCAATCCCGCCCACATTTTGTAGGATGGTGTATATTTATAACCTAAATGTTTGTACCTAATTTTAAAGCTTTGGCTCTTGCCGTTCTCCAGATATACAGAAAAAAGTAATACAAATACAACAACCACAAGGGATTTTTTGGAAAAATTAGAGGCAGTCGTGGTTTTTTTGGTCATATCTCAGCCATTGTTGGACCGATCTGGCTGAATTTCAATAGCAAGAAATGGTGGATTATATGTGACATAAATGTAAAACAACGTAGCCGCTATCATGTCTGGAGTCTCCGGAAAACACATATCAAACGTAAGACGGACAACTTCTCTCCTCATAAGGACCCAGAATATATATACTTTATAGGGTCTAAGATCAATATTGTAGAAATTACAAACGGAATGACAAACTTATATATCCTCTTTTCCACCTGTGGTGAAGGGTATAAAAACGAATAAAGAAAAAACCCACAAAAAAAACTTCATCAGACAGCAATGCGACCATGTTTTTTGTCAATGTCTTTTTTCGGTTTTTTGCTTGTCTTGAATGTAGGAACTTACTTCTTACCGGAAAAATTCCAATTATCACTGCTTTATTAAGTGAAGCAGAGAAAATCTTTGCGTACGGCCAAAGGTCGGGTATGCAGTGAAGCTTAAGTAAGCGAAGACAGTGTTCGTATTACCATAGAGAAAATACTTGCGCCCGGGCGAAGGCCCAACCATACTATCTATCGTGCGGTTTTCAAAACCAAAACTGTATTATTATTCGGTATATTACAATTCGGGCTTGTGAAGTTCTGGATTTTTAAACATGGGATTTTAAATTTGTAATAAAGGGTCGTCCAACCATTTTTTTCGCTTTATTTATTCCTCTTGGGAACAGGGCTTCTACAGGGGATTCATATTTAATTTTGTCATAACATATTGTTTTAATTTCATCAAAGGTTTTGTTGTGTTAGCGTAGTTCATTCAATACTGATCTTCTCGAAGTATTTATAGGGCGTCCGCAACATCGACAGCCTTGAGGATTCCATTCTAGCGCTGTCCTTGTAATACTGTTCCTTGGTCTGCACTTCTTTTTAGCTATTTGGGTGGTGTTCTAACCATAATGTGCGATATTTATTGTGAGTCACACCTTTACGTCATGTTCTTTGCCCAACACCATTTGACATTTCTTTGTTTCAGTGTTTGACAAATTCAACCATGGAGAGGTATACAATTGAGCAGTGCGTTAAGATTATTCAAGAATAGACAGAAGTGAATGGTGACTTTACAAAGAATATTATCTTCAGCGACGAGGCACACTTTCACCTCAGTGGATTTGCTAACAAGTAGAACTGCCGCATTTGGGCAAATCAGAATCTACGAGTCATTGCCGAAAATCTGATGCACCCGCAAGGAGTGACTGTTTGTTTCAGTTTATGGGCTGGAGGGGTTATCGGGCCGTACTTCTTCGAAAATGAGGTCGACCAAGCGTTACTGTAAATGGTGTTCCCTATCGCGAAATGATAACGGATTTCTTGTGGCCAGAATTTAAGGATATATACCTGGACGATATGTGGTCCCAACAAGATGGTGAGACTTGCTACGCTGGCAATAAAAGAGGAGCTTTTTTGTTTTGCGTTATCTCACATCGTGATGTTGTTAATTGGCCGTCACTGTTATGTGATTTTATGCGACTTTGCGATTAAATCAAACTTATTTTATTGCAATCTTTATAACCTAACGAAATTTTATTGGAATCTTTCCATATTTGAGCAAAGATCTCAGCCAATTAATACTTCCAAAAATAGCTTTAAGTGCCATAACTTTTTTTTTATTATCAATTTTGGTATTAATATACAATTTATAAACGATTACTTCTATAACTAGAAGCATATTATGGACTGCTCTGCACAGAATTGACCATTATATATAACCTATTTACCCTTCATTTTTAAAACCAAAATGCAGAACACAAAAATTTTATAATATGCAATTATATCATATTAAAAGAAGGCAAATTTGTTGAAGGTACCCAGGCAGAAATTACGACTTTTATAAATATTATGTACCGCCACAACCCTGTAAATACAAAATTGTGACTCTACCAAAAATATGGTACCATCACAACACTGTAAATACAAAATTACAACCTTAGTTTTTTAATACCGTTTTTAAGTAAGATTCAACACCGGTACAACACCCTAAATACAAATATACCACTTTAGGGCTGTAGGAAATATCGCCCAAAGAAAAATCGCCAAAAAAAAAAATGAAAAATCGCCCAAAAAATTGCATGTAAAATTGGGCCTGATTTCATATGAAAAATGGCCCAAAATTTTTGGGCTATTTTTCGTACCCAAAAATGTTGTATGCCATTTTTCATTTTTAAAATTCTACCATAATCTTACATAGCAGAGAAAACCATGTTTTATTATGGTTGCAAGCAACAACACTATTTTTCAAGAAACTAATTTAACCATAATATGGTTGTCGGCGACAATGATTTGGTTAAATTAAACATAATATGGGTAGAATTTTTTTAAAAATGGTCTTGTAGCTTTTTCTCTGGGTGTATATATTAAATATATATATATATCGAAAATAAGGATTTTAACTTCTATAGTATAACAAATACTGGCTTCGCTAACTAAAGCTTCTCTGTATAGCCGGCCTTCGGCCGGGCGCAAGGATTTTCTCCTCTATGGTATAACAAACACCGGCTTCGCTAACTAAAGCTTCTCTGTATAGCCGGCCTTCGGCCATGCGCAAGTCAAAATTACAACCTTAGTTTTTTAATACCGTTTTTAAATAAGATTCAACACCGGTACAACACCCTAAATACAAATATACCACTTTAGGGCTGTAGGAAATATCGCCCAAAGAAAAATCGCAAAAAAAAAAAATGAAAAATCGCCCAAAAAATTGCATGTAAAATTGGGCCTGATTTCATATGAAAAATGGCCCAAAATTTTTGGGCTATTTTTCGTACCCAAAAATGTTGTATGCCATTTTTCATTTTTAAAATTCTACCATAATCTTACATAGCAGAGAAAACCATGTTTTATTATGGTTGCAAGCAACAACACTATTTTTCAAGAAACTAATTTAACCATAATATGGTTGTCGGCGACAATGATTTGGTTAAATTAAACATAATATGGGTAGAATTTTTTTAAAAATGGTCTTGTAGCTTTTTCTCTGGGTGTATATATTAAATATATATATATATCGAAAATAAGGATTTTAACTTCTATAGTATAACAAATACTGGCTTCGCTAACTAAAGCTTCTCTGTATAGCCGGCCTTCGGCCGGGCGCAAGGATTTTCTCCTCTATGGTATAACAAACACCGGCTTCGCTAACTAAAGTTTCTCTGTATAGCCGGCCTTCGGCCATGCGCAAGTCAAAATTACAACCTTAGTTTTTTAATACCGTTTTTAAATAAGATTCAACACCGGTACAACACCCTAAATACAAATATACCACTTTAGGGCTGTAGGAAATATCGCCCAAAGAAAAATCGCAAAAAAAAAAATGAAAAATCGCCCAAAAAATTGCATGTAAAATTGGGCCTGATTTCATATGAAAAATGGCCCAAAATTTTTGGGCTATTTTTCGTACCCAAAAATGTTGTATGCCATTTTTCATTTTTAAAATTCTACCATAATCTTACATAGCAGAGAAAACCATGTTTTATTATGGTTGCAAGCAACAACACTATTTTTCAAGAAACTAATTTAACCATAATATGGTTGTCGGCGACAATGATTTGGTTAAATTAAACATAATATGGGTAGAATTTTTTTAAAAATGGTCTTGTAGCTTTTTCTCTGGGTGTATATATTAAATATATATATATATATATATCGAAAATAAGGATTTTATCTTCTATAGTATAACAAATACTGGCTTCGCTAACTAAAGCTTCTCTGTATAGCCGGCCTTCGGCCGGGCGCAAGGATTTTCTCCTCTATGGTATAACAAACACCGGCTTCGCTAACTAAAGCTTCTCTGTATAGCCGGCCTTCGGCCATGCGCAAGTATTTCCTCCTCTATGGTATAACAAACACCGGCTTCGCTAACTAAAGCTTCTCTGCGTAGTCGGCCTTGTTCGGAAACAAGGCAGTTTTTCGAAGCTTTACTTAGCGAAACCGGTTTTTGTTAGACCATAAAGGAGACAATCCTTGCGCCCGGCCGAAGGCCGGCTATACAGAGAAGCTTTAGTTAGCGAAGCCGGTCTTTGTTATACCATAGAGGAGAAAATCCTTGCGCCCGGCCGAAGGCCGGCTATACAGAGAAGCTTTAGTTAGCGAAGCCAGTATTTGTTATACCATAGAAGATGAAATCCTTATTTTGGATATATATATTTAATATATAAACCCGGAGTAAAAGCTATAAAAATATTTTATCCATATTATGTTTAATTTAACCAAATCATTGTCACCGACAACCACATTATGGTTAAATAAATAAATCACTTGAAATTTTAACGGTATTTTAAAAAAAAATTTACACATTTTTGATTATAAGTTAAGTTGCGGACGTTATTACACTTCGCAAAGTCGTTATGACAATTCTTCGATAACTTTATCTTTATAGGTCGAATATTAACGAAAATTCAAAAAGTTCTAGACGAAAAACAAAAAATACCAGCATTTAGTTTCCCATTTTCCCCTTTTTTTCTCCCCATACAGGTTCGGTTGACAAACAAAGGAAGAAAGCGTTCTTAACTGTTTGGTATAGTCGAAATATTCGAAAACCGGTTTCTGAAAAATGTCGAATTATCGATCCCTCTAACTTTTTATTATTTGATAATTGAAAATACATTTTTATTTATTTATTTTGCATTTGTGTAAGTAACAATTTTGAATGCCTATAACTCTGAAATTATTGAACAGATTTAAATAAAATATACATTGTGCTCTTCTTTGAGTAAATACCTCTTAAATGGTGTATATTTTGTTCAAATCGGTGGACATACAGAGGAGGAAAGTGTTCTTAACTGTTTTGCCTTAGCCGATTTATATATAGATAGTGTCGTATTAAAATGAAAACACAAAAACTATTTTAGGTTAGAAAATATAACAATTTTTGCTTGTTTATTTAGCGAATTTATATTTGTAACAATATTGAAAATAAGAGTCGGAAGACGGTTGTGACTACGTTGTAAATTCGTGAATCCAACATTGTAAATTTAAATAACACTAAAAAGAAGAGTCGGAAGACGCACATTTGGCGTTATCATTTTAATATTGTGACAACATTGTAAATTTGGTAAACAGTACGTTGTATTGATGTTGATACGTCGGAACAGCATCGTGGTGACTGTCTTTTTCTGCCTGGGTAGGCACGCCTCAATAAGCTTTAAAAAATGCCTTCTTTTGATATCAAAATCGGCTGTTACCTAAAACGTATTTTAAAGGATTTGTGTCAATATATTTAAAAGTTTTAAAAAGTTACATACATAAGTACATAATTTCTTTTTAAAAATTTAAAATTTTGTACTTTCACAACGAAATGGAGCACAAACTTATTTTAAATCAAGAAGAAAAAAAATAGAAAGAAAAGTAAACACATTTTGACAAACAAACTAGATAAATTGCAGGGAGCAAAAAGTAATCACATGTGCTGCCAATACCAGAAGTTATAAGTAATAATGATGTTAATATCGATATTGATATATCACTCATTTGCTGCAAGACCGGCATAACTCAAAAAAATCCATTTCGAGATAAACGCATTTAAAGTTTTTGATTTGTTCTAACTACTTAGAAAAAAAGACACATTCTCTTCAAACTGGGAAAGTATAAAAGATATAAAGATGCATTTAATACACAATATAAAGAAAACCAAAGCGAACAATTCTGCATCTCTAACTCCAAAATTATATTTTTTGAGTTATGCCAGTCTTGCAGCAAATGAGCGATATGTAAATGTATCCCGTTTTAATACCAAAATTATTTAACAAATTTAAACGAAACCTTGTTAAATTAATTTTTTTGCTCCAAAGAAAAACTTTGATACCAAAATAATTATGGAAAATATTGTAAAAAATGGCAACCTTATTACCTGTATTTAAAAATTTCGGATTTCAAGTAAATAAAAAAACAACCATAATCGAAAACGAATATTAACGTTCTTATGGCCATTTTCTCAATGTATCGACAAATTGTCTGTTACTTAATGTCAACATAAATTTATTGGACCGATAAACTGTCCGTTAACAAATTTGGGTTTCTCAATATACCGACAAAAAACAAAGTTTTCAGCTGGCAACGCCACTCAAAATATATGTAAAAGTTGGGAGTCAGCTGATTGAATTTATCGGTACGGCAAATAAAAGGAAAATAAATAATTTGCAGATGAGTGGCGGTTAGCTTTGCGATAAAATTGAAGCAAATGAGACCACAGAGCACACAGAGGCGTCACAAGACAGAAAGTATTTTATTTTTTTCTGTCTTTTTCTTCGAAAGCTGCCCTCGCAAATGATTAGGGCATTTGTCATACGTCACTTTTCTCATCTCTGTATGCTGTGTGAATGAGACATTGAGAAAACCAAATTTCTTTAATGTGCAGTTTTTCGTTGGGAAAAAAGATAATCGCCTAATGAGAAAATGGCCATTAGAATGAAATAAGTATTTAAAAATGTATACCCACTAATAAATTTACAAAATGTTTAATGGGAATAACTTACAAATTCTGTTAAAAACTTTCTTGGAAACTAAAAATATCAGTTCGTATATCTTTTTTAGTTTAAAGATTATTTGCTTTTATTTAGCTGGTGTTGAAAAGAGTGCGTGTAAGCCTTAGTGCTCCTTAGAATAAATTGAGCATACATAAATAAGGTCATGCACAAAATGAAAAACACTCGGAATAAGTTAAGTTTTTTTATTTACTTTAGGACCTCGTCGTACTCAATCCTAAATAAGGCTACTTTCGAAAATCGATCCCGTAATTTCTAAAAATAAGTAAAAAATTCTTAAACCATGTGCCTATTTGAGAATAAAATTACAAAGTGAGCGTTTTAATCTCATTTAAATTTTCAAAATTTGTTGCAGACACTACAACAACACCACACAAGTATCTAACAAACGATTTGCTTGTTGTGTGTAGAAACAACAGAACAAGACGAAAACACATTATTTTTATGTTTAAAAAGTAAAATTGAGAACCATTGCTTCTCATTTAGTTTTTATTTTTAGTTATTTATGTACATTAAGTTTTTTAAGTAAGTCAATCAATCATTATAAAATTCTCCTTCCAATTTCACTTTTGGTTTATTTCAAGTACGAATTCGCAATTGAATCAACTTAATAATTCTTAAATCAAGCACATTTTGAGATTGATTCAATCTTAGTTGTACTTAAATCAATATTATTTTCGGGATATTACAAGTACGAATTCGGGATAGAGTATGGATAAGTTAAGTATTCCGAGATTGAAAATCCGCACTTGAATCAATCTTTCTGTGGTTGATTCAAGAAAAACCGACTTCACCGTACTACAAATACCGATTCGAATTGATTTGATTACGGATAAATGTATTTTTCTTTTGAGTGTACTGTCTGTTTTTTTTTAAAGGCTCAGTTAGCCGGGAATAGCAGTAAGATAACCAGTGATGCCAACTTTTTGAGAGCAAAAGGCACTTTAAAATTTAAAAAAGCACTATTTCGAGCAAAAAAAAAAAGTGTAAAAAGCACTAAGCCATTTGTACAATTATATTAAACACAAAAGAAGTTGCTTTCGGCTGTGCCGACTATTATATACCTCAAAAATTTAAAAAAAGGCGATGGCGTTGATGGGGTCCATTTTCATTTAAGATTAAATAATAAATATATTTACATTTGTATATAAACATTTTTAAATATATTATTATTATCTTCAATAAAAATAATATCCAAATCATTTGGATCTTCATCAGCTGAGTTTAAATTGGCCATAAAACAGTTTTCAAGTAATACAGTGCGAGCTCGATTTTCGTAACTCGAAAAAATCTGGCCTGTTGCAATAACCGAAAATTTGCAATGACCGACCATTGTTTATAAAACTAAATGACAGCCTATAGTTTAATAAAAATATATATTAGTCGTTTAAATAAATCTAAACTAAAATCGTGCAAAGTTTAAGAAAACAATTAGCGTATGATATTATCCAATTATTTAAACATATGTATGCTTCTGATTAAGAACAAACATAAGGTATAAAATAGAAAAAACATGTATGTTTGCATTCTGATACTTATGGTGTTTTTTTTCTAAAAAATAATGATGCATTATAGTTGTGTAAAATATTTATTAGGTTACACGAACCCTTACAAAGTGATACATTTTTCTAAATTACAATGGAACAAAATAATAGCTACGTTTTACACTCAACACTAATGTGTATTTAACGTGTTAAATATTGAATGCAAAGTTTGTACTATAAGCGATATTCACCACGCTTGTAGCAATTTTCAACATTAAATTTTGTAACAATGCCAATAAGCGTTAACAGCACTGATTTTCAATAATTAATGTCAGCTGTTATTAAAAATTTTGCGACAAAAAAAAAATATAATAAAAGTAAAACAAATGAAAAACAAAAAGTTTTTATATCCATCACAACGGGGGTAGGCCAAGAGCATGTCTTGTTGCGATAAAACACATTAATATCTTCTTCTGTTCACAGCTTAGCTCAGCGGACCTTTCAGTTGCAAGGGTCGAGATGGCGGACAAAAGAAGCTTTCTGATTGCCTCATGCTATATGGCACATGACAAAGACGCCCCTCCAGACGAGGTGCGGGCGCTCCTATCCTCTTCAGGCGCCAAAGAGGACTTCATTCTTGGATGTGATGCCAACGCCAGGCACACCATCTGGGGCAGCAGTGAAATCAACAATAGAGGTGAGTGTCTATTAGATTTTATAAATACTAACAAAATTACAATTTGTAACTCTGGCTCTAGGCCAACATTTAGATTTCCTAGTTCGGGTAATTTCAATGGTTGGGAAGAGGTTCTAGATTTGACGCTTATGAACGACAGGTCTAATTTATCAGTTGATAGGTGGGGGGGTATCGAGTAGTAGGTCCTTCTCGGACCACAACTGGATACTCTTCGACATTGGACACATAGGTAATACCGGGAAACTAAGCTTTAGAAATCCGAGATAAACGGACTGGGCTAAGTTTAACGGAATTCTTGAACGTAGACTCAGGAGAATGCCGGTGATTCGGAATTCAATCTCTGCACTCGAGGGGGTGGAGGAGACCTTCAGTGGCGCCCTGACTAGGGCGTTTGAAATCTCCTGCCCCATTATAAGGGCCGGAAAGAGCTTCCCTTCCTGGTGGAACTCGGAACTCTCGTCTCTAAGAAGGGAGGCCCGTAGGGCCTTCAACACGGGCTATGCCAGTAATTCGTGGCAGGAATACCGCGAAAAACAGAGGGCATATAAAAAGGCAATAACAGTCGCAAAAAGAAGATCATGGAGGAACTTCTGCGAATCAATAGATAATACCAAAGAATCTGCCAGACTTAGCAGAGTTTTGGCCAAGGGCCACTCGAACCCAACTTATGTCAAGAGAACGGATGACACCTGGTCGGAATCATCGGAGGAAACACTTGACATTCTACTTAATACTCATTTCCCTGGTTGCTTGGACGCTACTGATGGGGAACCAGTATACGAGGATTCGTTCTCCGAGATTGATGAAAATATCATTTCGGAGGAAAGAATCCAATGGGCGATCATTAGTTTTGCCCCATATAAATCCCCAGGACCTGATGGCATTTTTCCTAGGATGCTGCAGAGCGCACGGAGATATGTCACTCCCTGGTTAAGGTTAATGTATAGACTCTGCCTATCCCTCAATTATGTTCCGGCTAATTGGAGGAGGGTAAAGGTGGTTTTTATACCTAAAATCGGAAAGAGTAGTCATGAGACTGCGGGGGACTTTCGTCCAATCAGTCTATCATCTTTTCTGCTCAAAACTCTGGAGAGACTTCTGGACTCACATATAAGGCATGGACTGGAGGGTACATCACGACTCTCATGTAGCCAACATGCCTACCTTAAGGGTCGGTCTACGGAGACGGCGCTTCACGAGGTAGTAGGGGCCATAGAACGATCACTGGAATATAAACAATTTACCATGGCTGCCTTCCTGGATATTGAGGGCGCTTTTAACAACGTCACGATCACTGCGATCGAACGGGCTCTAACTGATCTGGATGTCCAGGAGTACATCATTAGATGGTTAGTGAACATGTTGAGGTCAAGGATCGTTACATCATGTCTTGGCAACAGCGTGAGGTCAAAGAAGGTTAGTAGGGGTACACCCCAAGGTGGGGTGATCTCTCCTCTGCTCTGGCTCATCGTTGTTAACTCGATACTTACTGGTCTGGATAACAGGGGCATCAAGACGGTGGCCTATGCGGATAACGTGGTGTTACTAGTATCTGGTGCGTTTCTGGATGTGATGAGTGACATTATGTCCGGTGCGTTGGGGGCGCTCAGCAACTTGGCCGCTGAGTGCGGACTGGGAGTGAACCCAAGCAAAACGGAACTGGTACTGTTCACCAGAAGGACGAAGATTCCGGCTTTCAGACTGCCACGGCTGAGGGGTTGCGAACTTCCCATGTCGAATCACGCTAAATATCTGGGAATTATCCTGGACTCGAAACTATCATGGAAATTGAATACTCAGCACAGGGTCAGGAAGGCTACGGTGGCTTATTACGCCTGCCGTAGAATGTTTGGCACCAGGTGGGGCCTTAATCCTAGACTGGTCAAATGGCTATACACGGCAATAGTACGGCTCATTCTTACATATGGATCTCTGGTATGGTGGACCGCGACGGGCAAGAAGTACATCGTGGTTCAGCTGGGGAGAGTACAAAGATCAGCCTGCATTGGAGTAAGAGGCGCTCTACGCACTAGTCCTTCAGAGGCTCTGAACACTATGCTGCACCTTGTTCCAATTGAAATACACCTTATGGCCACATCCGCAAATAGCGCGGTCAGGCTCTCTGCATCGGGATGTTGGAAGGCGAGGACGTACGGTCATGCAGGGATCTTACATAGGCAACCAACATCTCTGAAACGACCAACGGTCTATATGATACCCCGCATGGACTTTGATAGGAAATTCAGGGTCATATTTCCGTAAGGACGGGAATGGAGTGGGGGAATCCTGGCCGATGAATACCGCACGAGGGTTTACACAGATGGGTCAAAGATGACTTGTTGTGTCGCCTCCGGGGTCTTCTCGGAGGAACTACATGTGAACCTCTCTTTTCGTCTGCCAGATTGGGCCAGCGTATTTCAGGCTGAAATACTGGCGATCAGAGAAGCATGCAGAACACTATACGGCAGGAACATCAGCGGCAAAATTGGCATCTTCGTCGATAGCCAGGCGGCTCTGATGTCACTGAGCTCGCATAAGACAACATCCATCCTCGTCAACCAGTGCAAGGAAGAACTGTCCAGATTGGGCAGCCTATCTGACATTACCTTAATTTGGATCCCTGCGCATAGGGACCATTACGGCAATGAACAGGCGGATGGGCTGGCCAAAACTGGAGCAGCTCTTGATATTTCACAGGTGGTGTCAGTCGCAATACCCCTGGGAACTATCAGGAGCGAAATCTTCAGGCACTATCTGGATATGGCTGACAATAAATGGAGGAAACTAGATGGCTGCAGGGCTACCAGGGAAACGTGGCCCGCATATGACATAGGTCGCTCTGAGCGACTTCTCAACTTCAGTCGGAAGGACGTGTCGAGACTCACATACGTGCTTACTGGTCACTGGACGATTGGCAGGCACGCTATGAGACTCTGCCTCCCTTTCAATGAATGCTGCCGCAGCTGCAGGGAACCTGGAACTGAGGAGACAGTATTTCATCTTCTATGTGATTGCCCGGCGTTTAACTCAACGCGACATAGACTATTTAGGGATTACCTTCTACGGGGACTCTCGGAGATATCGCGGGTGGGACTCAACAGCCTGCTGAAATATCTCAACGCAACGGGCTGGCTCTAGCCACCTCGGCATTGCCCCCCTGGTTCAAGTCTGATCGGGGGTTCCAATTTCTTGACGAGTTGTGTGGTGTCAAAACGGGGCCACTGTCGGCTTTACTTGCTGCACGCCTGGACCTTTGCGTGCTACCACGATAACCAACCAACCAACCAACCATCACAATATAACGCAAACACAAGAAAAAAATACTTGCTTGCATAAAAAAGTACTTTAAGCAGATGCAAAAAAGGGTATTATCTCACACTCAGTTTTAACTGCGGGTAAGAAATGGAAAAAACTTCAATAATAATATTAAATATTTATTGTTGCAACATGTTTAGAAACGAAAACGACAACTTCTCACATTTCCGAATATATTTATAGAATGGAACAAAAACCCGCGCGAATGGTAGCATATATGGAACATTATTGGCAGAAAAGAAAACACCAGTAGTTAAACCTTTTTGCAATAGCACTAAAGTTAGCACTAAACGCATGAAAAATGGCATGTTACACAACGCTCGTTGTAAAATTATTTTCTGCCAGCTGTTTTTAATTTATTTTTTTTTTATATACTTATATACTTTATATACTTTGCTTTATTTATAACAAGCTACGGCTCTTTTTTTGTTTTTAAAGTCTTTGCGTTTTTTATACGGCTTCCGACTGCATGTTTTTTGAAAATTCCTAATAATTTTCAAGCCATCTTCTGTTTTTGAAACAGTGAAGCCTAGCTCTAAGTACCGGTTCATCACGTCAAGTTTGACCCGTCAAATCTTGAGTTTTTAGGAGAGAGGGGAAAAGAAATGGCATTCTCTTTTCCCTTTCTCTCCTATAAGCTCAAGACTTGACGGGACAAACTTGACGTGCGTGAACTGGCATTAACCTCGTAAATAAAGTTTTTGGTAAAACGAATGTAACTTTCTTTAATCATTTGAAATCTTAAAATCTTTACAAGCCTTCTAAAAATTGTACCCCAAAAAGCAAAGCTCATCTTAATCATCCTCTATATAATCGTAGTTTTAAAGAATGTTTGAAAAAAAATAAAACATTGTAAAAAGCACTAAAGGTACTAAAGAAAAATTGAAAAAGCACCAAGTTAGTATTTTTTCTTAGTTTGGCACTATGGAGAACATTTTGGCATTTTGAGGCATCAAAAAGCACCATAAATAGTGCCAAAAGCACTTAGTTGGCATCACTGAACATAACCTTACCGTAAAAAGTAAGACCAATCTATTTCTTACAGATTAAGATGTTGCATCTTACAGTTACTATAATCGTTTTAATTGCTTTACATACAACAATATGCAGCAGATGATTTGGTACTCCCGGCTAACTGAGCCTTAAATTTAAATTTTCGTCTAGAAATTTATATTGAAAAAAAAAACAAATTTGATTTATTTTATTGCTGTTTTTCGGCCAATTTCACCAAGCTCAGTTGAAACTTACTATTACTTTAAGTTACAGTTAACAACATGTTTTGACATTTATAACTGATAGCACTACGTGACAAAATTTCAACAAAGTCGTGACCAAATGAATCTGACAGCTAATTTTTTTGTAAAATTTTCCGCTGAATCAGAATATGAAGTCAGAATTGTCAAAAGTAGAACAGTTTTTGAGATATTTTAAAATAACCGTTATTTGTATTTTTAAAAAAGATGATGTGACTGAAATGCAAATATCTTCAAAAATTTTAAACGGATTTCTTTATTTTCGGTGAAAGGTTATAAAATTTCTAAAATAACCATGGATTGCTTGTGAAGATTGGTCAAGAAATGATAGAGTTACAGGGGACAAAAGTTCAAGCTTCATTGAAAATTTTATGATTTTGTTCAATTTTGCTCTTTTCAAGTTATTTTTTGTAAACCAATGATTTAAAAATCCAAATGTTTTATTCCATGCGTCATTAGATTATTTTAATATGAACATTTTTAGCCCAACAAGACATAGATTGCTAAAAAAGTGACAAAGCTACAGAAGATTTAGTAAATTAACCCACATAGAAATTCAATAGTTTCAAGCAATTTTTAATATTTATTGTTACTAAAAACTTAGCTTTGTATGTTTATTTGTTGTGGGCTAATTCAATTAATCTTCTATAACTTTGTCATTTTTGCACCGATCTGGATTCTATTGGGCACAAAATGTTCCTATTGAAATAGGCTAAAGTTTTATTTTTTGGATGTTTGCATAACAGTCACATCATCTTTTTTAATAACACAAACAACGGTAATTTTGGAAAATCTCATAAGCTGTTCTACTTTTGACAATTCTGATTTCATATTCGGATTCAGCGGACAATTTTACATAAAGACTAGGTGTCAAATTAATTTGGTCAAAAAATTGTCACATAGTGTAGTTACCCAGGCAGAAAAAGACAAACACCACGACGCTGTGCCGACGTTGCAGGGGGTACTATCAACATTGATACAACGTACTGTTAACCAAATTTACAATGTTGTCACAATATTAAAATGATAACGCCAAATGTGCGTCTTCCGACTCTTCTTTTTAGTGTTGTCACAGTACTGTAAATTTAAATTTACAATGTTGGATTCACGAATTTACAACGTAGTCACAACCATCTTCCGACTCTTATTTTCAATATTGTTTCAAATATAAATTCGCTAAATAAACAAGCAAAAATTTGTATATTTTCTAAACAAAAATAGTTTTTGTGTTTTTATTTTAATACGACTCTATTAAATTAATAAGACTAAGGGGGTAATTTTGTTGGTCACTTCACCTTGCGTTGAGAAAATGTTCATATAAAATTTTTTGAATTTTCAAAATTTCAAAAAATTTTATATGAAAATTTTTTCAACGCAAGGTGAAGTGAACAACAAAATTACCCCTTAAATTTTTGTATATACAGCGTTGTAGTTTATAATTGAATTATTATTAACACGGTATTAGGAAATAAAGGTTTAATTCTTGTATATACAGTGTTTCTTAGAGTTGTTATTTAAAAACGGTATTAAAAAACTAAGGTCGTAATTTTGTATCTACAGTGTTGTGATGGTACCATATTTTTGGTAGAGTCACAATTTTGTATTTACAGGGTTGTGGCGGTACATAATATTTAGAAGAGTCGTAATTTCTGTCTGGGTAATTATAACTGAACTTGAAGAAACTGGCCGTGAATGCAAATTCCCAAATGAAAATGTTTATTTTTAAGTTAATATTCCTTAATCATAATTTTGCTCTGGTGGCCCATGATTGCTCATAGATCCCAAAGAGGGTCCACTCTTGAAAATTGGTATCTTAATACTGTGGTGTTTGGTATCATATGGTCCGGCTTTACCAACAATACTTTCTTGATGGTTTTAATTTCTATTCGTACTCAGGCAATTTTTAAACAACTTCCATCTGGGCCCTGTTTCTCAAAACTACAACTTACAATTCTACAAGTAAAATACATTTGAAACAATAAACTTCTTGCTTGTCTTAATTTCTATTCGTACTCAGGCAATTTTTAAACAACTTCCATCTGGGCCGTGTTTCTCAAAACTACAACTTACAATTCTACAAGTAAAATACATTTGAAACAATAAAAAAAACTTTAAAATTGTTGCTTTTGTAATGTATTTTGGCATGTAGATTTGTGACTTGTAGTTTTGAAAAAAGGGCCCTGATATATAACAAAACAAAAAAAATCAAACTTTATTAAAAAAAGAAATTTGTTTTATTAAGGTAAAAGCTTAAACAGGTCCAATGCTACTACAACGTGGTTGATTATTTTCTCCCAAACTGTAGGTATATCTGGAGAATCATCTGCTTCTCTTTCGACTTTGTTTTGACAAACAACGGAATAAATTATAGCAAATATTACCAACAGGTGGTACACAAGTTTACGCCATTCCATATTTAAATAATTTTTATATGAATTTTCAATAAGTTGTTATCGAAATTTGAAGTGGTCTTTTTTTATAAAAATGTATGACTTTTTATACAAACGTTAATTAGTCATAGCTGAATTTTTTTTTAGTAGTTAAATGTGAAACGGCGATGTTGAAATATATATAACTAGCTTAACCCGTTGCGCTTCGCTACAATGCTTTAGCCAACTTTGAAGACTCTCCCTTTAATAGTTCTACAGTAGAGATATTTATTTTTATTTTCAAAAGTGTAGTATACCATAAGAGTGACTTCTACAAAGTTTGAACATTCTTACTATAACAGTTCTTAAGATAAGAGATATTAAACATCGTCGTTCTATGGGGAAAACCACTTCCCCCGCTGCTACTTTATTTAAATTTCGGGGCTCAGAAGATCGTACTACCAAAAGTTCAACAAAATGCGTTCAGTGGCTCTTATTAATATTTCTATATATGAGGGGTACTGCTCCTCCCCCGTCTACCCCGCCCATTTGTATATTGAAATTTATAGTTTACTATAATAATAGCTTTAACCACTTTTGAAGACTCTGCCTTTAATAATTCTTCAGTTGAGCGATATTTAATATATGCATCCTATGGGAGGTATTTCCCCCCTGCGCCTATCCGCTTTATTGTTATTTTCAAAAGTGTTGTATACCATAAGAGTGACTTCTAGAAAGTTTGAACATTCTCACTATTACAGTTCTTTAGATATGCGATGTTAAACATTGGCGTCCTATGGGGGATTCCACTTCCCCCGCTGCTATTTTATTTTAATTTTGGGGCTCAGAAGATCTTACTACCAAAAGTTCTGCATAATGCGTGCAGCGGATCTTAATATATGCGATAATTAATATTGGCATCCTATGGGGGATACCAATTCCCCTGCCCCTATCGAAAAAATAAGTAGCCTATTTTATTTTCAGGGCTCACGTGATGTATCTGTAAAAATTTCAGGAAAATCGGTTCAGTAGTTTAGGAGTCTATAAGCCAACAAACAAACAAACAAACACACATACAAACATTTTTCATTTTTATATATATAGATAAAGCGGAATTAATTTAATTGAATATGTGTCGATTTTAGTTAAGCGCAACTAAAAAATAACAAATTTAGACTAGAGTTCAAAATTAAAGAACAGGGACTTCAAAGTTTGTATGTAGACTCCCCTTCCAATAGGTAGAAAAAATATGTAGGGATTTTTAAACATTCAATTCCTAACGGGTTATAAATGGGCAAAAATGGGTAAGCATGGCAACTTTATATCTCGTCTTCTAATAGAGTTAGATGTTAAATTCCATTAAATATTATTATTGAATGAAAAATAAAATTGACATGTGCTTGGTAGTTTTTTAAAATTTGTACATTTTGGTGACGAAAAAGGGAAAAAGTACTTACTTTTTTGGTAACTTATTTATCTTCTATGTTCTCTTCTCCTTACAAGCCCGTCTATACCAGAGATAATTATTGCAACATATATTGCAATAAATGTCAAAATTATGTTATCTTTAATGTAGACAGCACTTTTTGTAGTTATTTTTTGCCGGCAATTTATAATTGTATAATAATTGTTAGTACATTTTCGTTAACAATTATTGCTAACAAAAAAACGTCAAATTTGGTTGTCAATTGAAAAAAGAAGCCAAATTAAAGAATTTAATAAGCTTTAAAATAAAATTGCAAAAATTACTTTATTAATATAATATTTTCTTAATCGATCTTTATTGTTTAAATTTATATTAATTTGTTTAAGCTTGAGTTCTTTTCTTTGAAAAAACTAGCTGACCCGACAGACGTTGTCCTGTCTAAATTAGGAAAAATATTTGCGTTCGATTTTTAAAATCCGTTAAAAAGACATTTGAAAGAAAAATTTGTCAAATCGATGGAGACGTTTTCTGATTTTTGGTTAATCGAAAAAAGTGAGCGTAAAAGTAGGCGGGGCAAAATTTTCTTTCCGTAAAAACCTAAGTCGCACCATGGCGATCATTTTAAAGAAAAAATCGTCCAAATCGGTCAAGTCGTTCTCAAGTTATGCGCTTAATAGAAAAAGTGGGCGTTAAAGTGGGCGTGCTAAATTTTTCTTTTGAGGAAATCTTAAACTGGATTAAAACGAACATTTGAAAGAAAAAATTGTCAAATCGATGGAGCCGTTTTCTGATTTTAGGTAATTCGAAAAAAGTGGGCGGGGCAAGAGTTTATTTTCGTATAAACTAAGTTGGACCATGGCGATCATTTTAAATCCACACGTGGTGTTCAACTCAATAAAACCCACTTGATAACATTTTGAACTGTCCATTTCATTTTTTAATCTGTTTAAGAAGAATATTTATACCCACACAACAAAAGTGTAGAGATTATTATGAGTTCATGCAGATGTTTGTTACTCTTTAAAATATTAGTCCAAGACGCACTTTTCAGTATACCAATTGACTCATCATTTCATTTTCGTTTTCAGTCCCTTAAGCTGTGTTCACACCTATAAAATATTTCTCGTCCTAAAATATCAAATATTATTTGATTTTGCAAAACGTTTGGCAATTTGACAACAATGAAAATTATCTTCTTACAAAAAAAGTTTAGTAAATCAAAAGAAATTGTTAAAAATAAAGCAATTTACTGGTTAGGTTTTTTTTTGGATTCTTCTTTCAATATTTGTTAGGTCTAAACATACCTTAACTATTCCATTTTTGAAGATTTTCAGCACATTTTTGAAAAAAAACAAACTTTATGAAATTGGGGAAATTTTTTATTAACCAAGTAAGCTAAAGAGATACATTACTGTTGAAAAGTAACTCTTTATTTTTTCCCAAATTGAAGGTTGTCCCTCAGGATTATCTGCTTCTCTTTCGACTTTGATTTGGCAAACAACGGAATAAAATAGAGCGAATATTACAAGTAGGTAGTACAAAAGTTTGCGCCATTCCATATTGTAAAAAATTGTACTATGAAATAAAATAACGAAACCTAAAGTGTTATTTTCACAAAAATTTATGAGATTTTATACAAACGTTAATTGGTCATAGCTGAATTTTTTTTTTAAATATTTAATAAAACGGCATTAATTTGATTGAATGTGTGTCGATCTAAGTTAAGCGAATCAATAAAATAAAAAATTTTAAAAATATGCGCAAAAAATTTAATTTTACCCAAACATTCGAAAGATGAATATAGACGGCATTAACATTTAAAACCCCTTTTGAGTATATGAGCATCCATGCTGTTCTTGATAAAGTGCCTTCTTGATGTCGCTTTTTCGAGCATTGCTGGACGTATATCACAAATAACTCGAACATTGTTGGGCCTTAAAGGCTTCGAATTTTTCTGGTATATCAGCATAAGACAATGACTTCACGCAGCCCTACAGCAAATAATTGAGAGGTAATAAGTTCTTATGCCTGCAGGAGGCATATTCTGAATTGCGATGCGAAAATCAATGCGATGCGCAAATGAAATGCGATGCGAAAGAAAATTGGTATTCTGTTAGACTTTCGCAATCGCATTCGCAATTTATTTTCAAATCGTGGCAACGCTGCTCAAATATACGTCAGTGTCAATAAACGTCAAATGAAAAATAAATAAATTGTTTGTGTTTGGCTGTGAAAATTGTTTAGAAAGTTTATTTATGACATTCTGTAATAAAAAAATAATAAAAATGGATTTTGTGGCACTGTGTTTCGACTAAGAAGAAAATGAAAATGTTTTGTGTGTACTTTAAAATCGTCCCTAACCTATTAAAATTAAAGTTGAAGTCAAATATTTGTATACTTTTTTCATCCTGCAGCTTCTCTTATAGGTGGTCCATTGATATTTAGTTCTTCAGTTAACGTTTGCCACAAAGTATTTGCCGACTGACGTGCAAATGTTTTCAAATGGCCTCTTGCCAATTGGCTGTGCTAATAAATTTCATCATTATTTCAAATGCTTCCCTGAATTAAATAATAAATATATGAATAAATAAATAATTAAAATAAAATCTTTCACTAACATGTTTGTACTTTGCGAATGCTATTTTGTTGTCGAATAAATTTTGCGAATTTGACATTTGTTTTCGCAATGTAGAATAACGACTTGCCACCTTATCGCATTTGAAATGCGATTAAAAAAAAACTTTGCGAATATCGCAATACAGAATAGCAACTGTTCGCATTTATGCATTTTCGCATCGCATTGATTTTCGCATCGCAATTCAGAATATGCCTACAGGTGTTATGTTTCTATGTCTAATATTAACGAAAATTATTCAAAGTACCAGCTGTTGAACGAAAAAGTACCAAAAAGCTTCCCCCTTGTTCTTATTCGCCCAGTTTAATGTAAAGTTTTATCTTTATATGTCGAATATTAACGAAAATTCAAAAAGTTTCAGATGAAAAACAAAAAATACCAGCATTTTTATCTTATAGGTTTCAATATTATAGAAAATTAAAAAATTATCACATTAAGCACAGAAAAGTAAAAAAGAAATTTAGTTGCCCGTATTTCCCCTTTTTTCTCCCCATAGAGGTTCAGTTGACAAACAAAGGAAGAAAGCGTTCATCACTGTTTTGCCTGGTCCGATTTATACATAAATCTTATGTATATATATAGTCGAAATAATCGAAAACCAGTTTCTGAAAAATCTCGAATAATCCATCACCCTAATTTTTTATTATTTGATAATTGAAAAAAAATATTTATTTATTTATTTATTTTGCATTTGTGTTAGTAGCAATTTTGAACGTTTATAACTCTGAAATTATTGAACAGATTTTAATAAAATATACATTGCGCACTTCTTTGAGTAAATATCTCGCAAATGGTGTATATTTTGTTCAAATCCGCTGACATACAGAGGAGGAAAGTGTTTTTAACTGTCTTGCCTTAGCCGATTTATATATAGAAGATGATGAAAGGAATTTTAGAACCTGAAAATTAATTAAAATTGTTATTGAGAATCTCAGGCCAGCCGCCTGGGTTCGAATCTCAGGTCAGTCAAGAACAGTGTTCGAAAATAAACAGTACATTATTTAACGTTCGGCTCACACACCCAGGAACGATATCTATTTTTTTAGTGATTGTGTAGACATACACAACCCTTAATTCGTAACTATTTTAAAAAAAGAACCGAACATTATATAGTGTTCGGTTCTTCGTTAAAAAACAGAACAATTGTAGTGATATTGTAGACAAACATTATATTTTAATGTTCTATAATGTTTTTTTCGTGTGTGTATTTTGTTTTTGTAAAAATGTTTTTTTTACCAGCCAAAAGGGACGAACATTAACGAGCCGAACCGAACACATTGAAGTTTGTGGATTTTCAAAAAAACCGAACGGCATTAAATGTTCATCTTTTGTTGAGTTTGATAAAAACAGTAATATTTTTGTGTTCGAAAGATGACCAACAGGGAAACGTTATTTTTTTTAATGATTTTCTACACAAACACTATTAGCGTTTGTGTTTTCCACAAATCTACCGAACCGCACATTAAAAAACGATATTTAGTATTTATTTTCGAACACTGGTCAAGAATGAAAAATTATCAATAACAATTATTCTATTTGGCGTCGTCAACAGTAAACAAGGCCGTTTTTTATGTTTTGTTTCAATTTCGTATTCCCGTTGGCAATATTGCCATATTTCGATGACCGTTAACATATGTTTGGTATTTTCTAAGAAAAATTGGCGTTGCTGTGGCCTTAAATTGCCCTTGATTTTGAGTCGGCATTTTTAGTGTTGTCATGTGCAGTTTTGTGTCGTGTTTTAAAAATGTTACGTTATGGATGGCTGCAATTCTGATTTCTACGGAGGTTTTGATATTTTTCTTCATTTGTGTTGTGTTTTGATATATTTTATGTGGATATAATTGAAAAAATTAAAATAACAACTAAGTGCCAGTTCGAGAAGCTAGTGGAAGAGCTTGTAAAAAGTCCATTACTAGCCAGAGGATTATGCAGGGTCTCTTTTCCTAATAAATTAAATATCCCTTGCGATTAAAGAAGAGAGCTAAAATTTTGATGTGGGTTCGTCCACACGGCCAATTACACCTGGAAATGCTGCTTTTCAAAGAAATGCAACTTTAATTTATCCATTGTGTACAGAGTTTTCTCTTCATGACTCCCAGAGTCTCAGACAAAATGTTTAAACTTGTGGCTGGGACAGTCAAAAGTTGAAATAATTTCCAACGCTGAGCTGGTACGATCCCTGGGCCAAATATATTGTGTTTGGAAAAAACGTTCCCTTTTTCAAATGAGGCTCTATTATTTCCAACACATGTTTAAAAGAAAGTTTATTCAGTCGAAAATAACTTTAAAATCTTAAAAAGGTTAAAAAAATTCACTAGGCACTTGGGAAAATTTAATATAATAAAAAAAAAAGTTTTCATTTAAACATTATTTTTTTACAAAAAAATTTTTATTTAACTTAAAATTTGCACAAACAGCACAGAATTTTTTTTTTTTCTTATAAAAAAAACAGTAAACAAAATGAATCAGTTGATTTTAATATTAGAGATGTGTGCTGTATTTTACTAACATTATCGATAAATAGTCAACGGCGTCATAATACTCTTACAAAATACCAATTTAACATACAATTGATGTTTTCTTTAATAAGAGTTGCTGTTGCCTTAAAATTGCCCTTGTTATTGCCGACGCCAAACAGAATAAGGGTGAATATTTGAATCCAAATTTTGATATTTTATTTAGGCAAAAGTTCATTTAATTTAATTTATATTAAATTATTTTCATGGACAGGTTATCCCTACATGTTTAAATTGCAACAACTTAATCTCTTCAGAGGGTTTTGCCGTTTAACACTCACAGCCATTGATGACTGCGGGCAGTCAATAGTCAAACATCAATCTTTAAACCAAATTGTATTTAACCTTTAGTAGATCGAAATTTTGCTTTTGAATGATTATCCATTTTAATTGATTGGCATGTTCTTCCTTACTTTTGCTTTTTCTTACTTTTTGTCAAGTCTTGAAGTCCAAAGTACATTTTTCTGTTTTTTTTCACTTTTTTGTCTTTCTTTTTCTTGTCGACCTTTTTCAGCACAACTTGAAGGACAAATGTAAACATTGAGCTCGTGCCTTAGCTTTTACCAATAATTAGTATTGTGGTTATTTTGTTCAACTGTTTATGGTTTGTATTCCAAATTTTGATATTCTTATTAGGCTAAAGTTTATCAAACTTAATTAATATTAAATTATTTTCATGAAGAAAGGAATTTTACAACATAAAATTATTTAAAATTTATTGATAATTTTTCATTCGTTAGAGCCGCGGGAATCGAACCCAGGCTTTCACGGACAGGTTATCCTTACGTATTTCAATTGCAACCACTTAATCTCTTCAGGGCGGTTCGGATTAAAACCATAAACAGTTCAACAAAATAACCACAATACTTATTCTATGGTACTTTTTCTATACAGGTATTTATGTATTGCGTACAAAAATAAAATGCTTACCTGGCCAGCCCATGTATGTACATGTCCACAATTTTAGCGAGTGATCAAATATGCTATTCTTAGGTTGGATACTAAATTTTAGCTGTTCATTTTTAAGATATAAAGAATTTATGTATTTTTATGTGCAGTTGATCAAAATTAAGAGGTTCATTACTCGAACTCAACTTAACGCCAAATTTTTGAGTTCAACAAGTCGAAGATTACGTTCATTAACATTTTCAAACCAGACATCAATTATCATGGTGCGGTAACATAAGGCAAACTCCGGTTTGCTTTATTAAGAAAAAAGGGTCCCATAATGTCACCAGCGTGTAAACCCTACCAAACTATGCCTTTTTCTGGATTTAATGGATTATTTAGGGTCTGTTGTGTTATTTATAAAAATTCTGCAGGTCATACGTAATTAGGCTTGCCAACCGTACTTTATAATAAAGTATTGTACGTTATTTTGATAATTGTACTCTAAACTTTATTAGAATAATAAAGTACGCGAAAATACTTTATTTCTCATGATTTGTTTTATCTAGAATTCAAATAGATTTAGGTTATATTAGTCATATTAGTCAGTATATTAGCGATAAAATTATAATACCCAGCAAAAAACTTTGGAAGTTGTTCGAGTAGAAGGGATATTTTCATGACTTCTTGAGCACTTAACTACTTGAATGAATTAAAAATGCCTTCCAAAATTCGAATAAATTTTTAATAAGTGAACCATTGAAAAATTACATGCAATGCACCCATTCAACTCTTATGAAGGAATTACAATTTTTCACTATAATTAGGTATTCTTTGAGGATTGAAAGGGGATGAATATTATATACAATTGACTTTAATGATTGAGTTAAATTTTTTTAATATATACATATGGAGGAGGGCTCAGAGCTGAAGCGAACCAAGTCAAAAATGAAAATTCGATAATATTTTGAGTTTCAGTAAGTGAATTTCCATTTATTTCTGGCGCCATTGACATGGGTTTATTACCGTTACCTTTGGAACGAAAAACTTTTTGATTTAGTCCGTTACAGAACTCGATAGAGTTAAACTTTGCGAAGAATTTCACACCAGTTTTATTTTATGACTTGGTTCGGTTCAGCTTTGAACCCTCCATATGTAAATACATTTAATATTAATATTTATTAAGGCCTATGCAATAGGTTTGCTTACCTCTGCAACAATACAAAAAACAACAGGCATTTTATTTGTGTAAAATTTACCCGCCGTTGTCAAAATCTTACTACTACATAGGGAAAACAAAAGAAACAAGTTTTTTTATAATACATTCCCATAATGCATATAAAAATTAATATCGAGCACCAATGAAAATACGTATTAAAATCATTAATGATTCATTGCTTTTCATTCACACTGATTTCAGTTAATATTCCAGATCAATGAAAATCCCGATGTAATCACTGAACTTTCATTGGTTCTAAGCAATATTAGAACCAATCTAATATTGGCAGGACGACTTTTCGAAAAAAAATCTGACAGCACTATTTTACTTGTTTGTTTTCTTTGAGTACAATAACTGCCTGTTTTTAAAACACGAGTGCAAAACTCTTTTAAATTACTGCCTGCTTTTAGATCACGAGCACAAAAGTGACTCGTTTAACTAACATTTTAAACATTGATGTCAAATTCATTAAATTTCATAGCACAATTAAGCTTTACGTATTTTTTTATTTTTATTAAGAATTCTTGTCTCTTTATTCACTAATACTTATATAAAGCAATACAACCACAATTTTAATTTTTGACATCACTGATTTAAAACAAAATTTTAAAATTTCCATTCCTTAAGGGGGCTCCCATACAAAATGTTTAATACAGACTAGAAATATATTGAAGAAAACGAACCATAACAGCCATGGAGTAGCCTTAACAATTTCTCGTGACATACTTGCCCCTTATCACCACTTCTTAAGGGGGCTCCCTCCCATACAAATATTGCGTTTTATGACATTTTTAAATAAATTAAAAATTTTCGACTTTTGTGAATAAAATCAAAAGTTGTTAACAGATTTTTATCATTTATAGCTTGCTTTGTTTGAAGCTTTGTTTTTTATGTCTTGAAGAAGCATAGCTGTAATTTTTTATAGATTTTTAACAAACAAAAATTTCGAAATGTTGCTAAAAAATTATTTTTGTTGCCAAAAACAAAAAATTATATTTCTTAAACGACTGCGCATGTTAGAAAAAAACTTAACGTTTAAAGGAAATTTTATTCTGTATTTTCGTTATTTTTAGTAATTTCAATAAACTGAACCCTTTTTGAACCGGTATTGGATTCAGCGTACCCGAATTAAGTTAAAGCGCCAGTTGCCCGGCTTGTCTCAAAAAAAGTGTCAAATTCTAGCACAGTGTAATTGTTTGATAAAACTTGCGAAAAGCAATAAAAAAACGTTTTTAAATATAAAAATAAAAAGAAATTAATTGTACTTTATATTTATACTGTGTACTTTTTTTTCTTAACCTTTAATAATTATTATAAACAAAATATTTTATAATCAAAATGACAAATTGTATATACCCACAATTATCCACTCGTGGTGTACAACTCAAGAAAACCAACTTGATAACATTTTGAACTGTCCATTGTTTTTAGTCTGTTTAAGAAGAATATTTATACCCACACCACAAAAGTGTAGGGATTATTATGAGTTCGTGCAGATAATTGTTACTCTTTAAAATATTGGTCCAAGACGCACTTTTCAGTATACCAATTGACTCATCATTTCGTCAATTTCGTTTTCAGTCCCTAAAGCTGTGTTCACACCTATTAAATACTCGTCGTCCTTAGATATCAAATATTATTTGCTTTGCAAAACTTTTGGCAATTTGACAAAAATGAAAATTATCTTCTTACAAAAAAAATTTAGTAAATCAACAGGAATTGTTAAAAATAAAGCTAAAGTTTCAGCAATTTACTGGTTAGGCTTTTTTTGGATACCTTACATACCTTAACTTTTTTGAAGATTTTCAGCATATTTTTGAAAAAAAAAAACAAAGTTTATGAAATTGCGGAAATGTTTTTATTAACCAAGGCAGCTAAAGAGATTCATTACTTTTGAAAAGCAATTCTTTATTTTGTCCCAAACTGACGAAAATATTCCAGGATTATCTGCTTCCCTTTCGACTTTGATTTGGCAAACAACGGAATAAAATAGAGCGAATATTACAAGTAGGTAGTACAAAAGTTTGCGCCATTCCATATTGTAAAAAATTGTACTATGAAATAAAATAACGAAACCTAAAGTGTTATTTTTACAAAAATTTATGAGATTTTATACAAACGTTAATTGGTCATAGCTGAATTTTTTTTTAAATATTTAATAAAACGGCATTAATTTGATTGAATGTGTGTCGATCTAAGTAAAGCGAATCCATAAAATAAAAAATTTTAAAAATATGCGCAAAAAATTTAATTTTACCCAAACATTCGAAAGATGAATATAGACGGCATTAACATTTAAAAACCCTTTTGAGTATATGAGCATCCATGCTGTTCTTGATAAAGTGCCTTCTTGATGTCGCTTTTTCGAGCATTGGTGGACGTATATCACAAATAACTCGAACATTGTTGGGCGTTAAAGGCTTCGAATTTTTCTGGTATATCAGCATAAGACAGTGACTTCACGCAGCCCAACAGCAAATAATTGAGAGGTGTCAAGTTCTTATCTTTGCAGGCTAATTAACAGGTTCATTTCCCGAAATCAAATGGTCGCCAATATTTTGATTTAAATAAGTCGATGATTGCGTTCCCCGTATCATACATAGCATCATCCTGATGAAACCACATCTCGCCCAGATCAACTTAATCTTAATTTTCGAACAAAAAATCATTAATCATAACACGGTAACGATCTCCATTTAACGTATCGCCAGCTGTGGCTTAATTATTTTGGAAACAAAGGTCTGATAATGTCACCAAACACTGCATTTTTTCTTAATTTTTTGGAGTCTTTAGGGTCTGCTGTGAACTGGTTTCACTCCATATGCTCCAGTTTTGTACATCAACACACCCTTTAGCCAAAAGCTAACCTCATCGCTGAACACAATAAACATTACGGAATCGTCATTAGATAAATTTGCATAATTTGGTGACGTTGTTAAAGCGAAGCAGAGATTCCAAGACGGGAAGCCGCTTTTAATAGCCCTTTGTATAGTGAATAAATCTTACAAATATTTTTTAAGACTATATGGCTTAATGTAGACTTTATACACAGAAAAAAGTAAAAAACGGTTTTGATCACCAAAATAATTGACACAAGCAAAAAATTGTTTAATTTTGCACCTATCACCGAAATGATTATTGTATTGTATTATTCTTTATTTATTTGTTATTTTTTCTAAAAAAAACATTACAAAAGTTCATCTTAATTGTACAAATTATTTACAAATAAACAAAGAAATTTTACAGCTTGGTTTTATAATAAAAAACCGTCAGCTGGAAGATATAGTAATTTTTTTTTCTTCTTTTCAAAAATTGAATTCCTCTATCAACATTTTCCTATATTTTAAAGCAACACTTACATAGTTATAAAGGTTTGACCAACTAGCAACTTCATCACCATTTAGAATATTAATCATTTGTTCTTCTGTTAAAAATGTATTACAGAAGTACCGCCATCTTATTTCCTTTAACACTGGACAACGTCCCAAAAAGTGTTGTACAGTTTCCTTCTCTTTAAAATGATTATACCAATTACTCAAATTTGCAAAAATTGCAAAACAAGGATTTTGTTTCCAATTAAAAAGTTTTTACATTTTAATTACAAAAATAATTGAAAAAATTATTCATATTAAACAATATTTTAATTGAATGAATTAACAAATTAATTGAAAAAAAAAAATCAATATTTTAATTGAATGAATTACTAACGTAATTGGTTACAATACAGAAAATTAATTATTTTAATAATTGTATTGATTAAAACAGTGATTGAATTTTTGCATTAAATCGATTAAATTTTTAATTGAATAAATTAAACAGTGTATTTGAAATACACTCTAAATTCAATTACGCAAATTATTCAATCAAACAAATTGTTAATTGAATAAGTTTGTTAAATCAGTTCAGTTGATGGTTAAATGAAGCAAAATAATAATATTTAAAATATATGTTTTATTTAAATATGGTTTAAAAATAACTTGTTTTATTTGTTTAATTGAAGCACAGCCGCGAATAACGTTTTAAGTTACAAAATAATAATTTTTCAGGAGAGCAAAAAAACGTTTTTTGACAAGCAGCATTATTTGTTTTAAAATTTTTTTTTTTCTATTATTTAAAATAGTGATAATAAAAACTTTAATGCAAAAGGCTTTTAAAACATTATTCCGCACTGCAAAACCATTTCGGTTTCATCATTATGTTAGTAACTTGCAATGTTCTTCCACTGGCTGACACTTTGTACGCCATTTTGAAGGCGTTAAGGTGCATAGTTTTGGTTGATTTGATGTTTAAACTGTGTAAGAGAGTAAAGTCAACGTTTATCTGCAAAAAAACAGTTTTTGCAAAATGTGGCGTTTACAACGTTTTCGCGGCTGTGCTTCAATTGTAATAGCTCATGCTTAATTGTACACATTTTGGAAGATTTTTTTGACAGAGGAATTGCATACATACAACTTTGTATAAAATTGTAGAATAACTCTGATTCTTCAGGATATTCAAGATTGAAAACAAAAAACTGTTTTTGTTTTGTAATTTGGCTGTACTTTTTTTCACCTATTCTCTTTAAACGCACAACATGAAATTACGCCAAAAATAGTTCAAGAATTAACAAACAAAAAAAATAAAGACGAAATTTCGATTGCGACCATAACCACCGTCAACACTGTGGTCAGCTACAAGGCGATTTTTTATTTTACGCATAATATACAAATGTATGTAGGCTCATTATTGACATTGGTGGTGGTCATAATTGTAATTCGTCTATAACAAATTTCAGTTAATTTTTTACTTGTTGATAGTTTTTTTTTTGCACGCGACGCTTTCTGTTCTTTTTGATGACAAAAACATGTGTATATGTACATGTAAGGGCAAAGACAAAAGATTTATAAAGATGTTGATTGCACTTGTAACATTTTTCGCAAACTGTTGATGAGAGAGGAAAGCAACAAGGAGAAAGCAACAAAGTGTTCAATTCAAACAACCGAGTTGATTGATTCAATTAAACTAATAATTAAAATTAAGCTTAAAATCAATTTTAATTGAAAAAAATATTTTTTTTTAATTCAATCGATTAAGAACGTAATCAAATTTATTTTAAAATTCAAAAATCACTATTAATTGAAAAAAAACTGCCAATAATTTTTTCTGTGTGGTGAAAATTCAAAAAAAAACTTTTTCTGATATTTTCTTTATTTGTTTTTTTCCTCTAATATTACATTTTGACCAAAGCGAAATCAATCACATACGAGATTTCAAGCCAAGTGATACAAAACAAAATAAAATCTCCTTCGTGACTTGAAATTTCAAATTGTCTCAAATCGAATCAGTACTAAGAGATGCAACTATTAGTATTTTAATAAAGGACTAAAAAATGCAGTGCTATGTAAGGAAAATTTTACACTTTCGCAAAAAAAGTTCGGGATGACGAAATTTGTATTTTTAAAAAGGATTAGAGACGTTAAGATGTACTTTAACCATTCAGGCTACATGACTGGGCGCCTTCTCACTTTAGCTAGCTTTCAAAGCCATTGCTCGGGAAATACTTGGTCTAGGACCGGAAGTAGTGAGTTGCTTGGACAGTCGAACAGAGGAACCGTTATTGGTCACTCCCAAGTGAATGACAGTCAGAAAACTTTCCGCACTACGTGCATCTATGCTGAAAGTCCCATTTCCCAAAGCAGTATACTTGTCAAATTTCCCACTGCAAAATGCATACATGTCGTAAACACGCAATATAATTTACTTCTCTAAGTGTCAGATGGAATATGCAGTGTTAAATTTTCTAATTAGAGCGTGTTCTATTTTTATCTGACAAATCAGCTAACATCAGATGTTTTGCAGGTCATTTGTTTGTGACGGCATATAAAATTATTTTTTTTTTCGTTTTCTTTCTTTTTTTTTCTTTTAAAAAACCAACATTTTAAATTATCTAAAATACAATTAGAAGCGAATAAAAATAAAAATATGTAAATGATTTGCTGTTATGAACGATTTTAGTTCATGTCAGATGAAATCAAAAACGAACGTGTGAAAGTAAAAATTATAAACCTTCTGTATTTGTCAATTTTGAGAGACATGTGCAATTACATATGGATTTTACATCTGACAAACCCACTGCAAAATACAGATCGTGTAAAAGCACCTTCAGTGTCAGAAAACATTGGTGCAAACCATTCAGCAGTTAACACAGATGCGCACTCCTCTTTTTATCCACTGCGCATGATGTCATAATATTGTCACGCCAGACTTAATTGTATGAAGTTTTGCCTTCAAGAAAAAGCACAATAGTCTTTTTCTATGTCAAACAAATAATGAATGCGTAATTTGGTTTATTTGATTCATGGGCATTGTAAATGCGCTATAACAAATATTTTGATTAAAATTTATATGCAAAATATAATTTCAATATGATAACTAGTAAAAATATTTACAATTTATACTAAAGTTGTAATTTAAGTGGGAAACAGGTTAGTCGCTGTAGTACAACGTTACGAATAGCGCTGCAAGCTGTCAAAAGTTAAAAGCGGCTATTTCAAAGTAGTGTCAATAGCATACAAAGTTGTAGTAGTCGTTGCAGTGGAAATTGAAGCGCAAAATTCGAATTTTGAACTTTTTTGCGCTACAGAGCCTCAGCTCAGCCTCAGCTACTACTACCACTACTTTATTCTGTACCAGGCCTTAGAATCATCAGATATTTTCCGTTAGCGATAAAAATTTTTTTACAGTTTTCTGTTAAACTGTAGTGGGGAGAGGTGATTTTATTTGGAACCTATGGTAAATTATGGACCGATAATTACAAAATTTTATCTGTTAAAATAGTATTTTTAAAGAATATGTTTTTCAACAGAAAATTTATCCACCTTTGGATTTATTTAACTTTCATGCAAAATCGATTTTGATGGACTTCGATTGCAAATTCCAAATTTTCTTAAAAGTTCTTTAAGTTAATGCAATAAAAATTCAAAATGTTTTATAACAACTTTAATTCTCTCGTGTTGTTGGCAAAAATTAAACCTAATAACGGCCACTTAATAACATTTTGAACTGTCCGGGTAGATATAAAAATATAAATATTTTTAAAAAATTATACTTTAGGTAATTCATTTATATTTAAAATTTTTAGAAAACTACGAATCTAGTAACCTTTTTTTTGGGTCCGAGCCCAAAGACCAATGGTAGTCAAGAAGTTTGCCATCAAGACAGACAGCCGTTGAATGTATATAGAATGTATATTTTTTTGAACCTTTTTGAGTGGAAAAATATTTAGTTGTTTTTATTATAAGAGGCGAATCAATATCTGTAACGAACTACGATGATGAAGAATTTGACGCTGATGGTGTCCCGGAACGAGATGCAAGTGGGAACATGAAACAAAAAGGTGGGTGCATGAGTCAAATGCAAAAAGCCCGTATGCGTAGAACATAGCTTAACCCAGACAAAGTGTGAAGATTGTCATATGGGCCCAACTTCATCTCATCACAATTTGCGTAAATAAGTATTACATACATATATTCATATATACTTTTTCTCACTTTTTTGTAAATTTTTAATTTCAATAAACGAAAATCCATTTATTTACATGATGTATTGGTTTTCAAAAAGTTTCAGATGATTATATTAGGAGGTGGCATGTCATAACGTCCAGTGTCATAGTGTCATAACGTCCATCAAAGAAATTTCATAGCGTCCGCGGACGTTATGACACTTTGCAAAGTGTTTTAATGTCCACAACTTAACTTATAATGAAAAATATTAAAATGTAAACAAATTTGGGATCATAGCCGCCCTTCGGCCGGTCGCAAGGATTTTCTTATTTATGGTTTAACAAATACCGGCTTCGCTAACTAAAGCTTCTCTGCACAGCCGGCCTTCGACCACGCGCAAGGATTTTCTCCTCTATGGTATAACAAACGCCGGCTTCGCTAACTAAAGCTTCTCTGCACAGCTGGCCTTCGGCCGGGCGCAAGGATTTTCTCCTCTATGGTATAACAAACACCGGCTTCGCAAAGTAAAGCTTCTAAAATCTTCCATGTTTCCGAACGAAAGCCGACTGTGCAGAGAAGCTTTAGTTAGCGAAGCCGGTGTTTGTTATACCATAGAGGAGAAAATCTTTGCGCCCGGCCGAAGGCCGACTGTGCAGAGAAGCGTTAGTACGCGAAGCCGGTATTTGTTATACCACAGAGGAGAAAATCCTTGCGCCCAAAAGTGTTTTCGTTATATATTTACCCCCATATTCATAAAAAATATTATTGATTTATAAATAAACCTGTTATTAACCTGAAATATTTTTTATGAATAAGGCCTTTAATATATACACCCAGAGAAAAAGCAGCAAAACCATTTTTAAAAAAATGTTGACCATATTATGTTTCATTTAACCAAATCCTTGTCACCGACAACCATATTATGGTTAAATAAGTTTCTTTAAAAATAGTTTTGTTGGTTGGGACCATAATGAAACATGTTTTTCTCTGCGTGTATGCAGATCATGTTTTTGTATTTAACTTCTTTAGTAATTATGGACCTAATGACACTTTTGAAAGTGTCATAATGTCCATTTGCAAAGTGTCATAGTGTCCATGGACATTATTATAGATGAAGATATCTAGAAAATTTGTTTTTATATAATGTAGTGTAGGGTATCACTTGGTCGGACTATAAATATCAATTGTGTTATTAACTAGATTATTAATATTTAGAAAAGAAAAACCAATGACACCAAGAATTCATTGAAGTAAAATCATATTCTACCAACTCCATCTTTCCTTTTAATTTATGCACGAATTCCCAAAAGTTATTTAAATAATCGTATTATACTTTAATCTTGTATCTTGACGAATAATATACAAAAACGTTTTAATATTCATCAATGCTAGAGCTAAGCCAAGTGAAGCAAAAAATAGCTATAATCATATTTTCGCCAATGATGGGAAGAGAAAAAAATTAAAGACTAATTATATATAAATAGAAAGTCAAACCAGTAAAAGCAGGAAGAGGTAGGAGCAGCACTAGTGCCAAGTATAAATTTGTGACAATGATTCCAAAGAAAACAAAACAAGGCAAATGGAAACAGATGCGTTAAAAGACTGTGTGGCTAATTATCAGTACACAGGACAGAGCAGCGACAAATTACAATACAAGACAAGGATGTTGTATTTAATGTAGTAAATTAAACACACTTCCTACTAGTTAGCTAACATTGTAAGAACATCTGTGCAAGACAGACTGCTAGAGCTGTCCCAGCAGTAAAGATTTCAAGTGGAAATTTAGGTATGACCAAGCAACCCACAAATAAGCAGTTGCTTAGTATAACAACTTTAGCTAAAACAGCGGAAGGATATAAAAGTATAAGTTTTACTTGCGCTTCCGTTGACTTTGAACTCATTTCACTCATTAGCATCATTAATCAGTTGGAAATATGAAAATAAATTCGAAAAGAAGAGCAATTATAACGAACTAAAACAAGTCAGAAAAAAAAACTATTCAAACACATAAATACAACAAACGTTGTTCTTATCCCAGCAAACACAAAATTATACGTTTGAAATGAGACTTGATGTATAATCCTACCCCAAGAAAATAATTTTTAATAAATATGAAGTTAAAATGCTTAAGCTCGTGGTCAGTTGTATATAAAATTTTTCTTTATTTGTTTCGAAAACAAAGAAAAATTTTTAATAAATAAGATTTGGTTTGTCGTGCTTAATTCCCAGTTGTTATTCTTGATAAAAACACTGAAATTTATTGTTGGATGATAAAATAGTTTCTATGCGCATTTCACTGGTTTAAAAAAATTTAAGAAAAACCAAAGATATTTGCAAATAAAACTGCAGAGAGAAAGAGAATTACAAAAACTCAAAAAGTTTAATTTGCAACGATATCAAAGCTTTAACAACAATAAACAGTGAGCTTATCTTTTCTTACATTTCCCAACATTAAATGTATTTGCTTTTTTATTTTCGCAAGAAAATCAAAATAAAGCAGCTTGCCAGTTCAATTTTTATGCCGTGCACTTGCAAAAGAAATTATTGAAAACAAATTTTTGACAATTTAATTGCAAATTTAATTTTGAAAAAAATTCTTTCCCAAATTTGAAAAAAAGTTATTTATAGGCCAAGGCGAATTCATTACAGGTTATCTCGGTACTACACCAAGTATAACTCGTACAAAAACCACAAGCATTTTGTTTTTGTTAAATCATTGTACAATGTCAAAAACCGAAATAAATTATAAAAATTATATAAAATTATAAAAAATAAAAACAAAAGTAATAACACTAATAGTTTTTGATCCGAAAAAAATGAACTTCTAAGAATCCTTTTCGAACTATTAGGGGGGAGTCCCCTGCGTTCGAAAGTACATTTGGAAGTATCAGATTGGCTCCAGCTTTTGAGAAATCGGTATATATCCATTTTTCATGGATATAGCTAAGTCTGCGCTATTAAAAGAAATTTTATTCGACTGTATTAGTTTTTTTTTGCCTTCTTAACTTTCTTTTACGGACATTTTGACTTTTTTTTTCAAAATTTTACGACGATTTTTTACCATTTTTAGCCATGGACATAGCTAAGTCTGCGCAAAGTTTCAAATCTGGTGTCTATTTTTGTCCTTCTTAAATAAAAATTAACGTTATTGTGCAAAGAAATTTTATTGAAGTTGTTTAATTACAATTAATTAACCTAAGAAAAAAACGAAACAAATAAATAAAAGTCCAATACTTTGATTTTGAAGTTTAACATGAGGCCTATGCTAGGAAAATCTTTATTAAATGGCCAAAAAACTTGAAAAATGGTCAAAACCCGTTACTTTTGATCGACATTAATGGTTTTAATTACGTGAAATGTTGAAAAAAGTTGAAACATTCCGCAAAAGAAAGTTAAGAAGGCAAAAAAACTAATACAGTCGAATAAAATTCTTTTTAAAAGCGGAGACTTAGCTATATCCATGAAAAATGGATATATACCGATTTCTCAAAAGCTGGAGCCAATCTGACACTTCCAAATGTACTTTCGAACGCAGGGGACTCCCCCCTAATAGTTCGAAAAGGATTCATCGAAGTTCATTTTTTCGACTATTATACTGTGTAGCAGAATTAGGAACCTAGTTGCCCCGTTTTGATTTGTATGTAGTTACGTGGATTTGACACATTAAGGATATGAAAAGGTTATTCTTACAGTACTCTTTATTCATTTTAATTTGGGTATACCATAAATGACAGCTGAAACTTCGGCGACCGTCTGATACATTGTGGCCTTGCATGGATGACGGCCGTTTTATGTTGCGGCTATCGATGACCATAAGAGACGTATTACTTTTAATATTTGTTGCCACGGGACTCTTACTTATAAGTAGGCACGCAAGGCGTCTGTAGACCGGACACAATGATATACCACTGCTGCGATGACGAAAATTCGGAGGAGGACGTCGAACACCACCTTTGTCGATATAGGGTGTTTAACTGAAGCATATTTTAAACGTCGTTAGAATTCCGGATTGCCTCTACGGTGGGGGTTCAGTTAAGTGGAATTTCATGGTATGGCAATGGATCATTGGGTCTAGATCAGTGAAGGGCACTTTTGCAAATCCTATGTACGCGTGCATAAGAAAAAATGCTGCTTGTGTGACGTCGACACATGTACACTATAAACTTCTTCGTGTTGTCTTTGACATTTTACGTTCGGCTGTTGCTTTGTTGTCATTTCGTCAAAGTTATTTAGATCAGTTGCAGACACAGACCAAATCAGCACTTGTTGATGAGCGTCATTCGTTTTCTGCTGCTTCTCACACAAGCATAAATGTGATAGGGTTTTCAGATATGGCAATTTCTCGCCAAACATGGCGATTGCAAAACTTGCTTGGTATTCTTATTTTGAAATTGGCGATATTTTTTTGAGATTTATAAAATATATGGCGATTTTGTTGGCTTTTTTTGATGAGCCATAAATTTGTTTGGAGAATCGTAGACAAATTTATCGTTTGTTAACTGGAAATATTCTTTTAATGATCTAAACCATCTAATTTAAATAATTTTTGGAAAAAAGCTTATAGCTATAAGATACGGTAGGTACGCATCGCTTTAAAGAACTTGCTTTGGCTGTCTTTATATGCTGGTAAGTCCGGTTTCTAACGCCTGTCTGGAAAGAGTATTTCCAATAAAGAAATCCACATTAACTCGCCTTCGTTTAAAATATATATCCAATATTTGTTTAATATTAAACAAAACCAGATATTAAAATAGAAAGGTGTAAAATAATGAAAGAAGAAGTAAAGATAAACGAATGCTGATATAATCTGGCGTTCAAGGTATTTAGATGTATTAATTCAAAACAATTTTAAATGATATCAACACCTTGTTTTTTTGTGCACTTATTGTGTTGAATTCTTCGTGCTATGCGAAGTTCGTCGTGCGGCACAGTTGTGTTTCAACCAGTGTTCGAAAATAAACACTAAATATCGTTAATGTTCGGTTCGGTAGATTTGTGGAAAACACAAACGCTAATAGTGTTTGTGTAGAAAATCATTAAAAAAAAAAACGTTTCCCTGTTAGTCATCTTTCGAACACAAAAATATTACTCTTTTTATCAAACTCAACAAAAGATGTGAACATTTAATTCCGTTCGTTTTTTTTGAAAATCCACAAACATCAATGTGTTCGGTTCGGCTCATTAATGTTCGTCCCTTTTGGATGGTAAAAAAAAACTAAACATTTTTTACAAAAACAAAATACGCACACGAAAAAACATTATAGAACATTAAAATATAATGTTTGTCTACAGTACCACTACAATTGTTCTGTTTTTTAACGAAGAACGGTTACGAACGGTATTAAGGGCTGTGTATGTCTACACAATCACTAAAAAAATAGATATCGTTCCTGGGTGTGTGAGCCGAACGTTAAATAATGTACTGTTTATTTTCGAACACTGGTTTAAACCATATTTCAGTTTTATTTATTGTTGTTGCAAAGGAAAATATTTCATGTTATTTTAAAAACAGGCAGCTAATTTGACATAAAATAATTTTATTTGCTGGGTAATTTCTTTTAAATAATTGTTAAAATAAATTGGGTAGATCTGGATGACCCAGATAAATATGTGTAACAAAAAAGAAAATATTTTTGTTATATTATAACACTATTTTGTTAAGACATAAAGTAAAATTAACATTTCATACGAATGGGATGTAAGACACAGAGCTGACGTAGACAGAAGTTAAACCTTAAATATTTATCTATAATTAAATGCAAATTTTATGAACGTTTTAACATAAACATTAAGATAAGAAGCAACAATTAGTAGATATTTTATATGATAAATGGTGGATAGAAATTGACTTAAATGATGATGAAATCAAAATCTGAACTTTATACTTTACAGTCATTTTTGGCATTGGGTGAAAGTAAATAAAATTCTACATCACTAATTGCTACAAATTACTGATTTAAGTAACATACTTTGTCCTGCCACCTTGGATAACGATCTTGTTGCGTTGTGGTGGCTTAAGTTAAGGCTGCTGTAGTTCATTTTTTTGTTTCGTCTGGCTCTGAATCCAGTGCTGATGTATTTTGAATCCGCGTCTGCATGTTCATTGCTTATCCTGACGATGTTGCGACTACTATTAGGGGAAATTTTCTTTCAACGGTACGCCATATCCTACAGGGCAGTCTTGTGAACTTTTCCAAATGGACTGGAGCCGGGTTAATTGCTGTGTATCCGGGATTCACTATAACCAAGAGAAGTTTACAGTGTCCTGCATTCAACAATTGTCGTATTGATTAGGTAAGGGAAAGACAGGAATATTGTCCAATCTTTTAAAATATACTTTAAGGTTGAGTTGAAATACCTGAGGCTTTTGTTCATGCAACTTTTGATTGAAAGTAGATCCATGTTTTATTTTAGAGAAAAATTGGCGACGAAGGGTGTTGGAACATTTTGGGTTGAAACAACGTAGAAATATAAAATCAAACAATAATTTGATATTCGTCTTTAGTATGTTTCGTTTTTACTTTTGAAATTTGATATTTAAATAGAATAGAAACTGGCCATTAAAATTATAGCTTTTGTGGCTTGCAGCAAAAGACGTAACGTTTGAAAGTGAATGAGTTTTCCATGGGACGCCAATAGAAAATACGAATATTGTTTATTGTCGCATAGTCGAAAACAGGTACAATAAAAATTCTTTTAGACTAAACAATGTATATATATAAAGTACAGGCGTGGATTCAGGGGTGGGGGGAGAAGGAAATTTCAGCCCCGTAAATTATAAAAATATGTTTTGTTTATTTCGATAAAAGAAGAATTCCCAATCATAATATTTTTTTTAAATGTACAAAATTTTTGGAAATCCCAGCAAGGGATTTCAATAAGTATCCAGATCTTAATCCTAATAGTTATTTATTAGATATTTTCAATGAAACATCTAGTTAACCGTATTCAAATACTTATTAATCTACATTCAATCCCAGCAGGTGCCATCTATGTATAACCAAAGAGCAAACGTTTGAATTGAAAATGCGTGCGGTGCGATTAAATTTTTAATATGCCTTAGTATATGCAATATATATGTATATATGTGTTATATGAATCAAAATTCTACTCGATAATTTTTGACGAAAGCACGGATTTGTCGGGGAAAAGCCAGATTTCCTTATTTTTAAAATATTTCAACATACAACAAAAAGTTGTTAGGGAAGAATTTTTTGGCTTTGTTGTAAACGCATTTGAAGAGCCTTCACAGGATATTGATAATGACGCTGATGTGTCAACTGATGCGAAGGCACTATCATCAATAGTTCTTAAAACTTTGAAAAATTTTGGTCTTGACCTAAAACATTGTGTAGGAGTTGGAACTGATGGGTGTCCTTTGATGTCAGCAGAAAATGGAGAACTCTGGAAACCGCGACAAATGCGAAACAAAAACGTTGCTATTTAAATCAAACAACTCAATTTCTAAAAGCAATAAAGTGCCAGCAATACAAAAAGTTATATCATTTGTTAAAGAAACGACAAAATTTTTGAAATATAATCATCCCAGGCAAAACACAGTTTTAGTAAAGTATTTGGGAGCCAAACTTTCTACATTATGCGAGACAAGATGGGTGGACCGCCACGACTCAGCTTTACACTTTGCAACAAGTGTACATCATATAGTAGAAGCTTTGGAAAAAATATCTGAGTGGAAAGGTAGAGATACTTCATCAAAAGTCTTATATTAAAGAACTCACTTTCTACTTTAAATATATTAAGTATGATCATTTTTGTAACACAGCCGGTAAGTATCATTTTAGCAAAGCACGATATACTAGATCTTTAAAAAGGATCAAGCCTTATCAAAACTTTAATCATGTTCCTTACAGGAAAAAGAAATAAAGCCGAAGAACAATTTAAAGCGATTTTTGAAAAAGTTAAAGTTATTTGCGTTCAAATCGAGGTTCCAATCTAAAAGACAAGATTTGAACGAAATAATCACATCCAAAATGTTGAAGTTTTCTACCGATATGTAGGTTTCATTCCTCTTATTGAATTTATTTTAGAAGATCTCAAAACACCTTTCCCAATAGATATCCTTAATGTATTGAATATACCAAAACTTCTACTCAAAGTGTTATCAAGTCATATACAGATACAAAACTTTTAAAACCACAACACGAGATAAACACCTACTAACATCTTAACTTGAGCCTGAACTGTAGCATTGGCAACAAACATGGAAAATATCTGAAAATCTATCAGATAACGTTGTAGATGCTTTAATAAACTGTGATGAAGATATCTACCCAAATCTTAGAAAAATATTTCAAATTTTCGTTTCAATGCTCGTCAGTAATGCTACGAGCGAGGGTCATTTCCTACCCTTCGTCGAATAAAAATATGGCTCAGATCAACAATGACAGAAGATAGACTGTACTATCTAAATTTGCCTCACAAGGAAATCATAAATTGCTTATTTAAAAAGATTAGTTGATTTTAATTTATATTGAATATTTTATTTAACCTTATTGTTGAGTTTTTTAATATAATATACCCATATTGCTTTTAATAAACTTTTAAAAACAAAGCTTTTTTGTATCATAAAAAATTACCCCCCCCCCCTAAGGCTCAAGCTGGATCCGCACCTGATAAACTATAGCATCCCAAAACAAATTTTAGTATCAGTAAGATTTAAATCTAAAGCCGCTAGAGTTTTGTTAACAGAATAAATGTCAATATCAACTCATATTTCTAAAATTTTAATAATCAACAAAAAAGGACAGAAAGAAAACCCTTTTAAAAAAGGCAAATGGACGTAACTACACAATATTTCGAAGTTGAGTTTTTTATTGATTCTTATTCGATATATAAAACTGCATGCCCATCCATATTTTGAGATCCCTGCGATAAATGGAGACTTTATTAAAGAAACCTTGTTATACCCTCCACCACAATTAGTTGTGACGAGGGTATATTATGTTTGTCATTCCGTGTGAAACTTTTTTATTATTCATCGCAGACCACATAAAGTATATATATTCTGGGTCCTTGAGTAATTCTAAGTTGATTAGCCATGTCCGTCTGTCTGTCCGTCTGTTGAAAACACGCTCACTTTCGAACAACTCAAAAGAAATGAACAAACTTGGTGCCAAATCGCCTGTAGTTATCCTAAGCAGTTTGGGATTAAAATCCAGCAAAATCGGTTCAGTAGGACCAGAGCTATGAATCAAAATGTGGAACCACCACCTAAAAAAATTGATAATTTTGTTACAAAAAATAACATAAATGCTGGAACAAAGTACGGAATTAGATAAGATTTTGCAAAAATTTGTTTTTTTTTGACTGTTAAATTTCGTGAAGAGCTGTCTATAATTTACCCTAAGCCCCATATAAACACTACTCCCGGAAAACAGTTAAGTACGCCTAAAACCGTAAAAAATAACGCTAGCGTAACAAAATTTGGTACGTCCCAGTTTTTTAGGACTAGAAATAACACTGTGAAATTTCGTGACGATCGGTCCATAATTTACCCTAGGCCCCATGTAAACCCTTCTACCGGAAAACAGTTTAGTCGCCTCAAACCATAATTAATAACAAATCGTCACAGTTTAAGATAATAATAACATCATGCAGATATTACTCCTTAAACATTCGAACTGTCGGTGGAGGGTATCAACGATTCGGCACAGCCGAATATAGCACTCCAACTTGTTGTTATTGATTTTGTAAAGTTTTTGCTTCTCCTGTAAAAAATTAATGACGTAGTTGTGTCCGTTTACCCATTTCAACTAACTCCTGTACTTCCTCAACCAGTAGCAGTGCCAATAACCCAAAATATTCAGTAAATAGATCATACATTAACAACATATTTAAGCATATCCTTTTCTTTTGGAGGCACCATTTTGTAATTTTATTTTTTTTTAATTTTTTGAGAACTGATTCATTGATAAATAAATGAAGTGTTGTTCACTTCAAAAAAGTACAATCAGAATATTAAAAAGGTAAAAAGTATGAATAGATTACAAAAAAAATAAATAAAGGTTTTTCTCCCTCTTCGGCTTGTCATCATACCTTAATTTTTTTATTTTTTTTTTTTGTTTTCCTGTTTGCCTTATTTTTATGCGATCATCGTTAAAAAAAAGTTTTTCCTTTACATACTTTTTCCCTTAAGACCGACCGACCGACCGTCTTATTTTGGGTTATTTATGATTAGGATTTATTTTTGTCATTGTAACCAATTTCTGTTTTAACTTTTGTTGTTGTTTTTAATTTTATTTTATTTTTTTTCATTAGATAAAAAGACAACAAATAAAGTGGCCATTATATTTTTTGTTATGACAACATATTGACTAAAAGTTTTTATCTTATTTTTCCCTTTTTTTTAATTTTTTTTTTATTTTTGTCCAACATTCCTTGTGTGTCGAATGGGAAAGAAGGCGATTTGATTCAAGTATAGATATACAAATAGCTTTAAGGTAGAGTGAATCTCTTATCCGTTTTGTTTTTAAGATGACATTTAACTTTTAAAAGAAAATTAGTAACAAAATGGAACCCAATCCTATTTAGAAAGGAATTTGTTATTCTACTGTTGTTTTGTAATTTATGCTGAGGACACTTGTCACGTTGCTGCCACCTTTTAATGAAGCTGATAGTTGGTTTAATTACTATTATATTATTATTATTAATATTAAAATAGTAATTTCGAGCCTTTGCCTTAAAAACCTTTTAGTATGACAACTTTAAAAGAGTACAAAACGTACTTAAAACAATCCTAAATGGGATTACTTTCGAAAATCAATCCCGGAATTTCTTGAAATAAGTATAAAATTTTTAAATCAAGTAAAAAAAGATTAAACTTTTCGTTGATTTTCTATACACATTGAAAAAAGTTCTGGCCAGACTCATGTGTACCACGAAGGGTACTCTTGCTTCGCATATAGCTTATATTTTGGTTAAGTATGTACATACGATTTCTTTAGTAAAAACCATATCGGGTATGTTGGTGGTGTTTTATCATTCTGGAAGGTGAAACACGGGTAAGTAAATCAATCATAATAATTTTTTCTTTCTAGTTCGGGACAAAATCAACTTTATAATACTTGCATCAAGCGCATTTTGGGATTGATTCAATCTTAGTTTTACTAAAATCAATCTTATTTTCGGATTATTTCAAGTACGAAATCGGGATTGAAAATGGATAATTATAGTATTTTGCGATTGAAAATCCGTACTTGAATCAATCTTTCTGTACTTGATTCAAGAAAATCCGTACTCACCGTACTATTAATACCGCTTCGGATTGATTTGAGTACGGATGGATTGATTTTTCTTTTGAGTGCAGTAGGGATGGGCAAATTGAAAAAATATATCGATATATATAGAATCGATATTTTTTAAGAGTATCGATTTATATTATTTCAAAAATATCGATGTATCGATATATCGAACGTATTTTGCTGAAACTACTACCAAATTAAAACATGTAATATATATACATATATGCACAAATCTTATTATTATTCCAAATATATATAGGCACATATATTGTTCCAGTACCGAATAAAATATATCTTTTCAATTTCGTTTGACTTTACTGTTTTAATTAGAAATCTGCAATGTCTGCAAACCCCACTTTTTTCTTAATTCTTATTATAAATGCTAATCTTTACATGCAGTCTACAACTGACATGAAATGCTTATTATTAGCACAAATATGACGTTAGTGTTTAGTATAGACTCCATCATGTTAGAGGTTTTCTCATGTTATAACACGGTTGTTAATACAAATGTTTTAACAACCCTTTATAACATTATGTTATAACAGCAAATCATGTTAGTTGTAGACTGGAAGTTATAGATCTTCATGCATTATATGTTTATATAATGCATGCAGTGATGCCAATTCTTAAAAAACGCATATTGTTTGAAAAACGTTTTTAATAAAGATTGACTATAAAAAATATCGAATTCGATAGTCGTATTTCAATATCGACACATCGATATATCGGTATTTTCAATATCGGCGATATATATCGATTATTCTTTTTAAAAATATAGATATTTTGATATATCGATATTTTTTGCCCATTCCTAGAGTGCAGGCCCTTTTATGACATCTGTTATTAAAAAGCAGGCATAGCATACTTTATGTAAACATACAAAAAATGTTGTCCAAGAGTTGGTAACTCTGTTTTGGTGACGTATATGTCTCTGAAGGTCAATCTCTATCGCTTAAAATCTATAGCGACGATTAAGAGAGAGGAATTAAAACAAATAAGCTACAGGAAATAGACTAACTAAATACCGAATCCCCACATAATTGAACGCGGCAGGCCGCGCTTTACAAAGGAATGAACTAAGGTCTATCGCCCAAAGCCGGGTTAGATGGAGAACATCTGTTATTGGCGCTCTTTTCACCAGTTAGAGTTAGAGGTATATATATTTTATCAAAAAGTAATTTCAATTTTTGGGAATACAAAATTTTAATTTCAAAAGATTTTGTTATTCGTGCTTAATTCCCAGTTTTTATTCTTGATAAAAACACTTGAAATTTATTTGATATTTATATTGTTGATGTGTTTTGTTTAAACTTTGATATTATAACAAGTAGAACTGTTGCTATAAGTCTTATACGTTAAACAGTTTTATTTGGTTTAATATCTTTAGTTTTTCTTAAATCTTTATGGATGAAGTTTCCTGGTGATCTGGCCTAAGCAACCAGTGAAATGCGCATAGGAATAGCTTATCCCATCAACAGTATATATATGTTTATATATATATATATATATATATATATATATATATATATAAATATATATATATATATATATATGTATTCTAGCAATTGAGATTTAGCTTTAGCTACGAGAAAAAATCTACTGATTAAATCACATGTCAAATCTATAGATCTATTTATTCACTAAGAGTTTAAAATACAACTTAAGATTATATTCAAACCTTATTAAATGAGCCATACCTTGTAGTGAAACAGACAGGAATCGAACCCGCAACGGGACTTGCTTACGACCAACAAGTATAGTATCAAGTTTTCTTCCAATTTCTACACAAAAACACTGCTTTTGTTTTGTTTTGTTTCTACTTCTTTTAAAGCTTATCTCACAATAGGACATACTACAACTTACCCTACCTACAAACAAATAGTGACTCCCTTTTTTATACATTACCCCAAAGTGTATTCCCTTCTTGTACCACCTTTTTATGTACGAGCATAATTTAAAGGTCAGCATGTGGTAAAAATGGTCTATATTCATGCAACATGTGCGTTACTTTGGTATAAATAATAAATTGTATTACATTTTTGTTGTTCTCTGTAAAATGAAAAAAAGGTTATACATTTCATTTTTGTTTAAAAATAATATTAAAAAAAAAAAAAAAATGTTGTGAAAAAATAATTCACATCATAATTTACAAATTTATATTGTGTATTAAATAATGTGTTTATTAAAATGTTCATAAAATATGAGGCCATTCAGGAGATAATGCGTTAAATCTTCATTTAAAAATATAATTGGGATCATAAAAATATGAAAGTGTTTCTAGGGAAACACAACACATTTTACATATTTACTTAATGTGAAGTGAGTGGATGTGTAAAGGTATTTATGTATGTATGTGTGTTGAATAAGGATTACCATTTGTATGTAAAATTTAGTAAATGAAATGTTTGAATAAAGTTGAACATTTAATTTAGCAAAATGTGATATTGAGAATCTGAAAATTGTTTAAATGTTAAGCAAAATTATTAAATTTTTATAAGAAAACCCCTCTTCTTTTCTTTAGCAAATATTTTGTAATATCTATTTCTGTGAATGGAATCAGAAAAACAGTGAAATTGTGAAAAAAAAACTTTTGATGAAAGATAGAAAATAAATATTTTCTGTCAAGAATACGTCACTTTTTACGTCACAAATTTGTCTAGCTATAATAAAAAACTTTAAATGTACTTATACCACAACAATCTAATACAAACGCACTTTAGGGTGTCACTTAACGTTCAATTCTATATTTAATACATACCGCTTATATTCTACAATTAATTATTAAATTAACACGTTCGGCACTCAGCATCACATAAATGTGACCGGAAAGTTTTCGCAGAAACTCATGTCACATATAAATGTCGGATTTTAATTGATATTTGTTTACGGATTTTACTTGAAATTTATTCATGAAAGTTTGTTGGAAGCAATATTCTTGTGCGTTTGATTCTCTGTTACAATGTGATATAAACAGTTTTCAAAAAACAGAACAGAAAATTATATAGCGTTCGGCTCACACACCCAGGATGAAATCTATTTCTTTAGAATTTGTGTTGACGAACACAATTCTTAATACCGTTCGTAACTATTTTCAAGAAAGAGCCGAACATTATTTAGTGTTCTGTTCTTCTTTTAAAAGCAGAACCATTGTATTGATACTGAAGACAAACATTATATTTAAATATTTCATAATGTTTCTTTTTTTACATTGATAAAGAAATGAACAAACAAAATTTTAGCAACAACCGCAGTACGAACAACTTGTGTGTGTATTGTGTATATGTTTTGTTTGTGTAAAAATATTTTGCTGGCTTTTTGTTTTTTTTTCGTATGTGTATTTTGTTTTTTTAAAAAATGTTTGGTTTTATTTTTACCAGCCAAAAGGGCACTACGCACAACAGAAACGAACGAACGAACATTAATGAGGTGAACAGAACACAATGAAGTTTGTAAATCCGTTTTTATTTGCATGACTAGGCGGTTAATATTTGTAAAATTTCAAGTAGGCGTGGCATCAACCGCACAAAAATAATGAAGATTTCTGTATATCCGTAGAGCGGTAACAGTAAAAGTAACCAAATTAAATACAAATAACCGGATTGAAGCAGTGGTGGGCGGGGCACTTCGTACACAAAGATATACGTTAACGTACAGCAGGACAACAGTAACAGTAAAAATTTACAAATTTGATACACATGCGTTGCACCCTCAATACAAAGAAAAAAAATCAAAATTTTGTAAAAATATCTTCGTAATCAGAAAAAGAAAAACAGTACCTGAACAGGAAATTCTTAACACTATTTTGATCGCCAACGAAAGTTTGGAGTTTCTGAGAGTAGCTTTACACCCGGCACTTTGAGCGAAGAGACCAAGAAGTAAATTAAAAAAAAAATATTATTGAATTGATGTGGAGCCCTTAAAAAATATTTAATGAGCAATTAGTCAATATGTAAAGTCTGCAGTTACTGTGAAATTTATTGCATTATGTCTGTTTGGGTGCAAATGGGGTTCCCTGGTTCTGGATGAATGCACTGGCTAGACTGTGGCACAATCAAGCAATTTTGGTGATAAACAAAAACCAACCCTTATTGTTTATGACTCAATGGCACTTTTGTGGTTCTTTTCGGTTGAAATAAAAAATCACTTTCTTTTTTTAATTTTAAATTTTATTTTTATATTCTTCATTTTATTCTTGGACCAATTCACAATTAATTTAATAATTTTTATGTATATCTGCCGGCGTCTGGCTGGTTCGGTTTTGTGATCAAGGAGAATTCATTTTTCAGGTGGTGTTAAAAGCACAACTGAGCTTCGTACTACATGAGGGGTTGCCAGATAACACCTCCACATTAAACCCCGTTCCACACGATGGAACTAGAGTGGCCGTCCACACGGGCAAACAAAAACTTTGTTTACACTAGCCAGACGCCAACAATGTGCATTGTTTTCAGATTTGGCATAGTAAATAAAATGTTTACACACATTAAGCTTCGTTCACAATGCCAGCAACAACTTCGTCCACAATTCACATATGTGGATATAGAGACCCTTGTCAGGGAAAAAAGGAAGTTGAGAAGACAATGGCAAAATAATCGTTCCCCAACTATCAAGGCCCAACTGCGGTTATGCCAGGCAACTCTACGCAACCAACTGAGACAGAAACACGACTCTGCAGTAGAAGGCTATCTAAACAGCCTAGATGCCACAAAAAACTCCAATTACAGCTGTAAGACATATGCAATGCCCTATAATCCACAAATCTCCACTAAAACTGGAAAACCGTAGTTGGGCCAAAAACACAAATGAAATAATAAATGTCTTTGCAAGCCACTTGGAGAAAATTTTCACGCCCTATGATTCTAATACTTGTTCCTGTCGTCTAATTATTACTGATACAGTTAACGAGCCAATAAAATTTAAATTAAAATCAGCGATACAAAATGTCAACATTAAAAAATCTCCCGGTCCTGACCGCATCACAGGCTCAATGATAAGAAACTTACCTACGTCTGCTTCAAGAATCTTGCTGCTCATCTTCAATGCGATATTACGAGTTGGCTACTTTCCATCCACTTGGTAGACCTCTACAATTGTTATGATTCCTAAGCCAGGAAAAGACGCTAGTCAAATTACGTCGTACAGACCAATCAGCCTACTATCAATATTGTCAAAGCTATTCGAAAAAATATTCCTTTTAAGTATAACTCCCTATCTAAATGAACACGCAATCATTCCGGATCATCAGTTCGGATTCCGAGCAAGGCATGGTGCAATCGAGCAAGCGCATAGAATTGTTACCCAAATTAAATCAGCGTTTGAGAGAAAGGAATATTGCTCAGCTCTGTTTATAGACATTTCCCAAGCATTCGACAAAGTTTGGCATAATGGGCTGATCATTAAAATAACACGAATGCTTCCACAAAAGACTCACAAACATCTTGAGAGCTATTTAACTGGCAGAACATTCATGGTAAGATCAAAAATCCAATACTCCCCCACCAAGAAAATACCTGCTGGTGTCCCCCAAGGCAGCATATTAGGGCCGTTACTGTATATAATATATACAGCTGATATGCCAACAAGCCCGAGCAGACATACTTCTACGTTTGCAGACGACACAGCATTTATTAGTGTTAATCAGGAGCCAAAAGTTGCATTGCAGCATTTACAGTCCCACATCAATGAACTAGAAGCCTGGCTAAAAAAATGGAAAATAAAGGTTAACCCGGCTCTCACTTAACTTTCACGCTCAGAAGACAAACGTGCCCTGCTGTAAAAATAAATAACATCACTGTTTTGTTAGAAAGCCATGTTAAATACTTGGGAATTCATATAGATAGACGCCAGACCTGGTCTGGTCTTATTGAAGCGAAAATAACGGCTATGAAACATAAAGCAGCTCAACTACATTGGCAAATAGGTCGAAACTCAAACTTATCCTTAGACAACAAAGTTCTCTTATACAAGTCTATCATAAAACCAATATGGACATATGGCATCCAATTATGGGGTGCTTAGTGCGCATCAAACATCCAGAAGCTACAAAGAAGACAGTCTAGGATATTACGGCAAATTGTCTGCGCCCCATGGTATATACGTAATGGCATTATCCACAGAGATCTTAACATCGCTACCATCCAGGAAGAAATTAAAAAGTATTCAGTCAAATACATAGATAAACTAACGGTTCATCCCAACTACCTCGCTCGGGATCTAATACAGTTCGAAGGTCACCTTTGGGTGAAAAGATCCGACACTTTAAGACTAGAAGGCTGTTTTGACACTTGAATGCAATTAATTAGCGGTAACATTGGTAACGGCTAACAAATACAAATAAGAATTAGGATTAAGCTTTGAATACATATTGTAATTTTCGACAAGAAAGATTCAATAAAACAAAAATTTATATATTTTTTGTTGCTGAGTTTGGACAGCAAACGCAAAAAAACAGTTAAGTAGCGAACGCTAAATTTTGCAGAATTGTTCGCTATGTTTTTCTTTAAATTGTATATAAAATTTCCAATCTCATTTTTTTAAATTGTTTTAAATAATGAATTAAAGAAACAAGAAGGCGCAGGTTGGTTATTTTTGTGTGTGACGAGAAATGGAATTTGTGTATGTGCATTTGTGTGTGTCTTACATTCCCAGCGGGAAATAGAAGGAGTACGGAGGCCTTCCAGAAGGCCTCTGTACCCCTTCTTTTGGATTAACAAGGTCTTCTCGCTCCATTCCATACTCATATCTTTTTTACACGCGTTGTCATTGCGGAGAAGGCCTTCCGCTTTTATTTCTTCCCCAGAGCTTCTTACAGGCCTTCAAATAAATGGCTCTTAGAAGGCTTTCCAGAGAATGACTTTCAAAAGGCCTTAGCAAAAAGGTTATCTTGAAGGGTTTTTAAGAAAGGTATGTTAAAAGGCCTTTCAATTAATGGCTCTTAAAAGGCCTTTCAGACCATTCACTACAAATGCATTAAAGGTCATATTGAAGGGCTATCAGTCTAAAACATTAAGGAATATTTCCTTACAAATGAAATTAGAAACGTATGTTAATAAAAGCGACTCAAGTTGTATGGAAGCAAAATTCGTGCTCGATGTACCCTCCTAAATATTAACCTTGGACTTTTTTAAGATGACATTTTAAATATTTCGGCTCCAGGGTTGACCTCTCGTGAGCTGGACCAGTTTTAAAAAGGGTCTATTTTTGCATGTTTTGTTACTTTACGAATCTGTTTCCTTACCAACATATACACGTTGGGTATCGTAAGAAAGGTTTTTTTAAGGCGCGTCCAACTGTATATAAAATTTGTCCAAGGACGGTCATCCATGTCCTTTTTTTAAAAGTGCCAAATTAACATATTTTAATCTTTAATCGATTTAATTAAATACGTGTCTCAGCTTTTTTTGAAATTCGTGCTAGTTCGCGTTTTGACAAAAATGCAATGGGGTGGTAACCCTTCGTTTTAAATGGGCAATATGGGTATCAAATTTTATCTTTTGCCAAGTATATCATCTTTGTATGTAAATAATTTAGATTTTTGCAAATTAGATGCATTTTACACGGTGCTCTGGAATATATATAAATGCAATTTTGTAGTAACTCTAATATGATAGCGGATTTAGTTGCTAGATCATGTATGGATGAAAATAGGACTAAAGAAAGAAAAAAAGAAATCATACACGATCTGATTTTTTTTTAATTTACGAAAAAAATATGCCGCCAAAAAGTCGTGGATCGTCGTTCCTGATTTCAGCAGTTTATTGTAGCTTGCCGCCATTAATATTTGGATTTATTGCTGTTTTTGCTCATTGTCCGGTCTTACCAATCAATTTTATGCTTTTCGATTTATGGATTAATGATTCTGTGCAAAAATTTCTTTTTCTTATGGCATTCAAACAACATTTCTGCCATGCAAATCATTGTTCTTCAAGTTGTGTGGAAACATCTTCCTACTAGAATTGCTAATTAAGTGCCTCTTTATGGGTTTCCACAAGCCAATTCGAGCACGTTGAAGTCAATGGAGATCATTTAAAACAAACTTTAGTCAATAATCGATGTTCTTCAGATGCACGATGTTGAAATTAAAAAGGTAAAGAAAACTAATGTTTTACTGGCAAAAAATCTTAAGCGTTGGAAGCGAAAAAAATGAAGTGGAAAAATGAAAATTAATTGAAGCAGAGCCGCGAATAACATTGTAAAAGCCACTTTTTGCAAAAACAGTTTTTTTGCAGATAACCGTTAACAATACTCTCGTACACTGTTTAAACCTCAAATCACCCAAAATTATGCACCAGCTGGTGAAATAACGTTGTAAGTTACTTAAAAATGATGCAAAGTAAATGGTTTTAAACGCGTAATAACGTTTTTAAAGCCACCAGTCATGATGCTTTGCTTAGTGGAAGAACGTTTTAAATGACATCGTGATTGTGGATATGAAACGTTTTTCCACTAAAACTAAAGTTATAAACTGTAAATTTGCATGTAATTTAAGTTTTTAATTTGTTGATATTTTGCATAAAAATTGTTATTATCATTATTTTTATAACAATAAATAAAAAATTAATAATCTTGCCTGTTAAAAACGTTTTTTTGCTCTCCTGAAAAAAAAATATTTTGTAACTTAAAACTTTATTCGCGGCTGTGCTTCAATTATCGAAGATACAAACAATGTGTTAATAAAACTTCATTTCTTGTAAATAACACATTTTAAGGTATACCCTTAATATTGGTAAATTTAAAATATTTTTTTTTTTGGGTTTCTGGTTTTATTCGGTTTGCCTGGGCTAATCTTTAATTCCTTTAAAAATAAACCAGACCTTTATTTATTGTAAATTAATCAGTATTTAAAAATTTTATCTTTCTTTAAGATTTCCTCTTAACGATAATTGGTTTTTTCTTAAGCCAATCCAAAAAGTATTTTTCTTACTCCTTCCAACAATTTATAAAAAAAAATTACATGTGCAGTATCTCAATTATTACATGAATTCTGTTTTTTTTTTCAAGTGCCATGCATTCATATACATTCTTTTTAATACATGGAGTAATAAACTCTTGCTGTTAAACCAAGGTATTGTGTCTAGACAACATAATTTAAATTACAATGATTACCTGGAAACTCTTTAAAATCCTGTTTTATGTCTATACAATTTAAATATTCAAATTAGATATTTTTCTATGTTGCCTCCTTCTACAACTGACAAGTTTTTTTTATGGGCCATAAATCAATAGATAAAGATTGGGTTGGTTAGATCCCAGAAAAGAGTGAAACCATAAACAAACATAAATTCATACTCGCCAAAAAGCGGGAGGGCAATAGCGAAAGTTCTTTTAAGGATAAAGTTGTTGGGTACTTTTAGACATTTAAGAAAAATTCTAACTTGAGAAGAAACTTCTTTAATTTCAGAGAAAACTTTAATATGTTTGCTTATGATTAGGTCACCAATATTTTGCTTGGGGTCAAACATGTTTTTGCGTCTTTTGATGCGACACTGAAAAATATAAAGAGCAAAATGAATTGACAATTTGAAAAGCAAAATCGTTTTAATAAAAACTATTTCAATAAAAATTTTTGATTAGATTGGATTTCCTTTATGACCGATTTCAACAATTTCTTTAAATATCGATTTATGTTTAAAATTCGCCTTTCATGTCAAATAAAATTATACGAAAAACTGTATTAAAATATGAATTGAGTTTTAAATAGAATTGGTGAAATTGGCCATAAGTTGCTTTGGGACAAAAAAATGCATGCTTTCTTTATGACTTTTCTTCTTGGGTGAAGTGGCACGACTTTGAACTTCACAATTAACAAGTTTTAATTCATGCATATGCCCTATACAAAAAAGACAATAGCGGAATTCACACCGAGCTTGTTTGATTGTTAGTCGTTAATCGTTACTTTTTTACACGCATTTTATTTTTGTATATTTAACGCGCTACCGTATTAACATTTAACAAATTAACGACACGGCACCCCTGATAAAATAGTTGTTAGTTGGTAACTCACTACCCTACAAGAAATGAATAGTGTTAAGAAAATGATAGAAAGAAATGACCGAAATAAAGTTTTCGGTCACATTCGGTCAATTCTTTTTATCATTTTCTTAACACCAAAATGAAAAATGTGACTACTCGCTCATTCATTTCTTGTAGGGTACTAACCTTCAGCAAACGTCATTTGTGTCAAAGCATGAGTAATTAAATGGTTTACAATTGTTTTTTTACACTTTCTCGTGGCATGTTTTATTTTTTCCAGAATAATAAATTGTGTCAGAACAATCAATCAGTTGTTTTACTACGAAAGTTACTAGACTAACAAAGTTTTAAAAAGGGGGTAGTTCGCAGTTTTTAACTTTAACAAGTTAACAAACTACCGAGTAACAAATTAACAAGTTCGGTGTGAATACCACTAATATTATAAGCTGTAATAATTGTAATATTTAAAACCTTACTTTTGCTAAATTCTTCTTCCAACTTATATTATAAATGCGAAAGTTTGTATGTTTGTGATTTTGTTAGTTAGTGGCGCAATCACGCGAAAATTGATTTGGATTTGGATATATTTGGTAGACGTTTTTCATATGGCCTAGATTCATGTAAAGGGTACTTTTTAAGAGAAACAAACAGGGGAGCAATAGGTTCCTTGATACTTTTTTAAAAAAAAATAATTTTTTTGCCAAGCGTATGGGTCGCCTTTTTAGATTTTTCTTTTTATCTTTGGCATATAAAGTCGGCTCCTAAAGTATAATATATCAAAATTTGTGTCTCGATCAGGGGTATCAAAATGTTTTGTATAATTAAATTTGAACATGTTTCAGCTGAAAATATCGAATAACTTCATTAAAAGAAGTTAAAAGATTTCTAGTGAGCTGAAATTTTCTGACATTATGGTGGTACAAATAGAGATCTGGTGGATACATTCAAAAAGTCAATGGCTTTTAGAGCAAAACATTGAAATAAAAACTTTGATATATCATACTTTAAGATCCGACTGCAAATGCCAAAGATATAACGAAAAAGTTTAGAAGACTTTCGGCAATAGAAAATTTTTTTTGAAACGGTTTTGCAAAAATATTTTATATTAGGGGTGTACGGGAACTTTTTTTTTTGGTAGGTCTGTCTTTTGCACATGGCTCGGATTAAATTACATAAAGGATAAGTGATAAAAACGGGATAATATTATTGACACTAGGGTATTCATTCGGTTAATCGTCAATCGGTTAACCGATTAATAACTACCCGATTAACTGATCGGTTAATTTCAAATTGGCTTTTTTCGATTAACGATTAATTTCAGTCGATTAACCGATTAACCGATGTTTAAAATTTTCAATATTTTGTAGTATTATAACATATTTTTTTGTGATTTTAATTATTTGTTTCATCTTATATACAAAATGTATGTATGTGTTTAGAAAATATTTTTTCATAAAAACAAAAAAGGTGTTCAGTGATCTTTATTTTAACCCATTTTCCGCCGACTGGTGACTAAAATTACAATGTTTTTTTTTTATCTTCATCATCGATCAACAGGAATGTAGCGAAAAATGGGTTAAATTTTTGATTACCAACACGTTTTTTACTGTTTTATGTATGTGTTTAGTTATTTGTTTCTTCTTATATCTTCTCATATCAGTCTTTTAACAGAATTAAGAAGTGTTAAAAATTTAAAAAAAACTCTAATGGCATAATGGAGTATTTTATATGTTTAAAGAAATACTGGAAAGGAACTGAGAAATTAGATATTCATCTAAGATTAGTGAAAGAATTTTTTCCAACTCAAGTTTTGGCAAAAAAAAAACTTTTCTAAAAGATTATTTTAAAAGATCTCCTATAACTAATGAAATTATGTCAGTTAATTTTTTATAAATACATATTTGGGGGATATACAAGATAGTCATAAAGTCTCATGTCTTTAAATAATTACAAGAAATATATATCGTTGGCTTAATATTCAAACCGGCTAATCCACTTTTTATGTAAATTGAGATTTTGATGCCGTTTGGTAGAGAAAGGTACGCCTAGTCGACCAGCATGTGGTTTTTCGTCTATTTAAGTCTTGAAGAGTGTCAAACTAACTTTATTTTTAATTTTCTATCAAGCTGCAAATAGGAAAATTAAGAAGTTTTTCGTCTCTCCTGTTAAATGTGCTGAAAGTGACTTAGCATGATATTAAGCCGACGATATGACTGTTGTGGGCTACCGCTTATAATTTAGATTTCTTCTGTACAGTTATGAAGAATGAACACAGCATTAAAATTTTTTTTTGTTTGAAACACAACAATATTTATTTTAAACATGATTCAGCCAAATAGTATGTAAGATTTGGACGAAATTTTAAAAATGAAAGATGGCCCGAAAAATGGGCTATTTTTCATACAATATTTTTGGGTGATTTTTCATTATGAAATTTAAAAAAAACGAAAAATCACCCAATAATAACGAAAAATAGCCCAAAAATGTTGGGTCAATTTTCATATGAAGTCAGGCCCAATTTTACATGGAATTTTTTGGGGCGATTTTTCATTTATTTTTTTGGGCCATTTTTTTTTGGGTGATTTTTTCTACAGCCATTATGGCGATATGACTTCCATATTAAATATTTATGAATTGTGTTTTTTTTTTTGTTTGCTCGTTTTAGTTCAAGAATTGTTATGTTTGGTATGTTATTGTTTTTTTTTACTAATAAACTCCAAATAATAAACAATTAATGCGTTTTTATATATTGAAATTACTTAATTTATAAAAATACATTATTAATCGGTTAACCGATCAAGAACAAAATTAACCGATTATTAATCGATTAAACCAAAACCTCGGTTAATTAATCGAGCGATTAACCGATTAAAGCAAAAGGCCGATTAAATGAATACCCTAATTGGTACCCTTTAAGGGATAAAAATGTGATAAAATTTGGACTCCTTCTCTTTTCGATAAATTTACATACAGATTATTCCCTACATTAACGTAAAGAGTTCTTTCTAGGGACCTTTACACAGAAAAAATTAAAAAACCAACTTCAATTAACGTGTTTGTTAGAAATGTATACTATTAATTAAATTATGTACTGATTTTCCGCCAGCAAACAAATTGATCATATCAATTAACACGTTTGTAAGTTTTAGCTTTTCTTTCTGTTCAGTTTCTATCAATAGGTTTAATTGAAATGTGAGCACCAGCAAAAGAGGCTGAACAAAACGTAAACACAAATTAAAAAATTGTTTGAAAATTAAAAATATTTTGAAGTTTGTGTGTATGTTTTCATATTTGCAAATATACACACAAACATTATAATTTTTATTTTCAATTAAGGGAAATTACTTGGAACAATTAAAAAAATTGTTTGAAACCAGTGTTCGAAAATAAACAGTACATTATTTAACGTTCGGCTCACACACCCAGGAACGATATCTGTTTTTTTAGTGATTTTATAGACATACACAACCCTTATTACCGTTCGTAACTATTTTCAAGAAAGAACCGAACATAATATAATGTTCAGTTCTTCGTTAAAAAACAGAACAATTGTAGTGATACTATTGACAAACATTATATTATAATCTTCTATAATGTTTTTTTCGTGTGTGTATTTTGTTTTTGTAAAAATGTTTTTTTTTACCAGCCAAAAGGGACGAACATCAACGAGCCGAACCGAACACATTGAAGTTTATGGATTTTCAAAAAAAAAAAAAACGAACGGAATTAAACCCAGCGGTAAGTATTGAAAGGACCGCTAGTGGCAGGCCTTTTTGAAGGCCTCTATACTCCTTTCTAAAAGATTCGCTTCGCATGATAGCCTGCCTTCAGAAGTATGCCTTCTAGAAGGCATAAACTTCTTTTTAAAAGACCTTCTGAAATATTCAGTACACATTCGCTACTCCCTTCTTTGAGAAGGGAGAAAGGAAGGTGTTCAGTTTTATTTACTTTTTATTTTTAGTGACCTTCCTTACTCCCTTCTTTGGGAAGGGATCGAACTTATCGATCAAAGTGTGGAAGGCCTTGCGAAAAATGACAACCTGTGTAAAAAATAAATAAGTATAATAAGCGAGAAGGGCTTCTGACTGCTTGTGACTGGTAAATAAGGCCTTCTATTAGGCCTCTTTACTCATTCTAGTTACCGCTGGGAATGTTCACATCTTTTGTTGAGTTTGATAAAAACAGTAATATTTTTGTGTTCGAAAGATGACTAACAGGGAAACGTTATTTTTTTTTTAATGATTTTCTACACAAACACTATTAGCGTTTGTGTTTTCCACAAATCTACCGAACCGAACATTAAAAAACGAAATTTAGTGTTTATTTTCGAACACTGTTTGAAACAGCTTTATTGAATTAATTGAAAAAATTTTGATCTTCACTCCAAAATCGACAATTCTGCTTATTAACGTACCCATTGAGCCAAAAATGAGCTTCGTCGTTGAACACAAGAAGCGCGTGATGAACTTTCCTAACAGAGCACGCATTTTGATAATAAAATTCAATAATTTGCAAGCGTTGTTCGTTTGTAAGACGATTCATGGTTAAATTTTAGACAAAACTGAAGATGTTTGACAGTGAAACAAAACACGAAACGTGCGTCAGCTGTTTAAACCAGTGTTGCCAAAAAGATAATAGCTAAAAAATCACCCGATAGAACTAACGAAAAAGCATAAAAAAAATAACTTTTTCGTAGCGTTGCCTTTATTTTCTTTCAAGAAACACAAAATCTATTTTAGATCGGAAGCAAATTTGTTATTTTCCAAGTGCTTGCCATCTGGGAAAACGAATTTTTTCCAGGAAGGAGGCCTAGCTTTTCATATATTTTTTTTATATCGCACACGTAATCATAAACAGGCACAAATCAAAATTTATCAAAATGGTTTAATTTTTACAAGTTAGTTCTCAAATCCAGTTCGTGTGCATCACTGTCTTCTCTGACTTTTCTTCACTTAATGTTTGTGAAACTCAATTTGATTAAAAAATTGTAATCATATTTTTAAGGCAAACTTCTGCCTCTCCTGTACATTTCCGAATTTTGAGTTGTGCCTCTTTATGCTTTAGTTTGCGATTTAGAAGAACTTTCTTTGATAAAAATATTTCTAATTGTTGATTGCCTTAAATAAATTTACAAAAGTTAATTTAATTTGAATATCTTAACCAAATTTCTTTAATATAATTGTATGTCTTTAACTATTAGTTTTTGTTGCTCTTTGTCTTGACTACCCTGTATAAAATTAAGCAAACATATCGAGCTCTTACAGCAAAAATGATGTAACCAACAAAAATAAAATTTTACAGGAGAAGGTTTTCTTAAAATATTTTTGCTTCAAGTCTAGGGTTTCGTTTGAAATTGCTTTTGCTCTAATTTCGCAACGGTACTTCTCAGAAATATGAGATTTTTAGAGATGATGCAAATGATCAAAAATGATAGATTTTCATCAAAAAACAAAAATCTAAAATGTTGTTTGTTACATCATCTTTGCTTATAAGGCTCGATATAAACAAAATGTTGTTAAAATAAGTAATTATGAGCTAAGTTTCTAGATTAAGACCTAATTTCGTTGGCAATATTAAATTATTATTTTTCAAATTCTTTTCAATTTCATTCAGTGTATAAAAATAACCATCAAATAGACTTTTCCTCCTGATCTCCTAAAAGTAGGCTTTAAAAAAAAAGATAAAAATAACACAGATACAATTTTCTATGGTGATTAATCAATGAAGATGTATTTTACTGACATTTTTATAGACCTTTTGGGTTAATTTAGGGACATCATTGTCCTTGGTAATGTTTGTTGTTCTTATAATAAATAAAGGCGAATGTGTGAGGGTTTTTGGCTGTGTATTTTTCGAATATGAATTATTTACTTAAAAAGTGTATGTATGAGCTTAAACGTGTGCAGGAATATTTTTATTATATTTTATTCGTTTCATTGTTTTTATTGCAAAAAAGGGATTTGTTAGGCTTTAAAAAGTAATCATTATTAAAAAAAATAAAATAAATAATAATAAGCAACATGAAGTTAATGTTTCATATGAAATTTAATACTTGTTTTTCAAAAGCAGAATGAAAAGCTGAATAAAACACGGAAAGTTCAAAGAAAATCTTTTGCAAAAATTTTAATAAACACATTTCAGGATTCTAATGGTGAAATAAATTGTGACTACTAATACTTTTCTGCAGTTTAAGTCTGTTAATAATTTACATAAAAAATTTTTTTAGAATTTAATAGGTAAAATATTATGTAAAATAAGTAATAAAATAATAATGAAAATTAAATGTCATATAATTGAGATGTTTTCATAAAACTGTTCCAAATCGCAAAAAAATGTTTCTTTTTAAGTTGCCCTGCAATAAAATCGGAGCAGCTTATTTATTTTGCAAAATAATAAAAACAAAAAATTGTTTTAAAAGTTTGAATGGCAAGCCCGATCATATGATACTCTAAATAATTAGAGAGCTTTTTAAGTTTGGTCATTAGATATCATATATAAATCAATACAATAATAATATAATATTAAGTTGAGGGGTATAGAAACAAAGGTGATTAGCTGAATTTCTATAAATTTTGCAGCCGCTTACCAAGCACTTTGCCTTATAATTATTGAACTTTAAGAAGAAAAACTAATGTTTTAAAATATATAAGCAAATGTTTTTTTCATGTATGTTTATTTGACACGTTTTTATAGGGAACCGCTTAATACAAATCTGACCCACGATGCTAGCCGCCCATTACATGAGGAACAGACATTGACAGATGGTAGCTATTGGTTTTTTAAAGGCGCCAAACATTCGCCTTAATATTTGAAGTACTCAGAACTTGTTAGCGGTCCGATTCCACCCAGAAAACCTGTAAGACTCTCCAGTTGAAGCCGGTGATTTTCCGAGACTGCATCAGCAGCTATTCTGTATATCTTACGAAGCCAAACACTATCCAAAATCTGTGGACGCACCTGGTAGCACTAGCTGTGCTTCCGTAAGTTGTAAAATGAACGCAACTCAATTGAACCAAACCATAAGTACTACCAATTCTACTCTACTGCCGATGGCAGTAACTATTGAAGTTTTATATTGTTTATTTTAGGGGTTAACTCAAAATTTATAAATTTTCAGTCGAAACATAAAAACTATTTTCTTTTTATATGTACTCTTATCAGAGATCAGCAATGAGTAGTGAAAAAGTGAGTAGAGCTAAATCATGACTCATAAATTATTGTACTTATACGCACTCATACTTATTCCAATGTTATTCAAACTCATATTCACTCAAAAGTTTCATTTTATTCATCGTACTCATACTTACAACATTTGTAGTGATTGATTTAGAATCTACTCAAGTCAATGTGTATAGGCGAAGCAAAATGCGAGGCTGCCAGATTTGTCCCCGAAATAGCAAAGTGACGATTTGGCAATTACAGTTTACTAAAGTTATATGTATGAAGTGGAAGATTTTTCGGCAAATTTATCTGGCAGCGTTGATTATTATGTTGTGTGTTTTATCTGTTGTGTTAAAATGGTAAATGGATGAGTTTAATGATTTGAATCATTGTGAGTATTGTAAGTACTTTTTTGAAATTATAAATCAAGCTGAGGTCATTTATGAGTATGCGTATAATGTCGACGTCGCATATTTCTCTTGTGAGTATGAGTGAATCAGAGTAGTTTAGTTTAAATGATTTCTACGCACTTATACTTACAATTGCATGAGTTAGTATGAGTAGCGAAAAAACGATTCATTGCTGATCTCTGACTCTTATACTACAAAAGGGAGATACAGACGAAGCAATAGCCGAATTAAAAAAGATAAATATAAATTTAAAATACATAGTAAAATATGTAGATGACATATTAGCTATAGTAAAACGGGACGACAAAGAAGAGATCCTAAATGCTTTCAACGCATACCATCCAAAAATCCAGTTTACCACGGAAATTGAAGAAAATTTTAAAATTGCATACTTGGATACATACATATATCGACACAATAGCTTAATTAAATTTGACTGGTATTCAATATTCAAAGGAAACATCATCTGGTAGACTGATGAATTTTAATGCAACTCAACCAAAATACCAAATAATAAATACGGCAAAAAATTTCATTTTTAGGGTATTATATATTAGCGATGAAGAATTCCATGTTAAAAACATAAGGAAAATTACAGCAATATTAATAAATAATAGCTTTCCAATTAAACTTATACACCAACTAATTGAAGAAACACAAAGAAAATTAAAAAACAACACAACTTCAAACAACACTGAAAATGATGACAAAGTTTTTTACAGTGTAAAGTTTATTCCTGGTTTAACGGACAGCAGAAATATTAAAAAAACGATAAACACACAAAACATATGTTACGCCTACAAACCACATACTACACTCAACTCTATTTTTTCCAAAATTAAAATGCCTGTAGAAAAACAACAACAAAACAACGTTGTGTACGAAATAGCATGTAAGGGAAATGACGAACAAAAATGTGATTTAATGTATATTGGCACAACAAAGAGCAATTTACAAACAAGAATGAGTGAACACAAAAATTACATAGAAAAACATAAGGAATCAACAGCTTTGTCAAAACATATGATTTGCGGAAAACATAAACCTGACTTTGAGAGAATAAGAATATTAGACGTAGAAACAAAACAGAGAAAACGTTTCACAATAGAAAGCTTACGTATACAACAGAATATTGACAGAACAATAAATTTAAAGGAAGACACGAATAATATAAGTTTTAGCTACAGAGTTGCAATAAAATAGAAAAGATATTCATTTAAGTTGTGTGTTTAATTTAATTATATGTTAAATGTTTTATGTTTTATGTAAGCTGTGCAACATTCAATGTAAAATTTAATGTGAAAAACTAACTAGTAATTGTAAGTTTATTTATTTTGTTGTTTTATAATTTTGTAATAATATATGGTTTTTTTTTTTTTTTACAAAATAATTTTAAAAAAATATTAAATAGACAACCCCTGAAGATGTCAACAAATAATTGACGAAACGTTGGGAGAAACATGTAAAAAAGGTTTTTTATTTACATTAATACGTTAGGCCCAATTAGCTTAACAAAAACTTATATATAAGAGATACAAATGTGTTTTTTTTTTTTTGGCAAAATAATTGAGATATTAATCTTAGATTTTTACAGTGCGTAAATTTGACCACTGTACATCGATTTCTTGCAAAGGGTAAAAGTCAAGGACCGGAAAACGTTTTTTAATTTGGTTTTTGTTTAAATATTTATCATTAAAAAATATTTTAAACCGTACGAAAAAAAATCCCTCAAAGAACAATATAATAAATTTCTCAAATTTAAAAGTTTTTGAAAAAAAAAAAAAAATTTTTTGTAGATGTAAATTGAAATTCTTTAAAGAAAAATAACTAAAATTTAAACAAATACATTGAAATAAAGTTTTCTAAGAAAATGGGTCAGGCAAAACGATTTAATATAGAATCCCACGTAACTTAAAGTTTGCCAGCAATAGACACTGTCGGAGATCGTTACCAAAATTTGGACATAAAGGTGTTAAACGTGTATGTTGTTCCTTTCAGGACTCATTGGAAAAGCTATAGCATGAGGAAAAATTATAATTAAAAAGTGTGATAGTAAAATATGTTCACGGCTACAATAACATGGCTATTCTTTGCCTAACATTTATAAGCATTGTGTTGTTATCTGAAATTATGTTATGGTTATGTGTAAGTATAATATTATCACGAGCAACAATTATAATAAAATTTAGTTGAACTACTTGAATAGGAACGTAAGTATGAAGAAATGATCAATTAAGATTTTGCTTGTCCCCGATGTGTCCTTCGTTTGAGCCTTGAGATGTCGCTGGTCTTACTCAAAAAACTCACCGCATCTCTAAATGTTTTATCAGTCAAAAAACTGCACAATTACATCCTTTTTTGATAAATCCTTTCAATGTGAGTAATTTTAATAGACAGATGGACGGAGGGACAGACATTGCATTCTTACATTTAACAAGAGTAACTAATTTAATCGAATAATTGCTGGCGTAAAATAAGTAGAAAAAAAAATTTTTTTTAAAAATCTAAAATTGTTTTAGAACTCAGCAAACAAATATTTGGCCGTATGATTTATCAAATATCTAAGAAAAATATTTATCATACGCCCTGCAGACGCACATAGGGGTTTTTTGCCAATCTAGCCGGACATTAAGCAAAAAATTAAATTTAAGAAATGGACAAATTGGAGTACGCAGCTCGACAGACAACAAAGTTCTGCATCTTATAGTGAATTTTCAAGTCTTTTGCTTGAGATTTGTGGTTTTGGGACACTGTTAAAACCAGGAAAGTTTATTAAATTGCATGCGTGTTCATTGACTTTTTACGGTTTTGGGAGGTTTACAATATATTTTTTTGTAGATAAACGAATAAAGATTTTACATTGATTTTTTTTTCTGTGAAAGACTATATAAACAGCTACTTATGAAAATTGTTAGAAAAATTTTATTAGAAGTTTTTATGATAAAAAAATTAGTTCGAAATTAAAAAAACCGATTTTTTGTTCACTTTTTTGTAAAAAAAAATATTTAAAAGGTTCTTAAAACTGTTATACATTACGATAAAATTTAAAATCCCTACTTTTAAATTAAAAAAACGTTGCGCGTTGTTGCGCCATTTTTTTTATGATTTTTTGAAAATTTCACCTTTTTTCTGTTTTTGCTCATCTTGCATAGGCACATATGATAGAAACCCTTTCGTCAGTCATAAAATGTTTTGGTTGTTTGTAGATGTTTTTTATTTAAATTATTACATCTAAGACTAATATTACCTGTGTAAAAAAGGGATGTGCGAAACAGTGAGTAACGGGTTTTAACCACCTGTGCGGCCGCTAAATTACGTTATTTTATGGAGCAAAATAAATGTACCTGTTTTGCATAACTTTTAAAATCATTAACAACAAAAATAATATATAATAAAAAATCAAATCTGGGCTCTAGGTACTTAGTTTTTTTTAATATATATTGTGGTTGTTGCATAAAATTGTTATCAGAACCATTTTGAAGCTTTGAGAGTAAAATGGAAAAAGTGTATAATACATGGCGCAACTGTAATGAGTGAGGCATTGTTGTCTATCGGGCTATTATCAGAAGAAGCGTCTGAGGAACGAAATAAACATTTTCGGCTTTACAGGCAGAATTTTAAAAATACAACAACCACAAGGGATTTTTGGGAAAAATTAGAGGTAGTCGTGGTTTTTTGCTCATATCTCAGCCATTTGTGGACCGATCTTTCTGAATTTCAATAGCAAACAATTCCGGACCATATGTGACATAAATGTATAATAACCTGGCCCCCATCATATATGGGGTCTTCGGAAAATCCATTTCAACGGACAGACGGACATGGTTAAATCAACTTCGCTTTTCATAAGGACCCAGAATATATATACTTTATAGGGTGTAGGATCAATATTGTAGAAATTACAAACGGAATCACAAACTTATATATACCCTTTTCCACCTGAGGTGAAGGGTATAATAAGTTATAATTACGAATATATTAATTATTTTCAGATAAATTAAATACTATAGAATACATAAAAGTCACATAAAATCTTAAAAATTAATATGTTTTGGAAATTAGCAAAAAAAAAAAATTTTTTACAGGGTCGTTCCGGGGGAGGGTTGGGGGTTTGGAGGGATACCTCCTCCTACTCATAAAAGTTAAAAATTTTATTTTTATAGTATTAAGGCGTTAGTAATCTATTTATTTTAATATTAAAATTTTTTTTTTATATTATTTTATGTAACCTCCCTCAAAAGGGGGCAGGGGCGAAAAGTGTAATTTTACTATCTCATGGGTCTAATTTTAGGTTTTTTAACTTTCGCCGACGTTAAAAGTTGCATTTGCCAAACAAAAGTATGGGAAAACTTTAAAAAAAAATTGCATTTTTCAGAGGTTGGATTAGTTCTTCTAGGGGGAACCTTTTCCTCCTTGGTCCGATTTTATTTATTTTTGGGGTTTACCTGCCTATGACAATATCACATAGTTCTGCCTAGTTTCATCGATCAAGGGGCACTCAATAACTTTCAAAAAGCAATATAAGCTAAAACAAAAAGTAATGTTCGGCTAGATTGGCAAAAAACCCCTATGTGAGATGCTATAAATATTTTCACTTAGGCGTATGATTAACACAACATATGCACATTTTGTATTCCAATCAATCATACGCCTTTGCAAGTTATTTACACCAATTTAAGAATTGAATGCAATTACGAACTTATTAAAAGTATTCAAAGGCTTTTGTTACTTAAAGTTTTATATTTACTCATGTTTGTCAACTTTATTTCAAGCAGACATGAAGACTTTCAGGAAAACAAAAAAAAAAAATATAAAACCAACATGAATGCCGTAACATTTCAACTTACAAATTATTGCAATTTTATATTTTGTATGGCTACTTAAAGGACATTGATTTTTATCCCATTAGTGTAATGTAACAATGATGCAAGATAAGAGACAGCAAAAAAACAAGACAAGACAACACAAACCACAACTATTGAAGTAGCAACAATAACAAACATAATATTTGTAGCAGCAACAAGCTTATATTTGTGTTTCTTGGACGGTTTGTTGCACAGATAGTGTCTTAAGTAACATGCCATTTTGTAATTGTACAACTGAGACTTTCTACAAAAACAACAACATTATCATCGTTAGTTGCAATAACATGATCATTACTATTATCCTTAGTAGCATTATCGGCTGGAGGACCTGTGTGCGCGTGTTGGTTTTTTTTTTTGTATGTAAAAGTGAGTTTGTTTCTTTTTACTGTCACAGTTCGTTCAGTTCCTACACACGTGTAGACATGAATACAAGCTCTTTGCATGATGCATTATCCCCATCCTTAAAGGATTTAATAACATTGCAACGGCTGCTGTCTCAAACGTATGCAAGTGTTTCTATATACGTTTTCACTGTCAACAGTATTTATTAACGTTCTAATATGTTGCACGTATGCTGTAGCATGTCGCATTGAAAAAGTAAGTAAAGGAACATGTTTGTACAAATATCACATGATTGCTTATTGCTATTGTTGGCATTTTTTCAAAGTATTGTCAACATTGTTCTTTAAGTTTGATTGCAATTGTTTGGAAATAAAGCAAAGGGAAACAACTACTAACAAACCATTGATAGATACAACTTATGCAGTTGCTTTTCTCTCATCTATCCTTTCGTACTTCATACTTTAACTGGTATCCATAGTTTTATTTGTCTTGGGAAGTTTTTTTTTTGTTGTTTTGCGGGTTTTAAGTTAGATCCTTGCTGCACGTAAAAGTTGTAAACTGAATTTACCTTAGAAGATTTTTTTTAAGGATTTTGTCAAAGGATTATCATCGGTTGCTGTTAACAACAGCGTTTTGTCAGTCGTGATTTAATGATGGTGATAAAAATCAGTATTTTTCTTGTTGAGAATTGGAGATTTGTAACCGAATTTGTTTAGTGTTGTGAATTAAGAAAAGTCTAGAGGATTTGTTGATTGATTTAAGTTATTTAATAAGTTGCTTAAAAGAGGCTTTATAAATTGAATTTTAAATTGTAGAATGTGGCATCTAATAATATCTGTTTTTTTATTAATATTAATTTTTAGCAAAAAATAGCTCTAAGAAAATATTGCATTAAGGTATTAGTTAAATTTCTTTTTGAACAAACTGTCTATTATTCATATGTATGTTCATTAAACTCCAACTTAAGGAAAGAGCGCCTTACAAGATGAAATAACTGTCTGGTAAATCGTTATTCTGAGAAGGATAACAAAAATAAGTGCTAAGCCTTTAGGCCAACTTAATTGTTAGTTGTGCAGTTAATGGAGTACAGATAGCCAGGGACGGCTTTTACATGTACATCAAATTGTGATATATGCAGCAAAAAAGAAGGAAAATTCGTACAGTTAACAGACTTTTTTTAAACTTTTTAAATTTGACTTAAGATGTTTTGTCAAAAGGTCACAGATATATTGTTATTTTTAAGAAAATGTAGAAATTTATGTTTCTCTGAGTTTTTGAAGTAAAATTATAACTTATCGAACAGGTTTATATACAGGCCTGTTCTGAAAATCACATTTTATGAAAGTGATTTGAAATCACAAGAAAGGTGTTCTAGGCATATTTTTTTGTGATTTCAAAACGTTCAGCTATGTAAACCACTTTTTGAAATCACTTTGTTATTTTTGTGACTATTGCAAGATGACCGTCATTTAAATTACTTAAAGAAAATATTCAATGTGTTGGTTATTGATTATACCCACACCACAATAGTGGAGAGGGTATTATGCATTTGTGCTGATGTGTGTAACGCCTTGAAATATTGGTCCTAGACCCACCTTTAAGATCGTCTAAGAATCACTTTCTGAGTCGAACTAACGATGTCCGTCCGGCTGGCTGGCTGGCAGGCTGGCAGGCTGGCTGGCTGGCTGTCCATGTAACCTTGTGCGCAAAGTACAGGTCGCAAATTTCGCAATCGTAGGACCACGAGGGAAGATAGGGGGAAATTTCTTCCTCTCAGAAACTATCAAACCGATTTCAATGAAATTTAAAACATAGAAAGAACCTTATCTATATAGACAAAAAATTTATGCATTTTTTAAAAAATAGCACCACGAGGAGAGATATGGGCAATTTCTGCCTCTAAAACCGATTTTAATGAAACTTAAAACATAGATAGATCCATATCCATAGGGACACATTAGCTATACAGTTTTTAAATAATAGGACCACAAGGGGAGGCAGGGGACAATTTCTGCCTCTCACAAACTTTCAAACCGATTTTCATGAAGTTTATAAACATAGATAAATCTATATTTATATGGACACATAAGCATGATGTGTTTTTAAATAATGTGGTGTAGGGTATCATATGGTCGGGCTTGACCGAGTATCCTTTTTGCTTGTTTTTAACGCAATAAGCTATTTTATTTACAACAAATCATTTAAAAATAAGAAAATTCGACGACACCAAAAAAATGATATTTGCTTTTGAGACTTCTGTTGTGATTTCAGTTTGTTTTTTTTTTTTTTTTAGTTGAATTAAAGATCGCTAATTTGCTAACAGCGGCATGAAAGCAAAGTATAATATTTATTAAAAATCGTAAGAGCTGTAAAGAATCACAGCAAAAAATCGCTTCTATCGCGAAAATGGCTAAATTCGCGAAAAATTGCAAGCTTGTTAACAAGCCCTAAATTTTATTTTAAATCGCTAAATGGGTAAAAAAATAACAAAAAAAAAAAAAAAATTTTTTTTCAAAAATGGCGAAAATTCGCGAAAAAAATTTTGTATATCGAACGAGCCATAAAATTGATTGAAAGTCCCTAAAACTATAAGGAATGGCAAAAATTCGGTAAACATTTCTAAATTAGCGGAAATTCGCAAAAATTTGCTATCAGCGATATAATAGCAAAATTCTATTATTTATTATAAATCGTCAAAGCTATAAAGAATCGAAAACTTATAAAAACAACTTGCGCAAAAAAATGCAAAATTTTAAACACACCCTAAACTTAATTTGAGATCGCGTAATCGGTTAAAAAAAACAAAGTGTCCAAAAAAAAACATAAAAAACGTTAAAAATTAGCTATAATTTTGTAGAACAAACTTTTTGTGTTTGCTTGTGCTTTCGACAATTACACTGAAAACACAAAAACGATGTGATTTACAGAACACCACAAAATCACACGTGTGATTTTAAAAGCACAAGTGATTTGAAATCACGTGATTTTCAGAATATACTTTTAAATTTTAAACCTTAAAATAAAACGAAAAAGGACTTATTTTAGAAAAAAATGCACGACAATTCAACCCTTGCCTTAACTTTTCAAGCATGATATGGATCCTCGATTGGCAGAGTTTTTTGACGATCTGTACTATTATGCCTGTACTTATCATAAGGTTTCAAACAATTTACGAGAGGGGAAAAAATAAACAAAAATTTTAATCAAGGACCTATTTTCACGATATGCCAAATTCATATTTAAATCTGAAACTAACAGTGGTTGGAAGCAAGAAAGTTTTTTTTTTATCTGATATTAATTGACTTTTCCAATACAAACAATACAAACTTCGTAAATATGATACTGATATATCCAAGAATATGATACTGATATATCCCTAGGGAAGCAGGCGAAGAGAACGACCTGCTCATACATGGAAGCGGCGGGTTGATGTGGAATTGAAGAGAGTTTACAAAAGCTGGATGGAAACTAAAGCCATTGCAACCGACAGATCCAAATGGAACTTAATAAAATGGAGTTTTAAAGTAAAAAAATCTGGTAATTCGACTTCTTTTATACGTGATATTTGCTATTGCATAATGGATTTCCCAGCTGAAATAAGATAACAATGCTGTGGGCCTCTTGCCATAAGATCTTTTTTTAATAAGCGTCATATCTTGGTGGAAACTCTCACCATGCTCACCAGACACAGCACCAAGATTTATTGGGAAAAAATCTAAATGCGAATGGAAGAAGAGTGTTTTTAATGGCATCCGAATTGTTGATATGAAAATTAGTTCATGTACCTGCTCTTTGTAATTTGCAGCGCTTGTATTTCCAAGAAAATTGTGACATATATTTTAAAAATCTCCTCATTCTCTTTATTAATTTTTCACAAACATGGATGTGAACAATTAGCCTTCAATGATTCGTCTTATTTGGGGACCAATAAATATGCCTTCCCTCAAATTGTTCTTATTAACGCATGCAAATATAGTTGTCAGGTGTTTAAACGCCTCTCCATCTCTGTTCATAACTTTAAGTAAATGTTTTATTAAAAGTTATTTGATTTGTAGTGGAGGCAAACATATTTCTTGTCTGTCAAGTTGAGGCTCGTTTGCGAAGACTTTGCTTCCGAGAACCGCCAATGAGCTTCAGGGTAAGTTTGTTGTATTAAATGACACGCTTCTGCTCTGCTGTCCCACTCACATAAAAAACAACAATATTTTGTGTATTCTTTCGATAATCCCGCTAGCATAAACACTTCCTAAAAATCGACATAAACATTTCACAAATAACAAACGTACTGAATTCATTTGATCAATAACTTTATGTTTTTTAGTCTCTTTTATTTTTACTGCAGCAAATATTGGTACGGAGGGATATTGATTTACATTACGTAGCACCACTGTTATCAGACTTACTGCCTGTTTTTAGAACACGAGTGCATAACTCCTTTAACTTTAAAACAAAAATTAGATTTGAAAACTTGCTTTTGTTTTAAAAGTAAGATAGAGCAAAGAGTTTTGTGATCGTATTAAAAAAACAGACAGCTAATTTGGATAGATCAAAAAAGAGTCCTAAAGCCGATTTTTTTTGTTTGTTGTTGTTGACACGTGTGTATCTGTCTTAAGGCATTGGTTTCTTATTCACAGGTACCGCTGCAAGAATCGAAATGAAAACAATTTAAACATGTTAAACAAATGTTTGTAAGAAAGGCATATGCAAAGAGAATAGAGAAAAAAAACCGAAGAAATAAAAAGATAAGCTAAAATATAAGCCCAACAATTATTGTCAATTAATGAAAATAAATGAGATTGCGAATGTTTTCTTCTTATCTTTGCGAGAATCCCATAACTTTTATTTGGTTCAAAATAAAATTGTTCATTAATCAAGAGCCATAATTGTACTGCTATTATTGGAGAAAAGAAATTTAAGACATGACAAAAAATATAATCAAAACTATATAATTTACGATTGAAAAATAAGACGAAAAATACTCACCAATAATTTTAAAAACTACCATCAAATTGCCCAAAAAGAGATCAGAAAGTTATATCACAAATCATTCTTTGATGTGATTCATCGGTAGGGTAACAATTTCTCACAACAAGATTATCAGTTATGATCGAAAAATCAACTCATACTTCGCTCTTTACTATTTCGTCTTTACTCCAAAACTTTTTGATGCCTTTCTTTTACAAATTATTTATTTCTTGCTCTGTAAAATTAAGTTCAAAAGATTATAAAAACGTTTTTGGGCGCAAGTATTTATCCACTTTGGTATACAGAACACCGGCTTCGATAAATAAAGCTGCTCTGCATAGCCGGCCTTCGGCCGGGCGCAATGACTTCTTCCTCTATGGTATAACAAATACCGGCTTCGCTAACTTAAGCTTCTCTGCATAGCGCTACGATTTTCTCCTCTTTAGTATAAAAATACCGACTCGACCCGGCTACGCAGAGAAGCTTTAGTAAACGAAGCCGGTGTTTGGTATACCATATAGAAGAAAACCATTGCGCCCGGCCGAAGGCCGTCTATGCAGAGCAGCTTTATTTATCGAAGCCGGTGTTCTCTATACCAAAGTGGATAAATACTTGCGCCCAAAAACGTTTTTATTATAAATTTGAAAATGAAATAATCCCCCAAAAAATATATTGGGGCTTATTTGCATAATGATTTTTTGGGGGATAATTTCTTATGAAATAATACCCCAATTAAAAAAATGAAATAACACCCCCAACAAAATGAAATAATCCCCCAAAAATCGTTTTTGTTGTTCCCTGTACAAGCTTTTGGGGGGTTATTTCATTATTTTTTTGGGGGGTTATTTCATGCGCCGTCAAATAGATTTTCACAAAATAACGTTTAAATCAAAGCTGAAATGACGCAAAGAAATTTCAGAATTTGAATGTTGCCGTTTTAACAATTTTAAAAGTATGCTTACACAAATCGAAAAATTTGCCAAATGTTTGCAGTTTTTCAACATTTTACTGAAAAGTCCCTACATTTTATTGATTTAAAAAAATCCGTCCTTTTCTCCTACGGCCATTTTTTTAGATACGATTCCTACAAATAGAGATTTTTCCCTACGTATAACATCCCTGGCTGCAACTGACACCTGTTTTCTGTTAACCATACAAAAGAGCTTTTAGATGCCTTGTTAAGATGAAATGAGGCCAATAAAGTCACAATATAAATTAATTTTTTTTTTTTTCAAAACTACTTGTGTTTTTAATAAAATTTTGTTTAAAAATAACTTAACGGCCGCAGTTTCAACGAGTTTTTGTTTTTTGTGCATATTAAAAAAATAAATCATTCATGCATCAAAACACTTGAAAACAAATTATATTTATTCATCCATGACATGAAAAAAAGGCAAGTACCTAGACTGGTTTCACCACAAAACGGTATAAATTGGTTTTTTAGAAAAAATTTTTTATTGATTTTTGATGGAGTTCGAAACCATAAAAGTGTTTTAAAACGAATATGAAACGAATCAAAATATAAATTTAATATATCGTTATTAAACCATAAAAATGTTTATTATATATATGGTATAAATAATAAAGTAAATAAAAAATTTATGAATTATCCTGTATTCATGGGTCAAAATTGCCCAAGCACTTTTCAAGGCTTATTATATTTATATTAAAATTATTATTTTTATAAAACGTGCGTTTTATTTTTCGAGTACAGGTTAAGGGTTAAGCTGTGGAGACAACAAATTAAACACAGACCAGAAAACAAAATTTATAATAAATAACAACACTGGGCAACACACCAAATGATGATTGAGTTCTGTTTATTGTTTTTGGTGAAATTGAGAGTGCTGATTACAATGGCATCATTAGCTTTTTTCTGGCAGCTCAAGAACGGTCTTTCCAAGGCGAATTCAACTACAGGTGGTGTCAGAACAACAACAATCCAAAAACAACAGAAACAACATACCGTTTTTTGCATTGCATTGTTAGTGCCATTGGCTCGAAATGTCAACCATTATTAGCAAAACATTAACAACTCAAAACAAATAAGCCCGAACTGTCAAAATCAGATGCTGTTTCGACACCACTTGTAGTTAATTCGCTTTGGGTCTTACAAACCTTAATATAATATCTTGATCATTTATCTGGACAAAAATCTCTTTCATCTGAATAAAATCACATTGCAAGGACTAGACAGTCCAGCGAATTTATTTTATTATAACCCATCAAAAGAGTCCTGAAATATTTAGAAAACCTCTTCACATTCTATCTAATTTTCTACGTGTTTTAAATAGAACTAAAATAACAAGCTTCAGGATGATTACAGCGCGTCTACCAGATCATTGGTGTCCCAATTTTGAAAGTGAGTTATTTTTTAATTTACCATCGCCGTAAAGAGACTGCGCAGTTTTGTCAAGCAGTACTAACTCCTATTGTTCGTCCCGAATGGAAATGTTAATTTTTATACCCTCCACCACAATTATTTGTAAATAGGGTACTAAGTTTGTCAGTCCGTGTGAAACTTTTTTATTATTCATCTTAGAAGTATAAATATTCTGGCTCCTTGAGTAATTCTAAGTCGATTAAGCCATACCCGACTGTCTAATCGTCTGTCCGGCTGTTGAAAACACGCTCACTTTCGAAAAACTCAAAAGAAATGAACAAACTTGGTGTCAAATTGCTTGTAGTTATCCCAAGCATCTTGGGATTAAAATCGAGCAAAATCGGTTCAATCTGATGCTAGAGCCATGAATCAAAATGTGGAACCACTACCTAAAAAAATTGATAATTTTGTTACAAAAACTAACATCAATGGTGGAACAATGCACGGAATAATATAAGATTTTGCAAAAGTTCGCTTTATTCGACTGGAAATCACACTGTAAAATTTCGTGAAGATTAATTTACCCTAAGCCCGATGCAGACCCTAATCCCGTAAAAAAGTTTAGTACGCCTAAAATTAAATAAATAATGCCATCAGAATGCAATATAATTCTTCAGAGTTTTTTAAGAACTAGAAATAGCAATAATAAATTTTGTGATGATCTTCCATAATTTGCAATAGGCCCCATATAAAGCCCACTCTGGTTAATTAATTAATACTCATTAAATCGTAGCAGATATATTTATTGTGGTAAAATTATATGGCCAGAAAAAAATGTCATTCAATTTTGTGATATCCGGTCCATAATTTACCTTAGATTCCATATTTAGCAGCCTTCTGAAATTCACTGTAAACGCTAAAACTAATTTCACCGCTGTTTTGAAATACATATATTGAAATTTATGTTTTTAATACCGGAAATCACTCTGCAGAGTTTTAGGATGATTGGTTTATAACTAACCATGGCTTCAATATAAATTCACCTACTGAAAATCATTTGAGTTCGGCTTAACCTGTTACGAATAATGATAATTTAGTCAAGGTATTTAAAATTGTTTAAAAAAGCATACAACTTTTTGATAATCGGTCAATAATTTTATACATGTCTAAACCGAAACCAATTTTAATGCTGATGTCTGTTTTTATAAAGATAAATTTCCCAGTAAAAAACATTTGGGTATTTTGAAGCACTACAGACAAAAAGCGCATAATCAAGCGCTTCAATTAGAGAGCTCTTATAAAACAGTAAATGATAAAGAATAAAACATACAAAAAAGCGTGCTGACAACGAAGAAGGTTTTAAAGCGAAAAATATAAAAATATATTATGCTTTACGAAAATGATTATAAAAGGCATTTAAAAAAGTAAAAGCAAAACACTAATGAATATGAGCGTTTTATTTGCATTTTAAAAGAAGCGCTTATTGTCAGCAGAAAATAGTCCTCCAAACCGGGAACACCCCATACAAAAATCAGGCATCCCATCAGCAGGTTTGAAGCGCTTTGAGGAATGAATTCATACAAAAAACCTGCTCCTTTTGGAGCACGTTTTTTACTGGGTTATAACAAATAGATATCATATAAGTAGATATCCTGAAATAGTTCAATAATATAGCACTATTACTTGTTTCTATTGACACAAAACTTTCTGGATTATGTGTACAAAGTCCTTGCTTCATAGCCATCTTTTTATTGATGATACATTTGACATTAAAACGATATTTCGAAAAAATTTCAATATCCTTGTAAGAACAGTGAGTGAGATATTCCGATATATTAAATAATGTGACCCTACTGAACTAAAGGATATTTTTGTATAGATTAATAATCCAGAAAGTATTTTAAGGTTTGCATTATCGCTTGCAAAAAACTGACAGAATAAAACTGAAGATGGTGTAAATTATGAAATTATTAAATGAAAATGTATCTATAGGGAAAAACGAATGACAACATCGTTATAAGCAGACGAAAATACAGAATGTTCAGCAATTTTTTATTTAATTATCATTAAAAAACTCCATTTTGTTGTGCAGTGTAAAAGTCTAAACACAATGTTTGCGGTGCGGTGCGATTTCTCGTTGCGGGAGAGAAAAATATACATAATACAACAGAAGACATCGACGGAAATAGTTGTCATTTTTTGTTTAAATTTTTATTAATTTATTTGTGCACACATTTTTATCATGTTGTTTGTTTTCAATAATGTTGCGAACATAGCCATTTATTCAAATAGTATGGCAACATCAGAAAGAGCACGAGTATCAAAAATTAAGAGACAAGGCGAATTAAATCTTTTTTTTTTTAATTTCCCTATGCTCGTTGCATTGTGTTCAGACTCTTATTATTTGAGTACAAAAGGTACAAAGAGGTTAAAGTTAACCATGGTTTTTTTTTGGCGGGAATGACTTGGAATAAAAAGGAACAAAATACAGAAATCTACACTAAAAGAAAAAGCTTCGTAAATGTAATGTTTTTTTGCATTACAGAAACGATTTTGTCATCGATTTTGAACCAACGTAACGCGTCATTCCCGCTATGAAAATTGTTTCATTAGGTTAGAAATATTTATTAATATAACGAAATTATGTCATTAATATTAAAACACTCAAATATTTATATAATGAAACCTTACGTTACAATAATGTAAGTTTTCATAATTGCAATGAAAACATTTGGAATTTACAATGAAATTGTGTCCTTATTGGAATGTACGTTTGTCGTAGATAAAATGAAAAGCTGCATTCGTTTAATGATATTGTTTCATTAATTTAATGATATTTAACATTAATATATTATTTTGAAATAACTATAATTCATGTTAATTTAACATTGCAGTAAAGTTAGAGCAAAATGTAATTTATTTTGAAATAACAATCGGAATCACGTTGAATGAAAGTTATTTCAAGTTGAAACAACGTGAATTTCATGTAGAATCAAATGGGTTTGAGTGTATTTTAAAAGTGTGAAGAAGCTTCAGAGACAACATTTGCATTTATGTAAGAATAATTCAAAACACTTACCCTGTAACACATGTTTCACTTATTTTGTATTCTCCTTTGTTAACAGAAACATCAGCAGAATCGCCCGATATGGTCATCATTCTACTTTGAAAACTTGATGTACTATTTAACTAAACAATTTTAATTAAAAGAATACGGGAATTGTCTTCCTTTTTTATAACATATTTTAATAATGAAAATAAAAAATGTACATACTTACATGTGTATATATGTGAATAAGTGTATTGTTTCTGTATTAAGAATAACTGTATGAAAAGATAAGATAGTTACGAAATTACAAGAACACACACAGAATGACATTTGTCATAATATTAATGTAAATTGTACGTTACTAAAAACTCGTAAAATAAACAATAAAATCAATAAAAACTTTAAAAATTATATTCTTTTAATTAAAAGTTTTACTTTTAATTTATAATCTGTACATATATTACATTATTTTTCTTAAAAAACAGAAGCAACTTTTGTCACTCAGAAATGTAAAGCTTCATTAATGCTACGTTAATATTTCATTAAAATTTTGCAGATGCTGTTATTGCTGCAGTTCAATACTTATTTAAATAAGGGTAACTAAAATTAATAGATTTTAATCATTGTAGCCCAAAAAGGTAATCATAATCACTTTTTTCTATAACTATATGCCTTAAATCGTGCTTAAAAGTTGTTCGTTGCTCGAATGTAATACATTTCGTAGCCCCAATGAAACTACGAATTGCCTAAAAACTCCTGTCTTACACGATTCATTGCATTAATGTAACTTTCATTACTATTATGTACATTTTCATTTAATTAATGAAACTTTTCATTACATTAATGTAAGGGGGTTAACGTAACGGCTTCATTCCTGTTACGAAGCGTTTTTCTTTCAGTGTAAAAAAACGTTTTTCAATAAAGTTGAAGCATTATAATTTAATTAAAACAGGGGCCAAATCTTTGCATTAGTGATCGTTAGACTTTTTTCGAAATCTAACTTATTGCGACCGCCGTCCTCCATATCGAATAGCTTGTATCAAAATTTGAGAACGTGGCAATCGATAACGAGTAGTCGATTGAATAAGTTTTCTCGATATGTGATTCCATAGGCTAAGAGCTGTCGGAAACATAGTTATTTGTTTTTTTTTTTTATAAAGAACACAAAAATTGCATTTTGCATTATTGAATTAAATAAGCATCCGGAATGAATGCAAAGCTAAACGTCGTCTACGGCGGCACAATAGGCCGATAGTTACCAATTTTCGAATAACATTTTATATAATTATTATGCTTGGATCTTGTAATGACGCAATAAATATAATATCTTTAATAGACCGCCTCCAGATTGCAGCAGTCGATTCTTTTCATGTTGCTTTTACTCAATTTTTCGCACTTTTCGGGCGAATGTTCGATATAAATTGCTCCAACGTTAGGCAGTTATACATGTAGATTTGGACTTTGACGTAACCCCACAGAAAAAGCCTCAAATTGCATAATCTTGTTGGCCTATTGACGTCGCCAAAGCCTGGAATTACGCACTTAGAAATCCTTTTATGCAATAAAGCCAAAATCGGTAATTTTAAGTGGCTCGTGGTATCCTTTTGTTGACACCACATATCGTTCAGTTTGAAAATTTGAATAATTATTGAAACATTCGAAAACAAAATATGATGTAATTTAGACGGATTGCATAACAAAATCAAGTACTACGTTCCAAAGTTACAACAAGATATATGGAGCAACCTCTTAAAAAATCTCAAATCTAAAAAAAAATTTATCAAAGTTATTTACGGGAATACAAAATTTACTATTAAGATTTCTGTACGACGTGCTAAATTCCGAATTTTTCATATTTGATAACTACACTGAAATTTATTGTTGAAGGAAAAATTTGTTTAAAAAAAACCTTACCATAGAATTTTAAATAATGAGGATTTTTGCCAGCTATAGCGGATCAAAAAATAAAGTGTTTATTCAGGGAATTTTTGGTTGTTGCACAGTGTTATTAGCCGTAATATGAACCCAATTACTGCGAACATCATGCCATCGAGAAATTTAGATTATCCGTCACACTTTCACTAACAGAAATGATTTTATAGCGTACTGCCGGTGGGTGATGCCTGACCGCATGTGTAACTCTTCGAATTTCTTTATAATCCTGCCTATTTCTTGCACAGGAGGTCGTAGTTGGCAAGCCTTTCGCTAAGTAAATGACATTCCAGATGCCAGATATGTAACAGCTGATAGGCTAACCAGACGGTTTTGAACCCACTAAATGGATTTTCCTGTACAATGACTGATTAATGTGCCAGAGTCTTTAAAAATTAAACTGATTTCAGTAAAAAAAAAATTGGGTATTTTAAAGCACTTGAGGGAAAAAGCGCATAATCGTGCGCTTCAATAAAAGAGCTTTTATAAAGCAGTAAATGATATAGAATAAATTATACAAAAAAGCTGCTATTTTAGTGCTGACAACGAAGAAGGTTGCAAACCGAAAAAAAAAATAAAAATATACGAAAGTGATTGGAAAAGGGCATTTAAACAAGTAAAAGCGAAACATTCATGAATATGTTAATACATTTAGCCCCTATTAAAGCATTTTAGGTGTGATTTGTTTGCATGTTAAAAGAAGCGCTTATTGTCAGCAGATAATAGTCCTCCAAACCGGGAACACTCCATACAAAAATCAGGCATTTCATCAACAGCTTTGAAGCGATTTGAGGTATGAATTCATACACAAAACCTGCTCCTTTTGTAGCACATTTTTTACTGGGAAGTTGTAGCTAACTGAAGTCTTGCGGAGATGCCGCTTACTTAATCGAGTTGAGACAGTACAACGCTAAACGCTTCCTTTATCAACCTAAATCGTGTTCTAAACTAACAAGCATTCACAAACTTTTATGTATTTTATTAACTCAATAAACCTTTATTTTATAGTATTTTGCTTTGTTTGTAGTTTAAAATAATCATATGTTTTTATTCTACTACAAACTAAAATAACTGTTACATTTTTTAATGAATTTCGAAACGAACGTAATCTAAAGCCATAATTAGCAATTTGACTTCAGAAATTTTCTTTGCCAAAATATGTTTTATTTTACTTATTACATAGAATATAGATTCATCCTTATACATTTATTTAAGCTTTTACTTAACAAAACAATTTTTAAAATTATTAAAATGTCAAGAGGGATTTTAACTTTATTAGTTAAGCAAAAAAATTCACAACTTCCATTTTAATTCCACTACAGTGCAGTAGAATTAAAATGGAAGTTTTATTTTTTTTGCTATTTTTTTTTTTTTTTTTTTATCCAAACTCACTAGATTTGCTGAGCAAGATAAAAAAAAGTAACGAAAATAGTTTGTGATTAACGCCTGGCTGAGTTTGCGCTTAAAAAACCTTTTACAATAACTTTTTGCAGAGAGAGCGAGATTGTGAGTGTGTTTTTGTGTAATGCATTATATACAAGTTGCACTTGCAACTTTTAATAGTTTGTTAAAAGTACAAGAGTTCTGACTGTAAGAATATGCTGTTGCAGGTGCAGGTGCATGAGAATGGTTAGAAGTGTTGTTAACTTTTTTTCGAGGGTACACACTCTCCTCTTTAAAGTCACACTTACACGTGTGTTTATAAACAAACTTTATTGTCTGCATTGGCGCGTACATTTAACACTGCTCTATATTTTCAGTCATAAGATAAAACATCGTCTTAACTCAAAAACTTGATTTTGAAAAAAACGCCTTTGAACTTAGCAATTTTATTTGATTATATAAAATTACAAGGGTTTTCATGAAATCGCCTTAAATTGCCATTTTAAACGATTAATGCCAGCTTGTAAGAAACCTCAATACACAAATAAATTTAGAAAAATAATAAACTAAAAGTAAACATTTAACTAACTAGGTTTCATTTAAATGCGCTAAATTCCCATTGAAATTTATTGTTAATGGGATAGCTACCCAGCAAAAACTTGGTACTGACTTGCCATTACTGAACAACTTACTTTTCATACCATCTGCATTACATAGAAGTAGTTTAGTTATGGCTGACATATAATCTGATACCTAAGTACTTGTGTATGAGTTGATTAACGAAATTTATAATTCATTCATAATAACATGCATCTACGGTTTAATTTTTTTCAAATCTAATACAAATTGGTTTTAAATATTTCTTCTTACAATTTGTTTTTTTTTTTTATTACACTGAAAGAAAAATGCTTCATATAGTTGATGAATCATTTTCATAAAAAAATTTTCCTTGGGTAAATGAAAATTTTCATTGTCTAAATGGAGTTTCATAGTTATAATGAAGTATTTTCGTTAAAATCGCTTCATTGGATTTCGTAATTACGTTTAACATTTTCATTAGATATATGAAAACTTAAGTTTGTCCAAGTTAAACAAAAATTTTAGTTGGGAACATAAAAAAACAATATACAAACATAACTATACACTCAAAATATTATGTAGTTAAATTCAAACGAAAATTCATTTGAAACAAATTAAAATTCATTTAAAAAACGGATCATTTACATTTCATTTAAAACAAATGATTTTTTCAGTAATTTCTAAGTTTTTTATTTATTGAACATCATATTCGTTAAAATTGAATAGTTTCTACTTTTAAAAAATATATTTTAACCGATAAAAATCAAACAAATTAACAAAAAAAAATACGGAAAACATTATTTTTTGGTAGTTTGTTTTTTTAATAACAAACATAAATGTTGAAAAATAAATTTATTCGTAAAATAACTATATTTTTATTCAATTTTAACAGTATCGAAAACGAATTTAATAACCTACAATCAGTTACTGTAATAATTTTATGAGTGTATTCATAAATTAATACAAAATTATAGTTTCCTTAAAAAAAATGTTTAATTGTTAATTAAAAAATGTAAGATTTAATAATTTCATACATCTTATGTTACATGTATGCCATTAATTTTATGAATTAAAAAAATTTTTTTATTAAAGCAACATTTTTCAATAATTGCCTTCATAAATTTAAATTTTCATTATGACAATACAAATGTCATTATAGTAATGAAACAAAAACTTTCAATCCCCTTTCAATCAACGTTTTTATTGTTATTATGGACAATTTAATCTCATATTTACGCTCTTAATTGAATAAAAAACATAGGGTTTTTATGCAAAAACTACACTGCCGCAGTAGACAAGCTGGTAGTGAGCTAGTCTATCAGCACCGAGGTTGCGCGATCGAATCCCACCAGAGACAGCAAAAAAAAATAAAAAATAAAACAAAGTAAAATAAAATAAGAAAAAACAGAAAAAAATAATAAAAACATTTTTTTTTAAAGTTATTACATGTTTAGTAGTTGTAATTTTGGTGACATCGGAGTAATAAGTTATTTAAGTCCCTATTTGTAAGCGAATGTGGTTATGACTTATTTAACTCCCTATTTGTAAGCGAGGGTGGTAAGTACTTACCTCCAATGACATCTCCGTGTTAAAATAATGAGTTAAAATGCCAATGTATAAGTAGTGAAGAGTCGTTATTTTAGCTTTTTAACTCATTACTTTGCAATGTAAGTTTTTGCTGGGTATTCCTATGCGCATTTCACTGGTTGCTTAGGCCAGATGATCAGAAAACTTCAGCCAAAAAAAAAAAAAAAAATCTTTTGATAGGAAACACTTATGTTTTTATAAAAAGTAAAATGATGAGGACAATAAGGAAATGTTGTTTAAACAGAATGACGGTATGTGCCACAGAAGACATTCTATACGAGCGAATTGAGGGCATAGTGATCTAACGTTAACACAATGCACACACAGAAAAAATTATTTTTTCAATTTAAACAAAAAATTTGTAGAATCAAACAATTTTTTGTCTGAAATCGGTCCTACAAGCAAATTCGCATATTCATACAATTTATTTGCATTTTGTTTATTGAAAAAAACGCCGATTTTTTCAAACAAATAATTTTACAGAATCAAACAAAATGTTTACTGAAATTCATATAAATTTTAAACAAATAATTTTGCTGAATCAAACAAAAAAGTTTTGCCACAAGCAATGACACGCACACAAGCATGCACTGTTGGTGAAGATGAAGCAGAGCAGAGCGGCCGGATGGCTTTGAGACACATTTTTTTGTTGGAATAATTTTTGAACGAAGTCTTATTTATACACACAATGTTTTTCTTCGTCACTCACTTTTGTTGCATCCTTTCCTTTGCTAAAGAAGAAGAAATGTAACCAAAAACGGCGGCAGACTCGATATGTTTTTCGTCATCATTCTATTTTTGTATTTGATGTATTTAAACAAACTGTTTGAAAAAATTGAATACGGGATTTTGTTTTTTTTTTTACCAACTTTGAAACCAACCAAAAATTTATTTTGTTTCTTATAATGTTGTCATTTCTGTTGTTTAAAAAAAAATAAACGTTTTTTTACCTGCTATTGTTTTTGTTGTTTTTTTACTACAAACCTCGTCACGCTATTTTATCATTTTTCTTATGGCTGTACTTTTTTAAAGCGTCCAAAAATAGACTGCATGTGTTTTTTGTTGTAGTTCTTATATTTATAATAAAGAAGTGTTGCTTACAATCAATAAAAAAAATGCAAAAGGACGACAACATTAAAGAGCATTAAATATCATATATATTATTTCTATTATTTTTGTCGGTTGTAAATATCTCCCATACCACCGCATCAAATTTAATGAATGATATCTCATTTTAAAGCTTATTTCAAACACTAATGACGCAAAATAATTAGAAATTGAAAAATTAATATTTTCATTGATAAATGATTTGTACGGGCAAAAAGTTAACGAAGTATTATAAAAGCATTTAAACATATGTATGTATATATGTAAATATGTATGATATATATAATGATTTCTAATATTTTTATACTTTTAATAAAATGTATTGAAGTTACTTAAATTTCTATTAATTATTTTCATTTTATGTTACAAAAATGACAACTAACGGTGTGAAATATTCGCACGGGTCATCTAGTTTCATACAAAATTATGAAAACTTGAAACCAATAGCGCGTTTATTATATTTTTGAAGAGTTGTCCACATTTTTGTTGGTTAAATAAAAATCAAACAAAAATATTGATTGAATCAGTAAAAAAATTTGTAGAAATCAAAAAAAATTTCAAACAAAGCGTTTGTTTGAAAATATTCGGCAATAATTTTTTCTGTGCACTGTCAACTGAAATCATTAAATTTCTTGGAGTAGGGTTTTCTTAAGTAGCAGGTCTCTGGGAATTTGCCAAAAAGTAACCGGTTCTCTATTTTTCGGTTTCAAGAGCAAAGTCATATAAAATACACATAAAGCTTTGATTTCTATTAAACTTTTTGTTTCATTATAATACTTGGATTTTGTAATTACGTTCGAAATGCAATGTCATTTTAATTACCGCTTTTAGATCGGTCGATCCCTTTGAGGAAGTTTTCAACCAATTGTTAGCACATTTCGAGCGGTCACTCGGCGATAGTTTGAGGAAAGTTGGTTTTTAAATGCTGCAACTTTAGGGAACTATCCGCCTAGGCATGTTCTTTGACATTTTTTTTTTTATTGAATCTTTCTTTTTCGAAAATTACAATATGTATTCAAAACTTAATCCTAAATATTATTTATTAGCCATTACCAATGTGACCGCTAATGAATTACTTTCAAGTGTCAAAAAAGCATTTTGGGCCCAAAGTGTCGGTTCTTTTCAGCCTTCGGTGACCTTCAAACTTTATTAGATCCCGAGCGAGGTTGTTGGGATGGACCATTAGTTTATCTTTGTATTTGACTGAATACTTTTTAATTTCTTCCTGGATGGTAGGGATGTTAAGATCTCTGTGGATACTATCATTACGTATATAACATGGGGCGCAGACGATTTGTCATAATGTTCTTTGACATGGCCACACAAAAAGTATAATGGCGTCAAATCTTTCGATCTGGGTGGCCAATTGAAGCCGCCAAAACATGAAATTTCCCGTAATGAAAACTTTTTATGCAATAAAGCCAAAATCGGTCATATTCAGTGGCTCGTGGAACCGTCTTGTTTAAACCACATATTATGCAGTTCATAATCATAAATAATGAGATGCAAGACTTCTGAGAACGCCATATTTATTAGCCGCCACACTTTCACTAACAGAAATGATCTATTCGGCAGTGCGCATGCTGCGATGTTGCATATGGCTGACCACACTTCTAACACTTAAGTCTCTTCAGTTTTTTTTTATAATCCTGCCAATTTCTTACAAAGAAATTTAGTGCTAAAAGTGGTTTAATGTACATCCATTCCCCTGTTTTTTACTAACACAAAAATCCATACGATACTTTCACTAGAGTACAAGTGAAAGAAAATTTCCAAAGTGGAGAAATAAAAGCAACTATCAATATGACAAATTTCATAGTTTAAGGCCCGTTTTCACAACTTACCGATAGCTAAAGCTACAGGTATTACAACTTTATTTTAAACTACCAGGTAGGATGAACCATAATTTGCTTTATCGCTCACTTTAGGCACAGAGCACACAGAGGTGCCACGAGAAAGAAATTATTGTGTTTTTTTCTGTCTTTTTCTTCGAGAGCTGCCCTTTTTGCATGTTTGTTTTGATCACGCAATTTGTGTTGATTGCAACGGGCTGTTTGTACACATTACCACTTCACTTCCTAAAATGTTTTCTCACTCTTTCTTTGAAAGCTGCCCTCACAAATGATTTGGGCATTATTTATACGTCACTTTTTCAGCTCTGTATGCTCTGTGCTTTAGGTTAAAGTAAAGTTTTAATAATAGAACATTTTTTAAAAGGCCGATTAAAGTCTTCTTTTAGCTATCGGTAAGTTGTGAAAACGGGCCTTAGTATAACAGTTGTAAAATAAGTATATAAACAGGAATTGAAGAAACAATAAAACAGAATAAATCTTAACTGTAAAACGGCCCTTTAGCTGTAATTTTTTTATTGATTTTTTAAAACTGAGGCTATTTAGCCATAAATATTTTGCGTTGCTCGCCTTTATAAAAAGCAAAAGTTACATCTAAACAGAGAAACACCACATGGCGATCCTGCTAATCCTCTATCGTTACAGCCTTAATTTTTTCGCGATCCATATACGTAAGTGACAAACGTTTCACTTAATAAATTACACTTCAGATGCCTTGCCAGATAAACGGTTTTGAAGCCACTGAATACATACACCTGTACAACGCTTGATTATAATGCCAGACTCATGGAAAATTGGATACTTCGGACGACATTTGCACGATATTCCGCTCATAATAGTTTCGATTGGTCTTTTAAAAAACTGAACAATTATCGATGATATCTCACACATCTTTTGATATATTTATATATAAGAAGCGCTTAATGAAATGCCTTTATTTTAAATGGAAGTCAGAACGCTTAGTTACGGGGCTTTCTGATATTAATTATAACCATAAAATGGGAAAAAGAATACAAAGAATAGAAGATTTGAATCGTAATCGATTATATATTTGCAAAATAAATTAAATAATGGACGAATATATACTTCAGCAGTGTTAAATTTTTGAGTATAGCGGACTTAATAAAACATCTGTCGTAAATTTTAAATAAATTTTTTCTAAATTGTTCATCGAATTAATTTTGTAGTGGGAAGTATAAAAAGAGATAAACTCACTGTTTTTTGTTGGTGTTTTGCTTAAGCTTTGATACTGTTGCAAATAAAAATGTTTATAATTCTCATTCTCTCTACAGTTTTGTTTGCATATCTTATATTTTTAGCTTTTCTAAAGTTTTTAGTGTAAAGGTTTGCTGATGGTCCGGCCTAAGCAACCAGTAAAATCCGCATAGAAACTAGCTTAGCCTCCAACAATAAATTTCAGTGCATTAATCAAGAATGAAAATTGGAAATAAAGCTCGAAAAACAAAATCTTATTAATTAAAAATTATAGATCCCCAAAATTTAGTTTGATAATAATTTTGTTTTAAAAAATAAGCTCTACAAAACGAATATATTTGTTGGTTTGAATAGGGATATTTAAAAAATTCTATGGTATTTTTTAAATAAATATTCTAATTCGAAAACAATTTCAAGGTATTATTATTATATTAACCGCAATTTTATGAAAAAAACTTTTAATTAATTTTGATTAAAAAAATTTCCAGAATTGATATGGAATAATTTTCATTTTTTAACCCAAATCGATCTGTACAGGGTGTATGGTAGCAGCTTTATATTTTCAAACTTAAATAAAAAACGTAATAATTGACACAAAGTTTTATTAAGAGCATTGAACGATAGATTGGAAATGCGAATTTTATTTTTTAAAGAGTATTTTATACAAATGTCTTCCGTCGAGTTAAGCACGCTGTTCAAAACGAAGCCTTGTTGTTCGAGAATAAGGCACACCGAACAGTTACCCTGGGGAAATGCAATGGTTTTTGATGTTTCAATCGAGGCTTGAAGACCAGTTACGGCACACTCATAAAATTATTACAGTAACTGATTGTGGGTTATTAAATTCGTTTTCCGTACTGTTAAAATTTAATAAAAATATACCCAGTAAAAACTTCGCCTACAAAATAATGTGTTGAGTAATCAGAAAAATATAAGAGCACTACTTACAATTCTACTGAAAGAACCAATGAATTTTACAAGGGATGTCCCAAAATGAACGCATTTAAAAGTAAGTCATTATTTTTTTTACCTGCATACATTTAGAAAAAAGTAGTTATGGAAGTTTTTATTGATGTAGTTATAGAAGAAAGCTACATAATAATGAGTTAATTCATTTTGAAAAAGTAGGCGAAGTTTTTACTGGGTAGTTATTTTACGAACAATTTTATTTTTCAACATTTTTATGTTTGCTAATAAAAAAAACAAACTACCAAAAAATAATGTTTTTCGGTATTTATTTTGTTATGTAGTTTGATTTTTGTCGGTTAAAATATATTTTTTAAAAATAAAAACTATTAAATTTGAACGAATATGCTGTTCAATAAATAAAAAATTTAAAAATGAATTTTAAAAATCATTTGTTTTAAATGAAATGTAAATGATCCGTTTTCCAAATGAATTTTAATTTGTTTAAAATGAATTTTCGTTTGAATTTAACTACATAATATTTTGAGTGCAGTTTTGCTTTGAACAAAATTGTCGGCGAGCAATTACGTAAGAATCATTAATCTTAAAATATGTCTCCAAACCGAACGCGCAATGCTCACCCGACCACTGCGACATCGTGACTGACAAATCTGCACAATCGATATTTCCAACAGCCCCACCCTTCCTCCGCACCGTTTATTACTTTTATAAATAATCACATTCACAGATATTTTACAGCCAGTAATTAATTTTCGACTCAGATTTGACTTCCTTTCTAAAGTGAAAGTTCTCGCTGAAAGTTTAAAAATCGTTAATATTGACTCAAAAATTCTACACCCTGTTGCAACTCACAATACGAAACTCTAAGCAACACGCGGAAAAGTAAAAAAAGAAGTAATTTGCTAAAACTTAATACATTCCACCCACAGCAAAAGAAACAAAAATGCTACAAAAGCTGCTAAAACTAGAAAAACAAAAACCAAGAAACAATTCGAAAAAGTGAAATGTGAAACTTTATTCAAGTGTATACAGTTTAGAGATAAAGAATAAAACATAAAGAAAAAGAACTATTTGCAACAACAAAAAGAAAAAAAAGGGAAAGTTTTATGGTGTGCACATTTCTATTGTTTCATTTGTTCTATCAAGTGCTTGCATGGAATTAACTAGAAGAGACTGCGTGTGTATGTTAAAGAAAAATAAATTACTTTATTCCAAAAATATTTATTTGAATGTTTTAAGGAACACATATTTTTGTTCTTGTATGAATGAATAAACGTGGAAATGTGTGAGCTTGATAATGGTATTTAAAGAACTTTTGCTTAAGTTTTGAGCGCATTTCATCGTTAATTCTTGGTTGTTTTGGCAGCTCTCATTTTGTTTTGTTTCATTGTAGTTTAAAGCAAAATAGTGAAAGTTTAAAATAGCTTAAAGCTTCTTGACGCATAAATTAAGTCTAAATAAAAACTTTGTTTTACGCTAAATAACATTAGCTGCGTTCGTTTACCCCAAAAATTTGTACAAATTTGTGCAAATTTGTACTGGATTTTACTGAAATGCGTTCGCGTACACAAATTTTCATATTACTCACCTACTGGATTTTACTGGAAAAGTAAACGAACGCACATATTAGTTCTACGGCTGTGACACATTGTGGGCAATTTGTATTTGAAAAAAATGTTTTGCGAGGGTTGACATTTAAAATTATTTAATGAACTTTACATATGTTTTTTTTTTCAAATTTGTATTTTTCAGTTAGTTTTGAAAAATCATGATCGGTTTTTCAATACCAAGCAAACATATTAATTTTTTTAATATTCAAGTTTAAATGTGGGTGCCCCAGTAGTCTAGTTGGTAGTGAGCTAGACTATTACTGAAATAATTGTGCGTATAACTGCCTGAAGCTATGGCCATGTTTTTGACCATTTAATTTCAAAAATCGAATGATGCAGTTTTGTAGAAAATTTAAAAATTTGTTTGTTATATTTTATAATTTACTAGCTTAACCCGGTGCGCTTCGCTACACTGCTTAAACCACTTCTTCAGTTGAGAGATACATATTTAATATATGCTTTATTTTTATTTTCAAAAGTGTAGTATACCATAGGAGTGACTTCTACTAAGTTTGAATATTCTTACTATTACAGTTCTTAAGATATGTGATATTAAACATTGGCGTCCTATGGGGGGTAACATTTCCCCGCTGCTATTTTATTTCAATTTTGGGGTTCAGAAGATCATACTACAAAAAGTTTAATAAAATGAGTACAGCGGCTCTAAATTCTATTTCTATCTATGAGGGGTACTGCTCCTCCTCTGTCTACGCCGCCCATTTCTATATTGAAATTTAAAGTTTGCCATAATAGTAGCTTTAACCACGTTTGAAGACTCTCCCTTTTATAGTTCTTAAGTTGAGCGATGTTTAATATATGCATCCTATGGGAGGTGTTTCCCCTATGCACCTACTCGCTTTATTTTTATTTTCAAAAGTGAAGAATACCATAAGAGTGACTTCCACAAAGTTTGAACATTCTCACTATAACAGTTCTTAAGATATGCGATATTAAACATTGGCGTCCTATGGTGGGTACCACTACCCCCGCCGCTATTTTGTTTTAATTTTGGGGCTCAGAAGATCCTACTGCCAAAAGTTCAACAAAATGCGTGCAGTGGCTCTTATTAATATTTCTATATATGAGGGGTACTGCTCCTCCCCCGTCTACCCCGCCCATTTGTATATTGAAATTTATAGTTTACTATAATAATAGCTTTAACCACTTTTGAAGACTATCCCTTTAGCGATATTTAATATATGCATCCTATGGGAGGTATTTCCCCCCCTGCGCCTACCCGCTTTATTGTTATTTTCAAAAGTGTTGTATACCATAAGAGTGACTTCTAGAAAGTTTGAACATTCTCACTATTACAGTTCTTTAGATATGCGATGTTAAACATTGGCGTCCTATGGGGGATTCCACTTCCCCCGCTGGTATTTTATTTTAATTTTGGGGCTCAGAAGATCTTACTAACAAAAGTTCTACATAATGCGTGCAGCGGATCTTAATATATGCGATAATTAATATTGGCATCCTATGGGGGATAACAATTCCCCTGCCCCTATCGAAAAAATAAGTAGCCTATTTTATTTTTAGGGCTCACGTGATGTATCTGTAAAAATTTCAGGAAAATCGGTTCAGTAGTTTAGGAGTCTATAAGCCAACAAACAAACAAACAAACAAACAAACACACAAACAAACATACAAACATTTTTAATTTTAAGGCGCTGCGAAATATGGCCCCAGGAAATATGGCCCCAAAAAAATAAATGAAAATTGACCCCAAATTTGGGGCTATTTTTCATAATGCAATATGGCCCCATTTTTTTAATGAAAAATTACCCCAAAAAAATGAAAAATAACCCTAAAAATAAAATGAAATATGACCCTAAATTTGGGGTTATTCTTCATCATGAAAAATCACCTCAAAATTTATAATGAATTTTAACCCCAAAAAAGAACACAAAGAAAGTGACATTAAACATTTTCGGTGGAGTTCATATGCCCAAAACTAAAAATCCCAAATTTAGAATCCCGATTTCAAAATCCGGATAATTATACAGTTTTGGTTTTAAAAATCGTATGATTGATAGCATGGTTGGGCTTTCGGCCATGCGCAAGGATTTTTTTCTCTATGGTATAACGAACACTGGCTTTGCTTACTAAAGCTCTACGTTATAGCCGGCCTTCGGCCGGGCGCAATGATTTTTTTCTCTATGGTATAACGAACACTGGCTTCGCTAACTAAAGCTTCTCTGTATAGCCGGCCTTCGGCCGGGCGCAAGGATTTTCTTTTCTATGGTATAACGAACTCTTCTCGTAATAGCCGGCCTTCGGCCGGGCTCAAGGATTTTTTCCTCTATGGTATAACAACACCGGCTTCGCTAACTAAAGCATCTCTGCATAACCGGCAAGGATTTTCTCTACTTTGGTATAAGAATTCGGGTTTTTTATGTTATCCCTAGAATTTTTTACATAGAATTTTATATAAATTTTTGTAAAAATGTTTGGGGTGATTTTTCATTTCTTTAAACTTGCATTTTTTATTAGTAGATGAAAAATAGCCCCAAAGTAAAACTTGTGATTTTATTTGGGGCCATTTTTCATTCCTTGATATTGGGGTCATTTTTCATTCCACTTAAAATGCCAAAACACCCTAACGATAAAATGAAAAATAACCCCAAAAAAAAACAAAAAAATTGCGCCAAAATTGCGTGTTGTTGTGTCTCATGTAAAATTTTGGGGCCGTTTTTCATTTTCCTTTTGGGGCCATATTTCCTGGGGTAATTTTGCGCACCGCCTAATTTTTATATATATAGATGGGTCTTAAAAAAAATTAACTTTTAGTATACTTTCTCGAAATTGATTTGTATACTTAGGGCTGTGGATTCGGAGTTGAGGGTTTTGTACCAGAGTCCAACGTTTTGCGGCATATAAAATTTAAAAAAATTTTCTAAAATTTTCCAAAATAAAAATTTTTCGAAATGTTTACAGAATAATTAAAGTCAAATAAGAACCAGTCTTATATACATTTACCATCAATGTAAAAGTAAGAGTCGGAGTTGGAGTCGCAGTCGGACTAAAAAAATTTCAGCGGTTGAAGACGGAGTTGCAGTTAGAACCATTTTTTACCACAGCCCTGGGTATAATGTCTAATATTTTTTTGATAGTATTTGTTTAAAAAATATAGCATTTCCCCATAAATTGAAAAAAATTAGTGGGATATCACAAACCGTTAGGATAATATGCTCAAATCTATAAGCGAAAAAGTTGCGTTTTTTGGATTTTTAATGGAAAAACAATGATGTAGTCCAAAAGTTGAGGATTTTTTTTTTTATAAAAAAAAAACTATCTCAGCACTTTCTGGAACATAAAAAAACTATAAAAACTTTAAGTTCAGGTATTTATTGAATATTAAATTTAAAAACAATTCTTCAACAAAAGCGGTGAAAAGGTGCTGGAGGTAATCAAAACCAAGCCATATGATTTATCGCATAAGCAAGTAAATATGTTATAATTTTGTAGTTATCTAAATCTCTCGTCAGACGAAGATTACACTATACAAGACACTTATCCTTCCCGTGCTACTGACCGGCGCAGAGTCGAGGGCACTTGCACAAACAGATCAAATTTTTCTTATCGGTATCGTACGAACCAAGAGCTGGATGAGCTTGAGAACTTTAACAATCACTAATTTGCTTCAGTTATTCATACGCTTAAATTTACATTAATTATATGCCTGCGACGTATCACATCCATCCATTTCCAGTTCATTAGTTCAATTAAAACAACAAATTCACGGGACTGAATAATATTGCGCCAGAACTCCTTACAACCGCCCGAGTAACTAAAGCTCGCTTATTGGAACCCATCATAAGGGCATTCTGGATTAAAGAATCCATATCCGACGAAATCACCTCCGGCGCAATTATAAATCTTCCCAAATAAGCGATTTAACCGCCAGGAAGAATTGGAGAGGCATGTTGACCATGCTCAACAAAGTTATTGCATGTATAATAAACAAACTACTATCAAAAGCAATTCTTCTCAGAAGGGAATAAGCTGGCTTCCGCTCCAACAAATCTTGCGTCGACCAGGTCAATTGTCTTAGAATTATTATGGAGCAGCCAGTTGAGTGTAGATTAGCTCTCTATCTCGTAGTTGTTCACTTCGAAAAGGGTTTTGATCTCAATCACGCGGCCATATGGAGCGCACTGGCATGCAAGTGTGTCCCGACTAAAATAATAAATTTAATAAAGGCACTGTACAACAATGCAACATGCCGCGTATTACGTGAGAAACAACTAAGCATAAACGTCAAAATAAAAAACGGAGTTCGCCAAGGCTGTATGTTATCACCACTCCAATTTAATTGTGTCCTCGATGTAGTGATGCAAAAGTCAACAAGTCATAGGAGAGGGATAACATAGGGTTTGCAAGACAGATTAGAATACCTGGACTATGCATATGATATATGCTTACTAAGTCATTATTTTTCCGACATGCAATCAAAGCTAAATCTAGTTATCGAAACAGCAAAGCTGGCTGGATTGAAGATAAACATCTCCAAAACAAAAACACTTAGGAGAAATACTTACGCAACGCGAAAATTCCTTATATACGGCAAGGAAATTGATGATGTGGATGCCTTCTGCTATCTAGGCAGAATAATCGACCAATCCGGTGGTTCATCAGCAGATGTGGCCAGGCGCATTAATAAGGCACGCAAATCATTCGCCCAATTCAAAACTGTTTGGAAATCGCCTAATATCTCGAGACGCACCAAAATTAAAATTTTCAATTCCAACGTTGAATCCAAATTATTGTACGGTTGCGAAATGTGGAATATGACACCCCGCGATACCCAGTCCCTTCAGCTCTTTGTTAACAAATTCCTATGTAGAGTCTTGTGTATTTACTGGCCCTCCTTAATATCAAATGCCCAACTCTGGTCAGATACAAACTAGCAACCAATTGAGATAGAAATAAAAAGACTTAAGTGGGGTTGGCTTGGACACACTCTCCGCAAGCCATTAGATGATATCACTAAGAAGGCTATAGACTGGAACCCCCAGGGAAGCAGGCGCATCGAACTGTTTGAGCTACGACTACAGTGGAACGTAGTCAAACATTTCGCTAATAATGGAGATCATTGGAATTAATTTATTGCGGCCCTATGCTATGCATTTTATTTGTGCATGTGTGAGTTTGATGATAGAACGAGCTTTGTTTGCATTCATTGATGCGCACTAGAGAACGGCTTTGTGCGATTGCAAAAAAATCGCATTTAATAGGTACAAACAAATACACTCACTTGCGGTCATACAATCAAACTTGCGCAACCGCACATATTCGCTTATGGTTTCCAGTCATTCAAATAATGCACATCGTGCTTTGTTATTTATACCATCGTTTAGCTTCGTTTGTCAATTAAGATGTTTCTGTGTTTGGTCCGACAATGATTTTTTTGGTAAAGAAAAAAAAAGTACAAACCAAAAAGCCAGAAATCAAGCAATCATTACTCATGTAGGCATTCAGCAGTTGCTATGTAGTACAAGAAAAAAAATTGAACAAAAACAACAACAAACAATTTCCATAGAAAAAGAAGACAATGTTTTGTTGTTATTGCTGTTAATGTTAATGTAACATAGCGTCTCGTACGCTCACCAATTTAGTTCGTCGTTCGCTAATCGAGTGGACAATGACTGCTTAAATGCAAAAGCATAAGAATTTTTGCCTTTTGACTTTGGGTATTTGTGTTGTTGCGTGCGCAACAATTAATGCAAATAAAGCCCTTTCAATAAAAATCTAACACATGCACAAATTAAATGTGTACAAAACGATGGAAAAATTACCAACGTTGAACTTTGTTTTGTAGGCATAGAGTTAATGTAAATTTTTGCGAATGAATAAATCAAGAAAAATAATGATTTTGCAGTTCTCTGATGCGCACGCCATAGAACAATTGCTCTAAATTAAATCACACCCATTATTATGTTCTTGCATTTAAGTGGTCATTGTCTACACGATGAGACAACGACGTCTGTAAATGAGCACTTTCCACTGTTTTTAAGTTTTTGTATTTGTATATTGTTTTTGCATTTGTACCTACATATATGTGTTTGCGTGTCATTAAAATTTTTTTCTTCCGAATCATTGCAACTGCTTAATACATCAGAGCAATGCTTTCTGGCTTTTTTGCATTTGCTTTTAACCAAAGCAATCATTGACGAACGAAGCTAAACGATGTTATAAATGGCAAAGCCTATACGCTGTGCATTATTTGAATGACTGAAAACCAGCAGCGAATGTGTTTGGCTGAGCGAGTTTGATTGTATGAAGCCAAAAGAGTGTATTTTATGCTGTTCATTAAATGCCAATCACAAAAAGCCGTTCTCTGGTATGAGCTTGACGCCGACATCACGTCAATATTCAAAGATTGCGCTGTCTAACACACGTTGTATACATGAAGATGGTCCAGCGAAAAGGCGTTTAAATACGATTCCGTGGAAAGATGCAAATGAGGACGACCGAAACTTCGTTGGAAAGACCATGTCCAGAAAAACCTTTCCAAGCTTAAATAGAGAATAAACGCATAATACCGAGGCGCCTGGAAATCCATTCTTATATCGGCCAATTATTGGTCGATATTGATGATCAAATATGTAAGTAACTAAGTAAACAAAATAACAAAAGGAAGGACCACAACATTTGGGTTTCAAGTGCGGTGAGGCATAGTCGATTTTATTGAAATTACATTTTCTTTTCAATTCAGTCAATATAATGCCCGTTGCAATTTTTCAATGATCTAGGACACATTCTTATAGTTTTTCGCCAACCCACTGTGCGAAACGTCTTAAGTCTATGTTATTTTTGGGCGGATAGTTTTGTTGGAATATAGTTTGTAATAAGCATAATATTTGCAACTTAAAAAAAAAAAAAAAAAAATTAAAAAATTAATCTCAAAGTACAAAAAATAAATCAAAATTTCTAAAAACACTGAAACAATTATTTACACAAGGTGGCGCGAAAGTCATCACCCTTTCGGCAGATGCTATAATCTTTGCAACTGGTTGTAAATGTCAATTCTGCTTTGACATTTGAGAAGTAAACATATACAAAATACACCTGGATTAGAAATGGGGCTTTATCCTTCTCAAGAACGCGGAATGATTTTTTTCGACTTTCGGCTGGCTGCATTTTTAGGTCGCCTAATCACTTGTTATTTCGGATTTTCAATGGCCGGCAAAATCGACCGATTGAACCGTTCTATGCTGCTTTTTGTAGGATTTCTTAAAGTCACGAGGCTACGTCGACAAGGCTCAATCTCTTGAACTCTTGAAAAAGAATATCCGCCAGGAATGCGGGAACCGTTCGCAGCAAGTTCTGGCAAGAGTGATGGAAAATGCCATAAATCGTACCCGTGTGGTCAACAATTCTGGCTGCGGCCATTTTTCTACTGAATGAAAAAAACCCAATACAAAAGCAAAACTTAACACCTGCTGGAAGCCACTTTGATCTGCAAATAAATATTTAAATTCTAAAAATACCATGAAATCTGCACAATTAAAACAAATTTCGAGATTATAAAATCAGAAATCAAAAAAAATCCGTTTTTATAAATCTTATGTCATTTCTTATAAATTTTAGTAATCCTTTAAATCAAGATTTTACAAGATTTTAGAATTTTCAAACGTATTTATTTATTTTAAATTTATATATTTTAGAAAATAGCAAAAACAAAAAAAAAAACAAACTAAATCCTTAACGGAAATTTTTTCTTTATAAGTGGATTTGTTAAGCTTCATGTAAAACAATTCATATTCAACACTTTTATGCGTTGATGAATATTAAAACCAACCAAAATTGTGAAGAAACTACTAGAAGCAGAAGGAGGAGCGACAGCAGCATCAACATATGAGTGTACAGAGTCCTGTATGGCATCTATAGCAAAGAGAATTGAAGCGAACGTGTATATTTGTTAAAATATTCTTGTTTATATAAAAAATGAAATCGCATAGGATATTATTTTACGTGAGCGGTTTACCAAAAAATGCTAGGGAATTTTTTTTTTTTTAGTTTTTGGTTGTGAATTTTGTTTTTATTCCAACACTTAACGTAATTCTGACGATGTTGATGATGACTACCATACGGATGAGTATGAGAAGGAATATAAACATAGACAAGTGTATAAAAATAAAGGGAAACAAATTCAGACAGAACAATGAACAAACGCATTTGCCAACAAATAAGTTGCTTAAATATGCATGAGGTTGTGCGAACATGTATGGTCAGTCCGTCACATACATAAATACAAATCCAAATAAACGGACGGATTTATACACATATTTATATATATGCTTGTAATTTGTTTTTTAAACTACATGCACACATACACACATAAACTTACATATCCATATGAAATGTAATCAAATGCAGGAAGTTATCACTGAAAAACATACAGCGGAAGGAAGAAAGAATAACTAATGATTCTTTTGTAATTTATATTTAAAGTGTCATATTAGTAAAACGTTTGACTTCTCAGATGTCAGAATTCAAAAAAAGTTTGTTAATTCTTTTGCATGGGAATAAATAAACTTTGAAAATTGTATATTTAAAGTTCAAAACAAGCAGAACAGTATTGTTGGGAAAGCCGACTACAGGATATACATTATTGATATATAGTTTAACCCTTATCCTGTAATAATGGGTCAAAATTTCCCAAACAGTATTTTTTTGCTCATTTATTCTTTAAATACTCAGCGGATTTTTTTTAAACTTTTGTATAATTATTTTTTAAGGGAATACTATTGAAATTTAAAATATAATTTTTGTAGATCGTTTCACAAAGCGTATGTGAAAAAACTTAAGGAGCATATAGACGACATGTTTTTGTCATCTGCCATGTCAAATTTCCCACTGCAAAACACATACATGTCGTGTGTTACCTTTTTAACTTTGCTTCTGTAAAAGTCAGACGCAAAGTCATCTGACAAAATTTCAATTAGAGCGTGTTCTGTTTTCTTCTGACAAACCATCTGACATCAGAAATCTATGCCGGGAAGAAACTGGCGGCGGCGTCAACTATTGACGGAATCATTAGCCGGCTGAAGTTAATATTTTACAATACCAAGATATGTATGCTCATCTCACCATTGAATAGAATTTATGTAAATATAAACATAAAAACCGTTTAATTATAAGATTCTAAATTGGTATCATTAAAATAAAAGAATAAATGTTAAGATGGCTAAATTATTTTACGGCGCAAATAAATATTTTCGTGGCGGCAGCAAGCTATTTTGAAACCGAGAACTACTTTGGTTTCTGCAATAACAATGCGAAAAAAACAGAGACAATGTTAGACGCAAATTACATGTACGTTTGTGACCGAATATCATAAACCTTATGTAAAACAGCAATTTTGACAGACATGAACAATTACATGTGACTTGAAAATTTGACATGTCAGATGACAAATACATGTCGTGTACGGGCGCCTTTACGCAATTGTTACTTTTGGGTCAAAATTGCCCAAAATTGGATGTGATACGAGCTTAGTAACAATTTGCTTTGCCATTAAAATTTCCTATGGGAAATAGGAGTCATCACAGATTTTCGTTATTTTTGCTCTAGGACTTATAGTTTACAAGAAAATCGAATTTAAAGTTTTTCATACAAAAATCTTAAAAAAATCAATATTAAAAAAGACGACTTTGCTACTTTTGTCCAAGTCGTTCTAACAGCACCAAATACGCAAATAAATGTTCCGAATGTCAAAAATGTATTTGCAAAAAACCATTCTGAGACCAATATTGTATGTAATGAGTGTAAAAAAAATAAAAAAAACTGAATAAACATTTGAATTTTTTGTATTGGGCAAATTTGACTCACTTATGTCACATGTGTTTTATTTTTGAAGTACAGGATAAGGTTTACATGAATTAAGACAGTCTTTTTGGAAACCTTTGTTACAGCAAAATTTGACATACGTATCCATTGTAGAAACAACCGAATTAAAAGAAACCTTATCAAAACATTCCAACATTGCACATTGGGGCAAAAGAATGTCTTTCATGGCATCAATTAAACCGCCGAGTTTTGACGAACGTTGTTTTATACATTATTTTAAAGAGCATAATTATGAAATATTTTTTGGCAAAATTAAGAAAAATTGTACAAAAACAAAAACAAATTTATATAAAATTCATTAAAAGTTTAATATTGAGATGGACTATTTATTTCAGGTATTCATTATGGGTGCCACCAATATATGTAAGTATAGTATTAGGATTAGAATTATGGATGAAAAAATCAAAAAAAAATTATTTTTTGCAAAAAATTTAATAGTGTTGGTGTCAAAAATTGAAAAATAACAGTTCAACTTAGAATTACAATTGTTCTTAAAATAGCTATGGCACAAGCTCTAACGTTTACATTTGTACTTCAAGTTGTATAAATTATATGTCGACGAAAGTGGACAAAAAACATAATAAACAAATGTATTTATGAATGACAGAAAGAATACGAAGTAACAGAAGAAAATGAGGCAACATGTGAATAAATTGAAAAATGATAATTACAGTAAATTTCGAACCCCAGTACCGCTGGTTAAGGATTGATGTTTGAGTGTTGGCTGGCAGGAACCGCAGTGGTGAATATGTTAGAACTCAAAAGAATTATGATGAAATAATGTGGTGATTCTTGAAACATGTAAATTCAACCCAGGTTCGAGCCTCAGCTCAGCCAAGAAAATTATCAATAAATTGGATGACTCAAATCTAACTAAAAATATCAAAAAAAAAAAGTTAGCGTTTAATGTTAAACCGGATCTTAATTTAGATAATTAATTAACTAATTAGTTTAAACGACTTAAATGACTTAATAGTGAGCAAAAATCAAATAAACATTTCGTGCTGATGAAAATCTAATGGCCCAAATACACTTGTCAAATGCTTGTCCAGCCGGCGAATTCATCGTGTACTTGACGTAATATTCGCCGTAATATCTCAATTATTTGATTTTCTATCCAACATCGTCGGTGTGACACATACAAAAATATTTTCACTAATACTACCACAATGCTTGATGAGTATTTAGATCAATGTATTTGGGCCTCAAGAAGGGAAATAATTGCACCTTTACATAACCTAGAAAATACTTAAATTCTCAACGTGTGCAATTTCATATCGGCTTTGAGTAAAACTTTATGACATTTATAACGACGACATAATTTCTTTTGATAGTTTTTGACATTAGTTTCACTTTTTTCTCACTTTTCGAGACACGATATAATATTTTCTTTCACATCTTTTCGATGCGAGAAGTTCTCACCAAAGTCACAGAACATGGGTAGTGAGGTAATTTAATAATATAAAGATTTCTGTTGGCTTTTTATTTTAACAGAATCAATTGTTGAAAATCGCACAGTTTTTTAAATTTTTTTTTTAAACAAAATTAAAAATATAATTTGTTCAAAGAAAATGTACAATTTTTAATTTCTAGTTATCAATATGATCATTTTGGTTACAGGTGCCGAAACATAGGTGGTGCCAAATAGGTGGCATGTCATAAAGTCCAGTGTCATAATGTCGATCAGAGCAGTGTCATAATGTCCACAACATGCTTGCAAACTCGAAAGTATAGACGGCCTTCGGCCGGACTGCCTCCTCTTTGATAAAACAAGTACCGGCTTCGCTAACTAAAGCTTCTCTGTATAGCCGGTCTTCGGCCGGGCGTAAGGATTTTCTCCTTTATGGTATTACAAGTACTGGCTACGCTAACTAAAGCTTCTCTGCGAAATCGGCATTCCTTCGGAAACAAGGCAGATTTTAGAAGCTATACTTAGGGAAACCGGTTCTTGTTTGTTTTACCATAAAGAAAACAATACTTGCGCCCGCCCAAAGGCCGTCTGTGCAGAACAGCTTTAGTTAGCGAAGCCGGTCTTTGTTATACCATAGAGTAAAAGATCCTTGCGCCCGGCCAAAGGCCGGCTATCCAGGGAAGTTTTAGTTAGCGAATCCATAGACACTATGACACTGGACGTTATGACATGCCCCCGACAAATATTAGAACAAACAATTGAGGTTTAATTTTTCCCATCTTAAGAATACGGCATTGAAAAGCAAGATTTATTTACTTCTGTATAATTCAGAAAGCAAATTTCATGACAAATAACTCTACGTGACAGTTTTTTGACCAAATGTATCTGACACCTAAGCTTTATGTAAAATTGCCGAAAGTCAGAATGGTCAAAAGTAGAAAAGTATTTCAAAATAACCGTTAATTGTATTTTTAAAAAAGATAAGGTCACTTAAATGCAAACATCTTCCTAAAAATTATACAGATGACGTATTTCTTTTTTTTAATAAGAGATAATAAAATTACTTAAACAACCATTTGTAAAAATTACACTGGACAAAATTTCAATCTTCATGAAAACTTTTTTACCAAACAGTTACTGTTATATTTGCGCTCAACAAGACCCAGATTGGTGTAAAAATGACAACGCTACAGAAGATTTACTGAATAAACCCACTTTTATCAAATTGAATTATAAAAAATATACTGATAATTTTTCATTCTTGACTCAATCTGGGCTCGAACCCAGGCGTTTTTACGGACAGGTTACCCTGACATGTTTCGATTCCAACCACTCAATCTCCTCAGAGGGCTTGCCGTTTAACACTCGCAGCCATCGACGACTGCTGACGTCATTAGTCAAACATCAATCCTTAAACCAAATTGTATTTAACCTTTGGTAGATCGAAATTTGCTTTGAATGATTATCTATTTTAATTTATTTTACATGTTCTTCCTTTACTTCTGTTTTTTCGGTACTTTTGTCAAGAATTCTTCTTGAAGTTCAAAGTACATATTTTTGTTTTGTTTTTTAATTTTTTTTGTCTTTCTTTTTCTTGCTGTCCTTTTTAAGCCTAATTAAAAATATAAAAAATTTGGATTAAACACCATAAATAGTTCAACAAAATAACCACAATACTAATTATTATAAAAAATATCTACAGCGTCATTAGAAAAATTTAATTTTGTAAAAAAATTACTAAAGAAGCTCAATTCTATTGACACAGAAACCTTGTGTCGATCTAAGAGTTGTTGCCAAGGTGCAAAGTTTGAACAAGGCTGCACAAAATATTGCTGTTTTTTGAGCGAATGGGACAGCCGAGTGCAACATGCCCGAAAATATTGCAGGATAGAGTAAATTTTATGCTAGGCCAAGCAAATTTCATATACAAAGCTCTGCTTTAAAAGGAAAAACAAATTTTGGCACCGTTACATATCAAACATTTCGTCAAAGGTTTGCTGAAAAGATGAAACTGTGTCGCATTTGAATACCTGAAATCCGTTTTTCCCAACGTATCAGATGCCAAACTTAAAGAAGGGGTGTTTTTTGAACCACAAATTACAAATCTACTAAAAGATTTCAAATTTGATTCAATATTGTCTGACGATGAATCAAAGGCATAGAAGTAATTTGGTTGTATCCAGCTTTCTGCAGAATTTAAGGAGCCCAAATGATAAAGACACCATTCAAGATTTGTGAAAAAACTATGACAAAAAAGGTACAGTTCCTAGGGGCGGGGTGCAATAACGCCTTAAGAAATAAGGCCTTTAAGGCTTCATTTCTCAATGGAAAGTGAAATAAGGCCTTTATTTCCAAAAAGGTTTTATTGCACTTTGAAAGTGAAATAAAGTCGTAAAGGGGTTATTACACTTAAATTTCTTTTTAAATGAAGCAATAAAATTTCTTATTCTTATTATATTTTATTGAACAATTATAAAAAATTTCATATTAACAAAAAATAATAGAACATTAATAATTAAAAAAAACAAATGTTAATTTAACTGCAACAATATTGAAAATCTTTGCTTTATAAAGTTTTTCTGCGTGGCGGCCCTGGGCCGCTCTTAGGGGCTTTCTCCTCCATGGGACGCGGCAGGTGGCTTCGCTGAATAAAGTTTCCCTGCGCGCGTCACACTACGGTTGATAATGAGTCGCGCGCAGGAAAACTGTATTCAGCGAAGCCACCTGCCGCGTCCCATGGAGGAGAAAACTCCTAAGAGCGGCCGCAGGCCGCCACGCAAAAAGCTGTATTGAGTGAAGATTTAGGTGGCTTTTTCCTACGTAGTGCATAAAGTCCATGGACATTATGTCACTATTCGTGTGTCACAATGTTCATGGACATTATGACATGCCACCGGAAATATATACTTACATGTTCATTATGAGCAATATGTATTATTAGGAGTTGTTTAAAGATATTGGAACTACTAATCGGTCGAAATGCTGCTACCAACAACAACAAAAATCGATAAATTGAACAGTGTAACAAAAGAATCAAAAAATATAAAATAAAGGCTTTATTGCACCATTGGCTAAATTCTAATAAAGGTTTTATTTCACTTTCAATTGAGCAGTAAAGCCTTTTTCGCAAAAAGGACTTATTTCTCAATTGAAAGTGAAATAAAGCCTTAAAGGCGTTATTGCACCCCGCCTTCTTAGGACGATTTTGTTTATTTTAACATTTGTAAATTAACATTAATTTTTATGTCGTACTTAAAAAAGTGTTAATATGTCTTTAAAAATACATCTTCTGGCGATTCTAGCCGACTACTGGCGTTTCCTTGTGCGGGCGGCAGATACTAATCACAATAGGCAAAGCAATACAGTTGTTTGAAGCCATGTTTAATATTTATTGTTACTAACATTTATCTTGTAGTGTTTTTTTTTTTTATAAAAATTTAAATGTGGGATTAATCTTCTGTTATTTTTCATTTTTGCACCGATCTAGAACCTACTAAGTGCAAAATGTTCATATTAAAATAAGCTATCTTCTTAAGTTATAAAACTTGGTTTAAAAAAACTAAGCTGAAAAGAGCAAAATTGCAGAATATAATTGAAACTTTTGTGGAATTTGAACGGATTCCTTGTAACTCAGTCATTTCTTGAACAATTTCTACAAACAAACCGTGGTTGTTTTAGTAATTCTATTATCTTTCAATAAAAAATCCTTTGAATATTTTCGAAGAAACTTTTATTAAAGTGACATCATCTTTTTTAAAAACGCAAATAAGTAAAAGTAATTTAGCAATATATGGAAAACTGCTCTACTTTTTCCACCATTCCAACTCCATATTCGGATTCAGCGGAGAAATTGGTCACGACTTTGTTGAAAATATGTGACACAGTGTTATCATATATGCCTCTTAACGGATACAGCAAATCTTAATGTGCTCATGTTAATTGTTGTTCTTTTTTAAATAAAGAAAATGTGATTGAAATATAATTAAAGACCGTTATCATTTTATGTGGTGACATACACACATCTATTCATAAGATGGGTCTAATACGCGGTGATTGTGACTGCGATTACTTGTTGAGCAAAATTAACTGTAATATTCCAGCTAGACCTATACAAAACTGTTAGAGGGAGTTTACACGGTGTCTATTCAGACATGTCTAACAAACACGTTTGTTTTGTTTGTAGGCGATCAGGGTAGAGAAGAAAGAGGGGTTGCCAAACAGACATGAAATGAGTTTACATGTTTGTTTATATGAATTTCCATGTTTTTAATTTGTATGTATATTAGACTATTATACATGAAAACAGACATGTTTGGAAAGACATCGTGAAAAGACAATAGGTTCTTGGAAGCATGTTCAAAAGAGAATGTCAACAGCAGACATGTCTGAAAAGACTCCGTGTAAACTCCCTCATACTCTTATTTTTATTTCTTATAATATCATTATTTTTTTATTTATTGTACTCCAACAAAAAAAAAAAAAAAACTTTAAAATATCCAGCTATTCGATTTTTGGTTTTGTTCGAGTAAGGAATTAATCGATTTTTGAATTTTAGAATTGCTCGATTAATCGATTAAAAAGGTTTTAAATTGTTCGAATTACTCGAATAATTCAAACAATTTTTAACATTTCCAATTAGGCAAAGTATAAAATAAAAAAACAATAAATATATACATACATACAAATATACCGTAAGCTAAAGTGCAAAAAGGCGTAACTAACAAAAAATTCAAAATCGAGTTTTGGATTGATTATTAAGAATGCCATTAAACTTCAACTCTTGTCAAAATTTTACACTTCTGAGATCAAAAATGAAGCTTTTATTAACAAAAAACAAAGGCATGTTACTACAAGTTTGTTCATTTGATAAATGAAAAACGACGTAATAATAAGTTTTTTTGTTTTCAAACAAAGTATAATCAAATGGTTTGCTTTGAAAATTATTTGAATGGATGACTTATTAATGCATGTTCTTATTTTTCATTTTACAAAGTTTCTTGCTTCTCCTGTTGAATTCAATTTTTGCTAGTTACGCCTTTTTGCATTTTAGCTAACAATATAAATAAAATGTACGTATCTACTTTACATACAAAAATTAAATTACTTTTTTTTCAAACAATGTAATATACAACAAAATATGTATGCATTAAATTTCATGAGTATAACTGAACTGGTATATTCAGATATTGTCGTACAAAATAGAGTTTAATGTGCATTTAGGAAATTTTGTTATCCACACACAAAAAAAACCTAAAATTCAAAATAACATGTCAGCCATTCAGTTTAGCCAGCGAATCATCCAGCCGAGGTTAACGGCAGGCAAGCCAATGCGATTGAAATTCATTCATGTAAAAAAACTCATTTTCGTATATGAAGGGACCGCCACTACCAACCACTATTGTTTTGCCGAACACTAACTATAAACATCATCGCCATCATCTGCATCACTCTGATGAACATTATTATCGTTGTAGCTTCCATTGTCGTCATTGGCAACGTCAGTAGCTAGCGCTTCGAATAGGTTTCAATTATGTGCAGTAAATGATTTTTCTAAGAAACGTAACAGAGGACCAACACAGAATATGAAAATAAAAAAAATATTCCTTACAACCAGGTACTGCAAAAACCGATTTTTTTTTTTCAAATTTAAACTAAAAATATCAAACTAAAGGAGACGTGCTATGTGCATAAGGAATACAGCAAAATAGTCTAGGTTCACACTTTGAAAGTTTTCTTTCAGAAAGTCTGAGTTTATTCGTGAGAGGGGAGAATTTTCTCTTCCTCTATCACCATTAAACTGAGACTTTCTGAAACAAAACTTTCATTTGAGTGCCCCGGTAGCCTAGATGCTAATGAGCTAGGTTATCAACACCGGGGTTGCGGGTTCGATTCCCGCCAGAGACTCTGGTTTCATTCCTGTTTCATTAGGGAATTAAAAAAAAAAAATAGTGCAAACTAGAATATCCAGTTATTCGATTTTTGGTTTTGTTCGAGTAAGGAATTAATCGATTTTTGAATTTTAGAATTGCTCGATTAATCGATTAAAAAGGTTTTAAATTGTTCGAATTACTCAAATAATTAAAAAAATTTTTAACATTTTCAATTAGGCTTAAGTTCATCAAATTTAATTTTAATTAAATTATTTTTATGAAGAAAGGAATTTTACAACATGAAAATTAATAAAAAATTGTTATTGATAATATTTCATTCATGACCGTGGCCGGGGCTCGAACCCTGGCCGGCAGGTTACCATGACATGTTTCGATCGCAAACACTCGATCTCCTCAGATGGATTTGCCGTCTTACACTCGCAGCCATCGACGACTGCTGACGTCAATATCTCAAATGTCAACATCCTGCCGATTAGAAGAAACGAGGTAATAAAAAAATTGACAGTCGGGTAAAAACAGGTAACCCACAACCTGACAGTACATGGTTTACACAGCCGATGTATTTTTTTTTACGAATTTGACATTTATAGTGATTGTAATAATCAGATAAAAAATGGACTTAAATATGTTTAAAAGTATGAGTTATGAAAAGAAATGCAAAAGGTAACCACATGTTATTAAGTTTTAAGGTATTTAATCAGTAGAATTTTCTTTGAAATTAATTTTAATCGATTAATTGACATAAATTACTCGAGTAATTCGTTAGTTGATCAAATAATGGCGAACAAGATCCTCAATTTATCAAACAACGATTAATCGAGTGGATATTCTAGTGCAAACCCAGACATAATTCTTGTTTCATGGACTATCTCTAGATGCATTAAATTCTATTTTTTTTTTCTTAAAAAAACTCAACTTTATCGATTATTTTCTTAGTTTTATTTAAGCCTTAGGAAATATATAATATTGTTACGTTTTTCCTTTTATAAACGCGTTTGAGTTCTTTTAATTGCAAATCCGAATAAAAACACACACTTATTCAACTTAACAAACTTTATTGAAATTAATTATTTTGTTCACAATTGTTAGTTACGAACAGAACCGTTTTTCAAAACAGACTCAACTAATTTTACATGAGTCACCCCTTTTTATATTTCATAATTATTTCTAGATTTTTCCTGAACCTTCCCGTAAAAACTATTTATTATGTTCTATAACCATTTTTAGAAATTACTGGGAAATTTATAAAGGAATTATTTTTAAAATAACAGTTGTGTTGAAAATTATACATGACAATTTTAAGTAACATAAAACTATAACTTACAAGATAACTTATAACTATAACTACAAATAATTCTTAGATAATTTAACTTTCGTAACACTGCCCTCCACTTAAGCCTGTTCGTCCCGAATAGGCTCAGATTCTCCTTTTCCATAATGGGCTAGTCGTTCTAGATGTACCACTTTCATTTTTGATCTTGGGCTCTTATATTTCTGGATCCGATACACCACGTCATTCAATTTCTTTATTACTTTATATGGGCCATCCCAATGAGTCTGCAGCTTTGGAGATAGTCCTTTCTTTCGTTGCGGATTAAAAAGTAAAACCAACTGGCCTTTTTTGAAGCCTTCCGAATTTGCCGCTCGATCATATCTGGCTTTCATCTGGTCATTTGATGAATTAACACGCCTTCGTGTTAACTCGTTTTTCTGCTCTTGGGTAGAGTCATTATTATTCGCTGGTACGGATAGTTCACCAAAGTTATACTGCTGGGCAGGATTTCTACATTCTCCAATCAGACTATTGTCTGCAACGCACCGTGGGCATGTAATTGCGCAATCCATCACGGCTTGCTTGCAACCGACCCAATAGTAGCTTGCTTTTAACTTCTTTATGGTTCTCGTAACGCTAAGATGCCCACCACCAGTACCTTCGTGGAATTTCTTCACAACTTCACATACTTTAGAAGTCGGTACTACAATAAGGTTTTTAACAGTTTTGCCATCAGTACTTTCCCATGTACGGTATAGGCAACCATTTATCATCCGCAGACTACTCCACTGCGCCCAATACGCTTTCATTAGTGGACCGTTCAATTTAATTTCTTCACGAGTCGGCCTTTCACCTTCTTTCTTAGCCATCATAATTTGCGCTAATAAGGGGTCACTTTTCTGCGCCGTTGACCAGTCTTCGCTGGGTTCCACATCTAATAAGCGAATCTCATTTATGCGTTTCTTGTTTTTAGACTCTATACCGTGCTTGCTTTTATGTTCACTGGGCCGTCTTGAATATGTGGTCGCTTTCCCACGTTTTTCATCGTTTCTTTGGGAGGACAATTTCTTATGATCACTAGTGACTAGTTGTCTTACGAGGGCTTCACTTCCATTCCCAACGTTAAGGGGTACTTCAAGCCCATGCCAATTCATAATTTGTCGTCCCATGTCTAGACTAATGCCTTGACGAATCATAAAATCTGCTCCAATTATGACCTCGTCCATAATTTCAGCCACAATAAACTCATCAAAAACGATCATATCAGCCATTCTTATTTCCACTCTTGCTTTACCATAGACAATAACAGGCTCTCCCGTAGCTGTTCGCAAGTTTACACCACTTAGCGGCTCGACAGCTCCCTTTATTAAATCAGCTCTTATAATGGAATGTCCTGCACCAGTGTCGATAGTCAAAATGCGGATTTCACCATTTATGTAACCACAGGTCGTAATATTTCTGTTACTCGTTTTCACTACTAAATTTATTGTGGGACCTTCCGTTTCCTCTGCCCTGCTAGCTCTTCTCAGCTTAAGCGGTGGCTCCCGCGATGATTGTTGACATGCTCTTCGTTTATTCCTTTGCGGCGAAGCAGATCTTGATCGTTGTTTGGGTGCTTTGCAGTTTCGCTGAATATGGCCAATCTTACCACAATTATAGCATTTCGCTTTGTTTTTACCTTGCTTCTCGCTTAAAGCTTGCATCACTGCCTTTTTTATGTCCTTTACAATATCTCTTTCTTCTTCAGCGCCAAAATCAAGTTTTCGCACCTTATACGCTTTCGGCCTTGAAATTATTCTTGCGGTTTCTTGGGCTAGGGCAGATGATACCGTTTCGGCAAATGATGGCTTCTGTGATGCACATACCGCTAGTTTCACATCAGCATCCCGTATACCGTTTACAAATGCCTCGGTCTTAAAATTATCTAGCAATGGATGACCTGGATAGGTAAGCTGCACCAAGCGCTCAATCTCTAATGCGAAATCCTGTAGCGTCTCGTTTGCCTTTTGTACTCTTCCCCGTAATTCCATTCTGAATATTTCTTTTCTGTGTTCACCACCATACTTTCGTTGCAGTGCTACCATAATGTCATCGTAATTGTTTCTGCAACTTACTGGTACACTTTCTAGAATTTCAGCCGCAGATCCTTTTAAAGCCAGAATCAGCTCTATGGCTTTTTTTTTCATTGTTCCATGCATTTTTGTTGGCAACTGTGTCAAACTGGAACTTAAAAACACTAAATGGTGAACTGCCGTCAAAACTTGGAGCTCTTATTCTATTCGAGACTTCTAAAAAAACTCGCACCACTCCCTCTTGGCACTGAAGACTATTTACTCTTTCTTCCAGATGATGAAGTTTTCCATCAAAAGCCGTGACTTGTGTTTTTACATCAGTGACTTGAGTTTTTACATCAGACAATTCTATTTCCATCGTCTACTCTTTCGTTTATAACAGTAGAAATCTCTTGAAGCTTCTCAAGTTTTTCATTAGTAGCCTGAAGTTTCTCGTTTGTAACTCTAGAATTTTCTTGAATTTCGGCTAAGATGGCGCTTGAATTTTTATTTACCATTTTCTCCATAGTTTCCTCAATTTCTTTTACCATTTCCTCCATTTTTCTAGAAGTTTCTGCCGACATTTTTTCCATTTTCTCCATCATAGCAGCAAACATTGTACCAAGATCCATGTTGCTTGTTACTGCACGGGTAGCAACTTCTATTTCATCTTTTTCTTCAAATTCATAAGTTGCGATGTCAATATTGCGTCGCTTAAATTCATCAATTAATCTTTTCTGCAGCTCAGCTTTATTTCCTGCAGTAGGCAGATCCAACTTGCTCAACTCCTTCTTGAGCTGTTCAACTTTTAGCTCATCGAATTTCATTGTTGTTTGTATAGTTTTTTTTTTTTTTTGTCCTTTGTTTATTACAATTTCACTTCTGACACCAATTGTTACGTTTTTCCTTTAATAAACGCGTTTGAGTTCTTTTAATTGCAAATCCGAATAAAAAACACACACTTATTCAACTTAACAAACTTTATTGAAATTAATTATTTTGCTCACAATTGTTAGTTACGAACAGAACCGTTTTTCAAAACAGACTCAACTAATTTTACATGAGTCACCCCTTTTTATATTTCATAATTATTTCTAGATTTTTCCTGAACCTTCCCGTAAAAACTATTTATTATGTTCTAGAACCATTTCTAGAAATTACTGGGAAATTTATATAGGAATTATTTTTAAAATAACAGTTGTGTTGAAAATTATACATGACAATTTTAAGTAACATAAAACTATAACTTACAAGATAACTTATAACTATAACTACAAATAATTCTTAGATAATTTAACTTTCGTAACAATATAAAGTGTGAATCAGAAAAAACTTATACACACTATTCCAGCCAAAACTAATCCTTGGTCCAACAAATTATAATTTGTTTTTAATCACATAAAAATATGCCAGACATCATCTTTTCTAAATGATTCATTAATTTTATTCAGGGTAAAATGGGCAGCGAAAAAAAGTGCGTAAAAAACATGTAACTTTAAAAAAAATCCAATTGCAAAAGATCTGAAGGTTCATCGTCACACATCGTTTCAAAAGCCATTAAACAGTATAAGGAAGACTTGAACATTTAAAGAAAACCAGGATCAGGAAACAAAAGCTCTAACAGATATTGATTAGGTAAAAGAAGTCAAACAACTCTTGCAAAAGCACTGAACATTCGGTCAGACCGTAAAAGCTCGTAAAAGTAAATGCTCTAATTCTGTTGTGCGCAAAGCCAAAGCTAATGCGGAATTGACGTTGTATAAAGCACAGAAAGAACACAGATCGCAATTCGGTAAAGAACTTAGAACAAAAGGGCGAGCAATAGAATTGAGATGGATGATTAAACTTATGTAACGGCAGACTTTTTATAACTGCCGGGTCAAGGTTTTTATGCAGCTGATGGACGAGACAAACAAAATTCCCCAAAAAATGTGTTGTGTGGCAAGCCATTTGCAGCTGTTTCAAAAGAAGCCTATCATTTGTGACTTCAGGCACGATAAATACCGACATACATAGATATTACGGAATGTCTACAAAAACTGCTTCCACCTTTCTTAAAACAGCACAGACTGCCTTCATATATCTGGCCCGATTTGGCTATAGAAACAAGGCCTTTGAGTGGCATTCAAACAATATTGTTAATTTCGTAACACGGAAGGGAAATCGAACAAATTGTCCAGAACTTCGGCCTGTTGAAATATATTTAGCTCTTGTAAAAAAAATATTTTAAGAACACAGGAAAGGTATCGCAGGGCATGTCCCATTTAAAGCGTAAGTAGACCACTTCGTGCAAAAAGGTAACGGAAGAAAAAAATCTTAAATGGAAGGTTTTCCAGAAAAAGTGGATAAGCTTATAACTACCGAGTGATTAACAATATTTTTGAAAATTTTTATATTGAACGTTTTAGGTTTAATTTAACTGAATACAAGTATAAGTTTGTTTGGCTTTCTCTTTAATAAAATGTTTAGTTTTTAAGAAAAATTCGAAAAAAGTTTAGTTGAACTATAGTGGACTAAACTGATTTTTATTGAGATCTAAACCAGATTAAGTTTTAACTTTCAAATGCAGAAATTTTTTCAATTTATTATACCCGCCCCAGGGAGAGGGTATTATGCATTTGTGCTGACGTGTGTAACACTTTAAAATATTGGTTGTAGATCTTAAAGCATAACAATGTCCGTCCGGCTGGCAGCCTGGTTGGCTGGCTGTCCATGTAACCTCCTTCGCAAAGTACAGACCCCATTTTTTTTTTTGATGAAATTTGCTACATAAAACAGTGGTTCAAGTTTCTAAGGAAGGCGGTCATACGTAGTTTACTCAGCTATATTCATCAAAATTAATATGAATATTTATGTTTACGGTATTTATGGGCCAAATAGGGTAAAACAAGAAAAAACGTCTTTAAATATAATATTATAATAATTTATTTACCAAAAATATTAGTTATTAATTAAAAAAAAAATAATAAATTTTATAACGGCAGTTTAATACAACATTTGTACATTATTTTCAAAAACTTAACATACGCAAAGCACCAGGTGATAGCATAGACTGCTTCTTTTGTGGTAATTAACGTAAAAAGAAATCAATAGGTCGGATTTTAGAAGAAGTCTATGCAAAAGATCAGTGTTTAGTGCCACACGAGACATTTATCGCGTGTTGTTACGTCTGAATTGCTTAAATAATTTATTACAAGATTCAGCGGCTTCTTGAGAGAGCTCGCCTATGGAAACTACACAGTGATTAACTACTTCCGATTCATGAATTAACACTTTATGAACTGAAGCAGGCTAATTATACCAAAGATACGTACTAATAAGCATTCGCGCGGTTCCTAACGAGTAATCTCTAAATTCTACACTATTAATTGTGTCCCGACGAAAGACATTGCAATAGATGATGACACCTATCAATAGCTGCTTGATCTAAGCCAGTTATTTCAGCTGTTATAGCTGAATTCAAAAAAAAAGTTCTTACAGTGTTTCCGTCATTGGATGTGCCACTTCCGCCACTTTGAGCTTTGTCGACAATTAAACCTAATCGTGTCCTAAAGTGCTGCTGAACATATAGTTTTTTCTGTGCAAGAAGCTCCTTTTCATCTGTTGAACGAGCCTGCCACTTTTTAAGACCTAATCAGTAAGATAAATGTAAAAAAAATATTCGAAAAATCTTATCCATGAATGCAGGGGAAATAACCAAAAATGATATCTAGCAGTATCAATAACGGGTTTACTTAAAAACAGGTCATTCATTTCTTTCGGTGTTGCACCACAAATTTAGCATCTACTACACGCTGTGTTACTTAAAGCACTACAGACTTTAGCCTCTGTAGCATGCCCATTCGCAAACAGACGCAGATAAATTATTTTCAAATTGAAAGTACAGATATGGGGTAACATTTTGATATGAAACTTGAAACCGTCAGAAGACGGCAACATAGTTAATACCTTAAGGGAAAAATACGTCGTAAAAATTATACGTAAAAATTGATTTGTCGTGGAACCGCTTTCCGCAAATGTTTTTTTTCTTTGAAAAACACGCACTAGAAATTAACTTTATTAGCACTGTTGAAAAAGATAAGGAAAGTTGTTTTGATTTGTTCACTTCCGATGCACAAAAGTAAATGTAAAAAACAACTCGAGCCCTAATAGCAAAACTGAAGTAACCGACATAATTTTCAATTTTAGTTTTTTTAATAAATGACTTTATTGGCAACACTTGCATCATCTCCTAAAATGTCGTGGTCACATAAGGCACCGTAACGATTTTATAGCAAGAACAATATTGAGGTAACCGACAAATTTCATACAAAATTTATATGAAATAAAATAGAAAAAAAAACACTCTCCTGTAAAATTTTATTTTTGTTGGTTACATATTTTTTGCTATTAGGGCTCGAACTGATTGCAAACCTTTTTGCATGTTTTAGTAGTTCCACTAATAGTGAGTATTAGAGCGAACTAACGGTGAAAAAATCGAACATCGTTATTTGACCACTATGTCCTACCACTGAACCACTGTGCATAATTTCTTATGTCCCCCATACAAGCTACTTTCCAGAATAGGGCCTTTGTGCCCACTATCAAACCAATTTAAATGAAATTTAAAACATATCTAGATAGATCCATATTCATGTGGACACATAAGCTATGCAATTTTTAAAAAATAGGACCAGGAGGGGAGATAGGAAGCAATTTCTGCTTCTCAGAAGCTATCAAACCGATTTTAATGAAATTTAAAACATAGATAGATCTCTATTCCTATAGCCATTCACTCTCGAAAATTTATTTTTAAATACTGCCGTGAAGGTTATCATATGGTTAGGCTTGAACGGCTACAGTTTCTTACTAGCTTTTATATCTTTGATAGGGCTGTTATCTTTGTTAAAATTGTTCATACCGTAGGCCTCCGAATCTGCCCGATTTTTTTATTTATCCATGGAAAATTCCCTATGGCACATATGTTGTGGTTTCAAACTGTCATGTGAGGAGAGGCTATATATTATCACATGTACGTGTACGCATCACAACATCTTGAGTCCCAACAAATTTAGTTATATAATTACAATTATAATGAACATCTGTGGACTGAATTTTTTTAAAGTGCTTATACAATCAATGGGTTTGTAGAAATAAATGCGGAGGACTAGGTTAAATTGTAAACCAATCCTTATTATTTTCATAGGCTTTGGAAAAACTGTGACCGAAAAAAGCTAATATACCAAATTTTATCATGTTATCATTATATTGTGTCCTAAATCTTGAGCACTAGGATTACCTGGACACTAAACCAGACAGCTAACCGAACAGACGGATGGACAGACGTGCTCCAATCGATCTAGAAAGTAATTCATAGTCGATAGGTATGTACCACTTTCAGGGGTCTAAGAATGAAATATTCATGCTTTACAAACTTTAGAAAAAAAGGAATAATACTTTCCCCACCCATTGGGTTGTATGGTATAAATAGTGCGTATACGCAACATTGAGAAAATATGACGTATACGTCAGAATAATAGTGACAGATTGCAAATTAATTTAAGAGAGTTCACATTTCCAAGTTTTGAACGTTCCGAAGTATTCCAGCAATTAAGGATCACTAAAATGATTGCAATAAAATCACAAAGAAATGAAGAAAAAAGTGTCAAAATTAGGGCTTACAATTTCCCACATTTTTTTCGCATTACAGGAAGAGCATTACAAATTTTTCCAAGAACGTATGGATGTGGGGGACCTTTATGGGATATAAATAACTACTCGTAAATTAAGGGTCCTTTATCGATTTATGCGGACATTATTCGGAATGGCATCTATATAAGAGCTTTACTTAATAAGAGGTTGCTATAACAACATTTGCTGGAGTTTTTAATCAAAGTAAAGTTTAAACTTATTTTAGAAGATTCCTTATATGAGGGTAAGTTTAAGTAATGGACCAATTGTAGGCGATGCTATGAGGCTTTGATGTCGGGTGTATCGCTATATCTCTTTATAATGGACCGATCGATATATTAAATGTGTTATGTCTACCAAATATTATCACAAATTACCAACATTAAATATAAAAATTAAGACAATTTCTCTTATCTCTTTAATATAAAGTTTAATGTTAAACTAATTTAAGGTTTAAAAAACAAAAAATCTATTAACATTTTTCAATCACCTTTAAATACGCGGTTAAATTTGCAAAACTTACACCAATATATGTTTCACTTTTTTTCAAATTATACAATAAAAAAATTTTTGCATGAAAATTAAATAGAATTATTTAATAAATGGTGTTTTTTAAGCCTGCTAGAACTAAATAAGTATGGAATGCGGCGAGGAGGGCTTGTGTCTGCTAACTAAGGCCTTCTATTAGGCATCTTTACTCATTCCTGTTACCGCTAAGATGACATTAACATTTGAAAATGATCTCGGGCATGTGTGCAGGCGTCAATTTTTGCCGGTTTATCAGCACAAACCAGTTACTTTACGCAGCCCTACAGCAATTTTTAATTAATTAATCGAGATGTATCAATTCACGCGAACTTGGAGGCCAATTGGCGGTACAATTTCTCAAAATCAACTTTTCGCCAAACTTTGATTTAAATAAGTCGATGGCTGCAGTCGCCGTATAGTACATAGCGCAATCCTTATTTTTTAAGAAACAAACCTTAGCGATCTCTATTGGTCGTAAGGCCCTATTATGTCACCAGCCTTTGAACCTTAGCAAACGCTGCATTTACTGGATGTAATAGAGTCTGTTGACTGTTGACTGGTTTCACTCCATAAGTTTTATTTGTGTACAATAGACTGGTCGCAATTTTTTTTTTTTTAAATTTACATGTTTGCGCTGCTTAAAATATGAGGTTTGGTGTAAGAAATCAAGTCCTAATTTTTCAGCTCAATCCGACGGTGCGTAGTCGTGCCAAGTGGGGCCCAAAGTTCCCCATATGATAAAAAAAACATCTATTCAATCAGATACTAGATGAAAAGCCGGTCTTAAAGATTGAAAATTGAAAATCTGGCATCGTTACGATCTTCCGCAGAGAAAATACTTTAAGTATGCCAAATTTCAGCTTCATATGTCATCAGATGGCTTCAGAAAGTTGCGGAAAGAATAGGACATACATGCAAACATCCTGACATACTAAGAAATAATATATTGTATAGATAGATTAACATATCTTCGCGCAACTCAACTCAAAAAAATTTAAAAACTAAAAAAAACCGAAATTACGCAATAAAATTTACTTTAAGAAAGGTAAAACGTTTTTCTTATATGCGCAGTCGTTTTAGAAACATAATTTTTTTTCTGGAAAAAAAAATAAATTTTTTGTTAAAATTTCGGAATTTTTGTTTTTAAAAATTCATAAAAAATTGAAAAATGGAGCTATGCTTCTAATTTTATAGAGTCAGAAGAGTTATAGAGTTTCCAGAAAAAAAAAATTATGTTTCTAAAACGACTGCGCATATAAGAAAAACGTTTTACCTTTCTTAAAGTAAATTTTATTGCGGAATTTCGGTTTTTTTTTGTTTTTCAATAAACTAAAGCGTTTTTGAGTTACGCGAACATATGTTGTGCAACATCCCTAATTTTCGAAATAACGGTATATCTCGAAAACCAAAGCCAATATGAATAAAAAAGTTTTAACTTTCTTAAAGTAAATTTTATTGCCGAATTTCGGTTTTTTTTAGTTTTTCAATAAGCTAAAGCGTTTTTGAGTTGCCCGAACATATGTTGTGCAACATCCTTAATTTTCGAAATAACGGTATATCTCGAAAACTAAACCTAACCTAAAAAAACGGCTAGCACCACTGGATTCAGCGACCCCGAATTAGTTAAAATTAGTTAAAAATAGTTAAGAAGCTGAAATTTGGCATACTTAAAGTATTTTCTCTGCGGAAGATCGTAACGAAGCCAGATTTCGGTCTTTAAGACCGGCTTTTCATCTAGTATCTGATTGAATAGATGTTTTTTTTATCATATGGGGAACTTTGGGCCCCACTTGGCACGACTAGGCACCGTCGGATTGAGCTGAAAAATTAGGACTTGATTTCTTACACCAAACCTCATATTTAAAGCAGCGCAAACATTTAAATTTAAAAAAAAAAAAAATCCCATGCAAGATGCGGCCAGTCTAGTGTACAAACCCCTAAAAAATCACGAAGTCGTTTATAACTTGCGCGAATCTTTGACTGATTTCCGTAGCAAATTCAGGTTATTTGGTGTCACTGTTTAAACGTGCATCTATTCGTGATGATTTGCCAGAGCATACTGAACTTAAATGTTAAAAAATTAGCGCAGTAAGACTAAGATTCGTTTGACAGCTATCACCACTTTAAAAAAACACCCATTACTTGCATAAAGTATTTCATATAAATTAATATTATTTTTCAATTAAATATGTATTAAATAATTAAAACGTGTATTTAAACTTTTGTAATTAATTATTTAAAATTCCTTTGAAAATAGCTGATTTTGTCATCTGATTGATTTTACATGAGAATGTCAACCGAAAAAAAAAAAAAAAAAAAAAACAATTTAATAATATGTATTTATGTATTTGTGGGTAATATTTTATTTTACATTTAAATTGACCACCAATACAAACACTTTTAATATAAACACACACACACACATATGTCAACCACAACAATTACATTGAGTAAAATAAAATTTCAAATGGATACAGTGTATGGTTTAAAAAAATATAACTACTTATTTAAATAATAACAGTGCAACATTGAAATGGAAAATTGGACTTAAAATTTAAAATACTTAAAAAAGGAAAACATTTTTACTGAGTTTCTTTTTAATAATACTTTTTCATGACACCTTCAGCCATCTACTACCACAGCCAGGACTGTCAGATATGGCGATTTCTCGCTAAACGTGGGGATTTTGAAACGTTTTTGGCGGTGGGATTTTCCATTTGGCGACTGGCGACGTTTTTTTACGATTTTTGTTATAACTGGCGATTTACTTGGCTGTTTTCACCATTTATATTATTTCAGCGATTTTTTAACAGTTTGTCATTTTTTAATTAAAAAAAAAATCTGGCAACTTCTTTTCACATGTTTTTTGTATTGTAATCATTTTAAGTGAATTTTATATTCAGTTCCTATTCAAATAGTTATGAAATCGAAGAGGCTAAAGTGTACGATCATATACACTTGTGTACTTAATTTCAGTTTTTTTTTTTGAATATAATGGGTTTTTTAAAGTTTAAAAAAAAAAATCACATAAAATTCAGAAAAATGCATGAAATCTTTATTTGAATCGATAGTACGGTCCATATAATTTAATATTTGAAGATTATTTCATGCAAATGTTGACCGTGACTGCGCCTCAAATGGTCCATCCGCTTAGTTCAATTTTGGCATACTCTTTCCAACATTTCGGCCGGTATCTCATGAATAAATGCTTCAATATTTTTGAATTGAAGCGGGCATGTGTGTATAGACATGAGCTTTAACATAGCCCCACAAAAGATAGTCTAAAGGCGTTAAATCTCACGTTCTAGGCGGCCAAATAACCGGTCCCGAACGTGAAATAAAATCTTCGCCGAACTCGCCTCTCAATTAGTCCATTGTTATGCGTGCTGTGTGGCATGTGGCACCGTCTTGTTGAAACCACATGTCATGCAAGTCAATCTCTTGCATTTTGGGTAAAAAAAGTTGGATATCATCTCACGGTAGCGCTCACCATTCACAGTTACGTTACGATTCGCATCATCTTTGAAGAAGTACGGTCAAATGATGCCACCAGCCCATAAACCGCACCAAACTGTGACTTTTTCTGGGTGCATTGGTAGGGCGGTGCGCAAAATGACCCCAGGAAATATGGCCCCAAAAGGAAAATGAAAAACGACCCCAAAATTTTACATGAGACACAACAACACGCAATTTTGGCGCAATTTTTTTGTTTTTTTTGGGGTTATTTTTCATTTTTTCGTTAGGGTGTTTTTGCATTTTAAGTGGAATGAAAAATGACCCCAATATCAAGGAATGAAAAATAGCCCCAAATAAAATCATAATTTTTACTTTGGGGCTATTTTTCATCTACTAATAAAAAATGCAAGTTTAATGAAATGAAAAATCACCCCAAACATTTTTAAACAAATTTATATAAAATTCTATGTAAAAGTTTCTAGGGATAACATAAAAAACCCGAATTCTTATACCAAAGTAGAGAAAATCCTTGCCGGTTATGCAGAGATGCTTTAGTTAGCGAAGCCGGTGTTTGTTATACCATAGAGGAAAAAATTCTTGAGCACGGCCGAAGGCCGGCTATTACGAGAAGAGTTCGTTAAACCATAGAAAAGAAAATCCTTGCGCCTGGCCAAAGGCCGGCTATGTAGTTAAGCTTTAGTGAGCGTAGCCAGTGTTCGTAATACCAAAGAGAAGAAAATCCTTTCACCCGGCCGAAGGGCGGCTATACACAGAAGCTTTAGTTAGCGAAGCCAGTGTTCGTTATACCATTGAGAAAAAATTATTGCGCCCGGCCGAAGGCCGGCTATAACGTAGAGCTTTAGTAAGCAAAGCCAGTGTTCGTTATACCATAGAGAAAAAAATCCTTGTGCATGTCCGAAAGCCCAACCGTGCTATCAATCGTACGATTTTTAAAACCAAAATCGGGATTCTAAATTTGGGATTTTTAGTTTTGGGCATATGAACTCCACCGAAAATGTTTAATGTCACTTTCTTTGTGTTCTTTTTTGGGGTTAAAATTCATTATAAATTTTGATGTGATTTTTCATAATGAAGAATAACCCCAAATTTAGGGTCATAATTCATTTTATTTTTAGGGTTATTTTTCATTAAAAAAATGGGGCCATATTGCATTATGAAAAATAGCCCCAAATTTGGGGTCAATTTTCATTTATTTTTTGGGGCCATATTTCCTGGGGCCATATTTCGCAGCGCCCATTGGTAGCTCTTGCAAGGCTTCTGGCTGATGTTCACTCCAAAATCGACAATTCTGCTTATTAACGTACCCATTGAGCCAAAAATGAGCTGACCATAAAATGGAAGAAGCGCGCGATGAACTTTCTGAACAGAGCACGCATTTTGATAATAAAATTCAATAACTTGCAAGCGTTGTTCGTTTGTAAGACGATTCATGGTTAAATTATAGACCAAACTGAAGATGTTTGACAGTGAAACAAAACACGAAACGTGCGTCAGCTGTTTAAACCAGTGTTGCCAAAAAGATAATATCTGAAAAATCACCCGATATATGATCTCCAACTTATGTTATTTAAAAAAAAAAGAATATAACAGAAATTAAGCAAAATTAACTTTTCTCAGTTTTCGGCGATTTTTTACTAACAAAAATATAATAGCTTTTTTTGGATTTCAAAATTTTAATTAAAAAAAAAATTACGAAAACAGAACAAAATTGACGTTTGGCGATTTCTGTCATCCTTCTTGGCGCTCAAAAAAATCTGACAGCCCTGACGACAGCTGAAAAATCGGAGTAAATTAAGTTTGTCATTGTTTGTTTAACAACAAGAAATATTTACCCATAAAGTTAATATGCATGTATATTTTAAGTACCGGTGGAACTCATAGCGAACTTAGCTTTGTCTGTCTGATCATCGCTAACTACCCAAAAATAACCATTTTGATATAAAACTGCTTATATTTAGTTCTTCTAAAAGGCTTAAGAATCAAAACTTGTAAACTTTTTTATTTAGAAGAAAAACAGGACACAACTAAAACGAGATTGGTTCTCATTTGGTCTTCCAAAATAATTTTTGTTATAATTTTTCGAATATTTGCTAATATATATTATTCTATAATGTGTTTTCTAACAAGATATCTAGTCCGAACCGCCAAAAAATAACGTAACTGGCATATTTTTCGAAATTGAATTTTTGACGCAGAATTCTGCCTTCAACAAGTCGTCTGGTAAAATATTAAATCCAAAATAGACAAAGGCCCAAGATGGTCAGTTCCTAATTTTTTAATTATTAATATATAAATTCAATTAAGATGTAAATAAAGAAAAATATATCGTCGCAGGAATTAAAGAACGCTGTAACTGACAAAGCATAAAATGTTCACCAGAGCCAAAAAACCTGTATGAAAGAAAGTAGAAAAAATGTTCATATCAGAAAAACAAAACAACTTAGGAACATGATTTTAAAAACGTATTTTTATTTTTCTCGCTTTATATATTGGCTCTAAACATTTCCTCTCAAGTCTATTATTCCCGGTGATTTTGCGGCTTACAGCAAACGATTATTCTTTTTTTTCGTAAGTGAATTTTTTTTCATCATACAAAAATGGGGCCGGGACCAATCGCCGCAGTATTTTTTTCGATTTTTTGTCAGTTACAGCGTTCTGTAGTTCCTGCGACGATATAAATAAAATAAATCGAAAATATTACTAACAGGAAAACAAGATACTAAATTTTAACGAAAACAACACCCACCTTTTTGTGTGCCCCCATAATTAACGTAACTGACATTAAGAAAATAAGAGTCGCCGAAGAATAAGCAAAAAAGCAGTGTATTAGCAAACGATATTTACATATTGTCGACATAATATACAAACCTGGGGGGTTACCGCGTATTTCGATTCGAAAGAAATCATTTACGAATTCGAACAATTTGAACTGTGTATTACGATTTTCGTAATATTTGTTTCGAATAAACGGACGTTTTTTATACTTTATTGAAAACAAAAAATCACTTTCTTAGAAGCCACTCTATATTACAAACAAAAATTGTTCATCAAATTTCCCATTTTTTTAAAAATACAACCTCTGTCATCGTTTCGAACGATTACGAAAATCGTAATACACAGTACAAATTGTTCGAATCCGTAAATGATCGAAATACGCGGTAACCCCCCTGCTAAATCCACTTTTTAGGTAAATTGAGGTTTTGATGCGGAGTGGTAGGGAAAGATACGCTTCGTCGACCAGCATGTAATTTTTCTTCAATTTGAGTGTTGAAGTGTGTTTTTCTCTCAGGCTCCCCATATGTAATATAAAAAGTTTTTTGTCTCTCCTGAAAAATTTATTGAAAGGAAGTTTGCAGGTTTGCATATTAAGCCGACGATATGTAACTGTTGTCTATTAGTTTCTTTAATCTAGAGATGGAACCGTGAAAAGCTTTTCACTTGCGATCATGCAGCTAATGATAAAAATATTTCTAATACATGTTCTTGTTTCTTTATCCTCCGTGCATATGAATATAATGAAAAATTAACCGCGATCGAAAAAAAGACATATGGGTATTTTCACTGTTTACCAAATTTACAATGTTGTCATAATATTCATATGATAACGCCAAATGTGCGTCTTCCGACTCTTCTTTTTAGTGTTGTCACAGTACTGTAAATTTACATTCTTGGATTCACGAATTTACAACGTATTCACAACCGTCTTCCGACTCTTATTTTGAATATTGTTACAAATATAAATAAACAAGCAAAAATTTTTATATTTTCTAACCTAAAATAGTTTTTGTGTTTTCATTTTAAAACGAGACTATTAAATTAATAAGACTAAATTTTTGTATATACAGCGCACAGTGTCGTGTTTTCACATAACGAGCGGCCATAAATAGAAGACGTTATTGTAAAGAGTTGAAATTTGGCACAAATGTTTTAATTGATAAAAGATAACAAAATTTAAAATTTCTAAATTTTCGGAGCGAGGATTCATGTCCTTCCCATATATCCTGAAAATAAAAAATGTCATAAAAGATAGACAAAGAGTTCAAACTTCATGAAATTTCGTATAGTTATTGGACTTGATACACCAAATTTGATTGATCAAATTTTATCCAAATCGGAACATGGACACGCCTAGCTGAAAAATGTCCTTTTTCATAAAATTCAAAACAGTAATAAAATAAAAATGTATTTGTTTCTTTTTCCACTTTAGTCTTAAATTTCTTTTCCAAAAAATTAATTATTTCAGTATGGGCTGCTCTGTAAGAATTATGTTTGTTTGTCAAATATTGAAAATTCTCTAATTTGTACCTTTGATGACACTGAAAAAATGAAAAAAGTTAAATTTTCGCAACGTTTCGCAAATGTCACATACTTTTTTATAATATAAATACTTGAATTAATATTATACTAAATTATAAAAAAAGGAGTTTTTATAGTTTTCTTTTAATTGCCAGGTTAACTTGCAAGTTGTAAATAATTATTACTTTCTTTTGTTCACATTCAGAACAACGGTAAAACACATACATATGATAGCTAAATGGATAAAAAAGTGCCTTACCATATTTTAGTAATATCACACTATAATATAAATGCAAATATTGCCGGCTTTATCGACAATTTATATCATATTAACCCTTTAGCATATTCGCACTATTTTAAATTTTTCTTTGCATGCTGCACATTCACCTAAAACATTCAAATTTGATTAGCTCTAACTTTAGTATATATTAACATATTTTAAAACTTATTTTTGATTATTGTTATTTGAAATCTATTTAATAAAACTGCATCAATCAAATTCTAAAATTATAAAAAATATTATTTTCATATATAGAAAAATCCAATTATGGAAATTAAAAAAATGGCTAATGGCATTTAATAAAAGACACTTTTACTAATAAGCGTAAACAAATCCGCATTTGCACTCTAATAGTATATCATTTTTTAAATCAAAATTATGTAAATCCAAAATACTTTTTGCAGTTATATTTAAAATGCTTTGGAGGGGAACTTCTGCGGATTTTTCTGTAGCAACAATATCATCAGGTATAAAATTTTTCTTTGCATTAGCAATACAGTAATATGACGGAAAACAATTTTTATGAACGGAATTTACAACAGACCTCATCATTTTATATTGTCGATATGAAAGGTTCCTATCAATGTATAAAGCCAAAGCTTTTTCTACAGAAATTGTTTTTTCTATACAGGGATCAACCTTCGTTGCTGCTTTCTTAATTGCCTCCGCAGAGTTGGCTGAAATTAAATTTTGTACCTTTCTTCTTTTTGACCTACTCGCAGCATTCACAATACTAATTTAAAAAAATACAAACATCACTCAAATTTACTCCGTGTATTGGCAAATCGGTATTTAGCCAGTCACCGAACTCACACTCGAACCGGTCCCTTTTTCGGTTGCAATCGGACCACATCCGCTTTAATTTTGAATTTAAATTACATATCGTTGGTCTCATATAGAAAGGCCCTAACTCACATAAATGCAACTTTACAGTAGAAGGCAAAAACATAATAGAAATTGTATGTATCTTAATGTAAAATGGCTTCTTCAATTGCTTGTTAAACTGATATTTTTGATGCTATTGAATTAAATTTTTGTGACGAGGTGTATTTGTGGGAAATGTATTGGAATCACTAAAAAACTCAATTTCGAAAAAAATCGAGTTAGGGCCTTTCTACATGAGACCGACGATATATATTTTTCGAACGTCTTTCGCTTCCAAAGATTTCCCTATTCGAGCTCCCACAATTCCTAATAATTTTTAACTACATTTTTGTTTTCCTTTAACTCAATCCAAGAATTAAAAAAGTCTCGCATTTTCATTTGAATCGACACTAAAAAAATAAGAATTATTTAAATTGGCGCACTTAAGCGCAGCTAAATTTTTATTTTTATAAATTAACATACTTTTTGTTATAAAATGAAACAAAATTTATCCCGGTAATACTTGAAAATTATTTTTTATTCACTATTATATGTTTGCTTATCACAACAAGTTTTGTTTTGTTCTAATTGTTCTTAATAAATTTCGTCTGAAAAATTAGAACATTCTAATCACGAAGCAATCACGCAAAAATTCTACCCATTCCCGCTCACGCTGAGTATTTTTTTCAATTAAATTCATGCATGATCGCTTGATTAGAGCACAAAGCTACTCACGAGCATCCCAGCAATAGCAATGCCTGGGAAAATCGTTAAAAAGTCATGTTGGCCATGATTAAAACACGCAACCATATTCATGCATTAATTCCATTAAAATAACTTATCGATGGTTTTCTTCCGCAACCACGTAACTCAATTTTATCCGATTTTTTGTTTTAACTGGGAAAGTAATCAGTAAATACCGCTTTACAATTTTGCAATTATTTTGTTTGGCGGAATATCGGAATTTTTCCTAGTTCTTGGATTATAAAAGAATATGAAGCAAAAAGTTTCAAATATTTGGTTAAAATAAAGTATTTTGTCTCTCCTGAAAAGCAGTTGTTTTTGAGTTACGAGTTTGCGGAAGAAAACCATCGATATGTTTTACCTGGGCACTAGACCGGCCGGTAGTCACCCCCTAGAATGAAAGATATGTCAATAAAGTTTCAAAACGAGAAAATTTGTTTGCCACGCCCCAACATACAGCCCTTTTGGTTGTTTATGTGTAGCGCTCCCATTTAAAGTATGATCTTATAATATCACATATCGTTGTTCATGGCTTGACAGTGGCTTCATTTTGGCCTTTGGTGACTTTTTAATACGACATAATATTTGTATGGTGCCATCTAGGATCCTTCCCCCAAATGTCAAATTTTTTTACGGGCCAAGAAAGTCCTTCGCCAAATAAGTATGTCTCACTTTTAACATACTCACTTTTATGACACGCCTCTACATACAGCCCCTTTTTCACATACATATTACAGCAAACCAGGTAGAAGCTACCCAGTAAAAACTTTGTCTACAAAATAACATAAAAGCACTACCTACAATTCTTCTGAAAGAATATATGAATTTTACAAGAGACGTCCCAAAATGAGGGCATTCAAAAGAAAGTCATTATTTTTAACCTACATACATCCGGAAAAAAGGAGTTATAGAAGTTATTATAGAATCAGTTATAAAAGAAATATACTAAATAATGAGTGAAAGAAGCTATCCATTTTGAAAAAGGAAGCGAAGTTTTTACTGGGAAATACAAACCACAAAATTGTCACGCTCTAGAACAAAAAGTATATTTATTTAGTTTGAAGAACACAAAAAAAATTGTTTCTGTCACGCCCTTAATTGTACCGCATTTTGTTTTTTAAATTAAGCATCGCCATTTCAAGTCCAATTTCATCGTATCGTATATCATTTTTAAAGGCTAGAATATGGCTTCATTTCTATATTAAATGCGTTTTTAATCTAACTTCAAATTCTTATGTACAATTTTTCATTTCTAGAAAGAAAATACTTACTTTTTAATCACGCCCTTAAATTATGCCCATTTTATTATTTCATCATCAGGGCAAGCGTTTTATGGCATATGCCATTTTTGCCAGTTCATCAATTATTTTGTTAAAAAGCCATTTTTGGTCCAGCTTGCCAAAAAAAAAAAATTTTTTTTGCAACCAAAGGTAAGCCCGTATAAATAAGTTTGTCATTTCCAATTTTTGATATTCTTTAATTAGGCTTGAGTTCATCAAATTTAGTTTTCATTAAATTATTTTCACTGAGGGAAGGAATTTTACAACTTGGAATTTTTATTAAAATTTATTGATAATTTTTCTTGGCTGAGCTGGGATTTGAGGCCGGGTTGATCTTTACATGTTTCAAGAAACACCACTTTCTATCGTCAGAAGATCTTTGTGTTCTACCCACTGCACCACTGCGGTGCCCGTTAGCCAACAGTCAAACATCAATCTTTAACCGTTTCCTTTGCAATTTATACAATATTGTTCTTAAATCTTATAAAGTTTATATGTATATTATGGGTTCTTATGATTTAACGATATCCTTCTCTTCGTGTGTATGTTGAACAAGGTTTTCCAAAGATCCAAGAAATGATGCAGACAAGCCTGTCTCTCATTTTACTCATATTCATTTTCACTTTACTCATATATATATATATATATATTGTTGTTGTTGCTTTTTTTTCTGTATATCTGCAGAACAGCAAGAGCCAAAGCTTCCAAACTAGGAACAAGCATCTTGATTATTAGTACACAACGTGTCCAAAAAAAATGGACGGGATTAGAGAAGTTGGCGTGGCACTTCCCAAATAAATCCGTTATAAATTTCTGCACATCTGGAGAAAGAAAAGAGTAAAGGTTTCCAAATAAGAAACGAACATCTCGGTTATCAATACACAGCATCCCACAAAATGTGGGCGGGATTAGGGAAGTGAGGCTGGCACAATATAACTTTTTTATAACTCAAGAACGGTAATAAAAACTGGGCTGTTAATAAGCAACATTTAAAAAAAAAATATGGGCGAAATTGGAGAAGTGGGCGTGGTATCTCTTACAGCCAATTTCATCAAGTTCAGTTAAAAATATTACTTTAACTTCCAGTTAACAATATGTTTAATTTAATTTTTAATTTAACACTTTTCTTTTAGCATCTCTTGGACGATTATAACGAACATTAAAAGCCGGAATTTTTCTAATTTAACAACTCTATACCTCAGTGAAACTTTCTACTGAAATATTTTACACTATTTTAGTACCAGTTTTTAAACCCTACACTGTAAAGTTGTTTTTTTTTGCAATTTCCCTACGCCAACGTATGTGTGAATTTTGTGGATTATAAATAAATTGTTATAAAATTTTTTCCATCGTTCATATATCAGACATACGAACAACAACAAAAAAAAAAAAAACACTGTTGAACTGAGCTACAAAACAAAAGAAATAAAATCTAAATTTAATTGAAAACTAATTACAACAAACACTTGGGTATAATTAGTAAAATGTGGTCTGAGCAAAAAATGCTTCCTATTCGATACACATAAAAATGTATCTGTACAAAAATATAGACATCTATTGAAACAATATTGCAATATCGAATCACAGAAGAATGCATTTCCGCCGTTACATGTTGATATTCGGAATATAGATTTAAAAATAAGTAGCAGGAGTATTTTGATTTATGCAGAAAAAAAAGAAAATGACTGAATGCTGTTGCTGCTGCTGCTGCTGTAATAGTTTCAACAAATCGTGTTAAATGTTATTGTCTGTGGGCAAAATGATTGTTGTAAATCTGGTTTTCTGGCAATGTACGTCTACTTAGATCTACATACGAGTGTATGGGTTTTAATATTTATGCACTCGAGATTATTTGGAAATTGAAGACTGCAGTTAACATGAGAATCAGTAATAAATGTGACAAGACTTTATTGGATAAAAAAGAATACCGAATACTTTTACAGCTTAACCCTGGGTGCTCTTAATTTAGAGTAAAAACAGCTGGTAAACAGCACCCTATAATTTGTACACAGACGGAATTTTTCGAACATAACAGTACCTGTATTTACCTTTTACTTAATTGCAAAGTGGCTTCTATTAAAAAGCTTCAGCACAACAATAAATCCACCAATTAATTTCTGCCCATATCCCCGATGTTGCAATGCAAAAAAAGGAAGAACTGTTTGAAATTCACAACCTGAGGGAGAATAAAAAAGTGCAGTTATGTTATGGATTAACGTTAGCATCTGTAAAGACGTCCTTTAACCACGGTAAGAACCAAATGAGTACTTTTATACACCTTACATACTTTGTACTCAAATATGCGCGAATGATTGAAATGTATAATAAGTCATGACTTTTCCGCAAAAATCAGAATGAATGTGGCTTATTCGCATAGACCAGCGACTTAAAAAACCCACATAAAAAGTCTAACTGTTTCAATTTGCACCATCTTGATGGCAAGTTTGCATTACCTATACGTGAGTCATAGGAAGGACTTGTAATTCTTTAAAATTCTGCATTTTGATATTTTATAAATAAATGTAAATACACCTACAGCCAACTTCAAATTGGAAAATTTGAGAATTACAAAACAAAACAAAATGGTAGAGTAGCTGAAACTGAGAATCCTCCCCAATTTTCTCACCTCTCTCAACAATAAACTCAAGAATTACTGCAACAAAAACTTCAAGTCTGGAAAATGATTGTCAACAGGATGAGGCCAAATAAAGTTGTAGTCAGTGACGGTGATGAAAGCCAATTCCACAGAAGAAGCTTTAACGTTGTGACCGAAATCAACAGTCAAAGTTTCTATTTATATACCAATTGACCTAGCCTCTACACAAATGTCCCCCATAACTAACTTTTAGGTCGATTTCATCTTCACGGAATAAGAAAAAGTATGCTGTTTGACAAAAATACTTGTTTGTATAGCGCGCTTTCAATTGCAACTTTTGATTAGAGGTCTGGAAATGACTGCGGCCCTAAGGAACGAACAAGTGCAAAGAAATATTGCCTGTTGGCATATTGTTCTATTTTTATTGATCTGTTTCCAAAAAACAATAAAAGAAAAATGAAAGATTTTGTTTTTTGGTATTTTTTGTGTGAACGATATCAAAGCTTCTTTATAATAGAGTAAAGCAAAATATTTCGACTGGGTATCTGAAAAATGTGTAAACTGCGAAATAATAAAAACTTGCTTTGCCTACTCTTTACCTTTGACCAACATACAATCTCGGGTGTATACAACACAATTATTTTTAAAGTTGATGTGCAAATGTTGTCGAATATTTGGAAATACATAAATTAATTCAAAAATAATTGTAATTGATGCTCTTAAATAGAACTAAAATGCCGGGTTGATCATTCATAGTGTTGTTTCCGTTGTTTGTGAGGCTGCAGCTGCTACATCGTCACGTTTTGTGCTCTTTCTACACCCCTTTTGCTAAACTGAATATTCATTTAATATTCAAATATTTTATAAGAGTGTAAAAGTAATTTGCGAACAATAACAACATGAACAATGCATGTAGCAACAAGCACATGCAAGCAACATTAAATATTAAAACATTAAGGTAACAAGTTGTTATACAAGCTTGACCCGGTGCGCGGCGCAAATCTCATAAAAATAAAATGTGTAAATAATTTTTTTGTAATAGATCTCGTGTATTATTTACGAAGCAATTGGCCCAAAATTTCGATATTTCTAGCATTATCCTTCTCCAAAAATGAAGACATTTTGAAAGTATCGTTTGCTTGACATGTGTTGTGTTCAAACTATCGAAACTTCAAATGTAACCGTTCTTTAAAAATACTTTTATCTATATTCTACCTTATGCAAAAAAAAGTTTAAGTTCACGTTATTTAAACAATTCACTACACCTGTGTAAAGTGTACAGGCCTAGAGAATAAGTTATCACGCGTGAACTTTAACTTTTTGCATACGGCATATTGTCTTTGTACGTTAGGTGCCACGCCCACCTGAAAACTTGCAAGTATATATAGCCTTTGTTAATATTTGTTAATGCTTTACAAAATCGAAAATCTGTTCAATAATTTATGAGTCTATAAAGACCAAACAACAACACAAACGCATTTTTGTTTTATATATGGGCATTTCCTGTGGTCACGAACGTACGTTCGTACGCTTTTGCTGTAGAAGTAATATAGAAAACAAAACTTTTCCTAACATTTTTTTGCGATTCGATAGCATTTGGGTAGCTCTATGTTACGTGCAAAAGATGGATTTCATTGAGTTTAAGTTTTCATAATAAGAGCTATAAAGGTGTGGTAACGAACGTACGCAAAATAGAAGTCAACTTGGGATGACAGTAGTGTAATGTAAAAGTATATTAATGTAGGGCTCCATCCAGTATTTATAAAATAAAATATCTCTCTTGGTTTTTATTTAATTGACTTATGTACCGGTCGCGAACGTACGGATCGCGAACGTACGATTTTTCCATGTGTTTTTTTTATTATTATCACCATGCATTTTACCATAAATGTCTTCAAATTTCCTAAACAAAAAAAGTTAATACTCCTTTTACAATTGATTGTAATGGAGAGATTGTGAAGAAAGAGTGTAAACATAACATATTTTTTGCATGTAAAATAAAAATATAAAAACAGAAGTAGAAAATACAGGAAATTATAAAATTTTCCAGTTTCCAGCCCAATTTCATCAAGTAAACAGCTCAGATATGCTAGGAAACCATTCTTTTATAAGAACATAGACTTTTTTCTAATAATAAACAATAAAAGACGATGATAATCAACATTTTATTTTTTCATCCTGGTAGACCATTCTGGGGAAATGCCCATATATAAGAAAGATAGATTTATCAAAATATACAAAATCATTTTGTTAAAATTATTTTAGGTGAATAATTGATACATACATATAGAATTTAATACGACTCTCCTTCAGTTTAGTACACTTCAACTTTGTTCGAATAATTCAAATAATTTTTTTTGTTCGTTCGATCAAACGATTACATCTAAAAAACTCTTCGAATAATCGATGAGAATAACGAATAAAATATATTTAAAAAATATAATTTTTATAATTTCTTGTCAAATATTTGTTTAATAAGAACATAAAATATATTTTTGAAATATTATGAGTACTTAACACGGTTTTTGCTTACTAAACATTGAGATTAATTACAATCAGGGCTATGGCTACAATATTTTTAAACTTTTCTACATTTTTTTTAAAGGGTGGTTCAATCATAATGCACGATGTTAATTGTGAGTCGCACTTTATTGTCAATTTTTTTCACAAACGTAATTTGACATTTCTCTGTTTTAGTGTTTGACAAATTCAACCATGGAAAAGTACACAATTGAGCAGCGCGTTATGAATGTTGAAGCCTTTTACGAAAATGGGCGTTCAAATCCAAATGCATTTCGGACACTTCGTGGTTTTAATGGTCCGCATAATAGACTTAATGTGTCGACAATCGGGAGAATTGTGCGTTAATTTCAGCAAACCGGATCTGTAGGAAATGTGAAAACAGATGTGCATGCTCGCGCAGCTCGTTGATGGGCTGGTGGCGTCATCGGGCCGCATTTCTTCGACAATGGTGTTCGATATCACGACATGATAACGGACTTTTTGTACCCAGAAATTGAGGATATGAACATTGAAGATATGTGGTTCCAACTCTTTTGCGCTCTTTTGCGCGAGAAATATAAAGGTTGTCATATATCTCTCTATAACAATAACAAATATTCTCTGAAAACTTTATGCTTTATTTACAATTAACATCGTGCGAATAAATCAAATTCTAAGTTTTTATTTATTTTTAAATAAAAAAAAATTGTTCGATTTATTCGTTATTCGAAAATCACCAATTTAAAATTAATCGAACAAGAGTTTGGTTCTGTTTGATCGATTAATCGAGTTATTCTTAATCGGCTGACAACTCTAGTACACTCATAAAATTATTACAGTAACTGATTGTGGGTTATTAAATTCGTTTTCCGTACTGTTAAAATTGAATAAAAATATAGTAAGGGTATTCACGTCACAAGTTGTACCCTTGCAAAAAAGCAAAAGTGCAAAAATAAAACAACAACCACACAGACAATTAGTTGTGCGTTAATAATTGTCTTTGTGGTTGTTGTTATATTTTTGCACTTTTCTTCTTTTGCAAGGGTGCAACTTGTGACATGAATACCCCCAGTTATTTTATTTTCCAACATTTATCTTTGTTATTAAAAAAACAAACTACCAAAAAATAATGTTTTTCCGTATTTATTTTGTTATATAGTTTGATTTTTGTCGGTTAAAATATGCTGTTCAATAAATAAAAACTTTAAAAATTAATGTAGAAATCATTTGTTTTAAATGAAATGTAAATGGTCCGTTTTCTAAATGAATTTTAATTTGTTTAAAATGAATATTCGTATGAATTTAACTAAATTATATTTTGAGTGTATTAATCTCTAGGATATTAAACCTTTTTTAGAAATCTCTAAATCATTGGCGTAGCTAGAGAGGGGCTGAATTATTATTATTCCTTTTTCTTTTAATTACTGATTTCGTGCGACAATTGTTGTAAGTGTATTGATATTTTAAATACCCGATCAGAATATAAAACAAAATAATCATATTATGAATATTGGCATTAATGCCTATATAAAAATAAGAGTAAAATAAAGTTAACAAAAAATCAATAAATATAAGCAGCCTTACGGTCTTAATATTGACATTACTTAAGAAACTTGATTTCATTGAGAATTTTTTTATCTTTAATTTTTCTCTTCAAACCATTAACCTATGACACTTGGACAAGCTCATAAAACAAGTATCGCTAACCTTGGAAAATTTAAAGAGAATCGTTATAGGTTTAATGCAGCGATCATCACGCTATGCCCACGGGGGCCGAGCACTTTTTGTCAATTTCAACACACACACAACACAAAGGTTAACAAAACAATTGTAAAAAGCCATAATTTTAAAAAACAAGAACAAAACACATAGTTAATGTCTCAAACAGCGATGCCAACTTAGTGCTTTTGGCACTATTTATGTTGCTTTTTGATTCCTCAAAACGCCCAAATTGTATCCTTAGTGCCAAACTAAGAAAAAGCACTAACTTGGTGCTTTTTTCAATTTTTTGTTAGTGCCTTTAAAGCTTTTTACAATTTTTATTGTTTTTCCACAATTTATTAAAACTTCGATTATATAGAGGATGACTTAAATGAGCTTTGCTATTTTGGGTACAATTTCGAGTAGGCCTGTAAAGATTTCAAATGATAAAAGAAAGTTGTATTCGTTACCAATAATCTTATTTAGGAGCTAGGAAATTTTACAAACTATTAAGAGTTGAAAACATATTAAGTAATCGTAGTAAAAACGATGTATTTGCTATAGGTAAACTTTTAAAGATTTTGACACTGTTTCAAAAACAGAAAATGGCTTGGAAAATATTAGGAATTGTGAATGGAAAAATAAACAACGAACATATCTTTTTTAGATAGAAGTCAACGCTTTAATTGTCCAATTTTGTGTTTAGAATTTTAAGTTTTCCATACTCTAACGTTGGGCGTTGAAAGAACATTTAGTTCGATGAACTACAGTACATCTAAAAACGGAAACCGATTATCCTTAAACTCTGTTAATTCAATTCTTCACGTTATATGTGGACTTCGTCGGCATAATTTATGCTGTGATGAATACAATCAACCATCTAATGTCTGTAGAGATCTTTCTTCCAACGAAACATAGAAAAATCAAAATAAATATTACTTTAAAACTGTTTTATGGCCGAAATCAAACTCAGCTGATGATGATTTGTATGATATTTTTTTGAAGATAATAATACATTATTATTAGTATCTTCAATGTATACATTTAAAAATGTTTAAAATGTTAATATATTTATTATTTAATTTTAAATGAAAATGGTCCCACATCAATACCGTCGCCTTTTTTCAATATTGGAGGTATATAATTCTGGGTACACACTATGCAACGCATTCACGCAATCTAGTGAATTAAATTCATTTTTATTCATTCCAGATTGCATCAACATCAAAACGCTTTGATATTTTCAGGTTGCATTGAAACGGATTGCATGTGGATTGCACTGTGTGTACCCAGCATAATATTCGGCACAGCCGAATGCAACTTATTTTGTGTTTAATTTAATTGTAACATGTAAGAGTGCTATATTCGGCTATGCCGAATCTTATATACCCTTCACCATGGTTTGGAAAGAACAGAAGTTTATATATATATTTAAATATATGTATATATATATATATATGTATATTTATAAAATATATATAGTTTAGTTTTATTTAATTATTTGCACATGATTGCGTGCTATTAAATATATTTAAAGTTTAATTAATATATAGCACGTTTTGATCGAATTTCAGTATTTGGTCATACCGACATCTTAAAGTATAAAATTACCATTTACTTTGGTGATAAAACTTGTAGTCGGGAAGTTCTATGGTTCACGAAAATAGGTATTAAAAAAAAAACTATATTTTTGACATTACTTTTTTTCTAAGTTTCCGAGTTTTTCTAAAGATTTCCGATATTTTGATATCTAAAACGTATGAATAGGTCATAATACAGCTCTAAAATTTTAGCTTTTATAAAAATGTTAATGTTTTTAGTCCTTTTTTGGAGTATTTTGCACATAACTTAACCATTTTTAACCGATTTGGCAGATTTATATACCAACGTGCTTAAAAATAATATTTCCATTAAATTGGCTTTTAGGCATATATATATATATATACCTACATATGTGTACATATATTTAAGCAAACTTAATTATGAAAAAAAACAAACTTAATTATAAAAAGAGTAACTTTTGGGATTTCAGTATTTGGATTATAACTCAGCCATTTTTTAACCGATTTGACAGATTTATATACCGACGTGTTTAGCAAGAAATTTACCATTTATTTGTGTTATAAAACTTGGACTCGGGAAGATCCATGGTTACCGAAAATGGGTATTTAAAAAAAAAATTAATTTTGGTCATAACTTTTTTGTATCTGAACCGATTTTCCCGAGTTTCTTTATAAAATATGTTCTACTAAATTTGGTATATAAGTCATATCCATAGGACATATGACAGCCCTAAAATTTAGGTTTTTATACAATTTTTAATTTTTTTTGTACGAGGTAGGTACCACGCCCACTTCTCCAATCCCGCCCACATTTTGTAGGGTGGTGTGTATTGACAACCGAAATGTGTGTACCTAATTTGGAAACTTTGGCTCTTACCGTTCTCCAGATATACAGAAAAAAGCAATAAAAATACAACAACAAGGGATTTTTGGAAAAAATTAGAGGCAGTCGTGGTTTTTTGATCATATCTCAGCCATTTGTGGACCGATCTTGCTGAATTTCAATAGCACGAAATGGTGGACTATATGTGACATAAATGTAAAACAACCTAGCCGCTATCATGTCTGGTTTTCCCGGAATACACATACCAAGCGTAAGACGGACAGACGGACGGACGGACAGATGGACAGACGGACGGATATCGTTAAATCAACTTCTCTCCTCATAAGGACCCAGAATATATATACATTATAGGGTCTAAGATCAATATTGTAGAAATTACAAACGGAATGACAAACTTATATATCCTCTTTTCCACCTGTGGTGAAGGGTATAAAAACGGCTAAGTGCCTTTTTACCCTTTTTTGCTCGAAATAGTGCTTTTTAGTGCTTTTTTTTAATTTTAAAGTACTTTTTGCTCTCAAAAAGTTGTCATCACTGGTCTCAAACGAGTAAATTTATTTTCCTCTCTTTGCACTCACCACTACATACACATTTTTAACTGTCTCTTTTGTGATGACCGCTGGTTTAATGAAATTTGGAGCGATATTTAAAACTTTTCAATTTAAAATTATATATCATTTGAAGCAATGCAAAATCGCATACCGATTCGAAAACCTTCCATTAGGTAAAGCGCCAAACAATTTCTTTCAATTCGAAAGAGAACGTAAACCTTTTTCCTTTAATCTATTACCTTTAATATTCGAAATACTTTATATATTGTCAATTTGGTTTTTATAAGAAATTATTTTGCTTTAATAAAAAATTATTTTTTATTTATTTTTTTATTTTTATGAAGGGCACTTGCCCACCCCAGAATAACAGCCTGGCTACGTTTATGCTCTGAATATTCATACATATTTTTAAGAGGTACTTATCTTAAAAAAATTTAGCCTATAAGCGATTACTATATATTACGCTTTTATACCCACACCGTACGAGTGGAGATGGTATTAAAATATTGGTTATATATAGGGATGAGATTTTCATGCACTAAAAATTCTAAAATATGTGCATAAAATATGCACTTAAAACTCCAAAATATGCATTAAAAAAATTAAAAATATGCACTAAAATATTGATCATTTCATTAAAAGGGCGTTTTTTTTAATTTTTTTAAAACAAAAAAAAATTAAAATAAAAAGTTCAGTAATAATTTGATTGTTTTTAATTTTAAGCTCCAGGTCTTTTTTTATATAAAAAATATTCATTTATTTAATTATTATTTCGATATTTCGCTAATAAATTTATGTTTTATTCTTTAGTCAGAATTAATTATTGTAAATATGGTTTTTGATTTCGTTTTATAGTTAGGAAATTATTTTTTCATTTTATATGAATTGATTTTTTGAATTTGGTTAATGGATAGGAAATGTTTTTTCAGTTTATATGAAATGTTACACTCTAGTTATAATATTTTTATTTTTTGTTGTATGGGTTTTGAAATTAATTTTATGACAAATAGGTTTTTGAATTTAATTTTTGAAATAATTTTTTCCATAATTATTTTGTTTGTGTTAATAAAAATATTGTTCATTTAATTTCCTGAGGATGGTAACCAAAGGTTAGCGAAATATCGAAATATGTAATAAATAGATAAATTAATATTTTTTATATAAAAAAAGACCTGTAGCTTAAAATTAAAACAATCAAAATATTATTGAAAAAGGTCAATTAAAGCTGAATTATAAAAAGTTCAGTCCAATATTTTTTAAAACTTAGTTTAAATAACAAAAATATGTACCTATAGTTGAAGTTTGTTTTATTTTTTGAAATCCTTAATATTTTTCCAAAACATTTGGATGTTTTTATAATTGGTCGGGCTATTCTGCCTTCCACATTGTTAATCTGCATATCGGTTAATTTGACTTGAGCTGTCTTAAGTGAACAATATTCCTCAAATTTAGTTACTGTTACACCAATATATCCGTAATTGGAAAATACAAATGCTAATTGACTTTTAATGTCATTTAAATTTTATATTTCTTTTACCTTTTTAATTGCATAAGCCCCGGTAGCAACAAGCGCTTCAATAACATTTTTAAATTGTTCAAAATTTTTTGAGAAGTATTCTACAGCATCTAGCCATTTTAATAAAATATAGGTATTTTTCACGTATGAAACCAATAAATCAATACTATTGAATTGGCTTTTAATTTCATCTACACCTCAGTACCACCCATATGCCAAGCAAGTAACATATGAACCGTTTTGGACAAAATATTTTAAGCTCATTGGCAGCCTTAAAATAGTAAGGTGCTGCATCGGTTAAAAATAGAAGGATCTTCTCTTTAAATTTTGAAAATCTTTTTCCAAAAAAAAAAATTATTTTATTGATCTTAAAATTTTTTTTGGAAGACTTTTTTTGTGTATTTGGAAATTTTTTGTAGAAATTTATTTTATAATATGGAAATGGAAAAAATATATCACTCAAAAATTTTAAAATATGCAAAAATATGCATTTAAAACCAAAATATGCAAAAATATGCAACAATATGCAAAGACAAATCGATGCCAATTTAACGCAAATTCAATGATTCGGAAAGATAATTGGTCGACATTCATATAAGACTATCGACAAAAAACATGCATTTGCATGGAAATCGCATCCCTAGTTATATACCAATATTTCGATCTAACGATATCCGTCCGTCCGTCCGGCAGGCTGGATTAATTGAAGTTTCCAAGTTCAGTCTGATTTCTTTAACCCTTCTGCATCCCTTGGATATGTGCCCTTCCTATGATCCTTTGGGTCAATATGACCCAACAATAAAATGTTAACAGCATTTCATATTTAAGTGTAATAAAAACAAAAGCGATTCTATTGATTATTTGACCGAAAAAATTATTGATCGATGATTCTGAATGAAGATGAGCTCAATGCAATAGAAAACAAATTTTAAAGTGGAATTAAACTTGCAATATCGCATGTTGGGTCATATTGACCCAAAGGATATTAAATGTGTGTAAATCGTGTTTTTTGGAGGGGGAAGGAAAAACTAAAATTTTATTATTTTCATTTAAATTTATTATTTTTGTCCCTGTAATGGATAAATTGAAGTTTCACGTCCATATCTTATATTTAAAGGGACAAATTTTGCGTTTGAAAACCAAAATTGGGTCAAATTGACCCAAGGAGTGCAGAAGGGTTAAGGCTGCTCATAGAACAAATTTTCAAAATTAAAGCTCTTTTCCTACGGTCAAGGTGAAAAAATGTTTCAACTGAAGGCCCCGGCGAGATTCGAACTCACGATCTCCTGTTTACTAGACAGGCGCTTTAACCAACTAAGCCACGGCGCCATACCATCCTTTAGAATATTGGTCAATAAAGGAATTCAATCGATAAATATATTAAACAATATTGGTTTTCCCTTTATGAAAAGTTTATAGCTCTGTTAAATTTACCACAATTTTTTATTACGAAGCATGAGTGTTTTTTTTTCGTATGTAAACTAATAAATCAGCGGATTTTTTTTTTTTGTTTTCGTCAGTTTGAAAGCAAAACGATAAGATGTTTTACAGCCAATTTTTGGGTTCTATTTAAAATTCCATTTTTATTTAAAATCGTTTTAAATATAAAATTCTGTTTTTCACTAAACACTTAAATGAAAATTAATTCACCAATCTGGTACGTTTAAAAATCAATTTAAGTTTCCATTGTGTATAGCTAAGCAAGGTTGCCTCAATATCACAATAGGCAAAGCAGAGTCAGCTGTTTTTTGATACCATCTTTTAAATAAATAAACTATTTTAGGATATTTTTTATATTTAACAGAGCTTCCATGCTACCATTTTATCTTAAGTAGCCCATACACTTTTGCTGGACTTAATGTGTTGGTTAACTAATGTGAACCTTAACTTTTTTTTACATAATGTGGTTAATGTTTAATTCAAATTTAAAACTCCAACATTTGTAAATCTTAATTTATTATTTATTATTTTGAATCGAAATGTTGCCCTTCTTTAAAGAGTTTGCCAAGATATTGTAGATCGCTTACACTCTTTAAGGTCTAGCACGTTATTGATTTGGTATCATCAGTTAAAGGCGTCGAAGACATTCAACCACATGCGGCGCTTTCAATTGCTTCCAAGTTACATGCAGTTACATTCGAAACAACTGTCAATTTAAATATCTTTATGATTTTTATGTATTTGTTGTCCATGTGCATTTGATGAAATTTGGTCTTTAGATTCTAATTGTCACAAGGAAAACGGTGAAAATCTATCTATTATTTCACAAAGCTTTCTTAAAAGCTTATTTTCGAAATAAAGCCTTTGTACTCATAAGCCATCTTAATATATTGGTGCTTACTGCCTGTTTATAGAACACGAACGCAAGAAACGTTTGCTTAACTAACATTTAAAACAAAAACTAATTTTGAAATATACAAACCGAACTGAAATATTGTCACAAATGAACCATGTTATTAGGGCGGATCCCCTTCAGAGAATAGCTTTTTGCAATTGAAAAAAATCGCATTTAATTAACGACAACAAATACACACGTTTACGGTCATACAGTCAAACTCGCGCAACCGCAAATATTCGCTGCTGGTTTGCAGTCATTCAAATAACGCACATCGTGCTTTGTTATTTATAAAATCGTTGCCTTCGTTTTTTTTATAAAGATTCTAAGTGTTCTGAGCGCAAATGATTGTTTGGTAAAGAAACAAAAAATACAAACGAAAGAGCCAGAAATCAAACAATCATTACTCATGTATTTATTCAGCATTAACTATGTAGTACAAGAAAAAAAAAATTTAAATGAAACTAAACACACATACTTATGTAGGTACACACAATTTCCATAGAAACAAAAAGTACAGTAGTAGTAGTAGTAGGTACAATGTATTTTTGTTATTGTTGTTTTTATTGTTGTTAATTTTGAAAAAGCGTCTCATCGTTTTTTATTGTTGTTGTTGTTAATGTAAACAAAAGTATAGAGAATGTGCTCTTTTGAATTTACTCAGTTGTGTTATATTGCGTGAGCAACAAAAATGCAAATAAAGCACTTTCAATAAAAAACGAATAAAAGAAAATATCAAATGTGTACGAAAGGAAAAAAAAATTACCAACGTTGAACTTTGTTTTGCATGTATAGAGTTATTGTAAATTTTAGCGTATGAATAAATGCACAAAAATAGTGAGTTTTGAGGTTCTCTGATCCTCTTCATTTAAAGTAATAGAACTAGGTAGAATAAATCAGTCATTTCCCAAACAAAATCCAGTTACATGACAAGTTGTTTGTCAATTACCTTCTGGCACATTATCACCAGTTAAGTGATATGTTCTGTTTTAACATATCACAATTCGCTTATTTTTATTATAAAACTGCTTTAACTTGTCACGGGATAAATGCCTTAAAACCAATTAACACAAATTTCACGCAGGGTATATAAATAATATTCGGCACAAAGAACTTTTACATAAATCTTAACCTCATAGCATAATTTTTGCAGGCGTGTCTATGATTGCCCAAGGGATCAAAAAATAAATACTGGTGGGTAGGGTTTCAAATGGTCGGGCTCCACTGACAATACTTTCTTACTTGTTTCATTTTTATGATTTTTTATGCCTTTCAACCCGAGTAGACATATTTAGTTTGTCATTCCGGGTGTTGCCCCAAATAATTTATATCTGGGTACCCACAGAGCAAACATATTCCAGGACCTTGAGTTATTCGAGTTAGCCCTGTCAAGCTATCTGACTGTTTAAATTATGCTAACACGCATTCGTGATAATCTGCTTTAATTTTTTTACAGGCTCCCTGGAAGCCCTCCTGAAAAAACCGAAAAGTTAGATTTAAAGAAGGTTGGTTCGGGCCCCACATAAAGTTCTCTACCAAACAATTTTACGTCTTGGTAGCGTTTATGTATTATAAGCCATATCTATAAGTATTGTGATTAAGATCAGAGCTGTAAAAGATTGCAATAAAGTTGAATTTTTGATTACATTCAAAAACGTAAAACTATTTAAGGATTTCAATTTGAAATCATAAAAACGATTGAATCGATTTTTTGAAATCATAAAAAAAATTTAATTGATTTTTTGAAATCAATTAAAATATTAATTAATTACAATTAAGTTTAACTGCAATACTTTAATTGTCATCAAATTAAAATTTTACCACAATAGACCCCTGTTCAAATGAAACTCCTTGTTCTAGAAATAAAACTGATTCTGACCATTTTGAATTGCCAAAATTTTAATTTTTTGTTTGCAGCCGCTATATTGAAAGTTGTCATTTTAGAGGATTGATTGAAAACATTTTGAAATTTCAGATCAAAGAATGAAAGCAGTTTGGTTGGAAGTGTTTTTTTTTTCAAAACCAATTGAGTGCCCTGGTATGCTATAGCTGATAGTAACCTAGTCTTTCAGCACCGGATTGCGGGTTTGATTCCCTCCAGAGACTCTGGTTTCTCTCCTGCAGACAAGCGTAGAGCTTCGCGGGATTAACTTAGGGGGAACAAATTGATTTCAGTTTTTTTAAGCTCTGCCGTATATAAAATGTTAACTTGTTTTGACTAAATTGTAAACATTTTCCGCTTAGTTACGTTTAGTTTTAAAAATTTTAAAATAAATTTCGCTGTCTATAAAGTTTTTGAAGGAGTATTTGTTATTTATTGCAAATAATTACTGTTCGTGTATGTCAGTCACATGGTTCACTGAACTGCAATATACATAAATTTTTTTCTCATTTCGTATAACAATTAAAAATTGACAGATTTATTTTACAAACTGATGCAGCAGCACTGAATGAAAAACTTTCTAAACGAAATTTGTTATTTGAAAATAGTTTCGGCAAAATTATTGTAATATTTTATACAGGAAAATGTATTTTTGCAACAGTTATAAATAAATATAAAAAATCCTTCAATAAAAACTCATTTGCAAGCTGAAACAAAATGATTAAATTTTTCTTGGATATCTGCGTATTCAGAAAATTTTTTGGCTACTATAAATGTATTAGAGTAATTGATGTTAATTGCTTTGAAATTTAAATTGAGACTTAAGAACAGCATTCCCTATATAAAAGTGTTAAAGAGACTGACTCAGAATTCTTTATATTAAAAAAATGTGATTGACATCATAACGGTACTGAAATTGGATTGTTATTTTCCCCAGCACTGTAAAATTTTCTAAACGGAATTGCTAGTTGGAGAGGACATACAATATGCCCTATTTTGCGCTGCGAAAAACACCTTCTGTTGGGCTGCAAGGTACTCGGGTAAATATAGGAAATTTACATAGAAAATAAGTAGTTTGGCACTCAATATACAATTAAAACGTTGTTAAAAGTTTATGCGATTGGCAATATAAACTTTCTTAGGTTTTCTACTACAAAGCTTTCTACATATTTAAAAACTTCAATCGTTAACGCGCAAATGTCATTTACGGAACTTCCATTATAATTCATTCATGTAAAGCAGCCTTCCTGATCACCAACTGTTCTGCCATTTACTATCAATAGCCCATAATTATTACAAAATTCTAAAAAATCATTGCCATGCGACGTAGTTGTTTTGTCCATAGACCTTCTTTTTTCTAAACCAGCGGGAAACATTGATTCAATTAAACCTTCTAAGCATTGTTGTTGGAGTTCACCTATTCTGACGTTTAGATCACCCATTATTATTGGATTAATCAGATCATTATCAAAAATATTTTTTAATTGCTGAAAGTCATGGTTCCAATTCGCACCTCTAAGATATGAGGGTATAATTTCTAAATCCAGATCATTTATTTTTAACTTTATTGTAAATAATTCGCCATAGCTTTTAAATATATGTTTTATACCAATTTCATGCACATCTTTTCGCACACCACAAACACAGCCACCAATAGCCCTACCAAATCTACTATTTCTCGTTGCTGACTTCCAAAAGGTATTAAAATTTCTGAACTTTGTATCTAGACAGAGAATTTACACTTCAAGAAATTAAGCAACAACTTATAAAAGCTAAAGTAAATAAGGCTCCTGGAGAAGACCGTATTCCATACGAATTTTTCAAAAATGCAAGCGATAATTATTTAAAAGCACTAGCAGATGTATTTACCCAAATTTTGGAAGGCTGCAACGATTACGAAGCTTTTAGAAAAAGTATTATATTCCCTATACATAAAAAAGGTGACATAAACCAAGTTAGCAATTATAGAGGAATATCTTTTATGAATTCTATGGCAAAAATTATGATGGGCTCAATAAATGATAGAATATCAGAATGGGTGAATAGATATCACATTTTAAACGAGTACCAAGCTGGGTTCCGCAAAGGCTACTCAACTATTGACAATTTATACAATTTATCTGCAATAGTTAATATAAAATTCACTGAGAACAAAAAAGTGTACGCATTTTTTGTAGATTTTAGTGCAGCTTTTGATAGAATTCCTAGAAAAATGTTAATATACAAACACCAATGTGGACTGTCAACTAAAATTATAAATTTGATTGAGAAAGTATACCAAAATACAAAGGCAGCTATATGGACAGGTACTGAGATGTCTACTTCGTTTGAAACATATTCAGGCGTCAAACAAGGTTGCTTACTATCGCCGCTTATGTTTGCATTATACTTAAACGATATGCATGACTTTCTTGGTGGTGGTTTATTTATAGACGAAATCAATATAAGAGTTTTAATGTATGCAGACGATATAGTTTTGATTGCCGAAGAAGTGAGTGTTTTACAAAAAATGTGGGCAATGGAAGTAAATCTAACGAAATCGGAAATAATGGTTTTCAGAAAAGCAGGTAGACTTGGTTCAAGTGAAAAGTGGACGCTTAAAGGAGAAGATGTAAGAATAGTAAATGAGTATAAATATCTTGGAATGTTGCTCACAACAACAATGTCGTTCACAAAGCACATAAATCAAAAAACAGATGCTGCAAAATCATGTCTAAATGTAACCTGGAAAAATTTTACAGGCAAAAAAGATGTCTATATTAAAGCAAAGTGGAAAATGTTTCTCGCAGTATGTAGGTCAATTCATTCTTACGGGGCACAAATTTGGGGATACTCAAACTTTGATGGTGTAAATAAGTTGAGCAGATATTTTACGAAAAGAGTCATTAAACTACCAGACAACACACCAAATTACGTAATTGCTTTAGAAACAAATCAAGAAGAAGGACACTTCTACACGCTTGCTCTGCACTTAAAATATATTTCAAAAACTATTTTCGATTATGAAAATCATAGATTGCCCCACCTGTTATCCACAAAAGTAATAATGAAAAATATATATTGGTACAAATATTTTAAAACCTGGCTACCTAGAACGTAGAACACAACAACATTGAACAGAACAAAATGCTATGGAACAATGCCAACATACTTTTGATGGAGGAAATGAAATACCGCGCATACCATGTACACGTCAATGAGGCACGCCAAAGTCAAGATAGAATATATCGTTGTTTAGACCTCACAAAAGGTTTAACGTATTGTAATGAGTTTTTTAACCAATGCCAAATATCATTAATTATGAAAGTCAGGGGAGGTGTTTTGTGGCTAAACGGAACATCTTACCACGTAGGTGATGATTGTCATTGTTCCTTGTGCAACCTTAAAGAGAAGGAAACTGTACAACACTTTTTGGGACGTTGTCCAGTGTTAAAGGAAATAAGATGGCGGTACTTCTGTAATATATTTTTAACAGAAGAACAAATTATTAATATTCTAAATGGTGATGAAGTTGCTAGTTGGTCAAACCTTTATAACTATGTAAGTGTTGCTTTAAAATATAGGAAAATGTTGATAGAGGAATTCAATTTTTGAAAAGAAGAAAAAAAAATTACTATATCTTCCAGCTGACGGTTTTTTATTATAAAACCAAGCTGTAAAATTTCTTTGTTTATTTGTAAATAATTTGTACAATTAAGATGAACTTTTGTAATGTTTTTTTAGAAAAAATAACAAATAAATAAAGAAAAATACAATACAATACAAATACAATACAATATAAACTTTCTTTGCAAGATAGCATTATAAACTGCTGTTGGTCTCGGCCTGCTTGAAAATGTTCTCCATGCGCTTTGATATTTTTGGCGTTGTCCCCAGTTATTTATATTCTTTTAGCATTTATAGGGCTTCAGCTCTTCCGAAGTCTTAGTCTTCCACGTTTTCGAGTTCCTTGATAAAGATCCTGGAATGCCTTTCGTGCTGGAATAGCCACCAGTGTTGCCAAACCTATTGAGGAATAAATGCTAGATTTTGTTTAAAAAAAATGCTGAAAATTTTTAAGAATTTTTGTGCTTTCTTGTTTCTACATGTTGCTCCAGGCCATAAATTTAGAAACAATATAGCATTTGCAGTAATTTCAAAAGGCTTTTCATCTGTTACTTTTGCCCATTTTTTTAATTTAAGTACTTTAGCCAATCTTTGCGAAACTTTTTTAACCTTTATGTCAACAGATGAAAAATTATACTTACGTCAACAGTAAGCATACCCGGGTATACACATATATTTTATATGGGATTTTTTTTGTTATATGCTGTTTCGCTTTGGCGATTTTTAGTTTAAATATTAAAGAAAGGTGGTTATTAGTTTGGTTTTTACTTTTGTGGTTTTGTGAGTTCAAATATTTGGAAAATGGGGTTTTTTATCAAACACAAGTTTTGTCTTTGTTTTCAAACTTAATTTTTGTGGTAAAAATGTTATAACACCAGGTAATTCAGAGCAAGATAAAAATGGCAGATGATGAAAGACTCACTCCAAGGCAAATAAGTGCACTTGATTATGAGAAATAACAAGAACATATTTGTCAAAGATTTATTAGTGTCCGAAGGAGTTATGGACAGAACCGACGCTGGTGTATCTCGAAATTTCTCCGATGTGGAAAAATTCCAGATACCAAAATACAATATAGATGATGAAACTGAAGACAGTGACGAATTTTCTGATATACGGTGTCAAAGTGGACACAGCTTTACGCAAAAATGGAATAATTTTGTTTGCTGCACCACCACAAGCTGTCATGTTCCGTTCCCACAACATACTAAAGTCTGCAAACTATGAATCAGTAAGATGTACACAAGGGGTTTCTATTATGGAAACATTCAGGTTGATAATGTACGAAGAAATTTGCGACCTAATTATTCTTAAGACAGGAAAATATTGCTATGAGTGAGGATATTTTGGTCTTCTCTTACTGAGTGGCGTAACACGTTTTGGCAACATTCACACTTAAGACTTGTGGAAAACAACCGCACATCCGCGATAAGTGTACGGCGCTTCTAGTCAATAGGACGCTTTATACGTTTCGAAAACGGGAATACACGCGAGTAACGTAAGCAAACCGAAAAAGCGGCAGCAATAACGGTTTTATTTTTGATGCTGAATAGAAACCTCGTCCAACAATGAAGGTTATGTTGCCAAAGACCCGTATTTGCAGTTCATTCTACTGATATGTCGCAATGCAATAGTTTTAGTTAAAAATTTTTAATTATTTATAACTGGTTAATTTTTATCTTTAATTATAATATAAGTTTTTTGCATTTTTAACTTGAAAATTAATTTTACTTACTAACTTTATGCAACAAGCATGTAAAATAAATTTTATTTGTATACGTTTGTCTATACATACCCAGGTATGCAGCTGTTGACGTAAGGGGTACAAATTGAAAATTGTCCTTCCCTTTGCCCCAACATGACCAATTTCACCCAGGTGTAGGAATATGGTATAGAACACTTTTATTAAGGATATCATAAAATTTCACGTCGATCCGATGATTACTTTTCATGATATAGCGGTTTTAATACGCAAAACATACCCGGGTATGTAGCTGTTGACATAAAGGTTAAATAGGTTTTACTAATTTTTAAAAATTGCTTCCTTTTTTTATTTTTATTTCAGTTTATTTATATCCACATTAATGAGCATTTACTTTGTTGCATTTTTTAGATCTATTTTAATGTCTTTCGCTTGTTGTTTTTTAATATTTGTAAAGGGTGGTTAAATTTCAAGGGCCGATGTTGATTTTGAATAAAACACAAACTATTTAGGAAATTATTGTAATTTTATTTTATTATGATATATTGGTATTACTCAATTATGTATGGAACAAAATATCGGCCAAATGGGCGCCGCGACCACGGCGGCACACCTTCATCCGATGGTCCAAATTTTCGATGACCCTGAGGCATAATGGAGGTTCTATGCCGTTAATGTGCCGATTTATCTCATCCTTTAGCTCTTGAATTGTTGCTGGCTTATCGACGTACACCTTTTCTTTCAAATAACCCCAAAGAAAAAAGTCCAACGGTGTCAAATCACATGATCTTGGCGGCCAATTGACATCGCCATTACGTGAGATAACACGGCCATTGAATTTGTTGCGCAAAAGAGCCATTGTTTCGTTAGCTGTGTGGCAAGTGGCACCATCCTACTGAAACCACATATCGTCCACATCCATATCTTCCAATTTGGGCCATAAAAAGTTCGTTATCATCTCACGATAGCGAACACCATTCACAGTAACTGCCTGACCGGCCTCATTTTGGAAAAAATACGGCCCGATGATGCCGCCAGCCCATAAACCGCACCAAACAGTCACTCTTTGTGGGTGCATTGGTTTTTCAACAATCGCTCTTGGATTATCATTCACCCAAATGTGGCAATTCTGCTTATTGACGAATCCACTGAGGTGAAAATGTGCCTCATCACAGAATCACGAAGTGCACGATAGGCATTTTGATTTGAACGCACATTTTCGTAATAAGCCTGAATAACTTTAACGCGTGGCTGGATTGTGTATCTTTCCATGGCTCAAATTGAGTAAGACTGAAATAGAGAAATGTCAAATAAAATTCGGAAAAAAACTTGGCGTTTAGGTGTGGTTCACATTCAACATCGGCCCTTACAATTTAACCACCCTTTAGTAAACATTAATGAAAAATATTAAAAATACTAGAAATTTTTAAAATGACTTTCAGAAATGCTAGATCTAGAATAAAAAATGCTTAATTGGCAACACTGGTAGCCACGCTCGTTCATAGGACTTGTGCTAGCCAGCGCAATCGTAGTGTCCTAATGCATCAGTCTTGCTATGTTTACGTCGGAGTAAATCTTATACAGCTCATGGTTCATTCGTCGCCTGTACTCTACTTCAACGCATTAACCAGAGAGAAAAATAGAGCAATCAAACAGCCGTGGTTTTTTTCCGAACTCATGTTTAGAACCCTAAACGCGACTGTGTTCCTCAGCTTCAAGCCCAGAGTAATCGTAATATCTTTATCGGTTTTTGCAAGTAGCATAGTTTCGGCCCCGTATTGCAGCACGGGTATAATAAGTGTAATATAGAACGTGGTTTTCGTTTTTCTGGAGATGGCTTAATTTTTGTAATTCTTGCTTTTTCCAAGTTGTAAAGGTTGATGTTATTTTTATCTTCTCATAGTGAGATCCATATACTGAAAGAATTTTCTTCGCATGAAAAATTGCATTAAAAAGGAACCTATGCAGCGCTTCGTTGGATGAATGAAACCTGTTTCATTAAAATGTATTAATGAAACATTACATTAGATCTATGAATATTATTCATTTGATGAATACTTTCAATAAAGTAAAAAAAATTATTTTTTTTTTTAATTTTTTTTTTTTATTTTTTATTATTTTTTTTTTTTTTTTTTCTGCCCTGGCGGGAATCGATCGCTCATCCTCGGTGCTGATAGACTAGCTCACTACCACCTAGCCTACCGGAGCAGTGTAGTTTTTGGATTAAAAAACTATGTTTTTTTTCTCAATTAAGAGCGTAAATATGAGATTAAATTGTCCATAACAACAATAACAACGTTGAATGAAAGTTTTTGGTTCATTACTATAACGACATTTTTAATTGTCTTAATGAAAATTTAAATTTATGAAAGCATTATTGAAATATGTTGCTTTTATAAAAAAATTTTTGATTTCATAAATTTAATGCCATATTACATTAGATGTATGAAATAATTAAATCTTACATTTTTGATTAACAATTAAACATTTTTTTAAGGAAACTATAATTTTGCTTTAATGTATGAATATAGTTATGTGTGTATATTGTTTTTTTTTATGTTCCCAATTAAAATTTTGTGTTTTACTTGGACAAACTTAAGTTTTCATATATCCAATGAATATTTTTAACGTAATTACGAAATTCAATGAAGCGATTTTAACGAAAATACTTCATTATAACTATGAAATTCCATTTAGACAATGAAAATTTTCATTTACCCAAGGAAATTTTTTTTATGAAAATTATTCATTAAATATATGAAGCAGTTTTCTTTCAGTGTATATTTTAATAATGTCAATATCATCTGCATAAGCTAGGACCATATGACTTTTGTCTTTTGAATTGACTTTTGATTATCCGCTGATTTTTGCAAATTTTTTTTTTTTTAATAGGCTGAAAAATTAGTGCGATAAGTTTTCTTCTTGTGTACGTCTTTCTGTGTCAGGACTGACTGACGCTGCTTTGTTACTAAGCGTCATTTTGCAAAGGCGCACTTACATCGCGGCAATATCGCACTGAGAGCGATATAAAACATTCGATTAATCAGTGTACAAACTGTTTCAAAGATCTACACTAAAATGTTAGTTCTTTTGTTTTTGATTGTTTATTGGACTTTGTTTTTCTATTTCATAAAATATGTATATTGATTACATTTTTTTGTTTGTATACATATCAGAGAACGGCTTTGCGCAATTGTAAAAAAATCGCATTAAATCAACAGCAACAAATACACTCACTTGCGGTCATACAATCAAACTTGCGCAACCGCAAATATTCGCTGCTGGTTTGCAGTCATTCAAATAATGCACATCGTGCTTTGTTATTTATACAATCGTTAGCTTCGTTTTTTAATAAAGATGTTTGTGTGTTCGGAGGACAATGATTGTTTTGGTAAAGAAAAAAAAAAATACAAACAAAAAAGCCAGAAATCAAGCAATCATTACTCATGTATTCATTCAGCATTAACTATGTAGGTAGTACAAGAAAAAAAAATTGAAATGAAACTAAACGCAAATATGTAGGTACATACAAACAATTTCCATAGAAACAGAATTTTTTTTTACTTTTAAAAAGTATAGTAGTTCTGTATGTAGGTACAATGTATTCTTGTTATTGTTGTTTTTATTGTTGTTAATTTTAACAAAGCGTCTCATCGAGTGGTTTATTGTTGTTAATGTTCACAAAGCGTCTCATCGAGTCGACAATGACTACTTGAATGCAAAAGTATAAGAATATGTTCCTTTTGAATTTACACAGTTGTGTTATATTGCGTGCGCAACAAAAATGTGAATAAAGCACTTTCAATAAAAAATGAATAAATGCAAAAATCAACTGTGAACGAAACGATGTAAAAATTACCAACGTGGAACTTTGTTTTGCAAGCAAAGATTGAATGTAAATTTAAGCGTATGAATAAATCAAGAAAAATAGTGATTTTGCAGTTCTCTGATACATATCGAGCATTTTCTGCAACGTCGCACACTGGGGCCAAAAGCCATTTTTTGTGAATATATTCATATCTCCTCAGCTACAATAGTGAGGTTCACTAAATTTCAGGAGTGTAAATCTTGGAATAAACTGCATGTTCCAGCAACATTTTGGAGGTATAGGACTTGGGAGACGGATGCCCCCATTCAAAGTATTTATAATTTTTTTTATATCTGCAGATCTATTAGTCAGGCAGAATGTTTCAAAAAAATCTTGGAGGTATAGGAAGGGACACACGGGTCCCCTCCCACATAAAAAAAATTTACTATGTGCATCTGAATAACTACAATAGTAAGACAAACTTAATTTGATGTGCGTAGCACTTTGAACAAACAGCATGTTCCAAAAAATCTTGGAAGTATAAGAGGGGGGAGACGGGTACCTCTCATACAAAAAATTATTAATTATTAATAAAATTTATTTTTAAATCACGCACGCTTCCGCTGAGTTACATTCCATTGAATGAATTACTCAAAAATTTTTTTTTTTTAATAAGGTTAAGTTATTTCGTAAGTGCGTGAAAACTTAGTTTTATATTCACGCACTTTTCTGGTTTTTAAATCATTATTAATTATAAATTTAACCACGATCAATCGTGACTCATGTTTGACTCACGCGTGACTTGCGCGTAACAAATCACGACGTTTGTACATCTCTAATAAAAACACATAATACTTTAATAGCAACAACAGCAATAAAAATTATAGCAGAAGTTGTGAAGCGCTTTTTGTTTTCAAACCCAACGCGTGTTGCTACTAATTCTTACATAACTTTAAGGCGAACCGATGCGCAGCACATTTTTTTCAAAGCATTATACACTGTTTTGTTCAACCTTTAAAATAAAGTTCAAATCTCTGCTAAGTTGGGCCCTATTGATAACTTTATGTCCACTTAACTCAGAAAATCCATTTTTTTTGCATTTCCCATATTAACTTTGAAATAAAAGCTCTTTCAAAACTAATTTATTAACGAATTTAAGCAAAACATTTAAATAAATACCTCAGCTTGACGGTTGCATCGCTATATTTGTTACTTTTAAAACTTTTACAATGGAATGCATTGGTCTCCGAGTGGAAGTGTGCCCTTGGGCTCATAACCCTTCTAAGCCTACTTTTTAAAATTATTTTCTGTAAATCGGATTTATTTAAAAACGTTTTAAGCTTTTTTGCCTATTTTTTCACTTTTTTCTCACAATGTTTAGTTTCAATGCGTCACGACAAAAGGACCGTTAAATATTTGGCATTGATTTTTTCGCCTACTGATGTAAAATTTTGTGCAATCACCGTCTTTGTACCCTGTGCGCGTCGTCATAACTCAAAAAAAAAAAACCTTTAGAAATAAACTTGTTTACAATTTTTAAATTGTTCGCACCACTTAGAAAAATAACAACACATTCTCTTCAAACGGGGAAAGTAAAAAAGATTTAAAGATTAATTTGCGCAATATAAAGAAAAACATTGCAAATAATCCTGCATCACTAACTCCAAAATTTAATTTTTTTTAAAGTTATGATAACGTTGCAGAAAATGACTTTCACTAATTTATGCAGAGCTACTAACAACTTCAAGCAATATACTTACAGTGGCCGCATTCCCATTTAAAATGCGTACAGGTATAAGGGTACCTTGGCGCGCTGTTAAGGTTGTAAAGAATAAATTGGTTCCTCACGCAAAAAATAATTGGACTCAGATATTTTTTTTTAATAATTTCAAAACATGCTCAACTCCAAAATATGCTAAGTCAAAATAGTGACTTCTCAGCAGAAGCTCTTAAAGTTTACGGGCAGTTTGTTGGCATATACGCCAACAAACTGCTGCCTTGGGGGACACCAGCAGTAATTTTCTTGAGGGGGGAGTATTTATCTTGCGACCTTACTATGAATGTTCTGCCTGTTAGATACCTCTCCAGAAGCTTGTGAGGGGTTTGAGGAAGCATTCGTGTTATTTTGATGAGTAGCCCATCATGCCAAACTTTGTCAAATGCTTGGGAAATGTCTATAAACAGGGCTGAGCAGGATTGCTTTTACTCAAACGCCGATCTAATAAGGGTGACAATTCTATGCACTTGTTCTATTGTACCATGTTTCGCTCTGAATCCGAACTGGTGATCCGGGATGATGTCGTGTTCATTTAGATGAGGAGTTATACTTAAAACGAATATTTTTTCGAAAAGCTTCGATAGGATTGATAATAAACTTATCGGGCTGTACGACGCAACCTGGGAATCATAACAATTATAGACCTCTTCCATGAGGATGGGAAGTAGCCAACTCGTAATATCGCATTGAAGATGAGCAGCAAGATTCTAGAAGCAGACCATGGTAAGTTTCTTATCATTGACCCCAGTCAGGTCCGGCAGATTTTCTAATATTCCCTTTTTCTATTGCAGATTTTACTTGAGTTATGTTAAATTTTATTGGATCGTTTACCTTATCAGGAATGATTGGACGACAGGAACAAGTATGTGCATCGTGTGGCGTGAAAACTTTCTCAAGGTGGCCCGCGAAAGCGTTTAATTTTTCATTTGAGTTTTTCGCCCAAGTGCGGTTTTCCAGTATAAATGGAGATTCTTGGGTTATAGGGCTTTTCATATGCCGTACAGCCTTCCATAAGCTGTAATTGGAGTTTTTGTGGCATCTAGGCTGTTTAAATAGCCTTCTATTGCAGACTCGTGGTTCTGTCTCAATTTGTTGCGAAAAGTTGTCAGGCATAATTGTAGTTGGGCCTTAGTGGTTGAGGAACGACTGTTTTGCCATTGTCTTCTTAACTTCCTTTTTTCTCAAAATGCCGCAGATATGCTTGCTAATAAATAATAAAATAAACATAAATATAAATGAAATGGATCCAAAATTTATTTTAGTGCCCAAACGAGTGTCCTTTTAACCACAGCCAATAAGTCAATGAAATTATGTACTAGACTAAGCCAATCCCTTCCTAGTACTAAAAAAATTCCAATTTTTATAATTTCAACAAGTTGTATGATTCCTCCGAAAGTTTATCACTAAAAAAACTCGTTTTTTGTTTGTAAATTATTGTTATTTTTTTTCCAGAAAAAAATAACAAATAAAAGTTAAACAAAATACATTAATCTATAAATTATCTTTTAACATTAACAAACCTTCAACTCACTCCTTAATAACCAAACTTTTTACCAAGTACCAACCCCCCCCCCCCCCTCCCCTTTCCACCTTCCCAACACACAATTCCTTGTTTCCTTTTTCAACATTTAAAATATGCAACATGATTTCACAACTCAGGGTCAATTTTATAACATTTCAAAAACATAAATGATAATGGTTCCTAACATTTTTTTTTTTTTTTGTTATAACATTTGTAATGACGGTACCTCCCTCATGAGCCTGTCCTTCATCTTCATGAAGCAGAAACCAAAAGTGGCAGACAACAAGCCAAGTCCATCGTTTTTTTTTTAAGTCGCTGGTAATTACACTTGATTATTGTTGTAGCTGGTACGGCTGCCGTTTGTTGCATGTTGTAAATGTAACAGACATTAACATGACCACATTCAAATAAATGTTTGTTGGTGTAAAAGTTCACGAACATTTAAATGATAAAAGAATAAAGTTGTTGGAAAATGTTTTTTGTATGTAAATTAAATAATAACTTTTATAAACTAGAAGAATGATAATGTTAAATTTGTCGTTTATTATTAAGAACAAGGTGATTTAATTTTTAATTGCTGGTTTTTTAATTTAGTTGTATTAGGTTTAAATATAACTTCGTTAGAAATAAATAGGAATTTTTTTTCAAAACTTTCCTAGAAATATTGACTATTCACACTTTAAGACAGTGGCAAAATTTTCTTTCAAAAGAGCAAACTTTGGAAAGTAATTTTATATGATGTGTAAATTTTTGAAAACTTTTCCTATTAGAAGCTAATGTTCGAACTTTTCGAAATTTTCTTTATTAGAACGAAACATTATACGAAACTTTTGCTATTCAAAAGTAAGTTTTCGAAATGCTTTCGTGTAAAATATTGACTGCCTGGCCCCACATTGTCGTTAAGGAAAGTTCGTTCGTATATTTGAATTAAAAACAGTAATAAGAAACTAAAAATTTGTGTTTTCTATGTAAATAAACGAAAATATTTTTTTTTTTTTTTTTGTAAAAATTTCTAAGAAAAAATAAAGTTTTCGAATTTCTTATATAGAAAGTATTTCATAAACAATTTCTTATTAGCTCTTTAATCTAAAAATATTTATTGTACGTAAGCTCGATCCCAGTGGTACCAAAAGTATGGTTTTTTCTTCAATAGAACAGCAGCGGCAGGAAATCGCAAAAATATGCTTAAATTCCTAAAATCGTTGGTTTGACAGGGTGGCGCAGAATGAGTTATTACTTTTTTAATTGTTATTCTTTTTTCTTTTTGCGATATTTTCTAAAGAATCGAACAGAAGTAATAACACCCAAAAACTTCCGAAAAATTGTGAAAATGGACATCATTTGCAGGATATCATTTTTCAAGGATACTTGAAAAACTTTCCCCAATAAAATACTGTATTTAAAAAAAAGTAATATACCATTTAAGCCATATAGTTCATTCTGCGCCACCCTTTCAATTCAAAATTAATTTATGATTACAGCAAAATAAAACATGAAAGCTAATGTCGAAAGTGATTTGTTTTTATATTTATTCAAATATTGGGGTGTTCATAATCGGCAGAATTAAAGTGGGTTGAAAATTATTAAATAGAACTATGAATTGGAAATTCACCCGGCCCTTAAAAAATTATTGCAGTTAAAAGTTATCAAACTCGATTTTTTCTCTTTAAAAACCATATTTTTCTAGGTAACTTAAAGGGAATAATAGGGTATTCATTCGGTTAACCGTCAATCGGGTTTTCTTCGATTAACGATTAAACCGGTTAATTTCAGTCGATTAACCGATTAACCGATGTAACAAAAATTTCAAATTTTGTGGTATAATAACATATTTTTTTGTCTTTTTAATTATTTGTTTAGTCTCATATACAAAATGTATGTGTTTAGCAAATATTTTTTATACCAACAAAGAATGTGTTCAGTGACCTTCATTTTAACCCATTTTTCGCCGATCGGTGACTAAAATTATAATGTTTTTCATTTTTTTTTATCTTCATCATTGATCAGCAGGCATGTGGCGAAAAATGGATTAAATGTTTGATTGTAAACACCTTTTTTTTTTTTGTTTCACGTTTCTCATACATATCTTCTCATATCAGTCTTTTAACAGAATTGACAGTCCTGGAAAAGGACTGAGAAATTAGATCTACGATAATTTAAAGAATTTTTTCCAAGTCAAGTTTTGACAAAAATAAAGAAAAGATTCGCTGTAATTCTAAAGATTTAAACCAAATTACTTTTCTAAAAGATTCACAGTTTGGTAATAGATTAAAGAGAACGTGAACTTTTTTCCTTTAATCTATAACCAAACAGTAGTAGGCGTATTTTAAATACGCCAAACACAATAAGGGTGATTATTTTATAAGATCTCCTTTAACTATTGCAATAACTAATAAAATTATCTTAGTTTATTTTTTTTAAATACATATTTGGGGGATTTACAAGGTAGTCATAAAGTCTTAAAATAATTACAAGAAATATATATCGTCGGCTTAATATGCAAACCGGCTAAATCCACTTTTTATGTAGCTTTTCTTCTATTTAAGTCTTGCAGTGTGTAAAAATAACTGTATTTTCAATTTTCTATCAAGCTGCAAATAGGGAATATAAAAATATAAAGTCCTGTAAAATGTGCTGAAAGTGAGTTAGCAGGTTTGCATAATAAGCCGACGATATGACTGTTGTGGGCTACCGCTAATAATTTAGATTTCTACTGTACAGTTGTTACGAATAAATGAACACAGCACTACAAGTTTTATTTTTATTTATTGCATTATGACGATATGACTTGATAGCACACCTTGTGTATTAATTGAATTTAAATTACTTAATTTTTAAAAAAAACTTGATTAATCGGTTAACCGATCAAAAACAAAATTAACCGATTATTAACCGATTAAACCAAAACCTCGGTTAATTAATCGAGCGATTACCCGATTAAAGCAAAATGTCGATTAAATGAATACCCTAGGGAATAATAAACAACACAAAATGCTTGGTTTGGGGTTTGCCAATTAACAACACAAATTTTCTCCGTACAAACATTAATTTTCATTTTTGTTTTGTTTTCAATGAATGCAGATTGCAATAGTGGTGCGGCAATTTTGTTGCTTTTTGCTTAAAACGGAGAAGAAATTATAAAATAAAGCAACACATTTAAAGTAAAAACGACCTATTTTGTGGCAAGCAATACTACTAAAAAAATTTCTTTTTATATTAAAAATTAATTGAATTTTATACATTTAGCATTAGACGTCACAAAAAGTTTGACAAATATCCAACATGTCTGCCAAAAATTAAAATTTTTTAATATTTCTGCAAACATTGCTTCAAATGTTTGTCCAAACAGCAAACATCCCAATTAACAACACAAAATGTTTGTACAAACGTAAAATTTTGACATGTTTCCAAGCCATTTGTGAGGTTTATTATGCCCTTTAGTGTGATCATTCAGAGTTATTTAATTTATGGCGAGTAAAACGTAAAGAAACTGACAAGTGGGCAGCTGTTTATGGCCATTTTGTTTCATATCGACCCATTTGCGCGAAATTATCGTATATGCCAATTTGTTTGAAATTTAGTTTTTGATCCAATCTTGTTCTACATTCAAAGAGACGTCGCCTGAAAAAATATTGTAGGCGAATTCCACTTCGTTGCTCAAAAAATTGAATGTAAATTTTCATTTTTATATTGCAAGTGATCTACTTATATGAAACAGATTTACTTCATTTTATTTTTTTTAAATTCCTATGGAAAAGTTTTACTTTTTAAATACTTGAAAAAATTAGTGAATTTTTTTTTGGCAATAACTATAACAGTAAATAAAAAATTTTGATAAAAAAAAAAAATTTGGGTAATTGGTGTAATTGGAGGTCATAAGTGGAGGGTATAAAAAAACTATATCATGAAAATAGAGCTGATAGAGACAAACTGATTACAGTTTTGAATTCAGCGCACCCAAATTAACTAGAATTAGTTGATAAATTCAAAGAAGCAAATTGAGTGTTGGCCTGTGTAATCTATATATATAAAATAGGATGTGCGTATGTATGTATGTATGTATGTATGTATGTATGTATGTATGTATGTATGTATGTATGTATGTATGTATGTATGTATGTATGTATGTATGTATGTATGTATGTATGTATGTATGTATGTATGTATGTATGTATGTATGTATGTATGTATGTATGTATGTATGTATGTATGTACAGTATTTATCGGATATAAGAAACTTAAAAAATCCACGAAAAAAGTTTCTTATAAGCGTTTCTTTCTTATACACAATTATTTTATATAAGAAACTTGTTTCTTATATAAGTAGCTATGGCCATAAGACTTTCATATTTTGGTTTTCTGTCTCTTTTTTTGTTAACATTTCTAACTTTTAAATAATTATTTTCTATGTCTTTGGAGTTTTTCACTATTTTAGATGTTTTTGCAATTTCGCCGTTTTGTATTTCTTTAAAAATTTTAACTTTTGTTTTTATTGGCAAAAAACACAAAGCTTCTCATGAGTACCAGTTCGCTCATCTAAAACTAAAAGTAAAAAAAACTTTGTTCTTGTTGTAAAGCTGTCAGAAAACAGCGTTGTCCATGCAAACTACATAAATTCTGTGTTGCCGTTGGAAGTTTCTTATATAAATTCTTTTTCTATACATTTTGTGGTTTTGGTGTTTAAGAAAAATGTTCTTTAATCAGTTTTTTTCTTATAAGCGTTTTTCTTATATGAAACCTTTTTTGTTAGAAAAATCACTAAAAAGACATGGTGTTTTTGAAAATGTTTCTTAAAAGCGTTTTGTTCTTATATGAGATGTTCTTATATCCGATAAATACTGTATGTATGTATGTATGTATGTATGTATGTATGTATGTATGTATGTATGTATTTATGTATTTATGTATGTATGTATGTATGTATGTATGTATGTATGTATGTAACGTATGGACTCCAAAACGGCTGGGCCGGTTTTAATGAAATTTTCAGGGAATCTTCAGAATATTCAGGCGGGTGACACTGTGAAGTCTGATTTTTGATTTTCGGTCTGCGGTCGGAGGGGCGTGGCAAAATCCAATTTTCATATTGCACCACCATGCATGACATCTATATAATTTGGACAATTTTTTCATTAAAATTATCGCCATGGTCCAATTTAGATTTATACGAAAAGAAAATTTTGCCCCGCTCACTTTTACGCCCACAAATTGTTCTTTCAAATGTTCGTATTAATCCATTTTAAGTTTTCATCGAAAGAAAAATTTACCACGCCTACTTTTACGCCCACTTTTTTCTATTAAGCGCATAACTTAAGAACGGCTTGACCGATCTGGACGAGTTTTTCTTTAAAATGACGCCATGGTCCAACTTAGGTTTTTACGAAAAGAAAATTTTGCCCCGCCCACTTTTTTCGATTTACCTAAAATCAAAAAACGGCAACATCGATTTGACTAATTTTTCTTTTAAATGTTCGTATTAATCCATTTTATGTTTTCATCGAATGAAAAATTCACCATGCTTTCTTTTACGCCCACTTTTTCTATTAAGCACATAACTTGAGAACGGCTTGACCGATTTAGACGATTTTTTTCTTTAAAATCATCGCCATGGTCCAACTTAGGTTTTTACGGAAAGAAAATTTTACCCCGCCCACTTAAACGCCCACTTTTTTCGATTTACCTTAAATCAGAAAACGGCTCCATCGATTTGACAAATTTTTCTTTCAAATGTTCGTATCTTTTAAACGGATTTTAAAAATCGAACGCAAACATTTTTCCTAATTTGGACAGGACAACGTCTGTCGGGTCAGCTAGTAATGAATAAAAATTCCCCGGAAGTTTTCTCCGTTCAATTGGAAAAATGGGAAAAGGGAAAAAACTCCCGGGGAATTTTCATTCATAATTGGGCTGAATAATAAAAAACAGAAAATGGATCGCGAAAAAAATTTCGCTTTTAGCAAAGAAAAACTCCGACCGTTCTAAAAAAAGGATGGAAGTTAGCGCCAGAAAATAAAAAGAAACCGATTAAGACAATTTTGATAATGAACCATCATTCACACCGCCAAAAGAACAAGCGCAAAATTGTACATCCCCAAAAACTCTTGATATACCATCGCTACAAATCTTGATCGCCTAAAATTGAACAATATATAATTTCATTAGAAACTTCAAATGTTCAATTGACAAAAAATGGCTTAGTCCGCATCCATATTATTAAAAAAACTTTCTTCAATTCGCTTCTGCATTCGTGTCCATGGAATAAATATTTTGTTTTACAGCATTGAGTCATTTTCTATGCCTTCTCTCTTTCTTTTAATTAAAAATATATATGAAACAAATTACACTGTTCCATTCGTCCTTCCCCTTTCATCAACAAACTCAAATGTTTCGCAGCAAATGTTTCATAATATGGATTGGGACTTACCAATTAAAAGAAAAATAATATATTATACACAAAATCTCCAAATGTTGAACTTCTTTATACAATTTGGTCTTCGTAAGATTTTTTTTTTGGTGCCTTTACTTGGGAAAAAAAGTCATAAGTCCATTTACGCTACTTTATCATCAAAAGTTTCCCCGGTCAATAAAATTGGATCACATATAATATATTTTTAAATAATTTTTGAAATTTTTCCAAAATATTAAATTTTAAGGCGCGAATGATGCAAAACGTAAAAGCTTAATATCTCAACAATCCTAAAATGAAGACGTGACTTTCTTTCTTGGAAGGACAGTCTCCTATACTGCTGTACTAATAAAATGTGAGTCATACAGAAAAACTCAATCGAGATTGCAAGGTCGAATACATGTTCGATTCAAAAGCAATTTTATTTATAATTCTTTCAGTCGATATTGAACGAATCGAAAATATTTGTTCAGTGTTGTAAAGAATTTATTTGAGTTCACAACACTGAAAAATAATTTCAGTCTACTGGAAAAATTTAAAATAAAATTGCTTTAGAGCCGAAAAAAAATCAATCACGACCACCAGAATTAGTTCCTACACACAGAAAAAAATCAATGTAAAGTCTTCGAAAACAAGGTTGATTCTACAGTTTTCAGTAGTGATTTTGCTTCATAGTTTTGTCATGTTAATTTAACATAATTTTACAATAACATGCGAAATTTGGTGTATTATTTAACAACATAATTTCAACAAAAAGAATACGGGAATTTTTCTTCTCTTTTTAGATTATTTTAAACATGATAATAAAAAAATTTATGTTTTTCTTTTTATAATGTTGTTGTTTTTTTCTAAACAAAACAAGTAAAACAGGTTTTTTATGGTTTAAATTTTGAACAGTTTTATTTTAACATGTTTCATTGAAAATAAACATGAAACCAAGATAATTTTAAAAAAGTCCATACTTTTGCAAAAATTTACTATAATTTTTAATCAACATTGCGCCATGCTTTTTTAAAATTTATATTTTTTCTGTGTGCAAACTGGATTGAGAGGAAGAACTGTGTACAACTTGGGTTTTGTTGAGACACTGACTGATAGGGACCCATGCAATGTGGCTGGCTCTGATTTAAAATGACTACTGAAGAGGTTATCAGGGTAAAGATGAGGGGATGTTCTACCTTCTCTGAGAATGTCTTGGTTTCAGATATATTATGATAAGGCATTTTTGGGGAAAAGAATTGTCCTGTTGGGATATTCTATCTCAGATAGAAAAAAGGTTAATCTTTTATTTCAGCAAGAAATCAAAGTGGTTGGAGGCTGTAGTGTTATCTGTCGAGTAATGAAGCTTTAGTAATAGCTAAACACTGATCAGAACATCACAAACGGAACTCTTAGGACCTAAGCCATTGCCACGTCGTCTGCCCATTAAACGTACATACAGAAAAAAATACCAATGTAAAATTAACATTGCGAAATGTTGATTGAGAATTATTTAATATTATCATTCTTTCATATTAATTTTAAATGAAAAATATTAAAATAACCTTAAATCATGTTTATTTAATTCTAGCTGACCCGACAGACGTTCTCCTGTCCAAATTAGGAAAAATGTTTGCGTTCGATTTTTAAAATCCGTTAAAAAGATACGAACATTTGAAAGAAAAATTAGTCAAATCGATGGAGCCGTTTTCGGATTTTAGGTAAATCGAAAAAAGTGGGCGTTAAAGTAGGCGGGGCAAAATTTTCTTTCCGCATTAACCTAAGTTGGACCATGGCGATGATTTTAAAGAAAAATCGTCCAAATTAAGGTTTGTGCTTAATAGAAAAAGTGGGCGTAAAAGTGGGGGTGGTACATTTTTCTTTCGATGAAAACGTAAAATGGATTAATACGAACATTTAAAAGAAAAATTAGATAAATCGATGGAGCCGTTTTTTGATTTTAGGTAAATCGAAAAAAGTGGTCGGGGCAAAATTTTCTTTCCGTAAAAACCTAAGTTGGACCATGGCGATGATTTTAAAGAAAAATCGTCCAAATCGGTCAAGCCGTTCTCAAGTTATGCGCTTAATAGAAAAAGTGGGCGTAAAAGTAGGCTTGATAAATTTTTCTTTCGATGAAAACTTGAAATGGATTAATACGAGCATTTGAAAGAAAAAATTTTTAAATCGATGGAGCCGTTTTCTGATTTTAGGTAATTCGAAAAAAGTGGGCGTAAAAGTGGGCGGGCCAAAATTTTCTTTTCGTATAAATCTAAGTTGGACCATGGCGATCGTTTTAAAGATAAAATCGTCCAAATTATTTAGATGTCATTGGTGGTGCAATATGAAAATAGGAATTTGCCACGCCCCTCCGCCCGCAGACCGAACACATCCTGTTTTATATATAAAGATTCACTGTTAAAATAACATTGTTCAATATTGAATACATAAAAACCTGTTTTATATTAAAATCAAAAGTTTATATTGTTAAATTAACATGCATACATACTTAAGTATGTACATTTTTTTGTTTTCATGTTTAAAAAATTTTATTAAAAGAAAACCATTCCCGTATTCTTTTAATTAAAATTATTTAGTTAAACAGTACATCAAGTTTTCAAAGTAGAATGATGACGAAACCCATATCGGACCATGATGATGAAGCTGATTCCTCTGTTAAGAAAGGAGCTTGCAAAATTAGTGAAACATGTTTTACAGGGGAAGTGTTTTGATTATTCTTAAATAAATGCATATGTTGTCTCTGAAGCTTCTTCACACTGTTAGATCACACTCATACCAATTTGATTTTACATGAAATTCACGTTGTTTCAACTTGAAATAACTTTCATTCAACGTGATTCGGATTGTCAGGTTAAATAAACATGAAAAACGTATGAAGCAAAATCTCCACCGAAAAATTTTAAATCAACCTTGTTTTCGACGTTTTTAACTTGATTTTTTTCTGTGTGAAAGCTTGGGAAAATATAAATTGTGTTAACTAAATTCTTCTTTTATAAAGATGTTTTAAACAAAAATTGTTGGGATTCATTTAGAGAAAATCTTGTTTTTCTAGCAAGAAAAATTTAAATTTTTAAAGGCTGTGTTCATTTATTAATGATCTGCCCAACGTTATCAAGTTCGCCAATATATTGATGTATGCTGACGATGTAAAAATTTTCCATTCTTTTAATTGCTTCGCTGATCATTTTTATCTTCAATCGGATCTTAATAACTTCTTATTATGGTGTAATCATAATATGATGGAGCTGAATCTTGTGAAATGCAAATGTATGCGTTTTTATAGAAATAACTGTATTGCCGTTAATTATGCTTTTGGTGGCCATCAACTGGAGTTGGTTGATTCGTTTCTTGATCTTGGAGTCTTACTGGATCCTAAATTAAACTTTGTTTCTCATATAACATTAACTGTGAATAAAGCTCGAGGTGTTCTTGGCTTTATTAAGCGCTGGGCTAAAGAATTCACCGATCCATACATAACGAAGCAACGTTACGTATCACTCGTTAGACCAATCTTAGAATATGCGTCAATCATTTGGGACCCATTTTACAACATTCACAATTCTCGTATTGAATCAGTCCAAAAACAATTTTTATTATTCTGTTTACGTGATCTACATTGGAGTTACTCGACAAACTTTCCTTCATATGCTAGTAGACTGGCATTAATAAAATTACCATCGCTCAAAAGTCGTCGTACAATGTTAAATGTTTCTTTTATGGTTAATATTATTAATGGTAATGTTTGTTGTGATTTTTTGTTAGAGTCTGTTAAATTTAATATACCTAGTCGCAATACGCGTCATTATAATCTGCTCTTTGTTAAATTTTATAGAGAAAATTATGCTTTTGCTGATCCTTTTTCAAGGTTATGTAGACAATTTAATTCTCTGTCACAATTTGTTGATTTTTCTTTATGTTTAAATTCCATAAAGCATAAAATTATTGTTTTTCTTAATTCGTAAATTTGTATGTACATAAGTATATTCTGTAAGGTGTAGTATATTTTAAAATGCTTATTGTTATTCATTAATTTTAAGTCAATATTGTTATTAGTCAATAAGGATAATATCCATTGATTAAATAAATAAATAAATAAATAAATAAATAAGAAAAATTTAAATTTTTAAAGACTGTGTTCATAAATTTAATTTTTTTTTTTTTTTTTTTACTAAAAAAAAAAAACACTTTTGGCAACACTGACAAGATCATATTTTCTGTAAATATCTGATAATAGTTACATAAAATGCGTTACAGTATAATAAAATATTTTCCATACAGTTACTATTTATATTGGCCATTAAATAAAAGTTTGTCGTAACGGTCGTTAAAGGTTACAGACTTCATGCACTGAATTGCATACTACATAAAACGCATACAATATGCAGCTTTTGTTTGCTAGTGTTATTGCTAGGAAACAAACTTTTGCTACAGCAACTTTATAGTTAAACATCAAAATGTTGTATTACTTTATTACACATAAAAAACATGTAACGGACATATTAAATTTTCAGCAGACATGGGCAAGTTACAATGGTTAAAAGGCAACATTTAAAAAGAAATTATATACTATTTTATTTAAAGTTAAGCCACTTTAAAAACCACTTAGTTTTCTGAAAATATAAATGCTAATACCTTTGATACATTCGTCCTCCCATCTCTGTTCTCTTTATCTATAACCAAGTATTTATTCCAAAACTACATCCACTGGCGTGTGTGTGTGTGTGTTTTAAATATTTATTTTAGTAAAATTTACTTTTTAAAAATAAAACTAATAAAAACAAAAAATAATACCAACAACAAACTTTACAAATAGTTGATCAAATATTTTATGATAAATTAGAAAATGCTGTTAATAATAAACAATTTTTGGGCAATAAATTTTGGTTGGTTGGTTATTTGCTTATTTTAACTTTTTTCAAATGTTTAAAATAAACAATATAAAAAAATAGTAGAAAGATATGAAAATTTTAAAAAAAAAAGAATTGTAGTTTTCTGTTAACATAAATATTTATACGCATATTTTTTGGAAAAATAGAGTCGAAATAGATTCGATCAATATTTTGCGGAAAATATTTTTAAATATTTATGTAAGTGAATAAATAAAAATGAGTTATTGAGTATTTTATTTAATTTTATTTAGTCGCAAAATTTAATAAAAAAAAAAACGATATACAAATTTCAAGCTGATTTTTAATAAAGTAAAGAAACTGATTAAATCTAGAAAAGAAGAAAAGACAAAAGTTCAAAACTCAACTGCAGCAGTAAATATTTTTTTTAGAAATAAAACATGGGAATTATATCTTTTTCATAAATTATTACCGTATAACCCGGCTAATAACACCACGTTTAATTTCCATAAGCTTAATTTACCAATTCGGATAATTGCCTTAAAAACTAAACTCCCAAAACAAAATTACGCCTTAATTTCATTTGTTTAACTGCCTCCGTACTATCTGACAACAACTAAAGGTGCTATCAGACGGGATGTATTTTACATATGTACTGTCAAATTTTCCATCTGTAAAAGTTGTACACATCGTGTGATACATATGAAACTTTGCATGTGTAAAAAACATGTGGAAATACATATGTACATTTTTCGATTAGAACACGCTCTATTTTCCTGTGGCAAACATAAACAAAACAGCTGGTTTGTTTTGAAACGTAAACAAAAGTCAGCTTTTGTTTACATTTATAGGTTATGTCATAAGGAAAAACATAAGCAGGTGTGATAGCAAAAATTATGAATCGTATGTAAAATGGAAATTTTGACATACATACGGAATTACATATGTGAAAGAAAAGTGACAGTACATATGTAAAATACATCCCGTCTGATAGCACCTTAAGCAAGTTTACACTGAAAGAATTTTCTTCGCATTACTAACGAATTTTGACATTAATCCCATGAAAAATTGCATTATAAAGGAACCTATGCAGCGCTTCGTTGGATCAATGAAACCTGTTTCATTAAAAGGACTTAATGAAACATTACATTAGATCCATGAATATTATTCATTGGATGAATACTTTCAATAAAGTAAAATTTTTTTTTTTTAATTTTTTTTTTATTTATTTTTTTTATTTCTTTTTTTCTTATTTTATTTTACTTTATTTTATTTTTTATTTTTTTTCTGTCTCTGGTGGGATTCGAACATGTAACCTCGGTGCTGATAGACTAGCTCACTACCAGCTAGTCTACCGGGGCAGTGTAGTTTTTGTATAAAAAAACTATGTTTTTTTCTCAATTAAGAGCGTAAATATGAGATTAAATTGTCCATAATAACAATAACAACGTTGATTGAAAGTGGATTGAAAGTTTTTGTTTCATTACTATAATGACATTTTTATTGTCATAATGAAAATTTAAATTTATGAAGGCAATTATTGAAATATGTTGCTTTTATAAAAAAATTTTTTGATTTCATAAATTTAATGGCATACATGTAACATTCGATGCATGAAATTATTAAATCTTACATTTTTTAAATAACAATTAAACATTTTTTTAAGGAAACTATAATTTTGTATTAATTTATGAATATAGTTATGTTTGTATATTGTTTTTTTAAGTTCCCAATTAAAATTTTTTGTTTAACTTGGACAAACTTAAGTTTTCATATATCCAATGAAAATTTTTAACGTAATTACGAAATCTAATGAAGCGATTTTAACGAAAATACTTCATCAAACCTATGAAATTCCATTTAGACAATGAAAATTTTCATTTACCCAAGGAAAACTTTTTTATGAAAATGATTCATTAAATATATGAAGCATTTTTCTTTCAGTGTACATAAAACAAATGCCCAAAAAAAACAAAATAAAATGGAAGCAAAATATTTCACAATTTTATATTTGCATTAAAATAAACTTTATTCTGGCCTGTCCAGAAAAAAAGTTATGTTATGTTATAAGGTTAAGGTTTATATAAGAGTAATTTTTGCTGAATATTATCTAGATACACCAAATATATCAGATATTTTGTCTTAAAGAAGGGATTCAAGTTAAGGCTCAGTTAGGCGAACGTTGCTGTACCGTATCTGTACAAAAGCTTACCGAAATGCAATGAACCGTAGTTGCAACGTACCAATCTGTATAAAATAGAATTTCATGCCGTTGTTACGTGACATTTGTTAGACAGTGATGGGCGGCTTGTATGTTACAATGAATGCGGGTAATTTTGCTCTTATTTTTTGGTACTTTTTTCAGTATATCTATGGAATTGCGACAAAACAACTTACAATACAACATATTTCCAAATATAAAAATATACATATGTTAAGATGTTTAAAATAAACAAATGCATATACACATACAATGGAAATGTGAAACATATAAAAGACTTTAAATGGTATCAAAACCTTGTTTGGTGTATGCACATTTACAATATATGTATGCTAAAAATTTATATATGCTACAATACAAATTTATTTATTATACATCTATCATATAAATATTAAATTATAAACATTTGTTACATACACAAAATACTGTTTTAATACCATTTAAATCACGTGGTACCTTTTCTGCACAACGGTCACCATTTGAACATTTTTGATTCCCATCACTGTGTGTTTTGTTTTATGTATACTATTGCTTTTTGTTTATGTATGGGAAAACATATGACACGTTTTTAAACATTCCATAAGTGCACCAACGTGCTTACAGTACGGTGCGGCACATTACGGGTACAGCAATGTTCGCCTAACTGAGCCTTTAAGGTCGCTAAATTTAAAATTATATTAACATTTAAAAGCAGGGACCGTAACAGTTATGCCTTTTTACATAAAAGTCAGATGTAAACAGTTATTTTTTGATTTTTATTTCTTTGAACAAAAATAACTGTTATTTTTTGATTTTTATTTTTTTGAACAAAAATAACTGTTATTTCTTGATTTTTATTTTTTCGATCAAAAATAACAGTTAATTTTTGATTTTTATTTTTCGAACAAAAATAACTGTTATTCTCTAAATAAATGTACGTGTTTTAATAATTTAGATGACTTTAATGATTATTTTAATGTGCATAAAAAATTACAATGCATCATTGGCAAGTGCATGAGGAACAATATGGTATACTTGAATCAGTTTTTCGACATTTACTTCCATGTGCTTTTTTTGTTTTAAAATTCCAATATAACTGTTATTTTCGGTCCCTGTTTAAAAGGATAAAAAAGCTTGAATATTTTAGGGATTGACATTTAAATGGAAGTTGTATGTTTAAATCTGAACCGATTTAGCCATTTGCAATTTGCAGTAAGATATTTTGCGCCAAACTTAATCTTAATACGAACATGATTAAATGGGTTATGGACATAAAGAAAGAAGTTTGCATGGGTACACTGAAAGAATTTTCTTCGCAATACCAATGAATTTTGACATTAATCCCATGAAAAATTGCATTAAAAAGGAACCTATGCAGCGCTTCGTTGCAACAATGAAACCTGTTTCATTTATAGGATTTAATGAAACATTACATTATATCTATGAATATTATTCATTGGATGAATACTGAAGTAAAAAAATTTTTTATTTTTATTTTTTTTAATTAGTTTTTTTTATTTTTTCTGATTTTATTTTACTTTATTTTATTTAATTTTTTTTCTGTCTCTGGCGGGAATCGATCGCGCAAGCTCACTACCAGCTAGCCTACCGGGGCAGTGTAGTTTTTGGATAAAAAAACTTGCTTTTTACTCAATTAAGAGCGTAAATGTGAGATTAAATTGTCCAAAACAACAATAACAACGTTGATTGAAAGTAGATTGAAAGTTTTTGTTTCATTACTCTTATGACGTTTTTGGCTGTAGGAAAAATCGCCCAAAGAAAAATGGCCCAAAAAAATAAATGAAAAATCGCCCGAAAAAATTCCATGTAAAATTGGGCCTGAATTCATATGAAAAGTGACCCAAAATTGTTGGGCTATTTTTCATTACTATTGGGTGATTTTTCATTATGAAAAATTACCCAAAAATTCTATATGAAAAAAAGCCCATTTTGTCGGGCATACTATTTGTCTAAATCATTCAATATTGGCTGTAGGAAATAACGCCCAAAGAAAAATGGCCCAAAAAAAAAATGAAAAATCGCCCAAACGAAGAATCACCCAAAAGAACATGAAAAATTACCCAAAAAGTTAAATATGAAATTTGGCCCAAAAGAAACGAAAAAGAGCCCAAAATAAAAATGAAAAATGACCCAAAAAGAAAAAAACGAATTTTTCCCAAAAAAAAAAAAAAAAAAAATTTAAATTACCCCATTTGCAAAACGGTGTTTATTATTCATATAAATCTAGTAACTTACAAATGTTTTATTATGGTCACAACCAACAAAACTATTTTTAAAGAAACTTATTTTACCATAATGTGGTTGTCGGTGACAATGATTTGGTTAAATTAAACATAATATGGTCAACATTTTTTTAAAAATGGTTTTGTTGTTTTTTCTCGGGTGCATATATTAAACATATAACGAAAACACTTTTGGGCGCAAGGATTTTCTCCCCTATGTTGTAACAAACTCCGGCAGCGCTTACTAAAGCGTCGCGGCATAGCCGGCCTTCGGCCGGGCGCAAGGATTTTCTACTCTATGGTATAACAAAAAACGGCTTCGCTAACTAAAGCTTCTCTGCATAGCCGGCCTTCGGCCGGGCGCAAGGATTTTCTCCTCTATGATTTAACAAAGACCGGCTTCGCTAACTAAAGCTTCTCTGCGCAGACGACCTTTGGGCAGGCGCAAGGATTTTTTCCTTTATGGTATAACAAGTACCGGTTTCGCTAAGTAAAGCTTCTAAAATCTGCCTTGTTTCCGAACGAAGGCCGACTTCGCAGACAGGCTTTAGTTATCGAAGCCAGTATTTGTTATACCATAGAGGAGAAAATCCTTGCCCCCGGCCGAAGGCCGTCTGTGCAGAGAAGCTTTAGTTAGCGAAGCCGGTACTTGTTTTATCAAAGAGGAGAAAATCCTTGCGCCCGGCCGCAGGCCGGCTATGCTTTCCAGTTGGTAAGCATGTTGTGGACATTATGACACTCTACAAAGTGACATAACGTCCACGGACTTTATGACACTGCCCGAAAAAATGGGATATTTTTCATACAATATTTTTGGGTGATTTTTCATTATGAAATTTAAAAATCGAAAAATCGCCCAATAATAAAGAAAAATAGCCCAAAAATGTTGGGTAAATTTTCATATGAATTCAGGCCCAATTTTACAAGGAATTTTTTGACGATTTTTAATTTTATTTTATTTTTTGCCATTTTTCTTTGCGCGATTTTTCCTACAGCCTTGATTTGTTGGTGCATATTTTATCGTTAATAAATTATCCTTGTTTATCCTTAAATGCACTTGGTGTCAAAATGACCCCAAACTTTTTAAACTTTGAAAAGTCTGTCAATTTTATTGATGCTACCATACAACTCGTTTGATGTATGTTGATGTCGTTATTTTCAAAGTTTCACAGTAGTCCACAAATATTTTAAAAATATCACGAATAATTTTTTAATTTTAACAATTTCAAAAAACCACATTTTTAGAGGTTCGTTATTTTCGAATATTCAAATATGTTAAAGTTATCGAGTACTCCAATAACAAGTATCGAGTAATCGAGTAATCGAAAAATTGTACAGCACTAGTGTGTTCTGCATTGATCGAAACAAATGACAGTCGCACAGAGTAAGATCTGGTCAATTAGACAGGTGCGGCAGAACTCCAAACCAGAATTTTTCATATAGCTTTTAACTGTACTTGCAACATGTCCTCGCTTTTTGTCTAGTAGCATAAGCCGGACGCTTTCCGACCAATGTTAAATTTAAACGAATCAAATCTGGTCACCTGAGATCACTAAACAGATTACAACAGCCCATAATAGACTCCTTTGGTTATAGCTTCAATTTAATATCTAAGAATATGGCCTACCTGTGTTCTCTTTGCCAAAATCACCGCTCTAAACCGCATCAATAACTTCTCTCAGGTTGGAAAAAAATAGAACTTCGGAAAGAAATCGATGTGCTTCGCATGCGCTTTTCTGAAAATTTAAGAAGTGAAACAAAAAATATTTTTTTATCAATTAAAACAATGTTTAAAAAGAGTTTCAATTATATTAATGTCATAACTGAATCAATTAATTTTTTGTTGAAAGAAAATTAAACATATAATTTTGATTTAATTAAACTGTTAATAGTGTTTTGAAATAAATTTTTAATTAAATAACAAAAAATCTTAATTGTTTTTTTTTCTTTTAAAATAAAATAATTTAAACTCGTAGAATTGTTATTGAGAATTGTCAAAACCTGATCTATATTTAATTAAATCAATTAACACATTGTTTGAAATGGCAAAGTGTTTTGATGATTTTTTATATTAATATTAAAAGTATCATTTATTGAAAAAAAAATATTCACAATTTTAAATTATTACATTTTTGAAGTAGTAATGGGGGGGTGCTTTAAAAGCTTGTGAGATAAGGCCATGATGGCTTTATTGCTTAATTTAATGGGAGATAAAGCCTTATTGAGAGGTAAGGCCATATTTAAAATTTGCGAAATGAGAGATGTAGTCACATTCTTTTTCGCAAATGAGAGATAAAACCATATTTTTACTGGAGGAAAAACCCCCTAAGCACGGCAGGCGGCCACGCAAAAATACTTTAGTATGCGAAGCCAGATTTCAATACTTAACTTTAGTGTCTCCGGAACTGTAATGAGAGATAAAGCCATTTTCTAATATTGCTAATGTGAGGTAAGACCATGATGGCTTTATCTCCCATACAAATAAAAAAAAATAAAAAAGGCTTTATCTCCCTAATGAGGCCTTATCTCACATGATATTATTATGGGACTAAAAGAAAGCTTTTAATGTTTTCAAAACCCAAAAAAAACTTTGTTGGTTTCACTATTTTTTTTTTTTTTTTCTTTAGTAGGCAATGTAATCATTTTGGTGAATGTTTTAAAAACAAGAAATTGTTTGCTTGATTCTACAAATAGCAAATGCCAGTTTCATAAAATTAACCAAAAAGTTTTCTTATGTTCAATATGGTTCGACAGATATGAATAACATGTATTCGCACAATTGCTTATGCCAACTTACGCATATTATAGTTGGGCCTTAAATCATATAAATTATTACTTCCTTAAAAATTTTCTTAGTTTTTTTTTATCAAATTTACCAAATTATCTAAAAGACATAAAACCATAAATTTAGTTTTTCCATAGCAATTTTAATTTTTTCCTGCTTTTAACTTAGCTAAAATTGGTGTTTGTTTTCTACTTAAAATACTGATTGTTGATACTAAAGATTATTTACAATTTCTTTTTTGAAGAAAAGAAGGCCTGAAACTTCTTTCGTTGCCTTAAAATTTATGGTTTTTCACAAGAAATTAACATAAATGCTTAATATCCAACGGCAGTAATGTTCCTTATAAATAAGAACAAAGAAGAAAAGGTAATATTATGTTTAACAGTTGCCTTTATTTGTCACACCAATGACATGTAAAACGGCCGCTAAGCCTTCAAAAAACTTAAAGTCACAAAATGACAAACTTGGTATACCCTCCCTCAATAGCCACAAGTGGTGAAGTGTATAAAAAAGCAATTTACCAAAGGAAACAAAAAAATCTTTTCATTAATATTTTTTGCCTTCTTTCTACTTTTTTTAAAGCTATTTTGCTGGTAATTTTTTTCCATCCATAGCCTAGACCTCTAACACCCATTTTAACAACTTACCGATAGCTTAACGTAGGATTTTATCGGCCATATAAAAGGTGTTCCACTATAAAAACTTGACTTTATCCTACCAGGTAGGATGAACCTTCCTTTAACTTCTCGGTCATAATGGGTTAAAGTAAAGTTGTAACAATGGAGCACTATTTATACGGTCTATTAAATCCAACCTTTAGCTAACATAGAGACGTTGCCGTTACCATATTTTTTCTCTGCGTGTATGTGAAAGTGTCTTTTCTTTTTCGTCTCTAAAATTGCAACCAGTGTTTTGATTTAAATGGCCAGACAACCCAGAATGCTTCTAATTCGATCGGTATATTAAAAGGTGTCTCAGACCAATATTTGTATGTGCTACATTTCATTACATCGTGGTGTGAGTATAATGAAATGTAGATGGCGATTTTAAAGCAACACGTTTGATTAGCAGGCAGCAGAAAATAACCATTTGTTAACCAGAGTAAAAACATGTTTTTCTTGTTTCGCTTTGAATCACCATTTAAAAAAATTCACCAAGTATCAATTTATAGTTTTAATGTGTATGAATATCCATGGTGTAACGAATTTTTAAAGTGCATTGTATTTTACACCATCGATTTTCGACAAAATACATATGTTGTCATATTTTAAAAGAAAATATAAAGGTAAAAACGCGTAGGCAAAATTAACTTTAAAATTACCAAAAAAAAAATTTACCGGATAGATAAAGATAACTGTTAGCTACGAACAAGACTAGATATCTATGCTCTGTGTACTTTTATCAAAAATACTGTTTTGATAAAAAAAATGCAATTATATGCTACAAAGGCTAAAATATGCGCATTTTTGCACTAACAAATCGATATCAAAATTCATATCAAACTCTAAAACGGATAAATATATACACGGTTTCTGCCTTCATTTGGTCGCACAATCAAAAATATGCAATAACATATTTACGGTGGCACTGCTAATTACACTACGTGACAAAATTGCAACAAAGTCGTGACCAAATGAATCTGGCAGCTAATGTAAAATTGTCCGCTGAATCCGAATATGAAGTCAGAATTGTCAAAAGTAGAACAGTTTTTGAGATATTCCAAAATAACCGTTATTTGTGTTTTTAAAAAAGATGATGTGACTGAAATGCAAATATCTTCAAAAATTGTAAACGGATTATATAAAATTTATAAAATAACCATGGATTGCTTGTGAAGATTGGTGATGAAATTAAAGAGTTAGAGGGGACAAAAGGTCAAACTTCTTTGAAATATTTATGATTTTATTCAATTTTGTTCTTTTCAAGTTATTTTTTAAGCCAATGATTTAAAAATCCTAATGTTTTATTGCATGCGACATTAGATTATTTTAATATGAACATTGATTGGTACAAAAATGACAAAGCTACAGCAAATTTAGTAAGTTAACCCACATAGAAATATGGATATTTGCATTTCAGTCACAGCATCTTTTTAAAAACACAAATAACGGTCATTTTGGAATATCTCGAAAACTGTTCTACTTTTGATAATTCTGACTTCATATTCGGATTCAGCGGACAATTTTACATAAAGATTAGGTGTCAAATTCATTTGGTCAAAAAATTGTCACGTAGTGTTATTATACTTTGCATGTGTACTGAAAGTTAGAGTTGTCAAATATTCGTATATTTACAAAAACCGGTTTTCGAATACATCGAAAAACCGTCTTCTGAAAAAATCGGGTTTTCGGTTTTGCAACTAAAAACCGGTTTCGAATAATCGGTTTTTCGGTTTTTTAAATTATTTAATAAAAAAGTAAAACAAAACAAGCTATTTGTACGTATGTTCTTCAGAACTAAAACGTAAAATACAAGCTACTTATATAACTACATAAAATGTCATGCTATGTTCACACTTGGGTTTTTAAGCGCGTTAAAGCATCTCGAACGTGATTAAGCTTTAATCATACAAAATCAAGATAATTAACCGTACATTGAAGTGATTTGTTAACCACTTTAAATTGGCATGATTACCACTAAGTCATCTCATTAATCACAAAGAATCCCCTGAACACACCTCAAACTCAGTATGATGTCGAATCGGCCACATACACTCTCACTTTTTTACTAACACACTCACACTTTTAAATTGACCACGAGATTGCTTTCGATTTCAACTTTCCATTTGTTTAGCAATTTTACGTTCAATTTAACAGCTGATTACAAGTTTGTCTTAATAAATTGTTTTCTTGATGACATCTTGAAAGTAATTTGCTTAAAAATTGCGTTAAGCCTACATTACAGTTTTCAATGTTTGGAAATTTTGGCAAACAGTAAAAGACTATCAAGAAAGACTTAATTGTGTGGCTGCAGGGTAAATAATCCATCATTAATATGTTTAAAATAATCTCTTGATAACTTTATTAAAGTAATTTTATCCATTTTTAATACTTTAAAAAAACAAACCAAAGCCAAAGTCAGAACTTGGGCTTAACTCATACTGCTGGGAATTATAAAAAATTCTGTTTTGTAGTACTCTTCTGCAAGTTCAATAGCTTGGTACTGTAATGAATATGTTATGTATGATGACAAAAATTAAAATACTGTTGTAATTAACAAAAGTGGTTACTAAAAAATGTCATCGAATGCAAGATAATGAAAAAAATTAAATATAAGAAAAAGTCGATTATTCGAGACCAAAAAACCGGTTTCTCGAATACTTCGAAAACCGGCCTTTGTAAGGAACCGGTTTTAAAAAACCGGAAAAATCCAAAAAAAATCGGTTTTTCGAATAGTTCGGAAACCGGTTTTGACAACTCTAACTGAAAGTATACTTTTATATACTTTAAAATAGTGTATAACGAGGTATAGATGTAAATCCAAGTAAAACCAATTTTTTCTTATTATTTTTATTGCTTTCAAGAGTTCCTGATTGTAAGTGGGTTACACTATAAAATACAATGTAATAATTTCTATACACAATGTCTAAGACACTTTCAGACGTTACAAAGGAATGTAGTTTTTTTTTTTTTTTTTTGTTTGCCAATAAAGGTGTCGGAGTAGTGTGAAAATTTATGTTATTATATTGCTGTAACAACCCTTAATAATCCATATATAGAAAATTGTAGGAATTATATGCAGACAATTATGGTTTGTATAAAAAAATTGGTATTGCAATAAAACAATTTCTGTGAGTAGTTCTTCTTGAAAACTGTTTTTTAATACAGAATCAAGTTAGAAAGTAGAGCCATTCCAGACTGATCGTATAATACCCTATGTAGTAGTATTTACCATAAATGTTCAGGAAACCTTTTTCCAAAGACTTCTTAAAAGCTAAAGACATTGTACAAACAAAACTGTTAAGCTAATGAGAATTACAAGCAATCAACGATATCAAAGCTTAGTCAAAACGCCAACAATAAACAGTGAATTTATCTTTTCTTGCACAACCCTACAATTGGTTTGTTTTTTTCGACTCGAAGTCTAGTAATTTATTTATTTATTTATTAAAGTCTATTGAATAATCCCTACAGACTAATTTAAATACAATTTATACAAAACATAATTAAGAAATTACAAATAATTTAACAAAAAAACAAATATAAATGACATTTTTACATATGAAAATTAAAATATAATGAATTTTTTCAGGCTTTCCAAACTTTTATTAAAACCTTAATATAAATGGATGCAATAAATTGAATTCATCACAGATTCTACGAATGCTTAGGATATTATAATTTCTTAACGATCGAAGAGGAATATGTAAATTTATTTTGCTAGGAAGAAATTCGGAATGAATACTACCGTTCATTAATTTTAACAAAAAAGTAACATTTAACATATGTCTACGACTTTTTAATGTCGGCAACTTAATAAGGGCGAGGCGATGTTCGTATGATGGCAACCTTATGTTAGGGTTCCAACGCAAACCGCGAAGACAAAACAACAGAAACTGTTTTTGAACCGACTCAATTTTGCTAGAGTGTACTTGATATTGAGGGTCCCAAACAACAGATCCATATTCAAGAATTGGTCTAACTACGGTAGCAAACAATTGCTTTGTTGTATATGGATCGGAAAACTCCTTAGGCCAACGTTTTATCAACCCAAGTACTCCAGTAGCCTTATTGATTGTTAACAATATGTGACTTTTAAACTCTAATTGTGCATCCAAAAGTACGCCAAGATCATTAAAATTATCAACCAAATCTAGAACTATATTATTCATAATATAGCTACCCTTTATTGGACTTGATCTTGTAAAAATCATATATTTACATTTTTTCGCATTAAGAATTAGTGGGTAAAAAAAATTTAAAACAAATTGCTTCATTTTAGTGTTTTCGCAAGAAAATCAAAATAGAACAATTTGCCAGTTCAATTTTTTATTGCTTTTTTTGGTTTTTAACTTTATTCAACAATGCAAAAATAATTAACTAACGCTGGGTTTTTGAGATCTCAGTTAAACTAGGTTTATATAATCTTAAGATGGATTTGCATCACCGCTAAAAATCTATAAAGTTGATTTAGCGATTTCTGGCTACGAATGGAATTTAGTAACGTGCATTTCTTAATTTGGCAACCCCATAAAAATTTAATTCGCCGCAATTTTAGCTTTAAATGTCCTCGCTAAAATTTTAAAATTTTGTGTTCTCTAAGGCATTTTATCGATGGAGTTTTAGCTTTAGCTCAGCGAAATACAGAGGTCGGCTACAGAACAGCTTAGTTTTGCTAAAATATTGGTCTTCAATTAAATAAAAAAAAAATCAAATTTCGCCGTAATATATTCGACTTTCAGACTTAACCAGGTTAAAACTTAATCATCTCAAAAACCCGGCCTAAGGCACTTTATTTTCTTAAAGGGCTTATTTTGTAAAACACTTCAGCAAACTTAAAAACTATAATCAAAAAAGTTTTTGAAAATTCAAAAAATTTTATATGAAAAAATGTGAAAGGATTATTTAAATTGCCATCTTATCTCAAATAATGTGCTTTCCTTTTCTTTTAAGATAGGTGTGTGTAGTGTTGCCTGTAGAGAAAAAGATTTTGTCAATGGCATCATTGTCAGAGACTTTTTTTTATAAGCTTTCTTTAACTGAAAATAAAAATTGAGCTTTAAAGGTTTGACAATTATCTGACAATGGCAACGAATGTTTAACATACAAATGTCCAGTGTCTGATAATATCGTTAACAGCTGGCAGTCCAACAATGGACTTTTTTGTTGCTTTTGCTTATAAACTCAAGCTTTCAGAAGAGCAAAAAAACGTTTTTTGACAGGCAGCATAATTTGTTTAAAAAAAATTTTTTTTTTTTCTATTATTAAAAATAATGATAATAAAAACTTTTATGCAAAATGCTTTTAAAACATTATCCCGCACTGCAAAACCATTTCGGTTTCATCATTTTGCAATGTTCTTCCACTGGCTGACACTTTGTATGCTATTTTGAAGGCGTTAAGGTGCATAGTTTTGGTTGATTTGATGTTTAAACTGTGTAAGAGAGTAAGGCCAACGGTTATCTGCAAAACAAAAAAAACAGTTTTTGCAAAATGTTGCGTTTACAACGTTATTCGCGGCTGTGCTTCAACTGATAAACATGGTTCTAAGGTAATTTTAGCAAATTTGACTGACAATATTGTCAGATCTGACAAACGTCTTTACGGGGCATTAGATTTTATTTACCAACAAAGTTTCATTAATATTAAACTTAAAAAAAAACTTTGGCTGGATTTTACCACTGTGCATTGCTGGTCTAGAAAAAGTTAACATTTTCTGTATCTGTGAAAAATTCGTTATATTTTCAAAATTTGGTTTTGAACTTAAAAAAATCTCATCACAAAAACTAAAGGAAACTCATGCAAATATAAAAAGATTTATTTGTAAATTCTATCCACTGTAATTTTATTCACTACTGCCACAAGTAATCCTGAAGCTTTCTGCTGTTGAGTTGTTCTAAACCAGCGGTGTGCGCTGGTTTGCCTGGATTACGAAGTTTTTCGGGTTTTTACATTTACTCATCGTGTTTTATTTTACCAGAGCTGCTAAAAATGCAAATATTGCCCTACTAAGGTATTCCTTAAAATCCCCAAAACATACCATACACTTGTTTTATTATGCTACCTTTTAACTTAAAAAAAATTGGTTTAAAATAGAGAAAATAAATAAAAAAAACTATTTTTTAGCAGTCAAAAAAAGAAGAAACAACAATATTTACATTGAAATCAGAATGTGAAAAAATTTACCGTATAACACATACACGTGTTTGTGTGATGTTGTTTTCGCTCATTTACTACTGCCCACAAACTGAAAATCTTGAATTCATTGTTTCATGCATAAACAGTAACAAAGGCAACCCGAAAAACAAATACAACAGAAGGAAAAAAAGTAAAATTGTATTCAGTTGCTTAATAAATTTCAACAAAGCATGACTATAGCGCATGCTGTTATTTTGGCAAATTTTGCAATTTCGTAGTGGTACACTGACAATATATTTATTGTGTTGTGGTCAAGCTGTACTTATGTATGTTTTTTCAGCTTGTTTAAAATTTTTTCAGCAATCATGTGGGATGATGAATTATATAATAATCAATTTTTTTTTATTGAATTCCCTTTTTCTTTTGCATACTTACATATAAATAGTACACATTTTGAAGTTTTTGCTCACGGTCTTTTCGATTTCTGGTGACATATATATATTTATATATTTTACCGTTAAGGAAAACTTGAAGAATTATATAATAATAATATTTTTATTAAACTTTTTAATATTTTTAATCATGCTTAAGTTCATGAAATTTAATTTTTATTAAATTAAAAATGTACTTGGACTTCAAAAAAAATTCTTGACGAAAGTACGAAAAAACAGAAGTAAAGGAAAAAACATGTAAAATCAATTAAAATGGATAATCATTCAGGAAAGCAGATTTCGATCGACCAAATGTTAAAATACAATTTGGTTTAAGGATTGATGTTTGACTAGTGACGTCAGCAGTCGTCGATGGCTGCGAGTGTAAGACGGCAAATCCATCTGAGGAGATCGAGTGTCATGGTAACCTGCCGGCCAGGGTTCGAGCCCGAGCCACGTCAAGAATGAAAGATTATCAATAACAATTTTAATTAATTTTCATGTTGTAAAATTACTTTTTTCATAAGAATAATTTAATGAAAATTAAATTTCATGAACTTAAGCCTAATTAAAAATATTAAAAATTTGGATTAAAAACCTTAAATAGTTCAACAAAATAACCACAATACTAATTATTGTTAAAGCTAAGGCACGAGCTCTATGTGTACATTTGTCCTTCAAGTTGTGCTGAAAAAGGTCAACAGAAAAAGAGAAAGACAAAGTGAAAAAAAACAAAAAAAAATGTACTTGGACTTCAAGAAAAATTCTTGACAAAAGTACGAAAAAACAGAAGTAAAGGAAAAAACATGTAAAATCAATTAAAATGAATAATCATTCAGGAAAGCAAATTTCGATCTACCAAATGTTAAAATACAATTTGGTTTAAGGATTGATGTTTGACTAGTGACGTCAGCAGTCGTCGATGGCTGCGAGTGTAAGACAGCAAATCCATCTGAGGAGATCGAGTGGTTGCGATCGAAACATGTCATGGTGACCTGCCGGCCAGGGTTCGAGCCCGAGCCACGTCAAGAATGAAAGATTATCAATAACAATTTTAATTAATTTTCATGTTGTAAAATTCCTTTCTTCATAAAAATAATTTAATAAAAATTAAATTTCATGAAGTTAAGCCTAATTAAAAATATTAAAAATTTGGATTAAAAACCATAAATAGTTCAACAAAATAACCACAATACTAATTATTTTTGCTAAACTTTTTTTTTTTTTTTGTTTTGCAAATTAACATACAGTTTGAAAAACTTTTCAAAAATGTCTCTAAGTGTAAATCAACTTATTTACTCTCTTTTATTTAATGTTCTCTAAACCAGTGAAGGGCACACACAAACTATCACATTTATGCTTGTGTTGACGAAATAACAACAAAGCAACAGCCGAACGTACATTGTCACAGACACACACAAAGAAGTTTATAGTGTACATGTGTCGACGTCGCACAAGCAGCATTTTTATTCATATGCACGCGTACATAGGATCTACAAATGTGCCTGTCACTGTTCTAAACTAACGTATACAATACTTTATTACCAACAAAATAATATCTTAAATATATAAAAAAAAAAAATATTTATTTTTCTTGCAACCGTTTTAATTGTTGCAAATTATTGCAACAAATTACAAATTGATTGCTTTCGAAACCTTGTTTCAAATTTATCTGAATATTTGGTAAATATTTTATGATATATAAAGAGAATTTTAAAAATTAAAAGCCAACTTAATTCTTTAAATAATTTAATTAGAATTCTGTTAAGATGTTTTTTCTCTCTCTCACAATCTTTCTTTGCTTTTTTTTTAATAAAGTTTTAATTTAATATGAAAGTTATTTGAGTTTGCAGTTTTTAATTTGTATGTAAAAATAATTAAATATTTATTAAGGTTTTTATCTCTTTGCCTAGTTTGTTTAAGAATTTTTCAAATATTTCATGTTTATTACTATATACAAAAATAAATACATGCACATATTATAAATAAAGTACGAATTTTAAAATATTAAATTAATTTTACTTTTTGTTTTAGTGAAATGTATTTCAACAAAATTATTACAGGAACAGCAACAAAAATTGTAAAATCAGCAGTTCAACAACAACTACAGTAGCAAAAAAGAAAAAAAAAAAAATAAACATAACAACCCATCAACAATAACTGACATTTAAAATGAATTCGAACGAGTGAAGGGATACGATAAAATACGAGTATGAGTTTATTTGAATGAAAATTCAATTTAAAATCATTTAAAAGAACTTTGTTGTTGTTAATTCGTTTTATATGTGTTTTATCAAAAGTCTTTATGTATGTATTTGGTAGGCCATTTTATAGCAAAAAAAGTGGCCAGATTTAACAAGATTTCTTAGGCGTAATCGGTTAAGTAATAAATCCTTCACTTGCAGAGGATTTGGAAAGCAAACTTATAAAATATTCCTTAACACTGATAAATGTACACTGAAAGAATTTTCTTCGCAATACCAATGAATTTTGACATTAATCCCATGAAAAACTGCATTAAAAAGGAACCTATGCAGCGCTTCGCTGGAACAATGAAACCTGCATATAATGTATTTAATGAAACATTACATTAGATCTATTTATATTATTCATTGGATGAATACTTTCAATAAAGTAAAAAAAATTTTTTTTTTTTAATTTTTTTTATTTTATTTTTTATTTTTTTTTTCTGTCTCTGGCGGGATTCGATCGCGCAACCTCGGTGCAGGGTTGTGCCCCTAATCAAAAACCGCTAAAAAGCGCTAAATAAAATTTAAATAAAAAACTTAATGTTTAAGAACCAAGTTTTATTTATTACAATGGCCGTCAAAAAAGTCGTTTTGAATAAAAGTATATGAAATACAAAAATATTACAGCGCTCTATTCAAATCCGTTTTCATTTTTATCATTCCACATATATTATGAATAAAATTAGACATGAAACCATTAAACAAAATATTAAATAGACGTTATTTAGATTCAGCACGTTAACGTCAATTAAAATCACATAATCAAGTTCTCTACCCCGACATTTTTTTTTCTTGTTTTTTGCCGAGCTGTGTTAATAAAACATCAACAATTCTAAAAAGCGTTTTCAGATATTTCAGGAAAAGTAAAGTTATATAATTTCAAATATACACGGAAAGAACTATTTACTAAATAACCAGAAAATATTTCTTGAACAAAGAAAATTTTGGCACTATTATAGCTGAAGCCAAAAATATCATATTGTATGCTTGTGTTGCCTAGTTTAAGCAAAAATTTTCTTAAAAACAGCTAAAAAAAATTTATTTTAATTCTATAGTTACCTTAATCAAGTTTTCGTTGCATTTTATTTTACAAAATCAGAAGAAAAGTCTGAATTTTTTTCTTAAAAACGTGTAGCACTAGTTAGTTTAAGAAAACTTAATATAAAAATAAAAAACGTTTGATTGATTTTGATGTTAACCCATTAAGGCCCGAGCCAGGATCCCGTTGAGTTATAATGACGAAACTTTTAAAATGTTATTGTTTATACCTAAATAAAAAAGAAAACAAATTTTGGGCAAATCGGATACGTGGGAGCCCAGATAACCCCCGTTGCGAAAACGCAACGTTGGGCCTTAACGATATAAAAATTAAGCGCATTTGCAAACATTTTAAATTAAAATTATTTATTCACGTCTTTAGGAAAAAAAAAAATTAAAAAAGATATTCATATACATTTCATTTTTAATTCAATTATGATATGTTCCAAAGCACTTTGGGTGCACTGCTACGTCACATTTCTCACGTTTGTAATTGATTGGTCCATTATTCACCATAGGCCCCATATAAAACCCATTCTCAAAAAAACTTTAGTAGTATAACACCATAACAAATAATTCTATTGTAATAAATTTTGTTCTTTCACAGTTATATAATGACTAGAAATCACACTGTCAACTTTCGTAAAGATCGGTTCATAATTTACCACAGGTCCAATATAATGCACACTCCTGAAATATCCTAGCCGTCAGTGGATGGTATCAAATATTTGGCATAGCCGAATAAAGCACTCTTACTGGTTTTTCTTTAATATCCTGGGAGAGGATAATTTCACATTACTTGTTCGATTTTCTCTTATTGTACCTATTGAAGAACCCTGGGGGAAATTTGTGTCAATTGTTCCAACAGTTTGGTCCTGGGATTTGTGAAAATAGTACAAGGAGAACTTATCATCTAACTGGTATATTAAAAACAAAAAGGTTAAAAACTAGTGAATTACAGTACATTCTTCACCGATGGTGTGAAACTTTTTTTTGGGACTTTCTAAAATTTGATTCTTAAATCTAGTTCTGGGGACTTGTTTTATTGACATAATACTACATTGTATCGAAATAATCTAACATTGTTATAACTAACACTAAACACGTTCATTGAGAATATATGTTAGACTGGTCAAATAGTGTCAATTGACCAATGATAACCCCATGTTAAAGTGATATTTCTTATCTTATCACCAAAGACCTATCACGGGACTACTTTGGTGAAAGTTCGCTTTCCTTTAGGAAAATAACACACTTTGGGCACAAGAAAAAAAAAAATGTCATAGAGAATTTACCTTTTGCGAAATATCCAGCATTTAAAAGATTGGAAATTAGATTGAAAAAGGTGAAAAAATTATCGAAAATTTCAAAACACATAAATAACAACAACTTATAATTAACATACATACATGTTTTTATTATGCTGTTTTAAATAGCAAGTGATTGTATAAATATGTTTGTATTTGAAAATTGTATGTAATTTGTATATCGTTTAGATATAGTGTTGCGTTTTCGCATCACGGATATAAACAATCATAAAAAAGTCTCAAATGTCTACGATGATTGGATTTTTCAGTAGAAATAATAATGTTCGTATGTTAGCTATCTCCTTTAGAAGTTTCAGATAGGTATATATATATATATATATATATATATATATTACTTTTTTTTTTTTTTTTTTTACTTTTTCCAAAAGTACCCAAAAACAGGAAAAATTCAAAATTTAAATTAAAAATTTTTATAAAAAAAACTTATGAATGATACAAATCCAAAAACAGGTCGATTAGATATTTAGTTAAATTTTATTTCACTGTGCTTAATAACACTATCACGTAACAACAAAATGCCTGAGGGGAGGTTTAAGTGAACGTTGCGAAAACGCAACGCAGGGCCTTAATGGGTTAATATGTCGATCCAAATAAAAATAAATTTAATCAAACGAAGTTTTCTTGAACATTTTCTGAAAAATTAAAAAAAATCGCTAGTATTTGTTTCCTTATGCAAGAAATTCGATTCTATTTAAAAAAAAATCAGACTGATATTAAAAAAATGCTGCTAGATTTCAGAAATATCTTTCTTGCTTTTAATAAAAATAAGTTACTTTTGGATTTCTTGTTTTAAGAACTTTTTAATTATATACCAAAAACGTGAATTTTTTGATCATGAGAAAATGTTTCCTTATTTAAGAAAGTTTTCTTTAATACGAACAAAACCAGTTAAAATCACGAAATTATTTTTGGATTTTCTTGTTTTAAGAAACGAAATGGATTACCTTAGAAAATAAACTTCTTTTCTTGTATAGTATGCATTTCAGAGTAAAGTATTTAAAAAACGGAAACAAATTTTGGTTTCATATGTCTTGATTTTAGTGTATGCAAATAAAAGTACAAAAATGTTGGCTATCAATAAAAGCGCGAATTTAGCGCATTTTCGACAGTTAAATCTAGCGCCAAAGGCGCTAAATTGGCAACTCTGCCTCGGTGCTGATAGACTAGCTCACTACCAGCAAGCCTATTGGGGCAGTGTAGTTTTTGGGTAAAAAAACTATATTTTTTGCTCAATTGAGAGCGTAAATATGAGATTAAATTGTCCATAACAACAATAACAACGTTGATTGAAAGTGTTTGTTTCATTACTAGATTGACATTTTCAGTGTCATAGTGAACATTTAAATTTATTGAAAAATGCATTATTGAAATATGTTGATTTAATAAAAAAATTTTTGATTTCATAAATTTAATGACATATTACATTAGATGTATGAAATAATGAAATCTTACATTTTTTGATTAACAATTAAACTTTTTTTTAAGGAAACTATAATTTTGTATTAATTTATGAATATAGTTATGTTTGTATATTGTTTTTTTATGTTCCCAATTAAAATTCTTTGTTTAACTTGGACAAACTTAAGTTTTCATTTATCCAATGAAAATTTTTAACGTAATTACGAAATCGAATGAAGCGATTTTAACGAAAATACTTCATTATAACTATGAAATTCCATTTAGACAATGAAAATTTTCATTTACCCAAGCAAAATTTTTTTATGAAAATGATTCATTAAATATATGAAGCATATTTCTTTCAGTGTATGCTTCATAAATCTAATGAATGAATTTCATTAAATTTTTTGGGTTTAATTGCAATGAAAAATTTAAAATTTCATTACGTGAAAGAAATTTTACAAATTTTATGACACAAAATTATTAAAACTTCGAAATTGAATTTCGTAATTTCGTGAAAATTTTTTATTGCAATAATGCAAAATTTAGAAACGAAATTTTAGAAAATAATTTAATGAATTTGTACCACACAAAAAAAATGTTCACCAATTAAGTCTTTAATCAAAAATAAAATATGTTTTAATTAAAAATTTAATCGAGCGAATTAAAATTTTAATCAAGTGAAGTAAACGTCCCATCTAGCAATTTAAACGTTTAATTGATACTATTTATTTGTTTACTGGTGCAAATTTAATTAATAAAACAAATTTTTAAATTGAAATAAATTTTGAATTTTTTCATTGCATTGAAAGAATTAAATATTTAATGGAAATTATTAGTATTGTGGTTATTTTATTGAACTATTTATGGTTTTTAATCCAAATTTTTAATATTTTTAATTAGGCTTAAGTTCATTAAATTTAATTTTCATTAATTTAATGGAAATATAAAAAAATATTTTACATGAAATAATGAAACATTTTCATAAAATTTTACTATTTATCTTATGTTAATGAAAATGATGTTAGTGAAGTTTTTTCTTAGTTAATTCAAAATTTTCATAAATTTTATGAGAGATTTTATTAATTTGGGGCTAACAAAACATATTTCATTAATGGAATGAAGATTTGTATATGTTCAATTTTAATGCAATTTCTTATTTGACTAAGACCATATTTACATTATGCAATTAACGCCGCAATTTTCGCAAGCAACTTTTTGTGTGTTAGCAAGAGGTGTAGGGAAGAAAACGCGGTTGAAAAAGTTGAAAAAATGCTTGAAAAAATGCTTGAACAAATGCAAATGTAAATGTGAAAAGAGTTTCGTAGTAACTACTTTAAAAGAAAATAGAAAAAAACTCGGCGTTAATTGCATAGTTTAAATGCGGTATAATATCGATATCCATTGGAACTGTGGGGAAAATTCTTTCAGTGTAATTTCTCAAAGACACTTAGGCCCATTTGCATAACTTACCGATAGCTAAATGTTGGCTTTAACCGGCCTTACAAAAAGTGTTCCATTATTTAAACTTTACTTAAACCTAAAGTGAGCGATAAAGTAAATTAATGTTTATTTTACACTTTTTATGCGACTGATAAAATCCTACCTTTAGCTATCGGTAAGTTGTGAAAAGGTGCCTTAAAATAATATTTTGCCTTTACAATTGTTTATGTCTAAACTGAGGGCAGCGGTTTTCCCATCCCTGATGTCTATTGTATGTGAAAGGAGTTGACAACTTGAGCGGCCACCGTCATTAAGGATAACGTTTTAAATTGGATTTTACCTTTTTATGTATTATTCGTTAAGTTTAGGTTTTAAACTTGTAAAATTTCTGAGTCAAATCGTTGTTTTACCACCATATTGTTCGGTCATATATTGAAATGCGATTTTTACGTTTTAATTAAATTGTCTCGAAATCAAACTTTTGTAATAAATAAACTTGTACATATTTAAATTGTATAGAAATTTAATATTTTGCCATTAAATAAATAGAATTTTATAACGTTTTGGAAAAATAAACGAGAGGAAAGAGTTGTATATGGTTACAAATGCTTTCTGTGTTTTTTGAATATCTGTGTTTTTTTTAACTCGTTTTTTCTAGCCTTATTAATCTCATCAAGTTGTTTGGATATTTGGGTGATATTTAAGCGCTAAGTCCCGAAGCCACCCAATACACTCCATAAACCTAGAAACGCAATCGGCGTTCTCTCGGGGAATATAATCAAGGTGTTTGGATCCTTGACAGGTATTCTGGAGCTGTAGCCTAAGTCCACCCCTATATACAGTCCACACTCCACGAAACGTATCGGCGTTTCGTCCGCATCGAATTTAAATTTTGTTTATCTCAATATAAGATTTACACCACGAAACGCGTAGAGTTTAATCTCTTTTTTGTTAGGTGCAACAGAGAGGCTTGGGGATCTATTGTAGTGTTAAAGTCCAGAGCCTCTATCGGGAATCGAACCCTAAACCCTCGCAATTATATACTAACTCCCTACACATTTGGAAAACGTAATACAAATATTTTAAAAAGTAATACAGTTTTTAGAGATTTGTTGCAGTTTGGTTTATTCGATTTTTTCCTAGTGAGTCGGCTTAGCTTTGTTTTACCCAAATTCTTTAGGATTTAGTCTTTCATAGACTGTAGAAGCAGATCTGAAAACGTTTGGCAACCTTAAAATTTGTTATTGCATTTTTATTACAAATGTAGATTCTTGTTGTTCATTTGAATGCTTCGTTGCTTTTTTAATGTACGAGAATTTACGATGCATTGAAAAAAAGTCCTACAACAACATCATAGTCTTCATCATCAGCAGCAGAAACAGCTTCTGTTGCAGGGACAGAGAGCAACAACTACAGCAGCAGTAATAGACAAAAATTAATTCAGTTTGACTGTACAGTGCGTAAGAGTAAATGAGTGAGTGACTGATTGTGTGATTGTAAATGTTTGCACAAATACTGTGTTTGTGCAAATATATGTATATAAGTTTACTTTATTTGTATGAAAGCAATTGAGTAACTGCCAATACAAAAATATTTATTTTATGTATTTTTTTTTTTTTTTTTTTTGATATGAAAACAAAAACTTGCATTGATTTTGTTAACAAAAGTTGAACTTAATTGAATTTTAAGTAAATTTAACACATCAATTTAATGAAGAGTTCAAATAAATAAAAATGTATCAGAAAATACAATGTAATTTATAGACTACTAACTGAAATATATGTATGAATATATAAAAAATTGGGTTAAACACAATTTATTTTTGACACCTCTGAAAATTGTTAAAGATAAAGAATTTATATTTTTTTTTTTCAGGAATTTTAAATATTAAATTTAGTTTTTTCATTTAATAAATAGTGTAAACGACAAACATATACCTAGAGGTAAAATTATTTTAAGGTTTAAAAGTGCTGAAAATATAAAAGGATTATAAGAAAAGGATACAAGTAAAAACCATAAGTTCAAATAAAACGATGAAAAAATATCAAACATTAAGATAATAGTTTTTTGAAATATATTTTTAAAGGAATATTAAACTATTAAACATTTTTGTAAAAAGGCTCTCATTCAGTCAACCTGTACGTATGAGTGATATTTGCAAATTGCTAAATAAATTCGGTGATCATATTTTCAAAACCAAAATATAGAATACAAAAATTTTATGTTATGGAAATAAATTGATATACATATCGCACACTTTATCATAAACAGGCACAATTGAAAATGCTTAGGAGAGGCAGAAAGCTGACTTTTTGCTTTAAGCCAACACTCAGGGGATGACCCCTAATAATGCAAACAATTGCGTTAATATTAGGAAAATAGGTTATGAGGAAAAGAAAAGAGGGAATAATGTTTGTGGACATTTAGTTTGAGTTTTTTTCAAATAGTAGTCGAGTGGGATAACTTCTTCTGGGAGTCTACTTCAGATACAGCTAGTTCGACCGAGAAACAAATTTTCTCTGAAATACGTTGTACGCTACATTTGACGAACGGATGTGATCTGCTGGAAAGGCAAGTACTTCGCCCATCCTAGCTGAACACTTACATTAGTTATATCGATAGAACACTGACGCACAACCCACACTCCGTCGTTGCTCCCATAAGTCAATAGAGCGGGAAACCCTACAGTCATTGATGAGCTTCAGTGCACTCCTTTGCACCCGATCCAAAAGCTTCAAGAAAGACCTTGAAGCACTTGTGCACGGATGGAAGTTTTTTTCGATTTTCGGTCGGTGATAGGCGGTATCAATAGCGAGGGGATCAGACGAGGAGTGCAGTAATTCTTGCACCGTTTTGAGAAAACTAAGACACTTCAATGCTTCGTTCGACACTTGAAAAACATGTTGGTTCCAGCGAACATCACTTCGGATTTTCTTGCCTTAAAAGCTATACTAGCCTTGAATACAGATAACGCTGACTTGGTAAGACGTATGGGGGTCAATATACAACAACAGGTCTGACACGCATTAAAATCGACACTATTCGCAAGAGCCCACTAGGAGAATGTCGTAAGGCCATGGTTGAGTGTGTCGTTCAAGTTCTGCCTCATAGCTTCAACCGTAGTAGGGCTTGGTCTATGATTAAAAAAATGAATGACGACTGCTGCTATCATCTGCGAAAGAATAGATAGAATTGGAAGTAAGACCCGGAATGTCGTTAAGAAAAAGTGTAGTAGAAAGTACAGAGCCTTGTGGTACCCTTTTATTAAAAAAAAAAAATCCTTCGGTGAGACTCCATCTAAAGCATTTTTAGTTTTAATTAAACCTTTTTTTAAATAAACGAAACTTTATTCAAAATAAATTAAACTCTATTAAAAATAAATGAGAATTTTTTCAAAATAAACTAAACTTTATTGAAGTACATTTAGGCCCAAATTTTCAGTCATTAGTTAGCTAAAAACAACAGTTTAACAAATAAAATATTATTTCCAGCTTTTTCTTAACCAATAGTTAAACCCTCAAATGTTATTGGATATCTACTTTTATTTTTTTATAATTTTAATAGACTTACCATTTTTTGGTCAGGTTAAAATTTTTACTTAACCAATTATTGTATATATGATACTTTTTTTAATCAATAGTTATCATTTTAGTTTTTTAATAATTAACTAGTGACTGTTAATTTGAGCCTTACTGAGCTACCTAAATAAGAGCGGAAGCGTACATATTTATTGCATACAATTTATACGAAACACACCATTAGAATGCGAATTAGAAACCACCTGGCTGATAAATTTTATTTGACAGATCGCTATGTCGGTTTGTTTTATTGAAATTGTATTTAAATAAAATTTTCATGTTTAAAAAAACGCTTGCCGCTTTTGTTTAGGTTGTTCAGTTAGACATTTTTCAAATTAAATTTAACCATTTTAAAAATTATGTAGGGATTTTGTTTTTTGCTTTGCATTACTGATTCATAAAGAGCTTGTTTTTCCGCCTTTTGCACAATCATTTGGATTAATTTGTGCGAAACTTTCCTCAATTACATAAACTATGTTACGCTCAGTTTCAATATCACTAAATAATGATCAGGAATGACATTTAAACATAGAAAATGTCTTGTCTATCAGGTTCAGCATAGGAGACTTAAGGCTACCCGAAGAAAAACACGGAAACGAGCTGAATTCACATTGGAAAGAGAAATAAATTTATGGTAAACAACGCAGCATTTAGAGCTGCCATCGGCAAAATCAGGGCGCCGCGTTTTCTCTTTTATTCTCTTGTATGCTCTTTTATTACGTACATGTGCACACACATTGCAGATAATTAAACAACATTAACAACAACATATCGATGCCTTACTTCCTCAACCTCGTAACTTAAAAATACGGTTTTGACTTTTTCATATCAAACGACTTCTATTTTTGTGTTCTAACCAGTGTTCGAAAATAAACAGTACATTATTTAGCGTTCGGCTCACACACCGAAGAACGATATCTATTTTTTTAGTGTTTGTGTAAACATACACAAACCTTAATACCGTTCGTAACTATTTTCAAGAAAGAACCGATTATTATATTATGTTCGGTTCTTCGTTAAAAAACAGAACAATTGTAGTGATGCTGTAGAAAAACATTATATTTTAATGTTCTATAATGTTTTTTGTTTTTGTAAAAAATGTTTGGTTTTTTTTTATCAGCAAAAAGCGACGAACATTAACGAGCCGAACCGAACACATTGAAGTTTGTGGATTTTCTAAAAAAACCGAACGGAATTTAATGTTCTCATCATTTGTTGAGTATGATGAAAACAGCATTATTTTTGTGTTCGAAAGATGACAAACAGGGAAACGTTATTTTTTTTAATGAATTTCTACACAAACACTATTAGCGTTTGTTTTTTCCACAAATCTACCGAACCGAACATTAAACAACGATATTTAGTGTTTATTTTCGAACACTGGTTCTAACACTGTAACAACTTATTATTTCAATACAATTTACATAGATGTAATCAATTCTTTAATAATTCCGTTTTAACTTTAACCCAAACACCGCAGTATACAAAGATAAAAGTTTTTTTTTCTCTCCTAAAAAGTTGTATATTTTTAAGATACGAGGTTGAGAAAGTAAGGCATCGATATGTAAAATTCGTACAACGCATATAATCGCAAAATGTAATAGTATAGGTTGCCGATGGCAGATTTAGAGTCATGTTCCTTCCGGCACTACAATATGACCTCTTTCGCCACTACGTTTACTTTGAATAAAGTTTCGTTCATTTTGAAAAATGTCTCGTTAAATTTGAAAAAGGTTTCGTTTAATTCGAGAAAGGTTTTATTTAAACTAAAAATGCTTTATAAGAAAACGTTTAGAGTGGTTCTTCAAAAATATGGTTTCGTTCATTTTGAAAAAGGTTTCGTTAAATTTGAAAAAGGTTTCGTTCAATTTGAGAAAGGTTTTATTTAAGCTGAAAATGCTTTATAAGAACACTTTTAGAGTGTTTCTTCAAAAATATGGGTTCGTTCACTTTGAAAAAGGTTTCGTTGAATTTGAAAAAGGTTTCGTTTAATTTGAGAAAGGTTTTATTTAAACTGAAAATGCCTTATAACAACACGTTTAGAGTGGTTCTTTAAAAATATGGTTTCGTTAATTTTGAAAAAGGTTTCGTTAAATTTGAAAAAGGTTTCGTTCAATTTGAGAAAGGTTTTATTTAAGCTGAAAATGCTATATAAGAACACGTTAAGAGTGTTTCTTCTTGGTTAATTTTGAAAAAAGGTTTCGTTAATTTTAAAAAAGGTTTCGTTAAATTTGAAAAAGGTTTCGTTAAATTTGAAAAAGGTTTTATTAAAGCTGAAAATGCTTTATAACAACACGTTTAGAGTGTTTGTTCAAAAATATGCTTTCGTTCATTTTGACAAATGTCTCGTTAAATTTGTATAAGGTTTCGTTTAATATGAGAAAGGTTTTATTTAAACTGAAAATGCCTTATAACAACACGTTCAGAGTGGTTCTTCAAAAATATGGTTTCGTTAATTTAAAAAAAGGTTTTGTTAAATTTAAAAAAGGTTTCGTTCAATTATATCAATCTGAGTTTCACAAATGTTCATGGTCGCCATAGATTTGATTTGGCGACTGGTTTATGAAAAAAAACTCAGTTTGGTAAAATTTGAGTTGTGCCTGTTTGTGATTTAGTGTGTGATATGAACACACATTGACTCTGTCAGGATGATAAAAGCATATGTTTACTTCTAAAATTAAGCCTGTTTAAAAACCAAAATGTTCTTGAAAACATTTGAAGACAATTTAATTTCTTGTTTTTAAAAATTTCGGTTTTCAAGCAAACAAACAACCATATGAACTTCAAGTTACAAGATAATAAGCGATACATTTCATTCATTTTGAAAGTAAGAAATGTATCATGGATAGATTTTGATAATCGCACAGAATATAAAGGATCTTAAAACATGAAAGGTAGATAAAAATTAATACCCACCAATAAATGTACATCAAGTCAATGGGTATTATATCGAAACTATGTTTTAAACTTTCTCGGAAACTAAAAATCAAAGTTCAAATTAATTATTTTTATTTTCTAGGTTTCTAAATAGAGTGCTTATGAGCCTTAAGTGATCCTTAGAACATACTAGGCATAAAGTAAGATTTACAGTTTATCAAGTTATTACTCCTGAAAATTTTTACAAAAAAATTAAAATTGTGCAAGATTTTAGTAATGAGAAAAGTCAGAAAAGTTGGGCTTGTTTTTCTTTTATATTTTTTAATTAAATACAGTACAAATATAAAAGCTCCCTGTGGGTTGTACACAAAAGATTTCCTAATGATATTATTGGCTGGCTTACGAAGGGTAAAACCCAACAGTTTGTATTGGTGTATTTTGACTCCATGGTCAATTGGAGGTTGTTGGGCTCTAAACCATAACACAGAATTTGTAATTGTATCAGGTCAAAATATTTTGAGGATCCGGCGAAGACATTTATTGACGAAGATCTGCAGTTTTTATACATCAAGTCTCGTTATTCCAGGTCTCCGATCCATAAAGCAGTACTGACTTTACATTGCTATTGAATACTTTGAGATTTGTAGATTTTGCAATGTAAGCTGCACTCGAGAACTTATTCAAGATCCCAACTGCTTGCTTAGCCTTAGTCAGTTTGTCTTGAATTTCTTGTCTACAGCAACCGGAAGTAGCAATAATGCTGCTCAAGTTGCAAAAGGTTGTGATATCTTCAAGCTGTTTTCCCATCAGTGAAAGGCGATAGCGGTTCGTTACATTGATACACATTGATTTTGCTATCGAGTTATTTATAATCAGTTCTGCATTAATCGCTTTACCTGTTGAGCTATTCAACATTTGTTGCATGTCTTGCTGATTTTGTGGCAGTAAACAAATATCATCCGCATGGTCAAGGTCTGTAAGTCTTCCAGCTATACCTATTGTGATCCCGAGCATGGATTTAAAGACGGACTCATAATAACATCAAGCACGATATTGAACAGTTAGGAGGATAAGACAAACAATTGCCTTACACCTGCTTAAACAATTACATTTTCGCTAACTTGACCTTCATTGAGCACTGAGCAAGTTGCATCCATATGCAAACATTCCACGAGTCTGATTAATTTTTCTGGAATTCCTTTACACTGCATCGCTTTTAATATGGTGGTGTGTTGGAGTGAGTAAAATGCACGTTGGAAATCTATAAATAACATACATATTCGACTGTCAATCGGCTGTCTGCTCAGTATTTATGCGAAGACTTTTGATGTGGTCTATGCAAGATCTATTTGGCCTGAATCCTGCCTGTTCTATTCTTTATTCAGGCTCTGCCACCACAGATATGCGATTAAATAAGATACGTTCTATTTTATTTGTTAAGCACATTTAAAAGGTTGAAGCTCCTCCAATTGTTGCACTCCATCTGGTTTCCTTTTTAGGATATTGATTATTAATCCTTCCTTAAGGGCACTCAGAAGCATTTCTCCCTGCCAAAAGTGTTCAACTAACTTGCCGAAAGGGATTTTATCAGCTTTTAACAATTCAGGGGAAATATTATTGGGCCCTGCGTTCATTATTGCTACGCAACTGGGAGGCTGGGTGATTACATAATTTCCTGTTCTATTCTTTATTCAGGCTGTGTCACCACTGATATTCAATAAAATAAGATATGTGCTATTTTATTTGCAAAGCATATTTAAAATGGTGAGGCCCCTCTAATTTTTGCACTGCCTTTGTTTTTTTTTTTTTTTTTTTGGGATATTGATTATTAATCCTTCCTTAAGGGCACCCAGAAGCGTTTCTCTCTGAAAAAAGTGTTCAACAAACTTGCCGAAAGGGATTTTATCTGCTTTGGATAATTCAGGAGGAGGGAATATTATTGGGCCCTGCGTCCATTATTTCTAGCAACTGGGAGGCTGGGTGATTACATAGTTTCTTTGATAGGTGAAAGGTGTGATGGCAGAACTCAGCCACTTTATCATCATTTTAAATAGGATACGTTCTCAAAAATTTTTCTGTAAATACAGAAGTGTAGAGTATCAAATGTTCGGGCTTTACCCATCACGCTACTTTCTTACTTGATTTTATTGTATACTAAAGTTCAATGCCAATACTACGTATTAAGTGCCCATCAATACCTGCACTTTTATACAAATAAAACAAAAATGTTGCGTTATTAGTTATATTTAAATCGACGACAGTTTTTAATTACTTTAACAAAAGTTCTAACAAATACTAAATCCCTTTTAAATAGTTAAAACACTATTTGTTAATAGACTACAAATTGCATTTTATTTATTTAAACGTTTCCAGCTGTGTTAAACAATTTGTTTCCCGTTTAAAGCCAGTTAGGCGTGACCCTAAATCTTTTGTATAGCCAGTGAGCCTATTGTTTGTTTTTTTTAATAAAACATTTAGCCTATTTATTTGCACTCGAGTGTATAAAATAATTTATTAAGCCACTATAGTTTTTGAATATACTTTTTTTGTCAATTGTTTTTGCAGTAAAATTGCGAAATTAATTTGTTCGCGTATTAAATGTTTTTCTGTCTCGTTTAGGCATTTATTTTAAATATATAGACATACATACATACAAGATTAAAGAAATATTTGGAAAAATTTGTGTGTGTGTCTGTGTGTGTGTGGATATGTGTTAGTATTTATTTAAGCTTGTCCTTGGTTATTAAAATTTTCTGAATATAAATACATACAAACGTATATAAACACCATTTGCACTATTTCTTTACATATTTTGTAGATATTTACACAAACACAATCATTTGTTATTTTCTGCCAATATTTGTTTATGTATTTATATTTTCTCGCTTTTTGTACATGTATATTTTCAATGCCAGATCTTTCATAAATTAATACACTCAAAGAAAAGTGTGTAATTATGACTTGGGGATCTTACCACCACTTTCTTAAATTTCTCCGACAATAAATGGAAGTAGAAATCTTTCTTCAAGTAGTTCTTATTTTTTTCATCTTCAAAGAACTATTTTTTTTATCTGCAAAGCTCTCTCTTGATAGACTCATAGCAGTTCATAAGATAATCAACCTTGCTTATACCAACTTAATTTAAATTATTATCGTAGCACAACAAACATTTTGCTCAAGTGTTGATTTTGCTTGTTAAAATGATTATGTTGTCATTCTCTAATGTATTAAAAATTTTTTATTCTACGCAAAAGCGTGGGCGCAAAGTGTATTCGAAAATTTTTTTCAATTACTTCTATTTTAGAGTTTGCTAAAAACTTAATTCAAGTTGCTTTTATTCGAAATTTCGGCATAAATTAAAATAAAATTTATTTTCAATACTGGCCTCGAGCTTAAAATAAAAGCATTTTCATTTATACATATAAAAAAGATCGAATAAAAGCAACTTGAATTAATTTAAACGGAGAGCACGCCGAAAAACATCAACAAAATGGTCTACAATAAATTTAAGAATAACAAAACCATTAAAACCAACATCAATAAGTTCGAGACAATAAGGGATAAAAACTTAAAGCCTAGAACATCAATCACTTTCTTACTAAGATGCAGGAATACAGGTATAACCCCATCCTTTATTACTAATTCCACGAAGAATATTTACAAAATTTTTGATACTAACATAATAACTAAATCAACTACTCGACAAACACTCTCGAAATATATACAACACTTTCATAACAAAATTTTGAATAATCTTACTAAATCCTTTTCGTTTGCTAAAAACCGTAAAAATGTGAAACTGCGGATTCGGTTTTAAAATGATTAAGACCGGTCGGTTTCGGTTCGGTTTTTTTGTATGTAAAGCATTTTTATACCCACACCACAATAGTGGGGAGGGTATTATGCATTTGTGCTGATGTGTGTAACGCCTTAAGTGGTCCTAGACCCACCTTAAAGTATATCAATCTACTCAGAATCACTAACGATGTCCGTCCGTCCGTCCGGCTGGCTGGCAGGCTGGCTGGTTGTCCATGTAACCTTGTGCGCAAAGTACAGGTCGCAATTTTGGAGATAATTTGAAAAATTTAGAGTCATAGATTCTTACTGGCACAAGGACCAAGCCTATTGAAAATGGGTCGAATCGTAGGACCACGAGGGAAGATAGGGCGAAATTGCTTCCTCTCAGAAACTATCAAACCGATTTTAATGAAATTTAAAACATAGATAGAACCATATCTATATGGACACAAAATGTATAAATTTTTAAAAAAATCGCACCACGAGGGGAGATAGCGGCAATTTCTGCCTCTCAAACCGTATTTAATGAAATTTAAAACATACATAAAACATCCATATCTATAGGTACACATTAGCTAAACAGTTTTTAAAAAATAGGACCACAAGGGGAGGCAGGAGGCAATTTCTGCCTCTCACAAACTTTCAAACCGATTTTCATGAAGTTTATAAACATAGAAAAATCCATATTTACATGGACACATGCATGATGTGTTTTAAAATACTGTGGTGTAGGGTATCATATGGTCGGGCTTGACCGACTATACTTTCTTACTTGTTTTTATTTGTTTCAATTCAGGCACTTTTATTAAACAAGAAACATTTGTTCTTCTTAGTGCTTATTTTAAATGTAAGACGTATATTTTGCAATTTCTTTTAACATAAATAAATATTTAAAGTAAAAGCTAAAACCGAGGTTTATTGGTCGGCTTACGGTTTCGGTTTTCAGGCATAAGAACCGCGGTTTCGATTTCGGTTAAACCGAACAGCAATCCCTACTTCTATTTCATCTTAAGCGCTTTTTTTCTATTCCATTACACATTTTCTGGATGTGTATTTATCTTTTCTTCAAAACTGCGTCTTCACCTTGTGATCTGCTCTTCTTCGCGTTCCTCGAGCATTTAAATCACAGGCTTTTTCGGCATATATCATTGGCTGGTTTACATAGAATATTACCTATTTTCTTCTTAATTTCCTTTCTCGAATTTCAATTGCAACAGATTTCATATTGCACCTTTGGTATGACTTCACGTACGACATCCAGTTGTGTGGCCACCTTATGTGGATACTAAAACGCAGAGATCTGTTGATAAACGTATGCAGCTTGTGTTGATGTGAGCTAAGTTTCGCATCCGTATAACAACATGGAGAACACGTTGCTTTTGAAGAGTATTTTGTTTTGCTTTGGCGCTGTTTTGATAAGATCGCCAAATCTTATTGAAACCAGCAAAGAAGTTTAAGCCTTCTTCTATACAATTACCTCCACTATCTTTAAGCTACCAACCAAAAATTTTAAAAAATATTATATATTTTTGATATTCTTTAATTAGGATTGAGTTGAAGAAAAATAATCAAAAAATTTTAATAAAAAAATTCGAAGTTGTAAAATTCCTTCCCTCAGTGGAAATAATTTTATGAAAATTAAATTTGATGAACTCAAGCCTAATTAAAGAATATCAAAAATTAAAAATTAACAGTTCAACTAAAAATCAAAAATTGTTCTTAGAAATAGCTATGGCACAAGCTCTAATGTTTACATTTGTACTTTAATTTGTACAAATAAAATGTCGACGAAAGTGGACAAAAAAACATAATAAACAAATTATTCAGGTTTTCAAGACAAAGTCTTGACAGAAAGAATACGAAAAAAACAGACGAAAAAAGGAGGCAACATGTAATTTGAAATTTAAGTGATAATAACAGCAAATTTCGAACCACCAGTACTACTGGTTAAAGATTGATGTTTGCTTGTTGGCTAACGGGCACCGCAGTGGTGCAGTGGGTAGAACACAAAGATCTTCTGACGATAGAAAGTGGTGTTCTTGAAACATGTAAAGATCAACCCGGGTTCAAATCCCATCTCAGCCAAGAAAAATTATCAGAAAATTTTAATAAAAAAATTCCAAGTTGTAAAATTCCTTCCCTCAGTGAAAATAATTTAATGAAAATTAAATTTGATGAACTCAAGCCTAATTAAAGAATATCAAAAATTAAAAATTAACAGTTCAACTAAAAATCAAAAATTGTTCTTAGAAATAGCTATGGCACAAGCTCTAATGTTTACATTTGTACTTTAATTTGTACAAATAAAATGTCGACGAAAGTGGACAAAAAAACATAATAAACAAATGTATTCAGGTTTTCAAGACAAAGTCTTGACAGAAAGAATACGGAAAAACAGACGAAAAAAGGAGGCAACATGTAATTTGAAATTTAAGTGATAATAACAGCAAATTTCGAACCACCAGTACTACTGGTTAAAGATTGATGTTTGACTGTTGGCTAACGGGCACCGCAGTGGTGCAGTGGGTAAAACACAAAGATCTTCTGACGATAGAAAGTGGTGTTTCTTGAAACATGTAAAGATCAACCCGGGTTCAAATCCCAGCTCAGCCAAGAAAAATTATCAAAAAATTTTAATAAAAAAATTCCAAGTTGTAAAATTCCTTCCCTCAGTGAAAATAATTTAATGAAAATTAAATTTGATGAACTCAAGCCTAATTAAAGAATATCAAAAATTAAAAATTAACAGTTCAACTAAAAATCAAAAATTGTTCTTAATATTATATATTAATTAAACATATTATTAACAACAGCATTCATCTAATGGTAAAACTTGACCTCAATCAGGAAGCCATAACACTATTATGCTTACATCCGAATATAATATAGTCTATCTATATATATATATATAAAACAGGATGTGTGTATGTATGTAACGTATGGACTCCAAAACGGCTGGGCCGATTTGGATGGAATTTTAAGGGAATCTTCAGAATATTCAGGCGGGTAACACTATGAAGTCTGATATTTGATTTTCGGTCTGCGAGCGGAGGGACGTGGCAAAATCCAATTTTCATATTGCACCACCAATGACATCTATATAATTTGGACGATTTTTTCTTAAAAATGATCGCAATGGTCCAACTTAGATTTATACAAAAAGAAAATTTTGCACCGCTCACTTTTACGCCCACTTTTTTCGAATTACCTAAAATCAGAAAACGGCTGCATCGATTTGACTAATTTTTCTTTCAAGTGTTCGTATCTTTTTAACGGATTTTAAAAATCGAACGCAAACATTTTTCCTAATTTGGACAGGACAACGTCTGTCGGGTCAGCTAGTTCAAAATAATTATACTAATATGCTTACCACTACTCACACTATTATTGTTTTTCAACCTTGAAAAATTACACTGAAAAAATTATCGCCAAGCTTTTTTCAATTAAACCATTAATCAAAAATAAAATCGTTTTTAGCTAAAAATTTAATCAACTGAATTAAACCTTTACTTATATCTACAATATTGCTGCAGCAAATGTTGTTTATATAAAAAAATACTTAATTGATACTATTTATTAATTTCGTTACTATTAATAATTTCTTTTTAAAAGTACAAATTTTTTAACTAAAATTAAATTTTTTTTTTTCTATGAGCCCTGGGAAAAGAGGAAATTTGGTTGTTAATTTAAACCTGCGTTCGAAAATAAACACTAAATGTCGCTCCTTAGTGTTCGGTTCGGTAGATTGTGGAAAACAAAAACGCTAATAAGACTATCCAACAAGGTTTTGGACTGGAGCAACCAAATATCTTTCCAAGGGTAATTCGGTGGGCTGAATTGGATTCTGTAATTGGATTTTCTCTATCACGTCAGGTTTTCGAGATACAAAAAAATGTTTTTATTCGTTTTTTACATTAAAAAATCACTAGTTTATTTAAAAATCAATGAATTTTCAGAAGTGAATAGCGTTATTTGAACGTCGTTTGTAGTTTGTTGGTTCGGTTTCAAGTATTAGAGTCCAGCAATAGTCTTCCAGCATGCTTTTGTTCCAAAATCCTTGATAATTTCTTTCAGGTTTCATTGAATCATGATGAGCACGCTCCCCTTGTTCGTCGCTCACTGGCACCTAGTTTTTTGTTTATGGAAAAAATCTACATGCGAATGAAGAATATGCTAAACATTGTCAGTGTCCGCGATTTGTCTAAGTTCCTGACTGCAAAACCAAAATTATGCAAATATGCATATTTCAATGATTTTGATATTGCATATCCTTTTTTTTCGAACCAGATATTCACCACACACAAATCCAAAATAGCTTGATAACACACGATCTCCCTGGCATGCTTAAACGCTGCTGTTATGAAAATTTAGAATGAATGTGGGCTTCTGTCAAATTAATAATTGTGAAACTGTAGTGTCAGTATTGACTGTTTAAGAGTATTGCCAGCTCGCTTCGTTTCTGCAGTAGATTTGTAGACCAGTGTAATTTTTGTGTAGAAAATCGTTTAAACAAATAACGTTTCCCTGTTTTTCAACTTTCGAACACAAAAATAATACTGTTCTTATCCAATCAACTAAAATAATGAGAACATTTAATTCCGTTCGTTTTTTTTTTTTTAACCACAAACTTCATTGTCTTCGGTTCAGCTTATTAATGTTCGTACGTTTCTATTGTGCGAAGCGCCCTTTTGGATGGTAAAAAACTAAAAAATGTTTACAAAAACAAAATACACATACGATAAAATAGCCAGCAAAATACACAAAATAAACATATATACAACACACATTCAAGCTGTTCGTGCTGCGGTCGTTGCTAAATTTGTTTGTTTTTCATTTCTTCATCAACGTAAAAAAAGGAACATTATAGAACATTAAAATAAAATGTTTGTCTGCAGTATCACTACAAATGTTCTGTTTTTTTTTTAACGAAGAACAGAACACTATAAAATGTTCGGCTCTTTCTTGAAAAAAGCTACGAGCTGTATTATGGGTTGAGTTCGTCTACACAAACACTAAAACAAACATATTGTTCCTTGGTGTGTGAGCCGAACGCTAAATAATGTTCTGTTTATTTTCAAACACTGATTTAAACCATATAATTACTGGACATATATATTCCTCTATCATTATCATAATTATGTGCAGAGGTTTCCATAATATGGTTGTCGCATCTGGATGCAGGCCTAGTTTAACCATAATATGATTATAAATGTTTCGTTAATTTTAATCGCATAACATCAAGGTAACGTTTTATCTCTTTCAATTACTTCCCGCAAAAAATTGTTTAAGTGTATTTTTGTTATTTATGTTTAATTTGAATGTGAGGCTTTTGTTTTCATGCGCAAAATTGTATTGTTGGTGCTGTTATTTGGTTTTTGTTGTTTTTAATGATTTCTGTTGCTTCTAGTGGTATTAAATATTGTTTTTGCTGTTTAAGCTATTTATAGTTTTTTTTCTGCGTATTATCCTTGAACACGCACACTCACATACACACTTGCATTTGCAAATGTGTTGGTTTTCATTTATCATGTTTGTTTTGTAGTTGTGTTGCTTTTGTTGTTGTTTAATCTACAAGGTTCATTGTTGATATTTAATATTTTCGCTGTCACTCGCTTTTTGTTATTCTGTGTGCGTATTCGCATAAAGTAGAGATGCTTTTTATATGTCTGCCAATTTTGGTAATTATATTAACCAAAATAGCACAACATGTGGTTTTAATTATTGCATATAAATTCACAATAACAAGAACATGAAAGTGTAATTAATAGTTAGATATTGGATGGGAAAAGCTTAAATATTTAGTCCTTGAAATGTTTTGCAAAGTTTGACAAATTTTGTAATGTAAAACAATTAATAAATTTACCTAAAATTTAAAGAAAATTTCTAAGAAATGTCAACTTTACCATTCTATTTTAGAAGGTTTTCAAATAAAAGCCATTTTTATTTTGTATCATCCTTTTTTTATATCCTAACTATAATATGCCAGTAAATATATTTTATGTTAGCATTTTAAAATAATTAAATGAATTTCTCTAACTTATATTTCCCAAGACCAAATAAAATACTTTAATCAAATTTTTTACAGCCCTTTATTCCTCACGGAACCAATATAATCAAATTTGTAATTTTGATTTCTGTGTCTTATTAATAATAATATATTTGGTTTCGCTTTCAATCAATTGCAGGAAATCGTACAGGAAAGATTCAAATTAGGGTTTCTAATGTCCAAGACTATTTTCATTTTGAAGAATTTTCGCAAATAATGAAAGAACAACTGTAAAAGAATTTTGCAGTTTTAAAGAAGTAATAGTCGTGTTATGCTTAAAAAAAGAGCTTTATCAGAAAAAAAGGAGTAATTTTTATTTTCTAGATCTGTTTCGGTTATAGAAGCTCGAATTTTTAATTCATCCCCATATTTTTGTGTTGCTATTCAACCTAAAAGCTTTGTTCACAATCAAAGCAACAATTTGGTTTTTTCTTTTCTATCATATTTCTTCCCACAGTATTTCATTTCGATGGCTTAATATAAACAAGTAAGAAAGTAAAGTCGGTCAAGCCCGACCATATGATACCCTACACCACAGTATTAAAAAACACATCATGCTTATGTGTCCATATAAATATGGATTAATCTATGTTAACAAAAGTCATTAAAATCGGTTTAAAAGTTTGTGAGAGGCAGAAATCGTACCCTACCTCCCCTTGTGGTCCTATTTTTGAAAAACTGTATAGCTTATATGTCCATATAGATATGGATCTATCTATGTTTTAAATTTCATTAAAATCGGTTTGAGAGGCAGAAATTGGCCCTATCTCCCCTCATGGTCCTATTTTTTAAAAAATGCATCTCTTTTGTGTCCAAAGATAAGGTTCTATGTATGTTTTAAAGTTCATTAAAATCGGTTTGATAGTTTCTGAGAATAAGAAGTTTCCCCCTATCTTCCCTCGTGGTCCTACGATTTGAGCCATTTTCAATAGGCTTGATCCTTGTGCCAATAAGAACCTATGTCCCAAATTATCTCCAAAATTGTAATCTGAACTTTGCGCAAAAGGTTACATGGACAGTCAGCCAGTCAGCCTGCCAGCCAGCCGGACGGACATCGTTAGTTTGACTCAAAAAGTGATTCTGAGTCGATCGGTATACTTTTAGGTGGGTCTAGGACCAATATTTTAAGGCGTTACACACATCAGCACAAATGCATAATAACCACTCCACTATTGTGGTGCGGGTATAAAAAGGCTTAACTCGATTTCTTGTTAGTTTACAAGGGAAGAAAAGAGCTTAATCAAATCCAATCAATTTAAGATATATAAAAAGCTTAAATGCAATATTTAATAAAAAGATTCAACAAACTTTATTCTAAAGGCACCTGAAATCTTAAAGCAAGGTGCATTTTGCATTTATCTATCTGAATAAACAAAAAAATCTTTTTTGGAAATAATTGACTTATGCCTTTTTTATATTAAGCCATCGATATATTTTCCTTTCATTTGTGTTTGTGCTTTGTTGTGATACAGACGTGTATTTTAGCCCCGCATACGATTTGAACTATTAATTAATCACATTTGATTTTGTAATACATAAATATAAGCAGCGAATGGACGCTTAAAAAAAATAATATACGTATTTTGTTATTTAAATTATTTAACATAATAGTGCACAATTTAAAACGATTAAATTAAATAAAATAAAACAGTAAAAATAAATACGTATAAATGAATGTTCATACATGTGTATACATATTCTGAACAAAAACATTAAAATTTCTTGTTTTTTTTTTTGTTGTTGTAAAATACAATAAATAATAAAAATATTAAAGCAAAGCAAAACGGTGAAAAACAAAAACAACTCTTTGCATGAGTACGAACAGTGAAACAACACTAAGACAAAATGAAAGAAACGTTTACGTTTTAGTTCAATCAAACGAAAATAATGCGGAAATAAATAAAACTAAACAAAATAATATAAACTATTTAACGGCTAAGCCAATTACTAGAACACGTTCCCTATCACCCTCGGTGTTTACAAAAACAGTGGATAGTGACTCATTAAAAAAACTACAACTAGATTTGGTGACAAGTGTTGCCAGGCCAGCAAGTATTGCCGTGACGTCAAAAACAAATTTAGTGGGAAATGAAACCATGAACTTAAACACAAATGCAATGGAAAACCCCCCTGTAAAAAGCTGCCAAAAGCCTACAATACAAGTTGGTATGGACAGGTACATAACAGTGCTTAAACGGGGACGCAGCCCTACCTCTGCAGCAGTTGCTTCGGCCTCAAAAGTACCATCTTTTGATAAAATAAATACACAAAATCGTTTTGCGATTCTGGAGGATGAATCCTCTGAAGCACCAAACGTCATTAAATCGTCTAAGCCACCCCCGATATACCTTAGAGAGCAAAACTCTAATGAGTTAATAAAAAGTTTAATTTCGGAGATAGGTGAAAATTCCTTTTATGTAGCTGCAATAAAGCGCGGTATCATTAACGAGACTAAAATACAGGTGAATCACGAGGATGATTTTCGAAAGGTAATTACAGTATTTGAGACTCTGAATAAAAACTTTTATACTTATCAACTGAAGAGCAGTAAAGGTCTTCAGGTAGTAATCAAGGGCATTGACTCATGCGTAGACCCAGAAGAGGTTAAAACATTCTTAGAAGAAAAAGGCTTCAAGGTAAAACATGTAGTAAATATTAAAAATAGAGAAAAAATTCCCCAACCACTCTTTCGAGTTGAGTTTGAACCCGGCGACGTAAAACTTAAAAAAAACGAAACACATCCTATTTACAATTTAAAATATATTCTCTACAGAAGAATAACTATAGAAGAGCCGCACAAAAGAAATGGTCCCGTTCAATTGTTTAAACTGTCAAGAGTACGGTCATACTAAGGCATACTGCTATTTACCCCCTGTCTGCGTAGTATGTGGTGAACTACACGGTACAGTTTCTTGCGATAAGTCTAAAACCGACCCCAACGTAAAAAAATGTAGCAACTGTGGCGGTAATCACACTGCCAATTATAGAGGATGCCCTGTATATAATATCGTCAAGCAGACGGTTGGACCAAAAACAAATACCCCTCAAATGCAGGTTGCAAATCAAGTAAACACAAATGCAATTCAAGCCCCCCAGCCTAGTAATAACAGAACCTCTTACGCTAACGTCCTAAAATCAAACCATCAGCCAATGCAAGGTGCTTCGCCAAGTAATGATGAAACTCCGGTTTCTAATTTAAGTCGCTTAGAAAAAACCATGGAAACATTAGTGCAAACGGTAAATAATTTTACGAACACAATGGGTAATATGATGCAGGAAATGCTTAGAATGCAATCGATGTTATTGCAAGCTGTACTTAATAAACCATGAACTGTTTAAAAATTTGTTTTTGGAACGCAAACGGCATCCGCCAACATAAAAATGAATTAGAATACTTTCTTAAAAATAAACAAATTGATGTCATGATGGTTTCTGAAACTCATTTGACCTCAAGAAATACGTTTAAAATCAATGGTTCTATACTATATGATACCAAGAACCCTCGAGATAGAGCTTGTGGAGGTTCTGCCATATTAATAAAAGCCCGAGTCAAACACTATCTAATGTGTGATCATCGTGAAGATTATCTCCAAGCAACAAACATTTGCGTTGAGGAATTAAATAGAAACCTAGTAATTTCATCGTTATACTCCCCGCCTAGATTTTCAATATCGGAGGACCAATATTATAAATATTTTAAATCATTAGGACCGTGTTTCCTAGCCGCTGGCGATTATAACGCTAAACATACCTTCTGGGGGTCGCGACTTATAACACCAAAGGGTCGTGTTTTATTTAACACAATTTCTAAAATGGATTTAAATGTGGTAGCGAGCGGACAACCAACATATTGGCCCACTGATCATCAAAAAATTCCAGATGTCATCGATTTCGGCGTGGTTAAAAACATTCCCATAGAAACGATTCATGTTGAAGCCTCCCTAGATTTATCTTCCGACCACACACCTACAATTGTTACTATAATGAACCCCAATAGAATTGTACCTCCGACGACAGCTACGCAAATTAATTGGTTAAAATATAAAAAATATCTCAGTACCCATTGCACAGAAAATATTCCGCTCAGTACACCGGATTATGTAGATCGCTCTATTGACAATTTTGACAGTTTTCTGAAACTAGCTGTTCAACATTCCAATATTGTCCCCAAAAAAACAAAAACTATTAAAATATATTCCACAGATGTCGAGCATCTTTTGTCTGAAAAAAGGAGGGCTCGAAGAGATTGGCAATTGCACAGATCCCCTCAACTTAAGAACTTACTTAAAGAGTGTACAAAAAGACTTGAGGAACTTGATGCAACCCCACAATCAAACTACTCATTATGGCGCGCAGCTAGAAATCTCAAAAGGCCAGTTGTCTCTTAACCACCATTAAGAAACTTGAATGGAAGTTGGGCAAGAAATGATGTTGAAAAAGGAAATCTGTATGTCAATCATTTAAAAAACGTATTTACCCCAAATATATCTCACGATATTGCGGTCGAGTTACCACCTGTTGCTGCTAGAGCAGCTGTTCCGCTAAGATTTGAGATAAGAGAAATCGAAAAGGCTATTTGTGATTTAAACCCCAAGAAGGCTCCTGGTTTTGATAAGATCAGCAACAAAATGCTTTTGGAGCTACCCAGCATAGCAAAGAAAATTATTCTTTTAATTTTTAATGCTATTTTACGCCTTGAATACTATCCTCAAAAGTGGAAGGTCTCCTTAGTCACCATGATACCTAAACCTGGAAAGGATCACACAAAAGTTGAGTCATATAGGCCTATAAGCTTACTTTCTAATATATCAAAGTTGTTTGAGAAGCTGTTAGCGTCAAAATTAACCCCAATTTTAAATGAAAATAGATGTATTCCTAACCACCAATTCGGCTTTAGAAGAGAACACAGCACAATTGAGCAAACCCATCGTATAGTAAACGCAATAAGAAAAGCCTTTGAAGAAAAAAAATATTGCTCCGCTCTCTTCATCGATGTTTCTCAAGCTTTTGATAAAGTCTGGCATGAAGGCTTATTACATAAATTGAAGCTCAACTTACCAGTAAACACACACAAGCTGTTAGAAAGCTACTTAGTCGGTCGAAAATTTATTATTAAAGAAGGTGATTATTTAAGCTCTCCTCAGCAAATTGACGCTGGAGTCCCACAGGGAAGCATCCTGGGCCCACTTTTATACTTAATATATACCTCGGACATGCCAACAAACAACTACACACAAACTTCAACATTTGCTGATGATACAGCTTTTTTGAGCGTGCACGAAAACCGTCAAGAAGCATCTCGATACCTACAGGATCATATATTTCAACTCGAACTATGGTTAAAGCAATGGAGGATAGAGGTCAATGAGCAAAAATGCGTACATATAACATTCACCTTGCGTCGGGAATCATGCCCCCCTATTAAAATCAATAATCAAATAATACCTCAAAATTCGCATGTAAAATACCTCGGTATTCATCTAGATCGCCGTTTAACGTGGAAAAGCCATATAGAGGCAAAATTAACTCAAATGAAACTAAAAGCCATCCAAATTCATTGGCTTATTGGAAGAAACTCTGTCCTTAGTCTCGACTGCAAACTTCTTCTTTACAACTCCATCTTAAAGCCAATCTGGTGCTATGGTATTCAGTTATGGGGCACTGCCTCGGCCTCTAATATCGAAAAAATTCAAAGGCGCCAAAATAAACTACTTCGAATAATCACAGCTGCCCCTTGGTATGTTAAAAACTCAAATATTCACAAGGATCTTAATGTTCCATTAGTTAAAACTATGATTACGAAATATGCAGTAAAATACTTAAAAAGGCTCGAATCGCACCCAAACCCACTAGCACGAAATATTTTAAATGATAGCGGCCACACTCGCTTAAGAAGAAGAGACACTGTAGCACTTATCCAATTAGATGAGCGATAAACACTATAAAAGTGAACAGAACCCGCGATGAAGAAAATTTTTGTCTGGCACTGGCAGGACAAAAAATAACGTATTAGGTTAAGATTTGATTAATTATTGTTAGTTCATATTTAATATATGAAGATTCAATAAATAAATAATGAGAAAAAAAAAAAAAAAAATTTGTCAAACAAAAATGTAACTAATGTTTTTTTTAAAGTTGAGTCAACTACAACTTCAGCAACAATTTGTATGCAATTGTTTCTGACGCTTGAAATAATTTTATTTAGTTTTGAATGAAAATTTAAGCAAAATCTTCCAACAAATAATTATAAATACGTAATATTTATTAAAAAAGTGTGTGGTCGCGACAAAAATTGTTGCTCAATTTTAACACCAGTAAAAATGTTGCTGTCTGTTGTGAACAAAGCTTACCATTATTGTGGAAAAATGTCGTAATATAAACGAAGATAAACTGCAAAATATATTAGAGCTGATATTGTCAAGTATTTGTTGAAGGCTTATTCAACCCAAAAAAAAAAAACAATTTGTTGAAATTCCTTTATACTTGGCATAACTATATCTCGCCATTTTTTAAAAATACTTTTTAAGAAAAGTGATTCTAATAGAAAATTGGCATTTAGTAATAATAATTGGCGAATTAATAACATTGCGAAGAAATTTCCTATACCCATCTTAAGTTTTTATGAAATTCGAACCATATTTTTCGCACATATTCAGCGAAACTTCTTTGCGCATAGGAACCCTAATCTAAAGTCATACAATTGCTAACTGAAAGCTTTCTGATAAGCCTAAGATGGTCATTAATACTACCTTTTCTTTCGAATACAATACATGTTATATTTAGTAGATAAGTAAGCAAATGAAAACATAGTAATTCAACAAGAGGTTAAGCAAGAAAACCTTGTACTTTTTCAAATAAAATTGACTAGTTGCTTAAAACTTAACGGTTGATAAATTCCTAAAGATATAAATGCTTAAAGTTTAAGTTAGTTCATATATTTTAAAGATGTTTAAGTTAAGTCATACATTTCTACTAGAGGAGTCCATATTGAACCTAAAATTCAAAGATTTTGCAACTGATCCGTATTATATTTAAGCTGCAATGTGGAAGTTGATAACGGTAAAAGATAATTGAATTTGAGGACTTTACATTTTATACTTGGTCCCATTAAGCAAGGATCACAGTTTTCCATTTTGTCCACTAGTGGTGAATGGAGGTTAATTAAGTTTTCCATTCCATTATTCTTAGTCGGATTAAAGATGCTCGTCTATTGAAAACACGCTTACTTTCGAACAACTCAAAAAACAAGACCCATATCGCATTGTTTCTACAGGGTGTCTGGTAGCAGACTAAGAGGGAGTTTACACGGTGTCTATTCAGACATGTCTAACAAACACGTTTGTATTGTTTGTAGGCGATCGGGGTAGAGAAGAAAGAGGGGTTGCCAAACAGATATGAAATGAGTTTTTATGTTTGTTTATATGAATTTCCATGTTTTTAATTTGTATGTATATGTAAATTAGACTATTATACATGAAAACAGACATGTGTGGAAAGACATCGTGAAAAGACAATAGGTTTTTGAAAGCATGTTCAAAAGAGAATGTCAAAAGCAGACATGTCTGAAAAGACTCCGTGCAAACTCCCTCTTATATTTTCAAACTTAAATAAAAAACGTAATAATTGACACAATGTTTTATTAGGAGCATTGAACGATGGAATGTAAATGCGGATTTTATTTTTTAAAGAGTGTGTCATCCAGATGTCTTCCGTCGAGTTGAACACCAGAGAACAGCTTTGTGCGATTGCAAAAAATTCGCATTAAATCAACAACATCAAATACACTCAATTGTGTTCATGCAATCAAACTTTCTCAGCCGGACTCATCGGTGTTGTTTTAAAATTCATTCAAGTCATGCACAGCGTATTGGCTTTGCCATTCATACCATGTTTAGCTTCGTTCGTCAATTATTGCTTTAGTAAAAAACATATACAAAGAAAAATACACAAAAACCATTGCTATCAGAGCTATTCAGCAGCTGAAACAATTTCCATAGAAACAGAAGCCGGTTTTGTTATCATTTCTTAAAAAGTACAGTAGTTTTGTATGTACAATGTACAATGTATTGTTGTTATTGTTGTTAATGTTGCTTGTTACGCTTTAAAAAAAAATACCCTGCATTTTATAGGACTAGTCCAAACACGCGTGTAAAATGTAGCCTACAAGGGACTAGGACTAGTCCAAAAGTAACCCAAACATGGTCTATTTAACATTACGATGTCCTAGGGCAGGACCATATAACCCAGCTTTGGATTACAAAGGAGTGTGTTATTGCGTGCGCAACAATAAATGCAAACAAAGCACTTTCTCTCACACATGCACAAATCAAATGTGAACAAAACGATGTCAAAATTACCAAAGTTGAACTTTGTTTTGCAGGCATAGAGTTAATGTAAACTATAGCGTACGAGAAAATCAACAAAAATAGTGGATTTTGCAGTTCTCTGTTGAACACACTATTCTAAACTGTGCCTTGTTTTTCGAGAATTTTCGAAAAAAAATGGTTCAATTATCTCATGCGTGGATAAGGCACACCAAACAGTTACCTTGGGCCAATGCAATGGTTTTTGATGTTTCTATCGAGGGTTGCGGGTTCTTGGAGAACAGTAACGAGTGAAAAATGAACTTTGAATAAAATTGCCGACGAGCAATTACGTAAGAAACATTACTCTTAAAGAATGTGTTCACAGCGAATACGCGATGCTTACTCGACCAGTGCGACATCGTGACTGACAAATCCACACAATCGATAATTCCAACGGCGCCTCCATCCCTCCGCGCCGTTTATTAGTTTTTTGAATAATCGTATTTAAAAATATAAATTTGCCATCAGACACGTTGCATTTCTCCTAAAGCTGGTTTTAGACGACATGTATTTAACAGTGTGCGACTCCTTGGAAGTAACTAGAATTTTTTTCTGTATTATATATTAATATATATGGAAAAAAAGTCCTACAACTGTCTGGAGTCGCCCCTAGGGAGAAAAATGTACAATTGACCGACATTTTGCACCAAGTGATCACAAATTGTCTTTGATTTTACTTAAGCGTGCTAAGTGCAAGAAAATCAAGTTTTAAGGCAATCACATATTTTTCATATGAAATGTAGGCCCTAAATTTGTATAACGCAAACGCAACGCCAAAAATTATATTGAAAGCAAAAACAAAATCGAAAATATTTCATAATTTTGTTGTTGTTTTCTATTTTTTAATTTTAAACGCTGCATATCTTGTGGCGTGGATAATTTTAAAACGCAATACATATCGCTCATTTGCTGCAAGACCGGCATAACTCAAAAAATTAAATTTTGGAGTTAGAGATGCAGAATTGTTCGCTTTGGTTTTCTTTATATTGTGTATTAAATTCATCTTTATATATTTTATACTTTCCCAGTTTGAAGCGAATGTGTCTTCTTTTTTTCTAAGTAGTTAGAACAAATCAAAAACTTTAAATGCGCTCATCTCGAAATGGATTTTTTTGAGTTATGCCGGTCTTGCAGCAAATTAGCGATATGTATTTCTGTAGAAAGCAACAACAAAATTTTGACAAATTTTTGATATTGTTTTTGCTTTCAATGTTATTTTTGGGATTTCGTTGCGTTTTACAAAATTAGGGCCTCAATTTTTAGCTCATAGTGTAAGACCCCTTTTCAGGCTCGGCAAGAATCTTTTTTGTTCCAGCATCCCGACCTTACCGCTGACGTCTACAAATCAAAAGCTACGCAAGAGACTTGCGCGAAATAACTTGCCGAGTGTGAAAGGGGTCTAAGTGATCACAAATTTAGGTTTAAAGTGTTTCCCATATATCGACCCCTAACCGCGAAAATAATGTAAGCGCCAAAAATCAAATTTTACAGGAGAGAGCTTTTTTGTTTTATTTCATATTAATTTTGTATGAAATTTGTCGCTTACACTAAAATTGTTTTTGCTATAAAATCGTAACGGTACATTATGTGACCATGATATTTTAGGAGATGATGCAAGTGTTGCCAATAAAGTCATTTATTAAAAAAAAACGAAAATTGAAAATCATGTCGCTTACGTTATTTTCGCTGTTAGGGCTCGATATTATTCATTGTAAAAATACAGTTTTGACCCATATTACAAGTGATACAGATTTTCCGTGTTGTTTGATAAGTTGACTTAGTTTTCGAGAATCATACTTAGTTCTAAAATTTTTCATATAATTTTCATAGAAAACCCCGTTTTGACCCAAAGTTCCACTTGCGCAGATCAAAGATTTCATTTGTTTTCTTTGAGATTAATTAGCTTAAAGTTCTGTAATGGATCTACTGTGGAAGTAATCATGTTTTTGGTTTAGCGTGCTTAACTATCAAGATATTTGACTTTAAGATTTTTCTCACTTTTTTTTATGAATAAGTCTTTTTGTGGATGAGAAAACAGATTTATTGTGTTTTTCATTAATGTCTTTTGTTTTCGTCGTGGTTATATATAAATTTTCTATGAAATAATTTTTATAAGTGGTTATTTTGTTAGCAATTTTATCCCTTCTAATACCAGGGGGTACTGTAAGGCCACATATATTTTCTTGCTAGAGAACCCAATACCTCTTAGTTGTGCCTGTAACTACAGTCTTCTTATGTTTGCATGTCTTTTTGCAAAATTTCAAATCTAAACATTTCATTTCATTTACTTAGTTATATCTCAAAATGATCGAAGTGGACTGTTTGTTGACTACAAGCTGGTAAATACAATAGACATTTTCAAATAATAAATAGACTTAGACATCACAATGAATAACAACAATAATAATGTTCATATTTTGTAATCATCTATTAAATAATGATATTAATGAATAATGATTAATAATGAACTGCAAAAGAGACAGCTTAAGGAAATATTATACAAAAGTTCTATACAAATACAAAAGCAAATAGAAACTAAAGTACACATGTTTCTACATCCTTTTATCCTGTACATGATTTTATAATATTTATTCATTAGCAAAAATGTAAATTCAAATTATGATATGATTTAATAGATATAATTTCGTTTAGAACTGGACAAAAGCATTGGTAACAACATTTTTCAAATGAATTGTATCTGACTGGCTGCTGGTATTTTTGGATAAATTTAAGTCAATATTTTAAAATGTTCAATTACACATATTCGTGAACATTTGATAATTATGTTAATTTTGTATTTGTAGTCATACAATTTTAATGAACATTGAATTGCCACTGGGGCATTTGGATGCTGGTATTTGTATATCAGCTTGTTTCTGTTTATGTTGAAACTCGCTTAGGGATATTTCAGGGAAGCTCGCAAAATAAAAATTAAATGCACATATTAAGAAGATTATTATGGAAATTGCTTAGAAGTTTAGAATTAACTTTGACTTTTAGCAGGAGAGGAAGCCATAACCAGTGTTGCCAAAAGTAGGGAAAAATCCCTTCATGTAGGGTTTTTTGTTACTAAAATAGGAGCGTAGGGAAAATCGGACAGATTTTTTATATTCGCCAAAATGTAGGTATTTTTTCTCATATTGCATTGTATACGAAATAAATGCCCAAAAATTTATTTTTAATAATGATTCAACATTTAAAGAAATGAAATTCTTAAGTCCAGAATATATTTTTGGACAAAAAAAGATGAGTACAAATTACAACTATTGTCTTAACAATATAACTTAAGCCCCAATGATCTTTTGTATAAGTGTAGAACAATCGCATAAAATTAATTTTCTGAAATTGTGAAACTAATTTGTTTTGAAACATGGATCTGGAACACTTTTCAATAAAAATACTAACGGAAAAACTATAATGACAAGGTTGTATTTCCAAATTTATTAAAACTGGTTCGGATTTTGTTTGCTCTACCCAATGCAAATGGTGATGCAGAGAGAACACCAGAAAGCCATATACATATATAAAATATTTTTTGCAAAACAATGGAAGAGGCTGCATTAATTTCGAATTTACTAATGGTCACTTAAGAAAATTCAGTTCAAAAGAAATACATATGCATATTCGGCCATGTCATGGAAAACGAAATCACGTGAAATTGAAATCGACGAAGATTTTCAATTGAATTATTGTATAAATCAACGCAGTTTTTTCTGAATTCAAAAGAAGTTCAGGTATATAAAAGGAAATATTTTTTTTGAACTTTGAATGCGGGAGAGTTTTCAAAATTTGTTCGATTTAATTTTCACGTGACTTTGATGACATGGCCGATTATTTATAAAATAGCCTGTTGCTTTTGTAACTGAATTAAATTAAAATTATCATATAAAGATTACCTGCCAATCTTAAAATTATTAAAACAAATTTTCTATGAAAATTTTACTTAAAAACCGTTGTTAAATTTAAGAAATGTTTATGGGTACATTCACCCTTATCGTGTTTGGCGTATTTTGAAATTTATTTTTTCCAAAAAACCTATTGTTTTTTAATTGAATTTAATTAAAAGTACCTAAATTTTTTTAGTTTTATTACTTATTTTTGTTGTTAGAGCTTTACTAAACATATGCGAAAGAAATTAGTTTTTTATAACTATGTTTTTTCTAAGACTTTAATGACTAAAACGCGTAGGGATTTTTGTAGGGAAAATTTTTGCAACGTGTAGGGAAAAATCGGATATTTTTAAGTATGCGTAGGTATTTTTATAAAAATCTTCTGGCAACACTGGCCATAACAGACGTTATTTGAAAGTATGTATTGCCATTACACTAAAAATAATTCTTTGAGTGAATTTTTGTTCAGAAAATTTTATTAAGATGTGAACCAACAGTGAAGAGATAGATTAACTTTTGCCATAACATGAATAGAATCATGAAAATCAAAGTCTCTTAAGGTCATTGATTAGTGCTGGGAACTATCGATAGACTATCGATATTATCGATAGTCTTAAAATATCGAAAATATCGATAGGAAAAATATAAATATCGATATTTTTATTATTTAAAATACAGCTATGAAGACATCTTACAGCAGCTATACATGCACAGTTTTTTTGCCGCAAATTTTTACATGCTATTATTAATTCACGCTGAATTACAGCAAAGAATACAAACAACAAGAATGGCAAGTGGTATGGATTGCTTAAGGAGCATATAGACGACATGTTTTTGTCATCTGACATGTCAAATTTCCCACTGCAAAACACATACATGTCGTGTGTTACCTTTTTAACTTTGCTTCTGTAAAAGTCAGACGCAAAGTCATCTGACAAAATTTCGATTAGAGCGTGCTCTATTTTCTTCTGACAAACCATCTGACATCAGAAATCTATGCCGGGAAGAAACTGGCAGCGGCTTCAACTATTGACGGAATCATTGCCGGCTGAAGTTAATATTTTACAATACCAAGATATGTATGCTCATCTCACCATTGAATAGAATTTATGTAAATATATACATAAAAACCGTTTAATAATAAAATTCTAAATTGGTATCTTTAAAATAAAAGAAAAAATGTTAAGATGGCTAAATTATTTTACGGCGCAAATAAATATTTTCGTGGCGGCAGCAAGCTATTTTGAAACCGAGAACTGCTTTGGTTTCTGCAATAACAATGCGAAAAAAAACAGAGACAATGTCAGAAGCAAATTACATGTACGTTTGTGACCGAATATTATAAACCTTATGTAAAACAGCAATTTTGACAGACATGAACAATTACATGTGACTTGAAAATTTGACATGTCAGATGACAAATACATGTCGTGTACGGGCGCCTTTAGCAGTGCTTTTTACTGCTAATTAAAGGCCTTCAAGTCGAAATTTTTACATGTTTATATATGGACTGAAATGTCAAATATTTTTGTAATGTTGTAAAAAAATGCAAATCCAAATGCAATTGCGAGCATAGGACAAAACAATGAACGACCATTAGAGGATAAGTCCGCTAGATTGAAAACCTTTTTGGGTTTAGAATTTAGAAAAATTTTTTAAGTTGCAATGGAATATCTCATAGTCCCTGTTACTTCGGTTCCTTCAGAAAGGTACTTGTCAATTTTTAAAAAACTGTCATCTAAAATAACGTGCGTATTAGAGTTTTCAACCGATTAAGAATAATTCGATTAATCGGTCAAACAAAACCAAACCATTGTTCGAATAATTGTAAAACGACGATTTTCGAATAACGAATAAATCGATTAATTAACGTCGATTAATCGAACAATTTTTTTTATTAAAAAACAAATTAAATAAAAGCTTTGATTTATTGTCATACGTTTTTAGTGATTTTATACAAAATTTAGGAGAGTTAAAAAATATTGTTGCCATATCCCTGGTTTTAATTAATATCAATGTTTAGTTAGCAAAAACCGTGTTGAGTACTCATTGTATTTAAAAAATTTATTCTATGTTTTTTTAAACAAATCTTAACAAACAATTGAGTAGGTTAGTTGCAAAACTCGTTCGTTACAAAACTAAAAATGCGAGATGACAATTGATTCTAACAGTTCTTTTGGCGCTTTCTGAGAAGAAATACAATAATTGTATCAATGCATGTCCTCTTCCATGATTTTTGCACGGACATGCATTGATTTTGCAACTCACCTTCTCAATTGTATCAACTGTTTTATTTTTAAATCAAACCTTGAACAAATTTCAAGAAGGGGGATTTTTAAATTTCGGTTGAAAAATTTAGAAATAAACAAAAAACTTAAAAATAAAGAATTGATTCATAAAAATTATTTCCTGAAAGTAGAAAATGTTGTTATTGTTTGATATTTTTTTTAAAAATTATGTATGTATTTCTTTACCATTTGCGTAAGTTTCGCAATATTTAACATTGAAAACGATGTGGTGGAAGATAACTAAACGTCATCAAGAAATGCCGAACTTGGTCCAATGGAAAAATACATTAAGAGAGACAGCGGCTGTTCTATGGAAGAAATTGTAGGCAGAAGTTTGGCTGAAGATGGTACCCCTGCCAACGCCATTCCTCCAGAGTTATATCGGATTATTAAGGAATTAAGGGTTTAACGATGCCTTTAAGTAATACAACAATTTGGAGTTAAGATGAAAAATGTTATGCATCAAAAAAAAAAAGAAGAAGTCATAGCGGATGGATTGGAAGATTTTCCATAGTAATTTCTTTTTAAATATTTTTTTATTCGTTATTCTCATCGATTAATCGAATAATTTTTTAGATTTAATTGTTAGATCGAACGAACAAAAACAATTATTTAAATTATTCGAACAAAGTTGAAAGGCGAATAATTGACAACTCTAGTGCGTATATACATACGTCTCTTACATTCAATAAAGTGATAAAAACAACGGACTGCGGACAAAATTCGAGCATTGTTCGAAGTTTGTTTTTGTTTTTAATGTAATTTTCTAAGCGAACGATGACGTTCGAAATCGTTAAACAGGCAGTTATAAAAAATAATTAAAGTTTTCCTGCAGAAGTACAAACATTCAGTCAATAGTAATATCGATATATCGATAGTGAAATCTGAACTATCGATAAATATCGATAGTAAAAAATATCGATAGTATCCCAGCACTATCATTGATACTGTTAATTTCAGTCAAAAGGAACGATTTTAATAATGATTAATCAATTTTGAATAATTTTCTTAAAAAATTCTTAATTTAATAAACCCAAATTCTTGTGGTAAAAAATAAAGCAGGTTATCACATATCGACACCTAAAATGCAAAATAACGTAACAACACTTTCTATAAGTTTACTGGAGAAGCAAAAAACTTTACAAAATCAATAACAACAAGGTGTACTTGGCGTTTGAATTTCTTTAATAAAGTCGACATTTTTTAGTGCAGGGACCAACAATTTTAGTAGTTTAACAAAACGAACAAAAATCAATTAAAAAGTCAGTTTCGATTTTTTTAATAAAACGTGGTTTTGCATTTTAGGTGCCGATATAGTGTAAAGAAGCCACGAGAATCTGATAAAAGGTCCTACCATAAGAGCTTTGTTCAGAATATTAAGAAACTTATAAAACCAAAAATTAAACTTAACATTTTTTGATTTATTTAAAATTTAAATTTACTCAATTAATGATTTATCGATTAACTATAATGATGGTCAGCTAGAATAAAAATTCATCACTTATTCAACTAATCAACATTTCAGCTATTTAATTTTCTGATTAATCCAATAATTGATATGTAATAATTTTGATTAATTGCGCTTTCTGATTAACCGTTAAATCCCTAAAGAAGTGTTTAAAATAGGCAAAGCAGCAGGGCACGATAAAATTGCACCAGAATTTTTTAAATGAAATGGTGCTAAAAGTATTTAAAATAACATGGAAACAGGCAAAGATTCCCAAAAATGGACAAGTGGGCATTACAAATGCGAATTTTAAAAATTTCTTAAAATCTAACAGGAGTATCCAGAACCTTATTGTTACTATGGGACAAATAACTGACAAAGCTTTTGTGTTTCACAGACAGACGCCTGCTTTATATATATATATATGAAAAATGTTTGTCTGTTTGTTTGCTGGCTTAAAGACTCCTCAACTTCCGAAGCTATTTTCCTGAAATTTCTGCAGTAACATCACGTGAGCCACTGGGAATTGGTACCCTCCATAAGATGCCAATATTAAATATTACATATCTTAAGAGCCGCTACAACAGTTTTCTTTAACTTTTTGCATATAGGATCTTCAAGGCCCCGAAATTGAAATAAGATATCAGCAGAGGAAGTGGTACCCCGTAAGGACGCCGATGTCACATATCGCATATCTTAAGAACAGCTATAATGAGAATGTTCAACATTGGTAGGATTCACTCTTATAGTAAACTACACCTTCGAAAATATAAATTAAGGGGGAAGGTTAAGCAATACCCACTATAGGATGCATACATATCGAGCCCTAATAGCAAAAATGATGTAACCAACAACATTTTAGAAATTTGTTTTTTGAAGAAAATTGATAATTTTGGATCTTTTGCATCATCTTTAAAAATCTCATATCTCTGGGAAGTACCGTTACGAAATAAGAGCAAAAGCAATTTCAAACGAAACCCTAGACTTGAAGCAAAAATATTTAAAAAAAAAAACTTCTGTTAAATTTTATTTTTGTTGGTTACATCATTTTTGCTATAAGGGCTCGATATATTAAATATCGCGTAACTGAAGCACTATTAGACTGATACTTCAAACGTGGTTAAAACCACTATTATGGTACACTATAAATTCTATAATAAAAATGGGAGGGGTAGACGGAGGAAGAGCATTACCCCCCATAAAACGAATATATTCAATATCAAATATCTAAAGACCAAAGTCTTCAATCTTTGTAATACCCACTCTTATAGTAAACTACAGCTTTTAAAACAAAAATTAAGGGGTTAGGTGCAGCGGGATCAATAAATCATAATGAATGAAGAAAATTTTATATTCTTTTACTTATGCAATTTTCGCAATCGCTGCAATCTTGCAAGGACAATTCAAAATTCGATGCCTTGCTAGAATTTCGTTTATTTATTTTAAGAATAGAATCTGGGAATTTATTTCTCATCGTGAGTAACATTTATTATATACATTTTCATATTATTCGAATGTGTATTCTAACTCAGCGGTAAATATTGAAAGGACTGCAAGTGGCAGGCCTTTTTGAAGGCCTCTATACTCCTTTCTAAAGGATTCGCTTCGCATGATATCCTGCCTTCTCAAGTATGCCTTCTCAACCGATCAATCAACCGATTTTTTTGAAATTTCGCAGGCAAATAGTGTTACAGTTGGAAAAAACAATAGCCTATAGCTTTGATTATTTAGGGCGTGAAAAAGAGCAAGAGGGCTAAAAGCTCCCCGTCCTTCTATATAAAAGAACAAAAGCAAAGACTGAAATAATATTATAGTTGTTCTTAATACTTTTTATGTTAAATAAATAATTTGTTAAATTTAAAGAAATTTTGGTCCATTCAAAGGTCATAAAAATATGACAAACATAAAAAGAAGTAAAATTAAGTTTTAGAATTATAATTAGTATTGTGGTTATTTTGTTGAACTATTTATGGTTTTTAATCCAAATTTTTAATATTTTTAATTAGGCTTAAGTTCATGAAATTTAATTTTTTTATTAAATTTATTTGGTTTAAGGATTGATGTTTGACTAGTGACGTCAGCAGTCGTCGATGGCTGCGAGTGTAAGACGGCAAATCCATCTGAGGAGATCGAGTGGTTGCGATCGAAACATGTCATGGTAACCTGCCGGCCAGGGTTCGAGCCCGAGCCACGTCAAGAATGAAAGATTATCAATAACAATTTTAATTAATTTTCATGTTGTAAAATTCCTTTCTTCACAAAAATAATTTAATATAAAAAATTAAATTTCATGAACTTAAGCCTAATTAAAAATATTAAAAAGTTTTAGAATTATGTTTAAGCGCTTTTATTTTTTAGCATTTTTTAGCTTTTTTTTGAAGCCAACTTAGCTGCACGATTTTTTAGGATCTGGAAACACAGCGGAAAATTGATGATTTAGACGAAGAGAATATGTGGTTTAAACAGGATAGTACCATTTGCCACTCAGCAAGACAAACAATGGATCTTTTGAAAGAAAAGTTCGAAAATCGCATTATTTCTCGTAGAGGAGGACTGAATTGGACGCCAAGATCGTGCGATTTGAAACTTTAAGAATATTTTTTGTGGGGTATTTTGAAATCGAAAGTGTGAAAAAATAATCCCACAACAGTTCAAGACCTTAAAAATAACATTATCGAGGCTGTAGGAAAAATCGCCCAAAGAAAAATGATCCAAAAAAATAAATGAAAAATCGCCCAAAAAAATTTCATGTAAAATTGGGCCTGAATTCATATGAAAAGTGACCCAAAATTGTTGGGCAATTTTTCGTTACTATTGGGTGATTTTTCGTTTTTAAAATTTCATAATGAAAAATCACCCAAAAATATTGTATGAAAAATAGCCCATTTTTTCGGGCATACTATTTGTCTTAATCATTCATTATTACTATACGACGAATTCCTAAATGTTATTTATAAAAATAACGGGACATATTGCAGAAAGGTGGCATGTCATAACGTCCAGTGTTATAGTGTCCGTGGACAAACTCGAAAGCATAGCTTACAAACTTGAAAGCAATTTGCAAAACAGTGTTTATTATTCATATAAATTTAGTAACTTACAAATGTAAGAGAAAAACATGTTTTATTATCGTCACAACCAACAAAACTATTTTTAAAGAAACTTATTTTACCATAATGTGGTTGTCGATGACAATAGGTTTTCTTCTCTATGGTATAACAAAAACCGGCTTCGCTAACTAAAGCTTCTCTGCATAGCAGGCCTTCGGCCAGGCGCAAGGATTTTCTCCTCTATGGTATAACAAATACTGGCTTCGATAACTAAAGCTTATCTGCGAAGTCGGCCTTCGTTCGGAAACAAGGCAGGTTTTAGAAGCTTTACTTAGCGAAACCGGTACTTGTTATACCATAAAGGAAAAAATCCTTGCGCCAGCCCAAAGGCCGTTTGCGCAGAGAAGCTTTAGTTAGCGAAGCCGGTCTTTGTTATATCATAGAGGAGAAAATCCTTGCGCCCGGCCGAAGGCCTGCTATGCAGAGAAGCTTTAGTTAGCGAAGCCGGTTTTTGTTATACCATAGAGAAGAAAACCTATTGTCATCGACAACCACATTATGGTAAAATAAGTTTCTTTAAAAATAGTTTTGTTGGTTGTGACGATAATAAAACATGTTTTTCTCTTACATTTGTAAGTTACTAAATTTATATGAATAATAAATACTGTTTTGCAAATTGGGTAATTTTTAATATTTTTTTTTTTTTTTTTTTGGGAAAAATTCGTTTTTCCTTTTTGGGTCATTTTTCATTTTTATTTTGGGCTCTTTTTCGTTTCTTTTGGGCAAAATTTCATTTTTAACTTTTTGGGTCATTTTTCATGTTCTTTTGGGCGATTCTTCATTTGGGTGATTTTTAATTTTTTTTTTTTTTTGGGCCATTTTTCTTTGGGCGATATTTCCTACAGCCTATTATCGAGCAGATATCAAAGCTTGACAATAGTTAATTGGAAAACGTGATTGAGAATTTTGTTTAAAGATTGGGAGCCTGCCGAGCTAGTAGGGGCGTGTGCTAGCCGACATATATTTTTTTTTTTAGTTTTTACCGGAACCTATTTGTAATAAACTGAAATAAAAATATTTTTTATATCTCAAAACAAAAATTCTTTTTTATTAAAATTAAATTTATACCTCAATTTTTGGACACCCTTTACAAAACTATCATTCTTTTCCGTTTCCTTTTTTTTGTATTTTTTTGTAACAAATATCTACTAACAACATTTTATTTCCCCAAATATTTATACGGTGAGTTGTTTTTGGTCTTCTTGTTAATTTGAAAAACAGTTAATTTGTCAAATACATGCCCATTTAATGTTCTATGCTAATTTTGAACAAAAACTCAATTAATAACACATTAACATTAAAACACTTTTAAGCACAAACACGATTTTATGTTTTGTAGTCGTAGGGCTTTCCACTTGTAAAACTTCCAATGCAAAACACAAAACTTGTTTGTGACATAAGAATATGTTTTAAGGAAAAACATTTGTCAAACTACTACTTTATGTTTTATTACAAATGACAGTTGCTGAAAGTAAAATTTACTTACTTTCACTTTCGTCATTGAAAAATGGATATGTAATAAAATATTTAAACAAATTGTATGAACAAAAAGGAATAAGCAAATTGTTGTTTTTAAACTAATTAAGTTAATTGCATTGTTACACTAGTTTCCACAGTGGAACAAAATTAAAAAAAGTAAGGCCGGGGTTTTTAGACGTGGATTAAGCTAAAACTTAGATTTACGTGTAATTTTCTTTATTATTTCATTCAAGACCAACATTATAACTAAGCTGTTCCGTTAATAAACTTGTAATGGCGGCACAAATCTTTTTTCAGATTTAATAAGCCTAGTTTAACTGAGATCTTAAAAACCCAGCGTTAGCAGTATAGTCAGTTAAGCCCGACTATAACAAAATTATGTTATGAGGCTAAGATTTATAGATGATTGATTTGTGTGTAATATTATATAGGTAAAGGGTGTTTTGTCAACCCCTATAGACCTTTTAATTCTAAAAAAAAAACCAAAAAAAAATTAAGTTTTAATAAAACATTTTTTTATCTATTCTACAGAGCAATACATGGCATTAACATTGCAAGATGATTTCAAGCATATCGACGCTGCGGAGTATGTAATGTGTGTAGTGAATTGGGCTCATTCCATACGTTGAAATTGTATTATTAAACATAACTGTAAACCCAAAAACGAACACCATCGCTGAACGGAATTGTATGCCCCATAAAAATCACAATCTGGTTTTCGGATTGATGTCTGATTTTTAAAGAAAATTAATATAATTTTTTAAATTTATCAAAATTTCGCCTTGGTCAATACAGTTTGACCTTCTCAGCTGGCAAGCCATAGTTACCAATATGGAAATTTCTCATGCAGCTTCAGAAGAATAATAAAAGAATAAGAATAATATTCCGCCAGTGCCGGAAGAAAATTTTCTCCATTGCGGTTTCTGTTCACATACGAAGGTGCTGCGTACACATCTATTCCGAATAGTCCTGCGGTTTCTCTTGTCCTTTGGGGGATGTTGCCATTTTAAGCTAAAGAATTTGTATTGGAGAATATTTCGTGATCTTAGTTTATACTAATGGCACATTAAGATCCTTGTGAAATTTTATAAAAATACCAACATTATAAGGAAGTTATGGCATTAAAAGCTATTTACGGAAGTGATGTTTACAAAAATGGGGTCAAATAGGGAGCAATTACCAACAATTCGTAGGATGATTTAAGTTGTAACAGAATATTTTTTGGCCAAATTTAATCTACTCGCAAATGCCAACATAATAATGTGGTTTATGGGCACACAGACTCTATTCCGAAAATATGTTACTCTTAAACTGTGCACCGATTCTTCCCATGCAAAGGGTGTTTTCTTAAGAGTGCCACAATTTGGAGTTAGCATCACTGCTTTATTTGAGCACCCATTTAAAAGCTGAAGTTGCTTTTTGTTTACTTTGCTTTGAAATTTCATTATGAGTCGACTTGCACCAGAGCAACGCAAGCAAATTGTTGAATTTTTAATCAGAATAATTTGACGAATGGGCTAAACCACAAATCGATATTGATTTGGAATTTCGATTCAAAATTCAAAAACGATGATTATCAGAATGCGAAAAGTTGTTGAACATGGGTCTTCCAAATTGCGCCTTCTACACGCCAGTCGTGGCAGCCACATGGCAGACATCACATTTGAACATTAATTTCACAAAATTTTCTTTACAATAAAGCCCGTTTCGTTGATTTTAAAAATATATTTCCATATTTCCTTGTTTTTTATCAAAGGAATTTTTGGGAATACAAAATTTTAACCCTTAAATGCATAGTGATGTATTTCTGAATCATAAGTTTAAACTCCCATAATTTACTATGTGGCAACCTTTTCAAAGTTGTTTTGTTTGTATTTTAATTAAAATAAAGGGATTCACCGTTATCGAACGTAGCTAGAGTTTCTGCTAGTTATTTTTGTTGTTTTTGACAATATTCATTGGTGACCTGCGATTTGTGTGCAATTTGAATTTACCGCGTGTTATAAGTGCGATTATTTATATAAAAATTAATATAACAATAACAGAAAAATTGTTTTTGGATAAAATAGAGGTAAGACAAACGAAAATGATTTATATTATTGTATATGTTGATAAATTTATGCAGAAAAGCCAATTTTTAAAAGATTTTGTTAGTCGTGCTTAATTCCCAACTTTAATTCTTGATAAAAACACTGAAATTTATTGTTGAAGGGATAAGCTATTCCTATGCGCACTTCACTGGTTACTTTGGCCATATCGTCAGGTAACTTCATCAAAAGATTTAAGAAAAACTAAAGATATTAAACAAATAAAACTGTTAAGCGAATAAGAATTATAAGCAACAGTTTAACTTGTAACAATATCAAGGCTTTAACAAAAACAACAACAATAAACAATGAGTTTATCTTTTCTTACATTCCCCACTACAATTATGATTGTTTATTTTGATTTAAACTTGTGGCATTTTTTAAAAGACACCCTTTACAAAAGTCTTTGCCTTTATGACCAAATTGCAACGTGTACTTTGCGCAGCCAGTCGGATGGACATACATGGTTAGATTGGTTTAGATTTTAAGTCGATTAGTAAACACTGGGACCAATAATGCTAAATTGACATGGCGCAATGTTGATTAAAAATCATGGTAAATTTTTTCAAAAGTATGGACTTTATTTAAAATTATCTTGGTTTTATGTTTATTTTAAATGAAAAATGTTAAAATAAGATTGTTCAAAATTTAAACCATAAAAACCTGTTGTACTTATTTTGTATAGAAAAAACAACAACACTATTAAAAGAAAAACATAATTTTTTTTATTTTCATGTTTAAAATAATCCAAAAAGAAAAGAAAAATTCCGAGAATTCAAAAAAAGTGAAACATGTGACAACAAATATGTAAATAAATTCTCTCCTCCTATGGTTCCGCGGGTAAGTGTTTTCAAATTATTCTTAAATAAATGCAAATGTTGTCTCTGAAGATTCTTCTCACTGTTATTTCACACTCGAACCAGCTAGATTCTACATGAAATACAGGTTGTTTCAACTTGAACTTTTTTTTTATTATTCCCTATGCTAATCCCCGCGAAGCTTGACGCTTGTCTGTAGGAAAGAAACCAGAGTCTCTGGCGGGAATCGAACCCGCAACCCTGGGGTTGATAGACTAGCTCACTACTAGCTAGCCTACCGGGGCACTCAACTTTCATTCAACGTGATTCGGATTGTTATTTCAACATAAATGACATTTTACTCTAACTTTATTGCAATGTTAAATTAACACGAATTTTAGTTATTTCAAAAGAAAAAAATGTTGTTCGTAAGTTATTCTAAAATCATGTTAAATTAACATGAAGAAACAATGAAGTAAAATCACTACCGAAAACTGTAGAATAAATCTTGGTTTCGACGATTTTATATTGACTTTTTTCTGTGTCTATGAAATTGTGACAAAAAGAATAGAATGAATTATGATTATCTTGACGATAACAATCTGGTTCAACTCGCAGTTGATTTTCAGCCAATTCGACGAAAACACTACGCAGTTGATGGTGCGCTGGCTTTAATTTTTGCACTAGTTGGATCTTAATTGGACGTAGATCTCACTTCAAAATTTTCCAAGTAGTGGTCGGGCAGAGACCGAGTAGCAAAAAACTGCGTCGGATATTAGTTTGAGGACTCTGCAATACACATGTCTACAGCAGCTATGTCATCTCCTGTACTAACGTTAAGGGCTCGATTTGGATTAATATTATTAACCCGGCTGTTAGGTTAGAAAAAACTTACGAATGTTAGGTTAATGAACCATTTGGTCCATATAAACAGCTAATGTGAAAAACATGTATGGGATATCCCTATTTTGTGTTTTTTTTTTATCAACATAGATTAAATATGTGAGATGCCCCGTTTTTGATTTTCGTTGTCAGGAAACACAAATATTTGCAGTTCAGTTTGTGTGTTGTTTTCAATAGCTCAAACGTGAACTGTGGGACCGTTGGCAATAACTTCTTCCAATGCCTTACAATTGTCACGAAAACGTTACCATTGATAAGCAACTTGTTGCATTCAACATCAAAACCAGAAAAATATGATACCTTTGTAAGTCTAGGAATGCACAGCCTGAAAAGGGCAACACGTTGTATTGGACTTCACAGAAGGCTTGTAAAGGCAAAATATAACAGGCGACATTTTTTTCCACTTTTGAATTGGTAAAAAAACTTCAGGAAAGGAAACTTACATATGAAGCGTTTAAAGGTGACGTAGATACTGCTAATCAAATGGTTGGTTCCTACTAGAGGTCTGCAAGAATAAATAAAAACCAATTTCAACACACTCATTTGTTTTTTAACTACAATGTGTCGAGCACCCAATAATAAAGAAACAAATGAAAGAATAACCAAAGACAAAACGAATAAAAACTCATTCAATTCAGTCAATTCAAGTCAAATGAGTGAAATATTCATATATAATTTGAATGTAAAATTTCTGTTCCTACACATTACGTATGTATGTGTAAGCTTAACTCTTACAAATAAAAGAAGCCACAAGCTTACACACATATTATGTCAATGTATTCAAATAAATGTATGGACATTCAATAATTCAAAAATTATTCGAATATTTTTTGTAAACTTGCTCTCTCTAACGGGTGATTCCACTGTTTTGTTATTTATGAATGACTCTCAAAGTCATTTACAGTAAACAAGTATTTTATTCTCTTATTTTTGTATATGGTTTACCCTTTTCTTACATTCTTGAATGTTTAATATTTGAGTAAATGTTGTGCACTTTAAATAAAGGCAAACGAGTGAATTATTCAAAGCAGACCTGTAGTTCCTACAGCACAAAACGCAAAACAAATCGATGGGCAAACATTGTATTTGAAACCATACTTGATATGTCCGCTTTGAATGCATACATCCAATTTTTCTAAAATCGACGTTTCATAGGCTCCAGCTGATCGGAATCGCAGGAGACCAGAATTTTTGCGGAACCTAGCACTTGTCCTAGCTAAGGCGTATATGATGAAACGGACAAGATTAGCTCAACAAGATTTTTCAGCACAGTAAATTACTGAAATACGATCACCATGCATATTTCCAGTGGCCTCTTCGAATAATAATACTTCTAACTCAGGGGCATGAAAACGTGGAATTTGTAGTTGCTGTAAGTCTAAGTCTGAGATAAAATGCTCCATTTGCAGCATGTTTATTTGCAGAACTAACCGAAAAACATTTTGCTCATTATGCAATGAAAATTATTATAAACTTCACGAATAAAAATTTATTTTTTTTTTAATAAATGTAAAAAAATCAAAGAAAACCAAAGAAAAAATATACTATGGACCAAATGGTCCCTTAACTTAAGATTCGTAAATTTATATTTTTCTCAGTGCTGTTTTAAGTCAGAACCTTGAATAAAATAAAAGCTAAAATATAAGTCAGTGTATATCACCGTTCAAAAATTACAAAGGAAACAATTCAAAAATTGGACCAAATGGGCTTAACCTAACAGCAGGGTTAAAAAGTGTAAATGTGGTCATGAATCAATCGATCCATGGTATTGCATATGAAATGCTCAGATGTATGGCTATCGCAAAGTAAACTTGACAAAGTTCTCTATAAGTTTGATGAACAGATCGCGAATTTTTTAAAGAAATTTCCATGATTTGTAATCGTTGTTCTGATGTGAGTCCTTGCATTATGATTTGCCAAAGTGATACTGCAAAAAAGTCTCAAAGACTTCATTAGTATGACAGCTAGTTTCACAGTCATTCTATCGGAAGTTTAGTAAGGTTTGAGTTCATCAAATTTAATTTGTATTAAATTATTTTTACTGAAGGAAGGCTTTTTTTTTTTACCACATGAAATTTTTGTTAAAATTTATTGATAATTTTCTTGGCAAAGCTGGGGCTCGAACCTGGGTTGAATTTACATTCAGGGAATTTCACGCCAATATTTCCATTCTTCTAAGCATGGCAGTATAGTTTGTACAAGAAAATTATGTGGTCACAATGACAGAAAAGCAAACTTAAAAAGTAATTCTCGGTTCGTCGAACTCGAATCAATTCGTTATGTTGTGTAGGGTAAGACTCCAATTTCAATGTACTGCAATCGAGGTAAATAACTTAATACGTCCTTATCCCTTTGGTAGAAATTAAAAAATCTAAATTCACAAACTTTTTAAATTTATATATACTTATAGATATATACTCTGCAATTGAAATGAGTTAAAAAGCCATACGTCTGTTTGTACTAAAATGTTTATGCTGGTCGTAGTTTCATAAATTTTTACTTTGAAAATCAATTATTTAAAACAAATGTTTGTGAATAGTAAAATCAAAATAATTATAACAATAACAAAAGCAATATAACACTCAATTTATATGATGAATTTTATGACGTCAAATTTTAGACGTCATTTTTTGTTTGGTCGCAAGCGGTGTAAAGAAGAAAGAGGAAGAGAAAACAGAAATCATGTCTATTTTTCTATCCCTCTTTCTTCTCTACACCGCTTGTAACCAAACAAAAAAATGACGTCCAAAATTGGACGTCATAAAATTCATCATGTTAATTGAGTGTAAGTATTCCTTATGTCTTCTAATAATAAAAACAAATGTATAGTTACCTAGAAATATTTATAGATAACAAATCTTAATTAAGTTGAATACAGTTGAAAATAGTAAAATAACTCGAAGGCTTTTGTTATTCGAAAATTTATATGGAACAATTTAAGAAACACATTAAAACCCATAAACACAAATACATACCAATGCTGACATGTATGCATTTATATTAAAGATTTTGACTTAAATTTTATTAGTGTTATTAACCTGCAGCAATTTTCCAAAAACTAATTCACAATCACTTTGACTAAAGTGAAGAAATTGCATTAAATATTCGTTAGATAAAAATCTCATAAACACACACATATACACACAAACACACCTGTATAGAAGAGAAAAATTTGTAAATCAAATGAGTGGTTGTTTTTGTGTAGATGGGATGAGAGAAATGCAAAATATAATCGAAAACTTCAGATGCATTGCTTTCGTTAAAGTGACATTTAATAAAGGAAACAAGCGAATTGAAAATATTTTGAGCAAAAATTTTTAAACTTTAAAAAAAGGTACTTACCCTACTAGCATTTGGAAGATTGTTTTATCAAAAATCACCTAACTAAGTCTTCCTCGAGTACTTTTGACGATTAAAAACTGATTAATCACTTGCGCGCTTGAAAAAAGATTCGAAAATGATTCGTTCTTATGCTTTAAAAGTAATTTATTGAAAATGCAATAACAAAACATACAGCAATCGAAAATGGATCATACAGGTGTTTGAAATATGACTGTTTTGACTTTAAAACTTATATAAATTTATTTAAATATTCAAAAATCTGCCAAATAGAAAATAATTGTTTTCTTTAAATTAAATATTTTTTCTAATTGCTTGCAAATTGTCCATTGAACTAATCGACAAACGTTCAACAACAGCCGAAAATAAAATTAATAAAGCAAACATCTTTTTCTTAGACGACAAGTTAAATATAATCATCCCTATTGTATAAGTTGTTGTCAATGTCGATGTTAATTTTACGTTGTTGTTCCATCAAGTCGACGACTACATCACTTTGACGTTAATTTGGTATTTTCCAAGAATAAATTAATTTTATGTACACAGGCATTTGGTAAAATTTGGTGGAGTAATTCAAACATAAAATTTTAGCAATTATTACGTATTTAATAAAAACTTTAATATATTTACTTTTTTATTAAAATTTCTTTAACTTTCATTTGAGTCGTCACAATACTTTCTGTCAATTCTACTCAACGCCACACAGAGGGGTATTTTGCCAATCTGGCCGGACATTCCTGTTTTTGGAAGAAATATGTGTTATGGTCATAGGCTAGTAGAGCTCGTAAATCAATCGCAAATGATTAGAATTAGGACTGAAAAATGAGTCGAAAAAGACTCTTAGACGATCAAAATTACGACCAAAAAATGAGTCGAAAAAGACTCCAAAACAATCAGAAATACGACTAAAAAATGACTCGAAAAAGACTCGCAAAACATTAAAAATATGAGTCATAAATGAGTCGAAATCGATCAGAAAAACGGGTAATAAAAGACTCCTTAAGAAGAGTCCCGGGTAAGGTACCATTTCCTCCCGAGAAAACAATCATTTATGATCAGAAAATGACTCGAAAAAAATTTTCAAACATCGATAGCAGAGATTAAGCCGAGTTTATGTGTTGAATTATGGACTCATTGATATAACGAAAACGGACTTAAGAGGTTTCAAAATAAAGGCTCAACCATAATGTGCTTAAGTTGGCTTAAGCAAATGTGCGAATACATGAAAATTATATAAGGCAAACCATATTGCACTTAAGGAAACATTTTGCTAATCGCACATTCCGTACGGAATCAAATGTTTTTTTATTTTGTTTTTGTTTTTTTAAGTACATTTGAGAGACTTTTTGTTAATTTTTGACAGTAGGTTAAGCAAGGCTATGCATATTATGGTTGAGCCTTAAGACAACTCATTTGTTTTCAAAATTCAGATCGAAATAATGCATGTTTGGAACTAGCGATATTGCTATCTGTAGTATTTTGCGAAGTGTATATTTTAATCCTTGTAACTTTGTATTTTTTAAATTGAGCACTTACTTTGAACTCAAATGAGAAACACGTTTTCAATTTTCCAAATTTTTTTCCCTCCATTTAAAAACTAAATTCCATGAAATTTTTTCTGCTATCATTTTAAGTACTTTTCTGTTTTTGTCGCACAAAGTTAATAAAAGCCTGTCTAGTAATTTTTATGAGTTGCATTTTTAGCCTGTGCTTTATTTTTTTCATAACGAATAAAGTTCTAAACAAGTTTATTTTTAATGCATTTTTGTAAGCAACGTCAACAAATTTTAGAGCATTTTGATTTAGATACTTCATTTGCTACACACAAAAAGTGCCGTTTTAGAGTTTCGGTACGATAAACTAGAGTTTTGCAATTTTGCATAGATATTTTTATAGTCTTTTGCAATATCAGTTCGAAAAACTATTTAAGAACAACAAATTTATTTTCCTTCTTTAAAGATATTGACATTTTACGGCAACCGGTTTATTCATGAAATTTTCAGTTATTTTATTTGTTAACTGTTTTAATGGATTTACTTGCATTATCCTCTACGCTTTACTGGACCTTAATAATCGTATTTGACTTATATATTTTTCCTTAATAACCATTTTTTTTTTAATTTCTGCGTAAGTCGAATTTTAGTGATATCTTCATATTCTACAAGCTTTAGCTGTAAGTGATGGCTAAATAAACCATATTAAGTAGTTACTTGAAGGCGAAGATGGTCCCTGTCTTCCACTTTTAGGTACTTAGTTGTTAAGATGTATTTACTTAATGTAGGGCTCAGGCGCGGATCCACCTCGAGCCTTAGGGGGTGGGGGGGGGGGGGGGGGTAATTTTCTATGATACAAAAAAGTAAAAAAAAATTGTTTTTAAAAGTTTATTAAAAACAATGGCCCATATTCATAGTCGAAAATAAAGTCGACTTTTTCTAAAGTACACTTTAAAACAATGTTGTTGACATCCATTTAAAACCGGTTTTAACTTTAAGTCGACTTTTTTTGACTATGTATATGAGCCAATATGTGTATTAGGGTAAGTACTTTTTGCAATTTTTGCGAATATCAAATTCTTTATCGCATAGCCGTTTAGACCGTGAAAAAATATTAAGAAATGATGTATTAGTTTTAATGGCAAATGATAGATGTTGTGATAGATGAGTTGTTAGGCGGATATTATATGAAACAGTGATAATATTCATCGGAACGAGCTATTAAGGTTGCACCAGATATTTTTCCATTATGTAAATCAACTCGCACTTTAAACTTAAAATTTATTTCATTAAACCCAAAAAAATAGCTTTGCATTTTTGTTATACAGATGCTTATTTTATCTATTTATGCCTGTATTCATAAAAATATTTTAAATTTAATAAAGGCTTGAAAACCAAATTTTCAATGCAAATTTTCCTTAATAAACGCTTATTAAATTTTATAATTATTTATGAATATGGGGGCTAAAATATATAGCATATATAAACAATAAATGTACCATATATAATGTGTGTGGAAATTAAAAAAAAGCTTTAGAAATTGCATTTGGTGCGGAAACTTTTTTGACCAAAATGGCCTAAAAAAATTATTTACATTATCAATACGAAATTTACCATCGCGTGGTGGGATGAAGAAATTTTGTCCAAAAAAAGTCATTACCCTAATTAAAAAAACTCAACAAAACGGTTAAATAAAATATAAAATCAGTTCAATATACTTTAATCTTTTTAAATCAGCAATTTATGATTTCCATGTGAGCCAAAGTTAGACAGAACAGCCTATCTTCTGTCATTGTTGATCTGAACCATATTTTTATTCGACGAAGGGAAGGAAAGGACCTCCCGCTCGTAGTTTTGCTGACGAGCATTGAAACGAAAATTTGAAATATTTTTCTTAGATATGGGTAGATATCTTCATCACAGTTTATTAAAGCATCTACAACGTTATCTGATAGATCATGCTCAAGTTTAGATCTTAGTAGGTGTTTATCTCTTTTATCAAATGTAATCAGCTCATCAGCTAGTTGTGGTTTAAACAGTTTTGTATCTGTATATGACTTGATTACACACGCAGAGAAAAAACATGTTTAAATATGGTCATCTCCAACAATACTATGTTTTAAGAAAATTTTAACCATATTATGTTCAATTTAACCATATAATTGTCAGTGACAACCATATTATGGTAAAAAAAAGTCCTCCATCAAGAAGCCACAACCATATTATGGTTGCGTCCAAACATATTATGGTTAATAACAACTAAATTATGTTTAACACTTATAAAAGCATGGTTGGTTTTTAACCATAGAATGTAGCTCTTGAAAAAGAGGATAATACTATTGTTCATTTAAAAACAAATTATTGTCATATTAAACCATAAAATGTTACGAGGCAACCATAAAATATTGTGGCTTCTTGATAAGGGACTAATTTAACCATAGTATGGTGAAAATTTTTTTTAAACATAGTATTGTTGGAGGTGACCATATTTAAACATGTTTTTTCTCTGCGTGCACTTTGTGGTAGAGGTTAAGGTATGTTCAATACATTTGGGATATTTATTGGGAAAGTTGTTATCGAGATCTTCTAAAATAAATTCAATAAGAGCAATGTAACCTACAGCTCGGTAGTAATCTTCAACATTTGGGATGTGATTATTTCGTTCAAATCTTGTCTTTTCGAAAGGAACCTCGATTTGAACGCAAATAACTTTAACTTTTTTAAAAATTGCTTTTAATTGTTCTTCGGCTTTATTTCTTTTTTCTTCAAGGCACATGACTAAAATTTTGATAAGGCTTGATCCTTTTTGAAGATCTATATCGTGCTTTTGTAAAATGATACTAAGTGGCTGTGTTTCAATAGGTATCACACTTAATATGTATATTCCGCAAATAAATTCAAAAGTACTAAGTGAGTTCCTAAAAAATAAGGGAAGAGATACTACCTTTCCACTCAGATATATTTCCAAAGCTTCTACTACATGATGTACACTTGTTGCAAAGTGTAAAGCTGAGTCGTGGCGGTCCACTCATCTTGTCTCGCATAATGTAGAAAGTTTGGCTCCCAAATACTTTACTAAAACTGTGTTTCGCTTGGGTTGATTATATTTAAAAACATTTCTAGTTTCTTTAACAAATGATACAACTTTTTGTATTAATGGCACCTTATTGCTTTTAGAAATTGAGTTGCTTGATTTATGGGAATAGCAAGGCGTTTGTTTCGCATTTGTCGCGGTTTCCACAGTTTTTTAAAAGCTCCATTTTCTGCTGACATCAGAGGATACCCATCTGTTCCATCTCCTACAAAATTTTTTAGGTCAAGACCAAAATTTGGCAAAGCTTTAAGAACTATTGGTGGGTGGCATGTCATAACGTTCAGTGTAATAGTGTCCATGGACAAGTATCATAAAGGATTTTCTCCTTTATGGTATAACAAGTACCGGTTTCGCTAGGTAAAGCTTCTTAAATCTGCCTTGTTTCCGAACAAAGGCCGACTACGAGAGAAGCTTTAGAAAGCGAAGCCGGTTTTTGTTATACCATTGAGGAGAAAATCCTTGAGCCCGGCCGAAGGCCGGCTATGCAGTGAAGCTTTAGTTAGCGAAACCGGTTTTTGTTATACCATAGAGGAGAAAATCCATGCTCCTGGCCAAAGGCCGGCTATACAGAGTAGCTTTCGTAAGCGAAACCGGTGTTTGTTATACCATAGAGGAGAAAATCCTTTATGGTACTTGTCCATGGGCACTATGATACTGGACGTTATGACATGCCACCTATTGATGATAGTGCCTTCGCATCAATTGGCACATCAACGTCACTAATATCATTTGAAGCCTCTTCAAATGCGTTTACAATCAAGCCAATAAATTCTTTCCTAAAAACTTTTTGTTGCATGTTGAAATATCTTAAAGCTATGGAAATCAGGCTTTTCCCCGACAAATCCGTGCTTTCGTCAAAAATTATCGAATAGAATTTTGATTCATATAACACACACATAAATATTCATATACTAAGGCTTATTAATAATTTAATAAGCCTTAGTTTAATGTAGACTAATAAGTATTTGAATACGGTAAACTATATGTTTCATTGGAAATATCTAATAAATATCTATTTTACTAGATTTGGATACTTATTGAAAATTTCGTTAGAGATTCAATAAGAAAACCTTGCTGGGGTTACCAAACATTTTGTACATACATATAAAAAAAATATTATTATTGAGAATTTTTGTATTATCGAAATAAATAAAGCATATTTTTTTATAAATAAGGAAATTCCACCCCTGAATCCGCGCATGCCTGCAGTAATATTAACCCGCAGACAAGGCACATGGCTTTGCAGGTTTTAAGCATTTAGAATGCACTGCATTATATTTTAATAGAGGATAAATATGAGATATACAAAAAAAAAATAGCCTGTTAATATTTTTCAGATTAATCCATAAAGATCAGCCAAAGAGCAGTTGAGTAGTTGATACCATCATAAGAATTCGTCCTTTTAAAGGTGGCCTAATGTAACCAAAATATGGTTGCCGGTGACCATTGTATGGTTAAAGTAACCATCATATATTTAAGAACTTTTCGTTATAAATAGTTTCGTTGGAGGTAACCATATCTAAAAATGTGTTCTCTCTGCTTGAATAAAAGAAAGTAAGTGGTAATTTTGTAAAGGAGAAGCTACGCCAACTTGTTCCTTTCAGACTATCACTTACATAACACTAACATGTATCTATAAGATTCAAACAAATATACAAAAGCTTATTTTTTACCCACACCTCAATAGTAAAGACGGTATTATGTATTTGTGCTGATGCTTTTATCACCTTAAAAAAGTGGTATTATACCCACCTTTAAGTATAGCGATCGGCTCAGAAACATACAAGCTTCTTTCAGGAATGAAGTCTTTGTGCCCATACACCATTTTTTTTATTTTGGTATCTAAATTAAATTTGGCCGATACTTTGTGTTATGTTATATTTTTTCGAAGCGGTAAACAAAGGGTGGTCCAACCACGTATACGATGTTAATTGTAAGTCACACCTCAAGTTTTTGCGCAATCTTACTTGACATTTCTTTGTTTCAGTGCTTGAAAAACACAATTGAGCAGCGCTTTCAGCTTGTTGAACAACATACAGAAGTGAATGGTGACTTAAAAAAATCATCATCAGCGACGAGGCACTCTTTCACCTCAGTGGATTCGTTAGCAAGCAGTATTGGCCCCACTTGAGCAAATAAGAAATGAGTGACTGTTGAAAAGCCGATGCATTCACAAAGAGTGACTGTTTGGTGCGGCTTATGGGCTGGCGGCGTCATTGGGGCGTACTTCTTCAACGATGAGGTCGGCCAAGCAGTAACCGTTAATGGTGTTCGCTATTGCAAGATGATAACGGAATTCTTGTGAATAAAAATTGAGGATATGGACCTGGACGATATGTGGTTCTAATAGGATAGTGCCACCTGCCACACAGCCAACGAAACAATGGCTCATTTGCACGAGGAGTTCAAAGGCCGTGTTTTCTTACTTCGTTGCGATGTTAATTGTGCGTCACAATAATAACGTGATTTGACACCGTTGGCCTTCTTTCTTTTGGGTTATTTAAAAGAAAAAGTGTACGTCAATAAGCCAAGAATAATTCAAGAGCTAAAGGATAAGATAATTCGGTACATTAACTACATTGAACCCCAATTATGTTTCAGAGTTTTTGAAAATATGGACCATCAAATATTAAGATAATTGCCTGAAAACTTTTTGTTTTAATTACATTTAACATCGTGCGTTTTGGTTAGGTTCTTTATTTGACCATACAAATAAATATCCCGAAAATAGTGTTTAGTGCCAAAACTTTCTTAAAACTGTAATAAAAACAGCATAAAATTTATCGAAAATAGCCTTTACGTTAGCTACTACGTTATGACAAAATAGTGTGCTGGTAATAAATTGACCATACGTGCCATTTAACCTCCCACCCTGAGATCACTTAGAGGCAAACAATTCCTTTATAGATACAGACATCTAAATAGCATACGGCACAAAGAACTTTTAAAGAAATCTTAACCTCATAAAATAATTTTGTTCTGGCGGGTCGAAGTTTGCCCATGGGTACCAAAAGAGTACACTCTCAAAAATTTGTTTTTAAATGTTGTGGTGAAGGGTATCTTATGCATGGACTTGACCGACTAAACTTGCTTACTGGTTATCCATAAAAATGCATATTTGAAATGCTTTCCAACATTTTGTTGACAATTTTTTAAAATGCACATTAACACTTTGCGAAATATTGTTCAAGTTTGTTGTTTAATGATTTACAGAAAAGTTTCTAGTTTTGGCCATTAAAAGGAATAGTAAAATAAATTCTTTAAAGTTGTGTCATTAAAAATAGTAGATTGTTAAAATTTTATTATTCAAAAATTTCTGTTCTTTGGAAAAAAGTAAATGTATCTTCCGATTTATTAAAATCTTCTTTTTTATTAAAAAAAAATATGTTTTCTTTCATGCTGAAAAAGTTTTAATAAATAGAATATACATTTTACTTGATTGTTATAGATTTTATGGTTTTTTTGTTTTTTTTTTTTATTTTTTTTGTCTTAACTATTACTTTGAGTTATTAAAAAAAAATTTGTTGCTATTGTACATAGTTTTTCATTGTATTTTCAGTCATTTATTTTTCTTATTGTTTGCCCTGATCCATTGGCGTGAAAATTGTGGCTGCTCCCAGAACAATTTATTTTGCTGAAATCAATCAAAAAGTAATTGCCGCCAGAGGTTGAAATACATACATACAAATATATTAAAGAAAAAGAAATTGAAAATTCATTCAATACAGCAAAAGGTAACAAAGAGTGGAAAAATATGAAAACAATATATAAATAATATAAAATAAATATGAACACAGGTGAGTTTGAAATAAAAGAAGAATTTCAAACAACTAATGATACGGTATTAAACCACAAACACGGAGAATGATTGTACTAGTAAAAAAGTTTTTGCACAAAGTTTTTCTAATATTTTAGCACATCACTGTTCGAAAAATTACAAAACAATAATACCCGAAGGATATATTTTCTAACAAAAATATTATAGATTATATTTAGTTGCTTCCAGCAAAAGTAATTTGTGCAAGAAGTATACACTGGATTGAAAAAGTGTTTGTACATCAATATTGGTTGAACAAATAAGTTCTCGCTGTCTTATAGCTGGGATATTTGTAAAAATTTACACAAATTTTATTTTCCATTGGAATTTTGATCCAAATGAGGGTTTTTTCATTTCCAAACCTTTTATAAGCTATAAAGAGTGTTTTTGTTGGATCGCTCTATGCTTTTTGGCATATACCCTTAACCCATTAAAGGACAAGACCATTAAAAACAAAAAAAATTAAATTCATTTATTTGTTTATACTCAAATACAGTTAATAAATATAGAAAAAGCAAAAAATTTAACAAAAAATTTCTGGAAGTGTTTTTTTAGGGATGTACTCGGACGGGTACAGTGGCGTCATGAGTATGCAATTTTTTTAAGTATGAAAATTTTTAAAGCATACTTTTTCAACACATAGAGCAACATCGCATTGCTCTTATACCCATCTTATTCAGTTATGACACTCACGACATCATAACTGATTTTTTTATCCATTTAGGAAAGAGGTTTTCACCGCTAGTTGCAACACCAGCAGCTAGCGACCGTTTGGAAATATTCACTTTCTGGGTATAGATTAGCAAATAAAATCGGGCAATATTGCCTTGAAACTCAAGCAAGTCCATTTGAGATCTGTTTGCAACATGATATAAAGGGTTAGGAACGTTGTCCAAAGAATCAAGCACGCCTCGGGATCCAAGAGGGAGTTTTGATCTTATACCTTTGGCCCCACAGTAGGTATCGAATTGGTATAAATAACCAGAGCTGCTCGTTACCATCCTATTTTTGAAACCAAATCTCACTGGTTTAACTCTTATGAATTATTTTGAAGAGTGGCTACCAAAAAAAAATTGGTATGATGCATTTGAATATCACAAGGTCTCTTGTCCACTTGCTTGATTTTGAAAACTTTATTTTTTGTCGCATTTGCTCAAGTGGGATATAATCTTCGCTTTCAATGCCGAAAAATACTTCGACTTCACCTGGCACATCATTTGGCATGCGATCAAAAAGAATATCCTCAGCATTCCCCTCCTCATCATCTGCGTTATGGTCCGGATCTGGGGGAATTATAGCTATATCGAAATTTTTGTGATCATCTTCATTTATCTGCTTAAATTTGTAAAAAGCTTTAACACAAAAACTTGACCCAGAAAAACTTTGGTCCAAGAAAAATTTTTAAAAAAATTATACATATCAAGCCATTGTACTCGATTGGGTACAGCAATTTTGCTACTCACATAACGTTGCCGAAAAAAAAAATTGTTTTTGCAACTTTTTTTAAATGTGCAACAAACACTCTTCTACAGGAATCTAAAAGATATTTTTGTTTCAACAAAACAGTATTTACTCTATGCAGCTCAATTGTTACTGGCCTGGCTAAAAATCACAAAAATGATAAAGTGTTACAAAAACAAAAGAAAATACAATATAACGGTATATTTTTCTTTAAATTTTTTTTATGTGTGTCTTTAAAGCACAATGTGTTGAATGCAAAAGCACAACAAACGTTGTCTAATTTCTTTTAATAAAAAAATTATGCGCACTTAAATATTGCATTTCTCTGTACCCAAGCGGGTACAATGGCTGGGAATGGGTTAAGGTAACACAAAAAAAAAAAAGAAAAAATCAAAAATCGAGTAAACATGATAGCCAATTGTTATTTTAAATACAAGATTTAATTTGATCGCCAAAAGTATAGCGGATTGGAAGCCTAGTTTTACCAACTCTGTAAACTTAAGGTTAATTCTATGTTAAATTCTTTGCCAAGACCACATAGGCATTATCGTACGGAGAACTTCACAAGGTCTTTCAGTATGCGGAAGATCACAGAAAGTCCCTTCATAGCAGTGTTGCCAAAACTTGGTAACCAAAAATGGCTAAATTTACGAAAAAAAATGGCTAAAAAATTGCTAAAAATGGCTAAAAGCTTTTTTTAATAAAAACACATTAAAATTCAATAACAAAACAGAAATAATTAATTTAAAGTTGTTTCGATTAAGTTGTGAGTTAAGATCAATTTCTTAAATAAGAATAAACATAAATTAATATTAAAATAAATTAATATTAAAAAATTAAATCATCGAAAAATTCGATGTCGTTATTGTTCATCTCATAGGAATCACTCACTCATTAGTTTCAAATAATCATAAGTTTTAAATAATTTGAAGGTAAATCATAATCGCGACAACATTAACCCAACCTTTTGAGTCCAGATCTACCATTAAAAACAAGTAAGAAAGTAGAGTCGGTTAAACCCGACTTTATGATACCCTACACCAAATTAGAACCTTTGTCCCAAATTTGATCAAATAATCTCTAAATTGCGACCTGTACTTTGCAAGGTTTACAAGGTTTACATGGACAGCCAGCCAGCCGGACAAACATCGTTAATTCGACTCAGAAAGTGATTCTGAGTCAATCGGTATACGTAAAGGTGGGCTTAGGACCAATATTTTAAGGTGTTATAAACATCAGCACAAACGCATAGTACCCTCTCCACTATTGTAGTGGTGGTATTAATATTGTATTGTTATGATAAAAAATATTTACCTAATTGATAAAATCGAATTAACGGTTGCTTAATGTAACCTATTTCTCAAATAACTTTTATCGATGTTTACTTGGCTAAACACCCTCTCTACTTCAGCATTAGACCATGGAAGTGGTAGCAACTTTATAGTCAATTCTGAAATTTCTAAAAAAATTTTGTTACCGCCTGCATCCCTTTATTGAAATATTTGCAACCAGAAAGAAACAGCGATGTTTGTGGTGATCGATTTTATAAATTTAATAGTGGAATACTGTTCCTTTATTTTGAAAGATGTTTCAGCGTCATAGTTTATAGCGATTTTCAACATTTGTAAAAGTTGTGATTCAAAATTAAAGCCGTTTTAATTGTTCAAAATGTTTATTTTACTTTTATAAATTTTTATAATAAAATAAAAATTATTATTTTAAAAGAAAAAAGGCAAAAAAAAATGTATGGCTAAACAAGTTGAAAAATGGCTAAAAAAAAATGGCTAATGGCTAAACTCATTTTTTAATGGCTACACAGGCTGAAAAATGGCTTAATCTAGCCACTAAATGGCTAAATTGGCAACACTGCTGAATAACCAAAACGCTAAACTAAGTAATCTGTAAATTGCTGGAGCGCTAGAAGAATTTCAAACATGAAAGAAATTTTTATAAAACTTATTTAATCTAAATATTTATGTAATCAAATGCTGACTTTCCAATCAAAATTGATCAATTTTTCTTCTGTATTAAGTCAAATATTTTAAAGGTAATTCTTTTTGAAAAAAAACCGGAAAAGTTATTAACTAGCAAAATCTATAAATTTGAAAATAAAAACCGTGATAAAGCCCATAAACTAACAAGTAAGAAAGTATAGTCGGTCAAGCCCGACCATATGATACCCTACACCACAGTATTTAAAAACACATTATGCTTATGTGTCCATGTAAATATGGTTTTATCTATGTTTATAAACTTCATGAAAATCGGTTTGAAAGTTTGTGTCAGGCAGAAATTGCCCCCTGCCTCCTCTTGTGGTCCTAATTTTTAAAATCTGTATCGCTCATGTGTCCCTATAGATAGTGATCTATCTATATTTCAAATTTCATTAAAATCGGTTTGATATTTTCTGGGAGGAAGAAATTTCCCCCTATCTTCCCTCGTGGTCCTATTTTCAATAGGCTTGATCGTTGTGCCAACAAGAACCTGTGACCCAAATTTTATCAAATTATGTCCAAAATTGCGACCTGTACTTTGCGCACAAGGTTACATGGACAGTCAGCCAGCCAGCCAGCCAGCCAGCCGGACGGACATCGTTAGTTCGACTCAGAAAGTGATTCTGAGTAGATCGGTATACTTTAAGGTGTGTATAGGACCACTATTTTAAGGCGTTACACACATCAGTACAAATGCATAATACCCTCTCCACTATTGTGGTGTGGGTATAAAAATAAGAATAAAGCTTTTTTCAAAATGGAAGATACAATTTCGTTTTCTCTTCTTTCTTATTTCTTCCTAAAGTATTTCAAATATTTTCCTTTCTTTTTTTCGAACTTGAGTTTTTTTTTTAAAGTTGTATGAAACTGAAAATTACGTCTATAATAATTTTATTAAGGTTTGAATGAAAAGTTGACTAAAATGTTTTAACAAATAAAAATAAATAACGTAAAATTGTTCTGGGAAAAATTTGAAAACGGTTTCTTAATTGAAAAAGTGTGTGGTTGCGAAGAAAATTGTTGCTCTATTATGAACTCCAAGTGAAATTGTTGCTAGCACTGTGTACGAGGATTAAGATTTGAATAAGAGATGTAACGAATACCGATACCGATATATCGGCAGTATCGCCGATATACATATCTTATTAATATTAATTTTGAATAATAATCTCTTACACTTTTTTTGATTAAAAAATAATTTAACTTTTGGAAATTTTACCATGAATTCAAATTCATTTCGTTTTTTTTCTAAATCTTATTAATATCAATTAAAATATTAATAATCTCTTACAAAGTAATTTTGTAAAATAAAAAAAATAACTCTACTTGAGTTTTGTGAATTTTACCTTGAGTTTAAATTTTCTATTCGTATCGGCATCGTTATCGCCGATATTTCCTTTTGAGTATCGTTATCGTATCGGCAAAAAGGCGTTTCGTTACATTCCCAATTTGAATAACGCAAGTTTACAAATTTCGGTAAAATATTCGTTTGCAAGAAATTAAAGTTTATGAAAAAAAGTATGTAGTACTACTTAATATGAAATAAAAATCATAACGCTACTTATACGCCACCCTGCACAATTTTAAATTATCTTGTCCTGGAAATTAAAGTCAAAGTAGATTATGTTTCTTTTTCATTTCCTCATTTACCACTGGTGGTATACTAAAGACCTTAAAAAGAATTCTGAGTGGACATATCCATGTCCGTCTGCCTGTCCGTCTGTTGAAAACACGCTCACTTTCGGAAGAATAAACAAAAAAGAACCATGTTGGTTGTTTTTAAATTCTTTATAGAATTTCCCAATTCTCATTAAATTTTGCAATTATTCTACTTCATTTTATTAAGATCGGTTTTAAATTGTCGTAAACCAGATTTGAAGCTCACTTTTGAAAAATACTATAGTACGCTTAAATACTTTAAAATGATTCTGCCAAATGTTGTTAACGTCTATAGCCATAGGCCCTATTTAAGGCCTACTTTAGGAAAACTATTGGGTGATTTTTTAAGAGCTATAGGAAAGCTAAAAAAAACACATAAATTCAGAAAAATGCATGACATCTTTATTTGAATAGATAGTACGGTCCATATAATTTAATGTTTGAAGATTATTTCATGCAAATGTTGGCCGTGACTGCGCCTCAAATGGCCCATCTGCTTAGTCCAATTTTGGCATACTCTTTCCAACATTTCGGGCGGTATCTCATGAATAAATGTTTCAATGTTGTCTTCCAGTGCGTCAATTAAAGCGGACATGTGTGTTTAGACATGAGCTTTAACATAGCCACACAAAAAATAGTCTAAAGGCGTTAAATCGCACGATCTAGGTGGCCAAATGACCGGTCCCGAACGTGAAATAAAATGTTCACCGAACTCGCCTCTCAATTAGTCCATTGTTAAGCGTGCTGCTTGGCATGTGGCACCGTCTTGTTGAAACCACATGTCATGCCAGTCAAGCTCTTGCATTGGCTATAATCTAACGGTAGCGCTCACCATTCACAGTTACGTTACGATTCGCATCATCTTTGCAGATGATGCCACCAGCCCAAACCAAAAAGTTACGAAAAACAAGAAATTTCAAATGCCTGGCAACAGAAAATCTATGGATTTATTTTATCAGGTGAATTTTTAGCTATTATCTTTTTGGCAACACTGGTTTAAACAGCTGACGCACGTTTCGTGTTTTGTTTCACTGTCAAACATCTTCAGTTTGGTCTATAATTTAACCATGAATCGTCCTACAAACAAACAACGCTTGCAAATTATTGAATTTTATTATCAAAATGCGTGCTCTGTTATGACAGTTCATCACGCGCTTCTTCCATTTTATGGTCAGTTTAATCGACCCACTGAAGCGGCTATTCGGTACGTTAAAAGCAGAATTGTCGATTATGGAGTTAAGATCAGCCAGAAGCATTGCAAGAGCTACCAATGCATCCAGAAAAAGTCGCGGTTTGGTGCGGTTTATGGGATGGTGGCATCATTCGACCGTACTTCTTTAAAGATGATGCGAATCGTAACGTAACTGTGAATGGTGAGCGCTACCGTGAGCTCTTAAAAAATCACCCGATATTTCTTTTATTGTTCTTAAATATTTTATTGTTACTCCTGATTTTCTCCCTCTCTTGCTGTGGCTTTTTAACTAATTGTCTGTATATGTAAAAGGCCCAAATTTACAGTCATTAGTTTGCTAATAGCAATGGTTTAACCAATAAAATATTATTTCCAGTTTTTTGTTAACCATTAGTTAAACTTTCAAATCTTATTGGTTAACCGCTAGTTAAAGAACAGCTTTTTCGTTGAAAATTATTATTTTTGGTGTTTATTATATTTGGTGTCTGTTTCTTAAAAATTTCTTTTATTGTAAAAAACTCACCCTTTTCGGGAGCAAAATTTTTAAGAAACAGACACCACATTGCATTTTTTTAAATAAAATGCCACATTTTTTTGTAGAAAAGAAAACACCATTACATTTGTTTTTTTTTTTAGAAAATGACTATTCTAAATCGCACGCAGACGCTTCCACGTATATTTTTTTTTTTTTTTTTTGTTAAGCAGTAACACCGTCACCTTTTTTGTTTTCCATGACATTTCGGTATTTTTTTATAATTTTTTTTTATTTTGCTTAACATACTTTTAGAATATTTTGAAAAGGTAAAGAATGTATGTTAAAAACGTGAAAAGAGGGAGAGTGAAGAAGAAAATTCTTGCAACCGGCTGAATAATAAATATACAAACAAGCTTTAGTCGGCGAAGCCGGTGTTTGTTATACCATAGAGGAGATAATCCTTGTACAAACGAATGTGCCATATGTATGGGTAGTGAACCGAATACTCTCTTTTTGTCATTCAAGCACCTAAAAACTTGCAATAGCCGCTTGCGCTCCATGCAGAGCAGTTTTACGAGTGTTTTTCATATTTAGAAATAATTAAATTTAAAAGAAAGAGAAAAACACTGCTACCAACATTGAAATTTGGTATTTTGATAGAGTTGCCATTTTGGTCTGATAAAAATGTAAATATGAAATGTATCTACCAATAGCTATCATATTAGTTAACTAATAGTTAACTTATGATTGTAAATTTGTGCCTTAGTAATCGATTTAATAAAAAAATTATTAAACAAATAAAGAAAACTAGTATTTTTTATGATAAAAGTCAAGAATAAACTATTTTCATTATGTCAAAAAATGTTATTTACATACTGACCATTCTCGATTTAAGGAATCGAACGCTTTTTCAAAATCTATTAATATCATATGTAGCTTGGAAATTAACTCAACTTATTGTTCAATAATAATGCGCATATAATTGGTGTGGCCAGCGCACGAGGAACCACTGTGAAAGCCGGCTCGACATGAGCTAAATGTCTGCTATAAATATTCCTTTATACTGTATGTAATCGTATAAAGGAACATTTATAGCAGACATTTAGCTCATGTTGTTAAAAAAAAATGCAGTCACAATAATGAACACTGCCATTTTATCCACTTCTTCATTTGGCATTTTTATTATTATTATGTCCTGTGGTTCCTTTAAGGAGCAAAGGGCCACCACAAACTGATTCCATTCAGTTCTATGCGATGCTTTATGGTTAATTTATCTCCAACTAAGACCACTTTGAGTAATCTCGCATTCCAGTTGGCGGCTTCATGTGTGCAATGGACGGCCTCTTCTTCTTGTACTACCCCGAGGTGTCCAGTCGATGGCGGCTTTTGCTATGTCTCCTATGGGCCAACGCCATTTGCGATTAAGCACTTCAATCTGGATTGGCTGTTGATTAGATCTAGGAGCCGAAGATGTCAGTCTGATGTGCCTTACAAGCCATCAGATTGGCATCGAGAACCAATGTTCCGCCTCCGCGAGGCGGCTCCTGGTAACAACTGGATTTTTCCAGTTGGCTAAGTGAACAGCGTTTGAATATTATGAAACTATACTTTTCTTCCTAGGAAGGATAGTAAAAATACTTAGAGGATTGAATTTTACCTCTTTGATAAAATAGCTAATCATTATATGAAAAGTCCAAGGACTGGCTATACATTGAAATGAACTCTATTTTTGGTGAAAGCATGGTGCATGGTCGATATACAGGAAGAATGGTCACGCCTGAGTTCCGCAAGGAACCGAAAGGTGGCCTATATCAAGAAAAACAGTAAAGTGCTTGGGTATGAATCCACCCTTGCATAACTGTTAACTGATTAGAAAAAAGCTCAACAAATTAAAAATTTATATGAATCTTCTCTTGTGTAAATTAAATGAATTTGTGAATATAAATGAATTATGTAGCTGGTGACAGTGCGCTTATCATAGAGAAGCCGCTAGGGGATATCAGAAGAAAGGTATTTCTTTCCTGCAGTAGAATCGTTGCCATGGAGTCTTTCGGGACTAAGAAATGGTAGTGGCTCGAGGGGCATGGCTGGACTAGGTCTGTTGTGTTGATATCTTCTTTCGGACATTGAAAATCTATGGGAGCACTGTGGCTGATGCATGCCACAAGGATGCCAAAACATCTGAAATGACAGGGCTCTAGAAGTTTTCGGATTTCTTTAGTCTGGGGCTGTTCACCTGAGCACCCTTGCATAATGTTATTCAGGTGCCACGGGAGTCATATAGCCCCCGGAAGACACAACCCGGACTGACTATATGGTGAGGTCTCTGCTTGCAGAGTACACGTGGTGGCTGCGGTTCTTGATCTTAGGATCGTTGTGAATTCTCTTTTTTGAAACTGCTTGGATCAAACTTTGCAGTGGAGGACTAGATAGCTCCAAACCCTAAAGGGAGTGATATTAAGATTTTGGACTTATATCTAAATTGCAACCTGTATGTGATTGAATGATCCTACACATACAGGGGCATTTGGTAGGTGCATATATAACTCACCTAGTGATTGGGATCCACCGTGCGACTAAAGCTCATCTATAGGTATCCACGTAAATCATAACCATTGTTGATTAGATCTACTCCATAGCTGTACGTTTGATATTGTTGCAGGTCAGAATATTCGAAGAATTCTTCGTAAGCAGCGATTGACAAACACCTGCACCGCATTTATATCACGTGGCAATGCATTCCACGTCTCGCTGGCATATAGGAGCACGGATTTCACACAGGTGTTGAACAACTGAATCTTGGTGTTTAAAGAGATAACTGTTGATTTACATATATTACTTAACATGCCGAATGCTTGATGGGCTTTAGATATTCGGTATACCACATCATTGCTAGAGCCGCCAGTGAGTGTAATTATACTACGAAGGTGGCAGTTGGCATTGGCCAAAAAAAAAACTGTTGCCTTTACTTCTGATTCATTCAATGTAAACAGTCGCTGTCAAATCAACTCAAAAAGCGAAAAGTTGTACACAAATTTTTGTTTTTTGTTCGACAGTTTTTGGTTTCGTCTGTAGTTTTTTAAACCCTGGTTTAATATAAACTTTGCTACTATGCCAGGTTTAACAATTTTGGGGTCACACTTTTTGCATGAATTTTTGACTTGTACGTATAGAATTGACCACAAAACCCCAGTCTTAATCGCTTTAAGACAAAAATATCTCAAAGAGATATAAATATCTATATTATTTTATTCTGCCGGGTCCATTATTGGCCATATGGCTACCACATATGGTATACTCTCGAAAACTTTTCGGTATATAAATTGTGGTGCAGGTTATAAAATAGAAGGGCTTGACCGACTATACTTTCAAACTTGTTTTCTTTGCTTTATTTTATTTCCAAATTCTATTCCTCTTAAAAACACTCTGTATATGAACCCAAATTGCTTTTAGATTTTGAATTTTTTACTAGGACATAGACTTTATTTATGGATAAAAAGTTTTTATTTTCATTGAAGTTTTATTTCAAAATTTATTTTTTTTTTTTTAATTTCTGATATGAGTATTGTTTTTTTTTTTTTTTATTATTTTTATCTGTTATTTGATGCATTGTATACATGTTATAAATATAGAGTTGTTGTTGTTATTTTTTTTTAGAAAAATTCTCGTTGTACAAAATTATTTGAAATATTATTGATATACATAAATATGAGAAGCAATTTGTTGAAATTACTTTTTTCGTGTTTTATTGTTGGAAATGGAGTGGGTTTCTTTTTGCAGCATCCCCAGCCAAATTTAAAGTACATTTGTAATTTATTTGTAACTAACGGGAAAATAAACACAGGTGTGATGTTGACAATACCCAAATCATAATTCATGTTGTTGTTTGTTTTTTATTTTCATTATTTCTAGTTCTTCTTTGTGGATTCTTTGTTTTTTTTTTTTAAATTTCTATTTATTTTTATATATTGCTTTTTTCGTGGAAGGGAAGTAAATAATTGTGGTTGGTATAAAAAGTACACGCCGCTAATGGAAATTAAACATTGGGGAAATCAAGCAAATGATTGTTTTTTTTATCGCCCGGTTTACATTAAAATTTTTTTATTTTTGTTTAAAAATAAATAGTTATTTTAATGGGAATAAAAACAATTTGCTTAATGAGCATCAATTTTCTATTTTTTTTTTATTGCAACACAATTTTTTGAAGACATAAATCATGGCGCAAAACTAAAAATAACAAAATTGGCAAAATTTAGTCAAGTGGAAAACTTTGTGATAGGCAAATAAGTTTTTTATTTTAATGAAGACTGCTGGAATAAATCATTACCCGTATATATTTAAAAAAAATATTGAGTGTTAAGTAAAAATTGCTATTAAAAAAAAATTCAATTTATTAACTTGATATCGAAGCAGAAATATTGTTGTAAAAGTATTTGGGTTTGCAGTAAATGTTTTATTAACATTTTTATCAAAGCTATTTTTTGCAATACATTTTTTTTTTTTTCTAACGAAAACAATAAAATGAAGCAATTTGTTTTTATCTATCCACTAACAACTACAATTCGAGTCGGAAAAACGCCAAACAATTGTAGTGGAATGTAAGAAAAGATAAACTCACTGTTTTTTGTTGGTCTTAGTTTAAGCTTTGATATTGTTGCAAGAAAAACTTTGAGTGTTTATAATTCTTATTCACTTTACAGTTTAATTTGTACTATATGTTTTTTTTTTTTTTTTTTTTTTTTTTTTTTAAGTTTTTCTAAAATATTTGGAAAAAGGTTTCCTAATGATCTGGCCTAAGCAAAAGTGAAATGTGCATAAAAATTAGCTTTTCCTCAACAATAAATTTCGCTGTATTTATCAAAAACAAAATTTTGGAATTTAGCACGTCAGAAATCTTATTTGTAAAAAAACATTTTTTTATTTAAAAAAAAAAAATTAAATTAAATAATTAGTATTGTGGTTATTTTGTTGAACTATTTATGGTTTTAAATCCAAATTTTTAATATTTTTAATTAGGCTTAAGTTCATCAAATTTAATTTTCATTAAATTATTTTTATGAAGAAAGGAATTTTACAACATGAAATTAATTAAATGACTGCGAGTGTTAAACGGCAAGCCCTCTGAGGAGATTGAGTGGTTGCAATCGAAACATGTCAGGGTAACCTGTCCGTAAAAACACCTGGGTTCGAGCCCAGATTGAGTCAAGAATGAAAAATTATCAGTAAATTTTAATTAATTTCATGTTGTAAAATTCCTTTCTTCATAAAAATAATTTAATGAAAATTAAATTTGATGAACTTAAGCCTAATTAAAAATATTAAAAAATTGGGATTAAAAACCATAAATAGTTCAACAAAATAACCACAATACTAATTATTGTTAAAGCTAAGGCACGGGCTATATGTTTGCATTTGTCCTTCAAGTTGTGCTAAAAAGGTCAGCAAGAAAAGGAAAGACAAAGAGAATGGAAGAAACAGAACAAAATATGTACTTTGAACTTCAAGAAGAATTCTTGACAAAAGTACGGAAAAACAGAAGTAAAGGAAGAACATGTAAAATAAATTAAATAGATAATCATTCAAAGCAAATTTCGATCTACCAAATGTTAGAATACAATTTGGTTTAAGGATTGATGTTTGACTAATGACGTCAGCAGTCGTCGATGGCTGCGAGTTTAACACTCTGAGGAGATTGAGTGGCTGCAATCGAAACATGTCAGGGTAACCTGTCCGTAAAAACACCTGGGTTCGAGCCCAGATTGAGTCAAGAATGAAAAATTATCAGTAAATTTTAATTAATTTCATGTTGCACAATTCCTTTCTTCATAAAAATAATTTAATGAAAATTAAATTTGATGAACTTAAGCATAATTAAAAAATTAAATTAAATAACTTAAAATTAGACAAGTTTACTGTTAAATAGTATGAAGTATTGAAAAAAAAAGTAAAAAAGCACTTTAGGAGTGCCTTGTTTTCATGTTAAAAGAAGCACTTATTGTCAGCGGAAAATAGTCCTCCAAACCCAGAACACCCTTTACAAAAGTCATCCATCTCATCAGCAGGTTTGAAGCGATTTGAGGTATGAATTCATACCTTAAACCTGCTCCTTTTGAAGCACATTCTTTACTGGGAAGTAGTTAAAAAACGATTTGCTTGTTGTGTTTAAAAAACAACCAAAACAATAGAATAAAAAGAAAACACGTTATTTTCATGTTTGAAACGTAAATTTGAAAGCAAGAAATGCAAGCTACATAATTCCAGTTTTGACAGCTCTTATAAACTCATGTTTAAATCATATGCAGATATCAAATTTATTAAAAATCTCACTCATACGGCCAATATACAAACAGGGTTCTAAAACTGACTATAATAACTATAGAAATTTCGATTGTATCTTTTATCGAGAAAATGATTGAGGAAATAGTTGTCAGAAGACTAAACGATTTTCTAGAAAAATATAAAATTATAAATAAAAACCAATTTGGAATCCAAAAGAAAAAAAAAAATATAAATAAGCTACTTGGTAACTTTTCTAGCCAAATAAATGATTATTTAAGCAAAAACTATCACTGCTTAGCGCTATTTATCGATTTCAGCAAAGCATTTGATACGCTTTTGCATGAGAAACTAATAAATATATTGGAAAGAAATGGAATAAAAGAAAATTGCATGAATTGGTTCAAAAATTGCCTAAGCTATAGAGCTTACAGAGTAAAAATAAATAACAACCTCAGCGAAGAAATCGCAACAACTCAGGCTGTACCTCAGGGTTCTAAATTAGGCCCGTTATTATATATTGTCTACGCAAACGATATGATGAACCAACTAAGGAACTGCACAGCATATGCCTACGCAGATGACACTGCAATTATCGTAGCGCATAAAAATCTAAATGCCGCTTGTGAAAATATGCAAAGACAACTTGATATTGTGTCAAAATGGTGCCACGGTAATAATCTTGTTGTAAACGCAACAAAAACCAAGCTCATGCATATTAAACCGCGACATATTTTACACACAAATATCAAAATAAAATTCCACAGTTTAAGTTGCTTACATACTAACACCGACAATAACATTGACCCAAATGATAATTGTGACACTTACATTGATATGGTTAATACATATAAATATTTGGGTGTTTTCATTGATCAAAACTTTAAATGGAAAACCCAAATAACACAACTCCAAAAAAGCTACGTAAAGCAGCGTATATGCTTTTCCATTGAAACAACTGCTCATTTACAGTAGTGCTAAGGCAAGCGTACTTCTCTCTCGCCGAATATTACATATGACTTGGCATAACTGCATGGGGAAACGCAAATTATATACGACAGTTGCAAAATACACAAAATAGACTACTGAAAACCCTGCAAAAGAATCAAAACTACAATAATAACATTATAAACAATAGCACATTCACTACTAGCAATAATTTACACCATAACCTACCTAACAGCAACATCAATATTCCAGCTAATGCAAACCACAACAGCGTTATTAATACAGGAAGCTTCTGTTACACAGGCGAAACCCTAGCTAAAAGTCTAAACGTCCTCAATGTACAAAGTATATACTACACCACCTTAGCCAATGAATTTTTTTTAATGATTCCCGTTTCCTATAAGCGATCGACCACACACACAACACAAGATCTCGTGCAGCCGGTAGATTTAAAGTCCAAAAATATAAGAATAATTACGGATTATACACCATAAACGTATCTCTGCCATAAATAATGAATAAGTGACCAGCAGATATAATAAGGATTACTAATGAATATAAAAGAAGAAAATTGATAAAAAAAAAGACATTTTTTAAGTTCGCAATGAATAAACATCTTAAATATTAAGTATATTGCACTTCTGCAGACAAGCCTTCGCAGATTAGTTCCTATATAATATTAAAGTAAATTACTTATTGCAAAACTATAATGTTAAGCTATACATTTGTACTTCTATTATTATTATTATTGTCAATAAAGTAAGATAATAAATAAAAATTAAATTAAATTAAAAAATATATACTTATAAGTTTTTTAAAGTACAAATCATATCGGGAATGATGCTGGTGTTTTATAATTGAAATTCTGTAAGGTGTACAAGGGGTTAGTAAGTCTATCATAATAAATTTCTCCTTCTTATTTCACTTTTTGTTTATTTCAAGTATTGAATCAATATTATTATTCTTAAATTAAGGGCCTTTTGAGATTGATTCGATCTAAGTTTTACCTAAATCAATCTCATTTTCTGATTATTTAAAGTACGAAATCGGGATTGAATATGGATAATTTAATGGTGTTTTCTTTTCTGACAACAATGTTCCATATATGCTACCATTGGTGCGGGTTTTTGTTCCATTCTAAAAATATATGCAAAAATGTGAGAAGTTGTCGTTTTCCTTTCTAAACATGTTGCAGCAATAAATGGCAAATTTGTTCCATTTCTTACCCGCAGTTATAACTGAGTGTGAGATAATACCCTTTTTTGCATCTGCGTAAAGGTCTGTTTTATGCAAGCAAGTATTTTTTTCTTGTGTTTGCGGACAATTTGCGTTATATTGTGATTTTTAGTTATATTGTGATGTAGGGAATTGTATTGTATTCCAATCGAAAATCGATTTTGTTATATAAAAAATCGATTTTTTGCAATCGAATTTACGTATGCGATTTTATACTGAAATCGATTATTAGGCTTTTAAAATCGATTTTTTATTTTTATCAAAATTTTGCCAATTTTTAATTTTAATCTTAACTAAATCGGTAAATTATGGGCATGCACAATAAAACTTATTTTTTTGTGCGTCTGTAGGTATTCTCATGCAGTTTCCCAATTCTAAAGTTGTAGTTTTACGTATTAATCTATTAGAAGTATACCAACTTCCAACTTTAATATAAGGGCTCTTGTTATTCAGAAATTAAAGTCATCAATGGACAGTGAACAAAACAGTACTAAACATATCGTACCGAACCAAACACTGAAAGTCAGCTTCGTGAAAATCAACATATTATAGAAACACAACAGGTGACAACATTTCATTCCTGAGGAAATACGCTAATATTTAAACAAACCAGTTTAGTTTTAAGCAGAGTGAAAAAACAAAAAGTATGTAAATTATCCTATCAAAACGAAATATCTCTGCATCTTTCTGAAATCAATGACATGCAAACGTTTGTTTTCTAAAACTATCTTAATAGTAACTTATCAAAGAAACAGTCGCCACCGATCAGGAACTATTGTCATAATCCTTTGAAATACTATCCATACATTCAGGCTTGTCACAGAAATTAATTCCGATCAAAAGTGATTTCGTTTTATATCAAGCAAGATACGAAATCACTTCCACTTTCGATCGGAATTAATTTATGTGACAGGCCTGATTGATTACACAAAAATACAATTTTAATGTGTGAAATGTACATGCACTTGTTCCTCTGAAGGCCATCTCAAAATTTACACATTTTCACTTTTTACAGAATTATAAAAAGTAGTCATATCTATCCACTGTAAAAATCTAATATTAATTTCTCTAGTAGAAGTCGTAGTTTGCCTTTGTGATATAATTTATAAGTTTGCAAATTAATCTTAAACGATTTTGAAATCGATTTTAAAATCGATTTTGAGGTTCGATTAATCGATATCAAAAACCGAAATAAAAAAAGTCGATCGAAAAATCGAAAATCGATTTTGGAGTCCATTTACCATTCCCTATTGTGATGGATATAAAAACTTTTTGTTTTTCGTTTGTTTTACTTTTATTATATTTTTTTGTCGCAAAATTTTTAACAACAACTGACATTTATTATTGAAAATCAGTGCTGTTAACGCTTATTGCAATTGTAAGAAAATTTAATGTTGAAAATTGCTACAAGCGTGGTGAATATCGCTTTTAGTACAAACTTTGCATTCAATATTTAACACGCTAAATACACATTAGTGTTGAGTGTAAAACGTAGCTATTATTTTGTTCCATTGTAATTTAGAAAAATGTATCACTTTGTAAGGGTTCGTGTAACCTAATAAATATATTACACAACTATAATGCATCATTATTTTCTAGAAAAGAAAACACCATAAGTATTTCGCAATTGAAATTTCGTACTTGAATCAATATTTCTGTACTTGATTCATGAAAATCCGTATTATTAATACCGCTTCGGATTGATTTGAGTGCGGATGGATTGATTTTTCTTTTGAATGTATTAGCTAAGAAAATATTGAATATTGAAACATTTAAATTTAAACAATATTCAAATTAAGACAGACAACATTAATAAAGACTTTTTTATTCTAATTTGAAATATTTTTAAATTTATTTCATCAAATTTAATTTTCATTAAATTGATTTTTACTGAAGGAATCCATTTTACAACATGAAATTAAATAAAATTTATTGATTACTCGGGTTGAATTTACGTTTTGAAAAAAAGTTTGCTTAATTTGATGAACTTTTTTAAAAAAGGGTCATATTTAATACTCTAATCGCTTAATAACCTTTTTTATAACTTAAAATTTTTTTTTAATAATTTTAATCAGTTAATTAAAAGTGTAGTCCTAAAATTTTAACAATTTTTTTTTTTTTATTATTATTATTAGAATATTTGCTATAAGTTGGCTTTTTATTATTACAAAATCTTTCTAACAGAAATAAATTTTCTTTAATTTTAATCAAATTATTAAATTTGAAAAAATTTTTTTGTGTAATATTAGCATTAACTTTGACTTATTATGCTGTGTTGTTGTCAAGGTTGTCAACCGAATTTCGGAATTGGTATCGGTATTTAAATTATATCGGGGTACCGGTATAGAAACTTTTGTAACGGTATATAGCGGTATTACAATTAAATAAACCAAGACAAAAACAAAGCTTGAAAAAAATAAAAATACATATACATATTTATAACACAGGGCAACATACCAACATTTTCTAGACTTCTGTGCCCATGTTCTGTAACTCTCGCGTCGAGAAAGTTTTCGTTTGAAATGTGTGAAATGAAAAAAAAATGCCATAAATTGAAACAATCAGCTGTTTTACTCACTTAACTGTGTCTGTAACTTTTTTGGCGAGTACAAGCTGTCACGTAAGGAAATTACTCGCCAATTTACAGAAAAAGTGTGTCTGCAACATTTTGGTGAGAAAAGTTCCCACTTTGAACTGCCAAATAAACTCACGAATAAAAATGGGGCGAGAAAAAATTTTAACAATAAAAAACTATTAAAAATGCAAAGAATAATAATAATAACATTTTGTTCTTGGCACATTTTTCATTGTTTTATTATTTTGCTTGTTTTAACATTTTAATAAAATATACGAATGTCTTCAAAGCTCGTTTGCAAACAACAAACATTAATGACGCTCTTTACACAATTTGGTATAGCCGACGGTTGTATTATTGCCGCCGTCGTTGAAAAATTTTCAATTTTAGTAAATTTTGGTCGCCGTCAACGATATGTGTTACTGGCGTTTTCAACGGCTGCAATGTCAAATCGACTTCGAGTGCAATGTTATGGCATTTATAACGTAACGACGTAATCTCTTTTGATAGTTTTCGACATGAGTTACAGACACACATTTTTCTCACTTTTCGAGAAACGATGGAATATTTTGTTTCACATCTTTTCGATGCAAGAAGTTCTCATTAAAGTTACAGAACATGGGTACTGGCCATTGTTTCTGCTTAAATTAAGATCGCTGATAACGATGACATGATTAGTTTTTTTTAGCACCCTTAGTTTCAAAGATATAGTGACATTTAGTGGTTGCGTAGTTTAGTTTACGCCATTTTTTGTATTATTCGATAAAAATTGCACGAACTACCCTTCAAGCCCTAATATATTTTCTGGATTATTAATCTACACAAAAATCTCTTTCATATGAGTAGAGTCGCATTGGTGAGTAGGATATCTTGGTTGTATTGCAAGGATATTCAAATCTTTTTTTATGTATATTATTCCTTAAAGCTTGGAAAGTAAAATCTTTGCCTCCATTTTAGACGTTCTAATGAACTATTTTTAGAAAAAAAATTTTAGTCTATTAAAAGGGCCCTGAAATATTTAGAAAAAAAAACTCCACATTTTATCTTGTTTTTCACATGTTTTAAATAATGCCTTCGCATAAAAATAAAATATTTTACAGAGTCTATGTCAGTGACGTCCAAAATTTTAATCGTGGTTGTATTGCTTTTTATTAGTATTAGTGAATAAAGAACCAAATATTCTTAATAAAAATACAAAAAGTATGCAAGCATCCGCCGCATGTGCACTCGTCGCTTGGTAATCGACGACTGAATTGTGTACTCTCGTGGACTAAATGAAAGAGCGTAAGAATGCGTATGAAGAATGTGTGTGAATTAATTTCCACAATTGTGGTATGGGCTGGACACCAATGATCTATGTGCATATGGTCAAATCCTTCGTGACGAACGCTACATTCGCACGCGTTTTCTGATTGAAATATAAAAATTTTTTGGTCTTTCGAAAAAGATAGCTTCAACTTATATATAGTATTAAGTGACATTAATATGCTCTTACGAATGGCATATATCATAATTTCTTAGCAGGCATTTGTTGCAAATAATTGATCACAAAATTTTGTGACGCACGCCACAAAAAGTGGAAGCAACTTTAAAAGTTTAAGTGCGTTTTCCTAATTTTTAGCGAATTTGACATGATAAGGTATACAAAATCTAGTACCTAAAAGAAAGATGACTATAAGAGAATTCTAAACGCACTTATGCGCAGCCAAAAAATGTTGTGATTTTTTGCCAAAAGCCGTGAACGCTTCGTGACGCACGCTACATAACGCACGCTACAGTTTTTCCAGTAGTATTTTATTATTATATTTTATTTATTTTAACAAACCAAATTATATTTTTATAAATTGCATTTCTTAAACTAATTTCTTAACTTATGAATATCAACTTCTTTTTTAACGAAATTTATATTTTGATAAGTCTGCTTAAAGTGCTATTTTAAGCACAAAAATCACTTAAAATAATGCTCAATTCACGAATAACATTAAGAAATCAGCAGTGGGGTAGGATTTGGTTAAAATTATTGCATTAATGATCATTGAAACACAAATGTTTTAATATAAAAATGAAATTATACATCTAGTCTTATATTCCATTAAAAAAAAATTCATTTGAAAAATTTTTGGTTGGTGGACTGTTCTGGGATTTGCCCATATACACAAAATGTTCAAGGATATAATCACCAAACCCAACCCACGAACCGTCTGGATAATTTTCTATATCAAGTTACTTACTATTATTATATAATTTGATGTCTTATCTAAATTTCGATGCTTCGGTAGTATTAAACTGTTTTGGATTTCACAAATTTTAAACAATTTTTCTAATAATATAATTAATATTGTTGTTATATTATTGTACTGTTTATGGTTTTTAATACAAACTTTCATATTTTAATCAGGCTAAAGTTCATTGAATTTGATTTTCCCGTGGTCGTCAATGGTGGTAAATGTTAAACGGCAAAGATTTCTGGATAGATCGTGTGGTTGCTACCGAAACATGTAAAATCAAGCTGTCCGTAAACGTGGGTTCGATTCCCCGGTCAGTCAAGAATGGAAAATCTTCAATAAATTTGAATTTATTTCATGTTGTAAAATTTCTTTCTTCACAAAAATAATTTTATGTAAATTAAATTTAACATGCTCGAGCTGTTTCTGGATTTTTATCCAATTTTAATTTCTATATAAAAGAACTCTGATGATGAGAATGTGGTTGCTCTCGAAACATCTAAGTTCGGCACGAGCTGAAGCCTTTGTTCTGTCAGGAACAAAAATTATCAATAAATTTTAATTCATTTGATGAAGTAAGAATTTATTCCTTCAATTAAATAGTTTAGTGAAAATTAAATCTGATGAGCTTGAGTCTTTTTCAAACATGTTTTTAAAGACTCTTAAAATTTTTTAATTTCTTTAGTCCAAATTCGTCTAAAAGTAAGACTAAAACCCGTTGTTTATTTATTTGTTTTTTTTTTTTTTTAACAAAAGAAAAAAAAACCAAAAGTAATTCTAACCAAGCTTTTTTTTGGTTTTTCAAAAAAAAAAAAAAAAATAAAAGCCAATCAAAAAACGAAAAAGGTTTTTCTTTTGTTTAAGTGCAAGTAGAAATAATCATAAAATAAGAAAAAAAAACACAAAAAAATAAAGTTTTACACATTTTTCTTGTTGCTGGTTGCTGCGGTTTGATTTGCTGGCACCTTTTATATTGTTTCATAGAATTTACTGTGTTGTTTTAATACTTGTGTGCATTTTATGCAAGTGTGTGTGTGTGTTAAAGTATTAATATAAAAGCAAAGCGCACACCATTACAAACATACTAACTTCAAAAAAGTTTATGTGGTTCTAAAAATAACAACCACGCAAAAACACTTTCACATCCTTTTGCACACACAATACACATCTTTTAAATCAGGCATACAACCACTAACACACAGAAGCACATATTTATAAAAGAAAGATATACAAAGGAAGATGTAAAGTTGTTTGGTTTTTAACTTTGTACATTGTAAATTTTTCGAAACAAGTGAAAGTTAAATTTGAAAATAAGAAGAAAAAAATCAGTTTTATGTTTTAATTTTTAAATGCATAAGAATAGCTCAGGCTTTTTAAGCATCTTTAAGAAGCTATTTTAAGGATTCTTTAAGAATTCTTAATATTGTTATAAAAATTAAAAAGCAAAGTAATAAAAAATAACTTCCTTTAAGTTAATTAAGATTTTGGTATGTATATAAATACCGTGTTTTAATTGTGAATGGAGACAGACTATAAGAGCTGGACTAGGGTTTCTTATTTTCCGCGTTTATTTTTTTCTTATTCCCGGAAGTGCGGAAAATGTCTCTTTCATTCCCGCGAGATTGTTTGTGTAGAAAGTTATGGTAAAGTATATAAAAAGATTTAATATACTGACAATCAATGGTAATTTTATGCATTGAAACGAGATTTATCGGTTTGTATTATTGGGATTATATTTTGAAGATTTTAGAAACCAAATCTTGACAAAAACTTTATAATCCCGAATTCAAAGATGCCGAATTTTAAAATCGGGAATCTTAATATCCCGAAACTAAAAATATCTCGAATCGCTAACTTAACTTTATATGCATAGCTGGCCTTTGACCGGGCGGAAGGATTTTCTCCTCTATGGCATAACAAACAGCGGCTTCGCTAACTAAAGTTAATCTAAATAGCCGGCCTGTGGCCGAGCGCAAAGATTTTCCCGTCGCGACTACGTAGCCGGTGTTTTTTTATGCCAAAGAGGAAAAAATCCTTGCGTTCTGCTGAAAACCGGTTATGAAAATAAGCTTTAGCTTATAGAAGAGAAACCCCTTGCTTCCGGCTTAAGGCCCAACCATGCTATCAATCTTGCCATTTTAAAAATCAAAACAGTAGAAATAAATTATACATATTTATTCAGAAATTGGGGCTCTGTTTCATATGAAATAAGTTCGAAATAATTGGGTATTATATCATTCCATTGGTAACTAACTTAATTTTTTTTAATTAGGGATTTATTTTAAATGAAATAATATCTTTTGTAGGGACTTTTCTCTTGTCACCTAATAGTTAAGTGAAAGCGGAAACGCAGCTGATCGCAGTGGTTTTCTTTGTGATATGACGTTAGATTATTAATTTGTTGTTTCCTTGCATTATTATTAATTGAATTGGTTTATTTTGATATTAACTGTCACAATTCTAGCAACAAAGTGCTTGTTCTTTTATTGCGCTGTTTAAGAACTGAGGCCACTTTAATAATACACTTTGTGTGGCAGTCAATGATACATCACAACCAGTGTTTAAAAAACTGCAGTCGAAACCAAAAACTGCCGAACAAAAAACTAAAATTTGTGTACGACTTTTCGCTTTTTGAGTTGGTTTGATATCGACTGTTTACATTTAATGAATCAGGAGTAAAATCAACCGTTTTTTTTTTTTTTTTTTTTTGCCAATGACAAATTAAGAAGTGGTAGATATGGCAGTTGACTGCAGTTTTTTAAACGCCGATCACAACAGATTATGCAGTTTTTTTTTAATGTCGCACTATCCTGTCAGATAGTCATGTGAACAATTGCAATGATGTCTATGAAATATCAGAATTTGAAATTATAACTGTATGAATAATAAGTAATAAACGATGGGTTTCATGAGTTTTGGTATGGAGTCTCCTATTGTTTAAAGTTTTTAATTTGGCTCGCACTACCCAGACAAAAAACGAAACATTCTCTTCAAACTTGGAATAATTCTACATAACTCACTTCCAAATTTAAGTTTTTGAGTTATGACGACGTTGCAGCAAAGGAGTGATATGCAGATGTATATATATTTAATTATTTTAAAGGGCGGTCCAACAAAAATGCACGATGCTTTTTGCAAATAAGCAAAAAGTTTTTCGACAATTATCTTAATATTTTTTATTAATATAGAAGCATACCTCTATCCTCAGGTACATATTTTCAATGACTCTGAGACCTAATTGAGGTTCAATGTAGTTAATGTGCCGAATTATCTCTTCCTCTTGAATTGTTCTTAGCTTATTGACGTTCACTTTTTTTTAAATATCCCCAAAGAAAGAAGTCCAACGGTGTCAAATAGCATGATCCTGAAGTCCAATTACCCTCGCCACGATGTGGAACAACACGGCCATTGAATTTCTTGCGCAACATAGCTGTGTGGAAAGTTTCGCCATCTTGTTAAGCCACATGTCCTCAATTTCTGGCCACAAGAAGGCCGTTATCATCTTGCAATAGTGAACACCATTCACGGTAACTGCTTGACCAACCTCATTTTTGAAATGATGATGCCGCCAGCCCATAAACTGCATCAAACAGTCACTCTTCGTGGATGCATCGGCTTTTCAACAATCACTCGTGGATTCTCACTTGCCAAAATACGGCAATTCTGCTTGTAAAGGAATCCACTGAAGCGAACAAAAAGAAAAAAAAAAATCACGAAGTGCGCGAAATGCATTTTGTTTTTAATGTCCATTTTCGTAAAAGGCTTTAACAATCTTAACGCCTTGCTCAGTTGTGTACCTCGCCATGGTTGAATTTGTCAAACACTGAAACAAAGAAATCTCAAATTAAGTTATGTAGAAAAACTTGATGTTGTAATTTTTTAAGTCATGGCAAAATAACCATATACAAACACCACTACGCGATAAAAGACCAAAAAAAAAAAAGACCCGTGTCTCCCAGTTTTGCCCAAAGTTATGCACTTTTCTTTTTATGGACCCCCATCTTCATCTTCAAGATCAAAATCGCAAGAAACTTTAAAAAATTAGATTTTTTTTACCTTTTTCCCCCTGTTTAGGTCTATAGGTAGCAAACCATTTAAAGTTCAAGGAAACAACCAACCACAAAATTGTACCTACGATCTCAATAAAATAAATAAATTTTTATCAAACGAAAGGGTAATTTATTCCAAATTTTAATGGCATTTATATAGAAATGTTGATCAGATATATGAGTTCTGTGTATAATACGGTTTCCTCTATTTGATCTAAGAAAAGTGATTTTGTTAAAAAGATATTGCGGACTTTGCAAATACACAAGATTATAGTGTAAGTACAATAACAATTTACATTTCAAAAGATTCTCAAAAGATACATCAAATATTTGCTGTGTATAAAAAATATTCTATCGAATCGTCTTAAGCCAAATACGTATCTGGCTATGTTATTGTATGCTTCTTTGAGTTTTTTCAAACTGGTAGAATCACACTTTATAAAAAGTTCGCATCCATATAGCAGAATCGGAATTAAATATGTTTTCGCAAGCAGCATTCGAATATTCTGTGGTATGAACCATTGCGTACACCATAAATTTCTTAACATCGCATACAACCTTCCCGTAATTACATTAATATGATCACTCCAATCAAGATGATTGTTAAAAGTAATACCAAGGTTTTTAACCGATTCGACTACGGTAATTTTTGAGTCTCCCAGAACCAAATCAGGAAAACAAACATTATTCTGAGTCTTCTTGGTAATAAGTAGACATTTCGACTTTTTCGGATTAAGACATAAACCGTTAGTTGTAGCCCAGTCATATATTCGCTTTAGATCAATATTTATTTTGCAGGTGCAATCGTCAATTTCCGTTGATTTGCAACTAATGTGCAGCTGAACATCGTCAGCATACATATGTACATTGCAATATCCTAGTTGTTCTGGAAGATCGTTTGAGTAGATTGAGTACAACAAAGGACCTAAGATGGAACCTTGCGGTACACCTCTAGTTAACTCAATTTTATTCGAAATCAAATTCCCATAAAAAACAGATTGAGATATATCAGTTAGATATGATCGCATTAATTCCGTTGCCGAGGAGGAAAATTGGAAGCTATTTCTTAATTTAAATGTAAGAATTTCAGTATTGACGGAATCGAATGCCTTCGAGTGATCAAGAAGAATTAAAAAAGTTATTTGATTAGTATCAATTTTTGACCTAATTTCCTCGGTTACATCAATTAGTGCGGAGACACAACTATGCTGAGGACGGAAACCGGACTGCCTAGCAGTAAGCATGTTATTATCATATATAAATTTACTTATTTGGCAGTGCATTATACGTTCAAGTATTTTCGACAAATATGGGAGAATAGCTATTGGACGAAAATCGTCCTTAGTTTTTGGTATTCACAACTTTTTCGATGTTCACAATTTTTATGACAAGAGCTACAACTTTGTCTCAGAGGGTAAATTAAAATTCCGAACGGTTTGCAAGATATGAGCCTGAAAAATTATCACTTTTTTGCAAAAATGCCACCGAGGCCCCACATCTTTGGGGGGGACCATAAAAAGAAAAGTGCATGACCTTGGGCAAAACTGAGAGAAAGCGGTATTTTTTTGGTCTTTTATCACGTAGTGGTGCCCGTATATGGTTATTTTTTTCGTGTTGCACTGTGTAATGGTTGGACCACTCTTTAGTTTATGCTTGCATTATTAATTGTTGTCTTCTTATTATTGTTATATTTTTGTCAAACATGTCAAAATAAGACTTATGTTTCATTTTTATTTTCATTTAAAATGTAAATCTGTAAAAAATAATGCCCGTATTCATAAAAATATTTTAAATTTTATAAAGGTTTACAAAACAAATTTATAAATTGATCAATTTAAAATAGAACTAAAAATTTTTAATTTCAAAAATAAGTTTTTTCATCGATATTGGTGCGTGCTGTTCAAGACATATTGAATTTTAAGCCCCATATTTCAAAGCAAACAGTTTTAATATCCATAACTTCCAGTTTTTCTTTTTTCTTGTAGAACTGATGCCACTTTATGTGTTAATTCTGGTTCTTCGTTCGTTGTTTGAATATAACTGTATTTGGTTCAGTATTGCCAACGCTTCAGTACTAAAACACCATAAATTTTTGGTAAAAAAATGGCTAAATGCTGGCTAGAAAATTACAAAAATGTGTTACAGAAAATGCATTAGAGATTATTTTGTTTGTAGCAATAAACTGAATATAAGAAAAATCTTTGAATAACGAAAAGCTAAAATTATCTATAAAATTAATTTTTTAATTATTGTAAAAGTCATTTCTGTTGACTTAATATAAAAAAATAAACGTTACAACACAACTCAAATGCGAAAAATTTAAAAAATTTCGGCGAAATAAAAATGGCTAATTGATTTTTTCATTGCTAAACGAGATTAAAATGACTAAATCTAGCCATTGAATAGATAAATTGTCAATATTGATTTGGTTGCAGAGTTTCTGTCAATTTTACGGTGTCGTAAGAGCGCTTTCTGTCGCACAAATACATTTGAAACAAAAATAAATTTTAAAAAATTGTGCGAATTCCAGGGAATTTTCCAAAATATATATCGGGTGATTTTTTAGCTATTATCTTTTTGGCAACACTGGTTTAAACAGCTGACGCACGTTTCGTGTTTTGTTTCACTGTCAAACATCTTCAGTTTGGTCTATAATTTAACCATGAATCGTCTTACAAACGAACAACGCTTGCAAATTATTGAATTTTATTATCAAAATGCGTGCTCTGTTTAGAAAGTTCATCGCGCTCTTCTGCCATTTTATGGTCAGTTTAATCGACCCACTGAAGCGGCTATTCGGTACGTTAATAAGCAGAATTGTCGATTTTGGAGTGAAGATCAGCCAGAAGCATTGCAAGAGCTACCAATTCATCCAGAAAAAGTCACAGTTTGGTGCGGTTTATGGGCTGGTGGCATCATTGGACCGTACTTCTTCAAAGATGATGCGAATCGTAACGTAACTGTGAATGGTGAGAGCTACCGTGAGATGATATCCAACTTTTTTTTGCCCAAAATGCAAGAGCTTGACTTGCATGACATGTGGTTTCAACAAGACGGTGCCACATGCCAAACAGCACGCTTAACAATGGACTTATTGAGAGGTGAGTTCGGTGCACATTTTATTTCACGTTCGGGACCTGATAATTGGCCGCCTAGATCGTGCGATTTAACGCCTTTAGAATATTTTTTGTGGGGCTATGCCAGCTTCAATTGACGCATTAGAAGACAACATTGAAGCATTTATTCATGAGATACCGGCCGAAATGTTGGAAAGAGCATGCCAAAATTGGACTAAGCGGATGGACCATTTGAGGCGCAGTCACGGTCAACATTTGCATGAATCGATTCAAATAAAGATTTCATGAATTTTTCTGAATTTTATGTGTTTTTTTTAACTTTCCTATAGCTCTTAAAAAATCACTCGTTATATATACATGTTCCTAAAATTCCAGAGAAACTATACTGAAAAGAAACCCTATGTTTGACACATTTGGGGATATTTTTCAAAATTAATTTTTTTTTTTTTTTTTTGTGTAGATATAATGTTTTTAATATTCCGTTGAATGAATTTATTTCCAAATTACAAAATTTATAAAACAAAACAAATTTTAGCAACTCGAATACGACAAAGTTTAGTGCAGTCATTACAATACTAATTAGGATAAATTTAACATAATAAATAAATTTATATTTAAAAGGTCCATAAAATTAAGTGTCAAGAAGAAAGTTACATTTTTTGATAACAATTTTTATTATATCCGGTGCAGGTGTTTTAATACTCATTATTATAAGAGGCATTAGAGGAAGTTAACAGAAAAATTTTGTATTCATTGTTAAGAAGGAAAAGCTTAAATATTTTAGGTTTGATGAATGGCTACCCAACTTTTTATTTAAACTAAATTAAAAAGTAAATTAAAAATTTAAAGGACTAAATTCACTTCAGAAAGTGAGAGTCGGTATTGTATTCACTGCCATCTCTAAGATCTTAACTGGTCTACTTTTGTAAAAAAGTATTTTTCTTTTACACAAATACTGGCTTTATAAGTTGCTTAAAAGCATGGAGGGTAAGTCACATAATATTAGTTGTCTCCGCTTGTAGGTGTAAAGCAGCAAATACTTATCATTTAATGGTGTTTTCTTTTCTTACAATAATGTTCCATGTAGGCTACCATTCGCGAGGGTTTTTGTTCTATTCTAAAAAAAAATATGCAAAAATGTGAGAACTTGTCGTTTTCCCTTCTAAATACAATGTTGCAAAAATAAATGGCGATTTTTTTTTCATTTCTTAAGCAGACCATACACGATTCAATTCAATTGTCAACTGAGTCGGTTGTTGTCCAAATCAAAGCGTGTATGGCCTTGTCAGTTGATTAGTTTGACGGTTGTCGAGTTGGTTGAAGAAAAATCAAAAGATTTTGATTTTTTTCAAGTTGACTAAGTCTTTCAATTCGATTGTACTGTGTGTGCTCAAGTCTCTTGATTAGCTGTCAAAATTAATTATTGTAGTCAAATTTTTTAAAAATTGTCTTTTATTTCATTTAATTTTAAAATAAATTTAAAATCTTTCAATTCAGTTGATGAAGTTGTCAACTAAGTTGAAAGACTCAGTTGACAACTGAATTGAACCGTGTATGGGGCGCATTACCCTCAGTCATAATTGAGTGTGAGATAATACCCTTTTTTGCATCTGCGTTAAGTACTTTTTTATGCAACCAAGTATTTTTCTTATTAACTTTTTTCTTGTATTTGCGTACAATTTGTGTTATAATGTGATTTATGGTTATATTGTGATGTATAAAAAACTTTTTGTTTTTCGTTTGTTTTACTTTTATTTAATTATTTTTTTTATTTGGTGCAAAATTTTTAACAACAGCTGACTATAATTGTTGAAAATCAGTGCTGTTAACGCTTATTGGAATTGAAAAAAAATTTGATGTAGAAAATCGCTAGAATAATGGACAATAATGAGCATCGTTTAAGTACAAACTTTGCATTCAATACTTAACACAATATATACACATTAGTGTTGGGTGTAAAACGTAGCTATTTTTGTGTTCCATTGTAATTTAGAAAATTGTATCGCTTTGTAAGGGTTCGTGTAACCTGATAAATATATTACACAAATGTAATGCATTATTATATTTTAGAAAAGAAAACACCATAAGTTGTTTTGCAATAACAACAAGACACTAGCAGTACTCTAATTTAAGTAAAGAACATGTAAAACGCAGAGAAAATTTTGCTATATGTATGATTAAATGTCGATTACAACTTAAAAACTAGAGAGCACGAACTACCGATGGTACATTCCCCTTTCCAAAATAATTTTCTACTACGCATAACGTCAAAATGACGTCACAAAGGAGTGAACCATGAAAAACATTAGAGACCAGCGCCATCCGTAATGCATAATCTTTTTTATTTGATTCATGCTTCAAGTTGAAATTAAGAAACTGACCACGACTGCGTCAGGTCCACAAAGCATACAGAGATGAAATATGTGACTTAACAAAAATGTCCAAATCATTTGCGAGGGCAGTTTTCGAAGAAAGAGAAAGAAAGCGTTTTTCGGTAGTGAAGTGGCAATGTGTACAAACAGTCCGTCACAATCAACACAAATTCCGTGATCAAAACAAGCATGCAAAAAGGGCAGCTTTTGAAGAAAATAAAAAAATAGAAATAAAAAAAAAACTCCCTAACATGTTAGTTTTCAAGCAAGAAGGACGATATCGCTTGTTTAAAAATAAGAATTTGATTTAACACTTAATATGTCGACCCATTTGCGCGAAATTATCGTATATGCCAATTTTTTTGAAATTGAGTTTTTAATGCAATCTTGTTCTTCATTCAAAGAAACGTCGCCTGACAAAATATTGTAGGCGAATTCTACTTCGTTGCTCCAAAAATTTAATGTATATTTTCATTTTTATATTGCAAGTGATAGCAGAGAAAAGTAGAAAAATGGCTCTCCTGTAAAATTTGGTTTTTGTAACATACGATAATTTCCTTCAATGCCAATATCCTAGCAAAAAATTTCCGCAAGTAAGAAAAGTCCTTTAGCGCAGATATATGAGCTGGCTATTACATACTACTTAAGTTTACTTTACACTATCACACAATTCTTTTCACACGTATTTTCAGGAAAATAAAACCCTGTCATTATGACATGTTATTGTTGGTTTTTGCAAATTTTCAAATAATAATTAGATCAGGAAAGCATTTTCGTTAAACAAATTCAGACTTGTGTGATGGTGTAAAGAACCCTTAAGAGGCAGACAAGAAGCGAAAACCATTAAAGTGAATTTTTAATTTAAGTAAATAAAAGTGATTTATTAACTTTACATTTTCCCTATTAAGTAAGCAGGTGGTAGATAAATAATTTAAATGATTATTTTAATGAAACATCTTACGTATAATATTCAAAGTGCTTCTGTTAATGCCTTACATGGATGCAGGTTGTACTGCAATGATTTAAAATTGTGTTTACGATTATTCCCGAAATTTTATTTAACACAGAGGTTGCTTCACGTACATACATATTTTCATTACGCAATTAGTCATCAAACTGTTTTAGAGCATAGAGGACAAAAATAGTTCTTCACGATTTAAAATCATTCGCAGGTTTGTAAGGCGCAATTGTGCTTCTCTCCCTTACAAAACTGCTAAACAGAACGCTTAATATTTAACTGGGTATACTATTTGCTACGTTTTATTGACAACCAGAACAAAGTATAGCTCACGCGGGTCCAGTTATTAGGCACCGTTGTGGTGTCATCTGTCTCCCAGGCATCCTGTATTAAATGGCTGTTAGCACTATTTCTCAGCCAATCGGCTAATTCAATGAAGGACTGGATCCCAAAATAATCAGTTGCAGAGAGAATTATTTTGTCTTTAAGGTTTCTATGACCAAACTGTCTGAGAATAGTCTGAGTCTTAGGCCTTGAATGCGGGACAATGACAGAAAATAAGTTCCGTTGCATATTCTTCTTCTTCGTGTTTCTCAATAGGTCAATAGCCAGCTATAACCGGAAAAAGGTTTCGAAGATGGAGTCTGTAAAAATTTTAATACAGTTTCATATATGTTTGCTCTATTTTGTCAAATGCTCAAAAACATATGAAATTCTGTCAAAATTTAAGAAACGTCGTTAAAAGCTTTGAACCCGTGAACCGATTTTGCTTATTTTTTTAAATTCACATATTTAGAAAAGCAAAAAATGGTAACATTCATAGGGACAAAAGTATTTGTACATTTTGTATGCACATTGGATTATTGTCATTTCTTTGTATTATGATAAAATTGGTATGGTTTAATTATGTCAATTATGTATTATGTCGGCGGCACACCTCAATCCGTTGGTCCAAATTTTCGATAACGCAGCGGCCTAATTGAGGTTATATGCCGTTAATGTGCCAATTTATCTCATCCTTTAGCTCTTGACTTGTTGCTGGCTTATCGACGTACACCTTTTACTTCAAATAACCTCAAAGAAAGAAGTCCAACGGTGTCAAATCACATGATCTTGGCGGCCAATTGACATCGCCATTACGTGAGATAACACGGCCATTGAATTTGTTGCGCAAAAGAGCCATTGTTTCGTTAGCTGTGTGGCAAGTGGACGCAGGACGGTGCTGAAACCACATATCGTCCACATCCATATCTTCCAATTCGGGCCATAAAAAGTTCGTTATCATCTCACGATAGCGAACACCATTCACAGTAACTGCCTGACGGGCTTCATTTTTGAAAATACGATCCGATGATGCCGCCAGCCCATAAACCGCACCAAACAGTCACTGTTTGTGGGTGCATTGGTTTTTCGACAATCACTCTTGGATTATCACTCGCCCAAATGCGGCAATTCTGCTTATTGATGAATCCACTGAGGTGAAAATGAGCCTCACCACTGAAGATGATTTTCTTCGAAAATTGATCATCCACTGTTACCATTTCTTGCTACCATTCTAACCTTTGACGACGTTTGGAATGGTCAAGAGGCTTTAGTTCTTGAGTCAACTGTACCTTGTAAGCGTAAATTCAAGCCTTTTTGCATAATGTTCATCAACGACGAGCGTGAGAGGCGCAATTGTTGGGTACAACGATGACCTGAGGTGGACGACTTTTCAGCCACACTATCGCGAACAGCAGCAATATTTTCTCCAGTACTACCTGTACGAGCATGCATTGGTGTTTTCACATCTCCTACAGACCCGGTTTACTAAAATTTTTGGACGATTTTTCCGAAAAAATCACGAAGTACACGATATGCATTTTGATTTAAGCTCCTTTTTTCATAATAAGCCTGAATAACTTTAAAGCATTGCTCGATTGTGTATCTTTCCACGGTTCAAATTGAATAAGTCTGAAATTGAGAAATGTCAAATGAAATGCAGAAAAAAACTTGACGTTTAGGTGTGGTTCACATTCAACATCGGCTCTTAAAATGTATAAGACTGCCTAATTTGTTTGTAGAATCTGGAGGTTTTTTCTTTGAGGCTTTCGCCAAAGCAATTTTTCGTTCGTTCTTGATCCCACAAAACATAAATAAAATATTCAATCCTGATCAAAATATTGTAACAAGAAATTTTTGGGATTGGTGGTCTATAGAGAGAGATTTTCCAATATCTCTTTGGAAAATGTTATCGTCCTGGGTCTATAATAGACTATATCGCCCATGTAAGCAAATCTCCTATTTTTACTTTTTGTTAGCACAAATTTCTGTTCTTTACATTTTACTTTGTGGCAGTGAAGCAAAAAGAAAAAAACAATTTAAATTACATGTCTTAATAAAATGTAGAGAAAATAAAAAAAAAAAGTGTAGACATTTGTTTGTCTAGTGAATGTTCTCTTAATGGATGTTAGTGTTTGTGTAAATGTATACAAACACTGATTTCCAACATTAAATGGTCTATAAGGAAATGATAAACATCAAATTCAGAAGTACTAAAAGAAGATTACAAAACCTTCCCCCACATTCACATTCTAATAAAATAATCATTAAGGAAAGAAAAAAAAATATTTTTTGTGCGAGGAAGGAAAAGCAGAAAATATTAAAAAAAAAATTATGTAAAAAGGTAACAAAAATGTAAGCAAAAACAAAACATATGAGACAGACACATAACAATTTATTTGTGTTACAACTGTTACAAATCTAAGTGTGACCCAAACACATTAACACTCCCAACAGAATCCCATTTACACACATAAACAAACATTTACAATCCCTCTTTTCTGTCACATAAAGCCATACATACACACACAAACTCTCTCATACTCCTGAACAGAAGAATAGATTAACGTTTATGATAAAGCAATTTTGTTTAAATTTTAATTTAAGTTTTATGTTGATTGTTTCATGAGACCTGAGAGTATGAGAAAATTATTGTTGTTGTTACATTTGTTTGTTTGTCCTAAGAGTTGGAATTATGCCTATGAATGGCAGAGAATGAGTGCGTGCGTGTGTATGAATTTATACAATGTTTTTATTTGCCACCATAAAGAATTGTAATTTTATAGGAAACGGATATGTGCGTTCGCTTATTCATACAGCTTCACACATACAGATACATGTATGATTATTATTTTTACGTGTTTCACAGTTTTTCAACATTGTACTTGTTTGTCTACTATGTATATTTATAGGCTGGTGTATTCTTATTATACGACGAGGGTTACACTCAAAATATTATGTAGTTAAATTCAAACGAAAATTCATTTGAAACAAATTAAAATTCATTTAAAAAACGGATCATTTACATTTCATTTAAAACAAATGATTTTTTCAGTAATTTCTAAGTTTTTTATATATTGAACATCATATTCGTTAAAATTGAATAGTTTTTACTTTTAAAAAATATATTTTAACCGATAAAAATCAAACAAATTAACAAAAAAAAATACGGAAAACATTATTTTTTGGTAGTTTGTTTTTTTAATAACAAACATAAATGTTGAAAAATAAATTTATTCGTAAAATAACTATATTTTTATTCAATTTTAACAGTACCGAAAACGAATTTAATAACCTACAATCAGTTACTGTAATAATTTTATGAGTGTAGCAAAGGAATTAAAGTAAAATTGTATTTTTGGGTGAAACTTAAAAATTAAATGTTGTGTTTTTAGCTAAAAATATTGTGGAACACCTCTAAGAGAAAAAAATTATAGCACTGTCGCCCATCGGTAGGTTTGACATTTCCCATCTTTCTGGTAAAATATATGGATTTCGTACCAAAAATAACTAAAAATTTTTTTAGGCCAAAAAACCAATAAAGCCAATTTCTGAAATAAAACGTATTCCAGTTCTGCATATATCAAACCAAATGGAATTTTTGACGGGGCCAAGTATTATCTATAAGGCGGGTAAGAAAAAACTTTCCAATTAGCATTTGATAAAATGTTATAAACCAAAATTGCAACGTGTGGCTGAATGTTGGCAAAATGGTGTATTACGGCTCCATGTCTGGTGCTTAAAAAAGTTTTTTTTATTGTAAACGTCTAAGCCAAATGTCTTAGCATCCCTGGTGTCTGTTTTGAGTGATCAACTAAAAAAATGTAGAATTGACATCTTGAGGCGGCACTGTCATCATACCTTCAGCAAATTTTACACTGTTACAAATATATCTTTCTTCTTTTTCAGCCGACATCTATACTGTGTTTATCGGACATCCAAATTTAAATTTTCAATAAAAAAAAAATTTATTTCTTGGTTGTGTTGAATGGATTAGGATAAAGTGTTAATTTCGGACAATCTCGAGCACAATGCTTTTGTTCAAAATGCAAACGTCATTTATGCTACTCAAAAAATAAAATTGTTTTTTTTCTGATTATCAGAAACAAAACTTAATAATTTAAGGGCCATTATTACAACTTGAAGTTAGCTAAGGATAAGATTAAATTGACAAATAATATATGTTATCTGTCAAAAAGCTTCTGTTAACTGTCGGATAACAGCTAACGCTAAGTTATAATAATGGCCCTTAATTTGTTTCATTAACTTTTATTTTCAAAACAAACTAACAAATAGAATTCCAAAAAAAAATGTGTTTTATTACTAGATTCCCAAGGGTGCCTCAAGGTACTCCTTGATGTTTTCTCACCTGGAACGTAAACGACTTATTATATGGGCTGAAAAATAGTTTTGAATTTGAATTCAGAGGTCCAAAAATACCATAAAAAAATTATCTTCATTATATATTCCCATTTCTTCTGAAACTTGGCATTTGAGGGTTAATACTATGTTCACACTTGGGTTCTTAAACGCGTTTAAGCAGCTCGAACGTGATTAAACTCTATTCACTTCAAAATCGAGATGATTATCCATACATTGAAGTGATTTGTTAATCAGTTTAAATTGACATGATTACAACTAAATAACTTCATAAACCACATAGAATCCACTGAACATACCTCAAACTGAGTGTAATGTAGAATCGCCAACATGATCGTGTACAACCGGCCACGATTTCTGCTTAATATTTTTATTTTTTTTCCTTGAATAATTCATAAATTTTCACAATTTCATCATTAAAATGATTAAAATAATGTTCTGATAACTTTATAAAAGCATTTTTATCCATTTTTAATACTTTAAGTAAATATAAATTTGTTTGTTGTGTTTTTTTTCTTAATCATCTCAAATGTAGTGTGAACGGCTTTGATTAGCTAAATCAACATTTTGCTTAAACGTGTTTAAGACCCCATGTGTGAACATAGTATAAGAGATAATTCAGTTTGTTTACATAAGTAATTCTATTGTTGGTCAAAAATTTTATATTTTTCCTTTTCGATTTATCCTTTTATGTTGCGACGACGTTTCACGAATTTGCATCCAGCAGTATTTACCCATCATGGTCTGATCCCAACGGCACTGATAATGCTTTTCCATTACCGCAAGACATAGGTAAAATCTTTTAACCTTGTTCGTCAGAATGAAACAAGTCTATAAAATGTTTAAGAAAACGCATTTTCAATGACATGTGTGCTCCTGTAATTACAGGAAATCTATTTAGACTTAATAATAATACTGATTTCTTTTATTTAGTTGATATAAACCTATGGCATTTAAGTCTTTCATCATATTTGGAATTAGGTGGCTTTCTTTATGGCTTCTGTATTATCCTAAGAACTCACTTACTACTTTCTGTCAAGAATTCCATATACACATATCTTGGAGCGTTTGCGATAATAAAAAAACGCGTGTCTCTGTGTACAAAAATCCACTTTCTCTTATGAAGCAAGTTATTATGGAAGTTGAATTAAGTTGAGAGAGAGACTTTCTTAGTTAACATAATTAAGAGCGAGCGATTAATTAGGTTCATATTACTTAAACGCCATTCTGGAAATCAAAAAACTTTCTTTCATAAAACAATTTTACTTTAAGTTTTTAAATAACTTTATTTCTTGAATAATACAGTATTTGTCGCTTATTAACACACCGGTTATAAGCATCCTACGTTTTATGCATCCAAACTTGTGCAATTACAGTTTGTTATTAAAAATAGCCGAAGTTGCCTCTGTATAAGCACTTGCTTATCATATTAAATTGCACTAAAAAATTCCCATATATGCATCGTTTAAAACTTAAGTCAAATACAATTAAAAAATACCAAATGATTTCATCAAAACAAAATTTTAAACGTTTCATGAAATTTCGATGAAAGTAAAATACCTTTATTATAAGCACAGTATACGCATATACGTTTTTCATACCCTCCACCACAATTAGTTGGAAAAGGGTAAACTAAGTTTGTCATTCCGTGTGAAACTTTTTAAGTATTCATCTCAGACCCCATAAAGTATATATATCCTTGAGTAATTCTAAATCGATTTAGCCATGTCCGTCTGTTGAAAACACACTTACTTTCGAAAAACTCAAAAGAAATTAACAAACTTGGTGTCAAAGTACTTTTAGTTATCCTTAGCAGTTTGGAATTGAAATCCAGTAAAATCGTTTTTTTTTTTTTAATTCTCTATGCTAATCCCCGCGAAGCAGGAAAGAGACCAGACTCTTTGGCGGGAATCGAACCCGCAACCCCAGGGCTGATAGACTAGCTCACTACTAGCTAGCCATAAAAATGTTTATTATATGGTATAAATAATAAAGTAAATAAATAATTTATGAATTACCCTGTATTCATGGGTCAAAATTGCCCAAACACTTTTCAAGGCTTATTATATTTATATTAAAATTATTATTTTTATAAAACGTGCGTTTTATTTTTCGAGTACAGGTTAAGGGTTAAGCTTTGGAGACAAAAAATTTAACACAGACCAGGAACAAAATTTATAATAAATAAAAACACTGGGCAACACACCAAATGATGATTGAGTTCTGCTTATTGGTTTTAGTGAAATTGAGAGTGCAGATCAGAGATCAGCAATGAGTAGTGAAAAAGTGAGTAGAGCTAAATCATGACTCATAAATTCTTGTACTTATACGCAGTCATACTTATTCCAATGTTATTCAAACTCATATTCACTCAAAAGTTTCATTTTACTCATCGTACTCAAACTTAGCAACATTTGTAGTGTTTGATTTAGAATCTACTCAACTCAATGTGTATATGCGAAGCAAAATGCGAGGCTGCCAGATTTGTCCCCGAAATTGCAAAGTGACGATTTGGCAATTACAGTTTACTAAAGTTACATGTATGAAGTGGACGATTTTTTGGCAAATTTATCTGGCAGTGCTGATTATTAAGTTGTGTGTTGTGGATGAGCTAAATGATTTCAATCTTTGTGAGTATTGTAAGTATTTTCTTGAAATTATAAATCAAGCTGAGGTCATTTATGTGTATGCGTATGATGTCGACGTCGCACTCATAAATATTTCTTTTGTGAGTATGAGTGAATCAGAGTAGTTAAGTTGAAATGATTTCTATGCACTTATACTTACAATTGCATGAGTCAGTATGAGTAGCGAAAAAACGATTCGTTGCTGATCTCTGGTGCAGATTACAATGGCATCATTAGTTTTTTTCTAGCAGCTCTAGAACGGTCTTTCAAACCTTAATATAATATCTTGATTATTTATCTGGACAAAAATCTCTTTCATCTGAATAAAATCACATTGCAAGGATGTTTATATAATGTGTCTTTAGATTAGTCATTCAAACTTTGAAAAATTTAGTGAAAGCACAAACTAGACAGTCCAGCGAATTTATTTTATTATAACCCCATCAAAATGGTGTTGAAATATTTAAAAACCTCTTCACATTCTATCTAGTTTTCTACGTGTTTTAAATTTAACCAAAATAACAAGCTTGAGGATGATTACAGCGCTTCCACCAGATCATTGGTGTCCCAATTTTGAAAGTGAGTTATTTTTTAATTTACCATCGCCGTAAAGAGACTGTGCAGTTTTGTCAAGCAGTGTTAACTCCTATAATTTGTCTCGAATAGAAATATTAATTTTTATACTTTCCACCGCAATTAGTTGTAAAGAGGATATACTAAGTTTGTCATTCCATATGAAACTTTTTTATTATTCATCTCAGAAGTAAATATATTCTGGCTCCTTGAGTAATTCTAAGTCGATTAAGCCATGTCCGACTGACCATCTGTCCGTCTGTCCGTCTGTTAAAAACACGCTCTCTTTCGAAAAACTCAAAATGAAATGAACAAATTTAGTGTCAAGTTCTTGGGATTGAGGCTAGCAAAATCGGTTCAGTAGCATCAGAGCTGTGAATCAAAATGTGGAACCACTACCTTTAAAAATTGATAATTTTGTTACAAAAACTAACATAAATGGTGGAACCATGCAGGGAATGACATAAGATTTAGCAAAAGTTCGTTTTTTCGACTGGAAATCACGCTGTAAAATTTCGTGAAGATTGCTTCATAATTTACCCAAGGCCCCATACAAACCCTCTTCCCGAAAAACAGTTTAGTGCGCCTTAGTTTTATAGGACTAGAAGGACTATAGGCCCCCTTATAAAGCCCACTATGGTAAATTAATTAAATACGCCTAAAACCGTAGCAGATATAGATATTGCAATACAATTTCTTCCAACTTAGTTTCATGTGGCCAGAAATAATGTCATGCAATTATGTGATATACGGTCCATAATTTACATTAGATCCCATATTTAGCAGCCTTCTAAAATTCAATGTAAACGCCAAAACTAAATTCACCGCTGTTTTAAAATATATTGGAATTCATGTTCTTAATACAATAAATCACTCTGCAGAATTTAAGGATGATTGGCACATAACATACCATGGCTCCAATATAAAATCATTTAAGTTCGGCTTAAACTCTTACGAATCATGATATTTTACTCAATAATTAGGTCTTAACTGCAACCAATTTTAATGCTGATGACTGTTGTTATAAAATAAATTAATAATAAATAGATATCATGTAGATATCACTCCAGAAATAATTGAACTGTCGGTGGATGTTATCAAAGATTCGGCACTGCCGAATATACCACTCTAACTTGTTTTTTCGAAAATAATGAGAACATTATTTAGCGTAAGGCTCGCACACGCAGAAACGATATCTTTTCTTTAGTTTTTTGTATACGAACATAACCCTTCGAACATTATACAGTGTTCTGTTCTTCGTTAGTAAACAGAACGATTGTAGTAATACTGTATGTATTACTACAATAAGGTTTATTTTTTTTATTTATTTTTACATTGATAACGAAATGAACAAACAAAAAATTGTTTTGCTGGCTTTTTGTTTTGTTTTGTAAAAAGTTTTGGTTTTTTACCAGTTAAAAGGGCGTTACGCACAACAGAAACGAACGAACATTAATGAGCTGAATCGAACACAGCGAAGTTTGCGTTTTTTTTAAACCGAACGTGACTAAATGTTCTCATCTTTTTGTTGAGTTGGATAGGTACAGTATTATTTTTGATTTCGAAGATGACAAACCGAGAAACGTTATTTTTTAATGAATTACTGCACAAACAATATTCGAGTTTGTGTTTTCCACAAATCTAAGGATCGATATTTAATGTTTATTTCCGAACACTGATTATAAATGCATATATCGTTTAAAAGCACAAAGAAGTGCAAATTATGAAATGCTTCTAAGCGATAAATTCTGTTACCTTTTCTATCAACTTTTCAGTTTATTTTAGAATTTGTGGGTTTACTCTGCTTAAGTGTTTTATCGACCACCCCTCGCTGTTTAATTTTTTTTTATGTTTTTATGTTTTCAATAAACATAAATTTTGTAATTTTTTGTCATTGTAATGTATTTTAAGGTAAATAGTATTTATTGTTTAATGTATGAGACTATTTGTATGGATTGTAAATATCTCCTATACAAACATATATTGACACTTTGTGTGACTGTGTGCTTCTTTTGTCTGTGTATTTAATATTTAAGTATTCATGTTAGTGTCTTTATGTGGTTGTGTTGTTTTGTTATTTTTTTTTTTTTTTTTTTTTGGTTTCTTTCTTGTTTGCTTTAATTTTTTTTTTGTGTTTTTTAAAACGTTTCGTTTTTATTTATTCAGGATTGTTTATGTTAATTGTTTCCTTTTTAACAACTTTTTTTATAGTTCAATTTGCATTAAATTTTTATTAAATGTAATTTATAAAAATTTAAAATTATTTAAGGTTTAACAGAGCAAAAAAGTATAAAAATTGTGTTTGAAAATTTCACTTTAAATATAATAAAATATAAAGAAAAAACACATTTTTACAGAGATTAAAAAGATTTCTGTATGGAGTTAATTTAATAAAATTTATGAACTGATTTTTTTTTTTTTTTTTTTTTGTTTTTTATTTAAATAAACTTTTTTATTTTTTAACTGGAATCTAAGTTCTAAAACAGGTTTTATATGCCCAATAATGTTCTTAAGTTGTTTCAAAAAAGATAATATTCTGAAATAATCCCTAGGAGAAAGGGAACTAACACCAAACTTGTCACGTGACAGTTCTAAAGTGGTAGGGGTCGGCCAAGTTCTAACACAAACCATGAAGAGAACTTGCCACTTAAACATGGCGATGTCTTAGGAAGAGTTTAATTGACAGCTTTTTGACACTTTGTTATAGGTTAGTGAAATATCCTTAATGGACACATATAATTTTGGCTAATGACATTATATTAGCCGCAGATTTTGTCCCGAGTGAACAGGTCACAAACTAAACAAGTGTCTTCAATTTATGCGGGAAATCCTTATATAAGAAATTCTTCAGAAGTTAATAACAGTATCTCTCAACATATAGTTAACATTCTTCTAGCATGTTTAATTTTTCGGTTTGTGCTTTGTTGTGATACAGACGTGTATTTAAGCCCCGCATACAATTTAAACTATTAATTAATCACATTTGATTTTGTAATCTAAGCAGCGAATTAACGCTTAAAAAAAAAACAAAATAATATATTTTGTTAATTAAATTATTTAACATAATAGTGAACAATTTAAAACGATCAAATTAAATAAAATAAATCAGTAAAAATATATATGTACGTATGAATGTTCATACATGTGTATACATATTCTGAAAAAAAACATTTAAATTCTGGTTTTTCTTTTGTTGTTGTAAAATACAATAAATAATAAAAATATTAAAGCAAAGCAAAACGGTGAAAAACAAAAACAACTCTTTGCATGAGTACAAACAGTGAAACAACACTAAGACAAAATGAAAGAAACGTTTACGTTTTAGTTAATGCAAATGAAAATAATGCAGAAATAAATAAAACAAAACAAAACAATATTAACTACCTAACGGCTAAGCCAATTACTCGAACACGTTCCCTCTCACCCTCGGTATTTACACAAACGGTGGATAGTGACTCATTAAAAAAACTACAACAAGATTTGGTGACAAGTGTTGCCAGGCCAGCAAGTATTGCCGTGACGTCAAAAACAAATTTAGTGGGCAATGATACCATGAACTTAAACACAAATGCAATGGAAAACCCCCCTGTAAAAAGTTGTCAAAAGCCTACAGTACAAGTTGGTATGGACAGGTACATAACAGTGCTTAAACGGGGACGCAGCCCTACCTCTGCAGCAGTTGCTTCGGCCTCAAAAGTACCATCTTTTGATAAAATAAATACACAAAATCGTTTCGCGATTCTGGAGGATGAATCCTCTGAAGCACCAAACGTCATTAAATCGTCTAAGCCACCCCCGATATACCTTAGAGAGCAAAACTCTAATGAGTTAATAAAAAGTTTAATTTCGGTGATTGGTGAAAATTCCTTTTATGTAGCTGCAATAAAGCGCGGTATCATTAACGAGACTAAAATACAGGTTAATCACGAGGATGATTTTCGAAAGGTAATTACAAGATTTGAGACTCTGAATAAAAACTTTTATACGTATCAACTGAAGAGCAGTAAAGGTCTTCAGGTAGTAATCAAGGGCATAGACTCATGCGTAGACCCAGGGGAAATTAAAGCTTTTTTGGAAGAGAAGGGCTTTAAAATCAAAAACGTAACAAATATCAAAAATAGGGATAAAAATCCCCAACCACTATTTCGAGTGGAGCTTGAACCCGGCGACGTTAAGCTCAAAAAAAATGAAACGCATCCAATTTATAATTTGAAATATATTCTGTACAGAAGGGTAACTATTGAGGAGCCGCACAAAAGAAATGGTCCTGTTCAATGTCTAAACTGCCAGGAATTTGGCCATACTAAGGCATACTGCTACTTACCCCCTGTTTGCGTAGTATGTGGTGAATTACATGGAACAGTTCTTTGCGACAAGTCTAAAACCGACCCCAACGTAAAAAAATGTAGCAACTGTGGCGGTAATCACACTGCCAATTATAGAGGATGCCCTGTATATACTATCGTCAAGCAGTCGGTCGGACCGAAAACTAATCCCCCTCAAATGCAGGTAACAAATCAGGTTAACACAAATGCAATTCACGCCCCCCAGCCTAGTAATAACAGAACCTCTTACGCTAACGTCCTAAAATCAAACCATGAGCCAATGCAAGGTGCCTCGCCAAGTAATGATGAAACTCAATTTTCTAATTTAAGTCGTTTAGAAAAAACCATGGAAACATTAGTGCAAACAGTAAATAATTTTACGAACACAATGGGTAATATGATGCAGGAAATGCTTAGAATGCAATCGATGTTATTGCAAGCTGTAATTAACAAACCATGAACTGTTTAAAAATTTGTTTTTGGAACGCAAACGGCATCCGCCAACATAAAAATGAATTAGAATACTTTCTTAAAAATAAACAAATTGATGTCATGATGATTTCTGAAACTCATTTGACCTCAAGAAGTACGTTTAAAATAAATGGTTATATACTATATGATACCAAGGACCCTCGAGATAGAGCTTGTGGAGGTTCTGCCATTTTAATAAAGGCCCGAGTCAAACACTACCTAATGTGTGATCATCGTGAAGATTATCTCCAGGCAACGAACATTTGCGTTGAGGAATTAAATAGAAACCTAATAATTTCATCGTTATACTCCCCGCCTAGATTTTCAATATCGGAGGACCAATATTGTAAATATTTTAAATCATTAGGACCGTGTTTCCTAGCCGCTGGCGATTATAACGCTAAACATACCCTCTGGGGGTCGCGACTTATAACACCAAAGGGTCGTGTTTTATTTAACATAATTTCTAAAATGGATTTAAATGTGGTAGCGAGCGGACAACCAACATATTGGCCCACTGATCTTCAAAAAATTCCAGATGTCATAGATTTCGGCGTGGTTAAAAACATTCCCATAGAAACGATTCAAGTTGAAGCCTCCCTAGATTTATCTTCCGACCACACACCTACAATCGTTACTATAATGAACCCCAATAGAATTGTTCCTCCGACGACAGCTACGCAAATTAATTGGTTGAAATATAAAAAATATCTCAGTACCCATTGCACAGAAAATATTCCGCTCAGTACACCGGATTATGTAGATCGCTCTATTGACAATTTTGACAGTTTTCTGAAACTAGCTGTTCAACATTCCAATATTGCCCCCAAAAAAACAAAAACTATTAAAATATATTCCACAGATGTCGAGCATCTTTTGTCTGAAAAAAGGAGGGCTCGAAGAGAGTGGCAATTGCACAGATCCCCTCAACTTAAGAACTTACTTAAAGAGTGTACAAAAAGACTAAGAAAGTTACTGCAGACTAAGAAAACGGCTTCTCTGGAAAAATATCTTAAGGAACTTGATGCAACCCCACAATCAGACTACTCATTATGGCGTGCAGCTAGAAATCTCAAAAGGCCAGTTGTCTCTAAACCACCATTAAGAAACTTGAATGGAAGTTGGGCAAGAAATGATGTTGAAAAAGGAAATCTGTTTGTCAATCATTTAAAAAACGTATTTACCCCAAATATATCTCACGATATTGCGGTCGAGTTACCACCTGTTGCTGCTAGAGCAGCTGTTCCGCTAAGATTTGAGATAAGAGAAATCGAAAAGGCTATTTGTGATTTAAACCCCAAGAAGGCTCCTGGGTTTGACAAGATCAGCAACAAAATGCTTTTGGAGCTACCCAGCATAGCAAAGAAAATTATTCTTTTAATTTTTAATGCTATTTTACGCCTTGAATACTATCCTCAAAAGTGGAAGGTCTCCTTAGTCACCATGATACCTAAACCTGGAAAGGATCACACAAAAGTTGAGTCATATAGGCCTATAAGCTTACTTTCTAATATATCAAAGCTGTTTGAGAAGCTGTTAGCGTCAAAATTAACCCCAATTTTAAATGAAAATAGATGTATTCCTAATCACCAATTCGGCTTTAGAAGAGAACACAGCACAATTGAGCAAACCCATCGTATAGTAAACGCAATAAGAAAAGCCTTTGAAGAAAAAAAATATTGTTCCGCTCTCTTCATCGATGTTTCTCAAGCTTTCGATAAAGTCTGGCATGAAGGCTTATTACATAAATTGAAGCTAAACTTACCAGTAAACATACACAAGCTGTTAGAAAGCTACTTAGTCGGTCGAAAGTTTATTATTAAAGAAGGTGATTATTTAAGCTCTCCTCAGCAAATTGACGCTGGAGTCCCTCAGGGAAGCATCCTGGGCCCACTTTTATACTTAATATATACCTCGGATATGCCAACAAACAACTACACACAAACTTCAACATTTGCTGATGATACAGCTTTTTTGAGCGTGCACGAAAACAGTCAAGAAGCATCTCGATACCTACAGGATCATATATTTCAACTCGAACTATGGTTAAAGCAATGGAGGATAGAGGTCAATGAGCAAAAATGCGTACATATAACATTCACCTTGCGTCAGGAATCATGCCCCCCTATTAAAATCAATAATCAAATAATACCTCAAAATTCGCATGTAAAATACCTCGGTATTCATCTAGATCGCCGTTTAACGTGGAAAAGCCATATAGAGGCAAAATTAACTCAAATGAAACTAAAAGCCATCCAAATTCATTGGCTTATTGGAAGAAACTCTGTCCTTAGTCTCGACTGCAAACTTCTTCTTTACAACTCCATCTTAAAGCCAATCTGGTGCTATGGCATTCAGTTATGGGGCACTGCCTCGGCCTCTAATATCGAAAAAATTCAAAGGCGCCAAAATAAACTACTTCGAATAATCACAGCTGCCCCTTGGTATGTTAAAAACTCAAATATTCACAAGGATCTCAATGTTCCATTAGTTAAAACTATGATTACGAAATATGCAGTAAAATACTTAAAAAGGCTCGAATTGCACCCGAACCCACTAGCACGAAATATTTTAAATGATAGCGGCCACACTCGCTTAAGAAGAAGAGACACTGCGGCACTTGTCCAATTAGATGAGCGATAAACACCTATAAAAGTGAACAGAACCCGCGATGAACAAAATTTTTGTCTGGCACTGGCAGGACAAAAAATAATATTAGGTTAAGATTTGATTAATTATTGTTAGTTCATATTTAATATATGAAGATTCAATAAATAAATAATGAAGAAAAAAAAAAAAAAAAAAAAAAAAAAAAATGTTTAATTTTAATGAAAATTTTTCTTCTTTTAATTCGCAAAATAATATAACATTAACAACTGTTGAAAGTATATTAATTTATTCCAAATCTTTAAATAATAAGAAATTGCTAGTTTAGACAATGTTTCCAATTTTCTTATAAAAAAATTTTCGAAGGAACTATAATATTTAACAATTGTATTAATAACTCGTATTTTCCAAATAGTTGGAAAATTGCTAAAATATGTACGATAAGAAAGAAACCAAATTATATTAATAAATCCAATATTCAGCCAATTTCTCTGTTATCCAATTTGGGAAAAATTTTTGAAAAAGTAATTAAAGAAATAAGAACATTTAAAAAAAAATTTTTTTAAGAAACGCCTTTCTTAAAAAAGAACATTTAAAAAAAATTTTGGCCCCCCCCCCTAGATTTTATCCTGGTTACGCCCTTTTATTCGTGTATTGTCATCGGGAATATGTATGCCTGCAAAGTTTCATCCATTTGCATTGGGTATAAGGCGGTTAAATTAACGTTACAAGATTTGATTTTCCGAAGTGAAGCCACAGAAAAGGTTTTAAAAAAAATCGTTTTATTTGACTATATATCACGCTGTAAAATTTCGTGAAGATCGGTTCATAAACAGTATAAAACGCCTAAAGCCCTAATTAATAATGCTCTCAAAACAAATTTTGGCAAGTCACAGTTTAATAGGACTACAAATCAGACTGTAAAGTTTCATGAAGATCGGTCCATAATTTAACCTAGGCCCCATATAAACCCTTTTCCCGGAAAATACTGTAGTACGCCTTAAACCGTAAAAAGGAATGCTATCATAACAAATTTTGGCACGTCACAGTTGAACAGGACTACAAATGAGACTGTAAAGTTTCGTGAAGATCGGGCCATAATGTACCCTAGGCCCCATATAAACCCTACTCCCAGAAAACAGTTTAGTACGCCTTTACCATAATTAATAATGCTATCAGAACCAATTTGGACCCATCACAGTTTAATAGGACTAGAAATGACACTGTAAAGTTTCGTGACGATCGGTCCATAATTTACCCTGGACCCCATATAAACCCTACTGCCGGAAAACAGTTTAGTACGCCTAAAACCATAATTAATAATGTTAATTTACCAAAATTTGGTATATTACAGTTTAATAGGACTAGAAATGACACTGTGACATTTCGTGAAGATCGATCCATAATTTATCCCAGGCCCCATATAAAGCCCACTCTGGTAAAATAATTTAATACGCCTAAAATCGTAGCAGATAAACGGATTGCGGTAAACTTTCTTCCAGCTTAGCTTCATATGGCCAGAAAAAATCTTATGCAATTTTGTGATACACGGTCCATAATTTTCCTTAGATCCCTTTTTTGCAGCCTTCTGAAATTCATTGCTTAAACTAATTGCACCGCTGTATTAAAATTTATGTCTTTTAATACCAGAAATCACTCTGCAGAATTTTGGGATGATTAGTTCATAGCTTACCGTGGCTTCAATTTAAATGCCCTCCTGAAAATCATTTTTGGTTCGGCTTAAACTGTTACGAATCATGATATTTTACTCAAGCTAGTAAAAATTGCCAAAAAAAACGCATTTAACTTTCTGATTGTCGGTCAAAAATTTAATATACGTTTAAACCGCAATCAATTTTAAAGCAGATGTCCGTTTTTATAAAGATTATAATAATACAGATATTACTCCAAAAACATTCGAACTGTCGGTGGAGAGTGTCAAAGATTCGGCACAGCCACCATAGCACTCTAACTTGTTTTTTTATAAAATCCGAGTGAAAAACCCCCCTGTGAAGGCAACAATAAAAAATACAATACATTCTACTCTTGAATTTTGGCAAAATGCAACTATTCGAACAATGACCGAAATCAACTGCATGAAAAAATTTAACTTACTTTATGCCGAATGGAAAAATTTGTCCAAGAACAGATTTGGGAAATATGAAAAATTTAGAAACGATGAGCAAGAATTCAGTGAAAAGATCGAAAATTATATATTTGATATCGCAGCAGCGGATGCACTTGAAACGATGACTATTGGAGAGGACAAAGATTTCCTTCTGGTGCAATGTCAGGCCAGGAATTAAAGTTGTCACGAAAACAAGACTGCTAAGCGAAGCTACTGGAAGAAGCAGAAAAGCTCAAGCGAAAATATCAAGAAGAGTTACAAGAAGTTCTGGGTATTGGCAATATAATGTTTTCTTTTATATTGTTAATTTTAATTATTCCTTTCGTTCAAAGATGAGGTTGCGTCTGATACAGATACCTCAGAATGTTTTGTATACGAAGGCGAATAAATGGACAATTCAGCCCCGGAAGTTGATTTTCTTAAGGACCAACATCAAGGAATCCAGGGATCTCGCGGAAAAATCCATTTTGTTGATGATCGAATGTTAGCAAGCATGGATAAATACCGCATCAGTGATCGCGATGCAATGCATTTAGCATCTGCTATAATTACAGCCGTCTTGCGGAAGTTGCAGGAAATGGAACCAGACTCGAACGATATACAAGTGGAAGATTTCGTCTTTAATCGAACATCGTTTCAAACAATGCGCAAGGAATATCGCCGCATACAAGCGAATCAGATCATAGATGAATTCAAGGTACATAATTAATAATTAAATATAAATAAATATTTAAGCTTAACGCTGGACCAAGTGAAATCATTTGATAATAAGGATGTAAGTTCTTTCGTCACTCCTCGCACCAAGCGTTTTTCAATGGTTAACAAATCGATGTGACATTTTTTGACTTGGATCCACCAATTTGGATCCGAATAACGAATAAGCTAACACTTAACCGTTGTAAATGACCCGGCAGAAAGAGCAATAAAACTGATTACAGATTTCAATCGGGCATTGACTTACGAAGAAGAAGAGGATAAGCAGTATTTGCTTCAAGTTGTGGAGCACTACAGAAAAAACTTTTCATCCCACAAAAATCTTTATTACTATGTAGTATAAACAATAAAATAAATTAAAAACTTCACCTATTTTTTTGAACTTTGGTTTAAGGGTATTCCGGGCAAGTTTATCAATAGCTTATCTGCAGACTATTGCGGCTCGTTGGAAAGGTAATTATTATAGGTATCAAAGAAATTCAGTTGGTAACATACTGTCAGAATTTGTTGTTATTCAAATATAAACAGGAACAAAAATAGTGATGAATGGGTAATGTAATAAAAGTTTGGGCTCAACCCCGAGGTACACGGAACTAAAAAAAAAAAATTTTAAATATGCATAATTATTTTTATCCCAACTTTATATTTTTCAGTGCGAAAAATTTAACTTTTCAAAAAAACTTCCACTATGGCCACTCTAATGCATGTCAGAGAACGGCTTTGTGCAATTGCAAAAAAAATCGCATTAAATGAACAGCAAGAAATACACTCGCTTGCGGTCATACAAACAAACTTGCGCAACCGCAAACATACGCTGCTGGTTTGCAGTCATTCAAATAATGCAATTATTACTCATGAAGACATTCAGCAGTTACTATGTAGTACAAAAAAAAAAATTTTAATGAAACTAAACGCACATACTTATGTGGGTACAAACAATTTCCATAGAAACAGAAGGCGTTTTTTATCATCTTAAAAAGTACAGTAGTTCTGTATGTACAATGTATTCTTGTTATTGTTGTTAATTTTAACAAAGCGTCTCATCGAGTGGTTTATTGTTGTTAATGTTAACAAAGCGTCTCATCGAGTGGACAATGACTACTTGAATGCAAAAGTATAAGAATGTGTGCCATTTGAATTTACACAATCGTGTTATATTGCGTGCACAACAAAAATGCAAACAAAACACTTTCAATAAAAAACGAATCCATGCAAAAATCAAATGTGTACGAAACGATGTAAAAATTATCAACGTTGAACTTTGTTTTGCAGGCAAACAGTGAAGGTAAATTTGAGCGTATGAATAAATCAAAAAAAATAGTGATTTTGCAGTTCTCTGGTGGACAATGACTACTTGAATGCAAAAGTATAAGAATGTGTGCCTTCTGAATTTACACAATTGTGTTATATTGCGTGCGCAACAAAAATGCAAACAAAGCACTTTCAATAAAAAACGAATACATGCAAAAATCAAATGTGTAGGAAACGATGTAAAAATTACCAACGTTGAACTTTGTTTTGCAAGCAAAGAGTGAATGTAAATTTGAGCGTATGAATATAAATAAGAAAAATTGTGAGTTTGCAGTTCTCTGATGCACATGCACATGTACTTTAGTGTGTCGCCAAAAAAAATTTTTTGGGGCTCAAACATAATTTAAAAGATTAAAGGCGAAAGTCGAATTTTTGCCAAAAATAGCGTTTTTCGGTCTTTTTTTTCTCTTCATAACTTTGCCAAAAACCACGATTTTTTCTTGACCTTTAAGGAAATAATTTGATTTATAATAATAAACGAAATCGATAAAAAAATGTTTATATATTCACCTTATTGAAACTAATAAATATTACGAATACGTACAGGTAAACTGAAAACAACATTTTTAATTTCTTATTTATTATTATTTCTTTACAAATTTTTCGAATTGACTATTTCATTTTGTATTTGATAATTCTTTGTCATTTTAGATGGACAAATTCTGATCGATGTTGTAAATTTGGCACGGTCAAATATACCTTCGTTTAGGAATATTTTTAATATTCAGCTTTTTCTGAAATCTGTTTATAAATGAAAAACAAAAAAAATTCCCTTTTGGTATAAATAATTATTGCATACAAAGCGCATACCTCTGAATTCCTGGAAATGTAATAAATTTAAGCAAACTTGATTAAAAGCGGCAGCCATTTTCTGCAGCATAGCAGGCAACTTCTGTCATTAAATGAGTTCTCCATATCCTGTTTAATAAAAATCATACCGCCAATAATATACAAGAAGTTAATATTATACATTAAAACCTTTAATTAAATGGGGGCAATATACAAACAAACAACAATGTGCGCGCGTGTGTGTGTGTGTATGGATTCATATTTATAAAGAAAAACTACTAGTAATTTAATTATAAAAATAAATTAATGATAAACAGAACTTGTTTTACGCCTGAAATATTTATGGTTGAATGAATGAATGATTGTGACAAATTAAATTATTATTATGTCAATTTATAATTACACGCACTCGTACATATTCACATGTACAAGGTCTTTTAAGTTCGAGTAACTTTTATAATCGCTTGTAAGATTTTGTTTTTATTTTTGTTAGGTCGTGGGTTTTACATGAGAATCATATAAAAATAACTAAATTTTTGAGCTGAAACCGATTTCGAAAGATTGAGGTTATTTATGCCGCTAAAATCGTCCAAAAAATTTTGGAATAACATGTTCAATCATAATGAAATTCTATTGACTGACTCGATAAAAGACAAAAAACAATAATGGATATTCGTCGCAATCGTTCAGCTAAAATTATTTCCACTGCACAGTGGGAAATTTTGGAAAAGAAATATAAATGGTTCTGAATTTTGTAAACGGTAAGTCTGATTGATAAGACTTCTAGACTTGTTAAAATTTTTGATTTTGGTATAACTTAAAATTATAACCGATGGAGAATTCATCATTTTTGTCCAGTGGAAGATACCAGTCTAGTTATAGAAAAATTATCGTCTTAAAGCTTACGAGACATCCGCATTTGAAAAATCTTAATTTGATACTTTTGACCTGTGATCTAAAAAAAAACCCCTCTTTTCCCCTACACTATTCCCTACGTTAAAGATTTATTATTTTTAGCAGCAGGCAAACAAATACATATGGGTAATTTCAAAGTGTTGAACGTGACAGGCGTACGCATCAAAAATGCAACAACATTTTAAGCAAAAAATATTTTTACGTTTTCTTAATCCTAAAATTAAAGCACTAAGAAAGCACTGTTATCTATGCTAAAGTTTATGGAGGGCGCGATTCTAGCTCAAAGATAATGGCAAAAGAAGTAGCGGTTCGAACGTGAAAAAAACAGAAGTATCTTTTGTGGCCATGCATAAAAAGGCGTAATTCAGCGAAACCCGGCACAATTTTTTAGTCAAACTACTTTCAGAGTTTTACGTAGCAATGTAACATTAAAATGTTTTGGTTTGATTCCAAAATCTTCTGTATTTTCTTTTTTTTAAGCCAAAATCTGGGTCGATACGTGACATTTCGAACGTGAAATTTTTTCCTTAATAGTTTAACTGAATAATGATCAAAATAAAATAAAAATTTACCATTAATCCGAATAACATATTTCTCTTTGAACTCTTCCTTAGATTACAGACCATGTAAGAAAACTTTTTTGGAATATTTTTTATCAATTGTCACCTCTTTTAAGAAAGATAAATATTAAAGAAAACATACAATAAAACATTCTCAAAAATAAGAAATTACGTTTGCGCAACTTTGCAGTATGATTGTTCAGCTAATTGAACAAATTTATGAGTAAATTTATAAAACTAGTAAAATCTAAATGTTTCTCTATAACAATATCGTAAAATAATCAGCTTTTAATAACTTTAAAATTTTTGGTCACGGTTGACCTTTTGGCGGAAATGCCCATATTTTGTTAACATTTGGAAAATATTATAATTAAAGCATTTATTAACAACAGCAAGAAAAACACCAGAATAAAAATGTTAATGACATATGGGCATTTCCATGAGAATGTCAACCAGAACCCAAAAAATAAAGGGGCTTGAAACTTTTTTCAAATATGGTAGAAAGGAAAAAAACACCCAAACTTTACTATGCCGAGGTACTTATAACTTATTACAATTTCTAAAAAGCAAAAAATAATAGTTCTAACTCGCTTTTCTTATTGATTCATTTTTAATAACTGCAATTGACAATTTTTAATGGTGTGCCGATTAAATACAGATACTGGCAACCCTAAAATTATGCTTTGAAATTAATGTTACAACAACAATGAACAAGATCCATGACGGAAGAACAAATTTAGAGTTCGATTAGCGGTATATTTTTGTGTTTTTTTTTTTTTTTTGGATGCTATTCTAATGTCACGTACGTGGTGCGAAAACATCATTTATATTTGTCATATGAAATTGGTAAGTCTTAGATATTATAAAATAAAAGTTCAAAGCAAGATATTTGCTTCAAAAAATATTGATCGGATTTTTTTTTTAAATTGGTATAATAAAACTTTTATAAGCTTTTAAAGCTCGTCACGAACGATATTTTAAGTACTAAAATGCAACTAAATACATCATCTTATTATGTTGGTATTTAGTTTACATTTGGTCAAACCTTATTTTATTACAATCAAAATCATCTTACAAAATTTGTTTGGAATCGGTCCATATTTGACTATAGCTCCCATACAAGTGCTACTCTCGAAAATAGCTTTAAGTGATATAACTTCCTTATAAATGTTGGTATTTACATAAAAATTTCCGACAATGACTTTTACGATAGTACTATGTCATAACAAAATGTTGTGCTGGTAGGTCCAAAACTTACCATATGTCCAATACAAACAACCCCCTTCCTTAAATCGGCTACGGGCAAACAAATCTCATATTGATGGAGATAACTAAACAATATTCGGCACAAATAACTTTTATATAATTGAAGCACAGCCGCGAATAACGTTTTAAGTTACAAAATAATAATTTTTCAGGAGAGCAAAAAAACGTTTTTTGATAGGCAGCATTATTTGTTTTAAAAATTTTTTTTTTCTATTATTAAAAATAATGATAATAAAACCTTTAATGCAAAAGGCTTTTAAAACATTATTCCGCACTGCAAAGCCATTTCGGTTTCATCATTTTGTTAGTAACTTGCAATGTTCTTCCACTGCCTGGCACTTTGTACGCCATTTTGAAGGCGTTAAGGTGCATAGTTTTTGTTGATTTGATGTTTAAATTGTGTAAGAAGTGAATGTAAAAAGTCATCTGCAAAAAAACAGTTTTTGCAAAATGTGGCGTTTACAACGTTATTCGCGGCTGTGCTTCAATTCTTAACCTCATAGTATAATTCTGTTCTGGCGATCTTGCTTGGCCACGGGCCCAAGTAGGGTACACTCTCCAAAAAAATTTTTTATATTTTATATAGTAGGGTATCATGTGGACGGGCTTGACCGACTATACTTTCTTACTTGTTTGTTTTAAGTTTTTATATACATATATTTACAAAAAATATATTTCATGCCATGAAAATACTATAAGGAAAAAACCTGTCACGTACGGTATGTCACGAACGATAAAACCATCCAAAAAAATTATTTTTTTCCAATTACGGGTTATAAAGGAAAAATATGTGGTTTAATGCATGGAATTAAAAAAAAGGAGAAAAACCTCCCACAATTCGCAGATTTTCGTATTTTTTTACATTCACCCAAATATCACTTCCGTTTTATGTCACGTACAATATGCAATTATTTCGTCCGATATTTTGGACAACAAGTCGGTATTTGAACATTTTTTTTTCATATATAGTTCCCTCTAAATGAAACATAATGATACAAAAAATTTTCCAGTTAATACTATTTTTGCAAAATTTTAATCTCTCTGAAGGCGTATAAATGTCACGTACGATGACATGGAAATGCCCATATACAAATTTAATTTCAAAATAAAATACACTGTGTGACAAATTTAAATTTTTTTCTTTTTGGCAGTAACGCCTCTATATATCCACTAATCTATTGACAAAACATATTCAAACTTCGTATTTTATATTTCATTCCCTCATCTTTTGTCCTTTTTAAAGAACTAAACAGTTTTTAAGAATACTAATTTTAAATATTTTTTTTTTTTATTCTTTGTATCTAAAATTTTTTAGTACACTCGATACCAAATAAAAGGAAAAGCTCTGTAGAATTTTTAAAAAATATTGACTTTGGTCCCCTTGAATAAAAATATAAAGAACGTTTTCTTTTTAAAATATATATTTTCATATCCTTAAAAGATTTAATTAAAATTAAATTCAATACTGTATTATTTTATTTCTCTTATGGCCGTAATTTCTACAAAAAGAAAGCTAGTCGTTTATGTACCTAACAGTAATCTTTACCTATTTCAACATTTATTTGGCATACGTCTTTTAACCTTCAGTTTTCTTTTAAAATATGACAACTTTTGCACCGTAGATTTCTATACACAGCTAGATTTATTTTTGTAGAAATTACGGGCATTAGTCTAGAAGGTGCGATAATTTTTTTTCGGTGCAAACTTAATTTCTATGTAGAAATTTCATTCATTTAATATTGACTTTTAATATTCGCATACTTTTTAGCGAATGTGAGTGCGAACGCAAATAGCAAAAATAAGGGAATTGCTTGCCAATGCGTATTCGAATACAATTGGTTTTTGCTTGGAAAAAATTATTTTACTTATCGTAGATTTTGGAGAAATCGAAAGCAGCCAATAATACAGAATATCTAAGTAATCAGTCCTTTTCCTGGATTTCTCTAAACATATAAAATATTCCATTATGCCATTAGAGTCCTGTCTAAATTTTTAAAATTTTGAACACTTCTAATTGTTGCAGATAATTCCGTTAAAAGATTGCTTGTGATACTATCGAGAGCTTCTTCTGTTGTCAGTTCATCGTGTACCTCATACTGACAAAGCTCTGCACCGAACATTCGGCATACAGTAGTGGGGGTATAAAAAGTAAGAGCAGAATGTTGTACTGGAGTGGCTCAGGCATATCGAACTTTTTCCCTACACGCAGAGAAAAAATATGGTTGGGCATTGTTACTGCAACAACACTATGTTTAATGTAACAATATATTGTTATCGTACACAAATAATATTTATTTTTATTTAATATCAACAATATTATAGTTACTGTAAGCATATCAATGTTTATCGCAATTATAAATTTGAGTATTGTTGACCGAAAAATAATTATTTTTCTAACAACTAAATTATAATAACTTTCAAAACATATTATATTACTCACAACCATATCATGATATTTAATAACCATAACATGATAACTTTCTATACATTTATCATATTATGTTTAAGATGCAATCAAACTATTTTTACTGTAATAATATTATGTTAGCGCCATTTGTAAAATAATTTTGAATCAGTTGTGTCGTTTGTTTTATATGTGAGGGGTTAAACTATTTAAAGATAAATTCCCATAAAAAAATAAGTTCAAAGCAATTAAAAAAATTCAAATATTAGCGGAGTTCTTCGGTATTAGTGATGTAATAGTGCAAATGCAAAGTATCGCAGTTTTTTTGTTAAATCAAACAACAAAACACACAGAGATTTCGTCATATTTTATAAAAGTGATACGTTATTTCTGTAGTTTTCATGGGCAACGGCGTATGTCTTAAAAATGTGCTGGGTATTGCACTTTTTAAACTCATCAACAATTTTATGAAATATGTAAAGAGCGGCAATATGGCATCAACATCTCAAAATCGGCAAAATGGACATACGCGGTTGCTCATGAAAACCACAGATCTTGCATTTGCTCCCTTGCAAGCCTTATATTGAACTCCGCTATTTGATTTACATTAAGAAAAATTGTAAAAAGCCACAAAATAAAAAATCGATGCAAAAAAATTTTAATTTATTTTGTATTTTTATGACAGATATGAACGGGGCTGTATCATAATATGATTTCTCCTAAATTTATTATGATTAACATGATGATAATATGATTACTTCTAAGCTTATTATGATTAACATCACAATAAAATGATTAGTTCTGAACTTAGTATGATTAGCATGACAATAATTTGATAACTTCTTAACTTAGTATGATTAACAGAATAATAATATGATTAAGGGAAAAATATTATGTTGTAATATTACGAGTATATTTAGTCATAATATGATTCAACAATAATCTTAATATGGTGACTACAATCATAAATCTCATCATAATATGTTGCTCTTAGAATATGTTTACCACAACCATGTTTTTTTCTTTGCGTGAAGAAGAAAGATAGAAGATTTATAAATAATAAATTTTTTACAAGCAGAATTTATTTTATATTTTTTATTAATTTAAAAGATTTTGTTATTCGTGCTTAATTCCCAATTTTTATTCCCAAAAATTACTTTGATAATTTTTTATTAATTTTAGAAAAAAATGTTAACTATGACGTTTTTATATTTAGACAGATGATCAATTTTGAGAGTGGCACTTTAAACTGAAAGACCTTGTATAACTCATATATATTTTTAAAGTGAAGTATTGCTACAATATGGGCATTTTTGTGTGTAAATATATTCATATGTATGTATGTATTTAAAGTACACTTTTGTAGAAGGATATATGTTTGTATGAGTGAGGGTAAACCAAGTGATTTATATATTAAAAACACAATTATAACAAACATAATTACTTTACTGTGCATTTTAATTGAGTTAAATGTATGTAATATGTGTATATATGAGCAGAGGTATCATGGGTAATACTACCTAAAAGCAAATCAAATTAATTTCAAAAATATATTTAATTATATTTATTAAAATCAATGAGATTTAGAAAAAAAATTCTTGGAAAAATATTAGCAAATTAACACAATACAAATTAAATGTTATTAAAGTAATTTTAAATATTTTATAGTTTATATATATATATGTTCCCTTAACTCCCACTGGAGCATAGGGCGCCAACAATAGTCGTTCTCCACCGCACTCGGTTTTGGGCTACATTTCTAGCTTCGTTCCATGTTAAACCCACAGATCTCATTTCGGCTTCGGTGGAACGTCTCCAAGTAATTTAAGGCCTTCCAACTCTTCGTCCTGCTTGATGAAACGGGTTCCAACGTAACGCATGCTTGGCGATATTCTCATCTGGACGTCGAAGTGTGTGCCATTTTCGTTTTCGAATCTCAGTAGCCACATCTATCTGATTTGATTTACGAAGTAGCTTAATACTCGATATAACATTTGGCCAAACGATTCGAAGTATTCGTCTGAGGCAGCGATTGACGAATGTTTGCAAACGACTTGTAATTGTACTGGTCACCTTCTATGTTGTGCATCCGTACAAAAGAACTGAATTTACATTGGATTCAAAAATTCGCAGTTTTGTTCGAAGACTAATGTTGTTGTTTTGCCATATTGGTGCTAGAATTCCAAATGCTGCTCTAGCTCTACTGATTTTTGCCTCCACGTCAATCTCAGTACCTCCATCAGCGGTAATCATGCTACCCAAATAACAAAATTCGCTGACAATTCGTTTTTCGGTCAACAATACTCAAATTTATAATTGCGATGAACATTGATCTGTTTACAGTAACCATAATAACCTTGTTATATGGATGCGAGACGTGGAATGCAGCAACTCGAGACGTACAAGCCATACAAGTTTTCATAAATAAATGTCTACGCAAGATTCTGCGGGTATACTGGCCCTCAACAATTTCCAACACTCGACTGTGGTCAGAAACCAACCAACAACCGATTCAAAATGAAATCCGCAAGCGAAAATGGTCCTGGATAGGTCACACTTTGCGAAAACCACCAGAAGATATAGCAAAACAAGCTTTAGAGTGGAACCCATAAGGCAGTCGCCGTTTAGGACGTGCATCGCATACCTGGAAACGCCAGATAACAATTGAGATGTCCAAACTAAACCTAAATTGGAATGAACTTAAACATCGCGCATCGGATCGAGAATATTGGAAGCAACTTGTTTTGGTCCTATTCTCCTTGTAGGAGTTTAAAGGAACTAATATATATAATATTGTTGATATTAAATAAAAATAACAATTATTTGTGTACGACAACAATATATTGTAACATTAAACATAGTGTTGTTGCCGCAACACTGCCCAACCATATTTTTTCTCTGCGTGTGAAAGATTCTGACCACTGCTTCCAGTTGTATAAGATTGGGCTGCTGCATTTCACGAATGGAAATTGTTAAACATGGATATCTGAGTAAAGCATCATTCCCTAATATTAATCGAGTTATAGCCCAATTTTAAAAAGCGTGCTAGACATAGTCATTAGCATATATGTATGGACGTTAAAAATTTTGGTTAACTTAATTATTTATTTCATTTGCATTATTCATTTCGAAAATAATATAGAAGATAATTTTCTAAGTTTGCCATTCCGTATGTAACACTAAGAATATTCATCTTAGGCCCTAATATACATATATATTTTCTGGGTTCCTAAGTAATTCAAAGCCAATTTAGCCATGCTTATCTATCTGTCGTGTTGAAAACACGCTCACTTTCGAACGACTCGGCAAAATATTATGATTTTGGTGCCAACTTATTAAAAGTTCTTCTGAGCAGTTTGGAATTGAAATCCATCATAACCATCGTTGAAGGAAGAGAGTAATGGTCTAAATTTTGGGCCAACTTACCTAAAAAATGTATACATAATAATAAAGTAACAAAGTATAAACTTTGGCGGCATGAAATAACCCCCCAAAATATAAACCCCAAAAAAATAATGAAATAACCCCCCCAAAAGCTTGTACAGAGAACAACAAAAACGATTATTGGTGGGTTGTTTCATTTTGTTTGGGGTGTTATTTAATTTTTTTTAATTGGGGTATTATTTGATATGAAACTATCCCCCAAAATATCATTATGAAATAAAGCCCCAATATTTTTTTGGGGGGATTATTTCATTTTCAAATTTATAATGAAAACGGCTTCGATAAATAAAGCTACCCTGCATATTGGGCCTTCGGCCGGGCGCAATGACTTTTTCCTCTATGGTATACCAAAGACCGGCTTCGCTTACTAAAGCTTCCTTGCGTAGCCGGGTCGAATCGGTATTTTTATACTTTAGAGGAGAAAATCCTGGCGTTTTGCAGAGATGCTTTAGTAAGCGAAGTCGGTGTTTGGTATACCATAGAGGAAAAAGTCATTGCGCCCGGCCGAAGGCCGGCTATGCACAAAAGCCTTAGTTAGCGAAGCTTGTGTTTGACATATCATATCATGATATCTATCGCGTGATTCTTTAAAGCAAAACTGTAAAATTGTATTACATATATTGGGCTCTTATTTCATTTCAAAAAATGTGGTTTTTATTTCATATGAAACAAGCCCCCAAAAATTAGGGAATTATTTCATTTATGTTTGGGGCGTTATTTCATTTCGTTGGGGGCTAGTTTCATTTTCAAAATTGGGGCTTTATTGCATACGAAATAAGACCCCACGCTTTGGGGGGTTATTTCATTATTTTTTTGTGGGGGTTATTTCATGCCGCCAAAAACTTTGTATGATCTCTTGTTGGGGATGCCATTGAGCAGCACACATACTTTCGCGTATATGTACATAAGAGTGCTGCAGGATTGTATGGATAAAAGAAGATGTCAAGACACAGGCCGTCCCCATTCACTATAAATGTATTGTAGATATACATTATGTTAAACATTAGGATAATAGGATAACGTTAACTGGAGCCGCAACAACGCTGAAATTTGAAGCATTTACAAGGGAAAAATACATTTTTGTTAGTTTTTGTAAAAATGTTGCCATTAAATAACTACTAATACAATTAAATGTAAGAGAAACAAAATGTGTACGTAATTATCGTTGTTATAAAGTGTCTCAGGCCACTTGAACAAGAAATGTAGGAACAAAATTAACATATCATCGGCTTAATATGCAAATCTGCTAAGTCCAATTTTAAACTTAATTGAGATTTTGATGGCGTGTGGTAGAGAGAGAGATACGCCTGGTCGACCAGCATGTAGTGTTTCTTCAATTTGGGTCTTGAAGTGTGTTAAATCAACTATATTTTTGGTTTTTCTCTCAAGCTGAACATGTGAAATATAAAAAGCATTTTGTCTCTCCTGTTAAATTACTGAAAGGGACACGCAAAGAAAAAACATGGTTGTGGTAAACATATTCTAAGAGCAACATATTATGATAAGAATCATGATTGAAGTCACCATATTACGATTATTATTGAATCATATTATGATCAAATATATTCGTAATATTACGGCACGAGCTCTATGTGTACATTTGTCCTTCTAGTTGTGCTGAAAAAGGTCAACAGAAAAAGAAAAGGACAAAATTAAAAAACAAAAAATGTACTTGGACTTCAAGAAAAATTCTTGACAAAAGTACGAAAAAACAGAAGTAAGGAAAAAACATGTAAAATCAATTAAAATGGATAATCATTCAGGAAAGCAAATTTCGATCTACCAAAAGTTAGAATACAATTTGCTTTAAGGATTGATGTTTGACTATTGACGTCAGCAGTCGTCGATGGCTGCGAGTGTAAGACGGCAAATCCATCTGAGGAGATTGAGTGGTTGCAATCGAAACATGTCATGGTAACCTGCCGGCCGGAGTTCGAGCCCCAGCCACGTCAAGAATGAAAGATTATCAATAACAATTTTAATTAATTTTCATGTTGTAAAATTCCTTTCTTCATAAAAATATTTTAATGAAAAATTAAATTTCATGAACTTAAGCCTAATTAAAAATATTAAAAATTTAGATTAAAAACCATAAATAGTTCAACAAAATAACCACAATACTAATTATTACATCATTATATTTTTTCCTTGATCATATTATTATCCTGTTAATCAAACATAATCAGTAATGTAATTTTACCTTAACACTTTACTTACAAACTGTTTTGGGTAATAAAAACGTCCCTGGTCCTCTAAGTTGAGGCATAAGCTTAATTTATTGATGGAATGTTTTCTTAAATTTTCCAGAATCAGAAATGAAACTGATTTCATTTATTTTAAAAGAAATAAGTAATAGCAACATCCGTTTTAAAAAGTTTATCAATTGTATATCAATAAGAAAACAAAAATTGAATAAATGAATTTCGCAAATCGGCAAAAAAATCGCTTAAAATTTATCGATTAAGTGGTTAAAGAATCGCGCAGTTTGGCAAAAAATCTGTACATCTCCCAACCCTCGAGATGGGCATTATAGATTCGACACGGATGAATAAACCACTCTCATTTGCCTTCAATATGTATGTCCATTAACCCCTTTGAAATGTAAGAAAATAAAAATAAAAAAATCTACAAAAATTTACTTCCTTTACGTTTTATTTATTTTTTAACTTTTTTGTTCTTGTTTTTCATCATGAATTCATTTAAATATTTGGAGAATATTTTATGAAGATTATTTTTGAAAGTTGAAAAAAGAAAACAAAAAATTTACAAGAAAAGCAAGAATAACCAAATTGTAAAACAAACTAATGAAATTAGTGAGAAATCTCTATACGGATATGCCGATTTTTTGATACGCTCTACAATTTGAACAATATCAGGTGCACTCAATACTTGGAATGCGGCAGAGTTTAAAATTGACTGCTCTTTTGAGATTGAGGCTGACAAGAGATTCTCTCTGGTAATACGGAAGTCAGTTACCCCCGGAGACACGGTCCGGACTGACTATTGGTGAGGTATGTCCGGAGATCACGTGTTGGTTGTTGTTTAACCAAAGAGTGGTCGTCACTTGTAGGACAGTTTGGCCTGCTGGCGGATCTCCCTAGGTACTGCTGCTATTCAACAGATACTGATGGCATGCCAAAATACAGCGTAGGCTATCCGGCTTCAGGTACTTAACAAACTGCTTGTGTTATTCTGTCAAACCATGCACACAAATTGCTATTTGTGTGTGTGTGTTGGTTGCGCTCACACGCATCGGAGGTTGGCAAACGGATTTTTTGTCACCCAGCTGCTAAGACCACCATTAAATTAGGACCATACGACAGGTGCTCATGGCAATGTTTCCCAATTCTTATCCACCATGTACCAGATGTGGTATGTAGGGAGACATCCTAAAGGTATTTCATTTTTCTCTGTAACATTTTCCGGCAGAGTTTAAAACTGGCAGAGCTCTTGAGATAATGGCAATAGCCGCTGAAACTGCCGTTCAATTCTAACTATTGGCTGAAGCCCCCGGCGATCATGTGGTGGTTTGGATGAAAGGTCGCGGGAATGGAGATCTTAAAATGTCGCACCAGGTTATTTTTCACCTGAATGAGAAGTTTGAATGCTTGCTGATCTTTCTATGTGCTACAGCTACGAAACAGATGCTGATTTTTATAAGCCGCAGCACAGGCTGAAAAGTCTCAGCTACTAAGCAATAGGCGTGTATATAATTGCTACCTGTATGTGAAGGGGCGCTCATACCCGGGGGGCGGTTGTGTGTCAGCCAGTGCTTAAACCACCGTGAGCCTGACTAACATACCAGGTACTCACGTAAATCTATCGCTTTATGACCTGTAAATAAGTCCAGGAGGGTTGTTATGTAATACGATTCGAAAGAAAAGATTAACGAATTCGTACAAATTGTATTATGTAGTAGGATTTTCGAAAATTTATTTTCGAACGTTCGGAAATATTTTCTTTTTGCGGGATTTTTTACAACACCAAGACAGTATGAGGTGATGGTTGATTTTATGGTTGCACATGCAGATTTAGCCAAAGGGGTACCTCAATGATGCAAATGCTAAAAGCAAGTCGAAGTATTTATGGCAAAGACTGTCAAAGGATTTTGATGCGGTTGGTCCACCGTACCGTGAATTGGAAAAGTGGAAAAAAGTGAGTTTTAATTTAATCGATTTCGTGTTTACTATTTTTACAAATTTGCTGTGTGACAGGGTATGGGCAGACTATAAACAACACGTTAAAGTAAAATGTCGAAAGAACGCGAGTGGAATTTCAGGGACTGGTGGTGGCCCTATCAATTTTTGCTCTCTAACGCCACTAGAGCAACGAGTGAGCGAATTGCTTTCAATTAATGCGACGGTCAGTGGCATGAGGGGAACTTTTGAATTTGGAGCGAAAGCAAATACTGCCCCAGCGACGAGTTCCATAGATTCCAGCAATCAAGAGGAAGACGAAAGAATGGAAGCTTGCCTAACAGAAGCTCACGATGATCCATCTTTAACTTCAGAGCAAAAAAGCTCGATTACCTCAAATACGTATACTCCGCGTAAACTAAATAATTTGCAAAGAGTTTTGGAAAAAGAAAATCTTTTACAAAAACAAGTGGATAATCAGATTGGTTATCAAGAAGCTTCGCTACAAATTTTAAAAGAAAGTAACGTCAACCAAAAAAACCAAATAGAGGCTTTGACAGAAGTTACTCAGAGCCTTGTTGCGACTAACAAATATTTAAGAAGGACTTCTGACTGGAAGGAACGCCAATTCAAACTTGCGAAAGAAAAGTTTGAATTTAAGAAAAAAACATGAAAAAGAAAAGTTTAAATAAAAAAAAAGCAAATAGAAAAAAAACTAAACATAAATGAATAAAAAAATAAAATATTTGAATTGAATTGCCAAAAAAGGTGGATTCGTGCAAATGGAAGAATTAAAAAAACAAATATTAAAAAGGAAAGGGAAAATCATACGGCCAATTTCAGTTAAACATAACTATTTCTTTAACTTCAAGTTAACAATATGCTGTTGACAGTTATAACTGATAGTAAATTATAAATGAACTTGGTAAAATTGGCCGCAATTGTTTTAAGACTCTCTGTGAATTTATTTTTGCCTTATTTTTATAAAAACATAGTTTTAAGTTAAACGAGATCTCCTTTTTTTGAGTTTTATAAATTTTGAAATAATTTATATATTTTTGTTGTTTGGCCAATGTAATTATTCATTAAATTAGATTTTATTTTAGCTAATACGGCCTAAAGTTTTTTTATGTAATTAAAAATGCATTTAATCCATATTTTCCCAACGTTTCGTGAATGTTATGTTCACTTTATCAAGGGATTCGTCTATTTAAATTAAAGAAAGTATATATAACAAACATTTTTCAACAATTAATTATGACTTACAGTAAGAAAATCAATTTTTATTACATTGAACAATAATTTATTGTAGACAAGCATGAAAAACATTAAACATGAAAAATTAAATTAAACACAAACTTAAAAATTATATCACAGGTTTTTTGATATTGCAACACAGTAACTGGCACTAATGTTTTGTGTGTCTTCTTTTAAGTTCATCGTCTTTTTTATTTTCTGTTGTATTCTTAGCGTCTCTATTGTGAATCTTTTCCTTTCTATTCCTTCTCTATCCAATATTCGTACTTTGTCAAAATCTGCCGTATGATTTGTATTTTTTATGTGTTGGGCTAAAGCAGTACTTTCCTTTAATTTGTTTATGTCCATTTTATGTTCTGTTAGTCTTGTTTCCAATGTTCTCTTTGTGGTCCCAATATAAATCAAATCGCAGCTTTGATCGTTTTTTCCCTTACATGGTATTTCGTAAACAACATTGCTTTGTTGTTGTTTGTTTATTGGTGTTTTGATGTTTGTAAATATTGTGCTTAAAGTTTTATTAGGTTTGTAAGCAAAAGATATGTTTTTCTTCTCTATTGTGTCTTTGATGTTCTGTTTATCCGTAAGTCCAGGTATGTATTTTACAATATAAAATTGTTTTTTCTCCTTGTCAGCATTAGAGTGGCCAGATGTTGTGTTATTCATTTTCCTTACTGTATTTGTTATTAAAGTTTTTATAAGATTTATTGGAAAGCTATTGCTTGTTAGAATGTTGTTTATCTTTACTATGTTTTTTGAGTGATATTGTCTGTCACTAATGTTTAGCACTCTGTCGATAAAATTGCTGGCAGTATTAATTATTTGGTTCCGTGGTTGTGTTGCGTGAAAATTCATGATTCTTCCCGATGATGTTTCCTTTGCGTACCAGTCGAAAACTATTTTATTTCCACTAATGCGTAGTTTTGTATCTAAGTAAGCAATTCCTGTGTTAGTTTGTATCTCAATTGTGAACTGAATTTTCTCATGATATTTGTTTAAAGTCTTTAGGATTTCATCCTTATCGTCTAATTTTACTATGGCTAAAATATCATCTACATATTTTGCTATGTATTTTATGCGGATATTTTTATCCTGCAATTCCTTAATTGTTTCGTCAAGTAGAGTATCTAGGACTATATCAGCGATAGTTGGTGAAAGTGGGTTGTTACCAGAGAACCTCAAATCTCACTATTTTTGTGCATTTATTCATACGCTAAAATTTACAATAACTCTATACATGCAAAACAAAGTTCAACGTTGGTAATTTTTTTTTCCTTTCGTACACATTTGATATTTTCATTTATTCGTTTTTTATTGAAAGTGCTTTATTTGCATTTTTGTTGCTCACGCAATATAACACAACTGAGTAAATTCAAAAGAGCACATTCTCTATTCTTTTGTTTACATTAACAACAACAACAATAAACAACGATGAGACGCTTTTTCAAAATTAACAACAATAAAAACAACAATAACAAAAATACATTGTACCTACTACTACTACTACTGTATTTTTTGTTTCTATGGAAATTGTGTGTACCTACATAAGTATGTGTGTTTAGTTTCATTTAAATTTTTTTTTTCTTGTACTACATAGTTAATGCTGCATAAATACATGAGTAATGATTGTTTGATTTCTGGCTCTTTCGTTTGTATTTTTTGTTTCTTTACCAAACAATCATTTGCGCTCAGAACACTTAGAATCTTTATAAAAAAAAACGAAGGCAACGATTGTATAGATAACAAAGCACGATGTGCGTTATTTGAATGACTGCAAACCAGCAGCGAATATTTGCGGTTGCGCTAGTTTGACTGTATGACCCGTAAACGAGTGTATTTGTTGTCATGTATTAAATGCGATTTTTTTTCAAATGTACAAAGCCATTCTCTGGTTGTTACCCATCGGCATACCAAATATTTGATTAAAAATTTTTTTATTGTATATAAAGTAATTATTATCAGTAAGACAGAATTTTAGTATATTTAAAAACTTAGATCTGGGAATTCTAGTGAAATTTTTTAAAACTTCCCATTTTGCCATTATGTTCTTTATTGCGGTATGAACTGAAATGTTTGTGAAAAGTAATATGACGTCAAAAGATACCATTACCTCTCCGGGACAGATATTTATGTTTTGCAACTGTAATTTTAAATGTGATGAATTTTTTATATTGTAGTTGTTCGAAATTAAGTTTTTTAAAATTTGTCCTAGGTATTTGGAAAGTTGGTAGCATGGCACCTGCATTGAGGAAACAATTGGTCTCAGAGGGATTCCAGTTTTATGGATTTTTGGTAAGCCGTAGATTCTTGGAGCTGTTGCCGCTGAACAAAGAAGCCGTCGTTTTTGCCATGTGTCTATGTATTCATTTTTATGTAGGTCCGTTATGATATTATTGTTTCCTCTTTGTAATTTTGGTGTTGGGTCGATTCTTAATGCGCGGTATGTGTTTTTGTCCTCCAATAACGTTTGCATCCTACTTTCGTAATCAGTTCTATACAACGCAACCGTTTTATTTCCCTTATCTGCTTGTATTACCATAATGTCGCTGTGCCTTTTCAAAAATTTTCTCGTCTTCTCGAAAGCTGTAAGAATCAGTTTTTCCCTAGGTGTATTTCCCATTTTTCTGTTAAATTCCGAGATTCTATTCGCCAGCTTAGTTCTGACCATTTCCTTTTCCCTATCCGTGTTGTCCTCTATTGCCTGAACACACTGTTCAATATCCGCAATTATGTGTAAAGCTGAAAAATTAGCTCTGCTAGGCTGGGTTTTTGAGATCTCAGTTAAACTAGGTTTAGTTAATCTAAAAACTGATTTCTGCCGTCAATACTAAGTTTGTATACAAAATGTTGCCGGAACAGCGCAGTCTTGCTTAAAACGTGTGTCTTTAATGAAATAATAAAAAAAAAAATCACATTTCACCGGAAAAATCCGAGTTGCAGAGAACGTTAAACTAAGTTTAAACTTAATCCCCATCTCAAAAACCCGTCCTTAATCGGTAAGGCAAATTTTTTCCCCAATGATAAAATCCATTTACATTCAACTGGAATGACTAAGTTAGTCCTGTTTTCAAACCAATGATCATTAAACTTAAGGCCATGATTTTCAAAATAATTTAGTTTTTTATTTTTTATTAATTTCTAAATGAGTGGTTTTTTACTTTTTAAATTTGATGTAATTTGAAATGAATTTTTTACTTTTCAGCTTCGTTAACAATCAAAAAAAACATTTTCACTTGGTGTTCATAATAGAGCAACAATTTCTTTTGCAACCACACACATTTTGCATTAAGAAACCGTTTGCAAATTTTAGCCACAACAAAATGATGCATTTATTATTATTTTTTACAACATAATGTTAAAATTTTTATACAAATTTAAATAAAATTATTTCAGACGTCAGAAAAAATTTCATACAAATTGTTGCTGAAGTTAAAGTGGACTCAACTTTAGTTACATTTTCAAAAAAAACTTTTTATTACATTTTTGTTCTAAAAATTAAAGGAAAATATATGAAATATTTTATAAATGCTTGTTCAAAAAAATTCTGTCAATATTGATAGGTACTGTCAAATTTATCGTGTATAAATTTGGCAGCACTTTGTTTTTCCCCTTTTTTAACAAATACAAATCTGTGGGACTTTCGAACGGATTAGAAAATACCATTTCCTTTTCGATACGGAAATTTCTTTCGATAGTATTTTCGTTCCGAATCGAATTACATAATAACGCCCCAGATCTTTCTTCGTCCGACTACCGTTTGTTTGGATCCATTAAAAACGTTTTTACTAAAAAAAACCCTTCACTTTAGAACAGGATATCTGAAGTTGGCTTGACTGTTCAAAAATTACTTGTTATTAAGCTTTTACTTTTAAATGTCTACAACGTTTTCACAAACTAAACAGAATCTCTTTTACCCAAATAGTCTAAGTAAAAGGATACACCAAAAACTTTTTTTGTTTTTATTTTTTCACAAACAAAGCAAATGAATAAACACAAAATTGACAAAATGTATGCAAAAAGGATACGATGATGATCAAAATAAATGATATTGGTTCCTTTTATTTGATTAAAATTGAGATAAATTTGAGAGGAGTTTTTGTTTAAGGAAATAATTTCTTATGAAAAGTTAAGCAAAAAAAAAGAAAGGAAAACTGAGAAAAGAAGGAACAGTAGATGGATAGATGAAGATGACTCAAACCCCGTTAGATAAAAAAAAGTATGTAAATATGCTCAAGTAATTTGGTTGTCAGCCAGAAAATGCTAAATTGTACAGACAGAAATTAAGAAAAATTCAAATTTGTTTTTGTGCATTAATTATAATTTTCTCTTGTTTTCCTCCTACGGCCAAGTTAATTAAAAAAAAAGTTTCTCATCAAACAAATGTTGTGGTTTTAGGACTTAATAAAAAGTATGTCCCAAAAAATATTAAAAAAAAAAGAAAAAGTTACAAATATTTCCAAAGTGAAGTAAAAAAGTTTTGATTGGGTCAACAAATCTATTCGTATAATTACTTACAAATATTGTTGTAAATAATAAATAATAAAAACATGGTTAATTTTTAATTGACTCAAAACCAAAATAAATTTCAGTCTTAAAACTAATAGGATTTGTTTTATTAAAATTGGGGAACTCAATTATTTCCGTTAGTTATAATCGCCTTTGGGAAAGATAAAAAAACAAAATAAATAAAAAATATAAAAAGGGCTAAAAAGTATTGTATAAATAAGAATGGCATAACACCCTGCAACAATTTCGCATGAATTGCTTCTGTGTAAAACCAATAAGAAACTTAGTTTTACAAAAAAATCGATTAGCAATCTGCCCAACAATAGCAAATTGTTAGAGCATAAAAAAGTGATTAAAACTGACAGCTAGGATACTCTCTCAATTTCAAATTTTTTTTTAATACTATTGTGTGTGTGTGTGTGTGTTCATTTTGCTCTAAACTTAAATAACTAAAATTCAAAAATTTATAAGCTTTTTAAGCCATATATTTTTTACTTTTTTATCCACCGCCAATTCCTAAAAAAAAAACACCGAAAGTTGTAAAAAAAAAACTAGAAATGAATACATCCAAGTGACCATACTCATATAGGGGATTGAGGACTCCAAACAAACAAACATGCATTTGTTTGTTTCTTATATCGGTAAACAATTTTCCAATTCAATGCAGGTTGGATGGCTAGTGGCACTTAGCTGCATTGATATTGGAAATGAATAAAAAAAATGGTGGAAAATATATATATTTTTTACGAAACCAATAGCCGAGGATAAATGCAGAGAATTAAGAATAAGATTTAGGAAAACTGAAATTTTTTTAAAGTTTGTAAAATCTATGGTAAAAAAAGAACATTTACTTAAGTTAAACTAAATTTTGGTTAATCGCATTTGTGAGACCTTAACGTTTAAAAGTATACAAAGTTTCCTTAAAAAAATTATTATTTTCCAATTTTTTTTTTTCGTGAAACACTCCAAATTTGTCTGAATCTGTCAGAAAACAATAAAAACGTCGGCTAACATAACATAAATTCCAATGTTGTTTTATTAGATTTCTGCCAAATATTCAATATGTGTGTTGTTCGACCTTTTGTTGTAATTTTAATGTGAATCATTAGTTAAGCTCAAGGTCAGTTTTTTTTTTTATTTATTTAAAAAATGTTTCCAATATTCCGAAATCCATTGGATCTCATCTTCAGGGTACTACAATTATAGTAAACAAAAAATAAAAATAAAAACATAATTTTAACATTAAATGAATACATATTGTCCCACTGTGTCATAGCACATATAAACAGAAATAAGCGCACAAAAATAAAAACTTACAAGAGGAATAATAATAAAAAACACATCACACACGGTTTTACATTTCAAATTGCACTAATTCCTTATTCTATTTTTGTTTATTATGTGTCTATATTATTTTGCTGAGCTCGTTTCTAAATCGCTCGTAAAGTTCATTCGGTACTCTTTGCTTGTGTTTATTATATATTAAACATGACGCGGCTTTTGCACCAAGAATTTATGGATTACCCAAGATCCATAAGGAAGGATTCCCACTTAGACCAATCTGTGCATCAGTAAACTCACCATCTAGTGAATTATGTAAGTTTTTAATGAATATCTTGAAGACTCTATCAGTTGATTCAGAGTTTAATGTAATGGATGCGGACAATTTAGGAGTAAGGTAAATAACTGTGCAATAGAAGATGACGAAAAATTAGTTTCATTTGACGTAATATCGCTTTTTCCGAGCATACCGGCTGATTTTGCAATTGACGTGATCAACGATAAGTGGGAGGAGATCAAGAAATTAACAACAATACCCACAGATTTATTTTTTAAAATATTACAATTTTGTATTAAGGAAAATCGTTATTTTAAATATAAAGACAAAATCTATACATAAAGGAAGGGGTTGCCTATGGGATCACCAGCGTCCCCTAACGTGGCCGATATCGTGATGGAGGAACTTTTGGAGACTTCCATTCAAAAATTGGACTGTAAACCGAAAGTTCTAGCTAAATATGTTGATGACCTGTTTGGTATTGTAGAAACCAACGCCATACATGAGATGCTAGAGGAGTTGAACCGCTTCCATACACAAATAAAATTCACTTTGTAACAAAAAAATAAATGGACAATTACCATACCTTGATACCCTGGTAATTAGATCGGGTAACAAACTAAAAATAGACTGGTATCAAAAACCTACATCGTCAGGTAGAATAATAAACTTTTATTCGTGCCAGCCAAAAAACATTATTATGAACACCGCCAACAACTTATTAAAAAGAGTTTTAACTGTAAGTGATGAACTTTTTCACCAGGATAATATAAATAAAAGAAATATTGAAGAAAAATGTATTCCCAGACAATATTATTAAAAGACTCTTACAAGTAGAAAACAAACAAACCAAAGAAATGGATGGAAACCAAAAATGATATAAATCAATGACATATGTGCCAGGAATATCCGAGAGGATTGAAAAATCTGACATTTATGATAAGGAACACTATAAAATAGCACCTAGATCGGAAAACACTTTACGATAACTTTTTTCAAACACCAAAAGTAAGCTGGATAAAATGGAAAAATCTAATTTTATTTACAAAATAAATTGTAATGGTGACGAGACCAATGTATGTAAAAAGGTATATGTTGGTACAACAAAAAACAAACTTAAGACAAGATTAGCAGGACATAAATCTCACCAGAAAAATATAAATAAAACTTCAACACAAAAAACCGCACTTCTAGCCCATTATGCAGAAAAGGGCCCACACCAAACTTCGACAATGTGGAGATATTGCAAAGAGAGGAAAAATACCAAGACGCTATACACTAGAAATGTTAAATATAATAAACACAAGCAAAGAGTACCGAATGAACTTTAAGAGCGATTAGGAGACAAGCTCAGCAAAACAATATAGACATATAATAAACAAAAATAGAATAAGGAATTAGTGCAATTTTAAATGTCAGACCGTGTGTGATGTGTTTTTTATTATTGTTCCTCTTGTAAGTTTTTATTTTTGTGCGCTTATTTCTGTTTATATGTTTTATGATACAGTGGGACAATATGTATTCATTTAATGTTAAAATTATGTTTTAATTTTTATTTTTTGTTAACTATAATTGAAGTACCCTGAAGATGAGATCCAGTGGATTTCGAAATATTGGAAACATTTTTTAAATAAAAAAAAAAAATAAAAAAAACTGACCTTGAGCTTAGCTAATTATTCTGTCAAATATTTATGGGAAATGCCGGCAAAAAGTTCATAATTTTCCCCAATATGTCTGACAGAATTCTTGCCAACCACTTCAAACCTTTCTGGGCCAGAAATCTAAGAGAATTTAAATGCGATTCCGACTTCTTTTTATCGGCGTTTCTCTCAGATAACTGAAAGACGTCAGACAATTTTGCTGACGGAAACTTTTTTAATATAAACTTAAGTCTTCTTCTGATCTGTGATATTAGGGATTTTTAGGAATTTAGGAAACGCAGAGAAGTGACGAATATATTAGAGTGACAGTAAAATTTCAGAAATCACCGTTAAAGCTTACAATAACTCTCTTGCAAAACTAAAAAATAGACTAAAGCAGTTTTTCCTTATTGCCACAGAAATGCAAAATTTAATCAGTTCAAAAAAAAATCCACTTACCAAGGCGAATTCATTGTTCAGGTGGCGTTCAAGTACAGTGTATTTACTAAAATTGACTCTTATTCGACCTTTAGTCTGGGTTCACATTATGAAAGTTTTCTTTCAGAAAGTCTGAGTTTATTGGTGAGAGGGGAAGAGAACATGCTGTTCCTTTTTCCCCTCTAACCCATAAACTCAGACTTTCTGAAAGAAAACTTTCATAGTGTGATCCCAGACTTACAAAATTTGTATTATTATTTAATTTAGCTTAGAGCCGCTCATGCAAAAACAACATCGATGTTTTTTCCCCATTCGATTAATTATTAATTCACATAGATGTTATTCGATGTATCAATTAAAAAAAAAACATCGATATTTGCGATGCATCGTATTAATATTAATTGGAACTGGTAAAAAATTATTAAATAAATAATAGTCGATTTTAATAATTTATAAAGAATAAGACAATTTTATTTATTATATATCCCAATACTTTTTATTTAGGCTTTGCAAAAACAATATTTTGTTGACCCTCTCTGCTTGCAAACTGCTTCTTATCTGGGACAACACTAATGAAGCCTTTCAGAAAAGCCTTTCAGATGGCCCGGAACTGGCAACCATTGTTAAATATTTATATGCTATATTGTGAAGTCTAGGAAATTGAATTTTTTAGTCGGCCCACACTTCTAAGGGGTTTTCATTAAACCGACTAACCGGACTTTGCAAGTTAACGGAGAGTTCATCAGAAAAATTTCCTTCAGTCTTATTTGTTTTTTAATTTTTTTCAACTAATTTGTGGTGATTACACCAAAGACTAAAATCGTCCAACATCTTGTCTAAAATACCGGAGTCGCAATTCCCAGACTTTTCATCTGCCTTATACTTTGTTAACATTTCTTGGATTTTCACAACGGCTTTCGAACATGCAAGTGGATCTTCAAAATGCATTTTTTAAACCGGGGATCCAACAATGTGGCAATAGCCAAAAGTAAAACTTGTTCGATAGTGCCCATTCGCTTGTTTTAATTTTATGTACTTCTTTCAACAATGGTTCTTTAATTGCAACAGCTTTTAGTTTTGATATCATACAGGGAACTAGAGCGATAACTTTGTTGCTATTGCAGTACGTATCACCGGATATTTCTTTTTTGTCTGCCTCAAAAGGGCGTTATACGTTAAGTAGTTTTGAGGATGTAGCCAATTCCATACCAGTTAACATTGGCGGTGCAGTTTTGTGTCGAAGTAAGATTTCACTTATAGCATTTCGATGTTCAAGAAACCTTTCGATCATATAGAACGTACTGTTACTGGCTAATTCTACAGCTTTTATCAAATTGGCTGCATTGTCTGTTACTACTGCGGTAACTTTATCAGCTGGAAACCCCCTTTCATTGCATACCTTGGTAATAATTGTTGATATGTATATATTCAGAAGTGTGTCTTTCACCGAGGTGGTATACACCCAACGTTATCGACTGAAATTCAGTTGCACTACCAAAATGGGTAGTGACACCCAAAAAAAACTTCGAATTTGCAAATCGCACCAAATGTCAGTTGTCAATGTTATATTTTCCACTGTGGGTAATTATCTTCAAAACTTTTTGTATAGATTTCTGACGCTTAAAAGGTACTAATTCAGCAGTGTCTTCATTTACCTCAATACATGATTCAGTATCAGAACGTACCTTACATGAACTACTCGTAGACGGCACACAAGAATCTGAAACATCTGGAGTATTTTTGGTTAACACTCTCACAAAACTTGTATTTATGAATTTTTTTCTTTGGTAATTTCTAAAAATGTACATTTCCAACAACTTACATTGCCGATAACTACCATATGATACCAAGAAAATCATGTTCGCAATAAAAAAATATTTTTGGATTTTGCTCTGTTAAGATGCGTTTGCTTCGCTGATGCTTTATGAGAGTTTACAGAAAGTATTTTTAGTACTGTGTTGTTACATTTAGCGATTTCAAAACAATTTTAGGTTTAAAAAAACGTTTTAGAACTCATTCTTAGTGGGTATCCAGTTATGCAAAAGCTGCTGAATGCGTAAAACTTAAAATTCAGTTTTTCGATACATCGAATAAAAAACATCAATGTATAGATTAACATCGTATAATACTATACATCGACATTTATACGATGCATCGCAACCAAAACATCGATGTTTACGATGCATCGATTAACATCGAACAGCTCTAATTTAGCTTGAAGTCTCTTTTTTTTGTAAAAAATAATTAAATTTATTTAAACCAATATTTCCAACATTATTTAATTAAATAATAACAATAATAATAATAAAAAATTTATATTTATGTTTGAGTAAAATTTTGTTGATATTTTCACTCTTTTAAAATTCTGCCTTCACCATATAAAACTTCCATTCGTTGTTGCCAAAACGGGAACAAATTGTCGAAAAAACAAACTGCAACAACAATTTACCACCGAAATTGGTTTGGAAATAGAGAACGCAATTATACCGAGAAAAAGAAATTGAAGGTAATATTTTTTTATACGGTTTTATTTTGACTTTTACCAGCTCCTACTACCACCCACTCAACTATTTTTTTTTTTTTTTTTAACAGTGAAAAGGTACTGTTTAGTGGGAATAGTGGTGTCGGTGGTGCTTCGTGGCAAATTTTGGCTACAAATTTTTGAAAAAGCCCAAAAACCAACTTGGTAATAAGAAAAATTAAACAACTGAGATGCTTTAATCGGTTAAACCGAATTTGTTTTACCGTTTACCATCTAACCGAGAACCATAATTAATTGAATGCAGTTAATACCGGCTTTCTAGTCCAAATTTAACTTTTTGTTAATCAAATTAATAGTTTTCAAAACTTTTTTTTCGCGACCGCACACATTTTAAATGAGGAAACCGTTTGCAAATTTTGCTCAAAACAATATTATGTATACATATATGGGCATTTCCCCAGAATGGTCTACCAGGACGTAAAAATAAAATGCTGATTATCATCGTCTTTTATTATTTATTATTAAAAAAAAGTCTAGTTCTTATAAAAGAATGGTTTCCTAGCATATCTGAACTGTTTTACTTAAGAAAATTGGGCTGGAAACTGGAAAATTTTATATTTATCTGTATTTTCTACTTCTAAAGACATTTTTATAAACTTATTTTACATGCAAAAAATATGGTATGTGTACACTAGGGTTATAACTTTTTTTTGAGTGCAAAATACCACTCCATTTGGAAAGAAATAAGGTAGAAGAAAAACCGAAATTGTTGCTCTGATTTCGAACAAAGCTTAAGGCTTCAGTATGCAATGCAAACGCATAATATCTTCTCACATACAGTGAGTGGGTGTTGAAAGTATGAGCAAAATGTTGCGCTAGAGTGGCACGGGCATCTCGAACTTTTTCCTAATATGGGCATTTCTTTCTTAAGGTCCACCACCGTGGCCGAAAATTTAAAAGTTATTAAAAGCATATTATTTTATGATTCAGTTTAGAGAAATATTTAGATTTTACAAATTTTATAAATTCCCCAAAAAATTCGTTTCCTTAGACCAACCAACCAGCACAAACGTAATATCTTATTTGTGAGAAAGTTTTATTGTATGTTTTCTTTAATATTCAGGGGTGTCATAGAAACCAATTTTATTGGAATTGGATTTGAAACCGAACTTAAATTAGTGTCGGTTTTAGGTGTCACAGAAACCAATATTATCGGATTTTTATTGAAAACAAACCAAGCAGCTTACAGCTCTTGTTTTTTTATTGGAAATACAAATAGTTTTGAAAAGCTTAATTTTTTATTTTATTTTTTCAACAGTTAGATTTTTTGCATAGATGGAAGTAAATAAAATTGTTGAAATAGAATTTTTTGCATGTCTCCGGCAGCGGGTTGCTGCAAACTCGCAAAAGTCTTCTCCTCACTTTTTCAGCAAATATGCAACAACAGCAATTTATTATTATAAACATTTTATGGCTTGTTTAAAATATTGAAAAATTTCGCGATTTTTGTGATTTTTGCAAACTTTTTTATGCTATTTTCCGACATTTTATTTTTTAAAACCCATTTATCGAATTCAAATAATTTTTAGGGGTTGTTTCCAATTTTGCAATTTTTTGCGAATTTTAGCCATGTTCGCGATAGAAGCGTTTTTTCCTCTTATATTTATGGTTCTTTACAGCTTTAACGATTTTTAATAAATATTCCTTATAGTTTTAGGCACTTTTAATCTATTTTATGGCTTTTTTGAAATATTAAAAATTTTCGCGAATTTCCGCGATTTTTGCAAACTTTCCGAATTTTTTATAATTAATTTTTTTTTTGGTCTTTTAATAAATTCGCTTTATATTTTTACAAAACAATAAAATTATACAAATGCAAATATTATAACGACGGCATTTATTTCATATGTTTACCATTCTTATTTTCTTTTTATTAAAAACAACCAAAAATTGCATTTAAATAGGTAAACACATGCTACAAAACATAAAACAGATAATTCGAATATCGTTTTTATTTGTATTCGAAAATAACAAAACCGACTTGTTTTCATGACACCAAATTAAACCAATATTGGTTTACAAAATCGACAAAAAGCAAAACCGACTTGGATTCTATGACACCCCTGATTATCTTCTTTAAAAGAGTTGATATATGAATTATTATCCAAAAAAAAAGTTCCTTACGTGGTATGTAACAGAGAACTGCAAAATCACTATTTTTCTTGATTTATTCATAGGCTTAAATTTACATTCACTCTTTGCTTGCAAAACAAAGTTCAACGTTGGTAATTTTTACATCGTTTCGTACACATTTGATTTTTGCATGTATTCGTTTTTTATTGAAAGTGCTTTGTTTGCATTTTTGTTGCGCACGCAATAAAACACACTTGTGTAAATTCAGAAGGCACACATTCTTATACTTTTGCATTCAAGTAGTCATTGTCCACCAGAGAACTGCAAAATACTATTTTTCTTGATTTATTCATACGCTTAAATTTACATTCACTCTTTGCCTGCAAAACAAAGTTCAACGTTGGTAATTTTTACATCGTTTCGTACACATTTGATTTTTGCATGTATTCGTTTTTTATTGAAAGTGCTTTGTTTGCGTACGCAATATAACACAACTATGTAAAATCAAAAGGAACACATTCTTATACTTTTGCATTCAAGTAGTCATTGACCACTCGATGAGACGCTTTGTTAAAATTAACAACAATAAAAAGAATACATTGTACATACAGAACTACTGTACTTTTTAAGATGATAAAAAAAAGTATTCTGTTTCTATGGAAATTGTTTGTACCTACATCAGTATGTGCGTTTAGTTTTATTTCAATTTTTTTTTTTCTTGTACTACATACCAACTGCTGAATGAATACATGAGTAATGATTGCTTGATTTCTGGCTTTTTTGTTTGTATTTTTTTTTTTTTTTTTTTTTTTTTACCAAAACAAACATTGTCGCACCGAACACACAAACATCTTTATTAAAAAACGAAGCTAACGATGGTATAAATAACAAAACACGATGTGCATTATTTGAATGACTGCAAACCAGCAGCGAATGTTTGCGGTTGCGCAAGTTTGATTTTATGACCGCAAGTGAGTGTATTTGTTGCTGTTCTTTTAATGCGATTTTTTGCAATTGCACAAAGACGTTCTCTGGTCTGTAATCTACGGAAGAGTTCGAAGAGAAATATGCTAGCCGGATTAACGGTAAATTTGTATTTTGTTTTAATCATTATTCTGTTAAATTGTTAAGGAAACAATTTCACGTTCGAAATGTCACGTATCGACACTGATTTTGCCTTAAAAAAAAGAAGATTTTGGTATCAAACCAAAGACATTTTAATGTTAAATTGTTATGTACGTAAAATTCTGAAAGTAGTTTGACTATAAAATTGTGCCACAGAAAATACTTCTATTTTTTTCACGTTCGAACCGCTACTTCTTTTGCCATTATCTTTGACCTAGAATCACGCCCACCATCAACATTAACATAGATAACAGTGCTTTCTAAGTGGTATAATTTAAGGGTTAAAATAACGTAAAAATATTTGTTGCATAAAATGTTATTATATTTTTGATGCGTACGACTGTCACGTTCAACACTATGGAATTACCCATATATAAAAAGATTTGAAACTAACTCATTTGTTTCGAAATACAGTAAAAATTCGATAATCCGGATAATTGATTGCAGACCCCAATCCGGATTAGCTAATTATCCGCATTACCGCATGTATGTATTTATCAAAAATTAAAATAATTCATAGCAAAATTAAACACAAAAATTACTTTGCACAGTTCAGCTAAAATAAAAAAATACACATTTACATACATACATACTTAACAATATATAATATTATTTTCGTTTGACAATTTCGTTATTCAATCCGGACTATAGAGTTACAAGCAATACGGATTATAGAATACGCAATGAGCTGCAAAATTCTGTCCGGATTACCGAATATTCCGGATTAGTAGAGTCCGGATTACCGAATTTACACTGTATATATGTATAATCAATATACTCAATTTTAAAATTTTTTTCATCACCTGCATTAAATTGAAATTGAAAATGAAATTGAAACTGAAATTTAAATTGAAATTAAAATTGAAATTTAAATTTAAATCGAAATTTTTATAAAAATTAAAAATTTTAAACTTTGACGATCTTTTTGCCGATATTTGGCGTAATATTTTTAAACAATAATATTTGTTTATTTAAAACCGAGAATAAAAATTCTTTAATGTTACCGATTCTTTAATGTTACTCAACGATATCGGTAGTTAAATTAAAAAAGTTACAGAATTGTGGTACAAAGTAGTCCCACTTAGAACCAATTTCTGCACACAGTCAAGATCTCCCATTCAATGCCCAGTCTCGCCAACTCATCTGCCATTTCACCTGGCAACAAACATAGCCTATCGACACACTTTCTTAATATTTCCCTTAGAGCTCTTCTACCATCACACAGACAGGTAATTGGCCCTAAAAGTCGCTGAAAAGTATTTTTTTTTTTTTTTTTAATTTAAAATTTTATATTAGTATTTTATTGGATTTAAAGGTAGGTTAGGGTATTTCAGTCTAGAAAAAGGCAAAAAACATTATTATAAATCTTATTTATCCGTCATTTGCTACAGTATCGTATTTATTTTCAATATTAACGTTGCAAATGCCGTTTTCTTCGAGTAAATTTAAGACTTCAATCTTCTTTTTTGATTTGGTTTTCCTCATTCCTGTCAGAACAGGGCCTGATGTCAAGGGCAACCTGTTTAGCACAAATTGGTTGCATTCTATTCTTGAAAATTTTCTAGAATTATCCAGCCTGTATGTGCGAACACATTTATTATGGGAGAGTTGACCAATTGGCAGAATCGCCTCCCTTTTTACGGCTGCTCCATGGCGCAACACCTTGTGCAAGGTCGGTGACACAGAGTGCAATTGATAAAGGGAACCATACAATTCAGCAGTATCCTTAATTTTAATACCAAAGCACATGACATCAATTATTATTTTTAACCGGTATACTAAATATTTGTCAATCCCAGATATCTCTGCTGATCTTTCGTTTTCTTCAAAATAGCGACGACCGGTATTCCCATCATTAGTGTTGCCTTCGGTATGTCCAACAATAAGCTAAGTTGGTCTCGAAAAACATGACATTTTATTGAAATTCTTGATTAACCTAGTTTTCAAAGCCCATGTACTAAAAAAAATAGCTAAAAATTTAGGGGTGGATTGGGGTGGCTGTTTTTTTGCTTTTTAAATTTCTGGAGGATCTATTCTACAAAATACTACCAAATTTAAAGCTCAGAAATGAGCATAAATAGTTTAAAACCTCTGTGAAATAAAAAGATGTGTGTGTTATTTTTTTTTTTTTGCATTCGTAGAGCTTAACCATTAAGGACAAAAAAACTAGTTAATAATTGGAATCAATGTAAAACTTAAGTTTTAGATAAAGCACATACCTGATTGAACACAATCCATAATAGAAACTAACACAAAATCTACTTTATCACCATAAAATGAATATTTGAAGACACTTAAGTTTTGAGCGTATCGAACAAACCATACGAACACGTTTTTCGAATGGTAACTTCCGACTGACTTTATGCAGCTGGTGAAAGGTTGAAGTGCGCCATGTTGGTTCTATTGTTTCGAGGGGTTACCTGACTTTTAAAAAATAATAGTAAAAAGGGTGCCATGCTAATATAAAAAAATGCATTTTGAGCGACTTTTAGGGTCAAATACCTGTCTGTGCATCATCTCCTAGCCTGAAATTCACAAAACATTCCATTTAGGCCCTAAACATATATACTGACCTCCGAGCCCCCCGAAAGTTTGCCCCTTATCAATTCTGCGGCCTTTTATGATCCCTAGTACGACCGCTTCCAAAATTATATCCCTTTGCAAATATGTCTGCAAACTGACTCCAAAGAAAGAAATTCTTTTAAACTTTATTTTTCAAAAATAAAGAATCCTACCATTCGAAGGATTATTTAAAATATTTGCAGGAAAACATTTGAATGTTTCGCATGAAGTTCGAAAAATTGGCAGGAAAGCTACAGACGTATAAATTTCTTCAAGTCCCAAAAATTCATAAATTTCACGGAATTTAATATGATATTAATAATTAAAAATAAATAATTTATAAACAAAATATTATCTCTTAATAAACATAAATAATTTTGGCTAGAAAAATTGGGTTTTTGACCACTGTGCATTGTAACTATCAAACAACATTTATACAGAATATAAGAATTGACGTTTTTTCCTTGTATATCTTCACATCTTCCGAAAGACTCACAAGATTCTATATGGATATTAAACCAACATCTTTATAAGTTACAAACTTAACGACTTAATCAACATATTTTCCACATTTTTAAAGGTAAAAAAAAAACATTCTCTTTCTATGGCCATGAAGTGAAGTGGAAAGTTGGGTTGGACAAATATCTGACATAAAAACAAAATTATACGTAACATATTTACAGAACTTAAGGTTATTTAAAAGTGAAATTACGTTCAAAATATTTTAAGGTATCAAACTTTGTTATAAATTCCTTAAGGATTTTTCTTAATTTCTCTTATTTTGAAAACATATTGTCAACATTTCCTGTAGCATCGTATTTCATTCTCAAGCTTTTCAAAAGTAAATCTTGGTCATTTCTTGTTTTTACTTTAAAATATGTTCAATTATGTGTCCTTAAGAACAAAAAAAAGCAAAATAAAACCACTTAAGTTATACAAACATTTCAACACAATTGTATAATTTTATATAAAAAATAATAAATATTTTAACAGGAAAAAGTTAAAAAAAAAACATCCCAAAAATATCTATGACATATTTCCACATCCGTTAACGTTTTTAAGAAAAATACTCAAAAATTTTTTTTTCACATCATGCACAAATTTTTGTTGTTGTTGTTTTTGGAGAGTATAAAACTTCCTCAAACAGAACAAGCGGAAGTTTATAAAAATGATAAGCAACATTGAAAAAAAATCATACCAACAAATGTACTTATTTAATAGATTTTGTCAAAAAATATGTCGTCGTATGGAAAAAAAAATTAAGCAAAAAGCCTTTAGGGACTTACAAATATTTTTGGGCATTTCTGAAATTTGTTAACAACACAATTTTTTTTAAGTGAAAGTTTCCCCAAGGTTTTTTAAACTAAAATGTAGATTTGTTTTGAAAAACAATTTAATGTATAAATTATCAATGTGCATTTATTTACATTGAAATTTACGTTGCGAGGGATGTTTTTTAAAAAAGTTAAAAGTTAAGCGTGCTATCAGGTGATTTTGATTTTTTGTAAAGAGAACACAGCTTTAAACTAAGAACGATTAGTCGTTCAATCCAGACTATATCGTCCCCTTAATATAACAATAGCGTATGTGCTCATACGCTATTATTTTTTATTGCATATTTAGAATCTCCATCATTGATTTTATGTCTGGTCAAAATTTCGTCAAATTCTACTTCCAAAAAGTGGGTCAAAATGTCGTTGGAAAAAATAGTGCATAATTTCTTGTTCCTTCAATAAGTGTGTAAGCCCATATGCGCTATTTTACTTGAAATTGTCACACCAAAATTGTTTAAAGAATAATAGTGTATACGCATTATACTCCATTTTAGCCTGTAGAAAAAAATACAATTTATGAAAACTTTAACTCATAAAATAGCTTATGATAATATACACTATTGTCTGAGAAATAGTTTCATTCCGACCATCGAAAGCTGCATGATCTCCAAAATTTGTGCAAGAAGAATGTATTTCCTCGTGGCTCGCAGTCATTTTTACTTACAAGGTGGAAAGAAGCAAAATTGTTTAGATGAGCCAGATGAAGCAGAGGAATGAATGAATGAAGACGAATGAATTTCTAGTTATTTTTGATTTACGCAATGTATACCTTAATTTGTCATTTGTTTGTTTATAATAACCCAAATTGGAAAGTAATGAATACGTGCCACTGAATTAACAAAACTATGAATTAATCATTGTTTTATAATGTTACAAATTGATATTTTTGCGATCAAATATTTAAATAAAAATACCGTAAAATTATTGAATAAAACAGCGTTTACCATACAAAATAAAATTCATTAAAAAATAAAATAGCCAACATGGAGGACTTGCACTTTGAATGACATAATTATGGTCTTAAAGGATGCGTAGAATAAAAAAAGTTTAAAGACAAGATACGGTGTTATGTATTCGTCGAAAAATCAAATAGGTATGAAGAATTTATATTTACCGTGATATTGAGGTCTTAATAGACATCCGATTTGACAAAAACTTTAAACACGATTTTCTCAAAACCCCAAAAAAATTATACGCTATTGTTATATTGAGGGGACGATATGATCCAAATACCAGTGTATTTATAAAGAATTTCGGAAAGGGAACCCTTATATTATTTTCGAACACTGTTTACTATTCCCTGCAAATAATAGGACCAGTCCAAACACGCGTGTAAAGAGTAGCCCACAAGGGACCAGGACTAGTCCAAAAGTAACCCAAACGTATGGAAATAAACATGGTCTATTTAACATTACGATGTCCTAGGAGAGGACCATATAACCCACCTCTGGCCCACTTAGGAGTAGTTTTAAAACTACTCCATGGTATACACAAGAAGATTAGTTTTGAAGTCGTTTAAAAACGAAAGCACGTCGTTAAAAAACGAAGACATGTCGTCTCACTACAAACACTTTTTAACAATGACATGGTCCATGCTTGCATTACATCGGACCAGTCCATGGAGTAGTCCATTTTCATCAAAATGGATCAGGTGGTCCAATTTTATTTGCAGGGTTGTTTCATTATTTTATGCCCACATATACACTAGTGCGTATGAGTACTATTTGTTTCCCGAAAGTATGCAATAGAATTGGTATTATTTAACAAGCAAGTGAAAATGTTACTAGGGCGTATACTTTTTATTAAATTTCAATTTATAATATCATCTTTATTTTATTTTAAATTTTTTTATTCAAATTCTATGGAGATCGAACGGATAATATTTGACCGTTTTTAGCCGGTTATTTCAGTTTTGCTCAAGTCGAATATTTTAAAATGTCCATTTTTCGAATATCGGTTATTTATGTAACGTGTAATTTAAATACGTTTTTCTTAATTTTGTTATAAATGTACCCGCATTTAAGCATTTTCCAATTGAAACAAAAGTCAAAAAACATTACTAGCAATGTAAATACAAATCGCTTATATAAGCGTGTGTTCTTGTAACATAAACCAAAAGCAATTCAAAATACTACTAAAAAAAATGTTCAGCTTAAAAAGTAATTAGCAGTTTGACAGTATTCCAAATATTATATTTTTTTTATAAATATGTCATCTCTGGTGATATTTCAGAGTGATTTAAAACACAAAAGTGCTTAAAGGGCCATAAAATGATAAGATGGAAACTTTCTTCAACGTTACGACTTATTTATCACCTTTAATTAGTCCACAAGCTTGACATAAATATACGCCAAGTAAAACTTGACTCTGTTCAAAGTAGTTCTTAAGAGACTGCAAATGATACTTTACTAAAATATGCTGCTAAATATTAGTCATTGGGTGAAATATAAGCCTGTTGTGTTCCTGAGGAAGGAATGTCCATTAAGGCACTAAAAACTCTTAATTCTAGCGTATCTTCTTGCTTAAAATACAACATACCGGCGGAATCAATGATATGGGAAAATTCATCAGTTTTGTTTGTTTAAACACCAAGAACTAAAAAAAAAACCAAACTATATCATGGAAGGTTTGAAATTGTGGTCGACGATATTTCCTACAAAAACATGTTAATATTAATATTCGTTTCTATACTTTTGAACAAAATCTTTTGAAATGTATAATCCTTGCTTAGAAGTTTTGTTTGTAACTTATCAAAAATATGGTTGAAGTCTATTGATTCATATAGACATGCTTAACCACCAACAAATAAAATAATAAATTTATTAAATTCCTATAATTATTTAAGGCCATAGTTTTTTAAAAATATTCACACCTATTAAATATTGGACGTCCTACACGTAACCGCTAGTTTTTTCAAGGAATTGTTTGCTTTTACAAAACGTTTGGCCAGAGATAACATTATTTAACAGTTTCTAAATTTCATTATACAATTATGATCTTAGGAATAAAGTTTAGTAAAAAAATAGAAATTATAACAAATAAAGCTTAAGTTTGATCAATTTACTGGTCACGCTCTCTTTTGGATTCTATCGTCAAATATTTGTTTGGTCTGAATATACTCTAATTATGCCCATAATTTCTACAAACAGATATCTGGTCTTGTTCGTACATAACAGTTATCTTTACCTATCCGGTAAAACTATTGTGGTAATTTGGACGATAATTTGCCTACGTGGTTTAACTATTAAAAACCGATGGTGTAAAATACACAACACTATAACCCGTAGCTATAGAAATGCATACGTATTAAATGATATCATAGATATGTAGATAACACTATGGAACATTTTTGGGATTATTGTCTGGGGGGTGAGAAATTCCAAGTCATGGTGATGGTACTAGGTCAGTATAGTAAAACTCTCAAAGGGTTTGGCGTTCGTATGTGTCAGTTTTTTTTATGACATTTTAAATTTTTTCCTTATCTTGATGTTTTTTTGTTTAACATAACTCGAGAACCACTTGTCCGATTTTGCTAAAACAAACTCAAAAAAATTTAGAATTACAATTTCTTTAATCCGTTCATATAACGTTTTTCTTTTTAATCAACAGTTTTGCCGGTAAAAATAAATTTGTGGAGAATTATAATTGATAAGTGCAAAAAAATGTTCAAGCCTGGATGTATGCAGCAGATTTTATCACAAACCTGCACTGCAATTTTTGTGACTTTTTTTAAGCGATCGGTGAAAATCGTCGGACTTTTGTTTGTTATTTCAGTGATGCCAACAGTAGGGGATTTCCCCTTTTCTATCTTCAATCGGATCTTAATAACTTCTTTTAATGGTGTAATGCATAAATTGTGAAATGCAAAAGCATGCGTTTTTATAGAAATAACTGTATTGCTGTTAATTATGCTTTTGGTGGTCATCAACTGGAGTTGGTTGATTCGTTTCTTGATATTGGAGTCTTACTGGATCCTAAATTAAACTTTGTGTCTCATATAACATTAACTGTAAATAAAGCTCGAGGCGTTCTTGGCGTAATTAAGCGCTGGGCGAAAGAATTCACCGATCCATACATAACGAAGCAACTTTACGTATCACTTGTTAGACCAATCTTAGAATATGGGTCAATCATTTGGGAACCATTTTACAACATTCAAAATTCTCGTATTGAATCGGTCCAAAAACAATTTTTATTATTCTGTTTACGTGATCTTTGGATCATTGGAGTTACTTGACAAACTTTCTTTCCTATGCTAGAAGACTGGCATTAATAAAATTACCATCGCTCAAAAGTCGTCGTACAGTGTTAAATGTTTCTTTTATGGTTAATCTTATTAATGGTAATGTTTGTTGTGATTTTCTGTAGAGTCTGCTAAATTTAATATATCTTGTCGCAATACGCGTCATTATAATCTGCTTTTTGTTAAATTTTTTTAGAGAAAATTACGCTATTGCTGATTCTTTTTCGAGGTTATGTAGACAATTTAATTCTATGTCACAATTTGTTGATTTTTCTTATTGTTTTTCTTTATTCGTAAATTTTTATGTACTACATATATTCTGTAAATTTGTAGAATATTTTAAAATGCATATTGTTATTCATTAATTTTAAGTCAATATTGTTATTAGTCAGTAAGGATAATATCCATTGATTAAATAAATAAATAAATAAATATGCCCTAAAATAAAAAATTGTGTCCTCTTTTCCCTACGGTTGAAATTTTCCGAAAAAAAAAATCCCTAGAAAAGGGGAAATCCCCTACTGTTGGCATCACTGAATGTGGGTGTATTCTTTCAAATAACAAACAAAAGTCCGACGATTTTCACCGATCGCTTAAAAAAGTCAAAAAATTGCAGTGTAGGTTTGTGATAAAATCTGCTGCATACATCCAGGCTTGAACATTTTTTTGCACTTATCAATTATAATTCTCCACAAATTTATTTTTACCGGCAAAACTGTTGATTTTAAAGAAAAACGTTATATGAACGGATTAAAGAAATTGTAATTCTAAATTCTTTTGAGTTTGTTTTAGCAAAATCGGACAAGTGGTTCTCGAGTTATGTTAAACAAAACAACATCAAGATAAGGAAAAAATTTTAAATGTCATAAAAAAAAAACTGACACATACGAACGCCAAACCCTTTGAGGGTTTTACTATACTGACCTAGTACCATCACCATGACTTGGAATTTCTCACCCCCCAGATTGGCTGTTGTACTGTGTAATAGACAGCAAGATATCTATTAGTCGAAATTACGTCCATCAACTACTATGTATTTTGTTGGTTCCTTACCTTCGTGAATTGTTTTGTTTTTATTCAAATTAACTTTTGATTATAAAAACTTATTTGATTTTAGTATTTTTATGTTTTCGATTTAAAACCGGTTAACCACTTATTTTTAAAATAACCCTATAAAATTCATTATTCGTGCAATAAAATTTTTTCCAAATTACTTTAAATTTGGCACATATGTGTTTGCCAAATTTTTTTTCTTGATGTTTATTTGTCGAGCTCTGTCGTGCTAAGGTGTTGCCGTTTTTGAAAAATTGTTTTTTTATATAATCGTTTCGAACTTAAAAAAATTAAATTATGTCTCAAGATTAGGCATTCTTCTAGAAAAAACCTAGAAAATAAATTTCAGAAAGAAAAATGCAAGCCCGGAAATGAAAAATGTAAATATTTCGAACTCGGATACAAAAAACTTCGCCTACTTTTTCAAAATTTATAGCTTCTTTAACTCATTATTTAGTAGCTTTCTTCTATAACTACATCCATAACAACTTCTATAACTACTTTTTTCTGGATGTATTTAAGTAAAAAAAATAATGACTTACTTTTTAATGCGTTTATTTTGGGACATCCCCTGTAAAATTCATTGGTTCTTTCAGTAGAATTGTAAGTAGTGCTCTTATGTTTTTTCTGATTACTCAACACATTATTTTGTAGGCGAAGTTTTTACTTGGTATTTTTTTTTTTAATTTTTTACCAAAATTTGCCTAAGGTGTCCTTAATAAACTGTAAAAGTTTGAGAATGGGATATAATCAAACTTTTATTTTTCGGGGCTAAAATTTATTTACAATTTTGAAGAACTACCCCAAATTTAGGGTCATATTTCATTTTATTTTTAGGGATATTTTTCCGTTTTTCGGGGTAAATTTTCTTTAAAAATATGGGGTCATCTTGCATTGTGAAAAATTGCCCCAAATTTGGGGTCAATTTTAATTTACTTTTTGAGCCATATTTGGCAGCGCCTTGACTCTCAACATTTTTAAAAACATTCGTCCTTGTAACAAACTTAACCTATGTACCAGATTATATCGAATTTGCCTTTGAATTGGACAGATAGCCAACCAGCCCGTTTGCTGGGCGGACATAGATAGATTGATTAAGAAAGAGATTCTGTATCGATCGGTATACAAAACAGTGGGGAAGATATAAGATTCTTATATGTTATCGCATAAATTCTAAAATTTGTTTTTATTTTACTGCCTGTTTTTAGAAAATTAAAACAAGTGAGTGAGTGAGAAATTACATTATGTGGTGTTTATAGAACACGAGCGCCTTACTCGTCCGTTCAACTTACATTTAACACAAAAACAAAATTTCGAAATTTGTCTTTGTTTTAAATGTAATTTGAACGGACGAGTAAGGCGCTCGTGTTCTATAAACTACACATTAAAAACAAAAAGAAATTTTCGTTTTTTATTGTTGTTTTTAATATAACTTCTCACTTACGCATTTGTTTTAATTTTCTAATAACAGAAAGTTATTGTGCTGTTTCCACAACACATGTGACTGAACGTGTAGTAAAATTTAGACGAAAAGCACTCAGTTTTTTGAGAGTTTTCCAAATAAATTTTACTTCACGTTCAATAACATGTGTTGTGAAAACAGCACATATATGTAATTTTCTATGCGAACGTTAATGCTCGAAATCGATGAACACGCTGATATTGTTACTTTATAACATTCAAACCTTCAACTTACATCACGCTGAATTTTTAAGTATTTTGCTATAAAGTGGATATGCTTCACTTCCTTCAAAAAATTTGCGATACAAGTTCTGTCAAAAGTTCAACTTACAAAATGTTTGAATTAAGGTTTCCTTAATTCGGTAAAAGAAAATTATGAAGGTTGCTTTGCATAAAAACTTGTCGATAGAAGTCTTTAGTGCCCGTAATTTCTACAAAAAGAAAGCTGGCCGTGTTTGTACCTAACAGTTTTATTTACCGTTTTCAATGTTTATTTGTCCTACGCGTTTTACCTTCAGTTTTCTTGTAAAATATGGCAGCTTTTACACCTTAGATTTCTTACACAGCTAGAATTCTTTTTGTAGAAATTACGGGCATAAACAAAATTTCATATCGCCAGCCAGCATAGTGGAATTAAATGTTTATAATTAAAAGATAAATTGAAAAACTGTATATATCCGTGGTATTGCACATTGAGATATAGTACGGCTGTAACCAGTTATTAACCCATTTGTAAAGGGTTTGTCCAATAAACCATAGAGCCCTTTCGGGTAATTATTTAAATTGGCTGGCCTTTTTTCAAAAATATTAATTCTGCCCCACTGTGCAGTCTGTTTAAAAATTTGTTTTTGGAACGCAAACGGCATCCGCCAACATAAAAATGAATTAGAATACTTTCTTAAAAATAAACAAATTGATGTCATGATGACTTCTGAAACTCATTTGAGCTCAAGAAATACGTTTAATATAAATTGTTATATACTATATGATACCAAGGACCCTCGAGATAGAGCTTGTGGAGGTTCTGCCATTTTAATAAAAACCCGAGTCAAACACTACCCAATGTGTGATCATCGTGAAGATTATCTCCAAGCAACAAACATTTGCGTTGAGGAATTAAATAGAAACCTAGTAATTTCATCGTTATACTCCCCGCCTAGATTTTCAATATCGGAGGACCAATATTGTAAATATTTTAAATCATTAGGACCGTGTTTCCTAGCCGCTGGCGATTATAACGCTAAACATACCCTCTGGGGGTCGCGACTTATAACACCAAAGGGTCGTGTTTTATTTAACATAATTTCTAAAATGGATTTAAATGTGGTAGCGAGCGGACAACCAACATATTGGCCCACTGATCTTCAAAAAATTCCAGATGTCATAGATTTCGGCGTGGTTAAAAACATTCCCATAGAAACGATTCAAGTTGAAGCCTCCCTAGATTTATCTGCCGACCACACACCTACAATTGTTACTATAATGAACCCCAATAGAATTGTACCTCCGACGACAGCTACGCAAATTAATTGGTTGAAATATAAAAAATATCTCAGTACCCATTGCACAGAAAATATTCCGCTCAGTACACCGGACTATGTAGATCGCTCTATTGACAATTTTGGCAGTTTTCTGAAACTAGCTGTTCAACATTCCAATATTGCCCCCAAAAAAACAAAAACTATTAAACTATATTCCACAGATGTCGAGCATATTTTGTCTGAAAAAAGGAGGGCTCGAAGAGAGTGGCAATTGCACAGATCCCCTCAACTTAAGAACTTACTTAAAGAGTGTACAAAAAGACTAAGAAAGTTACTGCAGACTAAGAAAACGGCTTCTCTGGAAAAATATCTTAAGGAACTTGATGCAACCCCACAATCAGACTACTCATTATGGCGTGCAGCTAGAAATCTCAAAAGGCCAGTTGTCTCTAAACCACCATTAAGAAACTTGAATGGAAGTTGGGCAAGAAATGATGTTGAAAAAGGAAATCTGTTTGTCAATCATTTAAAAAACGTATTTACCCCAAATATATCTCACGATATTGCGGTCGAGTTACCACCTGTTGCTGCTAGAGCAGCTGTTCCGCTAAGATTTGAGATAAGAGAAATCGAAAAGGCTATTTGTGATTTAAGCCCCAAGAAGGCTCCTGGTTTTGACAAGATCAGCAACAAAATGCTTTTGGAGCTACCCAGCATAGCAAAGAAAATTATTCTTTTAATTTTTAATGCTATTTTACGCCTTGAATACTATCCTCAAAAGTAGAATGTCTCCTTAGTCACCATGATTCCTAAACCTGGAAAGGATCACACAAAAGTTGAGTCATATAGGCCTATAAGCTTACTTTCTAATATATCAAAGTTGTTTGAGAAGCTGTTAGCGTCAAAATTAACCCCAATTTTAAATGACAATAGATGTATTCCTAACCACCAATTCGGCTTTAGAAGAGAACACAGCACAATTGAGCGAACCCATCGTATAGTAAACGCAATAAGAAAAGCCTTTGAATAAAAAAAATATTGTTCCGCTCTCTTCATCGATGTTTCTCAAGCTTTTGATAAAGTCTGGCATGAAGGCTTATTACATAAATTGAAGCTCAACTTACCAGTAAACACACACAAGCTGTTAGAAAGCTACTTAGTCGGTCGAAAGTTTATTATTAAAGAAGGTGATTATTTAAGCTCTCCTCATCAAATTGACGCTGGAGTCCCTCAGGGAAGCATCCTGGCCCCACTTTTATACTTAATATATACCTCGGATATGCCAACAAACAACTACACAAAAACTTCAACATTTGCTGATGATACAGCTTTTTTTTGAGCGTGCACGAAAACCGTCAAGAAGCATCTCGATACCTACAGGATCATATATTTTAACTCGAACTATGGTTAAAGCAACATTCACCTTGCGTCGGGAATCATGCCCCCCTATTAAAATCAATAATCAAATAATACCCCAAAATTCGAATGTAAAATACCTCGGTATTCATCTAGATCGCCGTTTAACGTGGAAAAGCCATATAGAGGCAAAATTAACTCAAATGAAACTAAAAGCCATCCAAATTCATTGGCATATTGGAAGAAACTCTGTCCTTAGTCGCGACTGCAAACTTCTTCTTTACAACTCCATCTTAAAGCCAATCTGGTGCTATGGTATTCAGTTATGGGGCACTGCCTCGGCCTCTAATATCGAAAAAATTCAAAGGCGCCAAAATAAACTACTTCGAATAATCACAACAGCCCCTTGGTATGTTAAAAACTCAAATATTCACAAGGATCTTAATGTTCTTAAAAAGGCTCCAATTTCACCCGAACCCACTAGCACGAAATATTTTAAATGATAGCGGCCACACTCGCTTAAGAAGAAGAGACACTGCAGCACTTACCCAATTAGATGAGCGATAAACAACTATAAAAGTGAACAGAACAAAAAATAGCGTATTAGGTGAAGATTTGATTAATTATTGTTAGTTCATATTTAATATATGAAGATTCAATAAATAAATAATGAAGAAAACAAAAAAAAACTGTGCAGTATATATTGACACAATATAAATTCAAACTCAAAATATTAGATAGATAAATACAAATTTATAAGGCCATACGCACCGCGACCCAGAGGATCGTTTGTGCACCCTACGTATCTCACAATGCCAGGTTCAGGCTGCGTACAAATCATATAACCCTTGCACGATTATAGATTTTAACTGGGCTCATCATTAGCCCCCATCATTAGCAACCTCACAGAATCGACATATCCTGGTACCAACATTACCCATTATAAACTGAAGGTATCTGAGACCACAGTGCCCCGTAAATAGGCCAACAAATAACCTAACTTTACTCTTCACGAGTTGAAGTAGCCTACCTGACCTTCTACGAGACAAAGTCACGAATCTCTTGGACTGTCTTAGTCCGGAAATGAACGTCCATGTGTAAAGGACTTCACGTTCGGACCATGTTTTTAACTTTCTCTTCATGTGACTCGCAGGGAAGCCAAACACCAAGTATTAAACTCCAAGTATTAAAAATGCCCTTTTATAATTTAGATACTGCCCTATAAAAAATTGAGCTTTAAACGAAGCAGGTTTGTAAAGGACAAATCCAAGATTTTCGCTTACCACCTTGCTAACGGAAGGAATGAATTCTATATGAGGAGTTCCCACTTTGAAGCAATACATTTATAACAAAAAAAAGCGATTTATTTAACTTATATTAAAACACACTGACCGTTTTTTACATTTATTTTTTTGTATTTTCACTTACAAGCCTGCTTCGTTGTAAGGGAATGCCGAGGAACTTGAAATGTAATTTTTTTTATAAAAGTTGTTAAGAGTTACTTCACTTACTTTACTGCATCTCTGTACGTCTTATTGCGTAGCGCATAATTGTGAACTTATTTTTTTAAATGTAGCTTTAGCGCTTCGCAAAATGATTAAATATTTTATTGGGTGAAAATTTGTTTAAATTAATTTTTTCTAAAAGGAATATTTCTACATTTGCAACAACAGCAAAGAGACAAACAAATTACAAGCAAAATTCGCTTAAGAAAACAGGAAACAAAATTTAAGTTTGCCATTTTTACTCCTGACAACATCACCTACAAAACGTCCTGAGCTTTTGTTGAGCAAATTTATTTTATTTATATTTTTTAAATTGTGGTAAATTCTTAAAATGTGCTTTTTTATTTTACTAAATTTGCCACATTTTCTTTTTATGCTTGCCCTTCTTTCTTTCAGCATGTCCGTTTTATTTGCATTGTTGTCCTGGCTGTTTCTTATTATTGGTTATATTCCTTTTTTACCCTTACGGGCGACAAGCTAAAAATTGTTTATGCTGATTGCGAAATCAATTGATATGTAAGTTTTGTTCTTGTTTTTGTGCATTTTGTATCTTTTTATCATGTCCTATTTGTGTTATTCATGCCATTTTTTTATCGTTTACATTTCTTTTTTTTTTTGCATTACAATCAAGTTATGTTTATGTAAATTTATGTTTATTAACAAATATCAACGTCATCACCATAAATGTATACTTTGGTCCTTTTTTTTCTTAACAGGTCTCTATTCATCTTCTGGTATTTCTGCTATTATCCTCATTGTCAACGTAATTATCATTGTTGACATGAGAAAGGACAACATATGCCTAAGGACAATTTATTGATTGGTACAACACAAACCTAGTCAAGAAAACGCACACACATATTTGTATAAAGAAACTTAAAATAAATAAATGTCTTGATAGAACAGCTCACTCTCTAGTAACCATTGATTTCTCAAGAGAAATCAAAAAAGTGTCTTGAATTGAATTGAAAATCATAAGATAAGAAAAGAAGAGAAATTGTATTTTCAAATAGTCATATTTCTCTGCGTGATATTTTATTGAACAAAAGATGGTGGTGGCTTTGTTAGAAAATGTTGATAAAATTTTGACATTGGGTTTGTTGGGCACTAAATATGCGTGTAACTTATTAACTTGCCTTAAAGCATAAGAAATTTTGAATACAATTTACGAAACCAACAAACCAAAATTGTCTTAATGTACATTACCGCAGGGGGGGAAAGTAAAATAACTTTATTAGCTCGAAGTGTAAAGTGAAGAAATTTTGAATTATTCATTCTAAACGCATTTAATATTTAATATCCACTAAGATTAATGACAACATCACAGAGCAAATACTTTAGATCAGAGCAGATGAGACCAACTAAGAGAGATGGCTTTATTGGATAGGAACGTCATACAGGAAGGAAGAAACTTTCCAAATAACGAATTAATCCCCAAGGAATTAAGTTGTAATAGTTCCAGCAGACACATGTGTATCATCTTACAAATTTCATTTACAAAAGTTAAAACAAATTCGTTAAGAAAACAATTAAAATACAATTAAATTTTAAGGGTTGCGCGATGCAAGAACAAAAGGAAATGATAATGATTTACACCCAAATCCACTCTAAGCGTATTTTTAATTATCCAAATTTTTTTAATTTTTAAGATAATTTTTGCTTTCTTGACAAAATTTATTATTTAACACAATCGGACAATTTGTCCAGTTTAGATAAAATTTGTGGAAAATTACTTGTTTTAAATTAGAGTTTTTCTTTTCCCGGACTTTTTCACTTCTCGGAAAATATATCCAGAAAAACCGGTGGTTTATCTGTCGTATTTTGTCTGGGTATTGTAAGCCTCCCACCCAGCGGGAAAAATAAGATGTACGGAGGCCTTCTTTTGGATGTACAAGGCCTTCTCGCTCTAAGCACGTCATTGTGGAGTAAGTATTCTGCTCTCGCTTCTTTAGCCAGTATACAAAAATGGTAACGGCATCAAAAAAAAAAAAGGCTTTGTATATCTGGTAGCTTTGGTAAAAATCAATTGCCATACACGATGAGACAGCCAATATTTCAAGCTTGTCTGGGGCCCTACATTGGCTGATCCCCTAAAGATCACCAAAGTTATCTCTGATACACAAGCAAAAGTAGCTTCAAGAGGATAAGAGGATAATAAGATGATCCCTAGACTTGTTATTGCTGATGGACCTTCGAATGTCATGTAATTGATGTGGTTTGGATCCAGTAGGACCCTTAAAATTCTGAGCTAGAGACTATTTCTTGCCCGTAAAGTAAGAAAGATTTCGGCAAATTTTCCTGTGTGCTGTTGCTAATCAACAGAAACTGGAATTCTCAGACATGGTTTAAATTAGCGTCGGCTGCTATACTAACAAGATATAAAGCAGACAAAGTACTCACACAATCAAACAAGAAATGCATATGTATTTGAATTTCATGGAAATATAGTTTAAAGCCGCCCTTTATTTTCACTTAAAGTCTGTTTGCAAATCGACTTAGAAACAAGTCCTGCAGTAACTATCCAGTTGATACAATAGCACTGCCCAGTTCACATTTTAAGCTTTTATGCTATTTTCTATGCTTGTTTTCCATTAAAACCCAAAGAAAGTAAAATGCAAAATACTTATATAAATAAATTTATATAAATTTATCTGTGTGTACGATCAAATATATATGTGAGTTTGAGAGTGCAACACTCCAAACTTAATTTGAATAATGACCAAAAACATCAAATACATGTTCAAAGCAATTAATCATATTTACTGTTTACAGACACCAGCAAACGAACACTGACACTTGCAACATCAAACATACCAATGCCAAACATGCCATCCACCCACTCTGTCGCCATACATATCAATTTATTGAAACAAGCATTTCCTCAAGAGGGTGCAGAAATAATTTAATATTTCATTTTGTATTTTATGTCAGAGGGAGAAATTGAAAATAAATGGAAGCAAAAACTAAAAAAAATATAAATTTTTTAGCGCCTTTAAATAGGACTAATATTTGTATATACTTAATAAAACAAATACAAACGAATGCGAACACAGTGTTACCACATTTTTTTTTTAACTGACAATTTTGAAAAAATAAAACTGTTTTAGACGAAAGAAAGCTGGGCGTTTAACAAACTAAAAGAAGATTATAGAATCATATTTGTGTATATCTAATTAAATTTTATGTAAGCAAACAAAAAAAAAATAAAAAAATATTATGGTTGCATAAAGAAGGAATAAGAAAAAAAATACATGGCTGTTTTTAAAAGGGATTACAAGTTATAACATTATTAATTTATATGCCGTTTACATTACAAAGAAATTTAGTAGATTTGATTTGAAAATTCCCTAAAAATCCAGTGCGTTTTCGTTGTACCTTTTTGACATTAGCAAGACCTTATTTGCTCAACAAAAGTTTGTTGTGTAATACAACTTTATTTTTATTTATAATCAAGTTTATTTATTTTACCAACATTATTTGTCTTTCCATTTTTTACTATTGTTCAAAATTTTGTTAATTTCTTTTAAGTTTTGTTTCTTATTTAAATATAATTTTTTTTTGGTGCAGGCAGGGCTGCCAGATTAATTTGTGACAAAATCGTCATTTTCCTGAGAAAAAACAAAAAAATCGTCTTTCTCGTTTTGAAATATCGTCAAAAAATTCGGACAACTCAAAATTTAGTTTTTGTTCGATTTTAGGAAAAAACATATCTACTTCATACCCAGCTAGAATATTCAATCCTGGAAGAGCTACTGCAAGTCTCATGAAGAGCGTTTTTGATAGTCGACCAGCGCATTTTTAAATCGTAGAAGATTCCTTACACAGAAGAAACTGTTACACAAGCTGATTCCACTGTGAGATTCTTCCATAAAACAGTGAAAGTCTGAGATGTGGTTGAAGATTATTTAACGAGTCTTAAAAAAAGCATTTCATGAATCGCATAAGACTCATGTAGATATTATCTTAAAACTGGTATGCCTGCCGTACAATTGTTGAAAATATGATTTATGCACACATCCGCAAAAGGTTGATACGATGATGGTTTGACGAAAGATAAACAAAGTTTAACTCAGTTGTTTTGTACTCTGGAAATAACCATTTTAAGATTTTCTTAGGATTTGCATGTTAAACATTCCAAGATTAAACAACGAAAGTGTCAGAAAATTTATAAAAAAAGTAATAATTAAAAAACGAAATGATTTTTGATTGTTTCTCGTCAGATCATCATCAGAAGATCGGTCCATAAGTGGCTGAGTTATTAGCAAATGACCACAATTGATTTTGATTTTTACCCATAAATTTCATATTTTGTATAAACCTTAACATTTTGATATCTTCTTATAATTTTAGTAGAATACTGACGTATAATTGCACTTTACCTTGTTGTTTTATTTAATTTAACTCGACTCAAAATTTCCTCTACATTCGCTGAAAACTGCGGTAACGGTTTAATGTTTTGTTTCCATTAAGAAATGCTTTAAAAAATTACGCCCATCGTGAATAAAATTGAAAAGCATAATGCAAAAATTTAACAGTTTTTTCATATGATATTTTGCTTTTTCCCAAAAAATTTTTTTGAGAAAGAAAATTTAAACATTTAAGAAGTTGCCCAATAAAAAATTTTATCATTTTGCGAAGCACTAATGGTACATTTAACAAAATAAGCGCACAATTATGCGCTACGCAATAAGATATACAGAAATGCAGTAAAGTAATTGAAAAAACTCTCAACAACTTTTATAAAAAAAAAACATTTCAAGTGCTACGGCATTCCCTTACTACGAAGCAGGTTTGTAAGGGAGAATACTAAAAAATAACTGTATCGAAACATTCAGTGTGTAAAGCTGATCATTACATCCAACAATTTTTTTGTGAGCTTAATAATGCGCTTCATGTGTCAAAAATGTATTGCTTCAAAGTGGGAACTCGCCATATAAAATTCATGTCTTCCGTATGCGCAATGGTAAGCGCAACTCTTATGTTTCTCCCTTACAAACCTGCTTCGTTGGAAGCTCCATTTTTTACTGGGTGTGTGCTGCTGTGCTACTTATATACATATGTATATCTTAACATAAGTTTAAAAACATTTTAAGTTTTCTTTTTTTTGTTGACTGAAAAATCGTCACTCTTTAGAAAAAAATCAGCAATCACTTTGCTAATTTTGAAACCAAAAATCGTCAAAATGGCGATAAATCGTCAAATCTGGCAGCCCTGGGTGCAGGGAAGTATTTTTTTGAGCTATATGAGAAAAGCAATAGTTGCACCGCTAAGTAAAGGGTGGCTAAATATTAAAGGCCGATATTGATTTTGAATAAAACACAAACTATTTAGGAAATTATTGTCATTTCTTTTTATTATGATAATATTCAATTATGTATAGAACAAAATATCGGCAAAATGGCCGCCGCGACTTCGCCGGCACACCTCATAATTTAGGTTCTATGCCGTTAATGTGCCGAATTATCTCATACTTAAGCTCTCGAATTGTTGCTGGCTTACACCTTTTCTTTCGAATAACCTAAAAGAAAGAAGTGCAACGCTGTGAAATTACATGATCTTGGAAGCCAATTGACAGAGCCATTGCCTAGCTAGCTGTATGGCAAGTGTCACCGTCTTGTTTAAACCACATATTTTCCACATTCATATCTCCCAATTCGGGCCACAACACAGTAACTGCCTGCCCGGCCTCATTTTGGAAAAAATCCAGGCCATAAACCGCACCAGACAGTCACTGTTTGTGCGTGCATTGGTTTTTCGACAATCACTCTTGGATTATTATTCGCCCAAATGCGGCAATTTTGCTTACTGACGAGTCCACTGAGGTTTAAATGTGCCTGATTACTAAATCACGAAGTGCACGATATGCATTTTGATTTGAACGCCCATTTTCATAAAAAGCCTGAATAACTTTAACGCGTTGATCGATTGTGTATCTTTCCATGGTTCAAATTGATTGAGCTTGAAATTTGGAAATGTCAAATGAAATGCAGAAAAAATAGACGTTAAGGTGTGGTTCACATTCAACATCGACCCTTAAAATTTAACCCTTTATCCCTGGATTTTGAGTGTATTTCGAAAAAACTCTATTAGTCACGAAGTAGATTTTGTATGGGAAATCTAGTCAAAAACAACTTATTTCTGCTCAAAATCTTGTAAGTAAGAGATTCCGTTGTATAAAGTGTATATGGCCCTTTAGTTAGTACAAATTTTTGTTTTTCATTTTGTGATATTGTGATTTAAAAAAGACTGTTTTTTGAAGGACAAATCTGCAAGACTGTTTTTTATTTAAAAAACTGAAAAAAAACAGACAAATCGGCACATTCGCCATGTTGCCATGTTTGAAAAGAAAAAAAGCAAAATCGACCAAAGCAGTTAATGAAAAATCGCTAATTGAAACATCGGCCGCCCAACATAAACGAAAAATTGCACAACAAAAATTGGGCTCTTATCACCGCATTCAATACAATCGTATCGAATAAACTATCGAATTTTGCATAAGACACTGACGTATGGAATGATAACTAGATAAATGTAATGTCGAGTTACTCGATATCAAATGCTATTATTTAAAATTCAATACATTTCATTCGATATCGAGTTTCATGATACAAAAATAAATCATTTCGATCATTTCGATCATCAAAAATAAATCATTTCGATATCGTATGCGGTGATTAGACCCCTGAATTTGGTATCCAAAAATGGCAAATCAAGGCAAAAAAATTAATGAAAAATCACCCAATTTTAATTTTACTCCGAAGAAATACTTGATAACTAATATGCATTTGGCAGTGTAAATAAAACTGAACTGGCAAAATAAAATAAACTAATTTGTTTATACCCTCCACCACAATTAGTTGTGAAGAGGGTATATTAAGTTTGTCATTCCATGTGAAACTTTTTTGTTATTCATCTCAGACCCCATAAAGTATATATATTCTGGGTCCTTGAGTAATTCTAAGTCGATTTAGCCATGTCCGTCTGTCTGTCCGTCTGTCCGTCTGTTGAAAACACGCTCACTTTCGAACAACTCAAAAGAAATGAACAAACTTGGTGCCAAATTGCTTGTAGCTATCCTCAGCAGTTTGGGATTGAAATCCAGCAAAATCGGTTCAGTAGGACCAGAGCTATGAATAAAAATGTGGAACCACCACCGAAAAAAATTGATAATTTTGTTACAAAAAATTACATAAATGCTGGAACAAGGCACGGAATGAGATAAGATTTTGCAAAAATTTGTGTTATTTGACGCTGGTAAATTTCGTGAGGATCCGTCCATAATTTACCCTAAGCCCCATATAAACAATACTCCCGGAAAACAGTTTAGTACGCCTAAAACCGTAAAAAATAACGCTAGCGTAACAAAATTTGGTACGTCACAGTTTCTTAGGACTGAAAATAACACTGTGAAATTTCGTGAAGATGGGTACATAATTTACCTTAGGCCCCATATAAACCCTACTACCGGAAATAGTTTAGTACGCCTAAAACCGTAAAAAATAACGCTAGCGTAACAAAATCTGGTACGTCACAGTTTTTTAGGACTAGAAATAAAACTGTGAAATTTCGTGAATATGGGTACATAATTTACCCTAGGCCCCATAGAAACCCTACTCCCGGAAAACAGTTTAGTACACCTAAAACCATAATTAATAATGCTAGCATAACAGAAATTGGTACGTCACAGTTTTAAAGGACTAGAAATTACGCTGTGAAATTTCGTGATGATCGGTCCATAATTTACCCTAGGCCCCATATAAACCCTACTACCGGAAAACCTAAAACCATAATTAATAACAAATCGTCACAGTTTGAGATAATAATAACATCATACAGATATTACTCCTTAAACATTCGAACTGTCGGTGGAGGGTATCACAGATCCGGCACAGCCGAATATAGCACTCTAACTTGTTTTATTTTGGTTTTTTCTTTACCTACTTACTACATTAGAATTAACAAAACATCAACCAATTGCAGTAGGGACTGTAAGTAGGGTTTTTTCCCGGGATTTCCCGTTTCAATAATTTCAATAATTATATTTCCCGCATGAAAAATCCCGGGAAATAAAAAATTCCTCATAGTTTAAGAAAACTGCTATTTATACTTCGAAATTTAGTTTTCTATTCTCTTAAAATAAGCATCTGTGGATGGGTTGTCGATTAGATCAATTACAAGAAGTGAGTACATACGTAAATCAATGTCTCCTCATGCAATAAATCTACTTAAAACAGAATAGGCAGTGCAACAGTTGATAATTAATAAATTTCGTGAAGTGAAAAGTTAATAAAGAACATTAATTCAAAATAAGATGCAGGTAGTAAAGTTTAATTGTCCATGGACAAGTCTTTAAAATAGCAGATACCTAAACATATAGCTCCTTTATTGTAACATAGTCATATCTACAAAAACAAATGTACTTGGCAAAATGCGATTAAAGTTTTCAAAATGTACCGATTTAAAGATATATTTTGCTATAACTTCGGTTCAGTTTGGGATAAAATACGAGAAGGCATGAAGGAACACTTTGCTTAAATAACTTACAATTTTTGATTTTTTGAGATATGACTATGTTGCAATGAAGGAGCGATATGTTTATTAGGTGATAAACACAATTTTTTTTCAATTTGTGTTGGTTTATATACCCTTGAAGTGCGGGGAAACCGAAATAAAAAAAATTTGGAAACTCGTGTAAGATACTACAACATACAATTTGAAAAACACATTGTCCTAAAGATTACAGATAGACCTAATGAAATGAAAAGGTTTGTAAGAGGTTGATGCTATTTTTTGCCTTGACATACATTTGACTGATATAGACGTTGTTTATAAAAAAAATGCTTCTTATTGTGAATCAAAAGCCTTCTACAACGGTGCACTTTTAACTATTTATCCAACCTCTTTAAAAAAAATGAACGAAATTTTTCGGAAACATGGTAATTAGTAAATAAAATAATCAATATGCTTTTTGACGACTTACTAAGCGCTTTGAATGTGTCAGAAAGTTATGTCCTAAGCCGTTAAAAAATATTAATATATTTATTTAAAATATTTTATCTATTTTATGAATTAACTTTTTGATCTCATATCTTGAGTACCTCAATTTGTGTTTGTTTTTATTATTGTTTTATGAATTAAATTGTTATGTTTATCTTAATTTTTTATCTTGTATCTAGAGCATAATAATAATACGGAATTTACATATAAAACCGTAAGGTAATAATAATTCAAGTTCCTCTTTTAATCTTCATTTAATTTTGTAGTATTTAAGGATTTCTTTTATTTAATTTACTGTGTATTATTTATATGGAGCGGGATCCCGGGAAATTCAAAAAAATTTCCCGCTTTCCTGGGAATCGAAAAACTCCGGGAAAAAAAACTCTAACTGTAAGACAAGATAAACTCATTGTTAATTGTTGTTGTGTTTCTTAAAGCTTTGATAGTGGTGCAAGTAAAACTGGAGTTTATAATTCTTATTCGCTTAACAGTTTTATTTAAATAATAAATTTAGTTTTTCTAACATTTTGGATGAAGTTTCCTGACGATCTGGCCTAAGCAACCGGTGAAATGTGCATAATATCAAAAGAAAAATCAAGCCATCCGTCGTCGAATCAATTCGAAGCGGTATTTACAGAACGGTTAGTACAGATTTTCTTGAATCAAGTACAAAAAGATTGGTTCAAGTACAGATTTTCAATCGCGAAATACTTAACTTATCCATATTCAATCTTGAATTTGTACTTGAAATGATCCGAAAATGTGATTGATTTAAGTAAAACCAAGTTTGATTCAAGTATTATAAAGTAAACTCAATCCCGAATTTGCACTTTAAATAAACCAAAAATTAAATAAGAAGCAGAATTTTATTATGATTGATTTACTTGCCCGTTTGACATCTTAAAGAATTTCAATTATAAAACACCAGCATCATTCCCGATATGGTTTTTACTTAAAAAACTAATGTACATATATAACTGAAAATATAAACTAAATGAGAAGCAAGAGTTCTCAATTTTACTTTTTTTATCGTGAAAATAGTGTGTTTTCGTCTTGTTCTGTTGATTTTTGTATGTTTCTACACACAACAAGCAAAGCGTTTTTTAACTACCTGTGCGGTGTTTTTGTTTTTGTGTGTTTTTGTACAACAAACTTTAATAAGTTAAATGAGATTAAAACGCTCACTTTGAATTTTACTCTCAGAGTGGCACTACCAAAGAAAAGTTTAATATATTTTTACTTGGCTTAAAAGTTTTATACTTATTTTAAGTAATTACGGAATGTATTTTCGAAAGTTATCCCATTTGAATATTTTGAATACGACTCGTACTTAAAGTAAGTATAAAAAACTTAATTTATCCCGAGTGTTTTACTTTCTGTGTAGGAATAGCTTATCGCATCAACAATAAATTTCATTTAATCAATTGTTTGAAATGATAATTTAATACATTTTAACGAAACCTTGTTAATTAACTTTTTGACTCGCACGAAAAACTTTGTTAACAAAGTAGTTTAAACATACATACTTTAGCTTTAGTGAGGGCAGCCGGTATTTGTTAAACCGCAGAGAAGAAAAATCCTTTAGATTTTCGAATTCAGGATTTTGTATTCGGGATTTAATAAAATAGTTTATCAATTACTGAAAAAAAAACTTGTTTTAAAAAGTCTTTAAATCGTTTTTTTTTTACATTCTCATTAAAGGATTTATCCAAATAGGAAAACGAAAAATCGCTCAAAAAATGTTTCTCAGCTGTGCAAAAAGTGAATTATTACCCAAAAATTACGAAAAATCAATTTTCATTAAATTATTTTTATGAAGAAAGGAATTTTAAATAATAAAATTAATAAATTAAATAAAAATTTATTAATAATTTTCCATTCTTGACTGATCTGGGAATCGAACCCAGGTTTTTACGGACTGGTTGCCTCGACAGTTTCGATACTAACCACACTATCTCTTCAAAGGGGTTTGTCGTTTAACACTTACTGCCATTGAGGACGGCTGGTAGTCAATAGTCAAACATCAATCTTTAAACCAAATGTTTTTCCGCTTGGTAGATCGAAATTTGTTGTGAATGATTAGTTTTTTTAAGTTATTTATGTACAAGTTCTTCCTTACTTCTGTTTTAAATACTTTTTGTTAAGAATTCTTCTTGAAGTTCAAAGTTCATTATTCGGTTCTTTATGTTTTTTCCTTTTCTGTCTTTTTATTTTCCGTTGTCCTTTTCAGCTCAACTTGAAGAACAAATTTTTGAAAAACAGTTGGGTTTTTTATTTTCATCGACTTATAATACTTAGATTTTTAAAAAGTTTGATTTGAATTTTGATAGCAGCAAAAAAAAGTGTTTCTTAATTAAAACCGTATTTAATACGCAATAATGACTGTGTTGAGTTTAAAAAAAGTCAATGTCGGATTCATAAAGCGAAATTTTTGTTCCACTTCGGCAATTGAATAATGAGACGAACTGTTTTTCAAAAATGTACTTCAGTTGCAAAAAGAAAACTGATTTTCATAGTTGCAACAAAAGGCTACAAAAAATTAATAAAAACGCCAAAGCTGCAGTATTTAAACAAAAAAGAATATTTGAATGAAAAAAACCCAAACAGGTCTTAAAAGTGTTATAAAATTTCAGGAAATCTTGAAATTGGCAACACTGATTTTAATGGCTAGTTCATCTTTGTTAATGGTTTATCCCCACTTAAGGTCGTTTCCTTGACATATTTTATAGGCCTTAAATGTCATAAATTTGTTTCATTGTTTCACAGACTCGTCCATAAGCATTTTTTATCCTGCTGTCTTGATGTCTTTTTTTAATTTTTTTTTTTTTTTTTTTGTTGACTTGATGACGATTTTTCATTTTTTTTTTTTTTTTTTTGCTTCTGTGAGTTTATTTATTTTTTCTTTCAGTAGATCATACTCATATTTTTTCCTGTTAAAATTTACTTGCATGCCATTATGAAACAATATTTCTTAAACATCATTAAATGTAAGTAAAATCGTTTTTTCTTTCCTTTTTAAGTTTTCATTTCCGAACCTGCGACTGTGATGAGTTCTCGCCTTTTTTAGTTGCTTAAATTTAAATAGATGTTTTTTGGGGATGGACATTTTTGTGGGAACATGGACTTGTATCGCAAAGTTGATTGAAAATTAAAGTTAAAATTCGTCCTAAGCGTATTGTGTCTTTTAAATGTTCATTTTTCATTAATATCAAAGCAGGGGTCTAATCACCGCATTCGATACTATCGTATCAAATAAACTATTGAATTTTTTTGCATACGATAGACACTGGCGTATCGAATGAAAACTCGATAAATGTAATGTCGAGTAACTCGATATCGAATGCTATTATTTAAAATTCAATACATTTCATTAGATATCGAGTTTCAAGATACCAAAATAAATAATTTCGATCAATTTTGCTCGATATCGTATGCGGTGATTAGACCCCAGTATTTTAAAATTTGTTTGTCCTTAGAATAAACTCTTTTAGTGTTTTGTTAAAATATGGTTGTCAGCTTTTACAAATTTTAATTTGCTTATTTTTGTTAAACCAAAATATATAAATCGCTTAGTGCAAATAGGGAACTACTGAAATTTTTGGCCGAAATAAATTTATAATGTATTCATATAGATTCGAATCCGCTCTATTTAAAGAGTGCACACCCAGAGAAAAAACATGTTTAAATATGGTCGCCTCCAACAAAACTGATTTTAAAGAAAAATTTAAGCATATTATGTTTGATTTAACCATATTATTGTTACCGACAACCATATTATGGATGGATTAGTCCTTCATCAAGAAGCCACAACCATATTATGGTTGCTAATAACTTTAATAATAACTAAAATATGTTTAACACTTACAGTAGCATGGTTGGTTTTAAACCATAGCATGTTGCTCTTGAAAAAGAGGAATATATTATTGTTAATTTTGAAACAAATTATTGTCATATTTATCCATGACATGTTTAGAGGCAACCATACTTCTTCTTGAAGGGACAAAAATATGGTTAAATGAAACACGATATGCTTAAAATTTTCTTTAAAAATAGTATTGTTGGAGGTCACCATATTTAAACATGTTTTTTCTCTACGTGCACTAAGAAAATGATGCGAAAACTATTTGTTTAAATATTAATAAATTTAAAAGTTTACAGCTCTCGAGATTTTTCGAAATACAAACAACAGCAAAAAAACCGATTTTCGCGTATATCTCGAAAACTCTTCTTGAGAATGATAAATGAATGACATATTCTTGTTCAGCAGCCCTGATTTATCTTTGAAAACATCTCATTTTCAAGGTGTTGGCAAAAAGATAAAATTTTGTGAACCAATGTTATTAATTAAGTTGCCTTATATCGTCAAACAGATTTTATAATATCTCCTAATCTTTAAATTCAAAGTAAAATGCATGAGCCGTTATGCCGATAACTGGATTTTACATCTTCTACTCGACAACTGCCATTCCCGGGTATCCACACCGTTTCAGTAATTATTAAACAATTTTAATTGCAATCTCTATTTATACAGATAAAACCAAAAGAAAATCAAAGATGACCATGTCCGTCTGGCTGGCTGGCAGGCTGTCCATGTAACCGTGTGCGCAAAGTACAGGTCGCATTCTTGAAGATAATTTAATGAAATTTGCGGCATTGGTTATAATTGGCACAAGGGCAAATCGGTCCATAATTTTACATGTGTTATAACTGTCAGAAGGGCGAATCGGCCCATAATTTTATATAGTCCCCGTACAAGCTGCTTTCTGGAATATCGGTCAAGCCCGACCATATGATACCCTACACCACAGTTTTTAAAAACACATCATGCTTATGTGTCCATGTAAATATGGATTTATTTATGTTTATAAACTTCATGACAATCGGTTTGAAAGTTTGTGAGAGGCAGAAATTGCCCCCTACCTCCCCTTGTGGTCCTATTTTTGAAAAACTGTATAGCTAATGTGTCCATATAGATATGGATCTAACTATGTTTTAAATTTCATCAAAATCGGTTTGAGAGGCAGAAATTACCCCTATCTCCCCTCGTGGTCCGATTTATACATTTTGTGTCCATATAGATATGGTTCTATCTATGTTTTAAATTTCATTAATTCATTAATAGTTTCTGAGAGGAAGAAATTTCCCCCTATCTTCCCTCGTTGTCCTACGATTCGGCCCATTTTCATTAGGCTTGGTCCTTGTGCCAATAAGAATCTATGACCCAAATTATATCAAATTATCTCCAAAATTGCGACCTGTACTTTGCGCACGAGCTTACATGGACAGCCAGCCAGCCGGACGGACATCGTTAGTTCGACTCAGAAAGTGATTCTGAGTAGATCGGTATACTTTAAGGTGGGTCTAGGACCACTATTTTAAGGCGTTACACACATCAGCACAAATGCATAATACCCTCTCCACTATTGTGGTGTGGGTATAATTAGGGAATTTCGGTACTAAAAGATATTGGGATATTTTAGGAGCCAAGCAGAATTGTAAGTACAATCGTATAAAATATACTTCAGAGCCAACACTCAATTTTAAATATGATCCCTTAGCATCTGTAGACGTAGAAAGAACTTTCTCTTTGTACAAGAACCTGCTGACTCCAAAAAGACATAGTTTTCTTTTCGAAAATTTGTCGCATCAATTTTTAATTTACTGTAACAATGTTTTTTACGAATAAAGTGGAAAATAGACAATAAATTTAACAACAGCGTATTTTCATGTTTTTAACGCTGTTTTTAATAGCTTAAAACTGTTTTTAGTACTTTTTTTGGTTACCCTACTAATAAGTGCAGCAAGGGGCTTACTTCGTGTATCTTATTTGAGTATTTCTTAGAAACCAGTGTAAAAAGTGTCATCTTAGTTAACTTCAAATTAATGTCTATTGGCCCTCTACGAGATCAGAACATAAAAGTTGCATTTGTTATAATTAGGGATGCTCAAAGTAAGGTGCTGCATTGGTTAAAAAATGAAGGATCTTTTGTCCAAATCTTGTATTTTAAGCAGAGCACCAAAAAAAAAAATAATAATTTATTGATTTTGAAAATTTATTTTGGAAGATTTTTTTTTATACAATTTTGAAATTTTTTGTAGAACTTTTTTTTAATAATATGGAAAATATGCATTTAAAACCAAAATATGCAAAAATATGCATTTTCACCAAAATATGCAACAACCCAGGCAGAAAAAGATGATCAACACGACGCTGTGCCGACGTTGCAGGGGGTACTATCAACTTCAATACAAAGTACTGTTTACCAAATTTACAATGTTGTCACAATATTAAAATGATAACGCCAAATGTGCGTCTTCCGACTCTTCTTTTTAGTGTAGTCACAGTACTGCAAATTTAAATTTACAATGTTGGATTTACGAATTTACAATGTAGTCACAACCGTCTTCCGACTCTTAATTTCATACAAATATAAATAATTTGTTACAAATATAAATAAACAAGCAACAATTTTTATATTTTCTAACCTAAAATAGTTTTTGTATTTTCATTTAAATTAATAAGACTAAATTTTTGTATATAAAGTGTTGTAGCGGTATAGTTTTATGGTAAATACGACTTTAAAAACTAAAGTCGTATATTTGTATTAATTAACGGTATTAAAAAACTAAGGTTGTAATTTTGTATCTCCAGTGTTGTGATGGTACCATATTTTTGGTAGAGTCACAATTTTGTATTTACAGGGTTGTGGCGTTACATAATACTTAGAAGAGTCGTAATTTCTGCCTGGGAATATGCAAAAACAAATCGATGCCATTTTCACGCAAATTTAATGATTCGGAAAGATAATTGGTCGACATCGATCTTAGACTATCGACATGGAAAGCGCATCCCTAGTTATAATCCATAACTAACTTTTAAAGTAGTTCCCTTTCTGCACTTAGTTATTCAATTATAGTCAAATTACCAAATTTTATTTGGCTAACAATATACATATTTAAAATTAAACTAAGATTAACAGTTCTTTAATTTAATTTAAATACTATTTAAGCAACAGCTTCAAACATATTTTTTATTCGGCACAATATAACACCATCTTTGTAAACAGCAGCTAAAGTAGCCACAATAAAAAACCTTGAAAAGGAAATGCTAAAATACAACATCCCTGCTAATTTTGTTACACAAAAAATATTATTAGACAAAAAGAAATGAAATATATAGTGGATGAATTACAAAGTACGAAGTCCAAAATGAGGAAGTACATTTCAACAAACACATGCACACAGATACACTTATTTATGTATACTAGAATGTCTTGCCTGTATTAAGGCTTCTCAGCCAAATGTCCATTACGAACAAAATTGTGCTGTCATAATGTTGATAGTACGTTATTTGTTAAATTTATGGAACATCATTTATTTAGCACGGTAAAAAAGTTCTATTTTTTTAACAAAAAAATAAAATAAAGAAACGAGAAAAGCTCTAATACAAATTGACTCTAGAACTAAATATTTAAACGGGAGTAAGTTAAAAAGTTTTTTAGAAATTATAACGCCAACATCTTAAATGGTTGATTTTACGTATACTTTTCCAACTGCCTACGTAGATTTGTGTAAATTGTGTAAAGTTCACCAGCATAACAATAAAATAGAGCAAAAAAAAATTGAACTTTACACACTCGATCATATAAAAAACTGCCAGTAAAATGAGTATCTTTGTGTGTGTGCGTGTGAGTTTTTTTTTTATCAGAAAAACGTGACCATTATTGATGAACCATTTGAGCAGGGATGGAAGTAAATGTGAGAGTATGTGTTTTTGCGTTTCCGTTAGAATGGAAAATTGCAAATTGTATCAAATATGTTTAATAATTTTTTTTTTCTTAAATCATATTTCCAAGAGTAGTGCTGAATTTTCTTCTCGCTTAATGGTTTCATAAAGTTTATATATTTGCAATTATTTTACAGTTTCGCTGTTTTTAAATGTACTTAGGTGCAAATTGTCTTAAGTACGTAACATAATTTAATGTAAAGGATTTTAATTTTGTATGACCAACCCAATAATACCCAAAATCACTTAATGGATTTTGAAAGTCTTAAAATTGTGATGCATAAAGCTCCAAAAGAAAGCTGTAACTATGATGAGATTTCTTCTAAGAAAGGATTATTTTAATGTAAGAACGAACTTTACCTGGCATTGTTATAAAGGATATCCAAATTCAAGATATCATTGGTCAATGGAAATCGCTACAGGGAGATGATCCTAAGTTTCTTGTGGCGAAAAATTGACGATTTAGACTAAGAGATAATGGGTTTTCAACAGGATGGAGCCACTTTCCACCCAGCAAGAGAAAGAATAGATATTCTTAAAATTTCGAAAGTCGCATTATTTCTCGTAGAGGAGGAGTGAATTGATCATGCGATTTGACTCCTTTAGACAATTATTTTTTTTTTTTTTTTGGAATTTTTTTTAAATCTAAAGCACTTATCCTATAAAAAGCGCAAGAGCTTAAAAACAACATTATAGAGCAGATATTAACCGTTGACAACAGTTTATTGAAAAACGCGATTGAGAATTTTAATAAAAGTTTAGGAGCCTGCCGAGTCAGTCAGGTGGGAGGCACTATGCTTCGTTCCCATATAACGAAGGGACAAAAATAGAAGGAGTTGTCAGATATTTTTGAAATTTGGTACACTAGCATAAAAAAGCTTAGTTAAAAAAAATTAGAATTTTTGGAAAAATCGGCCCAAGGACACGTCTACCTCCCATGTGTCCTGAAATTGAAAAATGTAATTTTAGCTTCAATAATGCCCACAAAATTACAAAAAGTGGTCAAGCTGATACAAATGCAACTTGCAACGTGTGTGTAAATTTTTATTTAAATCGGGCTAAGGACTCAAGGTCCTGCTATATATCCTCGTTCTTAAAAACGCTATCACTCCTACAAAAATTGTCCGATCGTAATTTTGATATGAAAGTTGATATTTGCAAGATATATATTTATGCTAAATTTGGGTAGAATCGGATTATCAATGTGGAAAATACAAAAACATCATTAATTGAAAAAAAAAGGCTAAAACGGTTAAAATGCTCTTGCAAACACAAAACTATAAGGATATTTGAAAGATAACATAAATGAAAAAATTAAAGAGGAAAACTAGCAATGTTAACGTCATTAAAAAATTATGAAAAAATCATATCGGACTTGATCCATCAAAATTTTTATTTTTCCACTTTTCGCAAAAAATCGACGCGTAGTATTCATATACGCTGTATCGTGCTATTTTGCATACTTTTTGGTAATGAAATGGTTGGTTTAAAAATTCTTTTTTGTTTTGCTTCTACTGAACATTTTGAGTTAATACCCTCCTGTTGATTAAGTGCGATATATTTCCATAAACAAATTAAAATTTTGGATTTTGAAACACTGCCACTGCCACTGGAGCATAGGGCGCCAAAATTTCATCATTTCTTAAAAATTATAATAGCTTAACTAAATAATTATTTGTATCACTCCTAAAATATAAAACGTTAAAAAAACATATAAAGAGAAACTTATAACAAAGCATCATCGCTACTGGATTCTTCCCAAAACCAATTTTCGCTTAACGAAGAACTCATCTCGTCTTCTATTATCTCATCTTCGATTTCAACATTTTCTCCAAGAATATATTTCCCAATTTCAGCATCTATTATCTTATTTTTAATCTTAATGTTTCTCTTTGATGATAATACGGGATCCGAAGACAACAACAAATATATCATTAAATTAAAAACACGGAAGGTTTTTAAAAACTTAGCTCGAGTTATTTTTGTATGGCCCACTGAACTTTTTAATTTTTTTAAAGGTGTTTGGAATGTGTAAATAAACTATTTAATGTTTGTAGAACATTTTAATCCTTTAAACACACGTTTTAAAGGTTTTCAATAAGAATATTTAAAAAAGAGACTTCAATGACTCCTAAAAATAGGAGTCATTTAATCCTAAAAATGTGAGGTAGAGGGTTAGATAATATGTTAAGCTCAAAAGTAGATTTATTACATTTTTTTCGAATTATTTCATACGACTTTGCTGAAACACAATTTGATAATAATATATAATAATTTACAACTTTACTGTTTTAAGCATTATGCTTATATCACTCGTACTTACAACCCCTAGTGAAATTCGATGCAGAAAATTGTTGTAGAAGGGGCTGAAATGACCCATTAAAATGGCATATAGAGGGTTAATTAGTTCTATGAAAAGAACCATCATCAAATTTTATTAAAATCATCTGTTAACCTTATTTACCTCAGAATTAGATTGAATACATTTTTTTTTGACTTACTCGAAACGCCTTTAAAAAAAAATTAAAAACTTCAGTGGGCCATAAAAAAAGAACTCGAGCTAAATTTTGAAAACACTTCAGTGGTTTTGGTGGTAAAAAATAGGCACTAATTTTTGAATACCCTGTTAGCTAAGAGTATAAACTTACAAAAACAGAAAAAAAAAATATCTAATTTTATATAATTTTTTTTTTATATTCCATCAAACTTAAGTAATTTTTGGATTTTCAACAAAAAAAAATGTGTTTTTCAGAGCAATAAAAAAAGTTATTTTGTAAATAAATACTAAATTATAAATTTTAATTTAACTGCAAATATATCAAAGTAGTTGAAAACCAAATTTCGAGCGACTTTTTAAAAAAATTAATTTTTCAGAATTATTTTTGTGAAACAACTAAAACTAATTTTTCTGTTAAGTAATTTTTGCAAGAAATTATCTGCTTTTAACGCCCTCTCGTGGTGGCAAAAGCAATCAGAAAATTTTTTTTTTGTTAACATTTATTTGAGATACCTTATTATCTTTCAAAAAATCTGTATTTAAAAACAATTTGAGACAAACAATTTTTTTTGATTTTTGTCTATGGGTCGAAGCATAGTGGAAGGGTAACTTGACCGACATAATTAAACAGATTTTATATCGCATTTCTATAATTTTGATTATTGTAATAATTTCTTAATTCTTAATCATGCATGTTTAATTTAAAATTTCCAGGCCCAATATTATCGAAAATTTAAAGAGTACCAATGGAAAAATAACAAAAGGACCAACAGTTTTCATTGTATAGGTCCTTATTCACTCAGGACCCTGCACTTACAATTAGAATAGAAAATTCAAAAACTACCACATGCAGTACCACAGAAGTAAAATAAAGAAATTGGATTTTCCGTATTTCCCCTTTTGGATACTTTTTTTCTCCCATTGAAGAATCTAAAAATTTCAATATTGTTGTTTGAGCCCATAATTTCACCCCTTAAACGTTCGAATTTCAAAAAAAGTACCAAATTTATCTTTATTTTTTTGTTTATTGGTTTTAAAGATAGATGGGGTAACAAAAAAGTCTACTTTTTTCTAATGAGCGACGATAAGTCGATAAGATAAAACTAAAAGAGATACAAAAAAATGTAATTGTATCTCTTTTAGTTTTGAAGACATGATGTTACCGAATTTACCCGTTTTTATGATTTTTTCCCCCTCAGATTTTAATAAAATATATATTGTGCACTTCCGTAAGTAAAAACTATTCAAATCGGTTGACAAACAGAGGAGGAAAGTGTTCTTAAATGTTTTGCCTTTGCCGATTCATATATAGATTTGTGTATTGCCAGAAAAATAGGCAATAAGGAAAAAGTACTTCAGTTAAGTTTTTTCGTTTCGTAAGAAAGCAAAAAACTTGAAAGGGTTTTTTTAAATATATTTATGTTCTAATAATATCATCACTGCTCTTCGGTTATAGATGTTTAAGTTTTTATACCTAAATACTACTTTAGTCACAGATCGGAAGTAAACTAAAGATTTAATTTCAAATTTAAGTGCACAACAATAAGCAAAAAGTAATTTTGCTATAATTTCCTAAAAAAATCGTAAACAAATAATTGAAACTTTGTCCACGGTTACTTTCATACATGGAGCCATAAACAAAAGTGCACTTTTTCCTTTTTACCAACCGAACGGACGGACATCTTTAGACTGGTTAAGAAATTTATTCTGGGTTGATCGGCCTCGAAATAGAAAAAACCAATTTAACTACAGTTAAAAATATTTTATATTTTCATAGCTGCATTAAAATTTTATCATATTTATGCTAAAAAAATGACAGCCTCTTAATGCATTTTTTTTTTTTTTTTTTTTTTTTTGTTATTATTAAGTTTAATCCACTTTAATAAAAATACATAAAGTTTTTTTATTATCCAGCATAATTTCATTAAATAAGCAATTATTTATTTTGTATTAATTTCATTATTTACTTAGTAAATTTAACATAATATTTAATGTAAATTTATACTCAACAAAACTAAACAGTAGAAAGAATTTTTTATTTATTTAACATTTCAACAAGCAATAATTTTTCCATTTCACATACTTTTAGTATGTTTTAAGTTTTAGGCATGATTGTGCATGTTTATGCAGTTTGTAGGCCTTAATTAAATATTATTTTTTTAAAAGCACATTTATATGCTCTATGCGTATGAGCAGTTATGTATGTATGTAGTATACTTATGTGCATATGTATGTATGTTCGTGTGTAGTGTGTGAATATTAACTTTTTACATAAATTAAAATTTTTTGCAAAATTTATTATTACTTTTTACTTTAAAAATTTTTGATATTTTTATATACATAAAGTTTCCTGTGTGCGGGAGAGTTTTTATTTTCTCATGTGACATTGTTGAATTTAATACATGTTTGTGTATACATCTACATTTACAAATTTACACGGATATATATATGTTTACTTACTTATGCAAGTAAAACTAAACTCATATATCTTAACATTAATATACACATGAAATTTAGTGATATAGGTGTTTCCATAAATTAAGTTAATGATAAGGGTGGAACTGTAAAGCGGGTCGGCCTGTATACACAAAAACAAACAAAAGTTGTACCAGTCACCACTTAGAATGATCAATGAAATTTCTAAAACAGAAAAAAATGTTTCTTGCCACGCCCCAAAATACATCACTTTTAGTTTTTTTTGTATATAGCTCCGCCATTTAAAGTCCGGTATCATCATATCGCATATTGTTGTTCATGGCTTGGCTATGACTTCATTTTTGCCCTTGGTGCCTTAATCTCGGATGCCCAATTTTTCACGTGCCTTTTAAAACTTATAGTAAGTTGTAAAGCTTGTTATCCAGGTACTGGTTGCAATTTATGAAATCTAGTATAAAAACTCAATGACTGAAACTAAAATTGGTTAAAATTTGTTTAACATACTCTTTAAACCAGTGTTCGAAAATAAACACTAATGGCCAATTTTCAGGAATGATATTTAAACACATTTATTTTTAAAATCGTTTTAAATACAAAATTCTCTTCTTCACTTAAAACTTAAGTGAAACTTAATTCACCGATGTGGTACACTTAATTTCAACTTAAGTTTCCATTGTAATATTTTAGCAAGGTGACCTCAATATCACAACAATACAGCAACAACAACAACAGGCAAAGCATTAACAGTCAGCTGTTTTTTTTTCAGACCACCTTGTAAATAAATACGCTTTTTTATATTTTTTTTTTGTATTTAGTAGTGCTACCATACTTTTATCTTAATTAAATAAGACTTTTCACATAAAACTCAAAAAACCAATGTGTTTTAAATACGATTTAAGTTTATTATGAAAATTAACTTGATATTAATTTAAATAATATCCTGAAAATTGGGCATAAATATCGTTTCTTAATGTTCGGTTCGGTAAAATATAATGTTTGTCTACACAGAAAAAATTATTGCCGAATTATTTGTTTGAAAATTTTTTTAATTTCTTTAAATTTTTTTACTGATTCAAACAATATTTTTGTTTGATTTTTATTTAACCAACAAAAATGTGGACAACTCTTCAAAAATATAATGAAGGCGTTATTGGTGTCAAGTTTTCATAATTTTGTATGAAATATTTAACGCTATTTAATGTTGTCGTCTTTTTGCATTTTTTTATTTGATCGTAAGCAACACTTCTTAATGTGAAATATAAGAACAACAACAAAAAAAACACACAGTCTATTTTTGGACGCTTTAAAAAAGTGCAACTATAAGAAAAACAATAGCAGAAACAACATTATAAGAAACAAAATCCCGTATTCAATTTTTTAAAACTGTTTGGTTAAATACATCAAATACAAAAATAGAATGATGACGAAAAACATATCAAGTCGGTCTGCTGCCGTTTTTGGTTACATTTCTTCTTTAGGAAAGGAAAGGATACAGCAACAGAGAGTGATACAGAAAAACATTGTGTTGTGAGTATAAATAAGACTTCGTTCAAAAATAATTCCAACAAAAAAAATGTGTCTCAAAGCCAGCCGGCGGCTCTGCTCTGCCGTCATCTTCTCATACAGTGCTTACTTGTGTGCGCGTCATTGCTTGTGCAAAAACTTTTTTTTTTTTGTTTTAAAATTTAGTATATGAATTTCAGTAAACTTTTTGTTTGATTCAGTTAAATTATTTGTTTGAAAAAATCAGTGTTTTTTTCAATAACAAATTTTTTTGTTTGAATTGGAAAAATAATTTTTTCTGTGTACAATATCACTACAATTGTTCTCTTTTTTAACGAAGAATCAAACATTATATAATATTCGGTTCTTTCTTGAAAATAGTTAAGTACGAACGGTATTAACGGTTGTGTATGTCTACACAATCACTTAAAAAAATAAATATCGTTCCTGGGTGTGTGAGCCGAACGTTAAATAATGTACTGTTTATTTTCGAACACTGCTTTAAACACATGTGCCTGTATTCACAAAAAATCTATTCGAAAAGCCATGGCACGTGCACGCAAGTTTCGTGATCAAGGTACAGATAAAAATTTTAATAAAGTTAGAGAGCATAAGTTTTTTGGACAACACAAAGAGAGCTGGCTAGTCTTTAATTTTCAAAATGTCCCTTTTTATACCCTCCACCACAATTAGATGTGAAGAGGGTATAGTAAGTTTGTCATTCCGTGTGAAACTTTTTTATTATTCATCTCAGACCCCATAAAGTATATATATTATGGGTCCTTGAGTAATTCTAAGTCGATTAAGCCATGTCCGTCTGTCTGTCCGTCTGTTGAAAACATGCTCACTTTCGAACCACTCAAAAGAAATGAACAAACTTGGTGCCAAATTGCTTGTAGTTATCCTAAGCAGTTTGGGATTGAAATCCAGCAAAATCGGTTCAGTAGGACCAGAGCTATGAATCAAAATGTGGAACCACCACCTAAAAAAATTGATAATTTTGTTACAAAAAAATAACATAAATGCTGGAACAAGACACGGAATGAGATAAGATTTTGCAAAAATTTGTTTTATTTGACTGGAAATCACGCTGTTAAATTGCGTGATGATCCGTCCATAATTTACTATAAGCCCCATATAAACAATACTTCCGGTAAACAGTTTAGTACACCTGAAACCGTAAAAAATAACGCTAGAGTAACAAAATTTGGTACGTCACAGTTTTTTAGGACTAGAAATAACACTGTGAAATTTCGTGACGATTGGTCCATAATTTACCCTAGGCCCCATATAAACCCTACTACCGGAAAACACTTTAGTCGCCTAAAACCATAATTAATAACAAATTGTCACAGTTTAAGATAATAATAACATCATACAGATATTACTCCTTAAACATTCGTACTGTCGGTGGAGGGTATCAAAGATTCGGCACAGCCGTATATACATATCTATATATATATCAGGTCGATCTTTCATTTGGCGTATGTGGTATGTATTATTTGCTGAAGCAATTTTGAAATTTTAAACTCAATTGATTCGAAACTATCGGAATCCACACGACAATTAAATGACCAACCGACGAAGTGTTGTTTATAAATTGGACAGTTTTGAACCGGTATTAACATTGTGAAGACCAAAATTGTAGGCAATTTTGTCACACAAGTAACGAATTACTGACATATATTTTACTGGGCAATGGATTTACATCAATTCGCTGGGGGCGGATATACATCCGCCAACATGGTTTATTTTTCGTTACAGATAATCCGAAGGCCGATGGTGTACAGGAGGTTGAACTAAGTCAGGGGTAGGTGGAGGGTACTGACTAGCAGGGTTAATCGAGTAGTCAGCAGAGTGAAGTCAGCAGAGGAGGAGCGACAGAGAGGCGTTAGCAGAGAAGTGTCAACAGAGAGTTGCCAGCAGAGAAGAGAAGGCAAAGAGCGTGAGATAATAAAAGCCGAAACATATAACAGATGCAATACAGCAGGCAGTGCGATGAGAGTTTACCGCTAGCGGTTCAACCCAAAGTAGAAATGTAGCAGCTTCAAAGCAACATTTGTGGAAGGAGGAAGGAGTATTAAATAATGAAGCTCTTGGTTTTTTTGATTGCAAAGTGAGACGTTGTAACAGAGCCGGTAAGAATTTATTTATTTTATTTATTTATTTATTTATTTATTACTTGGATATCACATACAACAAGAATTGAATCTTTTAAATTACAGTATGTGATGTTACAACGATACAATTTATTTTAGTTACATTCATTAAGTAAGACAGAAGTAATACATTAATTTAGTTTTATATGAAAGACAGAAAAACATAAAATATATAATAGAAAACTAATATTAATTTATAAGATACAGAGGTATATAAAGAAAAAAAAAAGGTGTTATTAATTAAAACAAGAGAACAATTTATTTTTGAATTGCATAACGTTGCCTATGGTTTGTACTGTGTTGGGTAGTGAGTTCCACAGTCGTATGGTATTTGTAAAGAACTGCCATTCAGAAATTAACGTACGATATCTTAGTTGTATGATGTGTTTTCCTCTATTAGAACGTGCAAATTTTAGACGGTCATATAAATAAGTTGGTTCTTGGGTGTATATAATTTTATGAATGAGTATAAGTGATTTAATTTTCAGCAATACTTCAAGATTAACTCCGTACAAAGATTTAGAATACAGAGAAGTTCCATCATATCTTTTTATTCCATAGACGTATCGTAGAATCGCATTGTAAGCTACAGTTAATTTACTCTTACTGTATGAATCACAGAAAGCAAACAGTTCACAACCGTATAGAAGCTTAGGCATTAAAAACGTTTTCGCGAGAAGCACTCGAATATTAAGAGGTGTAACATGTTGTGATGGGTATAGAGTTCTTAGCATAGAAAAAATTTTTCCAGAAACATAAATAATGTGAGAATTCCATTGAAGAGTTTTATTAAAAATAATACCAAGATTCATAGCTGATTCAACAATTGAAATAGTTTGATTTCCTAATAGTACCGGAATATCAACAACAATATTTTGATTCCTTTGAGCTATAATCAGGCACTTTGATTTTTTAGAATTTAAGTATAGTCCATTCGACGACGCCCATAAATATATCCGATTTAGATCCACAGAGAGTTTAGCAATACAATCTTGCATCAAGTTCTTTTTACAACTAATATATATTTGAACATCATCAGCATAAATGTGACTGCTGCAGTGCAAAAGACGACTAGGTAAATCATTGATGTATAGTGTGAATAATAGAGGCCCAAGAATAGATCCCTGTGGTACCCCCATAGACACACGTAGAGCAGTAGATAAAGAGTTCCCAGCGGCCACGGATTGGTACCGATTAGTAAGATAAGTTCCTAGTAGTGTAGTGGCAGTTGAAGAAAAGTTAAACTTATTATATAACTTAGTGCAAAGTATTTTATGGTTAACTGAGTCAAATGCCTTAGAGTGATCTAAAAGTACAAGGAACGTAACTCCTCCTTCATCAATATTGCGTCTGATATCTTCAGATACACTGATGAGCGATGTAACACAGCTATGCCTTTCTCTGAATCCAGATTGATTTTTTACTAGTAACTGGTGATTTGTCAAGTATTTACTCATTTGCTTATGGATTAGTCTCTCGAATACTTTAGATAAATAAGGTAGTATTGATATGGGACGATACTCATTTGCAGTTTTAGGTACAGGGATGATCTTTGCATATTTCCAGCAATTTGGAAACTGACTGGTGGTGATAATGGTGTTAAATATGTGTGTTATGTAACCTAGTAACTTAGGTAGAAGAAGTTTTACGAATCTTGGATGAATTTGGTCCAGCCCGACCGCATTCGACGTTACAGATAGACAACATGATAGTACTTCACCTTGAAGAACACCAGAAAATTCAAATCGGCGTACGGTAGATGGTGCCGAGAGATGTTGTAAAGATTCTGAATTGTCAGCCATCACATCTTGATTCACAACTTGGGTACTATTCATTGGTATACTTAAAGGAATATTAACAAATGATTCATTTAGTTGATTTACATCGATATTACAGGCAGAAGTAATTTTTTTCCCAATACCAATTTCCTTGATTGTCTGCCATTTCCTTTTAGAGTCTAAAGCTAATCTGAAGCGTGTTGCATAATAACTAGTTTTCGCGTCCTTAATGCTTTTATTTACGTACTGACGAGCTCTTCGGTATTCTTCATGTAATTCAGAAGTTCTAAATCTTTTCCAACGTCTATAGGTCTCATCTCGTACATTTATTAGGGTTTTTATGGTTGAATTGAACCACTTTTTCGTCTTTTTTTCACCACGGTATGTACGCACAGGAACCATGATATCAAATAGCTGGAGCAAATGGCTATTAAAAAATTTAAGCTGTTCTTCAGCAGAAACCAAATTGTAGATCAAATCCCAGTTTATAGTGTTAAAACATTCTTCCAACATGTTAAGGTTGATGTTACGGAAGTCATAAAAACTTATTGGTGGAATAAGGAAAAAAGTAACAAAGTGAGAACAATACACAGTGCTATTAATTAAGTAGGGGATTGGTAACACCAATTCCTTGATAGTAAAGAATAGGTACTGGTTTTACAACCAGTAAAGTGAGGAGGATTTACATCCGACTTATCTGGACTGAGATTTACATCCAGTCTGGAAGGAGGCTAGAGCACTGAGTAAGGGCTAAGCGGTAGGCATTTCTGAGGTTACACCCAGAAATCAGAGGGTCCTAGAGTAGCCTTGGATTTACATCCAAGTTGAACGCAGGGTAGGAGTTAGATAGCAGGAGGGGTAGGGCACTGGTTCTGTTTACAACTAGAACTTCACGAGGCAGCAGGAGCTCCACGGGAACCTGGTGTAAATCAAAAACAAACCGTAGAACGTGTGGTAAACAATAAACAAAATAAGCAAAGAGAAAAGAAATAAAGAAAACAAAAATCTTCAAATTTAAACAAGCGTTTTTTTTTACTTTAACCAAATTTATGTAACGGACCCTGGACGCGACTGAGTCGTACCCCAGCTTCAAACCCGGAGTAAACGGAGCTTCTTTACAACATATCGCAGCTACTAGCGTACCAATCTTACCGAACTTCATCAGAAGACTATGTGTGTGCAAATATATACCAACCTTATCTTCAATCTGTCAGGGGTCTTCGAAACCCATTACAGTCATTGCATTGGTGGCAAAAGAGGTCTGAAACTTAACTTTTTCTTGCAAAAGAGCCCGAAAATAGAATTCCCCATGAATATTTCCAAGTTCCATTAAAAGGCCCTCTTTTTAGTTTTTTTATGGTCGCAAAATGATTGGAAATTACCATGTAGATAAAAGATTGTGCACTGTGTGTGCAATTTTTGTTTGGTTAACTTCCGCTTAGATGACTTTTCTAAACCAGAAAAAAAAACTTTTAATTATATGTACATTATATGATTCATACACACATGCAAACTTGTATACATACATACATAGCAGAGCTGTACAAAACTGCAATCAATTTGTAATTAAACCGAAATTGTTTCAACCAAACTGATTTCATGTTTTGAATTAATTTCATTTCATTTCATTTGATATTATTTCAGATTTTAAAATTAAAGCTTGCCAAGAGTTTAATATTTTGTGATTGCAATATTTTCGAGTCATTCTTTTTAAAAACGATTGCAATAAAATGTTTCCTCTGAAATCACAACAACATTGAAATTCCATGAAACTAATTCAAAATTATCAGAGTCAGTTTTGCTTCTAGAAGAAGGAGTGTCATTTGAACAGAACGAAGATTTTCTATTTTAATTTTGGTTGCAATTAGCTGCTATCAGATTTGACGGCAATCAATTTATATATTAATTGATTTAATCTTTCGATTTTTTTGATTTTTTTCTTTCTAATCGTATTGATTTCATGATTTAATATTGAAATCATACAATATATTTTCCGATTTTTAATGCAATCATAAAGTTGCCAATCAATAAAGAGAAATCATGCAATATGTAATATTTTACAGCTCTGATATATATTCATATACACTCATCCTAGAAACTCTTTTAGTTCACTTCTGTTCTTAGTGTCATAGTTTTAATTCGAAACATTTTAACCAAATTCACTGAGATTTTAACTGAACTTTAACTTTCTGAAAGTTTAAAACTTTTAAACATTAATTTTTGTTTAAACAAAAAAAAAATACATTTTATATTCAGAAGAATGGAATTAATAGTTCTAATTTTAAATACAAAAAAATTCTTGATTATGAATAATAACTTAATTAAAACTACAAGAAAATATTTACGATAGCATTTTTCAAACGCAACTTACAAGCATTTTAAATTAAAAAAACAAAATTCGTATATTTGGAAAACAATTTTAACATTTCCCTCAATAAAATTCCTTCATGCGTTTCTTTAAATGAATACAGAGATTTTTGCCATATTTTTCTGTCGTGTATTATTAAACAAAAATCTCTCATGAGTATTCTGTACTAAAACGCATGCAATATCCTTATCACACACACACACAGACACATGCACACACATCCGTAAAACCAATACTTTCAATGGAAAACAAAACCCGATCACGCGTTCATAACGCGTTAGTGGGCATACATTTTATAACCGTTGCAGATGTTGCAAATGTAAGACTTCAAATCCAAAAGTTGTTGTGTTGTACAGAATATTTTTTCCAACACAAAACAAGTCATTGGAAAATGCCAAACAAGGGAGCATAACTACAAGCATATATGAATGTCTCTACAATACTTATACATACATGCAAACATTAAGTATAATGGGATATTGCAAATACAGTGAAGAGCAATACAATTATGCTTGATCATATTATATCCTATACTGCTTAAATTCTAAGATTAAGTTATTTCTTTTGTTATTATTTGAAAGAGCATTATTATAACCAGACTACAGTAGTGCGCTTGTGCTGATGTATGTAACCCTTAAAAATATTGTAGTTAGACCAGCGATCAGGGCAAAATCTTTTGTCTTTTATTACGTGCGTGGGCACACACATTCAAGAGAATTTAATAACATTACTTCGCTCCTTTATGGCGACATATAGTCAAATTTTAAAAAAAATCAAACTTGGCAAAATTCGATTAAAGTCTTCAAAATGTACCTTTAGTCCCAATCCATATTATGCAACATTTGCTGCGAAACATTTGAGTTTGTTGATGAAAGGGGAAAGGCGAATGGAAAAGTGTAATTTGTTTCATGTACAAGCAGTTTTTGTAAGTTTGTTATTGAAAGAAAGAGAGAAGGCATAGAAAATGACTCAATACTGTAAAACAATATTTTTATTATTCTTTGGACACGAATGCAGTTTCAAAAGAGAACTGAAGACAGTTTTTGCAGCAAATGTTTCATAGTATGCACCCAGAGAAAAAAAAATGTTTAAATATGGTCACCTCCAACAAAACTATTTTTAAAGAAAATTTAAAACTTTACTTTAAGAGTTCTAAAGTAAACTTTTATAACAAATATGTTTTTGATCTACTATAGACAAGCAAAAGCATACGTTAAACCCGGTGTTAATTTTAAAACTAGCTGAAGTTTTGTTAAACTCATTTAACAACAGCAACAGCTGTTTTCGCCAAATAAAAAAGTTCCTGCAAAAAGTTAAAAATTTTTATGTTACAAGATATTGGTCGATATTTTGCAATAATTATTGATTTGGAGGAAGTCTTTTATCTTTTAACACAAAATACATATGTATGCCAAAAATTACAATATAAGCAAAAACAAAGTCAAAAATATTTTGTAATTTTGTTGTTGCTTTCTACATAAATTCACATTGCGTTTTTTAAATTTTCAACGCTACAAGGTATGCAGTGTTTTATTTACATTTTAATTTTTACAGCCAATCCCACGATGTCACACGTTAACGTTCGCATAGAAAATAACATTTAAAACAAAAACAAATTTTAGAAACAAATTTTAGAAATTGTTTTTGTTTTAAATGTAATTTTCTATGCGAACGTTAACGTGTGACATCGTGGGATTGGATGTTAATGTCTGCTGCTTAGAGTTGCCACTTGCTTATATTTTCTTGTATGTTGTAGGAAAAAATTTTCTGCATTTGAGGTGGCACCCAGTTAAAGTCGGTTCAATTTAAAACAAACTTTAATTTCGCCTATAGTAGCAAAATAATTAAAAGAATGTTTTCCTTTTATAGTTGTTTTTAAAAAGAACCGACTTTAGCGTTTGACTATGATTATGGGCCATTATGTTTAATTTAACCATATTATTGTCACCGACAATTTTTATATTATGGTTCATGAGCTCTCCATCAAGAAAATCTTCCTCTTCATACTATGGTTGAAACCAAATATGCTATTGTATGTGTTAAACATATTTAAGTTATTATTAACCATAACTTGTTCGGGGGCAACCATAATATGGTTGTAGCTTCTTGATGAAGGACTAATTTAACCATAATGTGGTTGTAAGAGACAGTAAAATGGTTCAATTAAACAATATTATGTTTGAAATTTTCTTAAAAAATAGTTTAGTTGGAGGTGACCATATTAAAACATGTTTTTTGAGAACTGGATGAGAACTTACATTTAATAAAATATATTTTGCTATAACTTCGGTTCAGTTTGAGATATAATGCTGATTTTTGTTTTAAATAAATAAAGGAGCGATATGTAGAATTCATACAATCGCAAAATCTAATAGTTTAGGCTGTTGATCGCAGACCTAGACTCATTTTTCTGAGGTGATCTAATGATGTTCGTCGAGCTGGCTGGCTGATTGTCTGTTCATGAAACTTTGAGCGCCAAGTACAGCTCGCAATTTTAAAAATAATTATATAATAATAATAAATTTATTCTCATAAGAAAGAAGTATATTGAAAATTTTGAAAATCTGTCTATAATTTTACATGACTCTCATACAAACTTGCTTCTGTAATTAACTATCTAATTATGTTTGCATTTTGAAAAAATTATGCTCAAAACAAAAAGAGGTATAAAACGATTTGCATGTTTAAAAAGTAAAAAAGAAGCAAAAATTCTCGAATTCTATTTGGTAAAATTATTCAGTTTAATACAGAGTTCGTAACGAAACCGAACATCATTTAGCGTACGGTTAACATACCCACAAACCATATCAATTTTTAGTGTTTTTGTATAAGTACACAACCCTTAAAGCTGTGCATAACTATTTTCACGAAAGTAACAAACATTATGATTTTCGTTATAAAACAGAATAATTGTTGTGATTGTGTAGATATTTTTATGTTCTGTAGATATTTTAACGTTCTTTAGTGTTTTTTTCTACATTGATTAAGTAATGAACGAACAAACAATTTTAACAACGCTTTGCAGTTTTATTGTTTATGTTGCTTGGCAATTTACATGAACCTAGCACGAATAGCCTGTGTGTTTATTGTATACATGTTTCGTTTTTGTAAAAAAAAATTTTGTTGTGCTTATCAGCCAAAACGAACAAGCATTAATGTGCTGAAATGACCATAACAAAGTTTATGGTTTTTTACGGAACACCGAACGCAATGAAATGTTCTCATCTCTATGTTGAGTTGGATTAGTACAGTATTTTGATTGTGTATGAAGATCACAAACAGAGAAACGTTTTTTTAGGTAGTGCCACACAAACACTATTAGCGTTTGTGTTTTCCGTATATCTAACGTAGCGAAGACTAAAGAACATTATATAATGTTAAATATATAAAATTTTCAATAATGCACAGATGAAACAAACATGTGTAACGGGTAAATAAATACTAATATTTTCTCTCTCTCTTTCTCTTTGGTTCTATTGGGTAAGCGCTTGGTTAAAAATCAGGTTAACGATCAGAATTAATCTGTAAATCGAAAACGCAAAACGCAAGAATTTGGAAGTAGTTTTTAATACACTTTTAATCTAATTTTAAAAATTTTTGTCATAAAACTCTGTTTAATAATGAAATATTTATATAATATTTGTCATAAAATTCTTTTATTACAGAAATCTTATTAAAACCCGACGTTCAAAATTCTCGATTTCGATTTCCTGAACACCCCTGTATATCATTTTCGAATTATATCAGGTACGAATGCCAGGATTAGAAATTGATTTAGAAATTTTTGAACCTTACCTGAGTCTTACCCGTTTTGGGATTATTTGAATTGCGGGGCACTTGAATAATCCTTCATTAAATTCAGCATTCTGAACTTGATTTAACGAAATCAAGACTCACCGTTCGGATTGATTCAAATACAGATGGATTGATTTGATATTCATAAAAAAAGTTTTATTTTTAAAAGTTTTATTAAGAAAATATAAAAGCACTACTTCCAATTCTACTAAAAGAACCAATGAATTTTACAAGGGATGTCCCACAATGAACGCATTTAAAAGTAAGTCATTATTTTTTTACCTACACACGTCCAGAAAAAAGTAGTTATAGAAGAAAGCTACTAAGTAATGAGTGAAGGAAGCTATTCATTTTGAAAAAGTAAACGAAGTTTTTACTGGGTTTCATTGAAAATTAGTTTCACAAGCCTTTTATAATCCTGAAATGTTTTTTATGAAAATGGGGGTTAGCCTTTAAGCGTTTGAATGTTCAAGTCGTGCAAGGTCGCCCCTCTCGAAATTCGTTTAGAAAATAAAACAAAAATTATGTTTTTTCACGACACACACTGTATAACTCCCAACTTGAGATTATGAATGATGATGATGGTGGTGATACAACTGATGATGAATATCGAGTATTCATTTTCTGATTGTTCCCCAATGGCATTTTAACTTTAGCTCGGCTCATATGAATATGAGTTTTTTATGACAACAAAAAAAAAAGCAACAACAATGCAAAACTTTTTCAAACTACAATGCGAACGTTAATAACTTTCAGCAACTACAAATGTATTAAACATATTTTTGTAATGACAATATATTCGCTTTTGCAAAGAGAAAAAATTAATAAATTGAATTAGAATTAGAACTGACTTGAAATCAGTTTGATTGTACTTATTTTTATGAGAAAAACTTATTGTACATAAAAAAGGGATTTGAATTTTTAAAATCCAAGTTGATCTTTTGGTTTTGTTTATTATTTTTCTTTTACAAATTTTATATTTTGCAAATTCTTAGTTATTTTAAATATTTTTCCATTTTATGGTTAAATTCCGTGCTTTTTAAATGGCAGAAGAAATTTATCCACATAGAATTGTAGTTGTTGCTGAATATGTGATTTTGGATTTAAAATTTCCTCATAACCACAAAAACTACAAAAAATGTATCTTTGAATACAAAAATAACAACAAAAATAACAAAAGCAAAGAAATTAAATTTTACATTTTTAAATTTTATTTTATTTAATATGATTTATTTTATTTTATATATTATATTTTACAGTTTTTAAAAGTTTATATTTTAATTATCAATATGTTTTGTATACCAACTAGAGACCTGCATGAATGATTCATTCCTAGCAAAGCAGTAAAAAAAACCATCCTCTAAAAAAATATTTTGTGTATTTGGATCTTTAGCATACACACAAAACCCATACATTAACAAACACATGAGAGATAACAAGCACAATCCATTCATTCAAATTCATAATTTTCTCAATTCATTTTTCTCTTTTAATGACATGTATGCAGGTCTCAAATAATAATATTAATAATAAGCATTGCTCTAATATTATTTTAGAACTACCTTAGCCTATGCCCACAGGCTCTCATAAGAAATCTCCATCTGGAGCGTATATTTGCAATACTTTTCAGTTCCGTAAAATTAACTATATTTCTATCATTAACATCAAGCAGCCTGTTAATTTCGTTTAATGGTGAACGTCGCCAAGAGTTGTTCGGCCTTCCTCGTCTTCTTGTACCCTGGGGGTTGTATGTAAGCGCTTTTTGGCATATGTTGTCATCTTCTCTTCTAAGTGTGTGCCCTATCCAGCCAAGTTTACGTCTTCGGATTTCGCAGTTTATTTCATATCATATTTGGTATGGCGAGCAGTTTAGCATTTGTAATTGTATTAGGCCAATAAATTACAAGTATTATCCGGAGGCATCTGTTGGTAAAAACTTGCATTTTACGCTTGATTTCTTCAGTAACAAGCCATGTTTCGCATTCATAAATTAAGACGGGCAGCACACATGCTGAAAATATATTTTTGTTTGTCTTTGTCTTTTTGCTGTATTCATTTGACTTCCAAGTTTTTAATAATATTGCATTTGTATCTATCATACTGCCTAGGTATTGAAACTCGCTTACACTTTCTATTACGACATTGCCGATGGTTAGTTGTTCAGTTGACTCTGCATTAATGCGTATTTCTTTTGTTCTATTGACATTAATTGTCAACCCAACCTTCTCTGATTCTCTGGTTAAATCATTAATTTTTGCTTGTCGTCTGCGTAGTCCAGCGACTCTAACGGAATCTGCGGGTTTAAGGGATCCCATAAAATTCCCCTGTGTCTATTTGTAGTTAGCATTTAAGAACAGCATCTAATACAACTAGGAACAGAAGCGGTGATAATAAACACCTTTTTCTAACCCCAGACGTTGTTTTAAATGGGGTAGACGTTTCACTATTATGTAGCACGGTGCATTCAAAAGAATCGTAACTCGTTCGTATCATGCTTATTATTTTACCCGGTACGCCAAAGTTGGCTTACTCGGTCCAAATACAGTTTCTGTTTATTGAATCAAAAGCTTTTTTATAATCAACAAACAGCATGTATAGGGGTGACTGCATTTCCAGAAACTGTTCTATGATTATTCGGAACTTGTTTATTTGGTCCGTACAGGACAAAGTAGGTCTAAAGCCAGCTTTCTCAGGTCTTAACTTGTTATTGATATGGGTCATCATTCGCTCTAATATTATTTTCATGAGTATTTTCATCACAGCTGGAAGAACCGTTATACCTCGCCAGTTGTCACATCTTGTCCTATCGCCTTTCTTTGGAACTTTAAATATAATTCCCTTCATCATATCCATAGGGTAGCGTTCTGTCTCCCATTTTTCATTAAAAAGTGGGTAAAGCATTTCAGTCTCTGTACCTCAATTCTGTAACTTTTTGAATTTAACTACCGATATCATTAATTAACGAGAAATCTCGGTTACTTTAACGAATTTGTTATTCTGTATTTTAAATAAACAAATATTTTTGTTTAGAAATATTGACGACAAATATCCGTAAAAATATAAGAACGTCAAAGTGAAAATTTTTTAAAATTAATAAAAAATACAAAATAAATTTGCTTTGTTGCATTTATTTTAACAAAACATGAATGAAAACGTGTAAATATTGATTATATTTCTAAACAAATAGGTTGGTTTTAAATAATTTTATACATAGGGAAAAATTTCCAGATGACTGAGCCACTCTAGCACAACATTCTGCTCTTACTTTTCATACCAGCACTACTGTATGTGAAAAGGGTATTATGTGTTTGTACGAATGTGTGTAACACATTTAAATAAAGGTTCTGGGCCTGCCTTTTAGTATACCGATTGACTCAGAATCAAAGTGAATCAATGTCAGAATCCATTTAACGAAGCCCGTCCTTCTATCAGGATGGCTGGTTGTCTGTCCAAGATAACCTTGTGTGCAAATTACAGGTCGCAGTTTTAAAAATAATTTTATAAAATTTGGCACATATGCGTTTATTGTCACAAGGTCGAAGCATTCTTATAATGGTGAGAAGCAGTTATTTAATTTTTATAGCCCACATGAAAACTTCTTTCCGGAATAGGGTTTTGTGCCTATTAATAGCCATATTGTTTTATAGACATTTGAGTTGAATAAGATCCAAAAATATTTTGTCGCAACCTACATTAATCACCAGAACAAATTTTTTTAGAATCGGTCCATATTAGACCACAGCTCCCATACGAATACACTTATAATGGTAGATACTTAAATAATATTTGGCACAAAAATGTATTATGTGAATAATAACCTCACGATTTTGGCGGTAACATGATCGCCCAAATACTGCAATGTAGAGTCGGACTTGATCGACTATACTTTCTTACTTTTTTTGTGTTAAAAATTGGCTACTTTCTCTATATTTTTAATCTGTTAACAGTACATTTATTGTCGTTATTATTAAACAAGAACTTTTTTTGTGTCGTTAGCTACCGACATTTTTTGCCGATAAAAATTGTTAAAATTTCATTACAGAATAGCTCTTAACGACAACTTTCGTTAGCTAACGAATTTTGACTACTTAACGACAATTTTTTGTCGTTAAAAAGTTACAGAATTTCAGTACAGGTCTCAAATAGCAACTTATATAATTCAGTACGTTAATATAAGATTTATCTTTGAACTGTGTTGTAATCAATAAATAAAAACATGTGGTGTATTTATTCATTATTTGAAAGCTTATTAAATCAAAAAAAAAGGAAAAAGAAAAGAAATATGGTAAAAAAAATATAAGGAAAGCTCAAAGAAATCTAGATATCTAAATTAGGTAATACATACAAGTATTCAAGGGGTTTTAAGTTTCTTCTTACCATTCGAAACGGATTCAAAAAATCCATTTTTTTTTTATTCCCCTAAAGTTATTAGATTTGAAACGAGTAGAAGAATTAAATATTTTTCAGAAAAATTAAAAAAAAACAATTAATTTAATCCACGTTATTTAACGTCACTATTGAAAAAAAATAAATATAAAATAGGAATTTACTCTAAAACACAACTTTTTTTAATTTTACTTCCAGACTTCATCTTACACCATTACAAACTTAACAAAAGTAAACAGAGAAACGTAACATTTCCTATTTTAAATGCAACATTTAAAGAAAATTTAAGACAAAAAAAATAACAAACTTTAGCCAAAATGTACGTCAAAGTTACAGGGTCTGTTATGTTTTTGTTGCTTTTTTAATAGTGGCTTATTTTTCCAACAAAATTTTTTTTTTCTTTTATGTTTACTTTTGATAGATGTCGTCTAGATATATAAAAGAGCTGCGTGAGTGACTGACTGACTGACTCATTCATCATCGCCCAGCCCAAACCGCTGACCCTAGAAACTTGAAATTTAGACCAGAGATTGGTCACTCCCTAAATCGATCCACTAAGACGGGATTTTTGGAAATTCGAATATTTAGGGGGTAAAAAAGGTAAAAACGGGAAAGTTCGGTATCCTTATATCTTCAAAACTAAAAGAGATACAAACAAAATGTAATACTTATTGTTGTTCATTAGAAAAATAAGCGGACAGGTGTCTGGTATTTTTTGAAATTCCGCACTTTTAGGGAGTAAACGGGTAAAACCTGAATTTTTGAACTTTTTTGACACCCCATTTATCTTTTGAACCAATAAACATAGAAACAAAGTGTATACCACATTCAATACTTATCATTAAAATACGAACACAAATTTGGTACTTTTTCGAAATTCGAACATTTGAGGGGTAAAAATCGTAAAAATTTTTGGTACTTTTTTTACAAAACATTCTCCTCCATTCATTTACATAATCGTTCTAAATTATGGGCTGCCACTACAACACTGAAATTTTTGATACTTTAATGGGGGAAAAATATTGTACCTAAAAAAGGAAATACGGGAAATTTGACACTTTTCTTTAGCTTTTTGGTTATACTAATGTATAGGGTCAAATGCTAGAATTTAAACAAGTTTAAACCTAGAAAAATAAACTTTGTCATAAAAATATGTCCACGAAGAAAAAGGACACGCTAACGAAGTAGCGGGTATATATATGCTAGTCAATTTATAAAATCCACATTTCGCAAAGTTGGTCATTGTAAAGTATAAAAATTAGCTGCAGCAAGAAAACCAGTTGACTGCAGCAAGAATACCAGTTGACTCGGCAAAAAATCCCAAGTGCATACAGCGTTTAAAAAACTGCAGTCAAAGTAGAAAAACTGCCATTTCTTCCACTTTGTTGTTTGACATTGTCAAAAAAAATGTTGCTTTTACTTCTGATTTATTAAATGTAAACATTCGTTGTCAAACCAACTCAAAAAACGAAAAGTTGTACACAAATTTTCGTTTTTTGTTCGACTGTTTTTGATTTCGACTGCAGTTTTTTAAACTTTGAGTGCATATTCCTTCCTGTCATACAACTAAAAAATATCACAGCTGTAAGGAAAACGTCTTGGAAAAAATAAAATTTGTCAACATATAAGGGTTCGTAGAAAGTGTTCCTGTAGGCAACGACTAATTGCTTAATTTTGCAAGAGAAGACATGATGATCTTTTAAGCTCGATTCACCCATGCGTTCCGAACAATATTTTTTACAGAGAGTGTTCTGCAGAACGATTCACCGATCTCGGAAAATTTGTCCGGACAAACAAAGCTACCATATGGTTTACAGATGTAAACGATTATACAAAGTGGCAGCACAGTTAGCAAACTATTAGTTTTTTTTATAAAAGTGTATTAAAGAAAATGGACGAAAGAAGAAAATTAATTTAATTATTTTTAATTGAATTGCATAAAACCCATTTACTAGCAAAGCAAATTTATCAAAAAAGGTTGAAAGTAAAAAGAAAAGCAGTTAGAAAAATTTTACAGAAAAGAAGAACAGACGGTGCTTTTCACACACTTGTTTCTGAGATGCGCCTTCATTACGCGGAATCGTTTATAAATTTTTACCGTATGGACCCCAATACGTATACCTATTCGTAAACAAGAGCATTTTAATTTTCGTAGATATTAAAATTTACCATTTAAATAGATTTTTCTATTTCAGTTCACATTTCCGTTCATAAATCTATTCTCTTCCTGGTTTTTTATTTCCTCAATAAGTTTCAGGTCAATATTTTCTTTAACATCCATTTTTTTTTTTTTAATTATTCAGCACAAAACGAAAAATGTAATATAAGGCAGCTCAATTCAACTTTTATGTATAAATTAAACCAATTCAAGAAGAAAAGTGCCGAACAAAATCATTGCTCTCTCTATCTCAAAAGCAAAACTCAATATAAAAAATTTTGCCCGGACAAAAATTTTGTTCGGAACGCATGGGTGAATCGCGCTTTAAGGTTCCGTACAAGAATTAGAGCTCAACGACCACAAGCGACGTCATTGAATCAGTTTTTTGAAAATACAACTGGGCATTCCCCCATTATAAATGAATTGAGATATTATCTTATGTTGAAAATTTGTTATTGGACCTTTTGTTGATGATAAGGATAGTGTCGGTACATAAGAATTCATACATGCGGCAAAATAAAGTTGTTTCAAACGAAATTTCTGTTATTAATAAATTTATCACACGAGAATGTTAAAAATACATTAGTTAATTTACCTAGCTTATAATGCATAGACCTTTCGTTATCGTAAAACAGACTTGAGGCAAACCTGCAACAACTACACTGATAAGGTAAGGAGCTAGTCCTTACCAACTAGCCCAACGTATTACCCTTCAAAAAGGACAAATTTAAGAAATTCTGAATCAATTCATCTCTAGAGTATTTTCGTCAGGTCCTTCTGAAAGCTAGAGATTATTAGGATGATCGAAAAAAAAACTTATGGTTTGAAAAATAACATTCAGCGTAAATTTGCCGAGATAGTGTCCTGCAATATTGTTAAAATGTCAGTGACATTTTCACTAAAAGAATTGCCATTTGCAAGCATAAAAGCGAAGTTCATTTGGGCAATTTAATTTAACATAAATTCTTTAAAAGATGTTAAATTTCTTCGGAAAATATGTGTACAGTTTGAAAAGAAACTCAAACTTAAAAGATCCTGTACTAACAACTACAAACCTACAAAAAATTTATATTTTAAACATGAAAATGGTTATCTTGTGCTTACAGTTTTCAAAAATCTCCTCCCTTCAAATTGCCAGTCGACCGACTGAACCAAAGACCTGCTACAAAATGTCAAAGTTTAGAGAAATTGCAACAGATTGTTAAAGAAAGAGAAAGAAAAAAAAGGGAACAACGAAAAAATTAGAAAACAAAAAGACCAAATCTTTTAATTGTTGTATGACTTTTTAAGGACACTCACTCACCCATACATACAAACGCAACCCCAGCACATAAACTGGTGATGAGACAAAGGAAAAATGTTGAAAAAAACAGAATTTTTTTAAAACTACAAAAAGAAAAATAAAATTTAAACCGGAAAAAACAAAGAGCTTGTCAAAAGATCAAATAAAATACATGTAGTTGAGGCCATAAAACCATGCATTTACACAATTCTTTAACATCTTGTGGTTGTGTCTGGCAAATGAACTAAATGTTGAAAAAAATACTCTGAAAATTAAGAAGGGAAAATGCTCTAAAAAATGAAAGAATACTACAACTTGTGGACATGATAAAAAAAAAATTAGAAAGAAAATTGCAAAAATTTAGAATAATATTACACAAAATGTTTTATAGGTGATAAAGGAATTTTCCCTAATGAAAATATGTTCGCAAGAGATAAAGGAAATGGAAAAATGTATTTTGTAAAAAGCAACATATTTTTAAATGAATTCAGAGGAGGAATGTTTTAAATATCAAATGTAAAAAATGCTTGTAAACTAGAAAACTTAACTAACGGCCAATTTCAGTTATAATTAACTATCAGTTAAAGCTGTCAAAACATATTGTTAACTGGAAGTTAAAGTAATAGTTAGTTTTAACGGAACTTGGTGAAATTGGCCGTAGGTGAAGTAACTCTGCCTAGAAGAGAACAGTCCAGTGTTACCGCTGTCGAAACTTTCCAATTGACTTTTTACACTGTGCTAGTTGAAATAACAGACAAACTGGGGAACCGTTAAGAGCTGTTGCCCCAATGAAAACTATTTTTGTTTCTCATTAAGCAAGTGATACTTCTGTTGATTCAGTTAAATAATATAACAATAACAAAATTGGAAAGTAATCTCAATAATCTCTCAATACAGAAATTCAATTTTCATCAGTTTAGATCCATATCCTCTTTCAAGATTATAGTTTCTGCTGATCTTTATGAAATGTTAATTAAACCGAGTTGATGGCCAATAAATACTCTGGAACGTAAATATGTAAGTATATAGAAATAGATCACAAAATGTTGGTATCCTTCCTCAACGAGAACCTAATGAGTCAAAAAACTTAATAAAACTACTGATTACATTTCTATTGTTTATCAAAATGGCCGTGGCCTAAGAACAAAACTTTCAACTTTATATATGGAAAGCTTTAATATCGATCATCATGTCCTGGTGTTAACAGAAACATGGTTAAATTATAGTTTTTTAAATAGTGAAATACTTTGTAGCAATTTCAATATTTTTTGCCGAGATCGTGGTAACAAAACTACTGGTTATTGCAGTTTCTAGCAACTTTTCCGCTGAATTGGTTACTGTTGATCCAACGAGTGATATAGACTTTATATCAGTAGTGATTACACTTGATTATAAACGAGTATATCTAGCTTGTTCATACGTTCCTGCAATGTCCCCGCAAAGAAGTATGAAGTTAGCCAGTGTTCGGTTCGGTAAATTTGTGGAAAACTGAAATGCTAATAGAAAATCAATAAAAAATAACTTTTCCCTGCTTGTCATCTTTCGAACACAAAAATAATGCTATTCTTATCAAACTCAACAAAAGATGAGTACATTTAATTCCGTTCGGTTTTTTTTTTAACCACAAACTTCATTGTGTTCGGTTCGTCGCCTTTGGCTTTTAAAAAAAAACCAAAAATTTCTTTACAAAAACAAAATACACATACGAAAAAAAAACAAAAAGCCAGCAAAATAATTTTACACAATACACACACAAGCTGTACGTTTTGCGGTCGTTGCTAAAATTTTTTGTTTGTTCATTTCTTTATCAATGTAAAAAAAGAAACATTATAGAACAAGAAAATATTATGTTTGCCCACAGTATCACTACAATTGTTTTGTTTTTTAACGAAGAACAGAACACTATATAATGTTCGGATCTTTCTTGAAAATAGTTACGAAAGGTATTAAGGGTAATGTTCGCCAACACAATAACTAAAAAAATAGATATCCTTGTTGGGTGTGTAAGCCGAACGCTACATGATGTACTAATTATTTTCGAACACTGAAATTAACCCTTAAACACATTTATTTAATGTATTGAGAGACAAGTAGAATTTTTGTGCCAAGAAGTTTGCTTGGAACATTTAAATCACTTAGTTAAGGGTACTATTTTCCAGAAAGGGATAAAAAACGGCCAATACTGTAAGCATTTAAATTTACTATCCTCTTTGATATCAAAAATGTTTGAGATTTTTCCAGCAGTGTGAATCCTTAAGTTTTAATCGAAAAGGTAGACAAATTGCGATCTGAAAGTAAGAATAATGACTTGTTAAATAGATGGTATAATCAAGAAGCCACTTGCAAACTCCTTTGACCAGCTTAATCGTAGCGTCCTTAGTATTGTTAATTCATCAAATAATATAAATATCCACATAACACAAGGATTTACCCACAATGTTTTAGTTACACAATCCTCGTTTTACAACACAAATACAAATGAAAGTTAAAAAAAATGCAAAAAACAAAATACCTTGTCATAAAATAAAAAGAATTTACCTTTTTGTACAACATTTAACAAACAGAAAGATGATAAAGAAAAAAAAATAAATAAATAAATTTAAATTAAAAATGTAAAACATGTATGACAATGTAACATGGGTCACACGTACGCACACAAACGCATATTTGTCCAACAAGGTGGGTCAGATGATGGTCAGAAAGTTAAGAATAAAAAGGCTGGTTGGCTGGTTTGTTCGTGATGATGATGATGACGATGATGATGATGATGATGGTAATGGCGCTGTTGAAGCTGGTGTAACAAATGGGATATTCATGGCCTACAACCAACTTTTAGCCAAATGGGTTGCAGTTGTAGCTTTTGTTGTAATTTAACACGAAACAAAAATATCAAAATGACAACAAAAAAAAACACGCAAAAAAATACAAAAGCAAACAAAAAAAGTATTAAAACAATTGACAGTAACATTCTGGAAAATACAAGAAGGATGCTGTTACTACTGCCCAACCTTTAACTGCTGCTGATGAGCACAGGATATGTGAAAGTGTTTGTTTATATAGAGGGAAATGCTGGTAAATAAATGTAACACCACTGCTACATTCGCCAACGGTGACCAACAGGGCACAAAATAGCAATTTTATGCCAATCATAATAATAAAGACTCTCTACGTAACAAGAAGCCAACAAAATGGGCTGATGAAAAAAATATTGGATAAAAACCAGAGCGAAACAAAACGAAAATTTAAATACCAAAATAACCAACGAACCGCTTAACCGTCCAACCCACGAAATAGTCACAAAATCAACCTTGCATTCTGATTACAAGTAACTATTTTAAAATGGGGTGGGTGTATTAAGTTGCTTATCCAATTTGTTACGACATTTAGTATTCCTCTGTCTACAGTAGTAGACTTAATTGGAATTGTAGTACAGAGGAATGGATTGGTGGGTTAAAGAAAAACTAATAAAGACAGGGTACAGAAGTAATATAACGATGGTTTGCAGTAAATTTGAAGTTTTTTAAAAAGTTTAGTTAGGAAATTCTTCTTCGCGAAAGCAGGCAAGCAGAGTCGAAGGAGCTTCGTTTTAAAAATATCACACCACTCGTTAGATCTTTACTAATGTGGTATCCGATCCAGCCAGTAGCCGTGATATAGCTTAGTAGATCAATAAATTTGGACCTAGATACTCACCAAGGTTGTTTCTCCTGACAGCTATAGCTGTATTTGTCTGTTCCCTTTTATTGCAACTGCAACGATGCTTTTTCTAGAGATGTTCAAGTCAACAAGCATTTTTGACTAGCATTTAATGTCCCGTTTATATTGCCAGCAACCTTAATATATACCTCCTATTTTGAGCCATATTAGTTCATAGTGCATTTTGATAAAAAGGGCCAACCTTTTGAAGAATGAGCCTCAAGATTTTACATTTAATACAACCCAGCGGAGTTGCGGAGACTTATCGTTGTTCATTTAAAAAAGTAAGCGAACAGGTGTCTGGCACTTTTTTGATATTCCACCCTTTTTGGGAGTAAACCGTAAAACCTCTATTTTGGAACTTTTTGCCACCCCATCTATATTTTAAAGCAATAAACATAGCAATAAGATTTATATCATATTCTTAACTTATCTAAAAAATACAAATATGAATTTAGTACTTTCGCGAAATGCGAACGTTTAAGGGCTGAACATTGTATATATTTTTGGTACGTGTTTTACAAAACATTTTTGCCATTCCTTGACATATACAGACGTTTTAAATTATACACAAATAAAAGCACTCGGAATAAATTAAGTTTTTTATACTTACTTTAAGTACCAGTCGTACTCAAAAATTCCAGTGCGAATAACACAAAAAAGTACCTAAAATAATCCTAAATGGGATGGATAACTTTCGAAAATCAATCCCGTAATTTCTTAAAATAAGTACAAAATGCTTAAACCAACTAAAAAAGAAATAAACTTTTCGTTAGTTGTGCCACTCCGAGAGTAAAATTACAAAGTGAGCGTTGTCAAAATTTGTTGCGGATACAACCACAACACCACACAAGTAGTTAAAAAACGATTTGCTTGTTGTGTGTAGAAACAACAAAAACAACAGAACAAGACGAAAACACATTATTTTCATGTTTTAAAAGTAAAATTGAGAACTCTTGCTTCTCATTTGGTTTATATTTCCAGTTGTATATGTACATTAGTTTTTAAAAGTGAAAACCATATCGGGAATGATGCTGATATTTTATAATTTAAATTCTGTAAGGTGTAACACGGGTAAGAAAATCAATCATCATAAAATTTTCCTAAAATTGTCCTTCAAATTTTACTTTTGGTTTATTTCAAGTACGAATTCGGGATTAAATCAACTTTATAACTCTTAAAATCTAGCGCATTTGAGAATGATTCAATCTAAGTTTTACTTCAATGAATCTCATTTTAGGATTATTTCAAGTATGAAAATGGATAAGTTAAGTATTTCGCGATTGAAAATACGTACTTGAACCAATCTTTCTATACTTGATTCAAGAAAATCCCTACTCACCGTATTTGAGCACGGATGGGTTGTTTTTTCTTTTGAGTGTAGAAAAAAATTAAAAATTGATTTCAATCAAAAAATTCGTGACTTAGGGCCATGTCACAGAGTACAATTCCGTTCGGAATTGAAGAAAACATATATCCGTTCATGAAAACAAAAATGGTTTCATTCCGAAACTTTTTTTCGTCATTTTCTGAAGCACCAAAATACGGAATGAATTCCGTTTCCGAACGGAATTGTACTCTGTGATATGGCTGATTAATTAAATAACTAATTTAAGTTTCTCTAGTTAACACATTAAAAGTATCAATTAAATATTTTTCGACATTAACAAAACTTTCTGCAGTAATATTGTTAATAGAAGTAAATGCTTAATTCACTTGATTCAATTTTTAATTAAACTGATTTTTTAAGGATTTAAGATTAAATAAAAAAAAAAATGCGACAATTTATTCTGTGTTCAATATTGAAATTTTTGATACTTTAATGGGAGAAAAAAAAAGTATCAAAAAGCGAAAATTACAGAAAATAAATTTCGTTTTTTTCACATTTACATTCTTCATGTGGTACTTTTTGAATTTTTTAAAATATTAAACTTAGAAACATAAAATTTTTGGTGCAGGGTCCTAAGCTATAAGATTAAAAACGTTGGCACTTTGTTGTTAACACTAAGAATCATACATTTTAAAGTTATAAATATGTGCTCTTAAGAATGGGAGACGATGACGAAGTAGCGGGCTAAAGGCTTTAGGATGGTCCAACTAAAACGCAGAAACTTTTCAGAGAATTATCTTAATATTTTAAAATATTATAGAAGGATCTATGACAATTATGTGTGAAACAAAATATCAGCCAAACGCTCGTCACGGCTTCGGTGACATACCTCTATCCGATGGTCCATATTTTCAATGACTCTGAGACATTATTGAGGTTTAATGTTGTTTATGTGCCGAACTATCTTATCCTTTAGCTCTTGAAATGTTCTTGGTCTTTTGACGTATAAGATTTACCATTATCTTGATATCACTTTAAGAAATAAATCCAAATGATATGATCGTGAAGGACATTTAACATCGCCACGACATAAGAAAACACGGTGATTGCATTTCTCGCACAAAAGAGCCATTGTTTCATCAAAGTCATTTTCGGGAATACAAAGTTTATTATTAATACGATATCCGTATGACGTGCTAAATTCCCAATTTTTCATATTTGATAAATACACTGAAATTTATTGTTGAGGGAAAGCTAGCTTCTATGCGCATTTCACTGGTTGCTAAGGCCAGCTCATCAGGAAACCTCTTCGAAAGATTTTAGAAAAGCCAAAAATATTAAACAAATAAAACCCTAAAGCGAATAAGAATTATAAACACTCTTAAGTCTTAGTTGTAAAAATATCAAAGCTTAAACAAAACACCAACAATCAACAGTGAGTTTATCTTTTCTTACATCCCCCTACAATTGGTTGGGTTCTTTCCGACTCGAATTGTAGTTGTAAGTGAGTTAAAAGAAAAAACAAAATTAAAAAACAAACTGCTTCATTCTGTTGTCTTCGTAAGAAAACAACAAAAAAACGAATTTGCCAATTATCAAAGTTATTTTCGGGAATACAAAGTTTATTATTAATACGATATCCGTATGATGTGCCAAATTCCCAATTTTTCATATTTGATAAATACACTGACATTTATTGTTGAGGAAAAGCTTGCTTCTTTGCGCATTTCACTGGTTGCTAAGGCCAGCTCATCAGGAAACCTTTTCCAAAGATTTTAGAAAAGCCAAAAATATTAAACAAATAAAACCCTAAAGCGAATAAGAATTATAAACACACTAAAGTCTTAGTTGTAACAATATCAAAGCTTAAATAAACATTGTTTCGTTGGCTGTGTGGCAAGTGGCACTATCCAGTTGGAACCGCATATCGTCCAGGTCCATATCCTCAATTTCTGGCCGCTAGTATCTCGCGATAGCGAACAGCATTCTCGGCAACTGCTTGGCCAAGCTCATTTTCGAAGAAGTACAGCCCGATGAAGCCTCCAGCCCATAAACCGCACCAAACAGTCACTATTTGTGGATGCATCGGCTTTTTAACAGTCACTTGTGGATTCTTATTTGTCTAAGTTGGGCAGTTAAACGAATCCACTGAGGCGAAAGTGTATCACGAAATGCATTTTGATTTGAACGCCCATTTTCGAAAAAGACGTCATAAATCTTAATGCGCTGGTCACATAAGCATTGTTGAACCACCCTTTAGTTAACTATAAAATGTTCAGAAGCAATGGCTTCTTGACGGAGGACCTATTTTACCATAAAATTGATTTTTATTAAAAATGATTGAAAAATGTGTTTTTTTTTTCTTCCTGAAGAGTGTTTCATAAACTCCATATTATCTGTCCATAAACTTAACCTTTAATAGACTTTAAAGGATTGATTTGGTTGGTGAAAGAAATATAAGAATAATAATTGTTATTACCGATGGCATTTCATAAAATAAAATTGGCGGTTGGAGCATTGCTACTGTTGCTCCTTTTGGGAAAGCAAATATCATTTAATGCATTTTAATTTTCTTTTAACAATGACCAAGTACGAAGAATGATTGTACTTTTTCCATTCTGTGGAGCAACAATGCAACAATGAAAGCAGCATTGAAAGATTGTTTCGCATACAGCGCTTATAAAATACGTTGAAAGAATGCTACAATTTATTTAAGTAACCAGGTGTTGTATGCAAATGTGTATAAAGACATTCATATAGAAAATACAGTGACTTTTGTTGCATGCCACCCTTGCATACGTTTAAACTTGTATGCATGAGTTGAAAAAAGTTTAAGAATTTCTGTACACATTAAGTTGTTGTCTTTTCGTGTTTTTTTGCTTTCGTCTTCTATTTTGAGTATTGTATTGCCCATGAACATTATCATTTTCCATTTATTTCATGTTTTAGTGTAGTTGTGCATATTTTCTGCTGTTTTTTTCATGTCATTTTTCTGCATTTACAAGTCTCGTGAACATGGATCCACTTCTACGTAATTACAGGGACAGCATTAACCTGAATTACTACTTTAGCATTTAGCACATTGAATTGGCTTTTTCACAGACACACACACACACACGTGTAGACATCCATCCATTCATCTATCTCTATCCAACCATTTACCATGCGTCCATCCATCCCAAGATAAACACATTCGCATTTGCAAACAAGCCAGGATAAAGAATTCCAACATCCAGCACTTAATGTAAATGAAGTTTCCTTTGAACGGATAGTTGAGATGGTTGAAATGAATGGGATGCATTTGCAATTTATGCATGGGTGTAAGTGTGCATGTAAGTGTTTTTTGTCACACAAATACCCAGTTTCTCTCTCACACATGCATCACCATGTACTTTAACGTACCACACACAAATTAAAGTCCTGTATTACAAATTACTTTTTATGACAACTTTTTAATGCACATTCCCAGCACGTAGATTGTGAATCAAAAAGTTTTTAGAACAAAATATGGCCATAAAACTAATGGATACTTCTTTTTGCACAATTCCTCAACTTAACTACAATGAATGTAAGCTAATTATAAAATGGCATATATATAACAAAAGATAAGAAAAGTACTTTTTACAAGTAGTTTTGAAATAATGTTTTTAATGAAAATGTAAATTTGTACCTTTACAGATTTTGCTTTTTAAAATAAGGCATTTTTAGAAACATGTGAAATTAGTTTCCACTTGTGAAGTTACTTAAAAAAACAATTTCAATTGCCAGAAACGGAAAATATGTTTTTTTGATGAAATGCATAAAGTTTGAAGAGGATTATATGAAAATATTTGTCGAATGGATTTCTTGCAAAACTTGATAAAGATATTTTCAGTTTACGAATACGTCTAACTGCCATTTGTGTAGTAAAGAGATAGCAACCCTTAAAAACGAGAACATTACAGGAGCAAACTTAACGCTGCATTGACGAAATTCAGTCACATTTATGCAAATATTTTGACAATAGAGTGCATATGTGGCAGAATAGTCTTAAAGAAATAACCCTTCCCAACAAACACAAATTCAAACCTTTGATATTAAATGACTTTATCATTTGACATCAAACACAATTCTCAAAACTACTTTAACTATTTGATTTTAAAATTTAAGTTCAAAAAACGTTTAAGCGAAAAATAAATGATATCATTAAAAACAAGTTAGAGTGCTATATTCGACTGTGCCGAATCTTATATACCCTTCACCATTGTGCGAGCAGAATACAGAGCAACTAGACAAAAACTAAATAAAACTGGTAAATATTTTTTAAAATAAGAGACAACCGGTTTTGAACTTCGGTTTTCATAAGGGCCCAGAATATATATACTTTATAGGGTGGAGGATCAATATTGTAGAAATTTTACCTTCGGTGAAGGGTATAAAGAGGGTAATTTTTGGCATTCAGGGGTCTAATCACCGCATTCGATACTATCGTATCGAATAAACTATTGAATTTTTTTGCATACGAGAGACACTGGCGTATCGAATGAAAACTTGATAAATGTAATGTCGAGTTACTCGATATCGAATGCTATTATTTAAAATGCAATACATTTCATTAGATATCGAGTTTCAAGATACCAAAATAAATAATTTCGATCAATTTTGCTCGATATCTTATGCGGTGATTAGACCCCAGTATTTCGGTTATAGCTAAAATTTAGGTTTTTATAAAAATTTTGATGTTTTTTAGCCCATTTTTGGAGTATTTTGCTCATAAATTACCCATTGTCTAACCGATTTGATAGTTGAAGCACAGCCGCGAATAACGTTGTAAACGCCACATTTTGCAAAAACTGTTTTTTTGCAGATGACTTTTTACATTCACTTCTTACACAGTTTAAACATCAAATCAACAAAAACTATGCACCTTAACGCCTTCAAAATGGCGTACAAAGTGTCAGCCAGTGGAAGAACATTGCAAGTTACTAACAAAATTATGAAACCGAAATGGCTTTGCAGTGCGGAATAATGTTTTAAAAGCCTTTTGCATTAAAGGTTTTATTATCATTATTTTTAATAATAGAAAAAAAAATTTTTTAAAACAAATAATGCTGCCTATCAAAAAACGTTTTTTTGTTCTCCTGAAAAATTATTATTTTGTAACTTAAAACGTTATTCGCGGCTGTGCTTCAGTTGTATACACCGACGTGTTAAAGAAGAATTTTACCATTTACTTAAGTTATATTTATATATAAACATTTATATATACTTGTACACATATATTTTAACAAAGTTAATTATAACAAGTAAGAGTGCTATATTCCGCTGTGCCGAATCTTATATACCCTTCACCATTGTGCGAGTAGAATAGAGAGCAACAAAATAATTTTTACATATACATATACATACATATTTACAATACTTACAACTTCATTATAAATGAAATTTAAAAAGCGATAACTGGTAAATATTTTTTTATTATGAAATAATAAAGAAGGGTGATAACGAAAATCATATTGGGCATTATGCTAGTATATGTAAACAAATACGAAGGGGGGGTGAGGGGATAGGAAGAAGAGACGACAACCGCATTTGAACTTCGCTTGACCTTCGGTGAAGGGTATAAAAAACAAACTTAATATCTTATATACCCTTCACCATGGTTTGGAAAGAACAGAAGTTTATATATATATTTAAATATATGTATATATATATATGTATATTTATAAAATATATATAGTTTAGTTTTATTTAATTATTTGCACATGATTGCGTGCTATTAAATATATTAAAAGTTTAATTAATATATAGCACGTTAAGTTTTGATCGAATTTCAGTATTTGGTCATACCGACATCTTAAAGTATAAAATTACCATTTACTTTGGTGATAAAACTTGTAGTCGGGAAGTTCTATGGTTCACGAAAATAGGTATTAAAAAAAAAACTATATTTTTGACATTACTTTTTTTTACCGATATTCCGAGTTTTTCTAAAGATTTCCGATATTTTGATATCTAAAACGTATGAATAGGTCATAATACAGCTCTAAAATTTTAGTTTTTATAAAAATGTTAATGTTTTTAGTCCTTTTTTGGAGTATTTTGCACATAACTTAACCATTTTTAACCGATTTGGCAGATTTATATACCAACGTGCTTAAAAATAATATTTTCATTAAATTGGCTTTTAGGCATATATATATATATATACCTACATATGTGTACATATATTTAAGCAAACTTAATTATAAAAAAAAACAAACTTAATTATAAAAAGAGTAACTTTTGGGATTTCAGTATTTTGATTATAACTCAGCCATTTTTTAACGATTTGACAGATTTATATACCGACGTGTTTAGCAAGAAATTTACCATTTATTTGTGTTATAAAACTTGGACTCGGGAAGATCCATGGTTACCGAAAATGGGTATTTAAAAAAAAAAAATTAATTTTGGTGTACCTAATTTGGAAACTTTGGCTTTTGCCGTTCCAAAGATATGCAGCAAAAAGTAATAAAAATACAACAACCACAATGGATTTTTGGAAAAAATTAGAGGTAGTCGTGGTTTTTTTTTTTGTCATATCTCAGCCATTTGTGGACCGATCTTGCTGAATTTCAATAGCATGAAATGGTAGACTATATGTGACATAAATATAAAACAACCTAGCCTCTAACATGTCTGGAGTCTCCGGAAAACACATATCAAACGTAAGACGGACAGACGGACGGATATCGTTAAATCAACTTCTCTCCTCATAAGGACCCAGAATATATATACTTTATCAATATTGTAGAAATTACAAACGGAATGACAAACTTATATATACCCTTTTCCACCTGTGGTGAAGGGTACAAAAATGGCGATTAAAGTTAAATGTGTCTTATAACTTAAGAGAAAATAACATATTAAGAGAAGTGAATTCGCCTTAAGAAAACCTTGATTTCTTGTGAAAAATATATGTTAATTATTAAACTATATTTTGTGAAAACCGTTTTGCCTGGCATTTATCGTTCTCGGTTATATCACGATATCAATTTTTGACAGCCCATTATTGGTTTCCAAAAAAAATTGAGGTAGATATGGGTTTATAACTTTTAAATATCCCCTTTCTGAATCAAAAACTAGTATGACAAATGGTTTTTCATGGTTTCTGAGATATTAAGCATTAATTTTGCTCCATATGAACTATATTAAAATTTGTAAAGTATTGTTTTGCTCTACGCGCCGAATGCTGCAAAATCCTCATAGAAAAACGTACAATTTCAATTTCACTGTTGCTTTGCTTCATTGCTGCGTGAAAAACAAGAAGTTAAAGCGAAAGCAAGATTAAATGACATCAAGAATATAAATTGCACTCTTGCTTTGCTTCATTGCTGTAAAAAAAACAAGAAGTTAAAGCAAAAGCAAAATAAAATACACAGCAGTAAGAATACGTTTTCAGCACTAAAAGCTACTTCATATTTAGAAAAGTGGCGTATGCGTTCTTGGACGTTTACAAAAATTAACATTTTTCTTCAAAACATATGCCAGAAGCAGTGGTTAAAATACCAAAAAATTCTTTGGTTTATATTTTTAGAAAAATTCATGTAAACCTTCATTGAGGTTTTTCTTCTACGACTTTTTGGCATATGCGCCAAACAAATAATAAACTAACGATCTGTCTGAGAAGTTTAGGGACAGTAGTAATTTTTGTCAGTAGGACTCATCAAAATAATTGAATAAGATTTAAGCTGATTTCAACATCTTTTTGAATTTTACCTCAATAATAAAACTCAAACCCAGAGAAAAAACATGTTTGAATATGGTCACCTCCAAAATAATCTATTTTTAAAGAAATTTTTTCACCGACAACCATATCGAGCCCTAACCGCGAAAATAACGTAAGCGACATGATTTTCAATTTTCGTTTTTTTTTTAATAAATGTTTTAATTGGCAGCACTTCCATCATCTCCTAAGATGTCATGGTCAAAAAAGGTACCGTTATGATTTTATAGCAAGAACAAATTTCATACAAAATGTATATTAAATAAAATAAAAAAGCTATCTCCTGTAAAACTTGATTTGTGGCGCTTACGTTATTTTCGCGGTTAGGGATCGATATAATGGTTAAATTAGTCCTCCATCAAGAAGCCACAACCATATTATGGTTACCTCCAAACATAATATTGTTAATAATAACAAAAATATATATAAGACTTATAATAGCATGCTTGTTTTTCAACCATAGCATGTTGCTCTTATAAAAGAGGAAAATACTATTGTTGATTTTAAAACAAATTATTGTCATATTTAACCACAACATGTTTAGCGGCAACCATAATATGGTTGTCACTTCTTGATGGAGGACTAATTTAACCATAATATGGTTGTCGATGACAATGATATGGTTTAACATTTTCTTTAAAAATAGTTTTGTTGGAGGTAACCATATTTAAACATGTTTTTTCTCTGCGTGCATTGGCCATATTTTTTAGAGCAAAAGTGATTTCATTGAGTAGGCCCGTATGAAAGTTCTAGCGTTTTTTAGACTTATATATGAGTCGTTTCTTTTGAAAGTGGTTCAAGTCCATTTTTTCTTATATTGAGATATTTAAGGGTTTGTGTTTGATTTGTTTCAAAAATATTGTTAAGTGGTATTCATTTTTTGTATGGCTTTGTGACTTTAAACATGTTAGAATATATAACGTAATACGTTTTGTAAACTTTACTAGAAAAATAAGCTGTGTTTCAGAACCTAAAATGAACTTAAACCCCTTTCAAAATTAATAAAATGACTTTTTTGTTTGTGAAAAGAAATAAAGCAATAGAAATTGTAAATATTTTATGTTTGATGCAGATGAATGTAATAGCTTTAAAATCAATAGGGAAGCTTTCAATTTGGATACAGATTTTTATTTTTGTAATTAAAAAAATGTTTTTAAAAATAAATATGAATTCATTTATTCAAAAATTATATTAACATTCATTTATTAAGGATATTGCCATATTATTTCTGCTCATTTAGATTATGTGTGAGGTTTTGTTAAAATATTCATGGTGCATAGGTTGTGTTTACCTTACTTGGTGGCCACACGATCAAGTTTTGCTTTCAAATCCTTTCAATTTGCAATACACTCTCAGGTTTTTACTAACACACTCACACTTTTTAAATTGACCACGAGATGGCTTTCAATTTCACCTTTCCATTTGTTTGGCAATTTACTTTCAATTTAACATCTGAGTACAAGTTTGTCTCTGTTGTTGTTGACATCTTGGAAGTAAATTGCTTACAAATTGAGTGCAGCCTACGTCACAGCTTTCAATTAATGTTAATTTTGACAGTATATGTAAAAGACTATCAAGATTACCTTAAAAGACTATCAAGAACAACTTGAACGTGTGGCCGCAGGGTAAGTAACACCATCATGTCCTTATACTTAGGAGTTGAAATGGGACGTACATTTTTGCATAATGGTGTTTATTTTGTTGAAGTTTCTTGGTCTTCCCCGACAATGTTATAAATCAAGTATTTTGAGCTCTTTATCCGCTTCCATAGATTCTTTATAAAACATTTTATAGGGTTCACTTTTTATAAATCTTATCCAACATATCCTTAGCCAATTTACAGGTTCGCCATTAGTGTTTTTAAACCTTTTATGAGTTGCTTCTTGCAGAGGTTTTGTAAAAAAAAAACTTTACGTTTCATTTTAGTTAATAAAAATTTGTGGACTTAAACCGGGTTCAAAATAATTTTTTTTGGATTTCGTTGGCAAACTAAATTTCAAGTTCCCAAAATCATAGCGATATTAGTGATACTAGACTTAAATTGTTTATAAAAAAAAAAGATTATATAGGATTGCGATTATTGTTATCATAAACTACTTTTTTTTTAAAAATGGACTTAAACCACTTTCAAAATAAACGACTCATATATGGTTTTCTTTCGTTCCTAAAATGAGCATTGGCCTTCTTGAGTTTTCGGCAATCAGTTGGCTTAAGACGAGTAACTGATTGAGCCCCTGCATCTGATCCAGGCAGGCTGGATTAAGAACCTTGTCACGTTTATATAACAATCTGTTTGTTACAAGATCTGACGCCTGCTTCCAGCCGACTCTAACATGGGGAACGGACGTTGGCAGCTGGAGGTTTTTGGTTATTTGAAAGCGGCAATCGCTTGACGTTCGGAGTACAGTAGACACTCAGCAGCAGCTTCTTATATCTACAGAGCTTTCCACTATCGAAAATCTGTAGACGCACCCGATAGCACTCTGTTGAGCCTTCATAAGTTGTGAGGTGAACAACACATTTGAACCAGACCAGAAATATCATGTTCATCTATTGTTTAGTCCACTTGGCGGGTTTTTATGGACACTTATTTTTGCTGAATTTTTGCTCGAGCTTATTAGATTTATGGCAGCTAAAGCAATTTCTGATAGTAGGGTTTATATAAAGGATGTGGCTCATTATTTATTTTAAAAGATCGACTTTAAATTGTTACTGAAATTTATCGATCTAATTCATAATAGCGGTATCAAAAGGATCAATTTATGAAATATATCTTTAAGTGATCCATCATTCTCAAGATAGGTTTGTAATTTGTCATACTTTGATAATATGGCCTTGTTTGTATAGTCTGAAAGTCTAGGAATAAGACTTTTAACAAAAATAAGGCCTTATTATTACGTTAAGCTTAGTTTTTATCAAAAGTTATACTAATTGGTTCATTATTTTAACTTTATTATGTGCCTCGATATTAATTGTGTAGGCGAAAACACATTTCGGCGAAACCTGATAGAGAACCCCCTTACGCCTGACTATTTGACGGCTATGTTAAAAATCTGCTTAAACCAAGTCACTTTTTATCACACCAAGAGGAGGAAACTCTTGTGCTGAATTTTCAATTTTTATTTTGGATAAATACACTGAAATATATTGTTGGAGGATAAGCTAGTTTCTATGCGCATTTTACTTGTTACATTGTCCAGATCATAAGGAAACCTTTTTCCCAAGAATTTGAAAAAAACTAAAGATATTATACAAATTAAAGTGTTAAGCGAATGAGAATTACAAACGTTCAAAGTCATACTACAAACGATAAAAAATATTTTTAAGAAATTCTTTAATGAAACCATGTCGAAGTGTAACGTTTATATTTTTTGTTTTCTTGGAGCTTGTTTTAAATGGACATTAAGTTCAGAACTAATCAATACAAATCATTTGTTGATCAAAATCAATTGTAAAAAATTCAACCCTGTGAAATGTATAACTTCAAATTTTTCATTTAAATTGTTATTTAATAAAACTCCTTTCGGCCTCTCTCTCAGCCAACCATTATGCCCATACAATCATAAATAGTTTAAAAAATCAAATCTTTCCATAACGGAAACTCATTAACTCTTTTCTTTATAATCAACATCTCCGTCATCATTTTACAACTCATACTCATACATATACATTATTTACAATTACAAACAAGAACAGGAACCAGAACGAAGAAAAGCAAAAAAAAAAATATTGGTAAAAACTAGTAAAACGTTCACATAACATTGACATAATTTTAAAATGTCTTCTCATTTCTAGTTATTAAAAATTGTGTAGTCATAAATAAGTTTTAATGTTTTGCAACCAGCCATCCAACCAAGCAGCCAACTAAATAATCCAGTGTCCTGGCTTTAAGGAAAAACTACTTTTCATTTTTTCCCCACTCTTTGTTCATTTGGCCTACTTACTTAACTATAAGTTAAAGATATGAAAATGATGTACCCGTTCACTCGACACAACCACTCGTATGTAGTGTGTGTGTGTGTGTGTGTGTTAAGAGAAAGTGGCTTTAGCTGTGTTGTGACCAACCAAACCTGAAAAACCAAAGCAAGTCTCCGGTGTAAAATGTCTCTGGTTTTGAGCAGCCAATAAGTTGGTTTGGCTGCTTCTGTTGTTGTTGTCATAGAGTGTTTGTGTGCCGTTTATTTTGATGCCAATGGCAAGTTATTAAAAGTTGTTTCCTTTATGTTTCAACAACCTGGTCAGTTTGTTTGTTGCACTTCATTAAAGTCAAGTGTCATTAAAAGACAGACGACATATTTTCAGAGTAAAAAGTACTTTTAAATTACAGTGATGACGATGCTGTTGATAAGTTACTACAAGTGTGTTGTTTTTATATGCATCATTTATTAGTAACGTGTAAGAAAAATACATATTAAAATGAAATGGATTTAATTAAATTTTATTTGAAAAATTTTTAATAAATTCATGCATATCGCACTGGTTCCTCTTAAGAGGGATAACTCAAAATTTATAAATTGTAAAGTTAACACAAACAACTGTTTCCTTTTTATATGTACTTTTAGACTACAAATGGGGAAACAATTGTACTTTTTTTTTGCAAAATACTAGAGAAATTGATCTAAGATCTTTAACAGTGGGTGAATATGACTATTGTTTATAGATTTCTTGCAAAAAATCAATATGTGAATATTTTGTGTTGACTCCCTAATGCGAAATATGAATTTGAATTAACATATAGGGTGACGTGTAAGTAACGTAAAGATCGTTTAAAAAAAAGTGTCACAATTGGACGAGCTGTGGCTCGCTCCATATTGTTGGAACCAAAATTTTAAATCGTTCTCTACCTCGGACATTAAAAAACTTTTAATCAGTGTCTTGTATTGAATATCATACAATCGCAATTTCTTTATCGTGTTCAAAAAAAATGGTCCAATGATTTTTTCTGAAGTAATTCCACACCATACTATGCATCTAAGTGGGTGCAAATTATGTCAACAATTAATCTTGGATTTTGTTTAACCCATATTTTTATTGTGGTGAAAATGTGCCTGATCGCTCATTTTTCGATATGAACTTTGTTTCTGAATAGTCGAATGCGGAATTTTAAAACTAGATTGAACCACTTTGGTTCTTTGTTCTGTGCTGAGTCTTTTCATTTTAAATTTCCTAAATTTTTTACAGCTAATTGTGAAAAAATTAAATAACCCTCCATGAATTAACTCTCCAAAAAAATTAAATAGCCCCCAAGAGTTTGTACAAAAAGCAACAACAAACGATTTTTGGGGCGTTATTTAATTTTTTTAATAATGGGATTATCATTATAAAATAAAGCTCTTACATATTTTTGGGGAATTGTTTCATATTTAAATTTATAGCGAAAACGTTTCTGGGCTTTTCTAACTAAAGCTGCTTTGCCTAGCAGGCCTTCGGCCGGGAGGAAATAATTTCTCCTCTATGGTATAAGAAATACCGGCTTCGCTTACCATAGCTTCTCTGCGTAGCCGGCAGGGGATAAGGCCAATTAAGAGATATTCCGTTAGCGACGCCGATGTTTGATACACCGTAGAGAAAAAAATCCTTGCGCCCGGCCGAAAGCCGCCTACGAAGAGCAGGTTCAAGGCGGAATTGGTTTCTACGTTCTGTTCTATTATGAGTCAGCTGTTTTGTTTCTGTTCAAGTGAAAGTCTGTATATGTGATTTGTTTTCTCTTTATCGTTCCGTTCTGTTGCGTACAAATCTGTTGAAAATAGAATTCAACGTTAAGTTACGGCCAAAGAACGTATGTATTTGTTTGTTGAGGTATAAGAAAATTTTAATTTGTTGTTTAAAGCTAGAAAAACTTGTTAAAAGTTATGATTTTAAAAAAGTGATGTATTTTAGATACACAATGGGGTATTCACAAGGTGTGCTATCATGTTATATTGTCATAATGTTCTCACATTTTACAATGGTTTAAAAATAGTTAATCCGAAGAGACCTGCGCTGCACGGCTGAGCCGAGCCGCATTAGTGTTTGTAAGCCGTCGCCGCTGATATTAAAATTTTAACCAGCTAACATCAATTTTCGCAACACATCACTTGCGGCGTCAAATTAGATCGGCTTAGGACTCTGCTGTTTGTTAAAAAACACAATAAAATTTATTTCTGATTTGCATCTTAAAATTGGAAAAAAATCAGGTTAGATCTAATTTAATTTATCAGTTCGAATGAACAAATATTTTTATTTTTGTTTTAAATAAGCTGATTTAAATTCAAAATAGCACACTGAATTATGAGGAGTTGTTCACAAAAGCCGTATTTTTCATGTTATTATTTTAAGACATATGACTTTATGACACCCTGTGAATCCCCCAAATATTACTTTTTTTAATTTTTACGAGAAGTTTTTTACAATTTCAATAAAGGAGAAAATCCTTGCGCGCGGCCTAAGGCTGTCTACGCACAGAAGCTTTAGTTAGCAAAGCCGGTATTAGTTATACCATAGAGGAGAAATCCTTGGGCCCGGCTGAAGTCCCACACATGCTATATATTTATTTATTTATTTATTTATTTATTTATTTAGTATGGATTGTAACCCCTATAGGCCAAATTAATCCAGCTTAATCGTATGGCAAATATTACATTTTTTCTTTTCTTATATCTTAAAATAATGTATAACTATTTTAATACCCCCCTATTGCACAAATGTTGAAAACGATATCAGGACACAGAACCTGTGGCAACTTATACAGTCAACTTCTTACTTATACCGTGATATATACCGTGATTCTTAAAACCAAACCTATAAAATTAATTGTATTACACAAATTGGGGTCCCATTTAATTTTAGAAATTGGAGTCTTATTTCATATGAAGCAAGACCCCAAAAATTGGGGTATTATTTTATTTTTGCTTGGGGTGTTATTTCATTTCATTGGGGGTTTCTTTCATTTCCAAAACTGGGGTTTTATTTCATATTAAATAACACCCCACGCTTTGGGGCTTTTTTAATTCATTTTTGGGAGTTAATTCTTGGGTATTTATTTCATGCCGCTAAAAAAGTTATTCAGTTATTAAATCATAACGACCATTATGCGCCACCCTGTACCATTTAAGTTTAATTTTGGTAAAAGCAAGATATGTAAGAAATTTAAAATATTAACTCCAAATATTCTGATATTTCTTATTGGAGAAGATTGTATTCTAAAGTTGTAACTCCTTGATAAAAAATATTAAAAAAAAAACAAACAAAATAGATTTAGCAAAAAAAAAACTCTAGATTTAAATACAAAATGAAAGAGGCTCAATAGCTAGAAGACACAGTGGAGTATGAAATTTTTAAAGGGGAGGGACTTGGTAAACTCCAAATTACGACATCTTATTTACACACAATCACAATTTTCGCCCTAATCTTTATTTTTTTTGTTGCAATTTTTGCCCTAATCTTACGAAAAGTTTGCAAAGAATTTTACAATTTTTAAGAAAATAAACTTCTCAAAAAAAGAGACACAAGTTTAATCAAAAGTATGTAAATGATGTGAAAGTAAGTAAAAAGCTTACTTTCTAGCTTAAACCTGCTATCATCCTTTGGTATTTATTTAGTGGAAACAACCAATTTGAATTGTGAAATTAACTGCCAGAATGAAAGAAATCAGTATTTTTCTGAGACCGATATGTTGTGGTGTTGAGGGTTGCAAAAAGAGCGAACGATGTGTATACATACACAAAAAACAAAGAGCAAAAGAGCATAAAACCAACAAATGCAAACGTAAACAACCCAATACAATGCCACACATGCAAAGCTTTCAATGTAGTGGTGCCCATACTTGCTCATGATCTATCCTAAATTACGGAAGTGAAAACATGTCTGTCATGGAAACAGAATTTAACAAACTAGAAACAAGGACGGAGACAGAAAGTCTTAGTAACCAAAAACCAGTTGTAAAAGAGCGTATCTGTCAATAAACTTAAATTTAAAATCCCTGCTGTTGCTTTTTCCATCCGTCAAAATATTTTTACTTTTAGATACTGGGAGTTATTTCCTTCCGAAGGTTACTTTATATTATATTCAACATTTTTAATTTTTCGAATATTTTTACTTTTCCAATTTATATACATTAGGGTGCGCCTGTTTCACCTTTAGTTTTTAAAGAAATTTTGCCATTAAATAATTACTTTTGCAATTGAATATCAAATCGAAATGCGAAATTACTGTTCGAATGATATATAAAAGACAAATTTGGTTAAACAAGTAAGAGTGCTATATTCGGCTGTGCCGAATCTTATATACCCTTCACCATTGTGCGAACAGAATACAGAACAACTAGACAAACCTTAATAATTTTTACATATACATACATATTTACAATACTTAAAACTTCATTATAAATTAAATTTAAAAAGCGAAAACTTTAAAATATTTTTTTAAATCGTTTTTAGAACATAAAATAAAAATATTTAAAAAAACAAAATGTTCTTTTTAAAAACCAAGATTCGAACCAGTGAACTCACAGTTTCTAGCTTAACACACCGCCTAGACAACTGAACCATGAAGGAACGTTGTTTGAATATCATTAAAATGAAATACGGCCCGTTTACTGTTGTCAACCCAACACAAATTTTCAATATTTTTAATCAGGCTTAATTTCATCAAATTTAATTTTCGTTAAATTAGTTTTATGAAGGTCAGTCAAGAATGAATGATTACACTACGTGACAAAACTTCAACAAAGTCGTGACCAAATGAATCTAACAGCATTTCAGTCACAGCATCTTTTTTAAAAACACAAACAATGGTTATTTTGAAATATTTCAAAAACTGTTCTACTTTTGACAATTCTGACTCCATATTCAGATTCAGCGGAAAATTTTACATAAAGATTAGCAGTCAAATTCATTTGGTCAAAAAATTGTCACTTAGTGTTATCAATAACAATTTTCATTAATTTTCATGTTGTAAAATTCCTTTCTTCATAAAAATAATTTAATGAAAATTAAATTGTTCAGTAGCCGTCGCCGTTAATGGTATAGTTTAACCGGATAATATCCGAATTTGATCTGCGGCTAGCAATTTTTGCAACAAATCACTTACGGCGTCAAATTAGATCGGCTTAGGACTCTGCTATTTGGTAAATAAACAAAATAAAATTTATATCTGATTTGCGTCCGAAAAATGGATAAGAGTCAGGTAGGATCTAATTTAATTTATAAATTCATGGATTAGAATTAATAAATATTTTTATTTTTGGTAAATATTTATTTTGTATTTGTTTTAAGTCAGCTGATTTAAATTCAAAATAGCACACTGTATTATGAGGGGTTTTTCACAACAGTCGTAGTTTTTCATGTTATTATTTCAAGACATATGACTCTATGACACTTTGAGAATCCTCCAATAGTAACTTACCTATTATAATTGTGTCCTACACAATTTCACTGTAGGTATGTAACTTTAAAGCACATTTCAACAATTTAATTTTCTTTTACACATTTTTATTTGAAAACAGGCCATAATTTGTGGCAATTTGCCATCTTTACAAATTAACTTTTAATTTTTACAACAAAATAGATACCTATAAATTACTTTAATTTTCACTTAAAAAAAACGCAATTTGATTTTATTTGCACACACACACACTATGTTTAGCACAAAAAACACTTTTAACTCTCTGCGTCAGCCCTCTGCTAACTACTTTAACGGCGCGACTCTCTTAACAAAAGAAGCAGCAGGCAAACAGAGACTGCGCTGCTTAGTTACTCTGCATTTGTAAAAAGAAAAGTTCTAATAAATTGTTCATCATAAAAGAACTATTGTTTCACTTATTGTTAGAATTACAATTAAATTACATTTATTTATAAATATAATTAATTTTCAAACACTTTTTCACATAAATAAATGTAATTTTTTGAGAGCATCTACTAAAACGTCCACGCACTACAAAACTTTATAAAAACTGAAAATAAAAAGGGGGATAAGAAGAAATTGTTCTTGCAATAAGAATTAAGGGGAGAGTGTGGAGAGTAAAGAATATACCATTTAAACAACAACATTATATTTATTTTTTTTTTTTTTGCTTGTTGTTATTGTGTTTAACAATTATGTGGCCGTTAGCGCATCATGAATATTTTACGAAACATAAAAAAAGATAAAATTGTTTTAATGCAAGAAGTGGTGGGAAGGCGAATTCAATAATTTTGCAATTACAACGACAAAAACAACATTAATAAGTAAATTTGTAGTGCTGTGTTGTTGTAAATCAACTGATTTTTTCGGAGTTTAAATTATGTTCAATGAAATTTTCTTTTTTAACAGGGATGGCTAATACCAATTGGTATACCTACAACAAAATTACAATTATTAAAGTAATTGAAATTTAGTAAGGAATTTAATTCAAAAAGATTTTATAATGAATTTAAATGTGCTAATTGTTAGGTAGTAGACAGAAAAATAATATTATGATAAAAATTAAAAATAAAACAACTTTTTCATTACAATAACGATTTATTACAGAAAAACAGCATTAAGTCTTTTGTCCATAAACAAACAAGATAAACTTTGAAAACTTTTTTAACCCTTTCACGTCAATGGGAAATATTTTTCCCAAAACTTAAATTGATTATTTTGGTAAAGAATTTTTTTTAAATTCAGTAATTCCATTAGAAATTTGTGGCATTGTCACTTGGTCATCTAGCTCTTGTGATTTGATGCTGCTGGACTATTTTCTCTTGGGCCATTTGAATGACCTGGCTTTCGTGAACAAACCACGAAAATACCAAACGCCTGCCGATTTGCTAGAGGACAACATTCCATTATCATTAAAACAGAATTTGTCAAAAATAAAAGATGTATTTTAAGCCAACTTACTTCTTAACATATAATTTTCCCAACGTTTATTTTCGATATTTTTCAATAAATGACGAATAATTGTATGTCTAAAAAAACATAAACATATTTTCTCAGTGTTTTGCTCATAACACAAAACTCTGATGACGATGATGATGACGGGAAAACGATTAAATGACAACTTCTTTATGTGATGCAACTTTGTCGTCGATTATTGTAAATATATAGCACGATCGTACCAAAAATAAGGGCTGCTATGGCGAAAAAAGTTTCGAAGGCTTATGGCCGAAAAGGAATGACAAAGTGAATAGTGAGGACAAGAATGGAATATAGACAAGGATATTTAAAATCCCTGCTGTTGCTTTTTCCATCCGTCAAAATATTTTTACTTTTAGATACTGGGAGTTATTTCCTTCCGAAGGTTACTTTATATTATATTCAACATTTTTAATTTTTCGAATATTTTTACTTTTCCAATTTATATACATTAGGGTGCGCCTGTTTCACCTTTAGTTTTTAAAGAAATTTTGCCATTAAATAATTACTTTTGCAATTGAATATCAAATCGAAATGCGAAATTACTGTTCGAATGATATATAAAAGACAAATTTGGTTAAACAAGTAAGAGTGCTATATTCGGCTGTGCCGAATCTTATATACCCTTCACCATTGTGCGAACAGAATACAGAACAACTAGACAAACCTTAATAATTTTTACATATACATACATATTTACAATACTTAAAACTTCATTATAAATTAAATTTAAAAAGCGAAAACTTTAAAATATTTTTTTAAATCGTTTTTAGAACATAAAATAAAAATATTTAAAAAAACAAAATGTTCTTTTTAAAAACCAAGATTCGAACCAGTGAACTCACAGTTTCTAGCTTAACACACCGCCTAGACAACTGAACCATGAAGGAACGTTGTTTGAATATCATTAAAATGAAATACGGCCCGTTTACTGTTGTCAACCCAACACAAATTTTCAATATTTTTAATCAGGCTTAATTTCATCAAATTTAATTTTCGTTAAATTAGTTTTATGAAGGTCAGTCAAGAATGAATGATTACACTACGTGACAAAACTTCAACAAAGTCGTGACCAAATGAATCTAACAGCATTTCAGTCACAGCATCTTTTTTAAAAACACAAACAATGGTTATTTTGAAATATTTCAAAAACTGTTCTACTTTTGACAATTCTGACTCCATATTCAGATTCAGCGGAAAATTTTACATAAAGATTAGCAGTCAAATTCATTTGGTCAAAAAATTGTCACTTAGTGTTATCAATAACAATTTTCATTAATTTTCATGTTGTAAAATTCCTTTCTTCATAAAAATAATTTAATGAAAATTAAATTGTTCAGTAGCCGTCGCCGTTAATGGTATAGTTTAACCGGATAATATCCGAATTTGATCTGCGGCTAGCAATTTTTGCAACAAATCACTTACGGCGTCAAATTAGATCGGCTTAGGACTCTGCTATTTGGTAAATAAACAAAATAAAATTTATATCTGATTTGCGTCCGAAAAATGGATAAGAGTCAGGTAGGATCTAATTTAATTTATAAATTCATGGATTAGAATTAATAAATATTTTTATTTTTGGTAAATATTTATTTTGTATTTGTTTTAAGTCAGCTGATTTAAATTCAAAATAGCACACTGTATTATGAGGGGTTTTTCACAACAGTCGTAGTTTTTCATGTTATTATTTCAAGACATATGACTCTATGACACTTTGAGAATCCTCCAATAGTAACTTACCTATTATAATTGTGTCCTACACAATTTCACTGTAGGTATGTAACTTTAAAGCACATTTCAACAATTTAATTTTCTTTTACACATTTTTATTTGAAAACAGGCCATAATTTGTGGCAATTTGCCATCTTTACAAATTAACTTTTAATTTTTACAACAAAATAGATACCTATAAATTACTTTAATTTTCACTTAAAAAAAACGCAATTTGATTTTATTTGCACACACACACACTATGTTTAGCACAAAAAACACTTTTAACTCTCTGCGTCAGCCCTCTGCTAACTACTTTAACGGCGCGACTCTCTTAACAAAAGAAGCAGCAGGCAAACAGAGACTGCGCTGCTTAGTTACTCTGCATTTGTAAAAAGAAAAGTTCTAATAAATTGTTCATCATAAAAGAACTATTGTTTCACTTATTGTTAGAATTACAATTAAATTACATTTATTTATAAATATAATTAATTTTCAAACACTTTTTCACATAAATAAATGTAATTTTTTGAGAGCATCTACTAAAACGTCCACGCACTACAAAACTTTATAAAAACTGAAAATAAAAAGGGGGATAAGAAGAAATTGTTCTTGCAATAAGAATTAAGGGGAGAGTGTGGAGAGTAAAGAATATACCATTTAAACAACAACATTATATTTATTTTTTTTTTTTTTTGCTTGTTGTTATTGTGTTTAACAATTATGTGGCCGTTAGCGCATCATGAATATTTTACGAAACATAAAAAAAGATAAAATTGTTTTAATGCAAGAAGTGGTGGGAAGGCGAATTCAATAATTTTGCAATTACAACGACAAAAACAACATTAATAAGTAAATTTGTAGTGCTGTGTTGTTGTAAATCAACTGATTTTTTCGGAGTTTAAATTATGTTCAATGAAATTTTATTTTTTAACAGGGATGGCTAATACCAATTGGTATACCTACAACAAAATTACAATTATTAAAGTAATTGAAATTTAGTAAGGAATTTAATTCAAAAAGATTTTATAATGAATTTAAATGTGCTAATTGTTAGGTAGTAGACAGAAAAATAATATTATGATAAAAATTAAAAATAAAACAACTTTTTCATTACAATAACGATTTATTACAGAAAAACAGCATTAAGTCTTTTGTCCATAAACAAACAAGATAAACTTTGAAAACTTTTTTAACCCTTTCACGTCAATGGGAAATATTTTTCCCAAAACTTAAATTGATTATTTTGGTAAAGAATTTTTTTTAAATATTTATTTTGACATTAAGAGGTCGTACAACAGCTATGATTTATTGTAAATAAAAGTAAAAAGGTGGCGATACTTAAAGGGGTATAGAATAATAAAGGAAGGAAAATCCCATTTTTCTCCATCGTAAGTACGTTTCGATTTGGCTCGTTTTGTCGCGGATTTTATTATGTTTTTAAGTTTTGTAAGTGATAAATATTATGTGATTAGTAAGGAGAAATAATAAATAATAATAAAAAATTTTTAACTGATCAATAGTTATTTAATTTTGTATATTTACTCTATGGGAATCATTTTTCCCTATGGACCAGAAGAGAAAATTTACTCTTACTACTGCTTAAAGTTCCTTTTACGCCAAAATTAGATATTATAGCTGCTAATGGCGGATTTTAGTGATAGGGAAGATAAAGTTCACCTAGATGAACAATATCAAGACTTTTTAGAAGAAATTAATATTGTGAAATAAGTAAATTTTCACTCTGGTCCATAGGAAAAAATGTTTCACATAGAGTAAATATACATAATTGAACAACTTTTGGTCAGTTTTAATTTTTTATTATTATTTTTCATGTACTCCACCTTGATGAAGAAGACCAAGACTTTTTAGGAGATGACTTGAAGCGGCTGTGGATGTGGTTGAAATCGAAAGTGCACTACAAGAAACTGGCCAAAACTAACTGTGGATGCCAGCACATCTCTTCATAATGAAGATGAACCTGGTTTTAGATGGACAAGTGGCTCTTATAAACCCCATACAGCAAAACTGAAGATCCTTTACTGTTAAAAAGGACAAAATGAAAGCATATTGAGGAATCCATTTTGTAATAAGTAACAAAGTGTTACCAAACCATTGAAGTTACTGATCTACTGATGAAGTGTCCCTTACATCGCTAACATTATGACTAGAACAATATTTGAGCAAATACGTCAATTTCTCCAATAATTATAAAACCTTTTTTAAATTGAATTGTTTTAGTTGTAAAATCATTAATAAAAAATCAATTAGTTGAAGTATTTTTTTCCCCCCTTATTGGTCCACTGGGAAAAATATTTCCCAAAAAATTCCACAAAATCTAACCACGAGATTTTTATTTCTTTGCAATTTTAGTTTATTTTATATAATAATCGAATAAAAAAATCCATTAGATATTAAAAAATAACCAGGGTTTCCTTATGGACGTGAAAGGGTTAAAACACTATACCTATGGCGATTTCTCGCCAAACGTGGCGATTTTGAACCGTGTTTGGCGGTGGGATTTGCCATATGGCGACTGGCGACTATTCTTTTTTTGCGATTTTTTTTATGTAACTGGCTGTTTTTTACTTGGCTATTTCTCCTATTTATATTATTTCAGCGATTTTTTTGACAGTTTGTCATTTTTTGTTATCGTTACTAATTTAAAAGAAAATATGGGAACTTTTTTCACATGATTTTTGTTTTGTTATAATTTTAATTGAATTTATATTTAGTCACTATTCAATTCTAATAGCGATCTTATAGACTTGTGTACTAAATTTTAGTTTTTTTGGACGATTATAACAACCATAATTATTGGCAATTTTTCGAATTTCCGCTTTCAAAGACTGATAATTTAAGTAATCGAATTTTTCATTGCAATTGAACTCTAATTTTAATAAATTGTATACTTTCTTAAATATTAATCTGACCTTAGAAGGAAAATCCAATTGAACAGAAACTGAAACGAAAAAGACCCTATACTTAACGGAATAATTAAATAGGATGCAATACAATTGCCTTTTTTATGACACATTATTTTATTTTATTTATTTTTTTTTTCTATTCGTCTTAATGTATTTTATTCATCTATTTTATGATAAATTATTATGTCGATAAACACATAAACGCACACTAAATTGTAAACTGGCACAACTAGGGAGTTCAATTAATCGAGTTTTATTTTTGTTCGATTAAACGATTAATCGATATTCGGCACTTTTAACTCATTCGATAAAACGAATAAAATTTTAAAATTAATCGATTAATCGAATAATTCTAAATCCAGAAATTTAATAAATTACGAGATTTTTTTTCGATGATTTTTGAAAAAAAGAGTACTCGAGTAAATAAACATTCTTTTTTAAATAAAATTTGTCAATGTAGCTCCAAATTGTTGCTTTACTTTCGGGCACTTAGATTTTAAAATAATCAATACAATTTTTTTTTAAACTTTTCACGGTCATTTTATAATCTGCTATGCTTCGGCAAATAATTTTCTCTAGAGAATCGATCGAAGTATCTTGTTTAAAATATTCCTTTAAGCCATACTCATTCTTAAGAGAGAAACACATGAACTATTTAATTAAAAAAAGGGCGGGTTCTTGAAATTGAAATGAAGTGGATTTAAAATCGAGCATATTTAAAAAATGAGCCTATAGTGAAAGTTCAGAAAAATATTCGATTTTATCTACTTTATTCTTTAAAAATCTGCTATTTATGCAAGAACAACACTTAAAACCGCGAAAAACTACGGTCATGTTGTAAATAGTAATTGAATTTAAATTATCGTTCGATTTAAATTTTACTATATTTCGATTTCTAGAACATACCAGATAAATTAATGTAAATCATTGAGTTAACATACCTTTGCCGTTCTTTCTTTTGTGAAATGAATAATTAAATTGGGTAGGAAAAAATTTAACAAAAATATAAGCTAAATTACTCAATAATCATGACGTTTTCTTTTATTCCAACGGACACATACATTCATTTGGTTTGTTTACTCGACTTAAAACTTTAAAAAATTACACATTTAACAGAAATACTATATATTATTATTATTCGCTTAATCGGTATAAATTCTTCGATGAATCCTTTAATCGAAATTAGCAATTTAAAATTATTCAAATAATTAATCGTCTAATATGTTCGATTAATCGAACAAGAATTAATCGACGATCCTAGGCACAACTCAAAATGTATCAAATTTATTAACCCTCTAATGCTTAATGCTAGGAACACAACTGGGACGAACGACGAATTTTTGGCCGCGAATATTCGTCGACAAAAACTAAACATATTTGTGTATATGAAAATACACACAATCAAGGCGTCGGCCGAATATCGTCACACGCGGCGACTTTGCAATAGATTTATGTATATTTTATACGCCGGCGAACGACGAACAAATCAGTACCAGGTGACCATGTTGGATTTTAGTTTTCAAGTATTTTAGTACATAAAGTTACTTTTTTACTTTAATAATTGTTTTTTATTATTTTATCGCATTTAAAATAAATATACAAAGTAGATAGCTATAAGAATAGTTTTTAATTGTGTTTTTGTTAATGTTTGTGTTTTTTAAGTAAATTTGTTTTCATATGGTCACACTATTTCACTCTCCTTGCACAAACAGAAAACAACTTTCTCAATTAGTTATTCGTCGTTATTGTGTTTCATACGACGAATTTACTCAGCGAATTTTTACAAAAAAAATCGTCATGTAGGGCGAAATTCGTCGTTCGTCCCATTGTGTTCCTAGCATAAGACCTTTACTCTACAGTTTGACCCCTTACAGGTCAGCGACCGTCATAAAAGTTTTATTTTTGACAACATTTCATTAATAAATAATTCTAGATGTAAATCAAAGCTTATTTTATCAAAACCTTTTCATTCTTTGGCAACACTCTTACGAGTTTAGCAAAAAATACATTGTCATCTTGAATTTGAACGAAAACGGTTATTTTTTTATTCTTTGTGAAAAAAGTTCTTATTGTGCATCGAAAAAATAATATTTCAAAGCTTTAGATCGTGCCAAAAAAATCACTGGTGGGTATCTAAACGTTTAATTCAAATAAATATTAAGTTTTTATTATAAAAAAATAATAGCTGCTGAGTATGGGTGTTTCTTCTGAGCCCGTCTGGAGGCGGACTGGGGAATTACACAGAAAATGCCGGGATGTTAATGAAAAACGTATCTTAAAATTTTACAATAATTCCCAACTCCGCCTCAAGGCGGACTTTACAATTTGACCCCTTACAGGTCAGCGAGTACTCAAAGGAAAAAAGCTGAAGTCAGATTCATGTTTTTCACCCTAAAATTGTCTAAGTATGATTTTTTTTAAGGCAAACAAAAAATGTGGCATTATATAAAATTGTAACGTTACTGACTGACTCACAGACTGATTCATCATCGCACAGCCAAAACGCCTGAAGCTAAACACCTGAAATTTGGACCAGAGATTGGTCACTCCCCAAATCGATCCACTACGACGAGATTTTTGGAAATTCTAATGTTTAGGGGGTAAAAACGGGAAAATTCGGTGACTTTATATCTCCAAAACTACAAAAGATACAAAAACAAATTTAAAACCTATCTTTGTTTTTAGAAAAATAAGCGGACAGGTGTATGGTACTTTTTTAGTACCAAAAAGGGGAAATACGGGAAATTTTATATTTTACTTAACTTTTTGGTTCTAGAACTGGTATGTTTTCAATTATCGTTTATGTTGGACCTAAAAACATAAGATTCAACATGCAATGTCCTAAGTGGATAAGAATCTATGACGGAACTTTTTGGTACTTTTTTGTTCTTTTACTGGTACTTTTTGAATTTCCGTTAGTATTGGACCTAGAAACATAAAATTCAATATGCAATGTCCTGGGTGGATGAGTAACTAAAGTAATTAAGTAAGTAAGTAAAGAGTGTACTTTTTGGTACTTTGTTGTTCATTTACTGGTACTTTTTTATGTCTCTAGGGGCGGACCCTTGGCAGTTATGGGCCTTTTTGTTCAATATATTTCAGTCTGTCTTGACAAAATTCAGTGTACTTCTTTCTGCCTCTAGTTGCCAAATTTTTATAAGTAAAGGCCCAACCAGAATGTTCGTAAAAAAACTTAAACTACTTTCGAAAATAAACAAAAAGCCACTCAAATGCATTTAAAAACAATATAAAAAAAACAAAAACTTAACTAAAAGTTTCGTTCGTTAACTTCAATATGGTTTGACACATATGAAAAATGTAAAAAAATAAAAATTGATGTTCTAAAAAAAAGTGAAATGTCAAACAAATATACATGTGTTATCGATAAATAATCTAAGACTGTCAAAAAAATATAAAATTTTTTAACTTAAAATTGACATTTCCAGATTAATTGTTAGCACTGTTGCCAATTTTTTTAGTTTTTGATCGAAAGAAACGGTTTTTGACTTTTTTTTGCGATTTTTAGCTTTTAGGCGGTTTTTTGTGGGGGAAAAACGTGGGCAGTATTGTTTGTTTTGTTTACATTTTATCAAATTGTATTTCTTGTTCTTTCTCGCATTTGTTGTTTCATTCAGTCAATCCTAAAAAAATCCAATACAAAAAATAGCAAGTATCATAACACCTTAAGTCATCTTTCGAGATTTGGAGGCTCTAGTTGGCTATTTTCTTCAGCAACTGAATAATAAAGATAACTCTGTGCATAGCCCAATTACGGAAAAGTCATAGAACAACTATTATTTAAAAGGCCCCAACAATAAAAATGTTATTTTTTGGAAAAAGACGATTTTGATATATTACTACATACATATAAGGGGTATTCACAAGTGTGCTATCATGTTGTATTGTCATAATGTTCTAACATTTTACAGTGGTTTAAAAATTCTGTTGTTGCTTTGTAAACAAAAAGTGTCTTAAATAAATAGAATTTTGCTTGCTTTGTTTATTGTGCTGTCGTAATTACTCCAAAGAGACCTGCTCTGAATGGTTGAGCCGAGCCGCAATAGTTTTTGTAGCCGTTGCCGTTGATGGTATAGTTTAACCGCCAAATATCCGAATTTGACCTGCGGCTAGCAGTTTTTGCTACAAATCACTTACGGCGTCAAACTTGGTAAACAAACAAAATAAAATTTATTTCTGATTTGCGTCTGAAAAATGGATAATAGTCAGGTAGGATCTAATTTAATTTATAAATTCATGGATTAAAATTAATAAATATTTTTATTTTTGGTAAATATTTATTTTGTATTTGTTTTAAGTCAGCTGATTTAAATTCAAAATAGCACACTGTATTATGAGGGGTTGTTCACAACAGTCGTATTTTTTCATGTTATTATTGTAAGACATACATATGACTTTATGACACTTTGTGAATCCCCCAATAGTAACTTACCTTTCATGATTGTGTCCTACACAATTTCACTATAACTTTTAAGCACATTTCAACAATTTAATTTTCTTTTACACATTTTTATTAGAAAACAGGCCATATTTTGTGGCAATTTGCCATCTTTACAAATTAACTTTTAATTTTGCCAACAAAATAGATATAAATTACTTTAATTTTCACTTAACCAAAAAGCAATTTGATTTTATTTGCACACACACACACTATGTTTTGCACAAAAAACATTTTTAACTCTCTGCTTCAGCCCTCTGCTAAATACTTTAACGGCGCGACTCTCTTAACAAAAGAAGCAGCAGGCCAACAGAGACTGCGCTGCCTAGTTACTCTGCATTTGTACAAAAAAAATTTCCAATACATTTTTCATCATAAAAGAACACTTATTGTTAGAATTACAATTAAATTACATTTATTTAAAAATATAATTAATTTTTAAACACTTTTTCACATAAATAAATGTAATTTTTTGAGAGCATCTACTAAAACGTGCACGCACTTCAAAACTTTATAAAAACTAAAAAGACAAAAGGGGATAAGAAGAAATTGTTCTTGCAATAAGAATTAAGGGGAGAGTGTGGAGAGTAAAGAATATGCCATTTAAACAACAACATTATATCTTTTTTTTTTTGCTTGTTGTTATTGTGTTTATCAATTATGTTTAGCGCATCATGAATATTTAACCAAACATAAAAAAAGATAAAATTGTTTTAATGCAAGAAGTGGTGGGAAGGCGAATTGAATAATTTTGCAATTACAACGACGAAAGCAACATTAATAAGTAAATTTGTAGTGCTGGGTTGTTGTAAATCAACTGATTTTTTCGGAGTTAAAATGATGTTCAATGAAATTTTCTTTTTTAACAGCGATGGCTAATACTAATTGATATCGGTACATACAACAAAATTACAATTATTAAAGTATGTAATTGAAATTTAGTAAGGAATTTAATTCAAAAAGATTTAATAATGAATTTAAATGTGCTAATTGGTAGGTAGTAGACAGAAAAATAATATTATGATGAAAATTTAAAAAAAGACACCTTTTTTATTACAATAACGATTTATACCAGAAAAACAGCATTAAGTCTTTTGTCCATAAACAAACAAGATCAACTTTGAAAACTTTTTTACACACTATACCTGTGGCGATTTCCCGCCAAACGTGGCGATTTTGAACCGTGTTTGGCGGTGGGATTTTCCATATGGCGACTGGCGACTATTTTCTCTTTGTTTGTGATTTTTTTTAAGTAACTGGCTGTTTTTTACTTGGCTTTTTTTCCTATTTATATTATTTCAGCGATTTTTTTGACAGTTTGTCATTTTTTGTTATCGTTACTAATTTAAAAGAAACTACCTTCCTATGGGAACTTTTTTCACATGATTTTTGTTTTGTTATCATATTAATTGAATTTATATTTAGTCACTATTCAATTCTAATAGCGATCGTAAAGACTTGTGTACTAAATTTTAGTTTTTTTTTTGGACGATTATAACAACCATTATTAATACGGTAATTTTTTAATCTTTGTGAAAAAAGTTCTTATTGTACATCGAAAAAATAATATTTCAAAGCTTTAGATCGAGCCAAAAAAATTACTGGTGCGTATCTAAACGTCCAATTGAAATGTATATTAAGTTTTCATTTTCAAAAATATAATCGCTGCTGGATATGGATGTTTTTACTGAGCCCGTCTGGAGGCGGGCTTGGGCATTTGCATAGAAAATGCCGGAAAGTGCATTAATATTGTGAATAGAAAAAATAATATTTAAAAGATTTAGATCGTGCCGAAAAAATCACTACGGGGTTTCTAAACGTTTAATTAAAATAAATATTAAGTTTTTATTATAAAAGAAATAATAGATAACCAACCATGGATGTTTCTTCTGAAACCGTTGGAGGCGGACTGGGGAATTACGCAGAAAATGCCGGGATGTTAATGAAAAACGTATCTTAAAATTTTACAATAATTCCCAACTCCGCCTCAAGGCGGACTTTACAGTTTGACCCCTTACAGGTCAGCGAGTACTCAAAGGAAAAAAGTTGAAGTCAGATTCATGTTTTTCACCCTAAAATTATCTAAGTATGATTTTTTTAAGGCAAACAAAAAATGTGGCATTATATAAAATTGTAACGTTATTGACTGACTCACAGACTGATTCATCATCGCACAGCCAAAACACCTGAAATTTGGACCAGAGATTGGTCACTCCACAAATCGATCCACTACGACGAGATTTTTGGAAATTCTAATGTTTAGGGGGTAAAAACGGGAAAATTCGGTGACTTTATATCTCCAAAACTACAAAAGATACAAAAACAAATTTAAAACCTATCTTTGTTTTTAGAAAAATAAGCGGACAGGTGTATGGCACTTTTTTGGTACCAAAAAGGGGAAATACGGGAAATTTTATATTTTACTTAACTTTTTGGTTCTAGAACTGGTATGTTTTCAATTATCGTTTATGTTGCCCCTAAAAACATAAGATTCAACATGCAATGTCCTAAGTGGATAAGAATCTATGACGGAACTTTTTGGTACTTTTTTGTTCTTTTACTGGTACTTTTTGAATTTCCGTTAGTATTGGACCTAGAAACATAAAATTCAATATGCAATGTCGTGGGTGGATGAGAATCTATAAGGGTGTACTTGTTTGTACTTTGTTGTTCATTTACTGGTACTTTTTTATGTATCTAGGGGTGATCCCTTGGCAGTTATGGGCCTTTTTGTTCAATATATTTCTAGTCTGTATTGACAAAATTCAGTGTACTTATTTCTGCCTCTAGTTGCCAAATTTTTATAAGTAAAGGCCCAACCAGAATGTTCGTAAAAAAACTTAAACTACTTTCGAAAATAAACAAAAAGCCTTTCAAATGCATTTAAAAACAAAATAAAAAAACAAAACAAAAAAATTAACAAAACGTTTCCTTAACTTCAATATGGTTTGACACATATAAAAAATGTGAAAAAATAAAAAATTGCCGTTCTAAAAAAAAAGTTGTAAAGCATTGTTAAGTCATCTTTCGAGATTTGGAGGGTCTAATTGGCGATTTTCTTCAACAACTGAATAATAAAGATAACTCTGTGCATAGCCCAATTACGGAAAAGTCATAGAACAACTATTATTTAAAAGGCCCCAACAATAAAAATGTTATTTTTTGGAAAAAGACGATTTTGATATATTACTACATACATATAAGGGGTATTCACAAGTGTGCTATCATGTTGTATTGTCATAATGTTCTAACATTTTACAGTGGTTTAAAAATTCTGTTGTTGCTTTGTAAACAAAAAGTGTCTTAAATAAATAGAATTTTGCTTGCTTTGTTTATTGTGCTGTCGTAATTACTCCAAAGAGACCTGCTCTGAATGGTTGAGCCGAGCCGCAATAGTTTTTGTAGCCGTTGCCGTTGATGGTATAGTTTAACCGCCAAATATCCGAATTTGACCTGCGGCTAGCATTTTTTGCAACAAATCACTTGCGGCGTCAAACTAGGTCGGCTTAGGACTCTTCTATTTGGTAAACAAACAAAATAAAATTTATTTCTGATTTGCGTCTGAAAAATGGATAATAGTCAGGTAGGATCTAATTTTATTTATAAATTCATGGATTAGAATTAATAAATATTTTTATTTTTGGTAAATATTTATTTTGTAGTTGTTTTAAGTCAGCTGATTTAAATTCAAAATAGCACACTGTATTATGAGGGGGTTTTCACAACAGTCGTAGTTTTTCATGTTATTATTTCAAGACATATGACTTTATGACACTTTGTGAATCCTCCAATAGTAACTTACCTACAATACACAATTTCACTGTATGTAACTTTAAAGCACATTTCAACAATTTAATTTTCTTTTACACATTTTTATTTGAAAACAGGCCATAATTTGTGGCAATTTGCCATCTTTACAAATTAACTTTTAATTTTTACAACAAAATAGATATAAATTACTTTAATTTTCACTTAACCAAAACGCAATTTGATTTTATTTGCACACACACAATAGCACAATTCACAATCTTGTGCATATGGTCTTGCATCGTAGCATTTGCAAAATGGTATAGTAAATACTTTAGCATACTTTTGGGATTATGGTTAAAATCATAACTATATATTGTAGCATTTGCAAAATGGTATAGTATATTTTTACTCTACACCAACAAAATATACAGCAATGCACTTGCTACTCTTTTGCAAATATGCAATGCCTAAAACCAATAGTTTATATTTACTCGACTTGATTGCAAAACGAAAGCTAACACTCAGTGAACCAAGCCGATCTGCCAAATGGTACAGTATTTACTATAATCCCAAAAGTATACAGTATACCATTTTGCAAATGCTACGATGCAAGACCATTTGCACAAGATTGTGAATTGGGCTACTATGTTTAGCACAAAAAACATTTTTAACTCTCTGCGTCAGCCCTCTGCTAACTACTTTAACGGCGCGACTCTCTTAATAAAAGAAGCAGCAGGCAAACAGAGACTGCGCTGCTTAGTTACTCTGCATTTGTAAAAAGAAAAGTTCTAATAAATTGTTCATCATAAAAGAACTATTGTTTCACTTATTGTTAGAATTACAATTAAATTACATTTATTTATAAATATAATTAATTTTCAAACACTTTTTCATATAAATAAATTTAATTTTTTGAGAGCATCTACTAAAACGTGCACGCACTACAAAACTTTATAAAAACTAAAAAGAAAAAGGGGGATAAGAAGAAATTGTTCTTGCAATAAGAATTAAGGGGAGAGTGTGGAGAGTAAAGAATATGCCATTTAAACAACAACATTATATCTTTTTTTTTTGCTTGTTGTTATTGTGTTTATCAATTATGTTTAGCGCATCATGAATATTTAACCAAACATAAAAAAAGATAAAATTGTTTTAATGCAAGAAGTGGTGGGAAGGCGAATTCAATAATTTTGCAATTGCAACGACAAAAACAACATTAATAAGTAAATTTGTGGTGCTGTGTTGTTGTAAATCAACTGATTTTTTCGGAGTTAATATTATTGGTATACCTACAACAAAATTACAATTATTAAAGTAATTGAAATTTAGTAAGGAATTTAATTCAAAAAGATTTAATAATGAATTTAAATGTGCTAATTGGTAGGTACCTAGTAGACAGAAAAATAATATTATGATGAAAATTTAAAAAAATACACCTTTTTTATTACAATAACGATTAATACCAGAAAAACAGCATTAAGTCTTTTGTCCATAAACAAACAAGATAAACTTTGAAAACTTTTTTACACACTATATGGCGATTTCTCGCCAAACGTGGCGATTTTGAAACGTGTTTGGCGGTGGGATTTGACATATGGCGACAATTCTTTTTTTGCGATTTTTTTTATGTAAATGGCTGTTTTTTACTTGGCTTTTTTTCCTATTTATATTATTTCAGCGATTTTTTTGACAGTTTGCCATTTTTTGTTATCGTTACAAATTTAAAAGAAAATATGGGAACTTTTTTCACATGATTTTTGTTTTGTAATCATTTTAATTGAATTTATATTCAGTCACTTTTCAATTCTAAAGCGTGTCCCAACTAGAACGCAATTTTAAATTTTAAATAAAACACAGATATTAAAAAAAAAATCGTGAAACTTTATTGTATCGTAAAGTAGACAGAATGAGGTTATGTATGGAACAATATATCGTGCCGATGGCCGCCGCGGCTTTGCTGGCACACACGCGATCTTTTAATGAAATTTTTAATGACCTTTTTGCATAAATGCTGCGGTATTTCATAAATTTAAAAATAGCGTTCTAGTTGGGACACCCCTTAATAGCAAAAAATATTGAATATTTGAAAAATATTTGGAAAACAGCTAATTTTTACTAAAAATATATTCGTATTTACTTGTATAAGAGTTTTTATCTTGCAGTATACCGTTAACCCATTAGAGAAGGTATGGCCAAAAAAATTTTGTTTAACAAATTTCCGAATTCTTGTATCATCTCATACGGATTTATTGAGGATATAATAGGAATGAAAAATATGACAAAATAACGACGATACCTTCCAAAGTTTTTCCGAATTTCTTTACTCTTATGAATTCTCAATAAGATTTATTCAGAATAATATAGTCCAGATCACTTTAATTATACTCTGAAAGTTTTACTAAAATCGGAAAGAATTAACCCTAAAATCATGAAGATTAAAGGTCAAATTTTGACATATTTGGAGTTTTAAGGGAAAGGTAGCAAAAATTGCTTATTTTTGTGACGACTTTTATGAAACTGGTAATAAATAAACCTTAAGTCATACGAAGACAAAACCTTGCAAAAATGGAGATTAGCCCTTAACTGCACCTGGGGTCAAAATGATCGCATACTTTTTAAACTTTAAAAGAGTTGATAATTTGAATGGTGTTAAGCATAATTAGAATAATTGTAAGATCTGGCAACTTCTGCCCTTAGCTTTAGTTACATTTGTTGGTCCAAATTTTTATATTTATGTTTTCATGGTTAAACGGGATAACAAAATTCTCCACTAAATTGCCGCCATTAAAATGGCACAGGTACAAATCTTAAAGTTATAAAAAGATTTTGTGGTAATAGCCCCATAATTGCCAACAGCTACCAAATAGAAGGGGGAGGTGCGGGGAAAATGGCTCGTCTTGTCCAATTATACTTTTTTATTTGTTTTATTTCGCTGCAGCTATTTTCTTTTAAATTTCCCTTTTGGAATTTATATCAACTTATTAATTTTATTTTTTATACCCCTTAAACGGGATTGTAATTTATTATTTTCATCATCGATAGTTATTTTAAGTTGGTTTTTATTTCTGTTTTGCTGCACATTAATAAAACCTTTGGAGTATAAAACGGCAAGATGCCTTTAATCGCCAATAATGCAACAAACATACTGCAGCACATGTTCATTTACGATACAGTTGCAATGACCAGACCACCTCCACATTTCATCTTATATTCGTATATTTGTTCGTAAAAATAATTTTTAATAAAGTATTATTGTTAAAGTACAACATTGCTTAACAATCGTTAAATTCATTTTTATTTGTTACTTCATTGGGAAAGAATCCTAAGGAATAGGGAGGGTGGCTTTTAAATTAAAAATAAAAATAACGGCATGCGATTTTAGAGCCAACAAAAATTTTAAATACTCTTTAATTCTCCCTTTTTTGTTATAACAAAATACATTTGTAATCCCTTAATTCGGAATGCGGAAACCTTCCCTTTAGCAATTATTTTCTTGTAGATCGAGAAAGTTGTATAAGAAAATTATTGCATGTTGACCAGCATTTAAATTATTATTTTTGGTTTTTTTTTTTATAAATAACACTTTGGGAAATAAACTTGTGTACATATTTACAAAAAAGTCATACAAACTGAAGAAAACGTTTGTAGCAAAATGTGTTGTGCGGTACGAATTTCATATCAATAATTAATAATTATTATTATTTTTTGTTTTCAATATTCATTGTTGATTTCTTTACCCAACTCATTTTGTTTTAATTGCTGATATAAATGCAATTTTAACAGGTATTAAGAAATGAAAAATGGCCTTATTTAATTAGGTTTCTTTATGTCTTATTTAAATATTAAAGAATATTGGAAGCTTTCAAATATTTACTGCTGGAAAAGATTTTGGGAGTTGAGCTAGTTGGCTTTGCTAAAGCAAAAATTATACATATGGGCATTTCCCCAGAAGGTCTACCATGATGAAAAAATAAAATGTTGATTATCATCGTCTTTTGTTGTTTATTATTATAAAAAAGTATTTGTTCTCAGCTGGTTTACTTAAGGAAATTGGGCTGGAAAATGGAAAATTTTATATTTTTCTGTATTTTCTACTTCTAAAGTCATTTTTATATACTTATTTTACATGCAAAAAATATGTTATGTTTACACTCTTTCTTCACAATCTCTCCATTACAATCAATTGTAAAAGGAGTATTAAGTTTTTTTGCTAAGGAAATTTGAAGACATTTATGGGAAAATGCGTGGTGATAATAACAAAAAAACATATGGAAAAATCGTACGTTCGCGATCAGTACGTTCGCGACCGGTAAATAAGCCAATTAAACAAAAACCAAGAGAGATATTTTATTTTGTAAATACTGGATGGAGACCTACGTTAATACACTTTTAAAATAAATTAATCACTTTTGAATATTCCGTTCCATTGCGCAGATTTTTACATTTCACTATTGTCAGCCAAAGTTGACTTCTATTTTGCGTACGTTCGTGACAACACGTTTATAACCACGGACCGTAACAGTTATGCCTTTTTTCATAAAAGTCAGATGAAAAAAAATAAAAATCAAAAAATAACTGTTATTTTTGATCGAAAAAATAAATATCAAAAAATAACAGTTATTTTTGTTCAAAAAAATAAAAATCAAAAAATAACTGTTAAGTTTAATCGAAAATATAAAAATCAAAATTATAAAAATCAATATATTTTATCATTGACAAGTTCATGAGGAACAATATGGTATACTTGAATCAGTTTTTCGACATTGAATTCTATATGCTTTTTTTGTTTAAAAATTCAAATATAACTGTTATTTTCGGTCCCTGTTTATAACTCTTATAATGAAAACTTAAACTCGATGAAATCTATTTTTTACCCTAAACATAGAGCTACCCAAATTCTGTCGAATCGAGAAAAAAAATGCGAGGAAAAGTTTTGTTTTCTATATTATTTGTACTTCAAAAGCGTACGAACGTACGTTCGTGACGGCAGGAAATGCCAATATTTAAATAATGGAATTAACCCATTTCGTTCCAGCGATTTTTTTCGAGTAACTTATAAAATTTGGTAGTTAATAGATAATTTGGGACTAGAAAATACGAATCTGAAGGCCAATTTTTTTTTAGATTTTTTGTTTTTGAGAAAAATGGTGTTCGATTAATCGAACATTGGGCACTATTTAGCATTTTTATTTTAGTGTCACTCAGGCGCGGATCCAGCTTGAGCCTTAGGGGGGGGGGGGGGGGGAATTTTGTATGATACAAAAAAATTTGTTTTTAAAAGTTTATTAAAAACAATATGTGTATTAGGGTAAGTCCTTTTTGCAATTTTTGGGAGTATCAAATTCTTCATCGCATAGCCGCATAGACCGTGAAAAATATTAAGAAATGAGGTATTACTTTTTCGCGATCGTGAAGAAAGTTTCCGCACCAAACGCGATAAAGTTTTGAAATTAAATTTTTCTCCATTAAATTAACATTTAATTACAAAATTTTAAGTATTTTCTAATAATTTCATGAATATCGCAAGATCTTACCATTTGTACGGAAGAAGGGCGCAAAAAAAATCGCGACTCTATTTCGCGGTTTTTTTAATAAACTAAATTTTAATGGCAAATGATAGACGTTGTGATAGATGAGTTGTTTGGCGGATATATGAAACAGTGATAATTTTCAGCAACGTAGTAATATATGTGCGGAACGAGCTATTAAAGTTGCACAAGATATTTTTCCATTATGTAAATCAACTCGCACTTTGAACTTGAAATTTATTTCACTAAACCCTAAAAAAATAGCTTTACATTTTTGTTATACAGTTGCTTATTTTATGTATTTATGCCTGTATTCATAAAAATATTTTAAACTTAATAAACGTTTATTAAATTTTATAATCATTTATGAATATGGGGGCTAAAATATATATCATATATAATAGACTGGTCGCATCTTGTATGGGATTTAAATATGAGGTTTGGTGTAAGAAATCATGATCTAATTTTTCAAGTCAATCCGACGGTGCCTAGCCGTGCCGGGTGGGGCCCAAAGTTGCCCATATTATAAAAAAAACATATTTTCTATCAGATCTTTATAGCTAGTTGAAAAGCCGAAAATATGGCTTCGTTACGATCTTCCGCAGAGAAAGTACTTCAAGTGTGCCAAATTTCAGCTTCCTATGTCATCAGATGGCTTCAGAAAGTTGCGGAAAGAATAGGACATACATGCAAACATCCTGACATACTAAGAAATTATATATTGTATAGATAGATTAAAGTATTTGCAGTTTAATATTTTAGTATTATACGAACGAAAGATTTTTAACTAATTTTAACTAATTCGGGGTCGCTGAATCCAGTGGTGCTAGCCGTTTTTTTAGGTTAGCTTTGGTTTTCGAGATATACCGTTATTTCGAAAATTAAGGATGTTGCACAACATATGTTCGCGCAACTCAAAAACGCTTTAGCTTATTGAAAAACTAAAAAAAACCGAAATTCCGCAATAAAATTTACTTTAAGAAAGTTAAAACTTTTTTGTTTATGTTGGCTTTGGTTTTCGAGATATACCGTTATTTGGAAAATTAAGGATGTTGCACAACATATATTCGCGTAACTCAAAAACTCTTTGGATTATTGAAAGGTAAAACGTTTTTCTTATATGCGCAGTCGTTTTAGAAACATAATTTTTTTTCTGGAAAAAAAATAATTTTTTTATTAAAATTTCGGAATTTTTGTTTTTAAAAATTCATAAAAAAATTTAAAAATGCAGCTATGCTTCTAATTTCTTTTCGATAGGAACCTCGATTTGAACGCAAATAACTTTAACTTTTTCAAAAATCGCTTTAAATTTTTCTTCGGCTTTATTTCTTTTTTCTTCAAGGCACATGATTAAAATTTTGATAAGAGTTGATCCTTTTTGAAGAAATATATCTTGCTTTTGTAAAATGATACTAAGTGGCTGTGTTACAATAGGTATCACACTTAATATGTATATTCCGCAAATAAATTTAAAAGTACTAAGTGAGTTCCTTAATATAAAGGTAGAGATACTACCTTTCCACTCATTGTTGCAAAGACGCACAATGAAGAGAGTTTGGCTCCCAAATACTTTGCTAAAGCTGTTTTTCGCTATGATGATTATATTTAAAAAATTTTGTCGTTTCTTTCACAAATGATACAACTTTTTGTATTAATGGCGCTTTATTGCCTTTCGAAATTGAGGTGTTAAATTTATGGGAATAGCAAGGCGTTTGTTTCGCATTTGTCGCTTTTCTAGAAATTTTGAACAGCTCCAATTTCTGCTGACATCAGAGGACACCCAGCTGTTTCATCTCCTACACAATTTTTAAGGTCAAGACCAAAAATTGTCAAAGCTTTAAGAAGTATTGATGATTATGCCTTCGCATCAATGGACACATCAACGTCATCAATATCTTTTGAAGCCTCTTCAAATGCGTTTACAACGAAGCCAATAAATTCTTCCCTAAAAACTTTTTGTTGTCTGTTGAAATATCTTAAAGATAAGGAAATTGGCTTTTCCCCGACAAATCCGTGCTTTCGTCAAAAGTTATCGAATAGAATTTTGATTCAAATAACACATAAATATATACATAAATACTGCAAATACTAAGGCTTTTTAATAATTCAACCGCACGCATTATCAATTCAAACGTTTAGTCTTTGGCACCTGCTGGGATTGAATGTAGAATAATAAGTATTTGAATTCGGTAAACTAGATGTTTCTTTGGAAATATCTAATAAATAGCTATTAGGATTAAGATATGGATACTTATTGAAAATCGTTAGAGATTCAATAAAAAAAAAATAAAAAAATACTTATTGAAAATGTCGTTAGAGATTCCATAAAAAAACACAAAAAAAAAACATTGCTGGGATTTCCAAAAATTTTTTACATTCAAAGAAATATTATTATTGGGAATTATTGTATTATCGAAATTAACAAAACATATTTTTATAATTTACGGGGGGGAAATTTCGCTATTTCCCCCCCCCCTGAATCCGCGCCTGGTGCCACTATAGATTGTAAATATGGAAAACTTAAATTTTTTATAAAGTGAAACTAATTAATTTTATTTTATTATAGAAAAATAGAACAAGGCATTTTTTAAAATTAAAAATATACTGTTCAACCTCGATTATCCGACTCCCACAGAACCGGGAAGAGCGCTGATAATCAAAAAATGGTTAATAGATAAAACACACCAATTTAAAAGTGAACTTGAAATTTTTATTATCGGTTGAAAGAGTAATTTACAGCATTAACTGAATGAAAATGATGGATATGTTGGCCATGACTTCGTCTGAGGTGGTCCATTCGGAAGGTCTAATTTCGGGCGTCTCATTCGAGCAAAGTATTTCGCGAATAACACGAGTAATGTTAGCTTCCAAAGCGTCAATCGTAGCTGACTTATTCCTGAAGACAGTCATTACCCAGAAAAAATGGTCTAATGTCGCAATATCTAGGTGGAAAATTTACCATAGAAAAACATGAAATTAAGTGCTCACCAAAATGTATGGCTCGTAGCGCTGTCTTGCTGAAACCATATCTCACCGATACCATGCGCATGAATTTCAAGTTGCTATACTGGTGCTCTTCCATTTACCATTTTGGCGAAATTAAGGCAATTGCTTAAGATATTTTCAAGGCGTTTGACAGAGTCTGGTATGGTTGCCTCTTGTCTAAACTAATTGCATTTGGTGTCGGTGATAATTTCTCTTGATTTATATTGAGTTTTCTCAGAGATCGAACGAGTTGTTAAAGATTGTTGTTTCGTCAAACGAGTTCAAAATTCCTTCAGGCCCCAAGGCTCCGACTATTTATATTTCCTATTTTTCTAAATGACCTTCTATGTCAAACTTCCAACCCCATCTACTCTTTTGCAAATGACAACAACCTTTGCCATTCGTAATCATTTGATTATAGACCAAGCGTATCCGATGTTGGTGCTTCAGAACATAAATGATACGCTTGGCCAAGACCGAAACCCGTACGTTTTTTTCAAAAGCTCATCCTTTTGTGATCGATTGGTCGGTAAGTCGTACAATGCATTACAGGGAAAAATCGTTTTTTGGCCGGACTGTTCGTATGTGGAATAACCTTCCTGCTGAAGTCTTCCCTCTCACAGTCAACATGAATAAATTCAAGTCGAATGTTCACAGGTTCTACTACCTCTTCTCTCCTTTCCACATCCTATTTTCCTAGTTCCAACCCAATGCAATGCATTAGTAGGGGCTATCCCATTAATGCTGGTCCTAACAAAAAAAAAAAAAAAAATGTGGAGGTTACCATTGACGGTAAGATTCTGATTTTCCTTAATTTTAAAAAAATTTGGACCAATGATTGCACTCTCAGCTACAGCTGTATTAGGCCGATTATGCGCACCGTAAGTTCCTTGAATTGCACGATAAACATTTCTCACAGAACGCTGATTGTTCCGTTTATTCAAATGCGTGAAAAATGGTAATATGCGATGATTCAGTTAGCCTTTCAGAGAAAAAACAAAAGTGCTAAATAGTGCCCAGTGTTCGAAAAATCGAACACTGCTTTTTAAAGTCAAATAACAAAAACATAATTGAAAAACACGGAAATGTTTTTTCGCTGTTGTTGAAAGCTTAATCATTTTTTAATGGAAATACTTTTTCACATTTTTAATTTTTTTGTATTCTATACAAAGTTTTCAGTTTTTAAAATTATGCTAAAATTAATGTTTTTTCTTCACCCTTGTTATACAAGGGAGGAGTGAAGTGGGTAAGAACTTGTATTTTTATATTTGTAGCTAACCACTTACAATATATAATTGTTTAAAAAAGTTAGTTCTTTGTCTTACCTAAAAAGGGTAAAAAAATTACAAAAACGCGTTAAAATTACTGTTCGAAAAATCGAACATTGGGACGATATGCGTTAAAGACACTGAAAGTAGTTAATAATTAATGGAAATTGTTACAATTATCTTAACATATTTGTTAAAAAAAAACAAACCAAGTATTTATATTATACCCCACACCAACACGCATACCATTCGGCTCAGAATTATAGTTTGTTCATTGTTGAAAATTTACATTTCTATGCAAATCACTCATACTAATCTTCGCCGGCGAACGAGGGTATGTAAGAATAGATAAACTCACTGTTTATTGTTGGTATTTTGTTTAAGCTTTGATATTGTTACAGGTAAGACTTAGAGTGTTTATAACTCTTATTCGCTTAAGGTTTTATTTGTTTAATATTTTTGGCTTTTCTAAAATCTTTGGAAAAGGTTTCCTGATGAGCTGGTGTAAGCAACCGGCGAAATGCGCATAGAGGCTTGCTTTCCCTCAACAATAAGTTTCAGTGTATTTATCAAATATGAAAAACTGGGAATTTAGCACGTCATACGAAGATCGCATTAATAATAAACTTTGTATTCCCGAAAATAACTTTGATAATATAATTGCATGTGCCCGTGCATAAAACTGAATTGGCAAATTGGTTAAGTTCGTTGTTTTCTTACGAAGACAATAGAATGAAGCGGTTTGTTTTTTAATTTTGTTTTTTTTTTTTAACCCACTTACAACTACAATTCGAGTCGGAAAGAACCCAACCAATTGTAGGGGGATGTAAGAAAAGATAAACTCACTGTTTATTGTTGGTGTTTTGTTTAAGCTTTGATATTGTTACAGGTAAGACTTAGAGTGTTTATAACTCTTATTCGCTTAAGGTTTTATTTGTTTAATATTTTTGGCTTTTCTAAAATCTTTAGAAAAGGTTTCCTGATGAGCTGGTGTAAGCAACCGGCGAAATGCGCATAGAGGCTAGCTTTCCCTCAACAATAAATTTCAGTGTATTTATCAAATATAAAAAATTGGGAATTTAACACGTCATACAAAAATCTTAATAGTTAATTTTGTATTCCCGTAAATAACTTTGAGGGTATACTAAGTTTGTCATTTCGTTTAAAACTTTTTAAATAATTCATTCATTATATAAATTCCGGGCCCTTCAGATATTCTAAGTCAATTAAGCCATAACTGTCTGTATATCTCTCCAACTGTCTGTCTGTTCTTCAGTCTGTTGAAATTCTGCTCACGTTTGAAAGACTAAAAGGTGTCAAGTTCTTTCTTGTTCCCCAATTCGGGATTGAAATCAAGCACAATCAGCTCAGTAGGAAAAGAGCTGTGAATCGAATTTTTGTTCAACCACCCTAAAAAATTCATAATTCTGTAAAACAAACCAATATAATATTAGTGGCGCAATACAAAGATTGTTATTAAATTTTGCATAAACTCGCTGTATATGACTATAAAGCATACTACTAAAGTTCGTGACGATCGGTATATAATTTACCAAAGACCCCATATAAAGCCCAATCGCGGAAAGCTATTGTACCCAGCAAAAACTTTACTTACAATCCTACTTTTAATGACTTCAAGAATTCATTACTTTGTAGCTTTATTCGCCACTTTTTGGATTATTAGTTATATATTAAATAATAACTTTATTATTATATCTTAAATATACAGAAAAATTTAAATTTTCATTATGACAATAAAAATGTCATTATCGTCATTATAGTCAAAAAACATAGTTTTTTAATACAAAAACTACACTGCCCCGGTAGACTAGCTGGTAGCGAGCTAGTCTATCAGCACCGAGGTTGCGCGATCGAATCCCCGCCAGAGACAGAAAAAAAAAAATAAAAAATAAAATAAAGTAAAATAAAATAAGAAAAAATAAAATAATTAAAAAAAATAAAAAAAAAATAATTTAAAAAAATAAAAAAATTTTTACTTTATTGACTTTGTGTAACTATATATTTTTATAAAAATTTTAAGTATAAAAAAAACATATTATTTTTTAGATTATAATAGGCTAAATTATAAAGGATTACTTTTGGGACATTTCGAACAAAAATAAGTACTTTTTCTAGTAGAAAAGTAAGTAGTTGGCTCGTCAAATTCTCATTATTTTTCTGCTTATTTTGTAAGCAAAGTTTTTGCTGGGTAGTTAAATGTATGCCTGTCATAGTTTCATATGACTAGAAATCCCACAGTTAAATTTTGTGAAGATTGGCCTTAATTCACCATAGGCCCAATCAAGAGCCCACTCCTTAATTATTTTACTCTTAGTGGAGGGTATCAAAGATTCGGTGCAGCCAAATATAGCGATCTTACTTGTTATATGCAAAGTTTTGCTTAAATTTTATACAAATCTCCTCTCGGAATGGAGCTTTAGTCTCGATAATCGATAAAACAACCATATGAACAACAAAGTCTTGGTGTTGCTCAAATATGAAAGAAAAATTTATTTTAATTAAAAAATGTGTGTTTTAGCTAAAAAATTATTTAAATTTATATCAGTAAACAAATTGATAGTATTGATTAAATATTTTTTGATATCAACATCATTTTCGGCAATAATGTTGTTGATACAAGCAAACGTTTACTTCATTTGATTAAATTTTTATGTAAAACTGATTAAATTTTTGATAAATGGTTTAATTGGAAAAATTGGAGAGAATTTTTCCTGTGATGAGTATGAAGTTAAGTGCGTAATTCCGTGAAGAACGCAATTTTGCACATCCTTGGCCCTATAAAGTATAATGCATCATAATCAATCAAAAAGGCGATTTTTTTTTTCTTTTACATCCTTTTTGTTTTTACGGGACGATGTTTACAACTATTCTCTGCAAATCTAGTGAAATTCTTAGTCAATTTAGCTATTAGAGTTTGTCTGTTAGTCTGTCTATATGACCGTTTGCCTGTAAACTGTGAAAAACCCAGCAGGAAAAAATAGTTTTGAGGTTGCAATATTATCAGTTCTTCCAAGTAGATCGAAATTTTAAGTCAGAAAATTCGGTAAATAGGCTTTTTACACTGGTCCACATCTAACATTTACCATCAACTTGTGAAGATGTTAACATCTTCCCATAAGAAATACATAATAACAGGGCTGAGGAGTTGGAGTTTTTGTACCGGAGTCGGAGTCGCAGTAAAAAATTTTCTAATATTTTTCAAAATAAAAAAATTATTTCGTTTAATTTCTATGACCATTTAAATATTATTTCTTCACAATAAGTCTTCAAGCTCGAGGTCACTTTTTTTAAAAAAATATTAATTACACGGTGCTACAGTGTAAAAAACCCTGGAAAACGACCTAGCGTCGGCTATAGGTCTTGTTGAGTACATTACAAATTGTGTAAAAAAATTTCTGAAACACCCTCAAATTCAGAAGTTATTGGAAAAAATGTTTTCAGTGAGGTTCGTCAACTTATCGACCTGTAACTCAGTCAGTTTTTGTCCGATTTTAATTTTATTAATGGGTTTGGAAAGAAAACTGATTACGCTTTAAAATGGTGTGCATTTTTGTGCATACATTTGTAAGTTATAACTATTGCTTTTGTTAAGAATGTCTACAAAAAAAACGAAAATTATAAACATTTTTGATTTTAGCAGCTTTTCATTGCTTATTTTAATATGAAAGCTTATAAAACTTTATACCAACGTATGAAGCAAATTTAGTTCTTAAAGGTCTACAACCCCCCACTAGATCGGTTTTCAAGTTCTGACTAAAAGTGTTTTTTTGTAGCAGTGTGTTATGCTTTATCTCAATGGACAACTTGTTCAGGGATTTTTGGTTTTTTTAATTTTAAGCAAATTTTTTAAAACAAAATTTTATGAAACAACAAATCTGTCTATTATAAAAAAAAACAAATAAAAATTATACACAGGTAACAAAAATAGTTCTATTCAAGTTTTATAAACTTTTTTATTTCCTATCTTATTCTTATAAATTAAATGTCAGAAATTCTGATAAATAATAAACATGTTTTATATAAAAGTGGCCTTGAGCTTGAATATTTGTTGTGAAGCCCTGCATACTGCTAAAAATCTCCAAGATGTTTCCTTCTCTTTTCATCACTGTCATCGCTAGAAAAGTAGCAATAAGTTCTTTTATTATTGTGGCATCACTGGCAAAAAGACGTTTCCGAGCTACCGAAATATGAGCGGCAAGCGTCTGTTTTATGTCAAAGCTTTTAATTTTATGGCAGTTTATACGAAATAAACCTTTAGAACGCGAATTTAACACCACCCGGCTGGGAAATCTTATTTGATAGATCGCTTGGCCGTTTTATATTTTATTGAAAATGTATTGGCAATAGAATTTTCATATAAAAAAACGCTTGCCGCTCTTGTTTAGGTAGCTCAGTTTGTGTTGAAAGCAGCGTTACCATTTTTCAAGTTTTACTTTTTTGCAGTTTTTCTTTGTTTTTTTTAAATTTTGGCAGTTTTGTAGAAAAATAGTATTTAAAAAAAATTTTTTTTTCAAATTGGTGAAATTTTTAATTAGATTTCCCAATATTTGTTTTTGATAAATACACCGAAATTTATTGTTGAGGGAAAACATTTTGATGTTGATCATCTTAAAAAAAAGCCTATAAGTGAACCAAAGCTATAAATCAAAATGAGGACCAGTTTTTAAGAAAAATTATTATTTTATATTTGTGTTGTGGTTATAAAACGAATTTAGGCGTAACATTTTAAAAAGTAACGATTAGTTGAAAAATATTTATTTTATTTGTGAGGATCGGTCTAACTCACACAGATCCAGCCCATTATTTGAAGAACGAATCAGCGAAGTAGTCCTTCAATTACCGAGGAAAGCATGGTGTAACCTGAACAGATTGCGAACTGGTACCGGTAGAACCCTGGAAACTCTCTACAAATGGGGCCAAGTAGATGATCCTAAATGTCCATGTGGAGGCCCCCCGTCAAACAACCGATCACATCATTAAAGTTTGCCCTATCTTATCCTACAAAGGACCATTGACGACAGACGCAGTTTCATGGTTAAACTCATTGAATTTGTAAACAATTTAGATTCGTTCTGATGCCTTTGATTTATGTATATTTTCTTTCTTTTATATAATTCCATACGCTTAATAAAGAAAATAATAGGTTCAATCAATAACTGGGATTCGGCAAAAATTATAGATCTACAGAGATCTTCACGATAGCTTGCGATAGATTCTGACTAGGAATCCTTGCTGATACCAAGGGAATCAGTTGGCCCTGGTGGCACGGCTTCATACTGACTATTGGTTAAGATATCCGTTAGTATGCTTCTTACGAAAAATGCCTGCTGTTTTTCAGAAAGATTATCTTTGTAGATGTTTCACTTTTCTGTTAAAAAGACACTTCGGCGATCACTTGGTGATTATTGTTTGCTACCTAAAGTCGCGCGAAGGGAAATGCGGAAATTTAATTTAAGGGCTGGTTTTTCATCACTTGTGGGAGTGCTCTGTCTAAGTTAGGATCATCTCTAGGTGCTGTTCGAATTTGTTTCAAAATTCCTACTTTGTCTTGTTGAATTTTCCTTTCCTATTCGTCCTTCCGGAATTTATATTTCCCTTAAACTTCAATACTTTCTGTCTTATTATGAAAATTTTGATCATATCCGCAAAACGAGCTCTGAATTTAATAATGTTTATATGTATATTGATTTTAATGATCCTATTGGTATCAAAAATAACCGTTTAATTGGCTTAAAATAACTTAAATCTTAAATTTGTTTGTATCTTTAATATAATAGATACCAGATTTAATTATTTTAAGCATACTAGCTAGAAAGAAATATAAGTTTCATTGGATAAATAAGTAAATAAATATATTTAAATTTTCGGGAGGGAATCCCGGGAATTTGATTTGTATTTCCCGCTTTTCCGAGAATCCAAAAAGTGCGGGAAAAAACTCTATACTCAACAGATGTGCTAGCAAATTTTCAAACGCAGTAGAGTTTATATATATCCAGCTCCTAAACAAGGGGCTTGTGCAAACTTTTGCCAGATTATGCACTGCTACTTGTGTATGCTGGTTGCTCTCACACGCGGTTCGAAAACGCATTGTTTGGCAGTGAGTGGTACAAATCCACCATTTGCTAAGACAAGTGCTCATGTAAATCTTTTTGACATCTGTTATTATATTCTCTCCACGGGTATATCGCAAGAAACACCGAAAATTAAGTTATGAACTTGTTTACTGCTGACTCTATTTTGCCAGCTCTCTTGATCTCTCTTAAATTCGTTTATTAATCTCGAATTTATTACAATTGGTATATCTTTTTTACTGACAGGATATTCCCTCATCTTATATTCAATTTCTTGCACTAAAAATAATGTATTTCCAATTAAAACTTGTCCTGTATTTGCTTATAAATTTTACGATCCTAAATAAAAAAATATTTAATGAAGTGCAGAAATAACGATGTGTTTTAATACTCATAACAATTATGGAAAATTCTTAAGGGTAAAAACGTTTTCTGCATAAAAATTAAGAAACAATTTCTTTAGCATTTATTTTATTTTTTTTTTTTACTGCAAAACACTGGAACAGAAGCTAAAAGTTTATATAAAAGAAAATTAAACTCAAGTCGTCTATTAATATGGAAATTAAAACAAAAATCGTGCAAGTAAAAGATCAAAAGTGAAAATAGCAGTTGGGGAGAAACTTATGAACAAATATTATGCATTCTGTAATAAAAAAAAATAAAAAAGGACATTTTAGTATCCTTAAAGGAGTGGTCACTAAGCAATTGAAAATGTTAAGTTAACAAACATTTTTTGGAATCACTTTGAATAACAAAGTGAATACAAATGTTTCTAAAATACATACAAAAAATTAAATAAAAAGGATAAAATTTCCTTACGACCATTAAAAAAATTTAAGAGTTTTCAGATATTATATGGCTTTACTTAAGAAATTAAATATACTTTAAACTAACCTTAAAACTCAAGCAAATTTTTCCAGATTTTTTATAATAAAACCAAGTTAAATTTAAATTTGACCAAACAATTCTTTCGAAAAAATTCAAATAATTTCTTTTGGTCAATAAATGTATGCTCCACTAAGCAGACAAATAAAACTTGCATAAAAAAAAGATTTAGCAATTTACCTTAATTTAGCAACAGTATTGGAAAAATGATGGCAACCTCGAAATAAGAAGGGTGAATGAACAAATAAAAGCAATAAATGTGACATCCTATGCAAACAATGCGTGACAACGTTTGATTATGAGGTCAGTTTAACACCCAATTGTATGTTCGAAATAATTTTATACTTTTAGCATACTTACCACAGGAATAGAGAACATTTTTTTTTATGGCAATACAATTTTATTAGCTTATTTTGCATTCAAAAAATGTTTCCTTTTTTTCGGACTCCAAAATCGTAATATTTGTCACATTGTCAATTTGCACTCTACTTAATTTTAATAAAAACCAAAAAGAATTTCAAAAGCATGCGAAAGAAGGACTACATAAATTTGTACATTACTTTTAGTGAGTTGCTGGAAAAATGAAAGGCAATAACAAGTCCTTTTGCAAGGAAAATAATCAGGACATAATTTTTCTTTCATTTTGTATGTTGCTCTGGTGCGTACGTGTGTTGATTTTAAGCATTTTTTTCTAGCTTTCTAAAGCACAAGTACTTAGTCCAATGTAAGGGAAGAAAATTGGGTTAAGTACTTTTTTTCATGATATTCATAAAGACACAATTTAGTTAGAAGGTATAAATAAGTTTGTGGGATATTTTATTACACTGAATCTGACTGAATTGCTTCATTTCTTTTGTTTTCTTTTAGGTCTTGGTATGGTAACTAGTTAATATTCTAGTTCAAGATTCTATTCCAGGTTATTGCTCAGTGCCTAGTTTATTTAATTAAGGTTGTAGTTTAAGCTGTAGGTTAGGTTATGGTTCAGAATAATGTTTAGGTTCTTATTAAGGTTCTAGTTCACGCTCTAGTTCAGGTATAGCTCAGAGCTTAGTTAAGGTTCTAGTTACGTAACTAGTTCAGGTTTTCGTCTGAGTTTAAATTAATGTTTAAGATCTGGATTTGGTTAAGATTTAAGTACAGGTTTGACTTCAGATTCTTAATTTGATTTAAGTTCAAATTCTGGTTCAGGTTCTAGTGTAGATTCCTGTTCCCTTTATTATTGAGATGCTAGTTCAGGTTCTAGCCGAGGTTGCAGTTCACGTTCTAGCTTATGTTCTACACTAATAGAAAGGGCATTATAACGCTGATGTATTTTTACATCACTGCTATCACAAGTATCTACGTTTTTGGTCCCATGGCACTTTTCATTATTGTGATGTCAGCCTTAACATTATTTGGCCAAATTGTCATCAGGGTCAAACATTTTGAATCGGAGTCAGTTTAATAAAACATATCATCAGAGCGATGACTCAGTAACATCGGAAAGAATTCATTAGGCTCAATTTAATGGCAAACTGTATGGCATTGACGTGCCAAGTGTCAAAATGGGAGAATATTATAATTCACATATCCGTTTCACTTTTGTTGTATTCCGCCCTTTGTTTACATAAGAAGTCTCAATTATAAGATACTTACAGTATGCCCGGTATGGTTTTCGTTATTGTTTTACTTTAAAAATTTGATGTATTTTACTAAATAATTTAAACAAATAGAATATGGGATTTTTGCTTCTTATTTTCCTTTTAAGCATGAAAATAATGTTAATAATGCACAAAATCAGTGAATTGATGTCACGGTAGTCTTGCATAAATGAGGCATAAAATATGATTTAATGATGACGTTCGTCATTGGATTGATGTCACTTTTTGCCTCATTTATACCATTTATATTAACGGCGATGTCACAATTCTGATGTTAGGGCATAATCAATATGAAGATGCATATTTCTATGAGTGTACCTTAAACTCAAAAAGAGGTTTATGCTAAGATTCCATTTCAGGTTCTAATGTATATTCTAGTTTGGATTCACGTTAAGGTAGTAATTCAGGTTTAAGTTTAGGTTAGGGTTGAGCCTCGAGTCCATGTACTTATTCAAGTTATAGGTCAAAGTCAACTTCACTTTTAAGATCAAATTATATAAAAAATGTATCTCAGGTTCTGGTTCAGACTCTGTTCAAAGTTGTTATTTTCCACTAAATCCAAATTGTTCCCGTGTGTTTGGTTAGGTTAGGTTCAACAGACAGCTCACTTGGGTCCTTTATTGGTCCCTATGTGATATCCAGCGCCAATGCCCATCCTATAGAGCAGTTACTCAGATGGCGTCACTGCAGAATCCAGCCACTTCGTCCTCCTAATGAAGAGAATCAGCGATCTCAGTTCTATCCTGGATAGATCCTCTAGGCAGGCAAATACCGGTTTCCCCAGGCATTGAAGATTTTTTTCACCTTTTTTCAAATCATGTCTTTTTTTGTAACTATAACACAGAGTACTATAGGAATCTAGTTCCTCCCTAATACCCCGCAACCCAGGGCATTGACAGAGAAAGTGAAGCACAGTCTCCTCATCCTCCTCATCCTGACAACTTCTGCAGTAGTCATTAAATTCTAGACCCATTTTTCAGCACGAGTCCCCACCGGCCAGTGCCCAGTAACAACCGATACAACTGTCCTAATCTGGTCCCTTTTGAACCTAAGTAGAGAGCTTGTTCTCCGTTCATCATAACCAGGCCATAATAGCCTGGATATCGAGCAGGTGGACTCACTAGTCCACCGCATCTGCGCAACTCTATAAGACTCGCGCATGATAGGTAATTTACAGTGAGCTAATAGAAGACCAACAAATTGATCGATGAATATGTCATCCATGCGAACACCTTGTTTACCCGGGCACTCCGAGTGACCCGGAATCCATATTAGCGTTACCCTTGAATGTTTCGCAATCTCATTCAAAGACATCCGACATTCTACACTTAATCTAGATGTCGTATAGACACCCGCTAGGAAAGCAAGGGCAGCCTTGCTATCAGTAAATATACGTATATCTCCCGATATGCGATGATACCTCAGCCAATTTACCGCCCGCCTTGTAGCCGAGATCTCTTCCTGTAGGACACTACATCCATCCGGCAGACGAAAGGAAACTCTCACATCCAGTTTCTCTATATAGAAACCTCCACCAGCTCTTTCACCCTTCCTCGAACCATCAGTATGAACCCCTAGGCTCAGTTCGTGGTGAGTACCTGACAGCGCATTGCCATGTGCCAGTGAAAGGCACCGGGGTGCAATAGTCTACACTATCAGAGTCAGTCGAACTTTTGGTTATCCCGGCGTGTCCATAGTCACGGGCCGACCAACAGAGCGCCGCGTTTAGCCGTGTCGCCGAGCAAAGAGCCATCTGTCTGGCCATGATGTCCACCAGGAGCCAGTTCAGTATCGTTAACAGCGCCCTCGTGGGAGTAGATCGCATTGATCCCGTGATCATTAACGCGACAAGTCTATGTACCTTCACAAGCATTGCCCTGTGCCTGCTCTTATCCAAGGTAGGCCACCATACAACGACCCCGTAATACAGAGTCGGCTTTACTGCAGCCTCAATTATCCAATTGACACACCACGGGCCCATGCCCCAGTTTCTGGCGATTGCACACCTACACGCATATATGGCAACTATTGCCCTTTCTACTCCCATCTGGACATTTTGTCCCCATGACAGCTTACTATCCAGAACCACGCCCAGATACCCGTGTGTTCGAACGGAAATCTGTTGCTTAAAGAGCCTGTTAATTAAAAAAAAAACTTGCTAAGAATTGCTGTAAAAGCTGTTGTTAAGCTTTCAAGCCTCAACGTTTATTATTACTAAGATTCAGGTAAGTTGGTAAGTTTGTGAAAAGCTACACAGAAACAAAAGTGAGTGAAAAATAATTACGAAGTTTTAAGATGAAGAAATAAATATTGCTTATTATTTGTTTATACGCTATGAAAGTTTTATGAGTAAACCAGTTAGTGGGATATTAAATAAAACAAAGTTGTGACTTTTTTAAAAATTTTCTCCATATGATGTGTAATTTTAGAGAATTTAGCAGGTGCACAAAAACAATAAAAAAAAAATATTTAACAGAACATAATTTTTTTGTTTTATTTTACTTATTTTTTAACGATTTAAAAGTTAATTGACGCTAAAATAGATTTTGTACTAATTTGAAGAGTTAAAAAGTGCATGTGCACCACATTTTTATTAACGCTCTAGAAAATAAAGGTTATTTTTGTGGAGAATATAACGCTGTAATCGTACCAGAAGGTATTCCAGATGAGGGATTGCCAAACTAACTCAAATCCAATTGTGAAATTGTACTAAGAATAAGTCGTAGGCTATCTATCTATATATGAACTGCAAAACTGCCAAGCTTCTTCCACGTTGTAGTGTACCCTAATACACTTTACCAAATGAAGATGGGCCACCCTAATAAATAACCAACATGCCTAACAAAATAACTTGATACCACACATGCATTTAATAAAAACAAATCGATTAACATTGATTTGTCAAAACATATGCAACATATGCAGTTTGAAAAATTGAGTGACTAATTTTTAAACTCAATTTCCCAAACTAAATTATGATTGGCTATGAAACTCAAAAGGGGAAATAGAATAAGAATTTAGCTTAAGATAATTTTTGTATAAAAAGGGGCGCACTGCCCAAAATAAATCAGATTTAATTTTGACTACAAATCGGCAATACCTGCCTTGTATTTTCAATTATACAAAATCTCCTTTTGCCCTCATTCCTTTGAGACTGGCAAAAGTAAATAGTGCGGCTAGTGACAAACTCTGCAAGTCACAAATATAAATAATTCTTCTTACACTTAACATTACAACGTGTATCCTCAATAATTCACTAAAGAGTGGTCCAACCATAATGAACGACGGTTATTGTGGGTCACACTTAAACGTCAAGTTTTTTTGAGAAATTAAACTATGGAGAGGTACACATTTGAACATTTGTTGAAGATTATTGAAGCCTTTTCGAAAATGGGCGTTTAAATCAAGTTGCACTTCGTACACTTCGTCATTTTTTTGGTTATCATAATCGACCAAATGTGTCCACAATCGGGAGAATTGTGCGCAAATTTCAGCAAACCAGGTCTGTGGGAAACGTGAAAACACCCGTGCATGATCGCCCAGTTCATTTATGGGCTGACGGCGTCATCGGGTCGTACTTCTTCGAAAATGAGGTCAAACAGCTACCGTGAATGGTGTTCGCTATCGCGAGATGATAATGGAGTTCTTGTAACCAGAAATTGAGGATATGGACCTGGACGCTATGTGGATCCAAAAGGATGGTTCTACATAGATAACGAAACAATGGCTCTTTTGCGCGATAAATTCAATGGTCGTGTTTTCACACGTCGTGGCAATGTTAATTGGCCGCCACGATGATTTAACACCTTTGGACTTCTTTCTTTGGGGATTTTTCAAAGAACAAGTGAACGTCAATAAGCCAAGAATAATTTGTTAGCTAAAGGATGAGATAATTTGGCACATTAACGACATTAAACCTCGATAACGTCTCAGAGCCATTGAAAATAGGGACCGTCTGATAGAGGTATGCCAGTGAAGCCTTGGCTAGCATTTGGTCGATATTTTGTTTCACACATAATTGTGATCCTTCTATACTAATAAAATATATTAAGCTAATTCTCCGAAAACTTTTTGTTTTGTTAGCAATTAACATCGCTCGTTTTGGTTGGACCACCCTTTATATCTAACAAATTCATGTGCGGTGTAAATCAAATGGAACAAAATTTATCCGTTTAAAGTATAGCATAAAAGCGTTTAAAACACTTGGCAGTTATGCCGAGAAGAACATCCAAATATGCCACAGCTTGAATTGAAAAGAAAAATTGCTCTATTTTATTGCAAAATTTGTAAAAATGCCACAACATCCAGGTCCATCATTGAACTGAAACGTGAAAGTAAAACCTATCACAGTTAGGGCGACATTATGCTTTGATGATTGTGATCACTATGTTGTACAAATTGAAAATAAAAGAACTTTTGCTTGGAAATTATGCCGATGAAATGGTCGATCAACATGTCGACCCCTTTGCGCGAAATTATCGTATGTTACAAAAAACCAAATTTTACAGGACAGCCATTTTTCTACTTTTCTCTGCTTTCGCTTGCAATATCAAAATGAAAATATGCATGTTCTTTTTGGAGCAACGAAGTGGAATTTGCCAACAATATCGCATTAAAAACTCAATTTCAAAAAAAAATGGCATATTTGATAATTTCGCGCAAAGGGATCGATGTATCAAATACGTTAAATGTTTTATAACCTACAAAGCACGATTTCAGCTTTCAAACATTTCAAAAATACTTTACAATGTGTTCAGATGCAAAATAAAAAATTATTTGAAAACTAATTTTTTAAATTTAAAACTTCACAGCTGTGTACCCGTGTAGCCATATGGACTGGTGTGTAGTTTGTAGATCAGAATGTTGTATGGCAGAAGTTTTTTTTACAACAAACTGCCCCTTATAATATCACACAGTATAACAAAATTACGGGTCATCGTCGCCAGCCTCAATGCTTGCAACACGAAATGAAAAAAGACTATTGGTAGAGCAAATCTGCCAAAGGGTTTTGCAAATTTCAGATGTCTTCAGTAGAATTGTGTGGCGATTCTTTTTTTAGAATATATATTTTTTAACTTCTCTGCAAAAGTATACTAAAGCGGCACTTAAGAGGGTTAAAATGTTCCCCCAATATTTTCTGTATCAAATTTTACTGCCGGTCTTTTAAAACCAAAAGTTCGTGCAATGTATGTAAAACGGATTTTTCGCAATTTCGGGCATTAAAAATTTTGAATTTATTGAAAAGGCGTTTGGCCTTATTTCATATGCAATCAAGCCCAAACTTTGAAAATTAAATAAACTTCCAACGAAATATAAAAAAAAACGCCGCAAAAAGAAATTAAATAATACCCTTATGTTATATGACACAAGAACCTTATAAAAAAACTAATGGTGTTTTCTTTTCTACAAAAAAATGTGTCATTTTATTAAAAAAAATGCAATTTGGTGTCTGTTTTTGCTCCCGAAAAGGGTGGCTTGTTTTATTCCAAAAAAACTCACCCTTTTCCGGAGCAAAATTTTAAAAAAACAGACACCAAATGACATTTTTTTAAATAAAATGTCACATATTTTTGTAGAAAGGAAAACACCATAAGTGAAACCTCTGGCAGGTATCTCTTAGAATTACTACTGCATGTAATTCGTATGTCGTTCTTTGTCATTCTTTGTAAAATGTATAATTGAAAAGAGAATTTTGCAGGTATAAGATTTGCGAGACTTTATAGCTACTCCAACAAAAAATTATGTTCTTACTTATATTTTGTAATGCTCTATAAAACTTTTATTAAACTAATTTCATTATTGTTGATATTTTCTTTTGCATACTTTCTATACATTGCTTTGTTTACACACTTTATATAATCTAATAATATTATAATCTTCTTTGTAAAATAAAGGTATTACTTTTTTAATTCTAATTAAACCGATTATGTTACTTTTTTTACATGTTACATAGAGAGTATGTACTAAACAACGACTGAATTAAAAATACTCATACGTTCAAGTTAATAATATAAAGTGAATGAAAATCTCTAAGAAAACAGGCAAAATTATAAGAAAATTGTAGTTTAAAGTGGATTTTTTTTCTAGTTTTTTATATAAAGGATTGCACAAAATATGTAACTCAATAATGGTTTGCATTAAAATCCCTTTAGAATAGAATATAATCCTTTATTAATTTCTTTTCATTTTAAGCCATAAATTACTAAGTAGAACCACATTTGTATTTCCTTTTATATATTTTAGGAAAATATAAAGTAACGAATCACACAGTCTTATTCAATAAGCTTAGAAAGAATTTCTTATATAAGTTAAAAAATTTACGTAAAATTGTAGTAAAAAGTGGATTTACTTTCTATACTAGGTTTTTCATGCGAAGATTAATTTATTTATAATATCATATGACAAACTTTGCATTCAATTTTAAGAAGAATATAATAAATTATAAAATGCTTTTGATTGTAATTATTATGTAAAAACCCTTATTTGTATATTTTATTTAATTAAAAAAAATATATACCTAAACGTATGCTAATTAAATTGGTTTAAGAAAACTAACATCGAATTTATCGGGTGATTTTTTCGCTATTATCTTTTTGGCAACACTGGCTTAAACAGCTGACGCACGTTTCGTGTTTTGTTTCACTGTCAAACATCTTCAGTTTGGTCTATAATTTAACCATGAATCTTCTTACAAATGAACAACGCTTGCAAATTATTGAATTTTATTATCAAAATGCGTGCTCTGTTAAGAAAGTTCATCGCGCGCTTCTTCCATTTTATGGTCAGCTCATTTTCGGCTACGTCATCATTTGGGTACGTTAATAAGCAGCATTGTCGATGTTGTAGTGAAGATCAACCAAAAGCATTGCAAGAGCTACCAATGCATCCAGAAAAAGTCACAGTTTGGTGCGGTTTATGGGCTGGTGGCATCATTGGACCGTACTGCTCCAAAGATGATGCGAATCGTAACGTAACTGTGAATGGTGAGCGCTACCGTGAGATAATATCCAACTTTTGTTTGCCCAAAATGCAAGAGCTTGACTTGCACGACATGTGGTTTCAACAAGACGGTGCCACATGCCACACAGCACGCTTAACAATGGACTTATTGAGAGGCGAGTTTGGTGAACATTTTATTTCACGTTCGAGACCGCTCAATTGGCCGCCTAGATCGTGCGATTTAACGCCTTTAGACAATTTTTTGTGGGGCTATGTTAAAGCTCATGTCTATACACACATGCCCCCTTCAATTGACGCATTGGAAGACAACATTGAAGCATTTATTCATGAGATACCGGCCGAAATGTTGGAAAGAGTATGCCAAAATTGGACTAAGCGGATGGACCATTTGAGGCGCAGTCACGGTCAACATTTGCATGAAATAATCTTCAAACATTAAATTATATGGACCGTACTATTGATTCAAATAAAGATTTCATGCATTTTTCTGAATTTTATGTGTTTTTTTTTTAAACTTTCCTATAGCTCTTAAAAAATCACCCATTAGTATAGATGGGGGTAGTGCACTTATTTTGCAGTGCTAACTCAAACTAGGTGCAAAATTATTGCAATAATTTTGTTGATGTTGAGTGATGATTCGAAAATTAGCAGCCTTTCTAAACATAAGTGATAGTGATGATAAAAAATATTGCACTATGTTGCATTTTTTCGTGATTAAACTCGAGAAATATTCCGGTCTTGGCAAAACTTGACTTTTTTTGTTTAGCATATCAAAAATCAAAAAGCATTACAAAATTTAAATTGTTAAGTTAAAGTTAGAAATTATGCAGCTTATTTGAATGCATATTGAAATTTTGCACTATTTAAACTTAAGCATGCAATCGCCGTAAGTGATAGTGAAAAAATTGCAATACCACAAAATTTATTTTGTGCTAGTGAAAAAAAACCAATAATCAATAAAGCTGGAAAAAAGCAAGCTAATTTTTTTCCAATTTGATTTAGTGAAAGTGCAATGCTAATTTAAATCAATATTTAGTGCACTACCCCCAACTATGGAATTTAGTTATTTAGCAAACGGGACGTATACTTAATATTTAATATAATTACATATACTTAGTCTGAGTTCATACGGGTCATGTCTTATTGACAAGATTGCTACTTTATAGGCGAGAGGGACGAGGGGAAAAGAAACGAGTACACAGATGCATGTACTGTCATTCGTTGTTTAATTTTGCTATTGTTTTCAATATTAAAAAAGCACATGTCGTCAACATGACATGAATCATTTGAACGCCAATTCATGTTCAAAGAAGAAAATAAGACATGAGCCGTATGAACTCAGACTTACTAGTAACACTGTATATGTCAGGCGCGGATCCAGCTCGAGCCTTAGGGGGGGGGGGGGGGGGGGGGAAATTTTGTATAACACAAAAAAGTCAAAAATTTGTTTCAAATTCTTCATCGCATAGCCGTATAGACCGTTAAAAAATATAAGAAATGATGTATAACTTTTTCACGATCGTGAAGGAAGCTTCCGCACCAAACGCGATAAAGTTTTAAATTTCAATTTTTCTCCTTGCTATACAAAATTAACATTTAATTACAAAATTTTAAGTATTTTCTAATAATTTCATGAATAACAAGAAATTACCATTACGGAAGAGCGCAAAAAAAAACGCGACTCTATTTCGCGGTTTTTTTTAATAAACTAAATTTTAATGGCAAATGATATTTGTTGTGATAGATGAGTTGTTTGGCGGATATATGAAACAGTGATAATTTTCAGCAGCTTAGTAATATATGCGCGGAACGAGCTATTAAAGTTGCACAAGATATTTTTCCATTACGTAAATCAACTCGCACTTTAAACTTAAAATTTATTTCATTAAACCCAAAAAAAATAGCTTTACATTTCTGTTATACAGTTGCTTATTTTATGTATTTATGCCTGTATTCATAAAAATATTTTAAATTTAATAAAGGCTTGAAAACCAAATTTTCTATGAAAATTTACCTTAATAAACATTTATTAAATTTAATAATCATTTATGAATATGGGGGCTAAAATATATAGCATATATAAACAATAAATGTACCATATATTATGTTTATGGATATTAAAAAAAAATAATTTTTTTGAGGAGCTTTAGAAATTGCATTTGGTGCGGAAGCTTTTTTGGCCGAAATGGCCTAAAAAAATTATTTTCATTATCAATACTAAATTGCCCATCGCGTGGTGGGATCAAGAAATTTTGTCCAAAAAAAAGTCATTACCCTAATTAAAAAAAACTCTTTAAAAAGGTTAAATAAAATATAAGATCAGTTCAATATACATTAATCTTTTTAAATAAGCAATTTATGATTTCCTTGTGAAATCATGGCCTCCCGCTCTTAGCTTTACTAACGAGCATTGAAACGAAAATTTGAAATATTTATCTTAGATTTGGGTAGATATCTTCATCACAGTTTATTAAAGCATCTACAACATTATCTGATAGATCAGGCTCAAGTTTAGATGTTAGTAGGTGTTTATCTCTTTAATCAAATATAATCAGCTCATCAGCTTGTTGTGGTTTTAACAGTTTTGTATCTGTATATGACTTGATTACACTTTGAGGTAGAAGTTTAGGTATGTTCAATACATTTGGGATATCTTTTGGGAAAGTTGTTATGAGATCTTCTAAAATAAATTCAATAAGAGGAATGTAACCTACAACTCGGTAGTAATCTTCAACATTTTGGGTGTGATTATTTCGTTCAAATCTTATCTTTTCGATAGGAACCTCGATTTGAACGCAAGTAATTTTAACATTTTCAAAAATCGCTTTAAATTGTTTTTCGGCTTTATTTCTTTTTTCTTCAAGGCACATCATTAAAATTTTGATAAGGCTTGATCCTTTTTGAAGATCTATATCTTGCTTTTGTAAAATGATACTAAGTTGCTGTGTTACATCAAGTATCACACTTAATATGTATATTCCGCAAATAAATTCAAAAGTGTTAAGTGAGTTCCTTAATATAAAGGTATAAATACTACCATTCCACTCAAATATTTTTCCAAAGCTTCTACTATATGATGTACACTTGTTGCAAAGACGCATAATGAAGAGGGTTTGTCTCGCAAATACTTTGCTAAAACTGTTTTTCGCTTGGGATGATTATATTTAACAAATGATACAACTTTTTGTATTAAGGCACTTTACTGCTTTTAGAAATTGAGTTGTTCGATTTATGGGAATAGCAAGCAAGGCGTTTGTTTCGCATTTGTCGCTTTTCCAGAAATATAACACATACATACATAAATATTGCAAATACTAAGGCCTTTTAATAATTCAACCGCACGCATTATCAAGACAAACGTTTAGTCTTTGGATATAGATGGCACCTGCTGGGATTGAATGTAGAATAATAAGTAATTGAATACAATAAACTAGATGTTTCATTGGAAATATCTAATTAATAGCTATTAGGATTAAGATTTGGATACTTATTGAAAATCGTTAGAGATTCAATAAAAAAAATAAAAAAAACTTATTGAAAATTTCGTTAGAGATTCCATAAAAAAAAGACAAAAAAAAACTTGCTAGGATTTCCAAAATATTTTACATTAAAAAAAATATTATTATTGGGAATTCTTGTACTATCGAAATTAACAAAACATATTTTTATAATTTACGGGGGGGAAATTTCCTTATTTCCCCCCCCCCCCCTGAATCCGCGCCTGGTATATGTGCATATGCACATTGCGTATAATTTATATTTATTTAATTGAAACCTAATAAAAACAAGTGGGAGATGTACTACTTTTTAAAAACAGTGTAACATATTTTGGACCCACGTGGGCAATCATGGACCCGCCAGAACAAAATTATGTTATAAGGTTAAGCTTCATGTAAAAGTTCTTTGTGCCGAATATTATTTCGATATCTTCATCAATATGAGATTTGTCTGCCATTAAGTGATTTTAGCAGGTTTATATGAGACAAACGGTTGATTTGGACCCCCCAAAACAATATTTTTTAATGATGTAGAGGCTGTCTTAAAAGTTATTGTCATCAAAGTTTATGTCAGTTATGTTATTCTATATGGCGTCGGCATTAACAACGACAATTTTAAGGCAACAGTAATTCTTATCAAAGACAACACTAATCCTATGTTGAATTTGTATTTTGTAAGAGTATTATAACGCCATTGACTATTTATCGATAATTTTAATAAAGTACAGCACACATCTCTAATATTAGAATCAGCTGATTCATTTTGTTTACTGTTTTTTGATAAGAAAAAAATTTTGTGCTGCTTGTGCAAAATTTTAAGTTAAATAAAAATTTGTTTGTAAAAAAATGAAGTTTAAATAAAACAAAATTTTATTATATTAAATTTTCCCAAGTGCCTAATGGATTTTTTTAACCTTTTGAAAGTTATTTTCGGCTGAATAAACCTTTTTTAAAACATGTGTTGGAAGTAGTAGAGCTTAATGGAAAAAAAGGAAACGTTTGTTCCAAGCACAAACAATTTGCAGCAACATTGCGTTTTTTGGCCCAGGGATTGTACCAGCTCAGCGTTTAAAATTATTTCAAGTTTGGACTGTCCCAGCCACTAGTTTAAACATTTTGTGCGAGACTCTGGAAGTCATGGAGAGAGAACTTTGTCCACAACGGATAAACTAAAGTTGTATTTCTTTGAAAAGCACATTTCCAGGTGTAAATGGCTGTGTTGACGGAACCCACATTAAAATTTTAGCTCCAAAAAAAACAAGACCAGCATCTCTACAAGGGATATTTTATTTATTAGGAAAGAGACCCTGCAAAATCCTCTGGCTAGTGATGGATTTTTTACAAGCTCTTTCACTAGCTTCTCGAACTGGCACTTAGTTGTTACTTTAATTGTTTCAATTATTTCCACAAAAAAAAATATATATGAAAACACAACACAAGTGTAGAAAAATATCAAAACCACCATAGAAATCAAAATTGAAGCCAACCATAACGTAAAATTTAAAAAACACGACACAAAGCAGCACAAGACAACACTAAAAATGCCGACGACAAAATCAAAGGCAATTAAAGGCAACAGCAACGCCATTTGTTCTTAGAAAATACCAAACATATGTTAACAGTCATCGAAATATGGCAATATTGCCAACGGGAATACGAAATTGAAATAAAACATAAAAAACGGCATTGTTTACTGTTGACGACGCCAAATAGAATTAGGGTGATTATGTCATGAAAATCTATTTTCGGTAGGAGAATTTGTATGATCAAATATGGATCGATACCAAAAAATTTGTTAAGATGATTTAGAACTCCAAACCAAATTTAATATAAATAAAACCATAGTAAGATCGTTTATGTGCACAAAGACTCTATTCCGCAAAGAAACTTGTACAGGGACTATGCGAAATTACAGACCGATACTCTACATTTTCAATTGTCAGTTTGCAATAATCTCTAAAATTGCGACATGTACTTTACGCACAAGATTCAAATGGGCAGCCAGCCGTACGGACGGACATTGTTAGATGAACTCAAAAAGTGATTGTGAGTCGGTCGGTATGTAAAAAAAACTCGAACATTTACAAAGATTGCGGCCACACTCGCTTGAGGAGAAGATACACTGCAGAACTTATCCGATCGAAGAGTGTTAAACACCTATGTGAACGGGAACGGTGACTAGGAGAATTTTCGCCCAGCATTAAAAATTAGATTAAGATTTAATAAGTTATTGTTAGTTCAATAAAAAAAATATGTAAAAAAATGTATTGTGATCATTAGCTTTTTAGTTTATGCTTATGTTTATAATAACAAAAACAGCAATAATAAATTTACGATTTGGTTCACAAAAAAACCACTTAATATCATAAAAGGCCCATTTCATAATGTTTCGTTAAATTATCTTATATTTATTTCCTATCTATATTCTACCTAAAAATATCACTGTCGAGTCACGTTCGTAAAAAATTGCACTAAAATTCCATTCCGCTTATCAATAATAAACAATAAAAATTTCGTAACGTTAGCCGAATTTAGTACCATAAAAATTATCGTTATTTTTTGACAAGGACTTTTTTCAGTTGGATTGTAAGCGAGGAAAATTTTTGTCTACCTACCGACTTTGATAAACGTTAATGTTTACTTCAGAAAATGTCTTAGCTGCAATTGTCCATACATTAGTTACTTAGCGATAGAGTTTTTTCGTTAAGAATTTACACAATTTCGGTTCAGATATTCAATAGAAACACTTCAGAGTAAAATATTTACCGCTTAATTGAATTTTGCATAAATCATACGTATAAACGTTTTTTTGAAACAAAACATTTCCTTTTTTATTTCTAGAAAATTATTAAGACGTGACCAAACAGACTACAATTACAAAACGTATTTTCGCCATTACAATTTCATATTTCTATTTTATGTTTAATTTTGCTTTTTATCTGTTGTACCCTTCGCCTGCAGAAGCGGTAAATGGAGGCATATTAAGTTTGTCATTGATTATGTTAAACCAAGAATTATAAATAAAATAGCAAAATTAGTATAAAATCGTAAGCGAAATTAATGTAATGTCCTTTAATTTGGCATGAATCTTTAATATACATATTTATAACCAGAAATCATACCACCAACTTTCATAACCTTGGTGCCATTTATAAAGTCCATAACCGAAAAAGACTTTAAAACACTCAAAAGACAAATCAATCCATCCGAAGCGGTACTAATAGTACGGTGAGTACGAATTTTCTTGAATCAAGTACAGAAAGATTGATTCAATTACGGTTTTTCAATCGCGAAATACTTAACTTATCCATATTCAACCCCGAATTCGTACTTGAAATAATCCGAAAATGAGACTGATTTAACCAAAACTAGGATTGAACCAATCTCATCACCCGAATTCGTACTTGAAATAAACCAAAAGAGAAATTAGAAGGGGAATTTTATTATGATTGATTAACTTACCCGTTTTACACCACACAGAATTGTAATGAAAAACACCAGCATCATTCCCGATATTGTTTTTACTTTAAAAGCTAAATGTACATATATAATTGAAAATATAAGCTGAAGGAGAACCAAATGTTCTTAATTTAACGTTTTAAACCAGTGTTCGAAAATAAACACTAAATATCGTTTCTTAATGTTCGGTTCGGAAGATTTGTGGAAAACAAAAACGCTCAACAAAAGATGTGAACATTTAATTCCCTTTGGTTTTTTTTTTTTTTTTTTTTGAAAATCCACAAACTTCAATGTGTTCTGTTCGGCTCATTAATTATTAACCATTAACAAAATACACACACGAAAAAAACATTATAGAACATTAAAATATAAAGTTTGTCTACAGTATCACTACAGTTGTTCTGTTTTTAACGATGAACCGAACATAATATAATGTTCGGTTCTTTCTTGAAAATAGTTACGAACGGTATTACGGTTTGTGTATGTCTACACAATCACTAAAAAATAGATATCGTTCCTGGGTGTGTCAGCCGAAAGTTAAATAATGTACTGTTTATTTTCGAACACTGTTTTAAACATGAAAATAATGTATTTTCGTCTTGTTCTGTTGTTTTTGTTGTTTCTACACAACAAGCAAATCGTTTTTTTTAACTAATTGTGCAGTGTTGTTGTAGTGCCTGCAACAAACTTTAATAAGTTAAATGAGACTTAAACGCTCACTTTGTAATTTTACTCTCAGAGTGGCACTATCAACGAAAAGTTTAATCTTTTTTTTTTACTTGATTTAAGAAATTTGTACTTATTTTAAGAAATTCCAGGATTGGTTTTTGGATGTTATCCCATTTAGGATTGTTTTGAGTACGTCTAAGTGTTATTCGTACTTGAATTTTTGAGTACGACTCGTACCTAAACTAAGTATAAAAAACTTTATTTATCGCGAGTGTTTTTCTTTCTGTGTACGCCTCAAACAAATAATTTTATTGTATAAAATTTGGTGCAGTGTAACAAAAATGGCACTATTAAATTTTAGGTGTAAAGGGTGGTTAAATTTTAAGGACCGATGTTGAATGTGAACCACACCTAAACGTCAAGCTTTTTTATGTATTTCATTTGACATTTCTCAAGCTCAGACTAACTCCAGCTAACTATGGAAAGCTAGACAATCGAGCAACGCGTTATAGTTATTCAGGCTTATTATGAAAATTGGCTTTTAAATCAAAATGCATATCGTACACTTCGTGATTCAGTGATTAGGAACATTTCCACCTAAATGGATTGATTCGTTTATAAGCAGAATTGCCGCATTTGGGCGAATGATAAACCAAAAGTGATTGTTGAGAAACCTATACACCCACAAAGAGGGAGTGTTTGGTGCAGTTTATTCGCTAGTGGCATCGTCGGGGCGTATTTTTCCAAAATGAGGCCGGTCAGCCAATAACTGTGAATGGTTTTCGCTATCGTGACAAGATTACGAATATTTTATGTCCCGAATTGGAAGATAGGGATGTGAACGATATGTGGTTTCAACAGCACTGTGCCACCCCACAGCTAATGAAACAATGGCTCTTTTGCGCGAAAAATTCAATGGCCGTGTTATCTCACGTGGTGGCGATGTCAATTGACCGCCGCGGTCATGTGATTTGACACCTTTGGACTTCTTTCTTTGAGATTATTTAAAAAACAAGGTGTACGTCGATAAGCCAGCGATAGTTCAAGAGCTAAAGGATAAGATAATTTGACACATTAACGTCATAGAACCTCAATTATGCCTCAGCGGCATCCTATATTTTGTTCCATACATACCTAATTGAACCATACCAATAATATCATATTAAAAAAATGACAATAATTTCCTAAATTTCATCAAACTTAATTATACCCACACCACAATAGTGGAGATGGTATTATGCATTTGTGCTGATGTGTGTCACGCCTTAAAATATTGGTCCTAGACCCACCTTAAAGTATACCGATCGACTCAGAAACACTTTCTGAGTCGAACTAACGATGTCCGTCCGGCTGGCTGGCAGGCTGGCTGTCCGTGTAACCTTGTGCGCAAAGTACAGGTCGCAATTTTGGAGATAATTTGATAAAACTTAGGACATAGGTTCTTATTGGCACAAGGACCAAGCCTATTGAAAATTGGCCAAATCGTAGTACCACGAGGGAATATAGGGGCAAATTTCTTCCTCTCAGAAACTATCAAACCAATTTTAATGAAATTTTATACATACATAGAACAATATCGTTATGGACACAAAAGCTATATAGTTTTTCAAAAATAGGACCACAAGGGGAGGACCGATTTTAATGACTTTTATAAACATAGATAAATCCATATTTATATGGACATATAAGCATGATGTGTTTTTCAATACTGTGGTGTAGGGTATCATATGGTCGGGCTTGACCGACTATACTTTCTTACTTGTTTTTATTAAATTACTTTAATGAAGAAAGGAATTTTACAACATAAAATTAATTAAAATTTATTGATAATTCCTTTCCTCATAAAAATAATTTAATAAAAATTAATGTTGATGGACTTAAGCCTAATTAGAATATCACTTTTTGTTTTATTTACAATAAACATCGTGCGTTTCTGTCTACTTTTTACGGGCTTGAAATATAGATATTTCGCCCGAAATAAGGCGGTAATGCTTATTCATTTCTAACTTGAGAACGATTTGTCTGATTTATCAAAGAGAGTAGATCTGAATCAAAGTGAGAAGATCTGAATCATGACTCATAATTTCATGTACTTATACTCACTCATACTTATTGCAATGCTATCTAAGCTCATATTCACTTAGAGGTTTGATGTAACTCATCGTATTCATATTTAGCATCATTTATGCAGTGATTGCTTTAGATTCAACATTATTTGTAAGGGCGAAGCAAAATGCGAGTCATACGTTTTAAAGTTTTTTAAAGTTATATGTATGAAGTGGACGATTTTTCGGCAAATTAATCAGGCAGCGCTGTTTATTAAGTTGTGTGTTTCATCTGTTGTATTAAAACAGTAAATGGATGAGCTGAATTAATGTGAGTATTATAAGTATTTTCCCGACATTAGAAATTAAACTGAGGTCATTTATGATTATGATGCTTATACATCAACGGTCTCGTGAGTATGAGTGAATCAGAGTAGTTGAGTTTAAAAGATTTCTTCTCACTTATACTTAAAATTTCATGAGTCCGTATGAGTTGCGAAAAAACGATTCGTTGCTGATCGCTGGTGTTTACATCAAACACATACAAATGGTAAGGAATAACATTTCCTTTAAGTCATCCAAATAATATTTTTTTATATTTTCAAATCTCTCGGGGTTATTTGGAAATAAGTGGCGATAATTTTTAATAAATTTTAGAAAACAAAAAATTGCATTTATTTTGCTCTAGAAATATTTTACTGCCAATATTTTCTGAATATCTCCAAAACTGTTGAAAATATAAAAAACTTTGTTCAGATTGCGTAAGTGGATTTTTATTTTAAATCATCTGCTGGTAATTTTATCCAAATCGTTCTCAATTTATAACGAAATCTATAAGCATAACCGCCTTATTTCGAGCGAAATATAATTAAAGTCCTTAAAAAAACGAGACGTTATAGAAGAAAAAAACTGAAAACGGATTTGAATTAAGCGTTTTAAACTCTTTATACTCAAACGGAATCTGGGAATTTATTTCTCATGGTGAGTAACATTTAATTATATAAATTTTCATATTAATTCGAATGTGTATTCAAAGCCAAATTTACAATTTATAAAGCTTTCATACTTTAATAGTCTTATTTTTCAGATAGTGCATAGAAAATGTTCCTGCAAAAAATATTGAAGGAATTAGGCCCGTTTTCACAACTTTCCGATAGCTAAAGATTATTTTTTATCGGCCGTACAAAAAGTACTTTAACCTACCAGGTAGATTAACCTTAATCTATTTTATCGCTCACTTTAGGTTAAAGTAAAGTTTTAACAATGGAACACTTTTTATAAGGCCATTTAAAGTCTACTTTAAGCTATCAGTATGTTGTGAAAACGGGCCTAAGACTATTAAGGTATGAAACACACAATCGAATTATTATTTCAAATATACTGCAGACCAGTGTTATTATTATTGGTGGAGGGTATTTAAGATTCGGTTCAGCCCTAAAAACATTCTAACTGTCTCTTACAAATACAATTTAGTATTCATTTTATGAGGTTAAGCCAAAAATAAAGATATAAAATCTTTATTCTTGATTTTTATTATTCACATACACATACTACACACAAAGGCATAACAATCTACTTATCAAACGTTTATCTAAAATTTATATTCCTTTCAACCATATGAAAATATGTATATTCATATTAACATTTTCACCAATAACTATGATTAAACATAAACAGATAATCTGATTAAACGTTTATATAAATAGAGCAATAATCATTTCAAATGGTTTTGAATTATTTAAAAACTAAGCCGAAGCACAAAATACGTACACTCATAAATTATTACAGTAACTGATTGTGGGTTATTAAATTCGTTTTCCGTACAGTTAAAATTGAATAAAAATATAGTTATAATACGAATAATTTTATTTTTTAACATTTATGTTTGTTATTCAAAAAACAAACTACCAAAAAATAATGTTTTTCCGTATTTATTTTGTTATGTTGTTTGTTTTTTGTCGGTTAAAATATATTTTTTAAAAGTAAAAACTATTCAATTTTAAGGAATATGCTGTTTAAAAAATAAAAAATTTAAAAATGAATGTAAAAATTATTTGTTTTAAATAAAATGTAAATGATCCGTTTTTTAAATGAATTTTAAGTTGTTTAAAATAAATTTTCGTTGGAATTTAACTACATAATATTTTGAGTGTAAGTAACAAAGCTTAGTCAAGCTCAAGCTCAAGCTCAATCATATGCCTCATGCACCAAAGTATTTAGAGAAAGTTTTCGAGAGTGTACGCTATTTCGGACTCATGGCCAATATGGACCCGCCAGAACAAAATTATTAAAAGTTGCAAAAGTTCAATTAAAGAGTTCTTTGTGCCCAATAATGTTTATATATCAACATCTTTGAAAGAGTTGTTCTTACTAAAAGCGATTTTAAAGGGTGGTTTACGGTGTGTTTTGAATCTGTCATCATAAAATTTTGCCATGACAGAGTAGCTGTCGTAAATGTCGCCATTGGAATTGAAGTACACTGAAAAAAATTTATTCACAGATCCAATGAAATTTACATTAAAATTCAACCTATGTAACCTTTCATTGGATTAATGAAATGTTTCATAAACTCAATGAACATTTTGCATTAGTTAAATGACAAACGTTTATTTTATCCATTTTTTCAATGAGGATTCATAAAATCAATGAAAATTATGTCATTGATTTTATTAATCCTTCATTAATCCAATGAAAGGTTACATAGGTTGAATTTTAATGTAAATTTCATTGGATCTGTGAAGAAAATTTTTTCAGTGTACGATTGATTTAATTGATTTAATATTCTTGAAAGCTTAAATTACGAATACTACGAATACGAGCCAAAACTTCGAAAAATTAGCTTTACTGGTAGGGTGCCCAGCTTGTGAAAACAAAGTGTCAACTTCGTGCACAGTTTAATTATCGTTAGATGATATTTTGAATTGAAGATTTCTAGTCAAAAATATAAGTGATCACAGAATAACGATTGGAACGTTATTAAAGAAACTACAGCCGAGCTTTAGTTTTCTTTATAATCCCAGTGACGTACGTGTGTTATACGTACTGAAATAAGTATGCTATACTTTGTGTGTACGGGGTACTCGGAAGTGTATATACGTGTTTCGTTTACTTTTATATAGAACATGCCCGCTTTTTCATTGCTTACCATCAACCCACAAAGTGTACGAGAAAGTAAACGAAAAACGTATATACACTTCCGAATACCCCGTACACACAAAGTATAGCATACGTATTTCAGAGAAAGTGTGTTACACTCAATTCTATACCACGATTAGCTTACTTCCTCTCTGCCTGTAGTACTGTTTCATGTACATTGTACAATATGAAGTAAGTGAAAGCATACTCTGTGTTACAATTCCACTTACAATTCTGAGTACTCGGAATATTAGTCACTGGGATTTAATATGAAAAATTCAATTTTAATTGAAAAACATTTGTTATCACATATTGAACTTCTCTTCCCGATTTAAGAATCTACAGACATTTTTAGTTTTCCGATGTATTCTGATATATTGAATCAACTTAAATGTCCACCAAAAATTTTGGAACCTTTCAAAAACCAAACGACCCTATCTACGGAAGACTATATAATAAGCGCTAAAAGGCCTTACTTACAGTGTGCATAACATGCAACATTGTAAATTGTTGAATCAACTGGTAGGTTTTATCATTTTAAGTAGGTTTTGCTTTCCCAGTAAAATTTTTAAGAATTTTAGATAAAGTCTTTTGCATTTTAGGTAACGATATATACTCGCTGACTCGACAAACGTTGTTTTGCCATGAAAATTATTTGTAGTGAATATTTTGGTTGTTAAACAAAAAATAACGACTGTTTTTGAAGTGTGTGGATCTACAATATTAGAAGGAATGTACCGCTAGTGACGATGACCGCCGCAAAAACCAATAACACCAAATATTTTAACTTATTTGATTTCTTTGATCAAAAAATGTGGGAAAAAGTAGGAGAAATTTTTCTGGACAGGGACATCCAAAAGACCCAGCGGTATGATTATATTCCGCGTCCTATCCTCATCTTGCCATAAGTACATACAAATTTCCACAAAAATCGGTAGATCCATTTCGGTCTGTTTGAAACTATTTGGATATAACTCAGACAAAAATACTTGAATCACGATTAAAAAATATGTGAGTGACGGTTGGAGGGTGAAAATATGGGGTTTGCTTTTATCTATATCAGTCTGGCATTTTTTGCTATATATGACTTTCAAAATTGACAAAATTGTGTTAATTGCAATAATTATAATGAAAAATAAATAGTCTAATATTTTAAAATATTTCTCAAATATTTTTAGTGAAAATAAATTTCCATCGTTGCAATAAAGTTTGGCTCAAAAAAATTTTTGTTTTGTAAATTATCAAAGATAAACACGTTTAAGGCCATTATTACGACCTAATGATAAAGTTCCTGTTACTTAACGTGAATAATAGCTATTGTGAACGATAAAGTGATTATTAGGTTTTCTCGATTACTACAATTGGCTGATAAAATTTAAAATGTAATTTATATACTGTGGCAACATTGCAGTATGCACCGACTACTTTTGGTTGTTTAAAATACGAAGTGGCAACGTCTTAAGGCTCAGTTAGCCGGGAGTAACAGTAACCTTACCGTAAAAAAGTAAGACCAATCTATTTCTTACAGATTAAGACGAAACATCTTACTGTTAACTATAATCGTTCTAATTGCTTTACATACAACAAAATGAAGCAGCTGATTTGCAACGTTACTGTTACTCCCGGCTAACTGAGCCTTTACTTAAATTTAATTTGACAAACTGTCATTGAAGTTACTAAATCTTCAGCAGAAAATATGACAACTTTAAGTTCTTAAAATTCATTTGGAAAGTTACCATGAGGATAAACCTGATGTTAGCTCATCAGTCACTTTTTAGGTTAATGTTAACTTTTAATAAACAAAACCCATTTATCTATCAAATAGCATCCTTAAAATAACTATTTGTAAGTTGTATTAATGGCACCTTATTTCTAAAATTACAAAAGTAAGCAGCATCGGTTTCAAAATACACAGAGAAAACAGATTCGTATCACAGCCATGTACTATCACACAATTCGTTTACAATTACTGAATATTTTTGATACCAGCATTTGAATTTTAGTGCACTATCAGTTATAACCGCAGATAAAAAAAACAAAAATATGCCTTTACCCGAATATACACGCAGAGAAAAAACATGTTTAAATATGGTCACCTCCAACAAAACTATTTTTAAAGAAAATTCTAAACATATTATGATTCATTTAACAATATTATTGTCACCTACAACCATATTATGGTTGAATTAGTCCCCCATTAAGAAGCCACAACTATATTATGGTTGCCTCTAAACATGTTATGGTTAAATATGACAATAATTTGTTTTAAAATTAACAATAGTATTTTCCTCTTTTCCAAGAGCAACATACTCTGGTTGAAAACCAACCATGCTATTATAAGTGTTAAATATGTTTTAGTTATGTTTGACCATAACATGTTCGGAGGCAACCATAATATGGTTGTGGCTTCATGATGGAGGACTAATTCAACCATAATATGATTGTCGGTGACAATAATATTGTTAAATGAATCATAATATGTTTAGAATTTTTTTTTTTTAAATAGTTTTGTTTGAGGTGACCATATTTAAACATGTTTTTTCTCTGGGTGTATGACAGATACAACTGAATTAACACATAGTGTTCATAACAAATGATTTGATTGACTTAGTAAATATATTTTTCCCAACGGTTGCATTAACCATTTTCCCGATTAATTAGATAAAATAATCAAAATATTTCCAATAACCTCAATTTTTTGTTAGTATATTTATTAAGATATTTTATGTACCGTTTATTCATTCCCCCCCTATCGTGTTTGGCGAACTTTTGGCAATAGATTAAAGAGAACGTGAAATTGCATCCGTAAATCTATTACCAAACAGTCGCATTCGTATTTTTGACACGCCAAACACGAAAAGGTTGAGTATTTAATGTTATAGAACACTTACATACATACATTATTTACCCGACCAACAAATACAATGTTGAGAACATCGTGGGCCTACTCCCTTAAACGGAAAGAATTGTTATCACACTTAAAAGAGTTCCACTAAGACCAAGCAGGCAGTGTTGAGGAACGGAGAAAGCAGTTGGCAAAATTCATAAGTGGTGAACATGACGAGCTTGAAACACAGCGGCTCACAGTGTCAGATTATGCCATTTTAGGGGAACTAAAAACTGTATTTTGAAAATTATCAAAGGTAAAGCTACGAATATTTGAACAAAATGTTAACATAAAACTACGCACCTTTTTTCAAAAATTGGGCAAAATCGGAGAACTGGTACACCCAACCCCATATAACAGTAATAATGAATATGCAAAGCGCGTGCCACTTAAAGATGCAAAATGGTCGCGAGGGGATTCCTTACGCAAAAACAATAACGTTAAGTTATTCGGGCGCTACTACACTGAAAAAAATGTTGCACCTTGTCAAAAAAAAATATGTAAATTTTTATTTTGTTATTCATTCAATATTTTTTACAGAATTATATAATTATAGAATTTAAAGTCAGAGTCTTTATTATAAATTTGGCTCTTTTAACAATGCCGAAACTTCAGAAGTTAAAACATGTTTTTTAGCTTTCGGATTTTTGCGCAAACTGCATATTAACGGATCTGATGATATCAAAAGTCTATGCTTAAATCAGTATTGGAATCAACTCTAGATGTTTTTCTTGTAAAATTAAATTTTATGTGCGAGCCAATCGCTGTTGCATTTTAAAAACTTCAATTTTGATCTTTGAGACTTCCTCCACTATTCCAGTATTTCATGAAAAATTTTACTAACAAAAGTTTTAATTTTTTTAAGATCAATAGTTTGATTGGATCCATTACTTATATTTCCTAAAATTAAATCCAAGACGCGCTGATATTTATAAGTTGACACAGATGAACACCAAACATCGAAAATTTGTTGATGCGACATTCATGTTGATGCGAGTTCATGCTGAAGTTTTAAAAAAATGTGTATGGTGTTTGCAAAAAGGTGCAAACAATATTTTGTAATCCCATTATGTTATGAATCAATTTATCATTTGGTGGCAAAATAACCCTGAAATGAAATGGTATTCTATATTTTTGAGTCCATGAAGTCTTTCTCAATTTTTAGAAATATTTGCAATAAAACGATTTATCTTAACCGGCACGGAAAATTAATCATCAGCTATTTATTAACAAGCTTTATGACTATTATTAAATAGAAATAAAACTTAAAGAAACAAACAAAAAATGTAAAAAATTATTTTAAAAAAACAAGAGTTATAATGTTTGAATTTAGTGCACACGCAGCAGGTAGAACTAAAATTTTTATTGTCTGTAATAAACACGACATTCGGCGCACCATTACTTTATTTTGTTTCACATTTTTTAACTTTGATATACATTTATTTATTATCTGGACAGTTTTCTTTCATACTGAATTCAAGCTTGAGGGAAAAAATAAAAGAAAAATTTTGAGTTTAGTCCCCCTAAATTTGTAAAATCTGACACTGTGCGCCTTTTAGAAATCCAAACGAAGCAGGAAGCAATTGGTGGCATGTCCTCGCCCAAATTCCTAGTAAGCCCGTCGCTCAATATAGTGGTAAAATCACCTTTAGAGGAGTACAATGAAGACTTACCCCCTCGATAGCATCTACAGCCACCGAATCCAAAATGGATTTGATGGATACGCTTAGAAGATGGAATATAGTGTTTGACGGGACTAGTGATCCGTTAGAGTATATATAGCGTGCTGAAGAGTTAGCCCACATGTACGTTGTTGATCTGGACCAAATATTAATTTAATATGATATTAAAACTGCTTTTATTTAATAAATGTTTCTCTGTCATACAAATTTGTTTTTCACTTTTGACAGAAAATTCAGTTTATAATTAGTTTAGTACTCACAATAAACAATTGGGACATATACAGCTTTTTTTGGTTGTGAATACTATATTTTCATTTTCAAAGATTTTCTTGGGATTTAAAAATTAATTATCAAGGTTTCGTTATAATGTGCTTAACTCCCATTTCATACTATTGACAAACTGAAGTTTATTGTTCATGGGATAAGCTATTCCTATGCGCAACTGGTTGCTTAGTCCAGATCGTCAGGAAACTTCATCCAAAGATTTTAGAAAAACTAAAGATATTAAACCAAATAAAACTGTTAAGCGAATAAGAATTATAAACCCCAGTTTAACTTGTAGCAATATCAAAGCTTAAACAAAAACAGCAACAATAAACAGTGAGTTTATCTTTTCTTACAATCCCGACCACAATTGGTTGATTTTTTGTCAACTCTAAAAGTGGGTAAAGAATAAACAAAAATAAAACAAATTTCTTTATTTTATTTTGCCAGTTCAGTTTTATTCATTTGTTGTACACGAATTGAAGCCATACTAACAATCAATAATTAGTTGCAATAAATTAATAAGCAATTATATTCTTTAATTTATTGACAAATGCAAATTATTGATTGTAATAACCAATATTCAGTATTGCACTGCATTTAATTTGGTTGTAATTGACACTATTCATACTAATTTTTAGTATTAAATGAAACAAGTTATCATAACTAATTAGATAATTGAAAGAATCATATTTCAGTTAGAATAACGTTTTAATATTCATTAGTATTAAAAATCAGTTAGAGTTACACATGTTTAATAGTTGCAATAATAAATTATATTTCCTGATCAAAATTGTATTGCTGCAACCGTTTTCCAACCAATTTGTTTTCTGTGTGTAGCTTTTAATCATAAATTGTTTTTGGAATTTCTAATGCAAATGGGGCATTATATTCATTAATGAAAATATTGAAAGTAAACGAGCGCCCTCTCTCTGACACAATGGTTTTTTCAAGTATTTTGTTTTTGTAAAATATATAAAATCTTTTTTTTATCCTTTAGAAGTGAAGAAGAAGTGACGACCGATCCCTTTCATTTTTCGAAAATCTTTTACATGTTTGCAGGATTTAAACAACCACTTAATTAGCATATAAATAGGCCAAGTCAAGCATGCAACTTACACACTCAATCTTCAATTTTTTTTTTTTTTTTTTTGTTCTAAAAAATGTTTACAAAAATTGTCTAGGCTTGTTAGGGGGCTAAACGCAAGTATAAAGCAATTCTCTCTTTCACACTTATATACGTACACATACTCACTTATTAACAGATTCATTTATACCCAGTAAGCATTTTAGGAATAAAGCAATCACATATGCTATGCATCTGTTTCGGCTCCGCTGCATGATTAAAACAATCAGAAATTAGCTAATTTTCTGATTAAACAAAAAAATTATTTTCTTAAATTAATATTTTACCATATTTGCATTTTTTTTTCTCAATGATCATTTATTACTCGTTTTTCTAGTGTATTTTGGGCAGTGTAGTCATACAGAAGGACCTTCAAATATTTTACAAGACTAGTAAAAGGGCTATATTCTTCTGCGCCGAACCTTTGATACCCCCCACGGGGAGTAAGAATATTTTAGAAGTGGCATTTATATGGAATCTATAAATAATGAACCAATTTAAAAAAAAAAAACTGACCTCACATTATCAAAATTCGTTGCGGCTTAAGGCTTATTCCAAAAGTACGTTTTAGAAAAATGGCTTTATTTGAGGCCCATGGTAAATTATGCACGGATCCTTACGAAACTTGGCGGAGGGGTTTTCTATTTCAGATCAAATCTAGTTGCAATAGCATGATGCGCTTCAGTTTTAGACGTTTATAAATTATTAGTTGCATGTTTCAAGTCACATAAAATAAGTTTCTGCAAAATTAAATGGCAAACGGTGCATTCCTTCACCAATTTATGCAAGTTTTTGTAACAAAAATATAAATAAATTTTTTACGATGGTTTTTCTTCATTTGGGTCCTGTACTCTATGTAAACTTTTGTTGCATAGTATACGTATGTATTTGCGACTATTGTATTTTACTGCAATATTTGCAATGCGCAGCAGCGAATCATTTTCGTGTTGATTTTTCTATCGTGCAAGTGCCTAATCGGTACTATCTGGTGATTTTTTTGAAGAGCTATAGGAAAGTTTAAAAAAAACACATAAAATTCAGAAAAATGCATGAAATCTTTATTTGATTCAATAGTACGGTCCATACAATTTAATGTTTGAAGATTATTTTATGCAAATGTTTACCGTGACTGTGCCTCAAATGGTCCATCCGCTTAGTCCAATTTTGGCATACTCTTTCAAACATTTCGGCCGGTATCTCATGATTAAATGCTTCAATGTTGTCTTCCAATGCTTCAGTTGAAGCGGGCATGTGTGTATAGACATGAGCTTTAACATAGCCCCACAAAAATAGTCTAAAGGCGTTAAACCGCACGCTCTAGGCGGCCAATTGACCGGTCCCGAATGTCAAATAATATGTTCTCCGAACTCGCCTCTCAATAAGTCTATTGTTGAGCGTTCTGTGTGGCATATGGCACCGTCTTGTTGAAATCACACGTCATGCAAGTCTAGCTCTTGCATTTTGGGCAAAAAAAGTTGTTTATCATCTCACGTTGTTGAGTAACAGAGGCCCAATTGCTGCGAACGGCGACGAATCGATAATTGATGGTCATAATTAACACTGGCCGATACAGCTGCGATATTTTCTTCACTTCGCACTCTACGTAAGCGTGTTGGTGGTTTAATGTCCAACAATGTAAATTTGGTGCGAAATTTAGTCTCAATAGCCCGAATAGCCGCTTCAGTGGGTCGATTAAACTGACCATAAAATAGAAGAATCGCGCGATGAACTTTCTTAACTGAGCACGCATTTTGATAATAAAATGCAATAATTTGCTAGCGTTGTTCGTTTGTAAGACGATTCATGGTTAAATTATAGACCAAACTGAAGATGTTTGACAGTGAAACAAAACACGAAACGTGCGTCAGCTGTTTAAACCAGTGTTGCCAAAAAGATAATAGCTAAAAAATCACCCGATATAAGAAGACTTTTATTAGGGAATATTAAAAATGTAATCGCTCAAATATTGCCTGGGTAAGTTTGCATGTGTCTAAAAGTGTATTTTACACATTTTAACGCACAGATACACATTTATGTAAATAGATGGACTTGTGTGATGACCCCATGTTTTTATTCTACATTATGATAGACTTTTGCATGAATATGGTACTCCTCGTCCATTTATATTTTTGCTGTTGTTGTCTTTTTGATATGAACATAAGAGTCAATTGTCTATTGCAGAGTTGGGAATTGTTTTTTTTTAGTTGTGGGAAAATTTTTATCCTAGCAGTTGGCTTTCCTATATGATTTACGCTTATTTGGACTACAACGTAAAGCATTCTCAGTTTCCTCATAAAATTATGAATTTGAACTGTAAAATTAAAAAACATTGAGGCATTAATTAGAAAGTAACTAGTTTATAACATTAAGATTTAATATCTTAAAAACAGATTTAACATATAACAGATAAGAAGTTATATGGTACACACCACATTAATTACAGCCAAATTTGTAGTATACTGCATCATGAGTAGTGATAAGCCCACGAAAACAGAATAGGATTACGACTATACTTTCATACTTATTTAATACAAGCTAGTCGATCAACTCCTTTTGGAATTAAAGAAAATTGTTTATTGATTATTTTTTTTTAAAAGGTAAAATTAGAAATGTCCCTCACTGTTTATTGATGGTGTTTTGTTTAAGCTTTTTTATTGGTACAAGTAAGACTTATTCGCTTTTAGGGTTTTATTTGTATACTATTTTTGGCTTTTCTAAAATCTTTGGAGAAGGTTTCCTGATGACCTGGCCTAAGCAACCAGTGAAATGCGCATAGAAGCTTGCTTTCCCTCAACAATAAATCTCCGTGTTTGTATCAAATATAAAAAAATTGGGAACTTAGCACGTCATACAGAAATCTTATTAAATGTCACTTTAGTTTAACATGAGTATTATATTTGCAATGGCCCCGTTACAAAAAAAAATGTTTCCCACCCATTGCTTTGGTAAGTATTCTAGATACAGCCTTAATAATACGACTTTATTTGAAAATTTCTTAGCTACGGCTGGTAAAACAACTTGTCTGTAACTTTTTTTATTTGAATTTTTTTTACGGTTTTTATGCAGGACAAGACTCCCTTTTTAACATTGTCTCTTTTAAACTGAAGGGTCAATGGGATTAATATCAACACCAACAACATACTTTACACACACACTTTGAATGCTCCCTGCAGGAAATGGCAGTAGTGAATCTGTACTGATTCACTACTGACAAAGTCACCAGTACTAGTGACTTATTATACCCCAGGCAATGTTATTTACAATAGACATTTAACATGTGCGTGTCATTGGAAATCTGCTACTGACGTTGGTACTACTGACTAGGTAGTTCCTTTGGGAACATATGTAGACATTGGAACCAGAGAATCGCTAGTACATTTAAGTAAAAGTAGTCTACACTTTTTATAAGAATACGTAATCATAACAATCTTTTTTTAGGATTTGTACTTCTCAGTTTTTATTGATAAAATCTTTTTCGTATTAAAGCCAAATATAGTGGCAAATGTAATGAAGTGTAGACACTTCGTTGACAATGTCGCCAATATAGTCGACAAAACTGGTGACTTGGAAAAACTTGCACTCAGGTTTCCTTCAGGGCTCATATTCAAACCGATACACATACAATAACATAGAAACAATAAAAAAAATTAGCAAAAAAAGTTTTTCCAATTTTTTTTTTTTTATTGTTTTCATCATCATCATCAAGAGCAACAAAAATGACAAAACGTAACGGCAGTGAGTGAAAATCAGGAAAAATCACTATCATTATAAAGCGTTGGTCAGTCACATGTAGTGCCGATAATGTATGTAGATAAAACTGATTCTATTGCATTGTCTTTTTAGATAGCAATAGTAAAAGCCAGTATGATTTGCTTAAAGTATTTTTGATTAGATGTTAGATGTGATTTTTATTGTAGTTTTACAAAAGAAGTTAATAATAAGAACACCGAGAGAAAACAAGGTTACGTTATAAGATTAAAATTCATATATGAGTTCTTTGTGCCGAATGTTATATAGATATTAACATCTATATGAGATTTGCTATGACTTAAAGTAATTTTAGTGGGCATAGCTGTCCAAAATTTTGCCATGAAATTTAAGCCAATAGAAAGTTTATCGTCGCTTAACTTTTTAATAACACCTATAAAGGAAGTTATGGCATTTAAAGCAGTTTTCGAAAATAAACACTAAATATCGCTCCTTAGGGTTCGTTTCGGTAGTTTTGTGGAAAACACAAGCGCTGATAGTGTTTGTGTAGTAAATCATTAAAAAAATTACGTTTTCCTGTTTCTTATCTCTCGAACACAAAAAATACGGTTCTTTTCCAACTCAACAAAAAGATGAGTACACTTAATTCCGTTCCAAACCAAACATTCTTTATAAAAACAAAATACACATACGAAAAAAAAAACAAAAAGCCAACCAAATAATTTTACACAAACAAAACATATACAAAATACACACACAAGTTCGTATTGCCGTCGTTGCTTAAATGTTTGGTTTGTTATTTTTTTTTTTAATGTAAAAAAAGAAACGTTTTAGATTATTAAAATAAAATGTTTGTTTACAGTATCACTAAAATTGGTCTGTTCTTTAACGAAGAATTTTCGTACACTTATCTATAGCTATTTTCGGAAGTGTTATTATTAAAATGGGACTTATAGTTAAATATGGACCGATTCTCTAAAAATTTGGTAGGACAATTTACGTAGCAATTAGATATTTTTTTAATCGAAGTGCCCACAAAATAAGTAGACCGATTCTCACTATTTTCAACAGGCTTTGGTTGTATCAAATCCTATAAGCAACATTTCATCAATTTTTTTTTCAAAATTACTTTGCAAGACGGACGGACTAAAAAGTGATTTTAAGTTGATTTGTATACTTAAAACTGGATCTAGAACCAAATTTATTTTTGTGTTTGACATATCCACTATTGTGGTGTGTATGTGGAAAGCCATAAGCATTACGAACCCGACGATCTTTTGTGAAGCCTATGTATCTCACCGTGCTTGGTGAAAGATAATAGATTTCAGTTGGGCTCATAATTTGCCCCCCGGAAAAATTCCGGCTGGAAGTCCCCAAGGCGGGCCAGCAGCAAAGTAGATGTTCTGACGTTTCGCCATCAACCTTGATACATACATTACCCTTGGTAAGGTGGTTGTATCTTAAAACACAGTTCCCCATAAATAGGCCAACAAGTAGCCTAAGACCTTGCCATGCCACGGGACAGGGTCAAAAATCTCTTGGACTGTCGTTACCCAGAAGCGGACGTCCATGTGTGATGGACCTAACGTTCGAACAATATTTTTATCGTCCCCTTAATGTACCGAAAGTGAAGCCGAAGAAAGGCTAAGGGCCTATAAATATACGACGATCGCCCCTGTTTGTCAAGCAACCCTTTCGTTGCCATCGTCTATTTTAATGGCACGGTACCCAACACAAATTTAAGTCATTGTGTTTCCCTTGATTGTTCTGAAACGTAATAAAATCCATGACTAGCCTAGACTTTCTTCCAAAGCAGATAGTGCTCTCAGAGCGGCCTGCCTATTCGACATTATTTATAATCTCAAGGTAAAGCCATTCTTCTCAGACAGTCCTCGGCACTCGTGAGGATAGTGTTAGTATACGCCTGAAAGATTGTGGACTGTTTGCCCATTGGCAAGCCCCTTTGGAAACCCGGGCCCGTAATGCCCGCACCAGTATGTAAAATAGTCATCATACAAAAGTAAAAAAGGAAAGTTCGATAAGATCAATAGAATGATACCCTACACCCAGGGCTGTGGAGACGGAGTTGTGGTGTAATTACCAGAGGAGGCGTTGGAGTTGGAGTACCAACATATATTATTTTGGCATTTTATTTATTAGTGTGAGCAAGAGCCTAAATTCCAGAAGCAGAACTTATATTTGGTTATTGATCTAGTAAAAATAGAGGTTTGTCGTTATTTAAGGTATGTGGCAGTGATGTCACATTTGGCGCAACTTGGCCGTTTGTGGCACTTTTTAACGTTTAATACCCCTGTGGTACTCTCTTATCTATTTTAACACTTTCAACTAACTTTGGTCCTAAACAAACTAATATAAGCTGTTCCGAAAATTTGAAACTTCTTTCAATTACAACATTGTTAATTCAATGGCCAAATAAGCCAACAAAGTAGTTTGATCAAAGATATGAACCACGTTCAACGCATGTTTGTACGAAAATCAAAAATGTTTAATAATTCATAAAAACTACTTACCTTACTAATATTCTTGGCTTGTTTTAAACAAATGTTTTTAAAGATCGTTTGCAAACAACAAACATTAAAGTCGCACTTTATACTATTTGGTATAGCCGACGGTTGTACTTTCGCCGCCGTCGTTGAAAAATTTTCAATTTTAATTAGTATTGTGGTTATTTTGTTGAACTATTTATGGTTTTTAATCCAAATTTTTAATATTTTTAATTAGGCTTAAGTTCATGAAATTTAATTTTTATTAAATTATTTTTGTGAAGAAAGGAATTTTACAACATGAAAATCAATTAAAATTGTTATTGATAATCTTTCATTCTTGACGTGGCTCGGGCTCGAACCCTGGCCGGCAGGTTACCATGACATGTTTCGATCGCAACCACTCGATCTCCTCAGATGGATTTGCCGTCTTACACTCGCAGCCATCGACGACTGCTGACGTCACTAGTCAAACATCAATCCTTAAACCAAATTGTATTTTAACATTTGGTAGATCGAAATTTGCTTTCCTGAATGATTATCCATCTTAATCGACTTTACATGTTTTTTCCTTTACTTCTGTTTTCAATTTTAGTAAATTTTGGTCGCCGTCAACGATATGTGTTACTGGCGTTTTCAACGGCTGCAATGTCAAATCGACTTCGAGTGCAATGTTATGGCATTTATAACGTAACGACGTAATCTCTTTTGATAGTTTTCGACATGAGTCACAGACACACTTTTTTCTCACTTTTCGAGAAACGATGGAATTTTTTGTTTCACATCTTCATGGGTACTGTTCTGTAGAATACACAGAAAAAATTATGAGTAGGTTTCTATCAATTAAAAAAATTTGTTTAAAAGTATGTATTTTAATGTGATAATTAAATCAGTTTTTTTTTTTTTTTTTTGTTGTAAGAAAATTAGAAATATAATTTAGCTTTAATTAACATTTTAGTTGTTTTGAAATAAACTTTTAAAATAAAATAATTTAAACTTGTAGAATTGTTGTAGGGAATTGTCAAAACCTGAGCTATATTTAATTAAATCAATTACCACATTGTTTGAAACGGCAAAGCTTTATGATAATTTTTTTAATAAAAATTAGAAATATAATTTATTTAAAAAATAAAGGTAAACAGTAGTACCTTCTGATTGCCTGGCAAGATTAACAGAACAGGTTTAGTTTGGTGAAATTAAATATTATTTCTTTATTGTCAACTTGTGACGCAACCTTATGATTTAATTCCTTAAAATTTAATATAAAGTAAAATACATAAATGGAAATTCAAAATAAATTTTATAAAATTAAACATACTTTTTAGTTTCAAACCACCAGATTTTTGTTAAATTCAAATGTGAACACGTTGTGCGTAACTACTGTTAAGTACATTAAAAATTTACAAAATGGCAGAAAGGTTAAGTTTAATTACGAATTATTAGACAAAGAAATTTAATTAAATCGATAACAGGACAGAGCTGCATTATGAAGATACAGTGGCGGCAACAATAAATAATCACAATTTCAAATTTTTACAATTTTTAGTAATCTATACAATAAATAATAATTATTTTGGTATTTGGTGCAAAATCAACAAATCTTTCCTTGATTCTATGAATGTGGTATGAATTTGGGGATAAGAGACAATTTTTAATTTTTTCTGATCCGATCTGTCTCATTTACTTTATTAATATTACTACCTGTGGTCTGTGGTTAATTTTAAACGCTCGGCTGAATTGCGGGAATCGAAGTCTTTCACTTGTGCTTAAATAAGTTAATGACAGGAATTCCCGCTAATATTAAAATCTTCATAGAGGAACTGGATATAAAAGTTCCCTCTCGTCTGCCGGATGGATGTAGTGTCCTGCAGGCGAAAATCTCGGCTATAAGAGTCTGAACACAATGTACCGATAATTTTTTACAGTGCGGTATTTCATACGATTTTAAAGTAAAAAACCGCAGTGCGGAACGACATAAAATTAAATTCCATTTTATTTTCATTGTGGACTTTCTTTCTCTCTCAATTTGTGATACTCATTCTCTTTCTGATGTTGCCATAGTTTTTGAATAATTGGCGATGTTCACAACATTATTTTAAACAAAAAACTTGATAAATATGTAAACAAACAAAAACAACTATTGCCGTCGCCGTCTTCCGTTGTATTATGTTTATTTTTCTCTCCTGCAACGAGAAACCATACCGCACCGCAAACATTGTGTTTATACTCTAAGGCGGGCGGCTAATTGGCTGAGATATTATCGAATATCGCGAGAGATTTATTTATAACTCAAAGAAAAAATTATTAGCAGTTTTTTATCAATTAAAAAATGCTTTACAATTTATTTCAATTTTATTAATGTTGAAAGAAAATTGAAAATATAATTTTGATTTAATCAACATTTTAGTTGCTTTGAAATACATTTTTAATTTAATTATTTATGACACATTCATTGATCAATTCGTTGATTTTCCAATGGCTCACTGTAAGTCACTTATCAAGCTCGAGTCTTATAAAACTGCGCAGTTTGGATTGTTAGATTAGGTTCAATGGGCAGCCGACACGAGGACGGCTCACTTGGGTCCTTATAGCGGTCCCTTTGTGATACCTTTAGCCAGTGACAAGAGCCAACCAGTATTCACCTACACCTACTTTAACTACTACGGATTATAATTTCGCTAATCGTACCTTATATTACATATATCTGTGGTTTTCATGGGCAACCGCGTATGTCTTTTTTTCGATTTTGAAATGTTGCCATATTGCTTAATGTTAAGCGCTCTTTACATTTTTATAAAATGTTTTAAAAACAGATAGACCCATTCCGATGATTTAACTCAATTACAAAGTTCAAAAGGTGCAATATCTAACCCATAGTTTGATCTAGAATGGTTTTTCGGCTCTCCTGAAAAATTTTATTTTAAGACATACGCGGTTGCCCATGAAAATCACAGATATTTTCAATAATATCATCACGAAGAGTGTTTATCCCAAAAACTGGAAATATGCTAAAATTATACCCATCTTAAAATCAAACAAAGAATATCGCCCAATTGCTATGTTGCCATTCTTATCAAAACTGTTTGAACGATTACTACATCAGGAAATTATTAAATATGTTAATAATAACGGGTTATTGACAAAAAGACAATCAGGATTCCGACGCAGTCAAAGCTGTATAACCTCACCACTAATTAGTTATATTATAATTAATTATAATTAACGTATCTGAAGAAATACGTAGTAAACTTGATGATGGCAATATTTCATTCCTTGTTCTGCTGGACCATTCTAAGGCATTTGACACTGTGGACCTCGGCTTTAAGCTGCAACAAATTTTTAATTTCGCCCCCTTATCAACACGTTTAATGACATCGTATTTATCAGGCCAAAGTCAATCTGTTTTCAAAAATAATAAAACATCTCGCTCGTTACCTGTTTTGAACGGTGTGCCACAAGTATCAATACTTGGGCCATTACTTTTTACACTTTATATAAATGATTTGGACAAACGTTTTCATGTACGCTGAAAACGTTCAACATTATATAAGTAGTGAATTAATGGAGATAAATAACTGTGTGGAAAAACTGAATGCGGATCTTAAACACATTAATTAATTGGCAAATACAAATGTATAAATCCCAAGAAGTCCAAATGTTTGGTGATTACCAGGGAAACCAGAAATATGCTCTAAAAAATGCGATTTATGAGAATTAAACACGCAGCAAAAATTCGGAAATATGCCCCAAAATTATTAAAAATTTGCCCCAAAAAAATTTAAAATTACTCATTTAAAAACAAAATATTCATCAATTCCATTTAAAACAAAAAAAAAAAAAAAAACTAAAATAATAATCTATAAAGCTTAAATACAATAGTATTTACAAGCCAATTCGAAAAAAAATTTTATCAGATGGGTAATTCCCAAGTGTTGAACGTGACAGTCTTACGCATCAAAAATGCAATAACTTTTTAAACAACAAATATTTTTACGTTCTCTTAACCCTTAAATTATAGCACTAAAAAAGCACTGTTATATATGCTAAAGTTTATGGAGGGCGCAATTCTAGATCAAAGATAATGGCAAAAGAAGTAACGGTTCGAACGTGAAAAAAAGTGGTTTTTGTGGCCATGTTTAATAAGGCGTAATTCAGCGGAACCTTGCATAATTTTTTAGTTAAACTACTTTCAGAGTTTTACGTAGCAATGTAACATTAAAATGTCTTTGGTTTGATTCAAAATCTTCTGTATTTTTTTTCTTTTAAGCCAAAATCTGGGTCGATACGTGACATTTCGAATGTGAAATTTTTTCCGTAATAACTTAACTGAATAATGATTAAAATAAAATAAAAATTTACCGTTAATCCGAATAGCATATTTCTCTTTGAACTCTTCCTTAGATTATATACCATGTAAGAAAATTTTTTGGAATAATTTTTATCAAATATCACCTCTTTTCAGAAAGATAATATTAAAGAAAACATACAATAAAACATTCTCACAAATAAGAAATTAAGTTTGCACAACTTTGCAGATTGATTGCTCATCTAAGTGAACAAATTTATGGGTAAATTTATATCGTAAAATAATCAGCTTTTAATAACTTTTAAACTTACGGTCACGGTGGACCTTTTGACGGAAATGCCCAGATGTCACATATTTTTTGGGCGAATTTAATCTAAATGCCAACATAATTAGATGGCTTACGTACAAAAAGAGTCTAATTTGGCAAGAAGTTTTTGTGGGGAATATATTAAATTAAAGACGGATTATCACCATTAGCTTGCAAGAGGCATCTAAAAAAAATCGTTATGTATCAAAATATGCCTTAAAAATGCAAAATATGCGCTAAAAACCTTAAAATATGCTGCAAAAATGCTCTTTTAACTAAATTATGCAAAAATATGCTCCAAACGGTAAAATATGCCAAAATATGCACAAACAAATCGATGCCAAAATTCCTAAAAAGCTCTAAAACGGATAGATATATTATTTCTGCCTTCATAGGTCGCACAAGGAAAAACATACAATTGCATATTTGTGGTTTCCCTGGTGATTACTAAGAAAAATTTTAAGTTACCCGTTGAATCTTTAATAATGCTTGATAGCCAAAAAATTTAAACTATTTGCACAGCTAAATATCTTGGTATCACTTTTAATTGCACGCTCACCTGGTCTGACCACATAAATGCTGCTGCTGGAAAAACGTTTGCAAAGCTACGAATTCTTTGGAACACCCAGTCTATTACTCCACTTAATATTATAATTCTACTTCCGAAATCTTATTTAATACCTACATTTTTATATATATACCAGCTGTGACTTACGAAGTCTAAAAAACCTTATATCCACGTACAACTCTATACTGAGATATGTTTTTAATTTGAGAAAATATGACCATATCTCTCAGTACGCGAAAAAGCTCTATGGAGTCACAATAAATAATATGTTTAAAATAAGAACCTTGATCTTATTACACAAACTTGTATATACCCGTGAACCGCCGTACCTTTTTGAGAAAATTCAATTTACACGTTCTAGAATATTAAATCACATTATACACATCAGACATCAAAGTTTAATATCTGAGTGGCATATTATGTTCGTTCTGTCCGTTTTTGGAACACGCTACCGTCGTCGATTCAATTTATAAGCAACGCTCTGCACTTTAACAAAGAACTCTTCAAGTATTACGCATAATAACACTTTTCTACTTTGATTTTTAATTCTTTATGTTTTTGTTATTTTTATTAAATTTTGTATAATTAATTTTAAAATTTTTATAATTTTTTATTTATTTTTATTATGTTCTAGTAAACTTATTAAATTATATAAAAATCCTTTACTTTAATTATAAGATTATAAATATTGTTGTATTGGAAAACAATTAAATAAAATACTTAAAATACTATTCCCCAGAGGTCACTGCAACCTCGAACCACCCCTGCAGTACAGAGAGCGATTTTAGTCTGACAGTAGACATATCCAGGGCACCATAGCCTGGCTAAGATGAACGGAGAACTAGCTCTCTGCTTATGTTTAATAGGGACTATATTAAAAGAGAGGTATCAGTTGTTACAGGGCACTGGCGTAATGCTAGGAGAATGGGTCTGGAGTTCAATGACTACACAGAAAAAAGTAAAAAACGGTTTTGCTCACCAAAATAATTGAAACAAGCAAAAAATTTTTTAATTTTGCAACTATCACCGAAATGATTATACCAATTACTCAAATTTGCAAAACAAGGATTTTTTTCCAATTAAAAAGTTTTTACATTTTAATTACAAAAATAATTCAAAAAATTATTAATATTAAACAATTTTTTAATTGAATGAATTAACAAATTAATTTAAAAAATAAATATTTTAATTGAATGAATTACTAATGTAATTGATTACAATACAGAAAATTAATTATTTTACTAATTGTATTGATTAAAACAGTGATTGAATATTTGGATTTAATTGAATAAATTAAACAGTGTATTTGAAATAAACTCGAAATTCAATTGCGCAAATTATTCAATCAAACAAATTGTTAATTGAATAAGTTTGTTAAATCAATTCAGTTGATGGTTAAATGAAGCAAAATAATAATATTTAAAATATATGTTTTATTTAAAAATATGGTTTAAAAATAACTTGTTTTATTTGTTAAATTGTAATAGCTAATGCTTAATTGTACAAATTGTACAACTGTACACCTGATCCATTTTGATAAAATGGACTACTCCATGGACTGGTCCGATGTAATGCAAGCAAGGACCATATCATTGTTAAAAAGTGTTTGTAGTGAGACGACATGTCTTCGTTTTTAACGACATGCTTTCGTTTTTAAACGACTTCAAAACTAATCCTCTTGATAATACCATGGAGTAGTTTTAAAACTACTCCTAGTGGTCCAAAGGTGGGTTATATGGTCCTCTCCTAGGAGGGTTAGTTTTGGACTAGTCCTGGTCCCTTGTGGTATACTCTTTACACGCGTGTTTGGACTGGTCCTATTATTTGCAGGGTAGGTACATGTATAAAGATGTTGGTTGCACTTGTAACGTTTTTCCTAAACTGTTGATGAGGGAGGAAAGCAAGGAGAAAGCAACAAAGTGTTCAATTCAAACAACCGAGTTGATTGATTCAATTAAACTTATAAAATAAAATTAAGCTTAAAATCAAGTAATATTTTAATTGAAAAAAAATATTTTTTTTTAATTCAATCGATTAAGAACGTAATCAAATTTATTTTAAAATTCAAAAATCACTATTAATTGAAAAAAAAAACTGCCAATAATTTTTTTCTGTGTACTGTAGATGTTGTCATGATGAGAAATGTGTTTCAATTTCTATGTCAATGTCCTGGGATCCGGGGTATTACGGAAAATACTGGGGAGAACCGTTGTTGACGTGATAGCCCAACTTTTATGCCAGATTCGAATTCAGCGCACCCAGATTAGTTACAAAACATACTTCGTTTCTGCTGTCAATTTTTCTTCCAAATTTGTTGACCAGTCTTATTTATCGCACTGGGCCAAAAAGACAGTTATAAAAACTAATGTTCTGTTGTCGTATTAGTCTAGAAAACAGTTTCTGTCTTTTATTGGTGTGCGTTCAGCCTAAAGTTTTTTCCGGAATTTAATTGGTTTTAATTCCTGCTTTCCCGGTTATTAAATTACATTACATTCAATTTTAAATTCTCTTATACAAGTCTATCATAAAACCAATATGGACATATGGCATCCAATTATGGGGTACTGCATGCGCATCAAACATCAAGAAGCTACAAAGAAGACAGTCTAGGATATTACGGCAAATTGTCTGCGCCCCATGGTTTATACGAAATGACACTATCCACAGAAATCTTAACATCGCTACCATCCAGGAAGAAATTAAAAAGTATTCAGGCAAATACATAGATAAATAAATCCCAACTACCTCGCTCGGGATCTAATAAAGTTCGAAGGTCACCGGAGGCTGAAAAGATCCGACACTTTGAGCCTATCTGGCTTACTTGAATGCAATATATACAAATAACAATAAGGATTAAGCTTTGAATACATATTGTAATTTTCGACAAGGAAGATTCAATAAAAAAAAAAGAAATTCGACCCTGCAAGCAACTCAGTAAACTTTAATCTAACTTTAAGTTAACTTTTTTTGAGCTAGTTGTGGTTGATGCCTGGATTATTTTTAATGGAGCCAACTGACTATTTTAACATTGGCATGTCATAGGAAGTAGTCAATTGTCCGACTCTGCATGACTTTGCAACTAACTTAAAGTTAGCTACTTAGTATTTAGCTTAAAGTGAGTTAGGTAGTAGTTAGTTAAAAGTTAGTAAGGTAGTAGTTAGCTTTTAGCTAACTTTATGTTAATACACCATAAGCTTAAAAAGGAAAAGATTTTATTTTTAATTATTAAAAATTATTTTATTATCAAAAAGTAATTTCAATTTTTGGGAATACAAAATTTTTAATTTCAAAAGATTTTGTTATTCGTGCTTAATTCCCAGTTTTTATTCTTGATAAAAACACTTGAAATTTATTGTTGATGGGATAAGCTATTCCTATGCATTTCACTGGTTGCTTAGGCCAGATCATCAGGAAACTTCATCCATAAAGATTTTAGAAAAACTAAAGATATTAAACCAAATAAAACTGTTAAACGTATAAGACTTATAGCAACAGTTTTACTTGTAACAATATCAAAGCTTTAACAAAACACATCAACAATAAAAAAGTGGGTTTATCTCATCTTACATTCCCCCCTACAATCAGTTGAAATTCTCTCAACATTAATTGTAGTTGTAAGTAGGTTAAGAAAAACAAAATAAAAAACAAACAACAACTTACAAAAGAATTGAAAATTGAAATTACTTTTTGATAATAAACAGGCAAGTGCACGGCCTAAAAAAACACTTAATTGACAACATCTTTTGTAAGTTGTTGTTTGTTTTTTATTTTGTTTTTCTTAACCTACTTACAACTACAATTAATGTTGAGAGAATTTCAACTGATTGTAGGGGGGAATGTAAGATGAGATAAACCCACTTTTTTATTGTTGATGTGTTTTGTTAAAGCTTTGATATTGTTACAAGTAAAACTGTTGCTATAAGTCTTATACGTTTAACAGTTTTATTTGGTTTAATATCTTAAGTTTTTCTAAAATCTTTATGGATGAAGTTTCCTGATGATCTGGCCTAAGCAACCAGTGAAATGCATAGGAATAGCTTATCCCATCAACAATAAATTTCAAGTGTTTTTATCAAGAATAAAAACTGGAAATTAAGCACGAATAACAAAATCTTTTAAAATTAAAAATTATTTTATTTAAACATATTTCTTTTTATTTTGAATTCAGTTATGTTAATATTTTAAGTCCTATTTCCACTTCTGTTTTTTATGCATTCTGCATGGACTTTTCGTTTTTTTATAAACTTAAAGTCATTTTTAATGTCCGTATCTCCCTCATTTGAGACAATTGATCGGCAGGCGTCATTGCGACGCTAAAATTTTGCATATACAAAACAATAAACAGTTATAAAAATCCAAATTCGAAATAACAAAAGAAAACAAAGACAAGAAACAAACAAAAATATAAAAAAATTGCCGCACAGAATTCACTCGCATTGATTTCGGGAAATTTCTGCATTTATTTATAGTTAGCTTGTAGTTAGTTGTTCAAAAGTTAATTATAAATGCGTTATTTTTGTAGTCGACTACCAAATTGCTTGCAGGGTATATTTACAATCAAACACATACATAAACACTAAATTCAACATGTCATCCTGTAAGTATTAAGATGTACATATTTGTTGTTTAATTTTCGCCGCATGTAGATTACATCAACGGTAATCGCTTATAATTGCACAATTACACATCAAGAGTAAGAGAAGTAGTTACTTTTATACTGCTGACATGTTTAAATGAGATGCAATGAGTTGCATTATAATGCTTTGAAATTAAGTTAAGCTGAGAAATTTTTGTAGATTTAGTTGTTATTTACTTAAAAATCTTTGAATTGTATATTGGAATTGAAGTGTTTTGGCCTTTACATTTACAAGTTACAAGTAATTGTAAAGGGCAAAACTCTGTCTATTTTGTTGTTGGATTTAACAAAAAAGCAACGATATTTTATATTTTGGTTTTGCGAAGGACCAACTTAAGTTTGCTAATGGAATAAATTAAATAGCAAACAAAAGTAATTGTGTGTTGACAGATTACAATTATTTGTAATTGGAAACTTTTGCTATAACAATTAATTGTAAATGAAAATTATTTTTTTCACTTGCAACTACAAACATTTAATTGTGATTAAAATATCCACTATGATTTCAATAACATTAAATGTAATTAAAAAATTATCTAAGTTACACATTATATGTAATTGAAATTGAGTTAAAATGTAATTAAAATCCACCAATTCTGCTCTGAACTCATTTTGGTTCTAAAATTAAATTGAACCATTTAAAAAATTAAAACTTCCTTTTTTCAAATTCCATCTCTCTGCATCATGCGAGAAGCGGATCCCCGCCGTTATTTTCCAACAAAAAAATAAATCGTTCGTTTTTTCATTTTTTTTTTTTTTTTTTAACTTAAACAAATATCGATTACATTTACTTTGTGTGCACAACTTAAACTCTATAACTAAATTTCGTTCTTTATATAAAATTTTTTATTGCTTTGGCCTTTAAGGTTTTTATTCCGATGTTGTTGAATCATCAACATCATCGCTAGTAGTAGACTCGGTAGCAGCGGGTGCTGGTGCTGGCTTGGGAGCACCAATATAAATTTGTTTGCGGATGACAAAAGGTGGGCGTACACTGCCCAACTGACTCTTAACACTTCCCAGACTGCTTTGTATGGAGTTCAAAGCATTTTGTTTAAGAGCAATTTTCTGTTGGACCAAAGAACCGACCAAAGATTGGACTTGTTGCAATTTTCCAGCAATTGCAGACTGTACACCCTGTAATAAAGCGGTAGTATCAAAAGCAGGAGCAGATGATGCAGCTGGAGCTGAGGCAGGAGCTTAAATTGTATTTAAATTATTAGTATTTTAATATTCTTAATAGTTTTGTTTTTGTTTTTCTTTAAATTAAAACACACACCTTGAATAATTTTCACTACTTTGAATGCCTCAGATTGTTGCATCAATGCAATAGAAACACATAAAATAAATACAAATTTCATCATTTTGTTTGTTTGTTTTTTTTTTAATAGAAATTTAATAATTTATGATTTTTTTAAGTTTTTATTTATGTGTTGTTTTATGTTTTATTGTATTTGTTTTTCTTTTTTTTTTTAGACACACCTCTGTTGCGCTTGAAAGTCTTTTCAGTACTCCCGCTTAATTCGTTTTAAATGTTGGTTAAAGCATTTAAAAGCTTTTTATATTAACAATATTAAATATTTATTCTATAATACACTAGACGGACATTGTGGCCAGAACAGAAGACGTCCATAATTATTTGTTAATAACTACTTTTGAGTTTTCTATAAGTCTCTAAAAATCTACCAGCGACAAAAATAGAAGATCATTTTAAAACTATTAATACAGCACATCAGCTGCTCATCAACGCCAAAAAATTATTTATACTTTTTTTACAATTTATTGGTTGGGGGAAAAAGTAAAAATATGGGTTTGTTTTCTAACATAAAGGTATTAATCGGGTAATAACAATACTTTTTCCAATTTATTTATATCTGCCAAAACTGCAATTTCGAAATATTTCGTACCGATTTGACACAATTTCACTTACTGTAGCGAGCCCTAAACTATTAGTTCACTAGCATTGGCCTGTAAAATTTAAAAAAAAAAACTTGCAACCCTAGTACTAGATTTTTTGAAATTTTTTTTTATAATTTTGACTTGATTTGAAATTTTAAGGCGCCCTAAACCGAAGCGAATTATTATACTCTGAGGTCAAGATTTATAAAGATTGGTGTTTACGTATAATGGAGGTGGTCTGTTTTCCCATTCATGATGTCTACTGTGTGCGAAGGGAGTTGACAACTTGAGGCGCCACTGTCATCAAGGAGTACGTTTTAAAATGGTTTTTACTTTTTTATGTATAATTCGTTAAGTTTAGGTTTTTTTAACTAGTACAATTGCTGAGTCGAATCGTTGTTTTTAAAGCCATATTGGACGGCTGATTTTTTTTTTTTTTTTTGTAGTCGCGTTATAACTTTAAATTTTTTGGAAATTCAATATTTTGTAGTAAATTTTGTATTTTTGCACCAAATAAATGGAAACTTTATAACATTTCGGAAAACAAGGAAAGTGTTTTTATATTGTTAGAAGTGCTTTCTTTTCCTTTAAATAGTAGTGACTTTTTTCTCTTGTTCTAGCTTTAATAATAACAGTAAGTTGTTTGGATACTTGGCTGATATTTTTGCGGAAAATCCCAAAGGCACCCCATACACTCCATAAGCCAGAAACGTAATCGGCGTTCTCTCGGGGAATATCAGCATGGTGTTTGGATCTTTGGCGGATATTCTGGAGCTGTAGCCCAAATCCACCCCTAAATACAGTCCATAGACCATGAAACGTCGTTTCATTCGGACCGCCATAAGACGTAGTCGACGTTTTTATTTGGTTCACCGATTCCTTATAAAGTCTACTCCTGAAAAATTTAAACTCAAAGATTTAGAAAAGCGGATTATTTGTAGCACTTTTAACTGTTTAAGGCTGGTTTTTTGAGATCTCAGTTAACGTTCGGCTCACACACCCAGGAACGATATCTATTTTTTTAGTGATTGTGTAGACATAAACAACCCTTAATACCGTTCGTAACTATTTTCAAGAAAGAACCGAACATTATATAATGTGATACTGTAGACAAACATTATTTTTTAATGTTCTATAATGTTTTCTTCGTGTGTGTATTTTGTTTTTGTAAGAAATGTTTGTTTTTTTTACCAGCCAAAAGGGACGAACATTAACGAACCGAACCGAACACATTTAAGTTTGTGGATTTTCAAAAAAACCGAACGGAATTAAATGTTTACATCTTTTGTTGAGTTTGATAAAAACAGTAATATTTTTGTGTTCGAAAGATGACTAACAGGAAAACGTTATTTTTTTTAATGATTTTATACACAAACACTATTAGCGTTTGTGTTTTCCACAAATCTACCGAACCGAACATTAAGAAGCGATATTTAGTGTTTATTTTCGAAAATTGGTTATAAGTATTTTGAACTTAAAGAATCTTATCTTGTTTTCATTGATTTAGTGACATTTATCATGTAAAATATGAAGTTACAAAAGATTCCTTTTTTTCATTTACTTAAAGATATTTGAATTTTAATTAATAGTTCATTTAAATCTTTAAAAACCTATTGAAATTATGTATAACAATAAGTTGAATTCTTTTTCGAAAGAGATATTTAGTTGTCATTAATTTAATGAAAAATGTTAACGAAATTACGAAACTCAATTTCGTAGTGTTAATGAAATTGTTTCATTATATTTGTAAAATTTCATTCCCATAATGAAATTTTTCATTGGATTAGTAGAAAAAAAAAATAATGAAATTGATTCATTAGATTTATGAAGCATAATTCTTTCAGTGTAGTATTGGAGGATATAAAACCTATAATATGTTAACCACTAATAATAGCATAGTTGTCTTTAGGTCATTACATGTTGCTCTTGGAATCGTGCAAAATATTTTCAACTAGCTTTTACCCGTTACTTCATTCACTTGCAAACAAGACCAAGATTTAAAGAAACAGGCTTATGCTAGAAAAAACTCATAGAAATTGTATGTAAATACATTTCTACATCAAAACTTATTTTATGTCAAGATATTTCTATAAATAACATTATTGGAATTATTTTTAGCCAACAAATACTAACATATAAGTTTTAAACACCCAACACTCTTGAGCAACCGATATAAAACTCTCTATATGAAAATCTATTGCGGTCACTGGATCATATGCAATCTTTAGATCAAATTTATCAAAAAGATAAAACGTGCCATTTTTGCATCATAAAAAGTGACCTATACTTTAATCTGGGCCATATGCTATCTCAACACCAAATTTTACGAAAAGAGAAAAGTACCAAAGGTGAAAGAGTACCAGCTTTCCTCATTTTAGGCCCTTGAAAAGTACACTGTTAATGTTAATGTAGGCTATAAAATGTATGTATATCAAATTTATCGAAAAGAAAAGAGTACCAATTTTATCCCGTTTTTACTCCTTAGAAAGTACCTTTTATTTAAATCCTGACCATATGCAATCGGTATACCAAATTCATCAAAAATAGATAAAAAGTACCATGTTTTTTTCAAGTTTTTACCTCTTAGAAAGTACCCTATATTTCAAAATATTTTACTTATAAGTATTTTTATAATCAGGCTTAAGTTCATCAAATTTAATTTTCATTAAATTATTTTTATGAAGAAAGGAATTTTACAACACGAAAATTAGTTGAAATTGTTATTGATAACTTTTCATTCTTGACGTGGCTGGGGCTCGAACCCCGGCCGGCAGGTTACCATGAAATGTTTCGATCGCAACCACTCGATCTCCTCAGATGGATTTGCCGTCTTACACTCGCAGCCATCGACGACTGCTGACGTCAATAGTCAAACATCAATCCTTAAACCAAATTGTATTTTAACCTTTGGTAGATCGAAATTTGCTTTTCTGAATAATTATCCATTTTTAATTGATTTTACGTGTTTTTCCTTACTTCTGCTTTCTCGTACTTTTGTCAAGAATTCTTCTTGAATTCGAAAGTACATTTTTTGTTTGTTTTTTCTTGACAAAAGTACGAGAAAGCAGAAGTAAGGAAAAACACGTAAAATCAATTAAAAATGGATAATTATTCAGAAAAGCAAATTTCGATCTACCAAAGGTTAAAATACAATTTGGTTTAAGGATTGATGTTTGACTATTGACGTCAGCAGTCGTCGATGGCTGCGAGTGTAAGACGGCAAATCCATCTGAGGAGATCGAGTGGTTGCGATCGAAACATGTCATGGTAACCTGCCGGCCGGGGTTCGAGCCCCAGCCACGTCAAGAATGAAAAGTTATCAATAACAATTTCAACTAATTTTCGTGTTGTAAAATTCCTTTCTTCATAAAAATAATTTAATGAAAATTAAATTTGATGAACTTAAGCCTGATTATAAAAATACTTAAAATTTGGATTAAAAACCATAAATAGTTCAACAAAATAACCACAATACTGATTATTTTACTTATATTCACTTGATTTAAAGTTCCCGTTTTACTGGAGAATGTTATTGAAATAAACTGTAACAAAAGTATATTTCAACCCTTGAAACCTTGAAAAATTCGAACTGGAATACAAATTGTTTTGCACTTAATTTCCAGCAAAATTGCTAATTGGGAATTAAAAGTGGCAAACAAATTATTGTTTTCACTTACCAACACATGTTTGGAGTTTACCATAATTTGCTTGTGACTTGTGTTTAAAAATTGTTCGTTAAAAATAGATAGAATATAGAAAAATATGTTTTCTCTGCGTGCACTTACCTGTAAAATAGAAAAAATTTTTACAACAATCCAATACATGTCAATAAATAATCCCATTGCTAATTATGCACAGGCTTCTTAATCGTACGAGCAAGAGCATGAACATAAGCTAACAGTTTTGAATTGCTGAGCGTGAGCCACCTTACATAGTAACTTTGTTTTATTTAAGTAACGAAACCAAAAAAAAATATAAATAGCAACAACTCATAATTGACAACAAAGTGTTGTTTATTAGCGTCGCATTGTAGAACGAACGTACAAATTAATTGATATGTAAGACAGGTAACTTGTCGTGGAATAGCATTTTGATGTTCGTTCATAATCAAGTCTTCTGTCTAGTCGCTGCTTTTTGGTGTTAAGAACGAGAGTGTGTGTAAATCAGCATATGTGTATGTACGTTTATTTAAATAAAAAATCTTAACTTTTTTATGCTGATTTAGAAATGTCTTTTTATAAATCTATCTAGACATTTACATACAAGTCAACCTGTTCAGAACGATATATAAGAATCACTTTATTTATTCTAATGTTTAGTTTTATTTTTTTTTCTAAGCCAAATAAAAAACCAATTTATATGAAATTAGTTAAAGAAGTTAAACACAAGTTCAATAGTAGTAAAATATAAAGAACTTTAGAAGGCTAACTGGTGTAGAATCTAGTTGACTGTTAAATCTTTAGAATAGAGCAATAAAAAAGCATCATCATTTTGTGGTTTTAGAGTTAATATTAGTTTAAAATATAAGTCATGTTTTTCGTTTAAACTCTTGAATCAAAGAAAAAAATAAATCTTTTAAAATTACTTATTAAAGGTCAGAAAATTTTAGATTAAACTAAAATTTAATGAAAACTTAAACTTGTTTTAATTTGTGATAAAAAAAAAGTCAGTCACGAAGGCAAAGTAATTAACTAAGAATTGGACTTTGTTTTAGAAATTAGGACGTCCAGTTTTTAGTGTGAAAATAGTTACCTTATAGCCCACGAAGTCCCTTCTTCCTTAAAAATTAATTTACTACTACCACAATTCACCTTTAAGCCCTGCTCTTCTACTCATAAATTTTCATGAAAATTAAAAGTCAATAAATTTATATTAAATGGTTCTTTTTATTGGTTAAAACAAATGAACTAAGTAAAACCCACTACCTCTTTCTAAGTAGTTTGTGGTATGACGATAGACTATACCTACTTATCATTAAGTTAACGTTACCACCCAACAAACACGAAGTCAAAACTGAAATGACTTTATCATTTGACATCAAACACAATTCTCAAACATTTCTTAATTAGTTGATGTTAACGTTTAATAATGATTTGAAAATAAACATTTGACATACATTGTTTTTATCAATTTAATGTCAAATTCAAAGTATATTTATACCAAGTACATGCAAGTCTACAACAAATCAACAATAAAAAAAACAACATTCATTTTGTATGTGTAAAACCATTTGAGACTGTCAAACAGCCAAACAAAAAGAAAACAAAAAAAAAAAAAAATCATGGCGCACTAAAATGTAAGCAAATTTTGACAATATCAAAAGTAAAACAACTGAACAGCTGATCACTTGCATGTACTTGGTATAAATATACTTTGGTCAAATTGGTATCAAATGTTAAATTCAAATCAAAACTAAACTTGGCAATACTGAAGCGAAAAATTATAATTTATTTATTTCTTGTGAAAAATAAAAATTATTTGTGTACCCGGGTAACTTTTTTAACTTAAAAATGCTCGCAATTCTTTCACAATGAAGATGAGGCGATGAAACTCCAAATCGTCGCTATTAAGGACTTAAAAAATATTATAAAAGAAAAAAAAAAAAGTATATATATATAGCCAGATCTTTGTTTAAACCCGTTTAACATTCGACACCTACGCGTCTCAATGACCGGGTGCCGCGATACCCCTACAAGTTTTTTTTTTTTTTTGTTTTTCCTTACAAATTACCACGGCTATTTTGAATTTGATCGATAAAACATATAAATTTGTTCTTTTTAACAATTTTTTTATTATTCAAATGTTATATTTGTGGGTATCGGCTTGCGTTGATAGCATTTAATAGCAGGTCGTGATGAATAGTGGCGAATTTGAATGTTCCGCTAAATCAAGAGTGGTAAAAAAATTATCTATTGTGATGGTGTGCGAACTATTATGGAAAGGACCTATTAGATCCTTAACCACTCTTTTGTCTTGTCGTATCTCAGGGATTTCCCGGTAAATAGTTGGCCATCGACCGGCTATGAGTTTTTTGCATCACAAATCCACAAAACATTAATCCCTAATTTGGCTGATTGGCATTCGCATTCACTAGATGTTTACATCGTCAAATCGAAGGAAACGTCGCAGTGACCAGAATCTGGTAATGTCCATTGTTACTCGACATAGAGAATAAGATTTATGTGCCATATCTTTCGTATTATCATTACATGAATGATTTGCACCTTTCATTATTAAAATGTCAGTAAAGGCATGCATTTCATTTACTGTTACATATTTCAAATTAAGTCGTGGTTTTGTTGGGTTAGTTCCAATATAGACTGCATATGTGGCATCTGCTTTTTTGTTTGTCTGACGCAATATTATGTCCACGATATTTACTCGCAAGTTTGAGCTTATGAAAGCAATTCCGTTGATCGTGCAGGCCCACAACGTTGCCGTAGAATATTAAGACTTCTAGTTTTGATGGGATAACAAATTATGCCTTTGCCACACGGCTTTCAACTGAAGACTCATCGTTAATATCAGCATTAGACAGATTATATTTCCAGTATATTGTGTTTCACCGTCTACTCTTTCAGACAACTGTTCATCATCATCTTTATTATACCTACAAGGGTAGTAGCGATACTTCTATAAACCGACCTACATGCATATGTATCAGCAAAAAGCAAATGCTTTAAGTATTTAAAAGCTATAAAAATGTTAACAAAGCACCATAATCAAAGAAGAACAAAAAAATTGCTATGTGTTTACTTTAGCGACTTCTTTTGATAGCTACAAATGGCTTTGTGACGACAAAGTGAAGCGTAGCGATTTAAAACAAAATTCTTCATAATTTGATTATTTTTATATACGGAAAATAATTATTGGCTTATTATGCAACACTATCAATATGTGATTGGACGAAAAATAATATTTTCTAATGTAAAAGTGCAAAAATCTACAAGGGGGTACCGGGGTTCCCGGTTATTGCCTAACATATATTTTGTTGGTTATTGACCGTAGGGTTACGAATACTAATTTAAAAAAAATAAAACGGGAAAGTGAAGAAATTATAAGTTTGTTGTATGATCGCGGTGCTACAATCCTTAAAATAAAATGGAGCCAATTATTTCGTCTGTGCAAGAATTAGAGGACGGAAAGAACATTATTTCATATTTAAGCTATGGTGCCGAATATGTTTATTTAAATAAATAATGACTTTAAATTAAAAAAATAAAATATTTTTTTTATACTGTATTATAATCCACATTTGAAAAACATTTGAGAATTACGCTTGAAAGCAAGTTGAAAATGAAGGTATTTTTCAATTTGAAAATAATTTCCCCTTTTTGTTGAGAATGCTATGATTTTCAAATGATTTTCAAATTGTTATCAAACGTTTGATATCAAGTCATTTTCAATTTGAAATCAAGCCTCAGTGTTTGTTGGGCAGTGACAATGTTAAGGTTTTTTAAACACTCGCAAACACAAACCGACCCATACAAATTGTAACACACACACGCAATTCATTCTCTTAAGCAGTGTATGTTTAACATACACCTGTTTTCATAACAAAGCAAGTAAAATTGCTATATTCGACTGTGTCCTCCACCGCACAATGGGGTCAATCTGAAAGCTGAATCTCCTAACCTACTGGTCGGATTGCAAAATGATGTATGAACGAGTCGTGGAGGACATGGGCCTTAAGAAAATTGAGTTTGTGATCACCCTGTTAGAAAACAAGGTGAGTATCAAATTTGATAACCTCGGGTTATGTTAACTTTGTAAAGCTTGAAACTTAAAGGGATTTTTATATCGATATGAAACAGGCAATGGTCAAAAAAGGAGAATTAAAAAAAAATATTAATTTTTTTCAATACCATTTTATTCAATTGCATAAAACTAAATTACTCCATTTTCGACCATTGCACATTGGGTTAAACGACTACCAAAACAGTGCTGAAGTCCCATTTCTCAAATGCAAATATTCCTCTTTAATAAATGCCATTTTGTAGGGAATACTTCAAATGAACAAAACAGCTTTGTGTTGTTAGTAAATATTAAATGTCGTTTAACAACACGCAGTCAAATTCATTGCATTGCAACCTCTTTATAAGTTGTGTTGCAAAGCCTGTATTGCTTTTAAAGATTCAAGTGTTTGTTACCAAAGTTGTTCTTTGAAGACCAAGCTCCTGAGCACGGCGTCGAATTGAGGTTAATGGATTGTTTTGAACACTTCTTAAGCAGCAGTAATGTTTTCAGCCGGTCTTTCAGAACTTTGTGGTCCATGTAGTGCGTTTTGTTGGCACGTTGTTTCTCCCAAAAATTTCACGTAACTTTCTCATGGTCGCAGTAATCGATCGATCAAAACACGTTAGCTTATCGAATATTTTTCCATAATAAATTTTCCACGTTTCTACTTCACGACTGCCAAACAGGAAGTGTCAAGACTTATGTTTGCCAAAATGGCAGCAAAACAAAGTAGCATACCTTCCCGGCGGACACCCTGTATATCAACTCTAACCAAAATATCCTCGGAGTTATTTCCTTAAACCTATAGAGCGGCTTTGCTCATTGAATTTCTTTCTTAAATATATCCATTAGCATTCTTGTACTATTTTAATATGTCTTTATTTCATAAATTTGGCGATTGTTTTTTTTTCATACCTGCAAAATAAAAGCTATAAATTAAACACTACTTAACTTTAATGAAACATAAATACATTAAAATTAGTTATGCTTCTTGGTTTTATAAATCTCAAACCCTCATCAATAAAATGTTTCTCTAAAAATACTGAAAATAGTTATTTTGGTCAATAAACAAAAAAAATATATATAACACAAAGTACATGTGTATTTTATTTATAAATATTTTATTTTTCCTTGAGAAGGAATGTGGCATTTCGAAGATTTATGGGTTACATGTCGCATTACAGTTGACTTTTGTCTTACCATTTGGTGCGTGAACTTAAACTAAAACGTATCTGGTGGGATACGTTCATGAATGTGTTACAAGCAGAGCTATAAAAGACTGCAATCAAATTAAATGCAATCGCAGGATTTCTCTTCAATGATTTTGCTAATTTTTTGATCGCATTTAAAATCGAAAAATTTATTGATTTCATTTTAAATCCGTAAAAAGGATTGAATCAATTTTTTGAAATCAACTCATAATTTTGTTGAACTATTTATGGTTTTTAATCCAAATTTTCAATATTTTTAATCAGGCTTAAGTTCATCAAATTTAATTTCATTAAATTATGTTTATAAAGAAAGGAATTTTACAACATGAAAACTAATTAAAATTGTTATTTAAATCATTCATTCTTGACTGACCTGAGATTCGAACTCAGGCGGCTGGTTACCCTGACATGTTTCGATCGCTACCACTCGATCTCCTCAGCCATCGACGACTGCTGACGTCAATAGTCAAACATCAATCCTTAAACCAAATTGTATTTTAACCTTTGGTAGATCGAAATTTGCTTTTTTGAATGATTATGCATTTTTAATTGATTTTGCATGCCCAATAAAAAATTTTATCATTTTGCGAAGCACTAACGGAAATTTAAAAAATAAAGCGCACAATCATGCGGTACGCAATAAGACATATAAAAATGCAGTAAAGTAAGTGAAATAACTCTCAACAGCTTTTATTAAAAAAATAACATTTCAAGTGATACGGCATTCCCTTACTACGAAGCAGGTTTGTAAGGGAGAAAACTAAAAACCCAATAAAAAATTTTATCATTTTGCGAAGCACTAAAGGTACATTTAAAAAAATAAGCGCACAAATATGCGCTACGCAATAAGACATACAGAAATGCAGTAAAGTAAGTGAAAGAACTCTCAACAACTTTTATAAAAAAAAATAAAATTTCAAGTGCTACGGCATTCCCTTACTACGAAGCAGGTTTGTAAGGGAGAATAATAAAAAATAACTGTATCAAAACATTCAGTGTGTAAATATGATCGTTACATCCAACAATGTTTATGTGCCAAAAATGTATTGCTTCAAAGTGGGAACTCGCCAAATAAAATTCATGTCTTCCGTAAGCGCAATGGTAAGCGAAACCCTTGTGTTTCTCCCTTACAAACCTGCTTCGTTGGAAGCTCCATTTTTTATTGGGAAATAACTGTATCAAAACATTCAGTGTGTAAGGCTGATCGTTACATATAACAATTTTTATATGCGCTGAATAATGCGCCTTATGTGTCAAAAATGTATTGCTTCGAACTGGGAACTCACCATATAAAATTCATGTCTTCCGTAAGCGCAATGGTAAGCGAAACGTTTACGTTTCTCCCGTACAAACCTGCCTCGTTGGCAGCTCCATTTTTTATTGGGTGTTTTTCCTTAACCTCTGTTTTTTCGTACTTTTTGTCTAGAATTCTTCTTGAAGTCCAAAGTTCATTTTTTGTTTTTTCATGTTTGTCATTCTTTTTCTTGTTGACCTTTTTCAGCACAACTTGAAGGACAAATGTACACATAGAGCTCGTGCCTTAGCTTTTAACAATAATTAGTATTGTGGTAATTTTTGTTATAATTAATTGAAACTCCTTCTTCTAGCAATAAATCTGACTCTAATAATTTTAAATTGCCAAAGATTTCAATTTAAGTTTAGAAGCGCTAGATTCCAAGTGCTTATTATTTCGGTAGACTTTCACTGTAGTTGCGAGAAAACAATTGAGATCCCATTAACACGATAACAATTTGACTGCAATCAAATTGATTGCAATTAAATTAATTGCATTCAATCATTTCTGTAACGTATGATTTGAAAATTATTGCAATCATAAAATTTTTAAATATTAACCAGATTTCATTCTAAAATCTGAAATCGTTTTGACATCAAAAGCTGATATCAATATTTATGAAGTCATTTTGTTTTCAATGTCAATTGATTGCAGTTTTTTACAGCTCTGGTCTCATGTAAGTGTATTTTTCTTTTCGTGCAATAACAGGTATCAAATTGTATTAGAATCAAATCGTTTGTAATTCATTAGCATTAACTTGTATACCATTTTGGGTAGATTTTTTTCGTTAAGGATTTAATAGAAAATCCTTTTGAGATACCAGTGAAATCTAAGAGCATGCATCTTGATTTATAATGGAAATAAAATTTACGGTCAATAAGTTTTTAAAGCGTGAAAAGGTAAAGTAATAAAATTAACATTTAAATTATTATTATTGGTAGCAACTGCAAAGAAGTAAGAGTGCTATTATACGGCTGTACCGAAACTTAAATACACTCCAACGAAAGTTCGAATACATCTGGAGTGGGGTCTTAGAGGTTTTTAAATGTTTTTCCAGAGTGGGCTAACGAAACAATTTTTTTTTTTTTTTTTAATTATTGAATCTTTCTTGTCGAAAATTACAATATGTATTTAAAGCCTTATCTTTAATAAAATTTTTTAACAATTACCAATGTAACCGCTAATTAACTGCATTCAGGTTTCAAAAAAGCCAGCTAGGCTCAAAGTGTCGGTTCTTTTTAGCCTCTGGTGACCTTCGAACTGTATCAGATCCCGAGCGAGGAAGTTGGGATGGACCATTAGTTTATCCATGTATTTGACTGAATACTTTTTAATTTCCTCCTGAATGGTAGTGAAGGGTATATAAGATTCGGCACCGCACTTTTGCTTGTTTTTATTATCATGGGGTGTAGAGTACCTTATGCTCGAAATTGCCCAAATCTACTTCCTTACTTATTTTAATGAAGAGAAACTTCTCGAAAATCTAATAAGAGAGAATTATTTTATTTGTAGAAGGTTTATTTGATGTTGAAAATGTGGTAGGCCGGTTCATTTTTTTAACTAGCGGCCACACAATAGTACAACCTCAGCGTAGCCACAAGTGGTATTTTATATTTTGGTGACATTTATTACACCCTTCACCGAAGAAAAGTGTTTATCTAATGGTGTTTTCTTTTCTAAAAAATAATGATGCATTATAGTTGTGTAATATATTTATTAGGTTACACGAACCCTTACAAAGTGATACATTTTTCTAAATTACAATGAAACAAAATAATAGCTACGTTTTACACTCAACACTAATGTGTATTTAGTGTGTTAAATATTGAATGCAAAGTTTGTACTTAAAGCGATATTCACCACGCTTGTAGCAGTTTTCAACATTAAATTTTCTTACAATTCCAATAAGCGTTAACAGCACTGATTTTCAATAATTAATGTCAGCTGTTGTTAAAAATTTTGCGACAAAAAAAATATAATAAAAGTAAAACAAAACGTTTTTATATCCATCCCAATAAAACTAAAAATCACAATATAACGCAAATTGTCCGCAATCATAAGAAAAAAAAAAATACTTGCTTGCATAAAAAAGTACTTTACGCAGATGCAAAAAAGGGTATTATCTCACACTCAGTTATAACTGCGGATAAGAAATGGAAAAAATTTGCCGTTTATTGTTGCAACATGTTTAGAAAGGAAAACGACAACTTCTCACATTTTTGCATATATTTTTAGAATGGAACAAAAACCCGCACGAATGGTAGCATATATGGAACATTATTGTCAGAAAAGAAAACACCATCAGTTTGTCATTCCATTTTTAATTTCTACACTACTGATCTTAGACCAGGGTTGCAAAAGTTCGTACAATTGCAGTTTTTTGGTACAATTCAAACTTTAAAAGCACAATGGTACACCAATTACTAATTTGATGCAATATATAAACTTTCTCAGTTTATGTTTTTTTTCTTTTTTTTTTTTTTTTGTTATAGAATTTTCCTAGTTTATCGTTTTAATTGATTTTAGGTGGCAGCTCATTTTTGCTTTAATTTCTTTGTGATTTAGTTTTTGCATTCAACTGTTTCTTTTCAATTTTTAGATCGTCTAAATAACGTAATTAAGGAAGGAGCTACTGACACTCAAAGCGCCAAAAAAATTCTAATAAATACGCAAAAGTCACAAAAAAATTTTGGCAATTGGTCCCTTTAATATTAATAACAAAACTGAGTTTTGTAAGAAAAACTAATATTCAATTCTGTTTGATGAAAATATTGCAATATTTAAGTTATAAGCAGGATCTTGGAACAGTGGAGTCCCCTAAATTAGTATTTTACTTGAAATGATTTTGAGGCTGATTTTTAAAATTCGAAATTACGATTTATCATACATATCAGGTTTTTCCAATTCACTTTACAAAATGTTATTTCCCTTTTTCTTCAGTATGTATTAAAAATCGTAAATGCTGGAAATTCAAGCAGAAGACGCACGTCTTAAATGTCTGTTTCGACAAATGGCCTGTAATTAAAAAAAAATCCTAGACAAATATCATATATAGACACTAATTATAATAATTTTCAGTGTATTTATCGAAGAATAACTGGGAGTTAAGCCCGTCAAAAAAAAAAATTATTGAAATCATCTTCCTTTTGAAGGAATATACTCACAGAAGTAGAAATTTATATTTTTGACTCAATTAATACACAGTTAAAATCCCTGGCGGATACAGCAATAATAAAAAAATAAAAATATATAAAACTTTTGGATTAAAGTTTCTGAGAAGAAAAATAAATTAAACGAATTGCTGTTTCCGGAAATTCCAAGAATTGTAGGTGGGGTATTACCAGTTCCACATTCCGGTCTTGTTAAGGTCATCAAATTCTTGTTATTTTAGTTTTAAAAATAACAAATGTTTTGTTATAAAAAACAGTTTGTCCTCATGAATTTATCGATAGACTTTTTAAGTGCCTTATTTAAGTTTTCATATGTACCTATATCGTAGTGTGTTTTTTTATAAATACACATACATATGTACATAACTTTAAAAGTTTAAATAGATTTTAAAATGAAAATGGTAATTTTATTATTAAAAAAAAAAAATAATTTGTATGAACAATTTTATGTTATACTAGCTGACCCGGCAAACGTTGTTTTGCCATACAGCTTACTTCTTTTAGGTGTTTCAGTTTCTGCATCCCAAATTTTAAGAAAACCGGTTGATTAGTTAAGAAAATAATACAAATTATACGCTATAGTTCTTTCCAGATGTTACGCTATTTGCCCGCCAAATATCAAAAAAATCGGCTGATCAGTTAAGAAGATATAGGAAGGGGGATCTTTTACTCCTCCTGCCCTATTTCATGCCCTGTTCTCTTTCAGATGTTACAGTGCCCGCATGCTAAATTTTAAGAAAACCGGTTAATTAATTAAGAAGATAAAGGGAGAGGGAGCTTTTACCCCTCTTTCTTTACGCCCTAAATAATAAAAACTATAGGCTTTAGTACTTCCCAGCTGCAACACTATTTGCCTGCGAAATTTCAAGAACATCGGTCGATTAGTTAAGAAGATATTGGGAGGGGAAGCCTTTACCCTTTTTGCCCTATTTCTCACCTTATTCCATATTTCCTTTCAGATGTTTCAGTGTCGGCATGCGACATTTTAAGAAAACACGTCCATTTGTTTAAAATATATTGGGTAGGGGAGCTTTTACCGCTATTGCCCTATCTCACGCCCTATTCCCTATTGGCTTTTAGATGTTACAGTGTCTGCATGCCAGATTTTAAGAAACCCGCTTGATTAGTTTAAGATATTGGGGTTGGGGAGCTTTTACCCCTATTTGCCCTATTTTACGCCCTAAATAATAAAAATTTTAGGCTTAAGTTCTTTGCAGATGTTACACTATTTTCCTGCAAAATTTCAAGAAAATTGGTCAATTTGTTAAGCAGATATAGGGAGGGGGAGCTTTTACCCCTTTTTTCTATTTCTCGCCCTATTATCTATTTTCTTTCAGTAAATGCATTCCAAATTTTCTGAAAACAGGTTGATTAGCCCTATTTTGCGCCCTCTAGCGATATAAAATATACTCTACGACCTATTCTCATATATAACAAATACACATACAAAACTTCATAAAAATCAGTCAAGCCGTTTGAGAGGAGTTCAAAATGGAGGGTATTTTGTTGATATTTGTAAGGGAATATATAGGAAAATCTAAATGCCATATCTGCGGAACCCCTAAGCGGATTTCGTGCAAACTTTACTTAAACCATCTACAGAATATCCCCAACGTAACCTGAAATTATGGTTAAAATGGGTCAAACCGTTTCCGCAGTTAGTGGTGACAGCATAGTGTAGACTTTTTTTATATATATAGATAGATTTATGTTTTTAATGGCTTTTATTTAAAATAAAAAAAAAATTTATATAAAACGAATGTTTTGGTACAATTGGGATCGAAAAAGTACCATTTTATGAGCTTGTTGGTACAATTTTGATGTTCTTATTTTGAATCCATGTCTTAGACTCTATAAAGCGCATATTCTGGGTGCCTATGAGTAGCGTCTGTCTGTCCATTGAAATGGGAACTAGGCAGTTATACATTCTGTGACATTTTGACAAAACATCTTCAGTCGAGATTAAACAGCAAAAAAGTTTTTACAAAAAGCTTGGTAAAGTAAAAGTTTAATTAAATAATAAAATAAACCAAATTAAAGAAAAATTTCGCTTATACTACAATATTTTGAAAACGTTAACAAAATGTTTTTTAATAAAAAATTCGTATGATAATTTCGATTTAAATTTTTAAATTCGACTTAAGATGTTTTGTCAAAATTCCACAGCAAAGTTGTTTACTATTGAAATTTTGTCTGATCGGCCCACAAATGGCTGAAATATGAGTAAAAACCCGTTACTGCTTCTAATTTTACGGATAAATCCCATGTTGTTGTTGTTTTTGTATATCTGGAGAAAGGCAAGAGCCAACGTTTCCAAATTTAGTTACAAGGATCCAAGTTATCAATAAATTATATCTAAAAAATGTGGGCCGGAGTAGAGTGGAGGGTGTGGCATAAAACAAATACATATCTAAAGAATGGTAAGGAAAAATTGTCTAAGTTTGGTAGACTTAGCTGGGTTATGAATACACAACCTTTCTTAAAAAAGATCGAGATTGAATAAGTGGGCGTGGCATTTCCAAAACAAAGGCATTATAGATTTCTGCATATCTAGCGAACGGCAAAGGGCAAAGTTTCCAAATTACGTACAAGTATCTTGGTTATCAATACACAACATCCGACAAAATGTGGGCGGTATTGGAGAGTTGGGCTTGGCACAAAATATAGAAAGAATAGTATAAGTACAACTGTCCATTTAAAAAAAAAAAATAATGTCTTTATACCTGACCTAATCAGATCTATATAAAAAATTATATTTTCTTGATAATATTTCTCTAGAATTATGAATGAATTCAATTTTATATTGTGTCTTGTTTTCGTATTTGTTTCCCATATAATAATTTGTTATGAATATCAGTTTAAGTCTGATGATTGAAAGCATATTTCGAATATTTACCAATGCTCGGGTATTATACACATATTTCTCATACATTTACTTTATTAATATGGAATTTTTAATTTAAACATTATTTTATTTTTAATTTTCATATTTAAAACAGAATTTCTATGCACATGTGTGCAATACATAACGCACAAATAATTCAGACCATTTTTAAATACAGTTAAATTTTTCAGTGCTGCCTGCTCGACACACTTACAAACTCATACTAGGGATGGAGTCTACATACATACCGCTGTTCTAGTACAGCCAAAGAGTAACGAGTACATATTACGTTTCTGGTATTGGATTCCGGCATTTCGCTTAAATGTTTCATTTGATCGTGCCAGGCATTCATAATTAATCATTATGAAAAATAGTTGTGTATGTTTGCGATTTAATTAAAACATACATACCTACATAAATAATTATTATTTATTTTAATTGTTTTTGTTCATAGTGTATATTTTTGGTTTTGCTCTTTTTTTATTTTAAACTGTTAAATATTTATTTATTAGTTTTTTTATTATTGAATTTTGTATTATTTATTTGATTTTTTTGTCTTAAAGGAAGTATTCATTAGACATTTTGTCAATAAAACGTGAAGTTTAAACTGACCTAAGACGGCATTATGAAAAAAAGTAGTGATAAATTGATTGATTCAAAAAAGGATTGGATTTTGTTCGAATCAATATCAGGGAGACATGTTTTGTTGCCAATGGTTCTTCGACCAAACAGTTTAAGTCTTAAATCTCCGAATGCCGGACAATGACAGAGAAGATGTTCCGTTGGCTATTCCTCCTCCTTGTCGCCGCAACTTCTATATAAGTCATTCTAAGGGAGCCCTAGCCTTTGGGTATGCCTCCAAATGGGCCGGTGGGCGGTTATTACCGCAATTAGTTTTCGGTGGTAATTTCTGGATAACTGTTATACCCTCCGAGCGGTTTTTTCATCTATGATGGGCAGATTTTCCTGGTTAGTTTCATCAAACCATCTCTGGCTGGCAATCCGATGAATCTTGTGCAAAATAAGTTGCTTACTCCTTGGGAGTGAAACACTTATGTTATATGTTGAACCGTCTCGATTTAAGGTGGTGCCTGCATACGCCAACGAGTCCGCCATGCTGTTTCCATGGATGTCCCTGTGTCTGGGGACCCACTTAAGGGTAACCACTGAATGTCTTGCTATCTTCTCCAGAGACATCCGGCATTTTTAAACAATTCTCGATGTGATAAACACATTCTTCAATAATTTTATGGCCGCTATACTATCGGTATTAATGTGAATATCGCTGCCAGGTATTTCACCATACTAGATGTGCCTCGCGGCTGTGTAGATGGCCATTATCTCGGCCTGAATGATACTGCAGCCGTCCGGCAGCCTTATAGGAATGCTCCAGTTTAGCTGCTAGGAGTATATGCCAGTATCGATACCGGCGGTGTTTAGATCCGTTCGTGTTTATCAGAATCGCATCCGCGAAAATTTGTAGGTCATCATAGGGAATCACGTTATCCGAAACACTTCTGGTAAAACCAGGATCGAAGATTGCCTCAACAGTTACAAAATCCACGTCCATGTGCCAATTTATTTCAAACAGGATTCTAGCATGTCCGATTTTGTAATCCCTTCTTGCTCTAGTGGCCCTTAGTCTTACTGGCGCATTCGAAGCCAACTGTCTTTGCAAAATGTCTGGTAGTTACAAGTTCAAGATCTTAAACAATGCCTTAAAGGGGGTTCTTCTGATGGCTCCTGATACCGTTATTGTCACTATTCTTATCATGTGTTCAAATTTAGTTTTGTGACTCCTCGCCTTTAGCGTCGGCCACCTCACAGCCGCACCGTAGAATAGAATTGTAGACATTCCGCGGGTTGGTTTCCCAGTTCATGGAAATTGCCTTTTTACAGCAATATAATGCAGTTACCGCCTTGGTAGTCCTGAAAATGATGTTCATCTTCCCGCTCAGTTTACTGTCCAATACTAGCCCAAGATATTTGGCATTATCCGACAGTGTCAGTGAGACCCCATTTATTTTCTGGGTAACAAAATTTGGGAGTCTTGTATCTCCCTGCGAAAAGCACCAGTCCCGTTTTGGCAGGATTAACATCCAGCCCACATCCCTGAAGTCGTTTCAAAATTAAAGCACGTCGTTTAAAAACGAAGACATCTCGTCTCACTACAAACACTTTTTAACAATGACATGGTCCATGCTTGCATTACATCGGACCAGTCCATGGAGTAGTCCATTTTATCAAAATGGTTCTGGTGGTCTAATATTATTTGCAGGGCTATTACATAATTGTTTATGTTTCCCTGCACATAAAATTGGACCACCTGATCCATTTTGATAAACTGGACTACTCCATGGACTGCTCCAATGTTATGCAAGCATGGACCATGTCATTGTTAAAAAGTGTTTGCAGTGAGACGACATGTCTTCGGCTTTTAACGACGTGATTTCGTTTTTAAACGACTTCAAAACTAATCCTCTTGTGTATACCATGGAGTAGTTTTCAAACTACTCCTTTGTAGTCCAAATGTGGGTTATTTGGTCCTCTCCTAGGACATCGTAATGTTAAATAGACCATGTTTTTTCCATACGTTTGGGTTACTTTTAGACTAGTCCTGGTCCCTTGTGGGCTACTCTTTACACGCGTGTTTGGACTGGTGCTATTATTTGCAGGGTTGTTAAAAAAATAGATGACACATTTCTACATGTTCTATAAGTGCACAAGCGTGCTAACAGTTCGGTTAGGTTTGGAACGTTATATTGTATAACATTACTTTTACGGTCGGCTAAAGCGGCCTTAAGATCTTATCGCGTTTACACCTACCATAACATAGTTTTGTGCTACCCATTGACATTGCCCTAAATAAACCCCTAATAATTTCAGACAACATAATCTCTCAAACTTATTTTGTTAATTAATACACCCTTGGGTGTCATGAAAAATAAACATGACCATAAATTTTATACACTCCCTACCAACAGAAATTTATATAAACTTTTCAAGCACCAATTGAGTATTATTATCCGCTTTATATATGTTTACAATAACCCTTTTGTTTCCCAATTTAATCAGTTCCAAAGAGAATAAATAGCCTTTACAATTACGAACAACACATAAATACCAATTTAAAATATTTTTATCTAACAGCTTTTGAAATCCCCAGCACTTAACAACAAAATACGTTTAACAAAGAGCCGGAGCCGGAGCTGGAGCTGTGTACGGAAGATTGATTTATAAACTCCGTAATAACATCATCATTAAATAGTATTGTTCTGCTGAAAGCTATTTACTCCTAAAAAACCAGATCAAAAAAATAATAAAAGAAAAAACTAAAACAATATCCCTTTTTTTGGTTGCTGCTCGAATATTTGCTGCTTTAGTTTTAACATCTTTTATTGTTTTTTGTTTTTTACACCAGAATATATTTTATATTTTTGACCCTCTCCAGAACAATAAAATAAAAGACAACAACAGCATAAAGAACATTGATACTAATGTTTTAGAGCTTTGCCACCAATATAAACGACAAGGATAATTTGCCAACTGCTCTGTTGTATAGATAGAGATACATCTACATGTTTAAGGTTATTTAGTTGTTCAATGATTTTTTTTTTATTTCAATAATGTTTAATGTTTGCAGCAATTTATATTTAAAACTTAAAGTAAAATTTCCTTTAAACGTTTGGAAAACACTTTTCTAAAAAATATTGATTCTAAAAAAGAAACTGAAATAAGAAACGTGCTCCAATAGTTTCAAATGTGTGTGTGCATAGTTGGCTTTTGCTCCTGTTTTCTATTCAATGTATTGGCAACGTTGTTGGCTTAAGAAAAAGAGAGAGTATATTCATAGGTGCATACCAAATAGCTTTAGGCAGCAAGGGAAAAGAATTAAATCATACATTCGAATCTGTAATACAGTAGAATCCCGGTAATTCGTAATCGCAAGGGACCGGCCATTTCTTACGAATTATAGGGGTTTTCGATTTACCGGGGTTACGATTTAACGGGGCTAAAATAAAATAAATACGAATTAACGGGGGTTTTCAATTTATTTACTAAAACTATAAAAATAAAATTAAAAACAATTGTTAAAAATAAAATATATAAAAATTATGCACGTAACAAACTGATCTTAAGAAAATAAACACACACACAAGCAAAAGCAAAAACCAACGAAAAAAATAGCGGCAAAAATCATTCTTTCCATGTTTTTACTACGCATTATAAGTAGTAAATAGCAAACAATTACGATTTATAAGAGGTAAAGAAGATTTTAATTGAAAAAAAAATTACGAATTAGCGAGGGGACCGAAATGTATGGAAATTTTACGAATTAACGAGATTTTTTCAAGGGACTGACAGTTTATTACGAATTATCGGGAATTACGATTTATCGGGGTACGAATTATCGGGATTTGACTGTACCACCAATCCACTATTTGAACTTTTATTGAATAAAAAAAATTTCAGACAAATGAAACTCATCATTTTTTAGGACAACGTTACCCATTTATGTGCGTTAAGGTATTTTTAGGAAGCCAATGATAGACCAGTAGCCAAATTACGGCATTCGATGTACTGTAATTTCGTTCGATATAGAATGCCATAATTTGGCCCTATTCCAAAATCTGTGCCGAACTCCTAGATAATACCAATAGCTATAATAAAATTATGCACGCTTAGGGGTATTTCGAAAGCTGGCCTTAAATAAGACTTAAGAAGAAAGAATAGACCGCTATTGATTTTAATTTTTAATGCTTAACGATCGTACCATAAAAAATATTTAAGTTTTATAAAGTTTAAAAGAAACAACTTGTCACAGTAAAGACGTTTTAAATTCTCATAGAAAATTCGTTTTATTAACTTTGTGTTGGAGTCATATACTCAATATTTTAACTACCAAATTCCAAGATCCTAGATTTAAAAATTCTAAATTTTAAAATTCAAATTTTTAATATTCTAATTACAGTGTTGGATTTAAAATTGCGCGACAGATAGCATGGTAAGGGCCAGGGCTGTGGAGTCTTCTAAAATAGTTCCAACTGCGAGTCCAACCGTTGAAATTCTTTTAGGTCCGACTGCAACTCCGATTCCTAATCTAATCTTAGGGTTTTTTTTTTTGTCCGTAAAACACAATGCAATGCCTGAAATTTCATTGACAGCAAAAACAAATTCAAAAATATTTTAACTATAATTTTGTTGTTGATTCCTACGGAATAAGGCCCTTAATGCTAAATGTTTATGAGACTGGTCCTTATTAGACTTTTAACCAGTGTTCGAAAATAAACACTAAATATCGTTTCTTAATGTTTGGTTCGGTAGATTTGTGGAAAACACAAACGTTAACAGTGTTTGTGTAGAAAATCATTAAAAAAAATAACGTTTCCCTCTTAGTCATCTCCCGAACACAAAAATATTGCTGTTTTTATCAAACTCAACAAAAGATGTGAACATTTAATTCCGTTCGGTTTTTTTTTTTTTTTTTTTTTGAAAATCTCACAAACTTCAATGTGTTCGGTTCGGCTCATTAATGTTCGTCCCTTTTGACTGGTAAAAAAAAAAAACATTTTTTACAAAAACAAAATACACACACGAAGAAAACATTATAGAACATTAAAATATAATGTTTGTCTACAGTATCACTACAATTGTTCTGTTTTTTAACGAAGAATCGAACATTATATAATGTTCGGTTCTTTCTTGAAAATAGTTACGAACGGTATTAAGGGTTGTGTATGTCTACACAAACACTAAAAAAAATAGATATCGTTCCTGGGTGTGTGAGCCGAACGTTAAATAATGTACTGTTTATTTTCGAATACTGCTTTAAACTCTTTTTTTCTTCATGTAGTAACTTTTAATGCTTGTATTCATAGAAATAATTTAAATTTAATAACGATTTAAATAAATTTAATAATCGTGTATGAATATGGGAGTAAATGTTAAACTATATCAAGAAAATGATTCTCTAAAACTTTCAAATTGAGTTTTTATTTCTAACACGTGCCGCATTAAGCTTTAAAAAAGTTATTTAGAAAAATGTTGGAGTCGGAGTAGCGAGTTTTTATGGGTACTTTGACTCCGACTCCGGTACAAGAACCTCAATTCCGACTTTACAACTCCGACTTCGACTCAACAGCTCTGTACCCATGTTCTGTAACTTTTGTAAGAACTTCTCGCATCGAAAAGATGTGAAACTAAATATTCCATCGTTTCAATGATCAGTTGCATTTCAGCATGTTCTTGAAAACTATCGAATGCGCCTTTATGAGTTTTAAATAAACAAATGCACAGCATGAAGCCAAAGTAAAAAAGTAAGTAAGTAAAAATAATTAAGCCCTTTCCTGTAAAATTCGCCTTTTTTCGTTTACGATATAATCGCAAATAAGGCTCGATTTTACGAGAATATAAATATATATAAAAAAAAGCCTTTCCTATTGTTTTTAAAAAATATTTTAATCAAAGAAATGTATCTCATGCTCTAGAAGCTTAAACGTGGCATCTACTACAGAATATTTTAGAAATGGTCCGTAGCAAAGTAATAGACCGATTTTATCCCCAAACAATCGTGTGGCCGCTATTGCACGTTTTGGAAAAATAAAAGACTTTTTTGGGTCCGTCTAGAAAACGAAATTGCTTTGTCATTAAAAAAAAGTTTTATCTCTTCAATTTATCGATAATTTGAAATACTTTTTATTGTAACCGTTAAAATAATTTTTTTGTTTTTAAATTCTTATAATTCCTTTTAAGCGCTGTTCCCCCAAACATACATCAATTGAATGCCAGCCATTTTAAGATGAGATATTAAGTAAAAAATACATTAAAATATAAAAAAAATATAAAATACATTTATTCTCATACATACAAAGTGGTTAAACGCAAGTACTTAATCCCCAAACGATGTTGCTTCTAGTTTGACCGCAAATTCTAAAAAAAAGTATCACTGATACTCACTATACAATAAACACTATTTACAGCAGAGACTCACAAATACATACACATACATATGTAAGCGCATATCCTTCTACACTGGTACTCATAGGACACAATCACACACACATAGAAAACCAGTTCAAATATGGCTGTTTGCAAAAGAGTGGAAAAGGGGCGGGAAAAGGACTGCCTGTGCACATTTTAACATGCATTAGATTTAACAACAGCATTTAACAATTTTTTAGATTTTTATTTTTCAGCTTGATTTTTTCTGCTTTTGTGGCAACACATTGAAATCCTTTTTATCGTTTTGTTGTAGTTTCGCTTTAGGTTTTATTCAGTAGTTCTCTTTCTTATTTGCCGTTTCGCTATAAAGTGTGTTGTATGTTAGTGATGGTTGTTGTTTTAGTCTTAGTGCGATTGTAATTGTGTACTTTCGCTGCACAGTGGGTTTCTATTTGGAATTTCTCTTAACAATAAGTATTTTCTATTAAAAACTTCTATTAACGAAGATTTTCGAAAAGAATTTTCTCTTAACGATAAACTATATAAAGGATATAATCCTCTTAAGAAATTTAGCAATAATGGAAATTTTATACTTTTTTTGACGATAAAATTCTCTAAACCATAAGGTTTGCTTCGAAGACCTCTGTTATCGATAAATTTAAAATAGAAAATGTGTATTATCGATAAACTTTTATAGAAAAGCGCTGTTATACATGTTTATAGGAAATCTAAGTCATCGCTACATTTTCTATAGAAAGTCTAGGTCATCGATACATTTTCTATAGAAAATCTAGGTCATCGATACATTTTCTATAGAAAATCTATATCATCGATACATTTTTAAGAAAATCTATGTCATCGATACATTTTCTATAGAAAGTCTTTGTCATCAATACATTTTCTTTAGAAATTCTGTTATTGGTAAATTGTTTACAATAAATTTATTCTATAAAATATATGTTATCGATAAATTTGCAATAGCAAATCTATGTTTTCGGTTAATTTTCTATGAATTTACTCTGCTATCGATAAATTTTCTGTAAAAAATCTCTGTTATCATTAATTTTTTATTGTTTTATATAAAATCCCTGTTATCGATAAATTTACTATAGCAAATCTTTGTCATTAAAAAATTTTCAACAAATAATTGATAAGATTTACGGAAAATCTCTTGTATCGATAAACTTTCTTTGGTGAATCTCTGCTATCGATAAATATTCTATAGAAAATCCCTGCTATCGATAAATTTTCATTAGAAAATTTCTGTTATCTAAAAATTTTCTTTAAAAATTCTCTGTGATTAATAAATTGTCTATAGAAAATATCATTATCATAGATTTTCTATAGAAATTTTCTATTAACAACCAATTTTGTATAGAAAACCCTTGCTATCGATAAATTTTCTATTGAATATCTCTGTTATTGATAAATTTCTATAGAAATTCTCTGTTATCGATGAATTTTCTATGGACAATCCCTGTTATCGATTAATTTTCCTGCGGGAAATTTGTGTCAATTGGTCCTGGGACTGGTGCTGGGAGTTGTGAAAATAGAACAGGTACAAAAAGAAAGAACTCATGACCAGTGAAAGGAGAACCAACCATGAAACTGGTTTATGGAGAACAAAAAGGTAGAAAAAGTAATGAATTACAGTACAGTCTTCACCGGTGGTGTGATACATTTTTTTGGGACTTTCTAAAATTTGGTTCTTGAATTTAATTCTAGGACTTGTTTTATTGAAATTATACTACATCGTATTGAAATAATACTTCATTTTAGTAACTGTCACTAAACACGTCCATTGAGAATAGATTTGTGACTGGTCAAATGGTCAACTTCATTTTAGTAACTGTCACTAAACACGCCCATTGAGAATAGATTTGTGACTGGTCAAATGGTGTCAATTGACCCCCTCCAATGACAACCCCATATAAAAGTGATAGGTCTTATTCATAGAAAGTGTTAAAACTAGAACCGGTCTCTACCACCAAAGACCTATCACAGGACTACTTTGGTGTCAGTTCGCTTCCCTCTAGGGAACTTTTAATAAAATTTTTTTTTTGGAAAAATCTCAGCTATCAATAAATTTTTACAGAAAATCTGTGTTATCAATAAATTATATAAAGAAAAATAATCTCTACACTGAAAATTATTGAAATGACATTTTACGTTGGGCACTTTTTGTATTATTTCCTTAGTTTCATTTATAAACCGATCAATGGTAATTCCTTCCAGCCGTTTGACATTCTGCGAAACTAACGAATTCGTTTGTACTTTAGATTGTCGTATATATAAAAAACTTTTTATGTTGAACAATAAAATTCGTAAAATATTTTAATTAAAATATTAAATTGAAATTCACATATACTTATTCAAAATTTTTCGATTACTATTTTATATACAGGTGATTTCGGAAACGTTATCAACTTATGTTTTATCTCGCGTTCTAAAACGCAACTGTTTAGAATTTGGAAAAACTTTACCAAAATTTTGATAGGTTTACAAAATATAGTCAGCCATTTTTTGAAAATCGAATTCGAGTGATATTGAAATCGAAAAAAGTTTGAAAACGATCCTGTTTTAAAGGCTTATAAAAATATTCCATTTCAAATACTCAATACTTTGAGTTCTACTAAGCTTGATCAGAACTACTTTTTACGTCAGAACATGATCGACTTTAAAAAATTATAAATAGTAATTAAAGTTTTTTTTGTACTGGCGCCACCCTATAAATATAAACAATGTTTATATTGATTGTTGTTGGTGTTTCGCATTATGTTTTGTACAATGTAAGACAGCCTCTCTAAAGCCTTTTTAGAAAATTTTGAACATCGACAAGTCAGCTTACCGAATTGTAATATCTAGAAATTTTAATACATTTTCTATGAAAATGTTTAAAATCCTAAAATTTTTTATTGAACAACAGTATTCATTCATTCCACACACACAACTTCTACCACTGTCTGCCGCTGTGTTAACTGAACCAACGAAAAAAGTAAAAGAAATCCTTTTGTTTTATTTTCCTAGTTAAGCTTTGCTCTTTTGTCATAGATTATTTTAGACAATAGCGTCAAAATGAAAACGGATGAGAAAATGAATTATACGCTTTAGCAATTTATGAACTAAACGATTACGAAAATAAGCGCACATACATACATTCATATGTCTATACACAGACACTGAATCTTTTATTAAGGCAAAACAAATATAAAGGAATAGTAAGAACATTGAATTTATTGAGGGTCCTTGTAATTTCTGTACACAAAAGCTCGTAGTAATTTAGTATTTAGGGGTACTTTTTTATACTCTTTTTTTTTTGTTATCCTTGCACATTCTTCTCTTTGAATGGTTTTATTCATTAATGGCGGTAATTTTGCCTTTTAAATGTAATTTTTCTTTTCTTGTAATTTCGAATAATTGTTGTTTAAACACGTGTTTTTGGAGAAGTAATGAACAAATTTATACAACTATTTTCATGGGAGAATTTAAGATTAAATGTTAGAGTTTTTGGGAATTTAGTTTGGTTTTACCTTTGATTGCACTCAAATGTTAGAGTTTAAAAAATGTATAATTTTGTTAAGATAAACACATGCACAAATTAATAAATTAAAACAATAGTAAAACTAGAAATAGCAAAATTATGTCAATAACTTCTTTTCAATAATTAAGCTCGATCAGATTGCAAATACAAATTAACTTCCTGTAAAACAACAATTTTTCAGTTTTTATTATAACTGAAGCGTAATTTTTCAAAACTTTTATATTTCACTATCAAAATACTTTAAACCACCCAATAAAAATTGTCAGACCCAAATACGTGGCACAAACAAGCTTTGCAGTCCACACACACAACTCATTGAGTTACGTTAAATTTTTATTCAACGCCAGGTGGTTGACTTAAATAAAAAAAAATACACGGAAAGTTAAAAACAACAAAAGCTTAAAAAAAAACAAAACGAATGTGTAAATTTTTAAACACACACAAACAGATTTACACAACAAAGTCAGACTTAAAAGCCCACATTTAAAACTTGGCATACGATAAAAAAAAATTTACAAAACTCTTATACAGAAACTTTAAAAAGTCAGACAAACAAAACGCCAGAGAATTACAAACAAAACTTAAAGTTTAAAAACATCTGACTTTTGTATAGACAACTTGTTATTCCATATAGAGAAATGCGTTTATTTGGCTCTTTTTGCTCTCTGTTTTTTAAATTTCAAGTTCGATGTCAATTTTAACCCCAATAGTGTTGATGAGGTGTTTTAGGCAACAAGTTAAAAATGCACAGGTTTTAAAACTGGAAGTTGGAAATTCCATATCATTTAATTCATGTTTTTCTTATCTATTTCATAATTTCTCTTTAATAGAAAGAAAAATATTGTACACTTTTGGCATAGCTTAAACCAGTAATGCCAGAACTAGGGAAAATCCCTTCAGCAAAATAGTATCATAGGAAAAATCACTATGATTTTTTTAATTCTATGAATTGTAAATACTTTTTTCATTAAACACTGTTACACTCAAAACGAGTTCATACAGGTGACCGACTCAGAGAGAGAGAGAGAGTTATGCTAGATGTGGCTTTTTTATATTACACACTAAATCATTAACAGGCACAACTCAAAATTTAAAAATGTTTAAGTGATTCATAAAAGTGGCTTTCAAGACATGGTTGCAACTTTTAAATCAAAATGAGTTTCACCAATGTTGGAGAATAAGAGTTAAAGAAGACAGTGACGCCAACGAAATTTTCGTGGTCGTTATAAATTTCATTTTTGAGCCTGTTTATTAAAAAATAAACGATTTTGATAAATTTTAAGTTGCACCTATTTTTGATTAAGTGTGCGATGTGAACACCTACATCCGCTCTAATATTGACTCAATTGGCCATGATATAAAAAGGAATGTGAGACAAGGATACAGCGAGCATTTACTTCTGTAGGGAAACATGTTTAGGATTTTTCACCTTTTGGTGTTACATTTTTCACCGACATTTAGACAATTTTAGGAGTGGACTTTATATGGGACCTGTGGTAAATTATGGATCGATCTTCGCGAAGCTAAAGTATTTTCTGAGAGTGGGCTTTATATGGGGCCTATAGCAGTGATAACCACTCTATAGACTCGCGAGCCAGTCAATAATCGTATTTTTCACACAGACACGGTCGGCAATTCACATGTATATTACAACTTTGTTCGTTTCAAAACATCAGACTATCATCAGTCTCTGCGACCGCACACAAGCACATAATATATTTGTGTGCGTGCGTTCGGGGCTTTTTTTAGTTCGGGGCTTGGCTATCGCTGGCCTATAGTAAATTATGGCCCGATCTTTACGAAATTTAGTTGTATAATTTCTAGCCAAATATAACGAATTTATACAAAATCTTATGGAAATTTGTTCATTTCCGCAACTATTTATGTTGGTAACAGGGTTATAATTTTTTAGGGAGGCGGCTCCACATTTGGATTCATACTTCTTATCCTACTGAACCGATTTTGCTGGATTTAAATCCCAGGATAACTAGAAACAATTTGACAAAATATTGTTCTTTTCTTTTTGGTTTTTCGAATATGACCGTGTTTTAGACTTAAAATGACTAAAGGACCCAGAATATAAACACTTAATGATTTATAATCTAAAATGAATATTAAAAGAGTTTCACACGGAATGACAAACTTAGTTTACCACCTCCATAGCTAGTTGTGGAGGGTATAAAAAAGGAAGCGGTTAAGATGCAGAATACGTTATTAGTGCTTTGAAGTCATAATAAATGTTTGCTGGATAATGATTGATAATGAAAATATAGGTAATATTTTAACTCAAGATCGGCTCCTACAGCCGTTTTGAAGATCGGGGTTCAGTAATCGACCCTCCTAGAAGAATTGCTCTTCAAGATATTCGCACTAAAGGCAATGTGAAAGCTATGCGGTGTTGAAAATAATCTATCGGTCTCAACTAGGGTATTCAGGTAAACCGATTAAATACTACCCGATTAACTGATCCGTTTATTTAAAATTGGATTTTTTCGATTAACGATTAAACCGGTTAATTTCAATCGATTAACCGATTAACCGCTGTAACAAAAATTATAATTTTTTGTAGTATTAAACCATATTTTTTTGTGTTTTAAATAATGGGTGAGTTTCAAAACGTCGGTTGCAAAGTAAATCGCTTTTTTAAATACACAAACGCAACAACAGAATTAACCCAAACAATTAGAAGTGTTAAAAATTTTAAAAAATAAAACAGGATTTTAATGGACGATTTTATATGTTTAGAGAAATCCAGAAAGAAGACTGAGAATTTAGATATTCTGTACTATGGGTTGCTTTCGATATCTCCAACATCTACGATAAGTAAAAGAAATTTTTTCAAGTTTAAATTTATCAAAACTAAAGAAAAGAGCGCTTACATCCAATACATTTTAACCAATTTATTTATCTAAAAGATTATTTTATAAGATCTTCTTAAACTATTTAAGCCTTGGTTCACACTATGAAAGTTTTCTTTCAGAAAGTTTGAGTTTATTGGTAAGAGGGGAAGAGAACATGCTTTTTTCTCTCCTCTCTCACCCATAAACTCAGACTTTCTGAAAGAAAACTTTCATAGTGTGATCCTAGACTTAGTTACTAATAAAGTGATCTCACAGTTTGTTTTTTAATAAATAAATAATCGCCCTTGTTCTGGAAATCGAAATCACGTAAAGTTGAAATCGAAATTGAACAAGTTTTCAATTATATTCTGTGTTTAAAATTGATAAAAAATATTTCTTTTTCATTACCTCATACTTTGAGGACAACATATCTTTACCAAAACTACTTTTGAAATCAGGAAAAGCTACGTTCATTTAAAAAAATTGAACTTAAAATATCCATCGATTTCAATATCACGTGATTTCGATTTAAAGAACGTGGCCGAATATGTATTAATTAAAAAATATGTATTACAGAGTTATAAATAATTTTTTTGCTCGTTTTAGTTCACGTGTTGTTATGTTATTGTTTTTTTTTTTTTTTACTACTAAACTAGGGTATTCATATAACCGAAAGCCCGGTTAAATGAATACCCTAGTCTCAACTCATCGTCGTTTCAGCCAATAAGGCATTTTCAGAAAAACTTTATTTACCAATAAATTTAAGCCAGCCCATTTACTATAAGATTTTATTTCAATAGCAATAAACATTCAATATTATGTGTCATTTATATTTGATAACAAAATAATTTTCTTCTTTTAATATTCTTAATTAATCGCTAGTCACTTTTCGTTAATAACCGAACGACAAATGATTTTATAATTAATGCAATCTAAAACACAAAGTATCCGATCTGAAGCATGTCATCTGCTTAAGTTCATTCATAGTTTGTTTGCCGCAATATCTGTTAAGGTTAAATGCTTAAACTAAAAACATACATAAATATATATTTTTTTTTCAACAGAAATGTTTTAATTGAAACGAAACAAAATAGACATCAAGTCTAGCCAAATTATGAATAGTATATAAATTCGATTAAGTATTGGCTACAACGTTTTTAAACAAAAATTTATTATTAAATCACAAGATTGAAAACAAAAACATTAAATATCCATTAAAAAGCATTTCAAATATCTAAAAAAAAAACCAGTTGCGAGATAAACTTTCAAATGAATGTTAGTTTTGTTCTATTTCTGAACTTTTTAAAGATTTTAAACAAACCAGGAAGTTAATTTATAACGGATATCGGAATAATTTTGTGAATCATGAACAATCATTGTGAAATAAAAATTTATCTCGACTTAATCGAAATATTAAAAAAAAAAAAAATCAAATAAAAATAATTTTAGAATTATTTGGTTCGTTCACGGCAGGCGTTGTTTATATAACTAAATAATTATATAACGGGTCTTCCTTGAACAACCCAATTATAATCTCATTAAAACAAACTAAATTATTAAAACAAAAAAGTGATTCACAAATGTTTTTTTTAATTTTTTAAATAATCTTTAACCTTATGACAAAAAGCAGAGAATTGAATTAAGAATAAGTTATAGATGTTAGTGATTTATTCGGCTGTATTTAAGGGGTGGGCTTTATATGAGTCATATGGTTAATTAAGCCATTTAGGTCTGACCCCCTATTTCGTGGTCGGATTTTAATAAAATTTCATTTCATTTTTTTATTATTTTCACCTTTCAAACCTTGGCCCCTGGACTATGGGTATTTTTCTACCCACTTCGCTATTAAAGAGTTCTTAAACACAAGATTTTTGAAAACAAAAAAAAATAAAAAACGCATTTATTGGATGCATTGATATAAGTGATGTGTGTTAATTTCACTGTGCACGTAGAATCGGTCCCAGCTGGAAAAAGTAGGAGTCCTCTGTACTCCTTCTTTTGGATGACAAGACCTGCTCGCTCCATGCCACACTCATATCTTTTTACACATATTGTCATTGAGAGGTAGGCATTCCACTCTCGTTCTTTCTCAGTTACATAAGAATGGTAACGGGATAAAAAATTTTATTTTTAAAAATAAATTGGGACTTTTTGGTTTTTAAATGGATGTCTGAGTGTTTATTTACTGCTCTGTTTTACTTTATACGGTGACTTTTGTTTTTAAAAACATTAAAATGCTTTCCCTGTTTTGGTTACGAGAAGAGCAACAACATATAATAAGTATATTGAAAAGAACTAAAGTTGGGAAAGGACTAATTCGACAATGTCATGAATAATTACCGCATTAAAGTTCTTTGTAAGAAGTGGTACTGGCCGTAACTTTCTAATGCTTTGGATGCTGGTATGTTGAATGCATTGAATTTACGTAGACTGCATGCTAAGAAAAGCTGAAGGATCTCCAATCATGTGTCAATTCCATTTTCGTGTAAGCATTGATGCAGCATTGGTAACAAATCCTGATAATCGTGTTCGTATAAGAGAAAAAGTTGTAACAAATGCCCAAGAAATGGCAATGCGCATGGATAACTTTGATCATATGATAAGCCAAATTAAAAAGCGGGACCGTAAAACTAAGTTTGGTTGTACAAAATGCAAAACAAACTTATATCCAAAGGCTTGTTTTGCACAGTTTCATGCTAGTGTCACAAAAAACATGAAAAAAAATTATGTCAATAATCAAACACACTTGTGATATTTATTTCTAGTTAATTTTACATAAAACAACGAATTTTAACTTATCACAATATTAAAAAAAAATATTATATTTTGAACCCTCTGACAGCGAAGTGGGTATTTAAATACCCATGTCATTAATACAAACCTGTAGTCAACTTGATTGGCCCAAATTAGTTAATATTTTTCTAAAGCAGACAACCTAAGGAGTGAATCCATGTCAAACCGTTAAGTCGTTCGGCATCATCACCTCCGATTTGAATGAAATTCAACACAAATGTTGAATGTTATTGGACTTTAACAAAACATAAATTTTCAGACCCCAGATTCTTTCGGCTTCCGAAATATGACGTCATAAAAGATGAGAAAAATGTGAAAAAACCTCAAAAGTCTCCTAACAAAAGGGGATAGAACTCTTGAACTACGCAAGATGATTTAGTTTTATTGGTATCGTTTTAAAGGTGAAAGTGCACCCTTTAAAATTATATGCATATTGTGTTTTTCTAAGAAAAGGTCAAAGCTCAATTATTGGGGTCTTGAGTTCAAAGCTCCATATCTAGAAAAGTATATTTTTTAAAATTCTTAAAAAAATATATGTTAAGTATTATACCCTCTTCAACATTTGCAGAAAATTTAAAGGTGGAGACTCGATTGGTGTTAGAGTTATATACCAGAACGTGATTCTAAGTATGTTTTGTGTTCAAAAATCCCTTGTTGTTGTTGTATTTTAATTATTTTTTTCAGTATATCTGGAGAACGGCAAGAGCCAAAGTTTCCAAATTTTGTACACAAATTTTAGTTATCAATACACACCATCCCACGAAATGTGGTCGGGATTGGAGAAGTGGGCATGGTACCTCCCGTACAAGAAATATCAAAAATTGTATAAAAACCTGAATCTTTGGACTGTCATATGATCTATGGTTACGCCGTATATATCAAAAGATCGGAAATCTTTAGTAGGAAATATTCTCTGAAAAACTCGGAAAAATCGGTTCAGATACAAAAAATTTTTGATATTTTTTGTACGGGAGGTACCCCACTTCTCCAGTCCCGCCCACATTTTGTGGGATGGTGTGTATTGATAACTAAAATTTGTGTACTAAATTCGGAAACTTTGGCTCTTGCCGTTCTCCAGATATACTGAAAAAAATAATTAAAATACAACAACAACAAGGGATTTTTGAACACAAAACATACTTAGAATCACGTTCTGGTATATAACTCTGACACCAATCGAGTCTCCACCATTAAATTTTCTGCAAATGTTGAAGAGGGTATAATACTTAACATATATTTTTTTAAGAATTTTAAAAAATATACTTTTCTAGATATGGACCTTTGAACTCAAGACCCCAAAAATTTACCTTTGACCTTTTCTTAGAAAAACACAATATGCATATCATTTTAAAGGGTGCACTTTCACCTTTAAAACGATACCAAAAAAACTAAATTATCTTGCGTAGTTCAAGAGTTCTATCCCCTTTTGTAAGGAGACTTTTGTGTTTTTTTAAACATTTTTCACATTTTTATGACGTCATATTTCGGATGCCGAAAGAATGTGGGGTCTGAAATTTATGTTTTTTTTAAGTCCAATTACATATAACATTTGTGTTGAATTTCATTCAAATCGGAGGTGCTGATGCCGAAAATGCCATTTTTTCGTGATGGTTTGACGTGTTTTAACTCTAAGGCTATAAGTCACCAAGAGGGTTTTCCGATTTTCTACTCCCCGAATTTTCCAGAGCTGTTGTCGTTCACTTTTTCAAATTTGAAAAATTGGGAACTTTTAAGACGCTAACTTTTCCAATAGAAGGTGGTAAAATTTAGCTTACAAATTGTTTTCGAGTAGTCCTATCCTTTCTTTATCTTTCTGTAAAAACCTATTTCCGATACCTCTTACCAAGAATTTTTCTACGATGGCTCTGTTTTTGGGTATTTAAATACCCATCAGTCCTTAATGGGTTAAGGAACAATCTTCATTACAGTAGCATTATTTCTTACGGTTTTAAGCGTATTTAATTTTTTTTCAAGAGTGGGCTTTATAAAAGGCCTATGGTATATAATGCACCGATCTTCCCGGAACTTTGTGGTATGATTTCTTGTCATATAAGACGGATTTGTGCAAAATTTTATATCATAATTTGCATTCCGCAGTATTTATGTTACTGAGTCAATTTCATTGGATTTCAATCCGAAACTACTTAGGATAACTAGAAGCTATCAATATTGGTATTTTCTTTTGAGGTTTTCGAAAGTGAGCATGTTTTTATAGCATACGGACAGTTGGACAGTCGGACAGACAAACGGATATGTATTAGTCGACTTTAGATTACGCAAGGACCCAGAATATAAAAAAGTTTTACACGAAATGACAAACTTAGTATGCCCTCAGTTACCACTAGTGGTGCACTAGTGGTTGTATCATAGGGGGTATATGCTGTGCCTCTCAGGGGACGTAATAAAGCAGCTTGAGGATCATTTACCTCTTGGATACATCCACTGGGTTTAATAACAGGTGCATGTAACCTAGGATGCGCCAAATATCCAAATGACATGGTTCTTGAGCTCCTATGATTTAAAAGGAGTTCGAAGTTTCACCACAGTACTAAACTGTGCAAGGCACTGGTTTGACTGTTGGTTGCGGCCTCTGTTAGTATTCTTCTCGCAACAGATGCTTCCTTTCTTTTGGAAAGATTGTCTGTGCGGAAGCCTTGCTCTTCTGATAGAGAGTTGCTTTTCAGTAAGTTGTTCACCGTCCGATGGGGGAGTACCTTTCAAGAGGCGAAAGCGAATTTTTCAGACTTATGGGAAAGTTCGGTCTTTTGATATTCAACTATTGGATGTTAATATAGAATCGCGACGCGTGGGTGAATGTTATTCTAGAACTCGCTGGGATACTGATAAATGCCTTAAATTAATCCCATATTGGTGCTCATATAAATCAAAAACAAATGTGTACCATTCGCTCCCACACGGGGCATCATCTTAAGGTTAAGAAGTGCGTTTCAAAGTGCTTTTCTCTCCTCAGATGTTCGCTCTACCCTGCAAACGGCACACAACATCTACAGGTATTCATTAACCGTTGCTTGCGGAAAATATTGAGAATTTTATGGCCGAACGTAGTTTCCAATAGCGACCTATGGCAAAGAACAGGCGAAACACCAATCCGTATAGAGATTGCAAAAAGGAGATGGAGCTGGATTGGCCATATCCTAAGAAGACATCATGAAGATATATCGAAGATGGCAATTGACTGGATATCCTCAAGGCAGCAGGAGAAGAGGTAGACCTAGAGAAGGCTACTAGAATCCCAGATAAGAAAAACAGGAAAAAAAATTGGAGGCTTATTCTGAATTGCGATGCGAAAATCAATGCGATGCGAAAATGCATAAATGCGAACAATTGTTATTCTGTATTGCGATATTCGCAAAGGTTTTTTTTAATCGCATTTCAAATGCGAAAAGGTGACAAGTCGGTATTCTACATTGCGAAAACAAATGTCAAATTCGCAAAATTTATTCGACAACAAAATAGCATTCGCAAAGTACAAACATGTTATGAAAGATAATATTTTATTTATTTATTCATCATATATTTATTATTTAATTCAGGGAAGCAAGCAATAAGACCACCCCAATAAAAAATTTTATCATTTTGCGAAGCACTAAAGGTACATTTAAAAAAATAAGCGCACAAATATGCGCTACGCAATAAGACATACAGAAATGCAGTAGAGTAAGTGAAAGAACTCTCAACAACTTTTATTAAAAAAAATAATAACATTTCAAGTGCTACGGCATTCCCTTACCACGAAGCAGGTTTGTAAGGGAGAATACTAAAAAATAACTGTATCAAAACAGTCAGTGTGTAAAGCTGATCGTTACATCCAACAATTTTTATGTGCGCTGAATAATGCGCTTTATGTGTCAAAAAAGTATTGCTTCAAAGTGGGAACTCGCCATATAAATTTCATGTCTTCCGTAAGCGCAATGGTAAGCGAAACTTTTATGTTTCTCCCTTCCAAACCTGCTTCGTTGGAAGCTCCATTTTTTATAGGGACCAAACCGCATCAATTTGAAATAATGATAGAATTTATGAATAAGCACAGCCAATTGGCAAGAGGCCATTTGAAAACACCAAATGCACGTTAGTCGGCAAATACTTTGTGGCAAACGTTAACTGAAGAAACAAATATCAATGGACCACCTATTAGAGAAGATGCAGGATGGAAAAAGTATGAAATATATAAACCAGTAAAAAAATGTTTGACTTCAACTTTAATTTTAATAGGTTTAAGCCGATTTTAAAGTACACACAAAACATTTTCACTTTCTTCGTCGTCGAATCACAGTGCCACAAAATCCATTTTTATTATTTTTTTTTTAGTACAGAATGTCATAAATATATTTTTTAAACAATTTTCACAGCCAAACACAAACAATTTATTTATTTTTAATTTGACGTTTATTGACACTGACGTATTTTTGAGCAGCGTTGCCACGATTTGAAATAAATTGCGAATGCGATTGCGAAAGTCTAACAGAATACCAATTTTCTTTCGCATCGCATTGATTTTCGCATCGCAATTCAGAATAAGCCTCCTGGTCTGAAATAAGACTAATGGCACAGGATAGATCCGGATGGGAGGATTTCATTACGGCCCTTTGTTCCAACTTGGAACCATAGGAATCAAAATATATATAATAAAAAGTGCTTTTCGGAAGGCCGATTTTTATGCGGCCTATGATAAATTATAAATTGCAGTTGCTTATTGCCATATAAAGCTTAATTATTCTGAATTTCCACGAGTGGGCCTAGGTATATTTTGAGATCTTAATGAAATTCGTTGGTCTGATTCCTAGTCTTATGGGACGTTTGCAGACGGATATTGCTTAATCGACTTAGAATGATTAAAGGTCCCAGAATATATGAATATACTTTATGGGGTCTTCGATAAATATTAACAGCTGTATTCATAATGAAAATTTGGCATAAAGTTAGCAAAAAGTTTATTCATAATACACTAACCAAACTCTGGCTAACGATTTGCTTAACTCTTGTTGACAAGCTGCCAAACGTTTGCCAACTTGTGAAAAACAGCCGTTTAATGTCAAACAATTTTGTTGTTTTTTTTTTTAATTGACTGTTTTTTTTTTAATTTACTGTATTTTACTTAATTTATTTTAATATTAAAATTTTTATATGTGAAGAGAAAAACAAAAAAACGAAAAAATGACAAATTCAGCGATGATTAATGCAAAACGTGTTGCATTTTTGTGTAATACAATGTGGTATCATACAAATTCAGAGTTGATTTATTAAAAGTTGACAGATGGAGAAAAGTTCGTTATGAATTAACTCTGTGCCAACAAGCTGCTAAGCTTAATCGGCATTCTAGTTAGCAGCTCGTTGTACGTAGTGTACAAACTGTGGCTAACCTTTTATTATGAATACGGCTATAAGATTGTTTCACACGGCTTGACAAACTTAGTATACCCTCATTTACCACTATTGGTGAAGGGTAGAATAAAAAAATTCTTAGTTATTTTTTTACAAAACTTAAGACAAAATAAAAAATAGTCTTGTTTCTAGAACAATTGTCAATCTTTTATTTAAATTTTTTTAACTGCTTTCAAACATTTTACCCGACCTGAATTAAAAAGTAGTTTGGCTTTTAAGCTACTTTAAAAATAAACGTGATAAATTTTTAAAAATATTTTTCTGGTGAGTAAGCAGAAAAAACCCAAAAAGAATATGTATATTAATTCATATAATTACATTTGCATTAATCCCTTAAATATCATCTTTATAATTTTAATCTAAACTGATTTTTTAATTTTGTTGACTTTTTTCTTTAGGAAATCTCATTAAATTCATGTTTTCTTATTTTATTTACAGTTCAAGCTAATGGTGTTTTCTTTTCTACAAAAAAGTGTGACATTTTATTTAAAAAAATGCAATTTGGTGTCTGTTTCATAAAAATTTTGCTTCCAAAAAAGGGTGAGTTTTTTGGAATAACACAAGCCACCCTTTTCGGGAGAAAAATGTTTAAGAAACAGACTCCAAATTTAATTTGTTTAAATAAAATGTCACATTTTTTGTAGAAAAGAAAACACCATAAAAGATCTTGTATCTGAAATTTAAAAAAAAAAAAATAATATTTTATGTCTGCCCAAGGTTCAGTCTATGACTGTATGTTGATATTAAAAATTATCATATTTTTTTAACATACATATTTTATATGCTAATAAAAATTAACATTAGTTTTTGTTTGACTTTAGTTTTCTTTTTCCATTAAAGAAGGGAACAAAGTTTTTAGTAAAAGAGCACAATTTAAGTTTTATGTTTGAGCATTTTTTTAAAGTTCAAAGTGTGAAAATTTTTTATTTCAACGAAATATGATTATTTGAATATTTAAAATATTTAAAAATATAAGAATTTAAGTAATCCAATATTTAAACTGGTTCTACTAGTTGAAAAGAATGTGATACTCATTTTATATTGGGATTCAAGTATGGAAGACTTTAATCAGAATATTTCTAGTAAAAACTTGGTTAAATGATCATTTAACATTAAACTTAAAGGGTGTCTCAGTAAAAGTACACCTTTTAAAATTATCGTAATTTTTTACGTGCAAGTGGCAACTCTAAAATTTGTCAACTGTCAAATATGTATGTATATTCCGATTATTGAAAATGGAGCACTTTACAAAAGAACACATTCTACACGATAAATTTCTCAACTTCTTCTCCACATTGGGCCAGAAATTCATTGCTGCTGGCGACTACAACGCTAAACATACATATTGGGGCTCCAGACTTATTAGTCCTAGAGGTAATCAGCTATATAATACCGTAACTGCAAATAACTTTGATGTGGTATCGAGTGGTGAGCCTACCTATTGGCCAACCGACTTCAACAAGCTACCAGACCTTATTGACTTTGCTGTAATCAAAAACATCAAGCGCGATCAGGTACTAGTTAGTTCCTCCTATGATCTTTCGTCTGATCATTCACCTTCAATCCTCATTTTAAAATGTAACTCTGACGCCGCAGCTGCAAACTGGTTTTCCTATCCAAACAGAAACACAAATTGGTTAAAGTATAAAATGTATGTGAGCTCTCACCTATCACAGTGCATTCCCCTAAAAAATTCATCTGACATCCAAATAGCTGTCGACCGATTTACAGAAGTCTTGGATGCTGCAGCAAGAAATGCAACCCCAATCAAGCGGACAATTAAACGTGCTCCTTACAATACATCGACGGATATAGAGACCCTTATCAGAGAAAAAAGGAAGTTAAGAAGACAATGGCAAAACAGTCGTTCCCCAACCACTAAGGCCCAACTACAATTATGCCTGACAACTCTTCGCAACAAATTGAGACAGAACCACGAGTCTGCAATAGAAGGCTATCTAAACAGCCTAGATGCGAAAAAAAACTCCAATTATAGCTTATGGAAGGCTGTACGGCATATGAAATGCCCTATAACCCAAGAATCTCCATTAAGACTGGAAAACCGCACTTGGGCGAAAAACACAGATGAAAAATTAAACGCTTTCGCGGGCCATCTTGAGAAAGTTTTCACGCCACATGATACACATACTTGTTCCTGTCGTCCAACCATTCCTGATAAGGTAAACCATCCATTAAAATTTAACATTACTCAAGTAAAATCTGCAATAGAAAAAGTGAATATTAGAAAATCTCCCGGACTTGACCGTATCACAGGGTCAATGATAAGAAACTTACCTTCGTCTGCTTCCAGAATCTTGCTGTTCATTTTTAACGCTATATTAAGAGTCGGATACTTCCCATCCTCATGGAAGAAGTCTATAATTGTTATGATTCCCAAGCCAGGAAAAGATGCTAGCCAGGTTGCGTCGTACAGACCGATAAGCTTATTATCAATCCTATCAAAGCTTTTCGAAAAAATATTCATTTTAAGTATAACGCCTCATCTAAATGAACACGACATCATCCCGGATCACCAGTTCGGATTCAGAGCGAAACATGGTACAATAGAGCAAGTGCATAGAATTGTCACCCTTATTAGATCGGCGTTTGAGAAAAAGCAATACTGCTCAGCCCTGTTTATAGACATTTCCCAAGCATTTGACAAAGTTTGGCATGATGGGCTACTCATCAAAATAACACGAATGCTTCCTCAAAACACTCACAAGCTTCTGGAGAGCTATCTAACAGGCAGAACATTCATAGTAAGGTCGCAAGATAAATACTCCCCCCTCAAGAAAATTACTGCTGGTGTTCCCCAAGGCAGCATATTAGGACCGCTTCTATATATAATATACACAGCGGATATGCCAACAAACCTGAGCACGCATACCTCTACATTTGCAGACGACACAGCATTTATTAGCGTTAACCATGACCCAAAAGTCGCATCGCAAAATCTGCAGTCCCACATCAATGAACTAGAGGCATGGCTAGAAAAATGGAGAATAAAGGTTAACCCGGCTAAATGTGCTCACTTAACTTTCACGCTCAGAAGACAAACGTGCCCAGCAGTAAAAATAAATAACATCACTGTTCCGGTAGAAAACCATGTAAAGTACTTGGGAGTTCATATAGATAGACGTTTGACCTGGTCTCGTCATATCGAAGCGAAAATAACGGCTATGAAACTTAAAGCAGCTCAACTACATTGGCTTCTCGGTAGAAACTCAAACTTGTCTTTAGACAACAAAGTTCTTCTATACAAGTCCATCATAAAACCAATATGGACATATGGCATCCAATTATGGGGTACTGCATGCGCATCTAACATCCAAAAGCTTCAAAGAAGACAGTCTAGAATATTACGACAAATTGTCTGCGCCCCATGGTATATACGTAATGATATTATCCACAGAGATCTCAACCTCCCCACTATCCAGGAGGAAATTAAAAAATATTCAATAAGCTACATCGGTAAACTAATGGTTCACCCTAACTACCTCGCTCGGGGTTTGCTTCAGTTCGAAGGTCACCAGAGGCTAAAAAGAACCGATACTTTGAGCCTTACTAGAAGACAGTCTTAAAAATTTGAATACAGCAGTTAGTGGTTACACAGGTAACAACTAATAAACAACAAGTAGAATTAAGATTTGAATACATATTGTAAATTTCGATAAGAAAGATTCAATAATAAAAATAAATTATTAATAAAAAAAATACAAAAGAACAACGCGTTATATTTGTGAACACTTATTATTGTTGGTGTTTTGTATAAGCATTGATATCGTTGCAAATCAGACTTGAAAGTTTATAATTCTCATTTGCTTTACATTTTTATTTGTAGGTATAATATCTTTAACTTTTCCAAAGTCTTTGGAAAAAGGTTTCCTGATGATCTGGCCTAAGCAACCAGTGAAATGCCCAAAGGAACTAGCTAATCCCCCATCGATAAATTTTTGTGTATTTATCAAATAAAAATTGGGAACTTAGCAGATCATAAGAAAATCTTATCTTAAACTACTGGAGAGTTATGCGAGACCGTTCGAAAAAACTCATCTTCTCCGACAAAGCGCATATCCATCTGAATGGCTTTGTGAATATACAAAAGTGTCGAATTTAGCGCTCAAAAAATCCTCATGCAATCCGTGAGAAACAAATGCACCCTCAAAGAGCAAATGTCTGATTTGGACTTTGGTCAGGTGGCGTGATTGGGCCTTACTTTGTTGAAGATGAGGCTGAAATTCCAGGAACTTTATAACGGAGTTCTTTTGGCCTTGACTGGATGGCATGGTTCTGGACGGCATGTGAAACAAATGCACACACAAAGACAAGCTATCTGGTCTCGATTTTGGTTAGGCGGCGTGATCGGGCCTTACGTTTTTAAACATAAGGCTGACATTGCAGTGAGTGTGAACGGCATTCGTTGCAGAAACTTTATAACGGAGTTCTTGTGGCCTGGACGGCATGGATCTGAACGAGATGTGGTCTCAGCAAGACGACGCCACCTGCCATACCGCGCATAAAAAATCAACTTATTGCAGCAACGATTTCCCGAATAAATTATCTCAAGAAATTTTGATGTCAACTGGTCACCAAGATCATGCGATTTAATGGCATGCGATTTTTTTCTTTGGGGTTTTGGAAAATCTCGGGCTTATGTGAATAAACAAGAAACAATTCCAGAACTAAAATCCGAAATATAACGCGTTATCGGTGAGATACAGCCACGTCTGTATGAAAAAGTCATGGAAAATTTCATAGAAATAGTACTGGACTCTTATCAGAACATGTCTTTTTTACAATCCAATAAAAGAATCTCAAAAACTACATGATTTTATTTAAAAATTCAATGGTGCATTCTTACTGAGACAATCTTTAATTTTAAACAGTTATATATTGACTACTATACGAACAAAAGAAGCATTATTTAAAATTCACTCCCAACAAAACTATTTTTGTCAAAAATTTTTTTTAAATATTATGGGTAAATTAACTAAAATTTTTTTTATTTACTTTAAACCAACACCCAGGGCATACCCCTACTAATTTGTATTAGGAAAATAGGTGATGAAAACAGATGATGATAACGAAAAAAGGTGATGCCTTAAGTGATTTTAAAAAGCAGTATTATTTTGGACCTACCACCACAACATTTTGCATGGCAATACCAACCTTTACAAGGAAGTTATGGCATTAACAGATGACTTAATATGGACCGTTTCCAATAAAGTTTGGTATGACGATTAAGTTTGCAATAAAATAAGTTTGGATAAATTGTATCTTAATACAGCATACTAAGATATTTTATGATCAAAAAAACTTTATTCCATAAAGAAGCTTGTATGGGGGCTTTGTGAAATTATGGACCGATTGTCACCATTTTCAATAGACTTGGTTCTATGAACCACATTTCGGAAAATAAACTTTAAAATTTCACTTTGGGTGCAAGGTTTACATGGATAGCCAGCTGGACGGACGGACATTGTTAGGTTGACTCAAAAAGTGAAGTCGATCGGTATAACAAAAGGTGGGTATACGACCAATACTTCAAAATATTTTAAACATCAGCACAAACGCATAATACATTTAATTAATTTTTTTTAAGGCTAAACAAGACCAAAATTCACTTTATACTTATTAGCTAAATTGGCAACACTGCCTTTAGGCAACAAAAAATGTTAAGTTTTTTTATATCTACACTTGTTTAGTCGTAGGGCCACAAAGCATTTAAATGTTTAGAGAAAACAACAAATCTTCTGTGACATGTAAACAAAGACATTTAAAAATAAACAAAGAAAAAAAGAAATAAGGTAAGAAAGAAAACAAAACAGAACAGAACAACAATAATAATGGCTTTAACGATTTAACTTAATAACCGGACTTTAAAAAGTGTTTTTCTTAAGCACGATTTGGTACAAAAAAAGAAAAAAAAACCGACAACAGAAGAAGAAACAGAATTAATGGAATTCTTAAAGGTTTGTAAATGTTGTTGTTGTCACTGTTTTTGTTTTTTGTTGTTGACTTGTTGTACAAATATTATTGTTAAACAAAATGTTTTGTTAGTGTTGTTGTATTGCATTACTATTATTAGTAAGTTGAGGTAAGAGCAAAAATGTACCGTTCTCTGATAAATGTGACGTGATGGGAGAAACTGAGCTCATATTTGGCTTAAGCATGCCGAAAATCATATAGATCAGATGGAATGGCTAAAAAATCTTTTAAAAAGTTTTAAAATGTCTTCCTGTGTAATTCGACTCAAAACTAAATTTTTTAAACGATTTCACGAGCCCATATAACCTCTCATTCGGAAAATTACTACTTCAGCATAAATCTCTAGATGCTGTTTGTATCAGGATTTTCTAGCAGAAATAACTCCTATGAGAGTCAAAACATCTGCATGAAGTTTTGTGGGGGTCGCTGCAATAGAACATAGCTTAAATATAAGCTCTAAACAATTATCAATTTGAAAAAGTTTTGGTGTAGAGAGAAAGTTCGGTAAAAATAAACACAATTCGCGCCACAAAAAATGTTCTTGTCACAGGTCCACAATAAATCATTGTCCCCACATCCAAAAATCACCTATACACATAAAACTCTCGCAAAAACGTTATAAAAAAAATTAGCCTAAAATCCCTTAAGACATTTTTTGAGCCGTAGGTCAATAGCGGAGAATAGCTCGTATTAAACCCCACTCTAGATATCTTAAAAAAAAATTAAAGAGATTAAATACATCTGAAACAACTTTCATGCAAATCGACACCTTTGGTTTTTATCACCTACAACACATTAGGCGAAGAGGGTATTCTACTAAAGGGCGTAAAATATAGAAATATTCCCTGAAGAACAACCTTAAGGTAAAAAAATCGATCAGAATAACTTTCTAAGTCTATCTGGCGTTGTACGTCCACCTAGCTTATTAACTGTCTGTCCTAGTCATCAAATTACATCCTATTGAAAATGTTTAAAATCATTCTATGATTTTTCATGTCCAGTTATAAACTTTTTTCCAGAATATAGTATTTGCGGCCATATCTAATTGGCCATCATAGCGTTCCATAGCTCCCAAAGTATTTCAATATCATAACTACCATATTACTCGCACTTGATCATAAATAGGGTATTAACTCGATATTTTTATTTTTTTACTTTTAAAAAAAAACCGACACGATATATTCATATCTACCCGCTATAAAAAATATTTTGCTATTTTGTCTTCTTTTTGTTATCATCAAAATCTCAATTAACTTAAAAAGTGGATTTAGCAGGTTTGCATATTAAGTTATGCCTTTAATGTTCAATTAAAAATTGTTTTGATTCTTGTGAAAATGTTAAAATTCTGAGTTAATTCCCGCTGTGTGAACAAATGCGAAATGCTGGAATTGATATACATACAATCTTTGGATGAAGTTTCCCTACGATCTCTGGCATAAGCAACTAGTAAAATGCGCATAAGAATAGCTTATCCCATCAACAATAAATTTCAATATGTATTTCGTACTCTTATAACGGATTAGTTTTTAATTATATTCTAATGCCTGAATTATTAAAACTATTTTTTTTTCATATGTTTTATGAATAAGTATATTATTTGTATCTTGAAAATATTGTAACAACCATCACTAATTGATTGTATCGCTATTTATTTATTTTTATTTATTTTATTTATTTATTGGTATTTCTATACAACAGGACTTAAAGTCTTATACACGCAGAGAAAAAATATGTAACAATATATTGTTGTCGTACACAAATAATTGCTATATATCAACAATATTATAGTTACTGAAAACATATCAATGCGTATCGCAATTATAAATTTGAGTATTGTTGACCAAAAAATAATTATTTTTCTAACAACTAAATTATGATAACTTTCAAAACATATTATATTACTCACATCCATATCATGATTTCTAATAGACATAACATGATAAGTTTCTATACATTTATCATATTATGTTTAAGATGCAATCAAACTATTTTTATTCTAATAATATTATGTTAGCGCTATTTATAAAATAATCTTGAATGAGTTGTGTCATTTATTTTATATGTAAGCGGTTAAACAATTTAAAGATTAATTCCCATAAAAAAAATTAAGTTTAAAGAAATTAAAAAAATTAGAAACTGGGAATTATTTCCTTGTGAAGGTTACTTTATATTATATTAAACATTTTTTCATTTTTCGAATTTATTCTATGAGTTAAATTTCAGGTCTGTTTTTTATAAAGCTTTTTTGTAATAGTTCTATTAAATATAACTGAAGTTCATTCAGTATTAGTGATGTAATAATGCAAATTTTTTGTAAAATCCAACAACAAAACACACAGAGATTTCGTTATATTTTATAAAAGTGCTACGATATTTCTGTGGTTTTCATGGGCAACAGCGTATGTCTTAAAACAAATTTTTCAGGAGAGCCGAAAAACCATTCTTGATCAAGCTATGGGCATATTGCACATTTTAAACTCTGTCATTAAGTTAAAAAATCTGATTCATCTTTTTTAAAAATTTTTAGAAACATGTAAAGAGCGTTTAAAATTAGGCAATATGGCATCAACATCTCAAAATCGGAAAATGGACATACGCGGTTGCCCATGAAAACCACAGATTTTGCATTTGCTCTTTTGCAAGCACTATATTGAACTCCGCTCTTTGATTTACATTAAGAAAAATTGTAAAAAGCTTTAAAATAAAAATCGATGAAAATAAAATTTTAATTTATTTTATATTTTTATGACAGTTATGAAATGTATCATACAAGGCCCATTGAATAGGTCTGCGCAAGAAACCTGATGATCATTGTTAATGTTCTTTTTAGTGTTTTGCTTACATGTGCATGTATATGTTTGTTTACGTTTATTGTTTTTTCCCACACATACGTTTATGGTATGCCACACATACACGTTTTTCCTTTTGCTTTGTATATGTGGTAGTAAGTTTTTGACAACTAAAAAGAAATTTTACACAGACAAAATACATGTCGTTTCTTGTTTTTGTTCAAGTAAGCAGACCTGATAGATGGGCCTTGGTATCATAATATGATTGCTTCTAAATTTATTATGATTAACCTGATAATAATTTGATTACTTCTTAGCTTATTATGATTAACATGCCAATAATATGATTAGTTCTTAACTTAGTATGATTAGCAGAATAATAATATGATTAAGTGAAAAATATTATGATGTAATAGTACGAGCATATTTAGTCATAATACGATTCAATAATAATCTTAATATGGTGACTACAATCATAAATCTTATAATAATATGATGCTCTTAGAATATGTTTACCACAACCATGTTTTTTCTTTGCGTGTAACTAACAGTTTATATCATATGCAACATTTTTAATTGGCAAAACAGCTGGCGGTTTTCTTAAGAAAAATAGAAGAAAATTAATTATAATAAACAGTTTAATGCAATTTATCAATTAATTATATCAAATAGTTTTTTTTTCTCCTCCAAAATGTAAGATATCTCCCTTTGCATTTTACGTGACGATATGCAACATTTTTCTCAGAAAAGAAATCGCCATTAGTTAATTATTTTTTTTTATTTTCTCCATTATTTTTCATGTAATTTGTTTGTAATTTTGTCTTGGCGATATAGAAATGACCATGAAAGCATTAAATATAATTAATGTTTCTCGCACACTCTTAATTATTTAAAAGGTATTTACGATTTCGACTACGGTTATGTCGACCATATAAATGAACTAAGAAAATTAAAAAAATATTTAACTTAAAATATACAAGTGCGCTTAAAGCAATTATTACTTTAGAACAACTTAAGCTGTTATTTTAACGCAAACTTTGGTTACAATAACATTTATAATAGCTACAAGGTCTATGTCATGGCAAAATATTGTGGTGGTTGGTCCAAATTTTAACATTAATCTTATACAAAAACTATCCTTGGGGTCACTTGTATACTAAAAATTACATATTAAATAATGTTGATATCTAGGTAAAACTCATCAAAAACAACTTGAATATGAAATTTTGCCTCATAAAATAAATTCCTTTCAGTATGTCCATAATTGATTATGCGTCCCAAATAAAGTACACTTTTAGAAATGTATCTGTAAATACTCTGGTGTAGGCTATCATATGTTCGGGCTTGACCGACTATACTTTCTAACTTATTTCGTTGTGTTTAAATTAAATAATTAAATAAAGACAACGAAAATTTACGTTAAGCAAACGAAAAAATTATTAATTTTTGTCCAATGAAATTGTTCGTTGTGCAAATGAATGACCCATCTTAAAAAGATTTTGTTTTAATAATGTAATGAACTCTTCGTTAATATAACGAAAAATTTATCAAATAAATCAACAAAGTTCGTCAATTTTACATATATTCAGTAAAATAATCAGTATTGTGGTTATTTTGTTGAACAATTTATGGTTTTTAATCCAAATTTTTAGTATTTTTATAATTGGGCTTAAGTTCATCAAATTTAATTTTCATTAAGTTATTTTTATGAAGAAAGGAATTTTACAACACGAAAATTAGTTAAAATTGTTATTGATAATTTTTCATTCTTGACGTGGCTGGGGCTCGAACCCCGGCCGGCAGGTTACCATGACATGTTTCGATCGCAACCACTCGATCTCCTCAGATGGATTTGCCGTCTTACACTCGCAGCCATCGACGACTGCTGACGTCAATAGTCAAACATCAATCCTTAAACCAAATTGTATTTAAACCTTTGGTAGATCGAAATTTGCCTTTCTGAATAATTATCCATTTTTAATTGATTTTACGTGTTTTTCCTTACTTCTGCTTTCTCGTACTTTTGTCAAGAATTCTTCTTGAAGTCGAAAGTAAATTTTTTGTTTGTTTTTTCATTTTTGTCGTTCTTTTTTGTTGACCTTTTTTTAGCACAACTTGAAGGAAAGTACATTTTTTGTTTGTTTTTTTCATTTTTGTCGTTCTTTTTTGTTCGGGCCCCAGCCACGTCAAGAATGAAAAATTATCAATAACAATTTTAACTAATTTTCGTGTTGTAAAATTCCTTTCTTCATAAAAATAATTTAATGAAAAATAAATTTGATGAACTTAAGCCTAATTATATATTCAGTAAATTTATAATTTAAGAAAGCATTCTTTAATTAAATGAACTTATTCTTTAATTCAGTAAGACTTTTAGTTAATTCAACAAAAAAAAATTGTTTTACAACATTGTTGTAATTAACTATTTGATCAAATTTCCACTTGCAACATACATAATACCACCTGCTCGCTAAATATTAAAAAGACTCCTAACTGAAATATTTGTATTTTTATTTCTTCACAATAAATCTTCAAACTCAAGTTCACTTTTATAACTTACACTTTTTTACTAAAAGTCACCTGACGTTATTAAGACAAGGCGTTACGTAAACTGAACCTATCGATAATCTTGAGTTACACTGTATTTTCATAAAAACCTTGCAGGTTTATTTGCTCCCCAAAAGTATATAAAGCGGTGATACAATTTTGAGTTGGCATCACTGCTTTATTCGACCACCCATTTAACAGCTGAAAGTTGGTTTTTGTTTAGTTTGCTTTGACATCCTTCTGGATCGGCTAACAACAGAGCAACTTGTACAAATTTTTAATCAAAATAATTCGGCAAATAGGCTGAAGCACAAATTGATATTGATTTTGAATTTCCATTCAAAATTTTATTTTCCAATGAATGGCATTTCCAATTGAATGGGTACGTAAATAAGCAGAATTATCGCATTTGGAGTGAGGAGAACCCACAAGCTTTTGTCGAAACACCATTACATTCACAGAAAATTACTGTTTAGTGAGCTTTATGGGCTGGCGGAGTCATTGACCCATATGTTTTTAGAAACGATGATGGTCAAAATACGAAAAGTTGTTGAAAATTGGTGTTCCAGATTGCGCTTTCTACGCGCCAGCTGTGGCAGCCACACGGCCGAAAATTTAAACATTAATGTCATAAAATGTTCTATCCAATAAAGACCTTTTCATTGGTATCAAAAATATATTACTATGTTTTATTATGATATAAACTTGTATCAACATATAAAAAAGACACCCTTTATTATCTATACACATCATCAGGGTTCGATACTGCTCTCCTAAGAAAGAAAGTCACATCTCCATTTCAGTTGTTTTAAGCAGGGTACAAAAAAATTCTTTTGCGGGCACAATTCGTGTCATTTCTTTTGTTTTAAATTTTGTGCGTTTTTTTTTCCTTAAAACTACTTTCTTAGTAGGGCTAAATAAGTCTCATGCCAATCGAAATATTAATATCGAGAAAAAGTGTCACACCATTGAATTTTATAAAAAAAATTAAGATCTTACCAAAAAATATTTATGCTGTATAAATCAAACTTATTTCAACTCTTTCCACCTTGTTAAAGGTTATACAAATTTGTTATCGGACCAAAAAAACTTTCAGAATTTTGGATATCTAACAAGCTTAAAAAATTTCACATATCAAAATACAAAATTTATTTTCATTAGTATTTTGGGTTAACGACCCAGAGTAAAATGACATTTCAAATTTCAAAATATTGTCTATTTATCCCACCGTTAACCTGTTTATTTTCTCTATGGCTTACTTTTACCATTGTTGTTAAACGAGTAGGTAGAACAACAACATCAAACAGTAAGTTCTTGGTATATCAACGATTTGTTGTTGCCTTATAGGTTCTCTATTGCTACGATCACTTAACAAAATATAATAAAAAAAAACTTGATAAATTGTGAAAGAAATCTAAAAAAGAAGAGCTTGAACAGAAGAAGAGGATGAAAATAAACTAACAGAAGTTATTTAATAGTTCAACACACGCATACAGACAGAGAGCCAGTTGTATCGTTTGATATCAGTCCATGTATGTTAATGTGCGACACATAAAAATTTAACGTTTTTTTGTGCTTAAGAATGTCTCTAAGAAGAAGATATAGTCAGTTTTAAGCCAAACACCGGTCAATAAAGTCGCATCGATTTTGAGAAACGAAAGAAATTTTAATTTATAAAAGTGAAGAAGAAAAAAAATCAAACGAAAATGCGTATCTTGTCGATTTGCTGTTCAGTGTTGTTGATCACCATGTGCATTATTATGCAACAACAAAGTGTTGAAGCGAAACCTTTTATATTTAAGTTCTTTGTGCCACAAGGTAAGAAAGTACTGGGGCAATACTGTGTGATGATAATGATGACGAACAAAAACATGAATTGTGTATTTAAAGCAGAAAATATGCAAAAGAAAAATGTTAAAATAATTATTGATTTCAAGATACATAACTCACCTTCTTACAGCTTCATTTTGAGAAAAAAGTATTCCTAAATATATCTACAGTTAAAAATTCTAAAGATAAAACTTTAACAAATTGGATTAAAATTATGTGGACTGCTTTCTTTCTTATTTTAATAAAATTTAAAAAATTGATTTGGCCAACACAAAAATGACTTTATAATATGACTTTATTAATAATAACTTGCTATTTAAATCAAATTCCTTTCAACTCAAATCTGCACAGATAGAAAATATTTTAGTGAGAGACAAAATATTTTAGTCCATAGCTCCTTACACCTTTTTTAAACCTCAAAGAAGTAGAATCAGTGTAAAATTTCATTGATAAGATACACAGCAAACGTGTAGAATCGAACGCATGAAGAAGTATTAATTTCTACTTTTGCGTGGGCTGCAAACGTCTTTAAAAAAAGTATCAACCACATAGAACGCTTAATGTGGACTTCAAGCATAACAACTTTCCCTCAGGTAGATCGTCCCCTCCTAGCGAAATTATCGTAAGCGAAAGTTTGAGAAAAAATGTATTATTGGAATTAAAATTTTATATTCCTAAACATGTTTTCTAATCGACAAAATATCAAAACTCTTAGTATCGTCATAGCATTAAAAAAATTGTTTGATTTGATTGTTAGTCATGTTGATAAATTTTTGCTATACCAGTTGATCGTTAGCACCCCGCAGTGGGAGATTTTGGAAAAAAGTGGAAATAATTCTGGATACGGTTAGTCCAATTCGAATAAAATTCCAGATTCTAATTAAAGACTTGTATTCGAGTTTCAGTTCAGGATTTGGGATCTATAAATATATCAGGAGAGCGTCCATATGTTCCCAAAGTAGGTCATTAATGAATAATTTATTAATTTCATAATTTAAGCCCGATTGATGAAAAATTTTATCAGTGGAATGTCGAGTTCTACACGCATTAAGATCTTAAAGCGAGAACAAAAACAATTTTGGTTTTACGGATAGATTTTAAAATAAATAGAAAAAAACTTCTCCTTTAAAATTCGTGTTTTAGCGCTTACGATCATTTTGCAAAAAGGGGTCGTTATGTATTCTGGATCTTGGTAACCCTGATAAGATCTGGAGAAACTTATTTATTTCACTTTAGAGGAAACTTTACTAAATTTTGAAATATTTTATACGATAAAATACGATAAATTAATTCTAACTAAAAACACCATTTAAATAAATCAACCAAAGTTGCTTTGTTTTATTAAAAAATAAATATTTTTTTTTTAAAGGGAGCTAAGGCTACTTATTGGCCTTTTTACGGGGCACTGTGGTGTTAGATACCATCAGTTTATAAGGTGTAATGTTAGTGTCAAAGTATGCAGATTTTGTAAGGTTGATGACGAGGAGTCAGAATATCTGCTAGGCTGCTTTCCGACCTATAGGGACATCCAGTCGGAAATTTTTCGGGTAGCATCTGATGAGCCAAACTGAAACGTATGAACCTTCACCATTGGCTTTATACGTAGCCTGAACCTGTAGGTCTCATTAGCTTTTACTTTCGATTGCATTTCTGTGCCGTTCTTATCTAAAGCAAATATTTTTAAGAACTTTGTGTATCAAAAATATACAACTTTTTAAAAAATAATTAATTAAACAAATTTTTCTAGTTTTTTAACAAAAAATTTAATTTTTTCATACCAATATAACCTTTTTCATAGAATCTAAATTAAAAAAATTTCATTTTGCGGCGAATATTTGAGGATTTCCCGGAAAAAAAATTTTAAGAACAACAAAAGGTGGTTTGAAAGGTCAAAAAACTTAGGTATTTGTAAATCTAAGAACCACTAAATTATATCTTCAGCCTTTAAAACTATAAAGAAGTCTAAAACAGACAAAATTGATTTAAGGAAAAAAGATAAATCCAGACTAATTTCTACAACTGCAAGTTCCGGAATCTAACCGAATTGTAGAACAGATACGATACGATACGATACGATACGATACGATACGATATGACACGATACGACACGATACGATTCGATACGATTCGAGACGGTATGATACGATACGATTCGATACGATATGATATTATACGAGACGATACGATACTATACGATACGACACGATACGATACGATACGGTATGATACGATACGATACGATAAGATAAGATAAGATACGACACGACACGACACGATACGATATGATACGATTTGATACAATACGATACGATCCAATACGATACGATAGGATACTTTACGAAACGAAACGATACGATATGCTACGATACGATAGGATACTTAACGAAACGGTACGATATGATATGATACGCGACGATACGATACGACACAATACGACACCACACGATTCGATATGATACGATACGATACGATACTGTACGATTCGAAACGATATGATACGATTTGATACGATATGATACGATTTGATACGATATGATACGATACAATACGACACGATACGATACGATACGATTTGATACGATACGACACGATACGGTACGATACGATTTGATACAATACGATACGATCCAATACGATACGATAGGATACTTTACGAAAAGATACGATACGATTCAAAACGATACGATAGGATACTTTACGAAACGATACGAAACGATACGATACGATACGATACGACACGATACGATTCGATTCGATACGATACGATACAATACGATATGATATGATACGATTCGATAGGATACTTTACGATAGGAAACGAAACGCAACGATATGATACGATATGATACGATATGATGCGATACGATACGATACTATACGATACCCAGGATTACACGGTTAAATTCCTTGGGCAGCCATCGAGAGACAGCAAAGTTGGGCCTTTCAGTGGTCCCTTTGGGTAACTGCAATAAAAATATTGGCATGTTTGCCAAAAAAGTTGCTATAATTTGCAATTTATAAAAAAAAACTAGCTTGTCCCGTAGTGCTCCTTTACAACAATTGAAATATAATTAGTAAAATGTTTTTAAACAAATCTTGTATATTGATAACGAAGCAATTTGTACTAAATTTTTAACTTCTTCGATTATCCTTCTTCAGATATTTAGACAATTATATTCCACGCTTTATTTTCCAATTCAACTCGCTTTTTGACACATGTCTTGTGCTGATAACCAAGATATTTGTTCCAAATTTGCAACATTTTACTATTGCCGTTCTGCAAAAAGCTCATCATACAGTGTGTGGTGTATTTGGTGTTAAACGGTTCTACGATCTACATGGTGGTATTGACCTTGCTAAGTTAGCGTAGTGATTTCTGCGTGCTATTTAGAGGCGTGATATACTATGTTTTTTATACCCTCCACCTCTAGTGGTAATGACCAGAGCTGGCAAATTTGACGATTTATCGTCATTAGGACGATTTTTTTTTGCGAAATTAGCAAATTGCCGATTTGCTGAATTTTTTTTTTTTTCTAAAAAGTGACGATTTTTTTCAGGTTTAAAAAAAATAAACTTTTAAGATTTTCATAGTTTAGATATTAAGCCGCACAGAAAACAATTTTGTTAGCAAGACAGCTTAAATTTTTAAGTTTTCTTTTCCCTAAAAAATTTATGGGGAAAAGCCAAATTTCAATGAAAAAACTTTTTTCTACTTAATTCAAATGTGCTCTATATGACTATAAATCACACTGTCAAATTTTGTGAAATCGGTCCATAATTTACCACTCTATAAAAACTCTCTAGTACGCGCAAAACCATAACGAATATTGCAATAAATAAATCCCACTCCTGAAATATTCTAACTGTCGGTAGAGAGTATCAAAGATTCGGTTGAAAAAGAACTCTGACCTGTTTTTTGTGTTGTCGTCATTGGTGGAGTTTTGCGTATTTGTATGAAAGGTAATCCATTGTTAAGCTCCGGGTAATCAGGAAATTTTATTTATTTATTTATAATCATCATATATATTATTTCTAAAGCACTTTTTTTTGTCGGTTGCAAATATCTCCCATACCACGGCATCAAATTTAATGAATGATATATCATTTTAAAGCTTATTTCTAACACTAATGACGAAAAATAATTAGAAATTGAAAAATTAATATTTTCATTGATAAAAATTACGGTGCGAAATATTCGCACGGGTCGTCTAGTATATATTATTTCTAAAGCACTTTTTTTTGTCGGTTGCAAATATCTCCCATACCACCGCATCAAATTTAATGAATGATATCTCATTTTAAAGCTTATTTCTAACACTAATGACGAAAAATAATAAGAAATTTAAAAATTAATATTTTCATTGATAAAAATTACGGTGCGAAATATTCGCACGGGTTATAAATAAGTCAGGAAATTATTATTAAAATTTTGAAGAAAGTCGGCTTAGAAGACAATAGAAAACAAAGAAACATATACCCATAGTCATTGCATTAATTCTAATTTATAGGAATTGTTTCTTTCAATTTTAGTAAATTTTGTTTAGGTGCAGTTTTTTATAGGAAAAAATCTGGAATATTAAACAATATTTAAAAACATTTGTATTGCAAAACATTGTACAAAATTTTGAAAATGTATCATAATTTTTTTAATTGTTCTAAACTAACATTTTAATAAAACTTTTTATTGTATTTACTTATTTATCTATAAAATTATTAAAAAAAATTTCTTCTTTCTTCAATTATAGCCCCAAGTAGCACTCGTACTGCAAGTTCTTCTTCTTCAACTTCTTCATCATCCTCTTCCCCCATCTCGACTGGCATTGATTTCTCCAGTATCCTTAGTACCAAGATCAATCTTTTATCAAGCCTGTTACAGTCCGGCCTTAGAAGCAGTGTTTCTGGTGGCTTTAATTTTGGTTTTAAAAAATTCTTGCCCAATACTCAAGTAAGCTCGACCAGGAGGCCCTACACTTCTACCACTGCCACATCGCCAGATGCCACATTTGAACCTGAATCAACTACTGCCTCTAGCGCGAAAGCATCTACATCAATCTCCACGACAACAACCAGAACAACCACAACCACAGATTCATCAGTAATTGATAAAACAGACAGCTCTTCGGCAACTAATGACAACAAGGGTGATAATAATTCTGGTTCCAAAGTTACTACCGAGAAATATAGTTATAATTTTGCCACATCTAAGGTTATCACAGATAATGGCGGTTCCGATAATTCGGGCTCAAAGGTTACAACTGAAAAATCAGGAAATGGGGGTTCTAATAATTTGGGCTCTAAGGTAACAACTGAAAAATCTAAAAACGGTGGTTCTGATAATTTGGGCTCTAATGTAACTACAGAGAAGATTGGTTATACTTACACTACTACTAAAGTAAGCACTGATAAATCGGATAATAATGGTTACGATTACACCACTGCCAAAGTAAGCACGAATAAATCGGATAATAATGGTTATGTCTATACCAATTCCAAAGTAAACACCGATAAAAATAATAACAATAATAACGGCTACGATTACACCACCCCCAGAGTAACCACTTACAAATCAAATAATTATAGATACTCAACACCAAAAACTGGATACTCATATGACTCCTCCAATCATGATATGAGTGAAAACGAGATCAGCGGTGATATGATAGATATCAATAACCAATATTTGCCACCCTTCTAGATACTTCTTATTCTTATTTATTTTTTTTATTTTTAAGATTCTCTTCGAGAACAAGCCCAAAATTATTTTATAAGTTAAATAGCGCAAATATATTCATGAAAATACCAGAAGATATATTTGCATGGGGTGTGGTAGAAAATATCGAAAAAAAATTAAAAAAAAATAACACAAGAACTGGAAATAAAAAAGCAAATAAGTATAAAATATTAAAGTAGCTTGTACGAATATTTAAATGATAATAATGATCATAATCATTAATAAGATGATTTTAATAATTAGCATATAAGATCAACAGCATGACAAGACTTGATTTTATAATTTATAAGTAAGAAAAAAATAACAATAAATTTAAACAAATATATAAAATGTTTTTGGCATTTATTTTTTATTATTTTTTTATTTATGTATCTTTAAAATACCCCCCGGAAGTTAAAGTTGGATTGGGGTTTTTACTTGTAGAAAGTGTGTTTAAGCAAATTTGCATTTAAATGTCTTCTTTGTTGTTCTGACGGGTCTGAAATAGATTTTTATTTAATAGATTAATTACTCAGCTGCTTCCTGTTATCTGCTGCTGATACATCTTTCATTCGCTCTTTGTTTTTTTCGAGTTTTTTTTTAACTCAAGTTTAAAAAATTTTTTGTGTTATATTTAAGCTTTTTACGTTGTTAAAAATTGTGTGGTTTTATATCGTTTTTCTACTAAATTATATATCTCTATGTCAATGATAAAGCCTAGATGACACTATCTCACAAGTGTTTCGTATTCCATAATACTTTGTGAGATAGAAATCGAATGAGTTTTGTTGCGACTGTCAAAAAATCTAATGTAACATGACAGTTTGTGTTCACATCATCACACAAAGTATAAATACCCACACATGAAATAAAATGCAACCCTGATCCAATGAAACGTATTATTGTTTAGAAATTTTTCAAAAAACGATGAAGTCGTATGGGATGTCAAACTTTTTTCTTAATACTTGACATTTTCGTGACACATTGCATTCACACTATCACACTTTGTCATATTACTTGAGTTTTTGAGATGTATTAAAACAAAGTATAATAGTGTAATCTAGCCTTAAGTACCATTAAAAAGTTTATTTTTAATTGTTAAAACAAAAAAACAAGCAAAAGTACTTGTAATAGTGGGTTTGATATGAGATCTATGATAAATTATGAACCAATCTCTATAAAACTAGACTCGTATTACTATAAATTATTTAGATTTAAGGCGTATTAAAGTCTGTTCCGAGAATACGCTTTGAATGGGAACTATGTGTGTGTGTTTAGTTTTAGGCTGATCATCACAGAGTTTTGTGATTTTATTAAAAAAAAAAAAACAAATAAGAAAGTATAGTCGGTCAAGCCCGACCAAATGATACCCTACACCACAGTATATAAAAACAATTTTTCCTTGTGTAACCTATTTGGGACACATTGGCAATCATAGTCCCGCTTAAAAAAATTATGTTCTGAGGTAAATTTTCATGTTCAAGTTCTTTGTGTTGAATATTATTTAGATATCTTCATCTATATAAGATTTTAGGATGGGAGTTAATATGGGACCCATGTTTAATTTTGGACCTTTTGGGACAACATTTTGTAATGACAAAGTAGCTATCGTAAAAGTAATTATCCCCAATTTTTATGTTAACACCAACAGTTAAAAGGAAGTTATGGCATGAAAAACTTTTTTATTGAGTACTATTCGTATGAGCACAAAGACCCTATCCCGGGAAGACGCTTGTATGGGGGCTATGTGAAATTATGGACCTATTTGCCACATTTTCGACAGTATTGGTCCTTGTTCCTACAATGGTCCTCCAGTTAGAACGTATGTTACAAATTTCATTAAATTATCTCCAAAATTGCGAACTATACTTTGTGCACGGACAGCCAGCGATCCAGCCAGCCGGACGGATATCAATATACGTAAAGGTGGGTCTTGGAACAATATTGAAAGGTGTTACAAACATCAGCGCGAATGTCTAATAGCCTCTACACTATTGTGGCGGGGGTATAAAATCATGATTGATTTTGCTTTAGGCGTATTAAAGTTATTTTTAGAGGCACCTTGCTATAAAGCCATAAGCAATAAAGCCATATGGCCTTATATCCCAATGGAGTGGGAAATAAAAGTATAAATTTTGACTTATACCAAACGCCTTTTCAAAAAATTAAAAACTTTAGGAGCCGATATTTCGGTAACCCGAGCTAACTTTTCAAAACCCTGTGGCAGATTTGCTCTACCAATAGTCTTGTTTCATTTAGCGTTGCAAGTATTGAGGCCAGCGGCTATGACCCGAATTTTATTGCACCTGCTTCAAAGATTCAAGTATAAAATATTTTGCCTACCCTGTAATAATGCTATTTGTTATTTGGCTAGAACAAAACACAAGTTATGAAAAAGTAGAATGCCCTGTTTTTAACACCTGGCATTTATCGATTTTAAATAATTTTAGGGTTTGTTTCCATATATGCAATTTTTCGCCAATTTCAGCGATAGAAGAAATTTTTTCCTGTAAGTTTTCTGATTATTTACAGCTTTAACGATTTTAAATAAATTTACGAATTTGCTATCATGCCGCTGGAAGCAAATTTCCGCTGATTTTACAATTTTTACCAATTTTTGCAATTCCTTATAGTTTTAGGGGCTCTAAATAAATTTGTTGGCTTGTTTTAAACGTTAAAAATGTTCACGAATTTTCACTATTTTGTGAATTTGTGCAATTTTAGCGTAGCATTTTTGCTATTTGCAGCAATCGTCGCCGTTATGAAAATAGCCCCCGTATATAAACCGAAGTCACCTATTTTACTGGGCACCACCAACAATATCGATTTATATGGGGCCTTATGCCATTAGTAAGGGTGAATTAAAAAAAAAACAAACATGCAACCCTTTTAGAGAGCATTTTAATAAACGAATACCAAATTCCTTTTTTCAATAAAATGTCACATACATATTTTTGTAGAAAAAAAAACACCATTAAAGATATTAATCTCATATAAAGACGCCAGGGATGATAAATGAGAAAAACAATATCGTACCAACGAACTTTTAAAATCGTACTTTTTCGGCCCTAATAGTACTAAATAATTTTTTTTAAATTTTTTTATGTTTTATTTTAAAATAAAATATAAAATTAAAATTCATTTGTACAAGTAAAGTATGGATAGCAAAAATTCATTATCATTAATTATACATAACAATAGGGTGGGTAAAATTTTTTCACGTCAAAAGCACATCGCTATTCTTGTTCTATAAGTCATTCCTAGAAACTGTGCCAAAGAAACTATTGGTTAAAAATGAATTTTGAGCACTGGATTTTTCAAAATAGTTAGTTTTCCAAAATATTCAAGAATATAGACAACCAAATTGTAATTGGTCTAGCTAGACCTGTATCATGCGGTTTTTAGGGTCGAGAAATCCATTTAGTTTTATTTTTAATTGTCGCCAAAGAGCGTTTTCATACCCCTTTGAGGCCTTTGTTTGCCTCAAATTAATGAAATGATAATTTGTTGTCTATTAACCGGCAAGCAATGATTGTGAGTTCTTGTTTCTGTTTAAAAAAAATAAAAAGAAAGAAACTAACCAGCAGAAATAAAAAACTACAGCTTATGTTTTATTGTGTCTTTCCACAAGTGTAAACATGCGTTCACAAGTAAAGTGTTTTTGTAAAATAATATTGAAATACGTTTTTAGTTTTAGTAGTGGTAACTGTATAATGAGTATTTGCAACAATTAGGCTCTTTAGTGTTGATATTGTGCATAGTAACAAGGAGTCAGCGCTTAAGAAAACACAGATAGCACAATTGTGATGATCAGACACAACATGACATTTTGTTTTATGCTCACGTTTGTGCTACCTAATAATTTTACAGGGGAATTATGATGTTGGGGCAGTCTTAAAAATTTTTAACGATTCAGATGCTGACATCAGTGTTGATGATAATGTTACTAATGAAACATGGATCCCTTGTAATGTAAATGCTGATGCACAAGAAAGTTATGAAAGCTCATGTAATCCAAACACTTTCCCTAACACGATTGACCAAACAACTACACCAGTTAAGCAATCATACTCCTCGTACCACCCAGATACAGCGTAACTATCATCAGTTTTTAGATCCAAAATACCAAACAGGCACGTTATATTGAAAAGTTTATCATTTCCGATAACTTTCATAACACCATTACATCATTTTGGAAGCTTATTTCCAGAAATATACCGAGGAAGGTGTGAAACAAACTAAAATGTATGTACCAGCAGATATAAAAAGATTTGACTGGTGCGCGATCATGATGGGGTGTCTCAATTTTACCCTGCGATAAGAATGTACTGGGCGAATGGAAGCAAAATTACTGCCGTTTATAACTCCATGTCCCTCGATAAGTTTTTACAGCTCCGTTCATATGCACATTTTGAAGATAACTCCACACCACACTCGACAAATAAGTTTTGGAGAGTTTAACCAACATATGGTGTTATGATTTGGCAACAGAAATCTCGAATTACTTAATTGATGGGCAGATTATATTTTATTGGGAAGTTATCTTGAAGTAATTAAGCCAAACCACAATCCGTTGGGCTGAGAAATCTTGTCTGTGCTACTACAAGAGTTGGCTTAGTGAACTTTTAAATATTGTAGATTAAAGATTGGGGTATTGATCATGGACCGTTTATATCCATTAATATATATTTCGGACCGACTTTTTACACAAATACTACTGTTTGAAGCATTACACCAGATGGGTTGGTAGCAACAGGTACAAGTATGGCAAATATAGTGTAAAATTCTCTTTGGACAAAGAAATGAGTCGGGGCGAATATCCCAATTTACCAATATCGAAATTGAAGCTGTTTTGAAATGGAAGGACACATAGGCAGTGATAGTCAGTAAAATTGCTAGTAGTGAGATATGCTATCAGTGCGGTGGTTGCGATTTAAATTCCCGCCGGAGACTGGTCGACTGCAGACAAGCGTAGAGCTCCTCGGGATTAGCATAGGGGGAAAAAGTAAATGTGGAAAGGATCCTGTAAGAAAAATTAGTAGATAGAACAAAAACTTGAAACCCCTTTGATTAAATGTTTTATTTCTTATAGGTAGTAAAGTATCTCCATTTTTTAAGTTTAATAACCGCTAGAAAAGTTCCAAGCTATGTTTTATCATTTCGAAGATTATTTGCAGATATTGACCTAGACCGCACAATTGTGGGATGTCCTGTTTGCCAAAAAGGACCCTGTAGGAATATTTTATGGGGCTATCTTATACAAAATACAAAAATATTTTGTTTGATTTTTATGATTTAGGGTAATTTGAAAGCAATGTAAAGCTTGGGTCTGAAAGGGATACACTTTTTAGAATTTATCGTCTTTTTGTGGGAAATTGACGAATATTTCTCAAAATGCAATCTCGAATTTTAAACGCAAATAAAATTTTTAAGCGTTCTAAAAATATTTGCAATTGCATTTCCACTTATATACATTGGACAGTAAATACGACTTGCCATTTTATATCAATTATAAATATGGAGGTTTGAAAACTTGGAAATAGTACCAAATGAGTCACGGGAGTACCAGCGTACTTTTTAGTTTTGAATTGTATCAAAAAAAGTACAACTGTACCAACTTTATCAACCCTGAAAGACGCCTTAGAAAAAGGAAATTAAAACGTCTATAACGCTTTCAAATGAGGCTACCAGCGCAGAAGTGGTGTAACCCCAGGCTACTTATTATGAGATAATGAGGAGTTAACACAACTCTTGCACTACAGTACTTGGATCAGTGTTCGAAAATAAACACTAAATATAGTTTCTTAATGTTCAGTAGATTTGTGGAAAACACAAACGCTTATAGTGTTTGTGTAGAAAATCATTAAAAAAAATAACGTTTCCCTGTTAGTCATCTTTCGAACACAAAAATATTACTGTTTTTATCAAACTCAACAAAAGATGTAAACATTTAATTCCGTTGGGGTTTTTTTTTTTTTTTTTGAAAATCCACAATCTTCAATGTGTTCGGTTCGGCTCGTTAATGTTCGTAAATAAAACCAAACATTTTTTACAAAAACTAAAAACACACACACGAAAAAAACATTATAGAACATTAAAATATAATGTTTGCCTACAATATCACTACTATTGTTCTGTTTTTTAACGAAGAACCGAGCATTATATAATGTTCAGTTCTTTCTTGAAAATAGTTACGAACGGTATTAAGGGTTGTGTATGACTACACAATCACTAAAAAAATAGATATCGTGCCTGGGTGTGTGAGCCGAACGTTAAATAATGTACTGTTTATTTTCCAACACTGACTTGGATGTAGAGGCCCGTGCAAAAACTATGTTGCTAGCGCCATCTGTTTTAGATATTAACAGTTGGCTTAGTCGACTATTGCACTGAAAAGAACAGTGCAAAGAACATATCTTAAGTGTTTAAAGCACTAAATTTTTTGTACCAAATTTTGTGGTTAAAAAAAATATGGTGCCTTGTTTAACCTTGGGCTAATTGAATAATAAATTTGATTTTTGCGCAAAAACTCTAAGGCTAACTCTAAAATAAAAATCAAGAATTTATTTCTTTTAAAATTTGTTTTTAATCTTTTAATGTGTTTTTTAATTCACACAATTATGCTAATTGTTAAATTTTAACTGGAATTGACTTCCTTAAGCTCAAAGAAATTTTTTTTTTTTTTTTTTTTTTTTTTTTAAATATGTCATGGTCAAACTAAAGTTTGCAATTTTATGCAAAAATTGAGAACAAGTGTCTATTTTAATATTTTTAACGTTAATGAATGGAGACATTTGATACGGAATTAATGACTTTTTTTCAAACGAAACTCATTTAATATAAAACAAGTCTATTTCGATGTTTGTTAAAAAAAGAATACTTTGTTTTAATATATAGAACATTTGGAATCGCGGAAAGATAATTTATTTTACTTCCGTTTAACCAACCACCAGTTATTCAATTTGAGAGAGCGTTTCAAGTTAGTGGGACTTTTCTATTAAATTTCATTTAAAAATACATTCATTTAAACACATATTTTGTATCTATGTTTTTAATATTGGTAGAAGGCCTTTAATTTATAGACATGATTCTGCACAAATTCGTTACATATCACTAGAAATCATACTACTAAATTTCGCGAAGATCTGTCTACATTTTGACATGGGCCTCATATAAAGCCTAATCCGGAAAACATTTTAGTATGACTAAGACCATAACCAATAATGCTTTTGTTAAAACCCATAGGCCCTATAAAAATCCCACTCTTTGAAATCATTTAATTACCCCAAAAAACCGTTGCAAATATAGATTCCATTAGCGATGCTGTCAATTCCGTATTTGCCAGTCTGTTCGAAATCATTTTTGGTGCTTTAGATTCCAATCGTTTTTATCAATCCGAAAAAATATTGTTTTTGCGATTTTTATGTAATCCATTTGGCAGCATCAGTATATCACTGTGTAATATGGCAACATATTGACTTAGTCTGTGGTCATACACAGAAAAAAATAAAATTCGATTTCAATTTAACAAATTGTGATATTAATTAAAAATTGAATTAAATTTGCACCACTAAACAATATTATAGTATCAATTAAAAGTTTAATTAAATTGATTAAACTTTTAACTCACTTGATTAATCGTTTAATTCACTTGATGACATATTTAATTTAAACTGATTTTATTTTTGATTAATGCTTTAATTAGCGAATAATTTTGGAGAATTTTTTCTGTGAACGGCTCTTGTCTTAATAACATTATTCATACTTTTTCTTCTTTGAACTTTCATTGACGTTCAAATATGTAACTCAGGTCATGTTGAAGACATGTTTTCGTTAAGTTGTTAAATACCAGTAATGCGCCCCATACACTTTTCAATTCAATTGTCAACTGAGTCTTTCAAATGAATTGATACTTGGCCACACACTTCATCAACTGAGTTAAAAGAATCCAAATTAATTTTAAAATTTAATGAAATAAAAGGCAATTTTTAAAATACTTAACTTTTTTGCAAAAGAAAACTGAATTGAATCGTGTAAGGGCTGCTTAAGAAAGTGAATGAGAAAGAAAAACGTACTGGCACTACCTGCATTTATGTACACGTTTCTTTTTCCCTCGCCACAAACACTTTTTGTCACTTTCTTTGAAAGCTGCCATCGCAAATGATTTCCTACATCATTTTTTCACCTCTCTTCAAACTGTTTTTGAGTCTGTGGTCTCTTCATTTTTATAAGATCAAAATTCATTCTTGCAGAATGTTAACGCCGATTTTAAAATTAAAACTTTTTTGAAACAACAATTTACGGCTCAAAAATTTTTTTAAATAATTTAAATTAACTTTTTTCTTTCTAATTTGCCCTCATACTCTTCTAACTTTTTCTTCATTTTAATCAAATTTTCCTATAAAGAAAAAAATCAAAATCACTTTATTCTAACGATTTCGTAAGAAAATTTCCAAAAAATAAAACTCAATACCCATAAAGGGATGAATGGTAAAACGAATAAACATGGTAATAAAAGAAAATCATCTTTACAAATTTGTTTATCCTTTTTTATGATTTTCTTAGCAAAGAATGAGAAAGTAAGAAGAACAAACATTTTGCAATGAAAATCTTTTTGTAGAACAAAACAAACATTATTTTTAATTACTAGAGAGATTTTTTTGTTTCCTTCTATTGCCAGGATATTCTTTTCCTTCTTTTCGAACAATTTCTTACTTTAACTACAAATGTTTGACTAGAAAGTATATGGATTGTACTTTTTTCATGCATAGACATTACTTCTTTGCTTACATTTCACTTACTTTATTAATACTTTGAAGGAAAGAAAAATAATGAAATGAGAACGAATTCGAAAGGCGCGCTACTTCTGGCTTAAGTATGGAAAGTTGAATGGCGAGCATCTGAGCCAGTGTTGGACAATACACATACAACGATATTTATGATGGTATGTGTTAAACTTCTCCCAGTGCAGGGGTATGTTTGATGAAAAGAATATTTCACACAGAAAAAAATTTCAACAATTTCGTTTTTCAATTAAGCCGTTAATCAAAAAGAAAATCAGATTTAATTAAAAATTGAATCAAGTGAATTAAACTTTTACTTATATCAACAACATTACTACAGAAAATGCTGTTAATATCCAAAAAAATATTTCTTTTAATTAAATTTGTGATTGATTTCACAAATTTTTTAATTGAAATCAATATTGAATTTTTTCTGTGCACCTTCTTCTGTTAAATCTACTGGGAAAGGCTGGTGCAATTCATACCTGGAATTTGGCAGAAGGTTAGATAGCTCTAGCTCCTCAACAAGAGGGGAGTGAATAAGTCAGCCGGATTGTACATTTAAAATTTGTACCTGCACTGATAAAAAAGACGTCATAATGCTGATGTATTTTGACATCAGTACTATGAAAAGTTTTTCTTCGTTTTTGACCCCTTGCCACTTTTCATCATTGTGATGTCAGCCTAAACATTACGTTTCCAAATTGTCATCAGGGTCAAACATTGAAATTATGTCATCGATGGGATGACACATCGGCATCACAGAAATGGCATATCTTAGTCAGTCTAATAAAAATAATTTAATTAAATCAAATCGAGTCATCTGAATTGACTTTATTCAAGCTGAGAGAATATTATTATTTGCTTACCTGTTACACGTCTTTATTTAACTTTTGTTGTATTTTGTCCTTCGTTTACAGAAGAACTCTCAATTATAAGATAGCAGCAGCATGTCCGATAAGGTTTTCGTAATCATTCTACTTTGAAAATTTGATGTATGTAACTAAACACATTTAAATAAATAGAATATGGAAATGTTTGCTTCTTATGTATTTTTAAGCATGAAAATAATGTTAATAATACACAAAATGTGGCATAGACTGGATGTAGTCATAGCATAGATGACGCATGAAATACGACAGAATTTTATGATGGCATTCGTCATTGGTTTGCCTCAATAATGCCATTTGTAATAACATTGATGTCACAATTCTGATGTTCGGGCATCATCAATATGAAGATGAATTTTTCTATGAGTGTGTCTACGTTGGTTGTTTTAACGCACAGGGACGGCTAGTTAGCGCAAAGTTTATCATGCAGTGGTTAGACTGACACGGCAGGTATTCAATCAAATATTTGTGTTAAGCCAAAGAAATTTTACTTTGAAAAAATAGTGCCAAAGCAACAGACCATAACTAAAACATTGTTTTTATTATTTTAGTTATAACCAAAGAGAGCATTAAACGAATTTTATGGAGTACGTGTGACGACATAAAGCAAGGACATGAGGCAAGGTCGTGCCGAAAAATGAAGATTATGCCTATCACAGTTTTTTGTTTATACTTGTTACCAACCTCCTAACCACTCTCGCAAAATCCCCAATTTTGTTATACCGCCGCTCATCACAAAAAGGGTTCTCCGAAAGCAAAACAAAAACTTTAACTAAAAAGATTTGCAGAAAACTAAAGTAAAAGAAACCATATTAAATGTTTACTTGTATATAAAACAAATCCTTAAGCGTGTAGTTCATGCAGAAGAGGAAGTTCGACACTATATTGTATAATCTGAGAAAGAAAATAAATGAAATGAAACGAGAATAAGGATGAAAAAAAAGAATAGGATATTACTTAGAGTATAATGCTGTTTAGCATACATAAAACACCCGTTTCCGCATGCTGGACATTTATTAAACTTTACGCAAGTTTTATACAGTTTTGCATATTAATTTTTTATGGTTTTATGCATTTATTTCGCTCTCTCTCTCGCTTCAGCATACCAATACATTTAACAAAGAAAAATTAGTTTTGTTTTTAGTTCTGCATAAAAAATATGTAAAACTATAAAGTCATAAACACTCGAAGAAAATGCTGTGTAAAAAAGAAAAATTATAAGCGTTTACTTAATTTCACCTTAAATTTTAAAAACAGACTTAATTTGTTATATCGATGGTTGTGTCGAATCTTCGATAAAAAGGGTATTTTTAAACTCGACAGAACTTGAAATTCTAAAAAAATAATACAAACAAGTAAGAAAGTATAGTCGGTCAAGCCCGACCATATGATACCCTACACCACAGTATTTAAAAACACATCATGCTTATGTGTCCATATAAATATGGATTTATCTATGTTTATAAACTTCATGAAAATCGGTTTGAAAGTTTGTGAGAGGCAGAAATTGCCCCTTACCTCCACTTGTGGTCCTATTTTTGAAAAACTGTATAGCTAATGTGTCCCTATAGATATTGATCTATCTATGTTTTAAATTTCATTAAAATCGCTTTGAGAGGCAGAAATTGCCCCTATCTCCCCTCGTGGTCCAATTTTTTTAAAATGCAAACATTTTGTGTCTATATAGATATGGTTCTATCTATGTTTTAAATTTCATTGAAATCGGTTTGATAGTTTCTGAGAGGAAGAAATTTCCCCCTATCTTCCCTCGTGGTCCTATTATTCGGCCCATTTTCAATAGGCTTGGTCCTTGTGCCAATAAGAACCTATGGCCCAAATTTCATCAAATTATCTCCAAAATTGCGACCTGTACTTTGCGCACAACGTTACATGGACAGCCAGCCAGCCAGCTTGCCAGCCAGCCAGCCTGCCATCCAGCCGGACGGACATCGCTAGTTCGACTCAGAAAGTGATTCTAAGACGATCGGTATACTTTAAGGTGGGTCTGGGACCAATATTTTAAGGCGTTACACACATCAGCACAAATGCATAATACCCTCTCCACTATTGTGGTTTGGGTATAAAAATAAAAATTTTATTATAAAAAATTTAATCTAATAATGATTTTGGGCATAAGGGCACCGGAGCTGTTCTTGACGAAGCACATTCTGGACGTCCAATTTTTAGCCACTATTTCGATCTTTGCTGGCTGTATGTCACTGTATTTATGGGTTCATTTCTCGAAGTCAAATTGTCGCTGAATATTGATTTCAAAACCTCGTTGTATGCGGTTGCCCTATGGCCTGTTGAATCCCATCTCGCCTGGGTCAATTTCTTTCATATTTTAAAACAAAACATTATGGATCGTGATGCGTTAACGCAAGCGGTAATGCATTACGAGCGTTTTTATTTTTGGATGAAAAAACTCCACAACCAGTGTAACCAATTAGACACAAATAAAAAATTACAAACGATTCACACAAAGGCGGCACGGCACGCGTTTTCTAGTAGTCAAAAATTGGCGTGCACCTATAGTTTGTACACTGAGAAAATTAAAAGCTTTAAAGTCAAAGAAAAAACGTCTTTGTAAAATTGTAACGAAAATATCTTTGTTAGAAGGAAAAAATCCTTGCATCAATGATTTATTCTTTAAACAAGCAAATGGTGCGTCTTCAACACAAACGACTAAAATTCTTTGAAGCTTAATCAAAGAAATTATCTTTTCCGTAAAGATAAAATATTTGCTACAACGATTAATGTCTTTACTAATAAGGGATTGAAAAACGTATTTAAAATTAAAGACTCTTCTTTGTTTTTTTAAAGCTAAGCATCCTTGCTACAGAGACAAAGTCTGTAACTTTAAAGAATTTTGTCTTCAATGCTCAATTGTGCATGTGCGCCTTGTCTTTGTCTTTTTTTTCTTTTTCGTTGAATTAAATTGCGTTTATTTCTAGCCCGGTAGGCTAGCTAGTAGTGAACTAGTCTATCAACCCCGGGGTTGCAGGTTCGATTCCCGTCAGAGACTCTGGTTTCTTTCCTGCAGACAAGCGTAAAGCATAGATTAGATTAGAATAGGGAATTAAAAAAAAATAAAAAAAACAAAATAAAAAAAAACGTCTTTGTAACAATGAAAATTGTACTTAAAATTAAAAATTCAAGTCTTAAGACTAACGAATGAAAGTCTTTGTGCCAAAATACTTTTTCCTTAATTTAAGGACTTTTTTCATGTGTTTCCAAAGACGTACATCCTTGCCACAAGATTTTAAATCTTTGATTTTAAGTATATATTTCATGGGAATCTAAAGATCTTTGCGCCTTTCCGGTAAAGATGTTTTGTCTTTGGGCACAATCTGACCAATAAAAGTCTTTGCAACAAAGTGTATTTTCTTTGATTTTACGATTTAATTTTCTCAGTGTAGAAAGCATCTCTTGGCCGCTTTTGTTATTAAATAATAGCGATTTTGCTATTTTTTGTTAATTCAGTGGTTTTATGTCCATTTTTATTTTATAACTAGCTGACCCGATCTGCGTCGCTGGCCCTAAGCAAACATTAGTGTTGTATTAACACACGATTTAAATTGCGCTTTTAACGAAATTTGGGGCCTTTAAATAAAAATCCATGGAATACCTATCATAAAGTTTTTAAGGCAAACTGTAAATTATATTTATTTATTACTTCATCTTAAGGCTAGCCGGTAGTTTTTATTTGGTGTAAAAACGTATAAATTTTTTGGCGTGCCAACTCGGGAGGAAGCCACATACAACTGGCCGTTTAAACCAGCAATAGTCAATGATAGGCGTTGTGCTTTGCTGATGGTAATATCAAAGGCAAGACGCATAGGGAATTGGAGCCCCCTGAATTGGAATGGTAAATCGTTGGAAATCATCGGAATTCGTGGATTTCGAAAGTTTTAAAATTTTGACATTGGATCATTATTAACATAGGTTTTTTTTAAATATCTTCGGAACTACATCACCGATTTAATAGTTTGATATCTCGTTTTGAAAAACATGACAACGGCTTTCAAAACAAAAATAAAATAAAAAAAAGCAACAAAAAAAAATATATGTATATGTCATTGGTGGTGCAATATGAAAATTTGATAAAAAAAATCAGACTTCACAGTGTCACCCGCCTGAATATTTTGGAGATTCCTTGAAAATTTCAACAAAATCGGCCCAGCCGTTTTGGAGTTCATACGTTGCATACATACATACATGCACAAATCTTGTTTTATATACATGTAAAGATAGATAGATGGGTTTTATTACACAAGAAAGTTAACAGTGCTGTTCGTAACACAACGTTGACGATCTTTTTTTAGGACCAGCTCTCAACTCAGGGGATGACTTCTACTTATGCATTGCATTGTGTTGGAACTAGGAAAATAGGTTGTGGGAAGGAGGATCATGTTGCAAGTGAGAGGGAAGTCTTCTGCAGGAAGGTAATTCCGGCTCTGTGAAATAAGCCCCAGGTGCAATAAGTCCCAGTACAATAACTTCCAATGAAATAAATCCCAAAATAAATTAAATAAGTCCCAAACTGGAAAAAAGAAATAAATCCCAAAAAAATTAAATAATTTCCAAGTCTTAAATGAAACAAACACCAAATTTTGGGAGTTGTTTCAATATGAAATAACTCCTCAAGACATTAATGTAAAAACTTCCAAAAACAGTCCATCGAAAAGAAATGAAATAAGGCCAAAAAAATTATAAGAGCTCCCAAAGAAATTTATTATATATTCGTTTAACTTGAATATTTACATATCAGGTAACCAAAAAACTTACATTGAGTCCTCGACATTTTGGCAACAAATGGGGCATTTTATTGTATCCTGACCTCTTGTAATGGCAGCTGCCTGCAGTTTAAGCAGGCAGCTATTGCAAGTTTTTAGGTGCTTGCATGGCAAAAAGAGAGTATCTGATTCACTACCCATAAATATGGCACAAACGTTTGTACAAGGATTATCTCCTCTATGGTATAACAAACACCGGCTTCGCTGAATAAAGCTTCTTTGTATATCCATTCTTCAGCCGGTTGCAAGGATTTTCTTCTTCACTCGTCCTCTTTTCACGTTTTTAAAATACATCATTTACCTTTTCAAAATATTCCATATGTATACTCATACAACTGTTTAAACTATCCCTTAATAAATACCGTCTAAAATGTTAAACAGTTTTAAGAAATTGCAAATAATTGAAAATGAAATAACTCCCACAGCAAATGAAATAACACCTAAAACCAAAATAAAATGAAATAACTCCCACGTTTATTTTTTCAGGGACTTATTTCATTCATTTGGATTTTATTTCATCATGAAATAACTCCCAGGCAAAAAATGAAATAACTTCCACAAAAATGAAACAAATCCGAGAGGGCTGGGAGCTAATTCATTATGAAATTACTCCCACATTTGTATGAAAAATTTTTGGGTCTAATTTCATTTTTTTCTTGGGACTTATTGCTCCTGGGAGTTATTGCACGGAACCGGTAATTCCACATACGAACAGTCCGGGAAAAAAACGTTGCACGATTCACCTGCCAATCGACCACATAAGGATGGGCTCTTGAGGAAAAACGTGTATTACGAACAAACGTACGGATTTCGGGAACCAGATCCCTAATTTCGTCAGAACACATCCCATTGTAGTAACGATAAAACAGGCAAATACAACCCAGAATTGGATACCCTACTGTCACCAATGAGAACCTTTGCCCTCTCCTGCACGCGGTCGAGAAGCTCCAAAATAGACTTTGAAGCACCACACATGAGATTTGTATTCCATACGCGGTCGGATATAGGTGGTATAAACAGTAAGGAGATTAGATGGAGTGAAGTATATCTTACACCGTCTTAGAAAACCGTGGCACTTGAATGCTTCTTTCGACACCTTGAATATATGTTCTGTCCATCAGACATCACATTGTATCCTCATGCCCAGAACATCAAGAGATTCTGATTCCTCAATAATTATACCACCCATATATACAGATGAGGCATCCCGGTTTGTTGCGCGCTTATGTGTCAGAACGCAACATTGGATTTTTCGGGCATTATAATTTGACCCTATTCGCACGACCCTAGTCCGAGACAATGTCAAGGTCTCGGCCAAACGTATCATTCATATTCTGCCTCATAGCACCGTCATCGAATTAGCTTGGTCTGCATTCAAATGAGTACGAATGGCAAAGGTTGCTGTCATCTGCAAAAGAATAGATAGGGTTGGAAATTTGACAAAGGAGGTAATTTAGAAAGAAGAATAGAAGTAAGAATTATTAGCAAATAATTCGGCAAAACAATTAGCCTTATCAACCGGGTCCATGTATGATCGGCCATCCTTAAAAGAGTTGGTATTGACAAACTAGCATTAACCCTTACACTTTTAACGAATGACCAGAAGCTTTTACTACCCCGGGGAGCAGCAAGAACTTCAGTATGAAGACGTTGATCGTGAAGAGTTTTTTCCCGTCTAAGTAATTTGGCACATTTGCACATTGCCATTTGCGTAGCAATTCAGTATCAGCGTTTTAATTTGTACGCCAATTTCTGAATGCTTCCTCTCTGGATCTGACTGCTGATTTGCACGACTGATTAAACCAAGATTTGGATCGAGGTTTATTCGAAGCTTTTTTAACTGGAATGAATATTTTCATTCCTAGCATTCTTGTTAAGGTATGTCATATCAGCGTTAAATCTAAGCAAAATAAACCGTTCCACCATCCGCTCTTGTTGGGTACGGATGTTAGAATGGCAAAACTAAAACAGATCAAATCTCACTTAATTTCTTGAAATCGGCAAACCATTAAGACTGATTCCGTTTATCTTCATTTGTTAGCTTAAAAAAGCCACTGTTCCGTTCCGCATTAAACGCACTTACTTTATTAATACTCCTCCTGAGGCAAAGGATATATTGAGAATCGATACACAAACCAAAAGAATTTCTTTGAGTGTATGCCTTAAGCAGCATATGCACTACAACAAACTAACAATAAAGTTCAAAAGATGAGGCATTTTTATGCTTCCAGCTCATAAGAAAAACTTTAAGTGAAGTATATTGTTTATGCATAAATAAGTAATTAATTAATGAATTTGCATGGAAGACAATAAAGAAAAGGCGTATTATTAAGTACTAAAAAAAAAAACTTAGGAACGAAAAAAACTTTCTTTTGCTACAAAGAAAATTAATTACATAAAGACAAAAAAATAAGGATTCATAAAAAAAAATTAAAATGATTAACGCCCAACTGCGTTTGTATGATTAAAAAGTTTGAGGTTGCCCTTTTTCCATTTTTTTTTTTTTTTTTTTTTTTTGTTGATGATTTTTTTTTATATTATTTTTTCTTAAACAAATATTACGCAAATATTTTTTCCTTTTATTAAAAAGGGATAACTCTAAATTTGTTTCAGAAGTTTTAATAATTTTAAAAAAGATTTATTTTTTATAAAATATAAAAGGAACTCTTCACTTAAGTGCTTTTTAAGAGAATTGAGTTTCATTCCTTTTTAAATTTAGAAGTATAAAAGTTAAATAATAGAAATTCTTCAACTTTTCCGCTACTTAAATTTTTGAAAAAGAGCTACAAAATGCACTCTTGATATACACACACAAATTTGTATGAGTATGTATGCACTTTTATCCACATATGCTCACACCGATACACTTAACCAGAATCCAACGCATTTGTTTTGCTTATTTTTCTTTGCAGTTTTTTTGTTCCTTTTGATATCCTTGTTTTCTCTATATATATATGGCAATTGTGAAGGAAATCTATCTATCTATGCAACAAAAAAAAAAAATTCACAAAGAATGAAAAGCTTATTTCGTTGTAACCAATTTGTACACGTTTAATGTCCCAGGTACTTAAAGTACCTTTCTTTAAGCACTTGTGTATATACAGTGAAGGACTAAAGTCTACATATGCCCTTATATTTTTGGGAATTGGTAACGTTATTGAAATATTTGTATATCAAAATTTTAGGCATTAATAAATACTTTATTACAAAAAAATAGTTCATTAACATAGCCAAAGCAATACTAATAACAAAAACATAAAAAACTGTAGGTAATACAACGTTCCAAATATTGCTTTTATCTATATATCTGTGGCAATAAATAATAATGGCTTAAGTTGACATAAGTGCTTTCTAATTTTATTACATATTCTTATTATCTTCTTCTATCACTCAGCTAAATTTCAAGTATTAAATGTCATTATTAATCAAATATCGTTACTTACAGCATCATATATTTCAACTAGAAATATTGTTAAAACAATGGAGGATAAAGGTCAATGAGCAAAAATGCGTACATATAACATTCACCTTGCGTCGGAAATCATGCCCCCCTATTAAAATCAATAATCAACTAGTGCCTCAACAATCGCATGTCAAATATCTCGGTATTCATCTAGATCGGCGTTTAACATGGAAATGCCATATAGAAGCAAAATTAACCCAAATGAAACTAAAAGCAATTCAAATTAACTGGCTTATTGGAAGAAATTCTGTTCTTAGTCTCGACTGCAAACTACTACTTTACAACGCTATTTTAAAGCCAATATGGTGCTACGGTATTCAACTATGGGGCACTGCCTCGGCCTCAAATATCGAAAAAACTCAAAGGCGCCAAAATAAACTTCTTCGAATAATCACAGCTTCCCCTTTGTATGTTAAAAACTCCAATATTCACAAGGATTTTAATGTTCCGTTAGTTAAAACTATGATTAAGAAATATGCAGTAAAATACTTAAAAAGGCTCGAATTGCATCCGAACCCACTAGCTCGAAATATTTTAAATGATAGCGGCCACACTCGCTTAAGGAGAAGAGATACTGCAGCACTTATCCATTTAGATGAGCGATAAACACCTATTTATTTAAAAGAACAGAACCCGCGATGAAGAAAAATTTTGTCTGGCACTGGCAGGACATAAAATAAAGTATTAGGTTAAGATTTGATTAATTATTGTTAGTTCATATTTAATATATGTAGATTCAATAAAAAAATAATGAAAAAGAAAATGACTTTATACACTACCAGACTATTATATTGTATTTTCTTTTTACATTTAACCTTAGCCTTCCTTTGGACAGCAATGAGGTATATTGTATGTACAGAAAAATTTACAATTATTAAACACCAGCAGAATGTAATGCATTTTCTGGCCCGCTACAGCCTTCGTCTGCATTCTTTGTGTCACACTGGATAGTGATACTTTATAAATTGAATGTATTTAACTCAACAATTTTATCAAATAGAAACTGGGAATTATTTCCTTCCGAAGGTTACTTCATATTATATTCACCATTTTTCATTTTTCGAATTTATTCTATGAGCTACCCAGCAAAAACTTGGTAATGACTTGCCATAACTGAACAACTTACTTTTCAATGACTACTTCATACCATCTGCATTACATAGAAGTAGTTTGGTAATGGCTGACATATAATCTGATACCTAAGTACTTGTGTATGAGTTGATTAACGAAATTTATAATTCATTCGCAATAAAATGCATCTACGGTTGAAGTTTTTTCAAATCTAATACAAATTGATTTAAAATATTTGTTCTTACAATTTGTTTTTTTTTTTTATTATAAATAAAAAACAATTTGTAATAAATTTGAATATGAAAAATGATGCTGTACTGAAATTTTATAGTCATGACATGTTAGTTGTAATTTTGGTGACATCGGAGTAATAAGTTACTTAAGTCCCTATTTGTAAGTGAATGTGGTAATGACTTATTTAACTCCCTATTTGTTAGCGAGGGTCTTAAGTACTTGCCTCCAATGACATCACTGTGTTAAAATAATGAGTTAAAATGCCAATGTATAAGTAGTGAAGAGTCGTTATATTAGCTTTTTAACTCATTACTTTGCAATGTAAGTTTTTGCTGGGTAAATTTCAGTTATGTATTTTATAAAGATTTTTTGTAATAGTTCTATTCCTTCAATTTTTCAGAAATGACTTTATACACTAGCAGACTATTATATTGTATTTTCTTTTTACATTTTACCTTAGCCTTCCTTTGGACAGCAATGAGGTTAAAAACATTTTGCTTCAATCATTGACATATTCGAATGAAATTATGGGCACCCACTAAAATACCGCATACATAAACGCGTACAACGTGTCATATTTTAAAATTAAACGGGAACGTTACTTTCTCCTATTTGCTTTTGTGTTCCACGAGTGGTACTTTTTTAATTTTCTATACTATTGAACTTAAAAACACAAAAGTATAGGTTAAATTTGTTAAAACCTAGGAACATAAACTTTGGCATAAAATATGTTTATGAAAGAAAAGGCCCGGTAATAAAGTAGCGGGCTAAATGCTAGAATTTAAACAAGTTAAAACCTGGAACAATAAACTTTGGCATACAAATATGTCCACGAAGAAAAAGGAGACGCTAACGAAGTAGCGAGTTAAATGCTAGTACTATTATAATTGTATCATTTATTTCAAAAAGGGCTCAGGTACAAAAATACAAAGAGTTCAGGGGACACAAAAACTGAATATCTCTTAAACCATTTGGCTTTTTGAAACAGAGTTTTTCCTAAAATTGTAAGCCTCTGCTTATATTATAATAGTAAAAACAAAAAATAATTTTAAGTAATATTTGAAGGTCATTACAGTTTCCGGAGATGAGCCCTTTTGAAAATTATTTCTGAATTTTCGTGGTTTTAGGAGCAAACTTGTATCTTTAGTGTATGTAATTTATTGAAACACCCAAATATTCAAATCACTCAGTGCAACAAAATTCGGGTCGTCGCCGCCAGACTCAATACTTGCCACGCGACATGAAACTAGACTATTGGTAGAGCAAATCTGCCAAAGGGTTTTGAAAAGTTAGCTCGGGTTACAGAAATATTGGCCCCTAAAGTTTTTGAATTTTTTGAAAAGGCGTTTGGTATAAGTCAAAAAATATATACTAAATGTATTTTGAGCTAAAATAGTACTTCAGATGTCTTCAGTAGAATTGTATGGCGATTCTTTTCTTAAAATATATTAACCCTCTAACACTCATGTTAAGGGGTAATTTTTGTCCTTTTTTTAACTTTCCCACAATTGTATACTAAAACGGCACTTTAGAGGATTAAAATGTTCCACGATTATTTTCTGCATCAAATTGTACTAAAGTTCTTCAAAGGCCAACAAATCGTGCAATGTATGTAAAACGGATTTTCGAAATTCCAGGCCTTGAAGTTTTTGAATTTTTCGAAAATACGTTTTACATACATTGCACTATTCATTATTCTCCGAGCAGCTGCATTCACACATTTTCAAAACGAAGATAAACAAAAATTGTGTTATTATTTTAATATTTCTCCTGAAATGGTTTTGACTACTCAGATTTTTTAAAAATGGCAAAATCAATAGTTTTTTATAACAAATTGACCAAATATTCAAAATTTACACCCTCACTGTTAAAATTTCGACTGTAAGTTTTCTCAATTGCTATTAAATATTCTAAATAAATATGGAGATAAGCCCTTTTCGAAAGCATTTTCAAAATACATCTGTTTTTAACCACTATTAAAGGGGTGTATTTATCTCTCGGGAGTTTAGTGTTGTTCCTAAATTGTTGTTGGGGTTGCACGCTTGCAGTTGTTGGTTAATGTTTATGGGACCTCTAAATTAGATTTGGCAAGATAGGGGTTGATCTTCATTTACAGCCAATCTATAATAAAGAGTGTTATTATAATTACTCGCAGAGTGAGCAGGGGGTTGGTGCAACAACGTATGATGATACCCAGTGCATCTTTTGCATGTATCGGATGAAGAACAAGCTCTCGATGTATGGCTCTTGGCCAGGCAGTTTCTGCAGTACTTGTATCTCTCCACTACTCCTTCCCTTTTCTTAGGGCTCATCCTTAGGAATTTGCGGCAGAATCTCAAAGAATGAAATCTGCTGCACAATTCACACTTGTAGATTTCCGTACTTCTTCCAGCACGATGGTTATGACGGTCGACAGTGGATGGAATTGGCGGATAAAAAAAGGTTGTTAATAGCGCAACGTACAAAGTGCGATCAAGTAAAACGCGAAGTAGAAAAAATTTTGATGATGTGCCATTTTCCAATCGGGTGAAAATTTCCCTACAGGTTTACTTTTAGCGAGTACTAAATGTGGTGATGCCAAATTTAGTGCTGCCCATTTTACGTTAGTACTATAATTAATTGAAATACTTAAATAATGTAGATACTACAATACTTATATTAATATGTAATACAATACTTAATATAAAAATTATAATTCGTAGCTTCATTTTGGTTATAATTTGAGGGTTCAATCTTCATTGAACAAGGGGTATATACCTTTCATGCTCACAGTATATCGGTTTATAAGTAAACCTACAAAAACATTAAAAAACTCAATTTCCAAAATTTTGCATTTTTCGAAATAAATGATTACATTAATTTATGTCATTAACCCTTTCATGCACTTGTTGTAAATGTACAACCAGATTCTTGAAAGCAAATTTCTTTCTTCTTTTTGTAAAACAAAATATTACGAAAAAAAAAATTGAAGTCCCTTACTTCATTCAACTTTGCTTTCAACTTGCACATAAGTTATTGCTTCTGGCTTTCATATTTAAATAAAGATGCCACAGAGACGTTTATTGTTCAACATTTTTTATTTTTTGCGCTAAGTGGCTTAAAATAAAATTGAATACAAATACAAAATTGTTATCTGGGAGGTGTGTAAATGATTTTAAAATCATTTGAAGAAAACTTATTTACCAATATCGTGAATTAAAAGTGAATAATTTTTTTACTCGAAATTTTGCTTTTCCCCACAAATATTTCAGGAAAAAGAAACAAATTACGATTTGAATTTTATTTACGATAGGGGTGATTGTGTATAAACATGCCAAACCAGTTTAGATTGAAATGACCGTGATGATGAACCACTTTCTAGTTTTCAAAGAAAATTTATAAGGAAGAAAATATCAGGGTATCTTTGCAAACGTAAAAGGATATTGTAAGACTCGAAAAGAAAATGCTGACTATACTATATTTTTATATTACCAGGGATTGGTAGGTTTCGAACAAATGCAGCTATCTCTTTTATTTATAGAGATTACATTACGGGGAATAATGGTGAATTTTTATGGATGTTGATTATACAAATTCTATGGATTGCAGCCTTCAATTTCTAGTAGCTGATCGTTAAAACAATATCCATAATCCTGAAAGAATGCAAATCAATTGCGATGTATTGTGTGGCATTGCAATTGTCGATGGAGATGCGAACTATGAACAAAAATACTTTGTGTAGATCGAAATTGGTTTGGTCAGTTTCATAGTTAAAACGCCCATTGTACCCATGTGAGGACAAGAATTTTTCTAAAAAACTAGCAAAAAATAAATTCCTTACCACAAAATCGACCGAATCGCCAACTAAAGCTGCCGGACTTCGGCCGGGCGCAAAAATGTTCTCCGCTATAGTATAAGAAACACAGGTTTGTTTATTGTTAAGGCGAATATTCTATCAACATGCACGAGGTCTTTTATATATTTTTTTACAAACCGCATAACAGAGATGTAAATGAATCAATCATTTTTGATTTTAATTCATTACGAATAAGCTCAATTTTGAATTAATTCTTTTCACACAAAAAATTAATTGAATGAAATTTGAGTCAATTCATTTAAATTTAGCAAAATGAATTGCAATTCATTTCTAACTCAAATGAATTGGCAGATTTAATAGCAATTCATTTCCAATTCATTTTTTGTTATCCAGTTCATTTTAGTATATCAGACAGCATTATGGACACTCATTTCGGATATCACCTAGTACGAGATAATCGTCGAAAGGCATAGAAAATAATAAGAATAGAAATTTCAATGATGTACTGTAATTAGCAGGTAACGGCAGAATATGACTTGAATTCGGCAGCATGAGCATTAACTCATTTGAATTAATTCAATATCAATTCAAATGAATTGCAATTCATTTCTTCTTACTGTTTTGAATTAATTCAATTCAAATGAATTGGAAATGAATTGCAATTCATTTAACCAATTCATTTGAAAATGCCAGTAAAAAGAAGGAAGAGTGGAAGGGCTTGCTCCCCAATTTTGCACGAGATCTCTAATACGCAAAGTTCAACTGAGCCAAGTTATATTTTATAAGCATAAGTTTAAATGCCTAATCACTCTTACAAATAATGCGAATAGTGTTTGTGTAGAACTCATTAAAAAAATAACGTTTCCCCTGTAGTCATCTTTCGAACACAAAAATAATACTGTTTTTATCAAACTCAACAAAAGATGAAACATTTAATTCCGTTCGGTTTTTTAACACACACAAGCTGTTCGTGTTGCGGTCGTTGCTAAAATTTTTTGTTTGTTCATTTCTTTATAATATGTAAATAATAAGACAATTTAAAAAAAAATTTTTAAGAAACGCTTTTCTTAAAAAAGAACATTTAAAACAAATTTTGACCACCCCCCCCCTAGATTTTATCCTGGCTACGCCCATGTAATCGTGTACTGTCATCGGAAATATGTATGCCTGCAAAGGTTCATCCATTTGCATTGAGTAAAAGGCGGTCAAAAAAGCGGTTAAGGCGGTTAAATTAACGTTACAAGATTTGATTTTCCGAAGTGAAGCTAAAGAAAAGGTTTTAAAAAAGGAAACATTGTATGAACATTAAAATATAATGTTTGTCTACAGTATCACTACAAGTTTTCTGTTTTTCAACAAAGAACAGAACACTATATAATGTTCGGCTCCTTTCTGAAAGTAGTTGCGAACGGTATTAAGAGTTGTGTTCGTCTACACAATCACTAAAAAAAAATATCGTTCTTGGGGGTGTGAGCCGAACGCTAAATAATGTACTGTTTATTTTCGAACACAGATCGAAATGTTTATTAAAACATCTTGAGATTCATTGCTTTTTCAAATGTAGATGAGGCGTCAGTGCAAAAGTGGTGTAAGCCTCAATTTTTCATACCCTGACTTATCTACGCCAAAATGATTAAAACAGCGAAAATAAAATAAGAAACTTACAGGAAGCGTTGCAAAAGTTTGTGTTGCATTTATTCATTTTTGCTCTACTTATAATACAAAAGTAGCCATAAGCCACACACACATAAAATAAATGTAATGTGGCTTACACCACTTTTAAGCTGACGGCAAATAACCAAAATCTATCTATATAAATTCAATAATAACTCAAAAATACTTTTTTTCTATTTTTTACTTTGTTTACAATAGCTTTTCAGTAACTCACAAAACGACTACAAGCAAATTTGTTGAAATTGGAACAGGACAACGTCTGTCGGGTCAGCTAGTACTGAATATAAGTGTAGGCAACGAACAAACGTTAGTGTGTGAACGTATAGAATCAAAAAGTAAAGGCTATACATTTCTAAAAGTTCAGGTATAAAACATACGACACACATTTAGAAATCAGAAAATGTTTGTATGCTTTCGCCGCTTACGACCGTAAAGTTAATATCACGAATTCCAGCAGACTGCACATGGTAATTTTAAAAGCTAGAAGTATAGGAAAAATTGTTTACTATTTTGAAAGGTTTTGAGTGCAACATGTACCACCTGCAGTAAATTCTGTGAATTCTTGTACTCTCCCAACACTATTTAAAAGTATTGCATACCATTTGCCATTGTGGTTATACACATATTTGATTTTTGTTGTGCCTTTGATTTTCAAATACTTTTATGCATGCCTTTACTGCATAGCGATAAAAAAATTATAAAATTTTTAAACAATATAAATAAATTTGTTTTTTTTTGATAACCGACTCTTCAATACACTTCTCAATAGCAATTTATTGATATTGAATTCAAAATTATTTTACCTTTTTTACACAAAGTCTTTATTTAGTTCTATTTCTATTCTTAGATTAAATAAAAAAAAATTACATCTATTCTTTCACATGAATTCTCAAAGTACCGGTTAAGCATTTCAATTCAATTGCACTCTAAGCAATACATATATTTAATTTTACAATATAAAATATCTTTTACATTTACAGTACAAATACTTGTAACAGAACTTTTTGAGCAATTGTTGAAAGTACTTTCTTCATTTCTTTTTTTACACATTTCTCAATGGTGTCCATAAAATGTATCATCTTTTAAAAAAAAAATTTTTTTCAAGTACATTGTTTAAAGTGCACATCACTCTTATGTCATGATGGACCATACATTTGCTATATTCGTATGAACTGTTTCCTAAGTACAAAAGAAATAATATATTTTTGTACTTATTACGAATATTTGTTACCATCAGAAATGCTTTACAGTTTTAAAAGGAGAAAAAACACATTGATATTAGTTATTTTTGTATACCCTCCATAACAAGTGGGAAGTAAGGATATACTACGTTTGTCAATTCGTGTGCAACACCAGAAAATATTCATCTACGATCCTTTTAAGTACAAACGTAACATAAAGTCGACTACCGTCCGCCTCTTGAAAACATGCGTGACAGCTTCCTTTTCAACTTGGCGTCGTCATGTGTATGACGGCCTGCCTTGTTTTTTTGTTTATTAGAAAATGTCACCAGTGCAATAAGATATAATATCTTTTAAATTTAGCGCTGGACATCAATATTGGCACGTTTACAATTTGAATAACTTATAAAGTATTACAATAAATTTTAAATAAAAAAAAAAACAAAATTGAAATTAAATGTATTTATAGATGTGTAAAAATATTATAGGTTGATAAATTTTTAGTAATATACCATAGTAAGAACTAATTTTCATTATTATTAGTCAAAAATATTAAAAATTGCTGTTTTGAAATGTACTGCGTTGCTTATGCTTTGAATATTACTTGGAAGTAGATTCCAGAGCCGTACGGCGTATATAAAAAATTGCCGCTCCGACATTAGGTAATTATATCGGATATGCAATATAACCCTGCCTCTAGCTGATCTTGCAAATGTTAATTTTCTAAATAGATAGTCAGGTTCCTTGGTGTATATTATATAAGATTATCAAAAGAAACATTAAACAATTTATTTGCAAACCGGGAGACGCTGTCTGTCCTTCTCAGATTAAAAACGTATCTGGCGATATTATTAAACGAAGTTTTTAATTTTCGCATATCAGATGCACTACAACCAGAAAACAATTCACATCCATATAAAAGTGTTGGCAACAAATATGATTTTGCCAATAACATTCGAATCTTAAATGGCGTAAAATAATGATTAGTCCATAGTGATCTCAGCATACCATACGTTTTCCCTGCTGCATTATTTATATGATCTGTCCACGAAAGTTTTGAATTAAAAATTATTCCCAAGTTTTTTGCAGAGTTCACGATCTCAATTTGTGTATCTCCCAAAACAATTTTAAGCTGATACAGGTTGTCCATTTGTGTTCTGCAAATTGGAACGCATTTTGATTTTTTAGGGTTTAAATTTAGCCCATTTATAGCTGCCCATTCACTGACTCTTAATAGATCTGAATTTATTTTCGAGACGCAGTTTGATAATGTTGAAATGTTACAGCCAATGAGCAATTGGACATCATCAGCATACATTTGGATTTTCATAAATTTTAGTTGAGTCGGGAGATCATTTGAATACATAATATACATAAGCGGACCGAGAATGGATCCCTGCGGAACACCTCTAGAAACTGGCAGCCATGGTGAATATCTTGAGTTACTATATACAGCCTGGTATCTATTGCTTAAGTATGTTGATATTAGCTTTGTAGATGTCGTTGAAAAATTAAATTGTTGCTGCAGTTTTCTACAAAGAGTTCCATGGTGTACGGTGTCGAACGCCTTCGAGTGGTCGAGAAGGACTAAAAAGCCAATATTACCATGATCAATAATACATCGGATCTCTTCGACAACTTCCGAAAGTACTGTTATGCAACCACGGTTTGGCCTGAATCCTGACTGGTTGGTAGTTAAAAGATTTCTGTTAGTAACATATTCCAGAATTTGTTTATGCAGGAGTTTTTCAAAAACTTTTGAGAGATATGGATATGGATTCTTGGGGGTACCACGCAACCACAGTTTTTTTTTTAATAGGGATTGGGTTTGATTAAAAATAATTACACACAAGAACATTTTTATGATTCTACTGAGACATCGGTTTATAAATGTTTGGATGTGGAGTATTTGGTACGAAAAACCGGTCAAAATTCCTTGCGGGCAATTTGTGTTAATTGTTCTTAAAGCACATATCCCGTGACCTTTGAACACAATATTATAATAAAAAGGAACGAATTGTGATAGGTAAAATCATGATATCACTTAACTGGTGAAAATGTGTTTAAAGTGTAGTTACTCCAGAGGAAAGGTTATTGTTACAAAAGAAGTCATGTGACTGTATTTTGTGAGGGTAATGGCTGATTCTCTCTCGTTCTATTACTTTATATAGAGGGGATCTATCACATTAACATGGTTCGCTCGGGACAATATCTGCTGTAGAAATTTTTTGATTCGAAATTAAATGTGTTCATTACGGTTATTTCAATGGCCTGTTACAAAGTGTAATCATCAAAGGATATCGTCATGTTAAAGTGACATGTCCCCTTCATATAAAGTGTTAGAACTAGAACCGGTCCCTACCACTTTAGAACTGTCAAATTACAAGTTTCGTGTTGTGTCCCTTTCCCCTAGGGTTAATTAATTTTTTATTAAACAGCTAGTGGCACACTTTTTGTGGGTTCATTTTTTTTTTTTTTTTTTTTTTTTTTTACGATAAACCAACACTCAGGGGATGCCCCCTATATATGCAGTGCATTGTGTTGATCGGGAAAATAAGGTTTGGGAAGGAGGAAAGAGGGAATAGTGTTTGTGGACATTTGGATAGTTCGACTGAAAAACGAATTTTCTCTATAATGCGTTGTGCGAAACACAGGACAATCGACCACAAACGGATGTGATCCACTGGATGAGCGAGTATTACGAAGAAATACTCGGGCGGGTGGAATAAGTTCACTTATCTCAGTGGAACACCTCCCATGGTAATATCGATAGAAAAGTGTCACACAACCCACATTCCGACGATGCTCCAATGAGTCAATAGAGTTGGATACCCTACTGTCATTGATGAGCTTCACCGCCCTCCTTTGTACACGGTCCAGAAGGTTCAAAATAGAATTTGAAGCCCCTGCCCATATATGGGAGTTGTATTCCATCTTCGGTCGGATATAGGTGGTATAGATAGTAAGGAGATCGGATGAAGTGAAGTAAGTCTTGCACCGTTTTAAAAAACCTAAACACTTGAATGCCTCTTTCGACACTTTAAAAACGTGTTTATTCCAGCGGACATCGCACTGTATTCTCATGCCCAGAACATTAAGAGTATCCGATTCCTCAATATCAATGCCACCCATTAATGCAGATGACATAAATGGTCCCACGGCCCGTCTGTGGGTCAACATACAACATTGGGTATTGCGTGCATTAAATTCGACCATATTCGCTTGACCCCACTTAGAGATTGCAGCTAGGTCCTGATTAAGAGTGTCATTCATATTCTGCCTTTTGCCCCCAATCTCAACAAGGCTTGGCCTATGATCGAAGGAATATGAATGACAAATGTTGCTGTCAACTGCAAAAGAGTAGATAGGATTTGAAGTATGACCAAGAAGGTCATTAAGAACTATAAGAAATAGCGTAGGATAAAGGACAGAACCTTGCGGTACCCCTGAATTTAGCTGAAACTCGCTTGATGCAATCCCATCTATAACAACACGTATAGTGCGATCACTGAGGAAACTCGATGTAAATCGAGAGAAATCATTACCGACACCAAAATCAATAAGCTTTGACACAAGCGCACCATGCCACACCCGATCCAACGCCTTGGAAATATCTAGAGCAACCACTTTGCATTCACCAAAGCGGTGAATGGACCGACTCCAACGTTCTGAAAGAAACGCTAACAGGTCTCCTGTTGATCGGCCACCACGAAAACCATACTGTCTGTCACTGAGAAGTGAATTTGTCTCCAGATATTTCACAAGATGGTAATTAACCATGCTCTCCATCACCTTCGAGAGCGAAGAGCAAATTGCGATTGGGCGGTAATTGTCAGGGTTAGTAGCCTCACCCTTCTTGGGGATTGGCTGAACATTGGCCACCTTCCAGCAAGAGGGAAAGATTCCCGCACGGTACGAAGAGCTGAAAAGGTTCACCAATGGACACACTGTTGTAATTGTGCAGATATAGGGAAATTAAAAATAGCTTTGAATAGGGGTACCCTATATCCGCATTCCGAGTTGCATAAACATTTCGGCAGCTTTATGTGCATATTCTTCAAAATTTTCAACCTTGATGCGGTGTCCGCTAGCTGCTCCTTGCAATATTATATTCGGGCGCACAGAGGAGTATTTGAGCCAAAAAGGCAAAAGTTAATTTCTCTTAAAAATCTTAAGACTTAGTATGATGGACAACTAAATTCTGCGCCATATTGTCAATTATTAAGACTTAAGGTTGAGATTTGTTGCTCAGGGACACTACACAGGAAAGTGAAGAAAATTACATGAGTTGGCTTGAATTTATGACTTCTTCTTCTACTGAAAACTGTTAAGGACATTCGTGTTTTATATGCACATTGTAAAGTCTTCAAATGTGATGTAAATAACATTTTAAATCAATAATTCAAAAAAATACTAAAGTTCATGACGACAAAAAAAAAATAATAGAAAAAACGCCAGATGAGCAAAATTAGAAAAAATGTAAAATTTTCAAAAATAATGGCGCAAATTTACCCAAACTTTTTGTTTTGTCTGAACAATAAGATATTTAAAATTTTATTTTGGTACACAGAAAAAAAGTCGTGCTAAATTAAAGTGTTTCCACGAGTCGTACTTAAAAATGTAAGTACGAAAGTACTAAACTAATCTAAAATGGGAGTACCTTTGAAAACCATTGCATTTTATATGCATGTATACGCGAGTGTTTGTAAAAGTTTGTTGTAGAATCAATAACAACAACACTAACAATTAGTTTAAAAATAGATTTGCTTGTTTTATGTAGAAACAACAATTCTACAGGAAGTAAACATTCATTATTTTCATGTTGGACAAGGAAAACAAAAAGCAAAAATTCCCGAATGCTATTTGTTAAAAGTAATAAGGTATATACATCAAATTTTCACAGTACAATGATTATGAAAACCACTTCGGGCATGCTGCTGGTGTCTTATAGTTAAGTGTTGGTCCACAAACAAAGGGCGTCATACAATAAAATTGGAACAAAAATATTATTTATATCTCTGGTTCTCTGGAGTAAGTGCTTAGGTTAGAATCAATCCACTTTCGGATTATCTCTCAAGTACGAATTCGGGCTTTAACCAACTTAAAAAAAATTCTTGAATCAAGCATAATTTGAGATAAATGTTTATCTCCCTTTTACTTAAGTTAATCCTTCTTTCGGATTATTTTAAGCACGAGGGCACTTAGATAATCCGTCTTGAATTAAGCATTCTGTACTTGATTTGATTTTAAGAAATCTGTACTTTCCGTACTATTGACGCCGCTTTGGCTTGATTTAAGCACGAATAAAGTGATTTATTTTTTCAGTGTATACAACATTATTTGAACACATTTGATAACCGATTAACGGTTAACCAAATGAATACCCTATTTAATATACATATTTGAAAAAAATTTATTTTATATTACTAATATTTTTTCTTTTATTTTAATGACAATAATGCGTAGGGATTTTTGTAGGGGAAATTTTTTTAACGTGTAGGGAAAATCGGATTTTTTTAGCATATGTATTTTTTTTTTTTTTTTTTTTTTTTTTTTGAAAAATCCACTGGCAACACTGCATATAACTATTTGCATGTATAGACGTCTTACTTCCTGAATACTTGACAAATAGTCACACTGATCTGCTGACTGATTAGCTTAATTAAAATTCAAATGAATTAAGAAGTAACAAATAATAATGTTGATAAAAAATTGTAGCTCAAATGGAAAAAGCGATAAATGGCTATTTGGATCATTTGAATTTAATTAACCCTTTTGATGTTTGTAAAGAAGAAAACATTACATGGATTTAGTTTAACAGAAGTAAATTTATTAATGAAAAAAACCATATGGATAGGCTTCATAAATAAAGGAACAATAATTATTTATGGGCCCAATTTTTATAAAACCTGACCTCAGAGCAAGATTATTCTTTATGGTTAAAGGGGTATTAAAGTCTTTAGAGAGAGTACGCTTTTAATGGGATCTATGATAAATTATGAGACAAGCATTACAAAGCTTACCGATTTTATTTCTAGTCATATTAAACAAAAATTTCAATAAAATATCATTATTTTTTTCGCTTTAAGGTACACCAGGCGCGGATCCAGCTTGAGCCTTACGGGGGGGAAATTTTGTATGATACAAAAAAGTAAAAATTTGTTTTTAAAAGTTTATTAAAAATAATGGCAATATTCTAAGTCAACAATAAAGTCGACTTCAATGTTATTGAATCCATTTAAAACCGGTTTTAACTTAAAGTCGATTTTATTTTTGACTATGAATATGGGCCAATATGTGTGTATATAGTATAATAAAAAAAAACTAGACAAAAACGTTAAATAAAATGTAAGGTCAGTTCAATATACATTAATCTTTTTAAAAACCCAATTTATGATTTCCTTGTGAGGCAAATTTAGACAGTACAGTAAATCTTCTGTCATTGTTTATCTGAGCCATGTTTTTATTCGACGAAGGTTAGGATATGACCTCCCGCTCGTAGCTTTACTGACGAGCATTGAAACGAAAATTTTAAATATTTTTCTTTGATTTGGGTAGATATCTTCATCACAGTTTATTAAAGCATCTACAACGTTATCTGATAGATCAGGCTCAAGTTTAGATCAGCTAGTTGTGGTTTTAAAAGTTTTGTATATGTGTAAGACTTGATTACACTTTGAGGTAGAAGTTTAAGTATGTTCAATACATTTAGGATATCTATTGGAAAAGGTGTTTTGAGATCTTCTAAAATAAATTTATTAAGAGGAATGTAACCAACAACTCGGTAGTTATCTTCAACATTTTGGATGTGATTATTTCGTTCAAATCTTGTATTTTCGATTGGAACCTCGATTTGAACGCAAATATCTTAAACTTTTTCAAAAATCGCTTTGAATTGTTTTGATAAGGCTTGATCCTTTTTGCAAAATGTATATTCCGCAAATAAATTCAAAAGTACCAAGTGAGTTCCTTAATATAAAGGTAGAGATACTACTTTTCCACTCAGATATTTTTTCCAAAGCTTCTACTATATGATGTACACTTGTTGAAAAGTGTAAAATTGAGTCGTGACGGTACATCCATCTTGTCTCGCATAATGTAGAGAGTTTGGCTCCCAAATACTTTGCCAAAACTGCTTTTCGCTTGGGGTGATTATATTTAAAAAATTCTGTCATTGCTTTTAGAAAATGAGTTGTTTGATTTATGAGAATAGCAAGGCGTTTGTTTCGCATTTGCCACGGTTTCTAGAGTTTTTAACAGCTCAATTTTCTGCTGACATCAGAGGATTCCCATCTGTTCCATCTCCTACATAATTTTTTAGGTGAAGTCCAAAATTTGTCAAAGCTTTGAACTATTAATGATAGTGCCTTCGCTTCAATTGACACATCAACGTCATCAATATCCTTTGAAGCCTCTTCAAATGCGTTAACAATAAAGCCAATAAATTCTTCCTTAAAAAACTTTGTTGAAATATCTTAAAATCTGGCTTTACCCCGACAAATCCGTGCTTTCGTCAAAAATTATCGAATAGAATTTTGATTCACATAGCACATACATACATACATAAATATTGCATTTACTAAGGCTTATTAATAATTGAACCTCACGCATTAACAAGTCAAACATTTAGTCTTTGGATATAGATGGCACCTGCTGGGATTGAATGTAGAATAACAAGTATTTGAATACGGTAAACTAGATGCTTCATTGGAAATATCTAATAAATAACTATTAGGATTAAGATTTGGATACTTATGGAAAATTTCGTTAGAGATTCAATAAAAAAAAAACCAAAAAAACCTAATATTATTATTGTGAATTCTTTTATTATCGAAATAATCAAAGCATATTTTTATAATTTACGGGGGGGAAATTTCCTTTTTTCCCCCCCCCCCCCCCCTGAATCCGCGCCTGAGGTACACTGAACCAAAAAGGTATGTGGAGACAATGAAAATTTGCATTAATCAAACGAAAAATTTATAAATTTTTGTCCAATTAATTTGTTCGTTTTGAAGATTTTATTTAAATAATTTAACGAACAAGTTCATCAATAAAACGAATAAACTTATTCGTTAATTCAGTGTATTTTTTCGTCAATTTAACGATTAATTTTTTTTACGAATTTATTGACTCAACGAACACAGAACATGGTCTCAATGAATTTTTTTTTTTTTTTAATTTTCCCTTGCAACATTATACCACCTACCCGCACCCTCTAAATCCACCACTGTAACCCCCTAAAAATTAGGAATGTTTATATTATTTTTTTTTTATATGTAATAAGAAATTTGTTGACAAAAATTTTGTTTGTATTCCAAAACCAACAGGTTTAAACATCTGCTTTAGCAAAGCCATTCAATAACTTTAAAGTCGACATCTTTCTCTAAAATGGCCCTCTAAAATGGTTCCTCTAAAATTCCAAAAATTAAAAGTTCAAAAAATCATAACTGCACTTACTCTTCATTAAGCGAGTTTCAAAATGTTTATTAAAGTTTTGGAATTCACCAAAAAAAAAAAATGGCTGAGTTATGGTTGTTAGCGTACAAAAATTGTTTTTTTTTTTTCAAAACTTCAACGATATCTCTGAAACTACAGGGCAAATTTAAAAACAAAGTAAGCACGACTTAAAACTGAAGAATATGATGAACCGTTTTCAAGTTATTCTAATAACGGTATATCTCGAAAAGTCGAGCGAATAGAAAAAAAGGAGATTTGATTTAAAATTAGCGACTTAAAATTAGTTCTTAATTTTATTTAACACATATAGCAATTACCGCATCTAATTTAACTTAAAAATGTTCTTCATTTTTATTTATTATTTATTTTTTATTTATTAATTATTTATTTATTTTTCATTTTATACGGCATTTTTAATTTGGTTTAAAAATATTTAAAAAAAAACCACTTCAAATAGAATTACAACAATAAATACCAAAAAAAAAAAAAAAAATGGGAAACTAAGAATGTTTAAAAAACCAACATAACAAACGTTACGTTTCCCCAATGAATTTTTTTTTATTTTCATTGTACGACTTCGATGAGTTCGCAAATCAATTGTAAATTTTTGCGTAGGAATAAATTTGAGTGAAGGTTTTGTTAAATGAAAAACAACTTAACTTATTTTAATGTACGAGTTTGGTATGATGAACACTTCGTACAATTTACGCGCATTCATGTCAAAAACACTTGTTAAATCTTTTGTTAGCCTAACGAACACGTCATTAATATTCACGATTGAGTTCCGTTCGCTTCAATAAACTTTTCCTTTGCCAAATGAAAGCTTTATTAATTTTTGAGTACATTCATTATTACAAAGGATTGTACATTATTCATTTTAAATCCATGTTAACGAAATATTTTTTTTTTATTCATTTATTTACGTATTAACTTATTATTAAAATTATAAAATTATGTTGTTTTTTCTTAGAATTATCTAAGTTAGGCTTTCAAGCTCACAGTAAATGAAAAATAAAAGTCTATTTATTCATAATTTTACTCCTCCGACGTTTCGTTGAACTTTTTTCAACTTCCTCAGGGATTTAAATTTTATTGAATATATAATCTTTACATTATAATTTTAAATAAATTTGTTTTTAAACAATACAACAAGTACCACATAAAACACAAAAATAAATAAAATATATCACAGATGAACTTTCTTTCTTTTGGTATCACAGTTTAAAATTGTTTATTGGGTTAAGTTTTAACTGTTCACAGAATCCGAAAAAGGGAGTGGAAGGCTCCGTGCAATAACTCCCAGGTGCAATAAGTCCCAAGAAAAAAATTAAATAAGACCCAAACATTTTTCATATAAATGTGGGAGTAATTTCATTATGAAATAGCTCCCAGCCCTCTCGGTTTTATTTCATTTTTTTTGGAAGTTATTTCATTTTTTGCCTGGGAGTTATTTCATAATGAAATAAAATCCAAATGAAATAAGTCCCCGAAAAAATTAACGTGGAAGTTATTTCATTTTATTTTGGTTTTCGGTGTTATTTCATTTGCTGTGGGAGTTATTTCATTTTTTGTGGGAGTTTTTTCAATTTCATTTTCAATTATTTGCAATTTCTTAAAATTGTTTAAAATTTTAAACGGTATTTATAACGGGATATTTCAAACTATTTGAATACAATGACTTAAGTTTATCAAAGAAGAAAATTTTGCTAATTGCAATTGCAGTGTCTTATGGTTACCGGCTATGCAGTGAAGCTTTAGTTAGCGAAGCCGGTGTTTGTTATAACATAGAGGAGAAAATCCTTGCGCCGGGCCGAAGGCCGGCTATGCAGAGAAGCTTTAGTTAGCGAAGCCGGTGTTTGTTATACCATAGAGTAGAAAATCCTTGCGCCCGGCGAAAGGCCGGCTATGCAGAAAAGCTTTAGTTAGCGAAGCCGGTGTTTGTTATACCATTGAGGAGGTAATCCTTGTACCCGGCGTGCTTAAACTGCAGGCAGTTGCCATTGCAGGAGGTCAGGATATAATAAAATGCCCCATTTGTTGTCAAAATGTCGAGGACTCAATGTTAGTTTTTTGGTAACCTAATATGTAAATATTCAAGTAAAACGAATACATATATAAAAAATTTCTTTGGAAGTTGTTTCATTTTTTTTGGGTCTTATTTGATTTCTTTTCGATGGAATGTTTTTGGAAGTTATTTCATTAATGTCTTTAGGAGTTATTTCATTATGAAATAACTCCCAAAAGTTGGTGATTGTTTCATTTAAGACTTGGAAATTATTTCATTTTTTTGGGATTTATTTCTTTTTTCCAGTTTGGGACTTATTTCATTTATTTTGGGATTTAATTCATTGGAAGTTATTGCACTGGGACTTATTGCACCTGGGAGTTATTGCACGGAGCCGAGTGGAATATGTGATTTTTGAAGTTATCAATGCATTGATTAATGATATTAATTTCATGTATTGCAGTTAAATTTATGGTTTGATAAGCATTCAATGACATTAAGATATCGGTTTAATGAGTTCATTTATATGTGTGTCCCAAGTGTTTCTCTTGTTCAAGTATATACCTAATATTATTAAGTTATCCCAGCTAGCATTTGGAAGATCGTTTTTTTTTCAAAAATCATCGGTACGAGTAGTTTTGAGTACTTTTGAAAACTAAAAACTGTTTAATTACCTTGCGGGAAATTTGTTTCAATTGGTCCCACAGACTGATCCTGGAAGTTGTGAAAATAGAACAGGTACAAAAAGAAAGAACTCATGACCAATGAAAGGAGAACCAATCATGTAACTGGTTTATGAAGAACAAAAAGGTAGAAAAAGTAATGTATTACAGTACAGTCTTCACCGGTGGTGTGATACATTTTTTGGGACTTTCTAAAATTTGGCTCTTGAATTTAATTCTAGGACTTGTTTTATTGATATAGTACTACATCGTATTGAAATAATACTACATTTTAGTAACTGTCACTCAACACGTCCATTGAGAATAGATTTGTGACTGGTCAAATGGTGTCAATTGACCCCCTTCAATGACAACCCCATGTAAAAGTGATAGCTCTTATTCATAGAAAGTGTTAAAACTAGAACCGGTCTCTACCACCAAAGACCTACCACAGGGCAGAGAAATGACTCGCGCTTATGATTTAAAAGTATTTGATTTAAAATTTAATCATAAAAACTATTAAAAAAAAGTCGAAAATGTCTCTAAACTAATAAAAAAAACGAATCATAAATTACTCTTCAAGAGGACTCGCGGGTAGGTTACCATTTTATCCCGACAAAAGTATTATTTATGATCAGAAAATGAGCGCATATTCTGGGATTTTAATCGCGCTGAGGAGTCAAAAAGACTTGAATATGATTAAAAATTACCAAAAATGCTAGTTGGGGCAACTTCGGTAAGTTGAGAGTTTGAGGCAGTTATGGTGCATTAACACTGTTTTTCTTTTTCGACATATGTGTATTAACCTAAATTTAGATGTTGAGAGAGATGGTCCAGAAATATTGCACCAGACTAAAATGATCCTACATTTGTAAGGCCTCAGGGATTGGAGAGAGGGAGCATATTGTAGTAAGTACGTTATTTTTACTTCTGCGGAAGTCAGAAGTTAATTTGGAATCTGAAGAATTTTTTGACCAAACGCTTCCAATTTCATTAGCTATTTCAGAGTCTGTGGAAAGGAAGTTATTGGAGTTATTTAAAGATTGGACGCAGTGTATGTATGTCTTTGCTCTTTATCCTGTAAATGTTCAGATATTTAACCATATTTTTCCGTTCTAGTAAATGGATTTATGGTAGATGGAAACATTAAAATAATTGATATTTTAACTTCACGCCTCAGTTGCGTTTTTCCAGGGCGGAATTCCACCATGGGACTTTAGAAGAAGATCTGTAACGTTTTTGAGGGATTGCCATATTTGCGGATTCTCGAATGATTCTACAAAAATTTGCAGATTCCCTGCTGATATTTTCACTAGTTTTCCGTTTGACTTCAGATTTAATACATCCTAGTCTTGTCCTAGTCTTGTCCTAGTCTTGTCCTAGTCTAGTCCTATTCTAGTCCTTGTCTAGTCCTAGTTTAGTCCAAGTCTAGTCCTAGTTAAGCCCTAGTCCTGTTGTAGTCCTAGTCTACTCCTAGTTTGGTTTTACTTAGTTTAGTGTTATTCCAATTCCAGTTCAGTCCGAGTCTTGGGATGGTAATAGTCTACCCTAAGTTTGATCTTATAATAATCGTTAACCATATAGCGCCATAATTTCTTCTGTTCATAACGTTGTCCTTTTGTAAATATTTACTACATTAAAGGGTTAATCGTTTGGATGAAAGAAAAACAAAACTAAAACGAATTAACAAACTCGTAAACTATCATTAGTGAAATTTAATCCATTTTTAAACAATATTTAATTAATGTAATTAATTTAATAATGTTGTCTTCCACATGAATTCGCACACAAATAAGTGCATGAAACTTTATCTAACTGAAGTAAATACACACACACACAATCCCACTCCTAGAACCCTTTCACTCCTTTTGCAACCACTTACCATTTCGCAAATAGTAAAACAAACAAAAAAAAACACATTCTGACGACATTCATTAATGCTTTAAGTAGGTCTGCTGCCGTAGAATGTTGCAAGGAAGCCGATAGAGAATCCAGCAAGTTAAGCACACGGCTAAAGTATTTCAAAAAAAAAAAAACTTACCTTATATTCAACAATAAGTTGCAAATATAAGTTGAACAATCTGTACTTGGAATGTTGACTGCAACACAAAAATTACGACAAACAAAATATAAACTTTTCAATTTTAAAGTTTAAATAGACGTGCTACCGTTAATAATGCTGCTGCAGCTGCTTGTTAAAAGAAACTTACTTGCAACTTTTATTATCAAATACGACTTAATACTGCACTTGTTCTCTAAGTACTTGTAGTTTGCTGAACAGGCATCTAAATAGAAGTACGAGTAGATAATTGTAAAGTTAATTAAGCACATGCTTAAATTAAATATGAATAACGAGCAACTGCAGGAATGAGGGAGATAGAAAGCAAAACTTCTGACTATTGTTAACACAATAGTTTTCCGAAAATATTGTTAGTTGCAGCGACACTTAAGCGAGAGGCAAAAACTTGTTGGCAGCATTAAAAAACTAATGAAAACTGAAATTGATATGAATGAAAATAATAATTAATTATTATTGCTAATGTTCAACATATTTAAACTTAAAAGAAATTAATTTTGTTAGTAAAACATTCAATAAAAACAAGTAAAGTGCTATAATCGGCTGTGACGAATCTGTGATACCCTCCATCGAGGAAAGATTATTTAAAAAGTTGGATTTATATGGCATAGGGTTTTAGACGTATTCCAAAAGTATGTTTTTGAGGATTTGAGGCGTTAAGCCTATGGTAACTTATTGACCGATCTTTATGACATTTGGTCTCGTGTTTTTCGGTCTTATAAAACTAGCACATGTAGGGTTGCCAGAAACCAATATTCAAATAATTGGACAATGAAAAAAATTCACCTGAATTTTGTAAAAATAACTGGACAATCTAAAAAGTACTAAAAAGATAAAATTTGATATAATTTTTTTTAACATAACATTAAAAAAAAACGAGGAAACGTAACAATAAAAATTCAGTTTTACGTCTTATTACGAATCGTCAACTAAAATAATCATGAGCGCGAAAACACGAATTTTACTGGAGAAGATTTTTTTTAATTATCTTAACATCTATCCGAAAATCCAAAATCATTTCTGCACGATTTTAGATCTTTGTCCAATACGTGTAGAAATGGACCAGTGCATTTCACTGAAAAGATTTCTGAAATCGGGCTTAAATGAAGAATTCTGGATGGTTTTTAATTTTTGTAATACTTAAGGTGCCTTAATTGGGGAACCTCTGGTGGTCCTCATAATATGTCTATAGATCCCTAATTCTTTACTTAAACTAAAGCCTAGTTCTCTGTTCAAATTTGTGAAAAATGTTGAGCGACATTAATTATTTCACACGAAAATTTTGACATGTATCAATGTTACCCATCATGCGAGTTTGTACAATTTGACGGTTTTATTCCTGCAAAGTATGCGACATTGTTTTGCATATGTAAGCAAATCCCACATGTATTTTAATAAAAATAAGTTTTTTTAATAAAAAATTTCATAAAAAATAAAGTAAATATGGATAGGAAACTGTTAACGGTTGTGTAGTTTCAATTTTTTATTTCGTAGTTAATAATCAGTACATACTTTTTTGCTTTTGCTTAAAATTCCACCCGAAATAAGTGCAGCTAACATTATTTCGCAGTTGTAAAAAAATGCTGCCAGAAACATTTCGGAACTTTTTCACAAAATGAACAGAGTACAACTCTATCAACATTATTTCATAGATATTCCGCACAGGTTTTTTTCATATGCGTTTTGATAGCATTTCAAGTGAAATGTTGAACAGAGTACCAGGCAAGAAGGAATACAAGTCCTTAATTAGCATCTGGAATATAATTTCAATCGGACTAACCATTTACAAAGTGCAGAAAAATTCCCTTTTTTGTTCTTAAATCTATTACTGTGTTTCGCTTACGATTTACAGAATTTAGTAACTTTTGTTAAAGTTGTAAGCGAATATATTTGAACATTTTTCAAACTTTCATAAAAATTTAGTCTTATTAAAATTTCCAAAGGACATCATCCTTTCTTGTGGGTAAAGATTATTTCAAATACTTAAAGTACTTTCGATAAAGCCTTGCAAATTGATATTGAAAATACAAACGAGATCCATTTATGAGCGTTACTTTTTTCGCAATTTTGAATGTACATAATTTGGAATATCTTTGGGCAAGATATAAATTGTTCCTTTACATTAACTGCCGTATTCATAAAAAATAAAATAAGTTTGAAATGTGTTTTAAGGCAAAATTTTCATACAAATTTTTCTTAAAATGCATTTGAAATCCATTTTAATTTTTTATGAATACGGCAGTTAGTATGTAATTAATAAAAAAAAATATTTTTTAATATTAAAGAAATTAAATTTTTACTGGTCAAATTGTTTTGGAGCTGGTAACTGGAGTCCCAAAAACACTGGACAATCCAATCTGGCAACCCTGATCACATACCTAAATTGACTACAATACCATAATTTGGGACAATTTTAAAAGTGATTTTTAAACGTAAAAGATAACACTGGTCTACAAATTTGGAAAAAATGAAACATCCTTTTTAACTAATCTGGGTGCGCTGAATTCGAATCTGGCATCAAAATTGGGCTTCACGTCTTGTTGTTTTTTTTATCGCATGCTGGCAATACTATAAAACAGTCAATACTGACACTTCCGTTTCACAATTATTTATTTGACAGAAGCCCACCTTCATTCTAAATCTTCATAATAGTAGCGTTTAAGCATGTCAGGGAGATCGTGTGTTACTGATTCAAGCTATTTTTGCCATGTGTGTGGGGAATATTTGGTTGGAAGAAAATGATATGCAATATCAGAATCATTAAAAATATGCATATTTGCATTATAATAATCAGTACAAACCGTGGACACCGACAATGTTTTGCATATTCTTTATTGGCATTTAGATTTAAAAAAAAAAGTTAGGTGCAGTGGCGCTCACTGCGTTGAACAAAGGGGAGCGTGCTTACCAAGATTTAATGAAAATTAAAAGAATCAATCAAGGCTTCTGAGACAAAAGCATGCTGGTAAACTATTGCTGGATACGTGAAACCGAAACAACAAAATTCAAATGACGTTCAAATGACGACATTCACTTTTGAAAATTCAATGATTTTTAAATAAACTAGCGATTTTTTATATAAGAAACGAATAAAAAAATTTTTTGTATCTCAAAAACCTGACGTGATAGAGAAAAACCAATAACAGATTCAAATTCAGCCCAACAAATTACCCTAGGAACGATATTTGGTTGTTCCAGCCATAACCTTGTTGTATTCCGCCCTAGATTTTTGTTACTTTTTTTAACAAAAATTGTTGAGGTTGGTTGTTTTACATTTGAGCCAAACTCATTTTCTACTGAAGCGATTTTGCTCTATTTATTAAATCTTCATATATAAAATATGAACTAACAACAACACTTTGCTAGTTGACAAAGGCGACAAGCGGGCCACTCGGCGGGTAAGCCTAACTCGAGTACAATTAATCCGGTGGTGCTAACCGTTTTTTGGGTCCTAAATGAGATAACTTTTTTTTTTAAGAGTTTCTTAAAAAAGTACAAAATTCTTAAACCAAGTAAAAAATAAGATTAATTTTTGTGTTGGTAGGGCCACTCTGAGAGTAAAATTACAAAGAGAGCATTTTAATCTCAATTAACTTATCAAAGTTTGTTGCAGACACTACAACAACACCACACAAGTAGTTAAAAAAACGAAAACATAACAAGACGAAAACACATTATTTTCCTGTTTAAAAAGTTAAATTGAGAACTCTAACTTCTCATTTAATTTATATTTTCAGTTATATATGTTTGTACGTTAAGTTCGTAAAGTAAAAACCATATCGGGAATAATGCTGGTGTTTTATAATTTATAAAACGGGTAAATAAATCAATCATAATAAAATTATCCTTCTTATTTCACTTTTGGTTGATTTCAAGTACGAATTCGGGATTGAATCAACTTTATAAAACTTGAATCAAGCGCATTTTGAGATTGATTCAATCTTTGTTTTTCTTAAATTAATTTCATTTTCGGATTATTTCAAGTACGAATTCGGGATTGAATATAGATAAGTTAAGTATTTCGCGATCGAAAATCCGTACTTGAATCAATGTTTCTGTACTTGATTCAAGAAAATCCGTGCTATGAGGGAGCGTGTTTTTAACAGACGGACATGGCTAAATCGACTTAAAATTACTCAAGGACCCAGAATAAAAATACTTAACGCGGTCTAATATGAATATTAAAACTGTTTCACACGGAATTACGAACTCAGTATGCTCTCACTCACCACCATTGCTGCTCTATAATAATAATAATAATAATAATATTAATATATGAAATTGTATTAAAATTTAATAAATGTGATCATAATCTTTGAACCTTTGGACCGATTTTTATCTAAAAACTATACTGCCCCCGAGGTTGAGCGATCGAATCCCACCAGAGACAGGAAAAAAAATAAAAAATAAAACAAAGTAAAATAAAATAAGAAAAAATAGAAAAAAAATAATTAAAAAAAAAATAATAAAAAAAAAATTTTTTAAAGTCATGACATGTTAGTTGTAATTTTGGTGACATCGGAGTAATAAGTTATTTAAGTCCCTATTTGTAAGCGAATGTGGTAATGACTTATTTAACTCCTTATTTGTAAGCGAGGGTGGTAAGTACTTGCCTCCAATGACATCACCGTGTTAAAATAATGAGTTAAAATGACAATGTATAAGTAGTGAAGAGTCGTTATATTAGCTTTTTAACTCATTACTTTGCAATGTAACTTTTTGCTGGGTTGAGGAACATTCAGTGATATTTTCCTTAAAAGATATGAAATATTTTTCGGCTTTTTAATGTTGGTAGTGAAATCAAAACAAGTAGTGATGAATATGATGGAAGCGCCGCATAACCTGGCTAGACATCTCTTAAAAAAAAAGTAAAAACTGTTTCTGAACAGATTCAATAAGATTAATGTGTGAACGTTATAATAGAAGTCCCATACAAATGACCCATACTCGAAAATCGGTCTTACAAGTGACGTGAATAATCTTTTGGTGATAAAGGGGTCCTTGAATTATTTTGCCTATCGTTTGATGAAGGCCAAGATTCCTCGAGCTTAATTAACAGCCTTCGTGGTATGTTGTATAAAGTTTAATTTACCATCCAACAAAATACCATGATCCATAAAACGTTTACTGACTCAAGTTTATGACCTCTGATATAATAGGGGTCGAAAACTCGTGTGCTTGCATTTTTACAGGTTAAGTTCCATTAAATTAATGTCACACCAAGTATAGAAATTTTCTAATTCCTTTTAAAGATAACTATGATCTGTTGAATATTTGAGGCTTTAAAATATGTTAACGTCGTCTGCGAACATTAGTATATTAGAATAATTTATTGCTTTAGGCAAATCGTTGATGAAAAGTAAAAAGAATTTATCGGACTGAGTAGACTACACAATAAACTAGAAAGTTTTGGCCAATACCCGGTACAGGTTTTAGTGATCTGTTGATTCAATTTCAGCAAGTTATAAGAGTAGGGACCTTGGCAAAAGGCTTTTCAAACTATTTATTCCGCTTTACGTTCTCGTCATGAATTAGTTTTTCTTCGCCATTAACGATTCAATGCGCAAATAACCTACTTTAATGGTGTTTGGCCTTAGAGTACGAACCATATTTTATGTACATTGTAACGAATCATCGGCGACCCAACGATGTATTTTTTTTTTTTGCTTTCTATACCTACACACAGAAAAAAATCAATGTAAATTCGTTCAGAACAAGGTTGATTTTACATTTTTCAGTAGTGATTTTGCTTCATTGTTGTTTCATGTTAATTTAACATGATTTTACAATAACTTGCGAACAACATTTTTTTCTTTTAAAATAACTATAATTCATGTTGATTTAACATTGCAGTAAAGTTAGAGCAAAATGTCATTTATATTAAAATAACAATCCGAATCACGTTGAATGAAAGTTATATCAAGGTGAAACAACGTGAATTTCATGTAGAATCAAATTGTTTGGATTGTGATATAACAGTGTGAAGACAACATATGCATTTAGTTAAAAATAATTCAAAACACTTACCCCTGTAACACATGTTTCACTTATTTTGTATCTCCTTTGTTAACAGAAGCATCAGCAGAATCGCCCGATATGATTTTCGTCATCATTTTACTTTGAAAACTTGATGTACTATTTAACTTAATAATTTTAATTAAAAGAATACGGGAATTGTCTTCTTTTTATAACATAATTTAAACATGAAAATAAAAAAATGTACATACTTAACTATGTTTACATGTTAATTTAACAAGATAAACTTTTGATTTTAATATAAAACAGGTTTTTATGGATTCAATATTGAACAATGTTATTTTAACAGTGAATAATATTAAATAAACGTGATTTAAGGTTATTTTAATATTTTTCATTTTAAATTAATATGAAATAATGATAAATTTAAATAAAGGGCATACTTTTGCAGAAATTTACTATGATTCGCAATCAACATTTCGCCATGTTATTTTAACATTGGTATTTTTTTCTGTGTGTATAGCTTGAAACCCAATGCACTTTTCCAATAACTGTTATTAATCATTGTGGCACCTTAAAACTATATAGTATAATTTTTATTCATATATGGGGGACTCACAAGGTGTGCTATTATATCATATCTTCATAATGACCTAAATTATATTTTACAATGCTTTAAAAAAAAACTGTTGTGTAAAAATAAAAATGTTAATGCTGTATTCATTGATTCGTCATAACTGTACAGCAGAAATCTAAATATAAGTGGTTGCTCACAGCAGTCATATATATTTCTTGTAATTATTATAAGACATATGACTTTACAACTTTTTGACTACCTTGTTGAGCACAACCATTTATTAGCGGTGATGCTTTTGGAAGAATCTATCTGATGGTTATAAAGTGACACCCAAAAATTTTGTAAGTTTTCCTTGAATTGGAAAACAATATTCACGAAGTAATGTCTCTTATTCATCATCATCAAATATTTTTTTTTTGGTTTTTGCCTTTAGTATCAAAATAACCACCTCTGAACAACACCAACAATCCCCGCTCGTTCAAATCGATGGAATATATTCAGGATAAGCGTAGCCTGCACTTTTTGTACCCACCCACACTATTGTACAGGGCAGTAACGGTTTGTGCTGATGTTTATTACACCTTAAAATATTTATCTTAAACCAACCTTTAAGTATACAGTTACCTCATTTAATCTAACGATGTCTGTCCGTCCAGCTGGCAGGTTGGATGGCTGCCTTGCTGTCCGTCCATGTAAACCGTTCGCGCAAAGTACATGTCACAATTTTAAAAAAATTTGATCAAATTCCTTACATAGGTTTTAATGTTTATAAGCTCTTAGCCTGGTGAAAATGGTAACAATTGGTCCATAAGTTCACATAGTCCCCATACAAGCTGCCTTCTGGAATAGAGGCGTTGTCATTGTATTGTGTTGGTATTAAGACTACATTCGTTTCAAACTTATTTTATAGTAATCTAAATCGTCTAAATAATTGTCTATTAAATTTTGAAATTTTGTTTTTGTTTTCAATTTTAGTTAAACAAGTCACTTTTGTATTCGCGTTCTAAAACAGGAAGTAAATTTTAATAGAATCGGTCTATATTTGAACATTCTATTGCCGAAAATAGTTTTTAATGCCACAACTTTCTTATAAATAACTTGATGGTAGCTATGATGTCATGACAAAATGTTGTGCTGGTGTATCTAAAATTAACCTAAGGCTCCATATAAACCCCCTTCCTAAAATCACTTAAAAGCAAATATATTTTATGTTAATAAAGATACTTAACAAACATTTTGCACACAGAACTTTAACATGTACCTTAGCCTCATTACATAATTTTGTTCAAGCAAAACAATTATTGCCCATGGGTGCTAAATAGGGTACACTTCCGAAGATTTTTCTCTAAATTATATTGAGTAGGGTATAATAAGGTCGGGCTTGACCGAAAACACTTTCTTTTTTGTCTTTAATTAAAGAATTTTTGCAATATTATCGTTTTACTACAAAGAAAAGTCGACATTTATTAAGCAAAAAAACTTTATTGTTTAAACGTTTTCTTTCAAATGTGTACCCTTAAAAATTCCATGAGGTTTTAAAGACACAAACCTTGTTTAAAGAATATGCTATCTATAGTTATATAGATTCCAATCTTATTTATTAAGCTTGAATCGATGAAGGATGTTCAAAATGAATTAATGATGACAGTAAATAATATGAGAATATTTTTTAATGAAGAAGAGATTGAAAACTTTTTGGAGCACGAAAATAAACTGGCAAAAAATTTCAATGAAAGGGTCAAGCATAGACATAGGAAAAAGTTTGAAGAACTTAGAAATATACAAAGGAAGGAACTAGGAATAAGATTGAACAAAAAATGGTTTGTAAACAAATCTAGTGTTAATATTCCAATAGACACACAGTGGGTTCTTTCATTAGGACACAAACATTCACTACCAACTAAAAGGGGTAAATTTCCGACTTTGAAAATTATAACTGAGGGAGAAGACTTAGTACAGACATTGAGTAGTAAAGAAGAACAAGAAAGGGCCAGAACGAAACTTACAACAAATGTTGATAATTATATGAATGGAATTAGACTAAATAAAAGAGACAAGGAAAAAGTAAAAGATACAAAAAAATGTTTAAAACTTAATAAAGACATTCTTATTTTAAATGCTGATAAGGGTAATACTATAGTAGCTATGGACAAATGTGATTATGATACGAGGATTAATAGTATTGTGCAGGATAATTTGACATCAAATAAGGATCCCACAAACAAATTACAAAAGATGTATAATGATATTATTCAAGAACATTTTAATAAAAACATAATCACATCTACAGAGAGGAACAGACTTAAAACAAACGTGGCTATTGCTCCAAGATTGTATGGAGGTCCTAAAATTCATAAGAGAGACTATCCATAACGGCCAATTCGCTCAAGTATCAATTCTCCATCGTATGACCAACGTAAATATATTACAACCATTCTTAAGAATGAAACAATAAATTCTGAATACAATGTGAAGGATTCTCTTCAATTTAAGAATAAAATAAGACATGTTAGATTATTTAACAATGAAAAATTGGTGTCATTTGACGTGATTTCATTATTTCCGAGTATACCAATAGATCTTGCTATAGATATAATAGAGGAAAAATGGATAATTAAAGAATTTACAAAAATTGAAAGGGAAATGTTACGTAAATTCTTAGATTCTGTATAATAGATAATAGATATTTTCAATTGGATAATAGCATATATGTATATGGACTTCCAGTGGGATCACCAGCATCACCAATAATAGCGGACATAGTTAACGAGAAATTATAAGATACTTGTATTGCAAAATTGACTACTAAACCAAGGATAATGACAAAATATGTTGATGATTTATTTTGCATTATTGAGGAATCGGAAATAGAAAATGTTTTGGAAACTTTTAATTCATTTCATCCGGACATAAGATTTAGTTTTGAGAAAGAGTGTAACTTAAAACTTTCATATTTAATTAGTATTGTGGTTGTTTTGTTGAACTTTTTATGGTTTTTAATCCAAATTTTTAATAATTTTAATTATGCTTAAGTTCGTCAAATTTAATTTTCATTAAATTATTTTTATGAAGAAAGGAATTTTACAACATAAAAATGAATTAAAATTTTTTCGACTTCAAGAAGAATTCTTGACAAAAGTACGAGAAAGCAGAAGTAAGGAAAAAACACGTAAAATCAATTAAAAATAGATAATTATTCAAAAAAGCAAATTTCGATCTACCAAAGGTTAAAATATAATTTGGTTTAAGGATTGATGTTTGACTATTGACGTCAGCAGTCGTCGATGGCTGCGAGTGTAAGACGGCAAATCCATCTGAGGAGATCGAGTGGTTGCGATCGAAACATGTCATGGTAACCTGCCGGCCGGGGTTCGAGCCCCAGCCACGTCAAGAATGAAAAATTATCAATAACAATTTTAACTAATTTTCGTGTTGTAAAATTCCTTTCTTCATAAAAATAATTTAATGAAAATTAAATTTGATGAACTTAAGCCTGATTATAAAAATACTTAAAATTTGGATTAAAAACCATAAATAGTTCAACAAAATAACCACAATACTGATTAAAATTTTTATTGATAATCTTTAATTCTTGACCGTGGCCGGGGCTCGAACCCTGGCTGGCAGGTTACCATGACATTTTTGCCGTATTACACTCGCAGCCATCGACGACTGCTGGCGTCAATAGTCAAACATCAATCCTTAAACCAAATTGTATTTTAACCTTTGGTAGATCGAAATTTACTTTCCTGAATGATTACCCATTTTAATTGATTTTACATGTTTTCTCCTTACTTCTGTTTTCTCGTACTTTTGTCAAAAATTCGTCTTGAAGTCGAAAGTACATTTTTTGTTTTTTTTTTATTGTCTTTCTTTTTTCTGTTGACGGTTCAATAAAAATTTTATTTAATTTTCATGTTGTAAAATTCCTTTCTTCATAAAAATAATTTAATGAAAATTAAATTTGATGAACTTAAGCTTAATTAAAATTATTAAAAATATTTTCATATTTAGATACTTTGTTGATAAGAAAAAGGGATAAATTATTAATGGATTGGTATCAAAAACCAACTTCTTCTGGTAGAATTATTAATTATTTCTCCAAACATCCAAAGAGGGTTATAATTAATACGCCAAAAAATCTTATTGAAAGAATACTGAGAATAAGTGACATAGAATTTCATAACAGGAATTTAAAAAGAATTAGGGATATTTTAAGGGGTAAATGTTTTCCAATGGAACTGATATTAAGTTTAATAGGACAATGCTGGTTACCGCAAACAACCTACATGTAATTGCAGAACCAAAAATTTACAAATCACTTACATATATTCCTAAAATATCGGAACGTTTAGAAAAGTCGAAAATATTCGACACAAGGACATGTAAAATAGCACATAAATCATATAATACAGTTGGTAAATTTTTCACTTAGACAAAGGATAAAGTACATAAGTTAGAAATGTCGAATATAGTTTATAAAATACCTTGTAAGGGAAACGATAATGGACAATGCAACAAAGTATATGTAGGTACGACAAAGAACAAACTGAAAACTAGAATCTCAGGTCACAAATCAAATCAAAAGTTTAGGGATATTTCATCACAAAAAACAGCATTAACAGCCCACTGTGCCATTTTAAATCACTCTCCGGACTTTGAGAATGTATCAGTTTTTAACACAGAAAAAAATTATAAACGACGTTTAATGCTAGAAATGTTGCAAATCATTAAAGTACCAGAATTGTTAAGAATTAATTTTAAATCAGACACGGAAAATGTAGCACAAAATTATAGACATTTAGTGTATAAAAACAATACAGGAATTAAAAAAATTTTTTAGAATGTAATGGATTATTTGTATAAAAAATTTTCTAATTGTAAATAATTTTTTCTATTGTGACAATTGTTATTATTTTTTCATTATTTTTTGTGAACGTTATTTTTATTGTTTAATTATTTCCCTGACGATGATACACATTGCTGTATCGAAATATTGGAATTTTAATAAAATAAATGTTATCTAATTTTTTATATAAAAAAGAAAAACCTCAAGCTTAATAAATAAGATTGGAATTTAATAAATAAAGGTTAAAAAAAAAATAAAATTTATATAGTTATATAGTTTATATAGTACTACATTAGTACTATATTTAATACTAGAGTCTGTGCAATGCTGTGACTATAATAAGGGTCCTCATGATATCGTTTATAAGTCTCGTAAACTGTGCAAACTGTGCATTCTTACGCCCTCGTAAATGAACTGTCAAAAATTGTATGAGAATTAATTTACACAAACTGCTTAAATTTGCCCAACAATTTTGACTCGTAAACTTACGCAGTTCAATTGTGCATTTATACAGACAAATTTTTCTAATGCTTACCGCCGTTTTCAATGAAAACTTCAAGTGTAAATAAATCACAAACAATAAATTCTTGTAATAATATAAGCATATTAGTCTTTTGGCTTTCTTTATGCATGTTTAAAAACAAATTTCATTTATAATTTACAAATTCCAAGTTTTTTATTATATTTTTGATTATTTTTTTTTAATATATTTTTTATTGACGTTTCTGTTTGAAATGACATTAATTGTTTAAAATTACCCAAAACTTAAAAAGGATCTTCATGAAACGAGTCTCGCAAGTTTACCCATTTGCACAAATGGTAATTTTAAGCAACATCATGAAGACCCTTATTATTATAGAAATTCTTGCAAATTAAATTTATATTTCTAATCTAGCCCTATTCGAAAAACTCTTCAAAAGCAAATGTTTAATGAGCGTAAGTGAGATTGCACACAATTTGTTCAAACATCACGATGCAGGATAAACCATTCAATTCGAAAGAGAGAAAAAAAATTGGAGCTACAAAAAACCACATTTTAGTCGGGTATCATGAGAGTATAACAGTGATAAAATTTCCGTGCTGATGACTTAGCTCATAATAATGGATAGTTTAAATATTTAAGTTAATAAGTGTGTGTGTGCGTGTATTCCAATGTATGAGTACGTTTGAGCATTTATTTTGTTTGTATTGGTTGGTTATTTCCGGTCATTGTTTACGCATGAAATATGCGGTGGCATGCATATAAAAAGCATGTTTTCAATAGCATAAATCGAGAATCGTTTAACTCATGCAACACAAGAGCACACACACACACATTCATATGCCCACTCACACAAACATCGTTCTGAACATTTACATTTTGCAAGTGCATACATATTCTTTACATAAAACAGGCAATAGTTAAAATTGAAAAAAAAGTCGATATTTACTTACGCATAGTAAAGCAGATACGGGTACCAGCGAAAACATTTACTCGCCAAAAATAATACAAAATTGTTGACGAAAATAAAATTATTAATTTGTTGCAAAAGTAATATCCTGAAATTATATAGAGTTCACATTTTCTTATTAAATTTATTTGTTTTGTGGTTTAAATCAGACCTTAATACTAAAATGAAAAGAAAACTTATTGCAAACATTCAATATTCAATTCAATAACCCTTCCCTACCCTACGATAATATATACTTACACGTAAAGAAAACATTTTTAGAAACATGTTATGATTACTTCAATCATTTTATGGCTTAATTAGTCCTCCTTCAAGAAGCCACAACCATACAATGGCTGCCTCAATTTCTCAATTTCAGACTAACTCAATTTGAATCATGGAAAGATACACAATCGAGCAACGCGTTTAAGTTATTCAAGCTTATTGTGAAAATGGGTGTTCAAATCAAAATGCATATCGTGCACTTCGTGATTTTTTCTGAACATAAATTTAAATTACACTCGGTTGGTGTGGATTCTCTTAAGACTAAATTACTTATCATTCATACGTAACGTAGTCCACACAACCATCCACAATTGATATTAAATATTTGAACAAAAAATTTTAACATAACCAAACCTACTTACATATCGTCCGCTCGTTATTGTTTTTGCACATATCATGTTAATTTCATAAAACCAAACGAATAATGAGCTGACGATATTTGGATTTAAATTAAGTTAGTGGATAATTTCAGTTTTCTTACATAATTCATTTCAGAGATGTATTACTTCAGGCGTAATCCGAAATCGCTTTATAAATTTGTTAGCTCTAAGAAGAAAACAACTGGTTTCCCTTCATCCATGAAGTTTCAACATATGGAATCCAGTGATATTAGCACAATAAGTATTGGTTTGCCGATTTTTTCTCTACAACTTATTCGAATGCCTTTTATAACGAATCAGTTACTTATCCCTTCAAGATAAATGCGAACCAAACAACTCACATTCCATTTATTGATATCGCAACAATCGCTAAGGAATTAAAAAGTCTTAAATTCTCATTTAATTCTGGTCCTGATGACATTCCAAGTAACATTTTAATTAACTGCGCTGACAGTATTACTATCCCTATAGCAATTTTAATTTTTTTTTATTTAATGTATCGATCAAGCATGGTCACTTTCCGTACCTATAGAAGAACTCGTTTATTATACCTTTGTTTAAATCGGGAAATAAATCTGATGTTGAAAATAACCGTGGTATTGCAAAATTGAGTATTATACCGAAACTATTCGAATAAATTATCACCGAAATCCTTTGTTACCAAGTATCTAATTTTATTTCACCTTACCAGCACGGTTTTCAGAAAAGATGTTCTACTACAACTAATCTCCTTCATCTTACAACTGTCATATATCGAGGATTAATACAACAACTGCAAATTGATGTGATATACACCGATTTTTCCAAGGCTTTTGATAAAGTTAACCATAGACTTTTGAAAGTTAAACTTAATTTACTCGGTTTTACTGATATAAGCATAAAATGGATATATGCATACCTAAGCAACAGAACACAAACGATTTGCTTTAATAACACAATTTCTAGAAGCATAGAAGTTCTGTCTGGTGTACCTCAGGGAAGCCACCTTAGACCACTTCTTTTTACATTGGTTATTAATGACCTACCTGAGGTGATTAATTCATCTAATATTCTGATGTATGCGGACGACGTGAAAGTTTTTCTTAGCTATCGTCAAATATCTGAACAACCAACAACTTCTTCAAAATGACTTGAATTCTTTTTACACGTGGTGCAATGTAAATCTTATGCAACTTAATCTAAAAAAATGTAAATACATGCGTTTTGTTAGAAAGAGTCCAGTACCTGCATGCTACTTTTTTGAAAGGTATCAGTTGGAGTCGGTGGATAATTTCTTAGACCTTGGAATTCTGCTTGACTCAAAACTAAATTTCATCGCACATATAACAATGACAGCTAATAAAGGCAGAGGCATGATCGGTTTTGTAAAACGTTGGACTAAAGAGTTCAAGGATCCATATGTTAAGAAAAGTCTGTATACTTCCCTTGTAAGACCTGTATTGGAGTATGTATCTGTAATATGGGACCCAATATATAATAAATATTCCGACCAAATTGAATCAGTTCAAAAACAGTTTCTGAATTTTTGTCTGCGTGGGTTGAACTTTAACCAATGGAATATGCCGTCTTATTCTGCAAGACTAGCCCTCATCAAGCTGCCAACTCTAAAGAGCCGTAGAACTGTGATGAACATCTCGTTTATTTTTAACATAATTGTTGGCGACGAATGCTCTGGATGCCTAATCAACAATATAATATTTAATGTTCCTCAACGCCCATCACGTCATTTGGTTCCATTATCAGTTCAATTTTTAAGAGCAAATTATGCTAATAGTGATCCGTTAAGAAGGATGTGTATTAAGTTCAACAAGTTTTATAAATTTATTGACTATTCTTCTAGTCACACTGATATTAAAACTAAATTATTAATCTTTTTAAACATATAATTTTTGTAATTTTTATTTCACATTTGTATATATTTTGTAAAATTAATTTGTATTTAATTAAGAAGTCTGTAAGGAATATATTCCATAGACAAATAAATAATAATAATAATAATAATAAAATCTTTACTTAACCTCCCGTTTCCACATGCAAGTACAAGTTCGAAAAACTCAATACCAAGGCGAATTCATACAAGGTGGTCTTATTTTGAAAACGTTTTATAACACTGTAAAATATTTAAACGTTGTGTCAAACAAATATTTGATTTTGATTTTATATTAAATTGTGGTTATGACTTAAAAAAGTTTTAAATTTCACAATTTTAATCGAAAATTATAGAATTTAGTTAAGATTCCCCAGAACCAACAGGACGGTATACCATTTTGACACAAGGTTAGTAATCAGCTGTTGCCTACGTAGCAAGATAAGTTCACCTTGTGTAAGTTCGCCTTGCTCAATACACTCACACGTTTTCACTAAAATTCAAACAATTTTTGTACATTCAGCCAATCGGCTGTTTCTTCGATTTTTCGTTGATAATACGTATACACTACTTGCAAGTAATTACTGGCATGTGGAAACGTAGGGTAAGATTTAAGTATCAGTGATTTCTGGGCAACACTTTCGACAATATAACAAATGAGGTAATCGAGTTTATGTTTCCAGAAAACTCGAAAATTGTGAGCGTAATATCCGTTCCATATTCATCTGCAAATTTTAAAACAATATGTTCTTAGACCCATTTCAGACTCGGCAAGTTAGATTTGCAAGTTACTTGCTGAGTACAACAAAGTCTGTACTAAATTGTTTTTCCTTGCCCCGACATTACCGCTGACGTCTATAAACTAAGAGGTGCGCAATAGACCTGCGCAAGTAACTTGCCGAGTGTAAAAGTGGTTACCAGAATATTATCAAAACCAAAGGGAGAAACATACTTAAAACCGCACCTCTTTGCGGCTTAATCCAAACAAAGGGATTATTCAACTCACAAAATTGCAATTGTAATGATGAAAACATACCAATTAATTTTTTATTAAAATTTTTACTCTGTAGTGCGATTTACTAACTTTTATAACGATAATCGAATCATTAAAATAAGTATAACGAAAATTTATCGAATATGCTATTCTGTAAATGTTTTACGATATTCGCTGTCGTTTAATGTCAGCTGTTACTTTAAGCAATTTTTTTGTCGTTATCCTAGCGACAATAATTTAGGTTGTGTTTATTTTACCGATAAAATATTTTTTATGATTAAAATAGCTTACATTCATCCAAAGATATATTCATATTTATGTACATATCGCTCATTTGCTGCAAGACCGGCATAACTCAGAAATGAAATTTTGGAGTTAATGATGCAGAATTGTTCGCTTTGTTTTTCTTTATATTGTGTATTTAATTCATATTTATATCTTTTATACTTTCCCAGTTTGAAGAGAATGGGTCTTCTTTTTTTCTAAGTAGTTAGAACAAATCAAAAACTTTAAATGCGTTTATCTCGAAATGGATTTTTTTGAGTTATGCCGGTGTTGCAGCAAATGAGCGATATATGTTTGAAAAAAAGCAAAATAATAAATTTAAAATTTCCAAAAAGAAAGCAAATTTAGAACAAAAATAAAATTCTAAATGCAAAATTCACAAAAAAAATATAAAACAACAAATTAACCCTTCGTCTTACTTATGAGTCTGGCCAGACCTTTTTCAATGCATTTTGAATGAAAAAACATGTTTAACAAGGGGGCAGCGTTGCCAGAAGATTTGGTAGGAAAATCTTCTTTTGGCGAAAAAAAAAATCTTAGTTTGAAGAGAAAAATCTTAAAATTTTTTATAACAAGTGCAAAAAAGTAAAAAAGATTAATTTTTTAAAAGAAGCTACTTTTTATTATGGAAACTATTCAAATTGAAATGCGTAATTGCGGTACTTATACAAAATTAAATTTTAGGTTTAAAATTGTGTTTTAGTTATATTTTCCAAAAAAAAATACATTTTAAATGCACTTAATTTCTAATAAATAAGAACGTAAAAAAGTCCATCTACATAAAGAAGTTTCATCAAAAGTAATTAAATTCTTATATTAGAGATGTATAAATTTTGGGCAAAAATTATTTGGTTTGGGAGCTATGAAGCTCATACATCATATGAAATCTTGAGGGTTCGCAATTTAATATTATATTTTTTTATACCATTGTTTTATCGAAGGCATTTTGAGAAAATTGCATTTAAAAAAAGCTCACTGAAAACTATGGATTTTCCTAAATATATTCCTAATGAATTTTTATTAAAATAATGTTGGTATACGTTTAAACAGATATTCTTAAGCACTTATGTTTAAATTGTTTACAAATTATCATAAACATGGAATGTGGTATTTTCAAACCAAAAGCTTCATAACCCTTAACTGTAACTTTTTACCACTCCTATTGTTCTAGGCAGACCACAATTAGAACAGCTAAAAAACCCAATTAAATAAAAAGTTAATAAATATATATTTTTTATTGAACGTATGTTATTTGCTAGATTATACGAATTTATTATATAGTTTTATTATTTTATTTTACACGAAAGTCATCGAATATGTAGTCCTTAATTTTGCTCATTGCTTTTTCGTATCTACCACACATTTGATTCAAACTTGATTCATTCAATTCAGAACATATTATTTATAGAATTCACGTTTCTGTTTTTTTGATATTTTTTCCTATTTGACAAATATTGCAAGAAAACAAGAATTCGGTCTGGCCAAAAGGGAAATTTCATAGACTTTTATATAAAAACAAAATTTCACCCCACTAGTTTGCTTCAATCGAACCCTTCTTTAATAAATTGATCTTTAAATATATACTATAAATTTTTTCTTTTCACAAATAATTTTTTTTATCAATATTCCCAAAATGAACAACCGCTAATCTATGATGCTTTTTTAATGTTTTGTATGCCCAGAAATAAATGCATGTTAGTACAAAAGTGTGCAAAACCAATAGACAACAAGCTGTTATAAAACCTCATTGTTTTAAAAATTTACTGTTTAAAAAACTGTAAAAGAAAATTATGTATGTTGTACAAAATTAAAGTTAAAAATCTTTATATCTAGAAATAAAAAATCTTGATTTGAGAAAAAAATCTTTAAATCTCATTTTGTTCAAAAAATCTTGAAAAATAGGATAAAATCTTAATTCTGGCAACGCTGCAAGGGGGGTTAAAATATTTCATTTGTTTTTATTTTATTCTCTTTTGTGCTTTTCGTTTTTTTTTTAACATTTTGTATACATCGTTAAAAAAAAATACAGAATCACACTATCGTTACTGCAAACGAATATTTATGTCGGCAAATATTCCGATTGTCGCATCGTTAAAAGTTAGTGAATCGCACCACTGCTGATCTCGAAACCTAATTGAAAGAACGTAAATTCTTTTTATTAATAAAAAATTTTTATTTCTAACTGAATTGTTTTTTGTTATGCATAAGGAAAACGTGATTTAAGCCCGTTTTCACAACTTACCGATAGCTAAAGATAGGATTTTATCGGCCGTATAAAAAGTGTTCCATTATTTAAACTTAACTTAAAGGCCGATAGAATCCTGCCTTTAGCTATCGGAAAGTCTACTTTTACCTATCGGTTAGTTGTGAAAACGGGCGTTAGTCTATTTTTTAGTTTTGTAGGAAAGTAATTTTAAATTTAATAAAATCATCACTTCTCTTCGGTTATAGTTTTTTGACGTTTGTATACCTAAATATTACTAACGTCGCTGATCGGAAGTAAACTTAAGCTTTTATTCCAAATATTATTGCACTTTGAAAATAAAAGTATACAATATTTAATTTTGCTATAACTTCCTCAAAAATCTTACAAAATAGTTGAAACTGTGTGCATGGCTACTTTTACATATGTACATATATAAATAAGATGTGGTGTTTTTTTATAAATATAAATAAAAATAATTTGAATTAAAAAAAAAACTTTTATTGTACTAAAAGTCAAACAAGTAAAAATTTTTTTTTATATCTTATCTTAAATTTTCTACTTTATACACTGTCCCATATTCGAGCTCTCTAGTATACTAAATATTACAATATTTGTATTTTTGACATAAATTTTAATTTTTTTTATACAATATTTACAATTGTATATACATATTACTTAGTGAATGTAAAGAAAAAATAAGCAAAAAAACTTACTTAAATAATAAGGGTTTTACAAAAAGTAAAATTATTTAGGTAAAAACGAGAGGAAGTGGAACTTACCTTGTAAGCCACCAAAATTTATTAATATTTACGTTTGGAAACATATGTCTATCTTTATTATAAACACTACCCTGCAGGAAATGTCACTAGTGAATCTGTACTGATTCACTATTGACACAGTCTCCAGTACTAGTGACCTTTTATACCCCAGGCAATGTTATTTACTATAGACATTTAACATGTGCGTGTCATTGGAAATCTACCACTGACGTCGGTACTATTGACTAGGTAGTTCCTTTGGGAACATAAGTAGACATTGGAACCAGAGATTCGCTAGTACATTTTAGTAAAAGTAGTCTACACTTTTTGTAAGAATATGAAATCATAACAATCTTTTTTATTATTTCTTCAACTTTAATAGGAATTGTACTTCTCAGTTGTTATTGATAAAATCTTTTTCGTATTAAAGCCAAATATAGTGGCAAATGTAATGTAGTGTGGACACTTCGTTGACAATGTCACCAATATAGTCGACAAAACTGGTGACTTTGAGACACTTGCACCCAGGTTTCCTTCAGGGTAGTGTCATATCTTGTATTAGTATCTGTAAGTTGTTTGCTTTGAATTGCTCTAATATTGGCTCGTCTATACAAAATTTGTATTTGTATTACAAATGATAAAGTATAGGAACGCCGAATTCGTTTTGGATGTAGTCATTGCTATCGAGGTATACAAAAGCCTCAGTTGGTACAAATCCACTTTGGGGTGTTTTATGAATAAATAAGTTGGAAGCATAGTATGGAGCCATAATCAAATTATTTTCGAAACATTCAGTGCATTTTACAATATGATTCCTTATTAGGTGTATAATAAATTTATCGATTCTGCCTATCTTTGCTACATTATAAAGCTTTTTATTTGAAACGTATTTTAAATAGTTACTATGAGCAGATCTGAATTGGAGAGTACACGATCGTAAGCATTTTCTCTCGATTTTTCTTAGTTTCTCCACATACGACGGCGATATATTAAACCATATTTGGCATCCATATGTTAATACAGAACGTATTAATGATTGATATAAAATAATTTTTACATTTGAATGAATGTATTTGGAGAAAAATACTATTTTTTTTGTACATACAAAATGCATTACTTGCTTTAATATCAAAATTTTTAATGGTTGTTGGCACAATTTCAAATTTCTCAATGCCATACCTTGATTCATCCATATTTAAAATAAACTCTCTCATTTTCTTAAACAACACATTTATTTACATATTTATTATTATTTTTTTTTTTTTTTTTTTTTTGTGATATTTTAATTAAGATAAAGTTCATCGAATTTAATTTTCACTAAATTATTTTTATGAAGAAAGGCATAAAACAACATGAAATTAATTAAAATTTATTGATAACTAGCTTAACCCGGTGCGCTTCGCTACACTGATTTAACCACTTCTTCAGTTGAGAGATATTTTATATATGCATCCTATGGGAGGTATTTGCCCCTGCGCCTACCCGCTTTATTTTTATTTTCAAAAGTGAAGTATACTATAAGAGTGACTTCTGCAAAGTTTGAACATTCTCACTATAACAGTTCTTAAAATATGCGATATTAAACATTGGCGTCCTATGGGGGTACCACTTCCTCCGCTGCTAATTTATTTAAATTTTGGGGCTCAGAAGATTCTACAACGAAAAGTTCAACAAATTGCGTGCAGCGGCTCTTATTTATATTTCTATCTATAAGGGCTACTGCTCCTCCTCTGTCTACCCGGCCCATTTCTATATTAAAATTTATAGTTTACCATAATAGTAGCTTTAACCACGTTTGAAGACTCTCCCTTTAATAGTTCTTCAGTTGAGCGATATTTAATATATGCATCCTATGGGCGGTATTTCCCCCCCTGCGCTTACCCGCTTTATTTTTATTTTCGATAGTGTAGCATACCATAAGACTGACTTCTATAAAGTTTGAACATACTCACTATAACAGTTCTTAAGATATGCGATATTAAACATTGGCGTCCTATTTGGGGAGCCACTTCCCCCGTTGCTATTTTGTATCAATTTTAGGGCTCAGAATATCCTACTACCAAAACTTCAACAAAATGCGTGCAGCGGCTCTTAAGATATGCGAAATTTAATATTGGCATCCAATCGGGGGTACCAATTCCCCTGCCCCTATCCAAATTTCGTAATTTTTTCTTAAATAAGAACCTTCTATTAATAATAACAAATACAACAAAAAAAAGAATTAGTGAAACCGGTCCAGCTGCGATATTTAATATTGGCATCCAATGGGGGGTACCAATTCTCCTGCCCCTATCCAAATTTCGTAATTTTATAACAAATAAAACAAAAAAAGAGTTAGTGAAATCGGTCCAGCCATTAACGCGTGATGCCGTGACCAAGGGAAAAAGGGATTCATTTTTTATATGCCCAATTATGAATACCAATTCCCCGGGAGTTTTTTCCCTTTTCCCATTTTTACAATTGAATTTACATAGGAACAATTGGAAAAGGGAGAAAACTCCCGGGGAATTTTTATTCATAATTGGGCTGATAGACTTTTCATGCTTTCACGGACAAATTACCCTTACATGTTTCAATTGCAAAGAAGAATTTCTTTAGAAATTTGGGAACAATAGTTATTTATTTTTATATGTGAGGAGCTGAGTTCCAAAACTCGCTACTTGGACTGTCATATTGTCTAATTTTGCAAGAGGAAAACTATTTTTCATGGAAAATATAGCGACATCATCTTATTTTAAATTGCAGCGAGCTAAGCACCCAAAGAAAAAATTTGGAATTAACTTTTATACAAGTAGTTAGTTTTTTTTCTAGCAAACTATGTTAGTCGGACCAACTTCCCGCTCAATGGAATAATACAGAATAATTGATCAATAACAAAACTAAAAATTAAAATTCAATTTAAAATTGGATTTTGCATAAAATGAAAAAAATCATATTCCTTAATCTTAATTTTTCTCAAAATTGTAATTTCCTTCATCATTCTCGGTTTCTTCTTCCGAAGCTTCACCGCTGCTATCCAAAATATCACGTTAAAATTTAAAACGTTCTATTCCTCCCCAGTGTATAATAAAATGCTTTGAAGAAGTTTGTACACGTCAACAAACTATTCTGGTTTTGTGTTAACAGTATTAGTTAATTGTCGTGGTTTTTAAGAGCTGCACTAGTTAATGTTGGCTCATAGTGCTCCTCCCCCTATACAAATATTAATATTTAATTTTTTTTCTCGAAAATGATTCGCTTGTTTACGGCAAACTTTAAATGCAGCCCATCCATGGCTTTGAACACAGATTAAACCTCTGCTTTCTTACCCTTAACAGCAACTTTCTCAATGATTTTATATGCTGTTTTGAATTCTTAAAATATGTTCAAGCACTCTTGCGGATTAATCACAGTATCCATTTTTCTTATGATCTTTTTGATACGCCCAAAAACCCTAACTGCCGATAGGAAGGAGTACCCGACAACAAAAATACAACAACAACACAAAAGAATAAGAAAAATTTACAATATAGACAGATAATGGCTACAAGGGTTTCACACGCTGTATGGCTTGTTGCGATGTTTTGTTTAAACCATTTCTCCTCCAGATGATTTGCAATGGCAGGAGGAATAATAATTTGCCTAGATTATTTTATGATAAAAATCTGCCTCACATCCAGCTAACTATCAGCCCATTTACCGAACACACGAAGCAATTGATGGTCCTATGGCTTTAATTCTTGCACCAGTTGTATCTTATATGGATGCAGGCTAAGATTCGTTCCTTATAATTTGCCAAGTAGTGAAACGGCAGATACCGAATTTCTGAGAACGGCATCGGATTGATAAATTCGAGACTAAATATTATCTAAAAGAGTAAATGTGGTCATAAATCGTTCCATATTGTTGCATATTAGCTGCAATTTTTTTATTGCCTCCGCAAACTTTACGAAGTGATCTAAATGTTTGGCGAAGTCTGTTAATGGTGATTTGCAAAAGTTTACTAAGAAAAAAGTCAAACATACTTTATAAGTATGACAGCTAGTTATCCCTATCGGAAGTGTCATATGTCTAAAATAAACCACCATTTATATTAATTAAATAAAAAAAAAAATTGAAATAGAATTAAATAGATTGGTTATCAAAACTCCTTTATAAATATTAATTAATTGTTTTGATAATATAATTTTTTTTTAATACAAATTTTTAAACAAGAACTAACAATTAATTGGTTTAAGCGCATTCAGGAAACTACTTGTACCGCAACCAATACATAAATGTATATCAAATAATTTTTCAACTCTGCCCTTTATTTTCGATAAACACTGATTGAATGAATCCAAGTGCCTGGAATGAGCAATTTTTTGCAATAATAGTCCAGCAGCTATTAATGGGGGAAAGAAGGGACATGACTGAACTATTGTCATTATCATCTTCATTCATCGCTAGTAAATGTACGTAAAAAAAAAAGAATTTTAATGTTGTCGACGGTTTTTCGCATCATTTGTTGTGGCTCATTGTGTTCGTTTAAGTACCCAATATAAACAAATTTGGGAGTATATTGAAATTGGTATTTGGTTTGCAACACAAGAGGAAATTTGTTGAAGTTACAAGATACAAAAAATCTTTTTAGTTCCTTTAAAAATTGTAAAAGCTTTAAATATAAGTATTTCCGTAAATATACGCAGCTAGCCCGAACCATATCTGACACAATTGGAAACGATAGTTTCTAGAAAGAAAATTAAGGTAAGGAGGACGGCTCATTTGGGTCCTTATAGCGGTCCCTTTGTGAAACCCTCAAACAGCAACCAGAGTCAAGGCAGTGTTCACATGATTATTTCCTAGATCCCCAGAGATCACTAAAGCCTCGAACCAATCCGATTTCCTGCCGAAAAGAGAGATCGATCTTAGTCCTACTTTCAATATAACATTTAAGCACGGCAAGTCGGGTCTTCTAAAACACCTCCTCCTAATCATTACAACTTCTGCAGTAGTAATTATACCTTAGGCCCAACATGAATCCCTATAATTCAATGACCGATATCACCATCCTTATCTGGTCCCTACCAAACCCAACTAGATATAGCATCCAAGCACGGGAAGTCGGGTCTCCCAAAACGCCTCATCCTAATGAGTACAACTTCTGTAGTAGAAATAATAACCTAGGCTCATCCTAATAACATGATTCCCTATCAATCAGTGACCGTTTCACCGTTATTATCTGGCGCCTTCCAAGCCCAAGGAGCACACCTTACCCGTCCCATAGCCAGGCCTTAGAGTCCTGGCTATTGAGCAGGTATTCTCACCCTGCCATCTCTCCTGAGTCCACCACAACACACGTTCCCCGGGGGATGTATGGATCAACCGGGGCAAATAACAACGGGGTCATTTCTGCAATCTAAAAGGTGACAATGTGACCATAAAATCGTAGGATTTGTCATTAATAGGATTTGTAATAACGTGCTAAATTCCCAATTTTTATTTTTAAAAGTACACTGAAAGTTTTTGTTGAAGGAAAGTTAGTTTCTATGCGCAATTCACTGGTTGCTTAGGCCAGATCATCAGGAAAGCTTTTACCAAAGAATTTAAAAAAGCTAAAGATATAATACACATAAAACTGTAAAACGAATGAGAATTTCAAACGTTCAGTCTTACTTACAAACGATATCAAAGCCTGGATAAAATACCAATAATAAACTGTGAGTTTAAGTTTCTTACATTCCCCTCCCATTGGTTGGCTTTTTTTCGACTCGAATTGTAGTTGTAGATTTATCTTTTCCTCTTAATAGTTATACTTCCATGGAGTTTGTTGGAACAGAGATATGGTTAATGACAAGAGGAGCATGACAGCTTGCTCTTGCGTCAATATTCTTTCCTCGGACATGGAAAATCTATGCTGGTGCGATGAGTTGTATGCATACCTCGAATGGGCCAAGCATCTGAAATGACAAAACTCTATGGGGCTAAGTGATTTCATGTAGTCCAAAGTTGCACCCCAGTAATTAATTAATGGTGCCTCAGGAGTCATTAGCCCCCATCCTAGCAAACTGGTCTGACTATTGGTGAGGTATTCGTTGGTATGCTTTCCAAGAAATGCTTGCTGAATCTTGAGAACTCGGAAGATGGTCTTGTCCTTCTTTAAAGAAAAACTTTCGAAGAGTATAAGGCAGGTAACATTTTTTTCTCGGGTAAATACGGGTTGTCACTATTCGTAGGGAGCCCATGTGGAGTGGTCACCTGCTGCGACGTTTAAATCTTCCTAAGTTTCTGTTGCTATCAATACGGAAACGGCTTTAAATCAGAGGAGGTTAGATAGCTCCAGCTCCTAAACAATGTTTATTGTGTGATTTTGTCGGTTATACTCTCAAATTGCAACCTGTGTATTAAAAATGCTTTTCGCACTCACAGGGACAGTTGGTAAATGTATATATAAAAAATTACCAAGTGGTTAGGAACCCCCATGCGATTGTGCCATAGTGCAGGTATTATGTAAGTCAAAATCCCAACTAGACGACTCACGTTTGATGAGAGTAAAGCAAGCCATCGAAATGGTGATTAGGCCGTCAACAAACATGTCGTCCAAGAAACAGCCTTGTTTGCCAAGGTCACCTGCAATTTGATTTCCTGGTACTCATTCCAGTGTTACCTATAACGTTTCGCAATCTCATTTGAATCTCTCAGATAACTTTGATGTCATGAAGACACCAGCCCGAGCTGCAAGGGCAGCCTTGCTATCCGTAAATATGCATATATTTCTCGATGAGCGAAAATATCTCTGACATTTTGCCGCCCGCTTTAAAGGGGACATTTCTAGAGAGTAAGATAGACCCAGCTCTGGTTATTAATGGGGACTTTTTGGGGACCCAAACTGCAAGAAGACGAACTCTAAAAATGCCTGATTATGTTTTGACATTTTCCCATTTTATTTATTTTTGTGCTTTTGGTATTCAACAGAAGTTGCTTTATGTCGGGCGTTAGTTAGCTTCAGCACCTAAGCAACGGGTACGTGCTTGGTAAAGAAAATCATATACTCAATGGCTACCTGTTTTTGTCCAGACTCGAGGGCGTTAGTGAACGCATTGTGCATACTAAGTGTTTAAGAGCACCGTCAGTTTAGGCCTGAATCATTTTCATGTGGTAGGGTATCATATCGTTGAGTTTGCTTAACTTGATTTTCTAACTAGTTTTATTATACTTTCAATCAATCCCCTAATATTTCCTGTCGTTGGCCAAATGATGTGTTTTTATCTATCGGTCAACATTATTTAACTTTTATAGTCCTTCCTGATGGTCTGCTAAATAAAAAAGCATATATTAAATTTTTTACAATAAAAAAAGTTTATTTGTTATTATATTTTGGTGGTTTATAAAAACTTTGTTAAGTTTTAACAGCTAAAGGTCTTTAGAAGATTCGTTGTAGATTTATTGTTCAAAAGAAATTCACCATTTAAGTTTAAATGTTTTTCTGTTTAAAATCTTCTTTAAAATTCCATTTATTAAACAGAATACCAAAAAAAAAACTTTTATTATTTTGAATAACAAAAAACCTTAAGATTTCACAATATAAATGGTTTCTTGGAAAATCTCATTGCAAAACAAAAGGTGTCATAATTAAATATTGAGCTTTACACACTTTAACCAACTTCCATGACATACTAATTTGCGGAAAATTTTATTATGCCGATAAATTACGATTAAGGAAAAACAATTATATTTTCATTTCCATAGTCAAAAGATTAAATTGCTTTATTTCTTAAGCATATTTAAAGGGGTTGCTGAAATAACATTATTAAAGCATAACTAACAGGCGCTACCATACATTTGCGCACATACAAATAGCAACATTAAAGTATACTTTGAGGCTTAACATTTATTTAATTTCCTAATTTCGTTACTTATTATTGAGATTTAATTTTATAGTTTTGTTTCCTTTCATACGTATTCCTTCCTTTTTTTGGTCTTTTTTCATTTTCTTTGCACTATCTTAGAGCCTTGTTGAGAACGTGATCCATTAACACTTGTATGTATATAGTTAAAAAAGGACTTTAAAAGAAGTGTTAATATTTCCCTTGAAAATTAAGTTACATTCTTGATAACACTCCCAAGAGTTTTTGTCGTGGTCCAAAGCCATTAGATTAAAATGTGTATGGCACGTACATACAAAGAGTTTGAACTTCAGTTAACGTAATGTAATGGTGAAATTGCTACTACTGCTATTTGAGCACCATTCCTATCGGTACAAAAAGAGACAGTGGGAAAAGCTTAGAAAATGAAATTTAATAAAACTATCTCGCAAAAATACTGCATTAAAAAGAATTATTGATACGTAATTTTAAAGCCAAGAAAGCACATTAAAAAAAGCTTTACAAAATGTTGATCAAATTTTAATGGAAGTTAAACAATAAACTTTTTTGTTCTCATTTCCTCAAAACCGGCAGTTAAGCTCCACTACGTTTTTTCCGGTTTCCTAGTAAAAATCTATTGATTTACTTTTATTTTTTTACCCCACTGTGCATAAATGCCATTGCAGTTGGTTTCCTTTAAATAAAATAAGCACCGACATTAAATTGTCATAAATGTGTGGGCTAAGTGTGAAAGTGTGTTAAATATTAGAAACATAACCGGAAACGGATTTAGCACTCTGCTGCAATGGTTTGACAATACAAACTCTACATCTTCATCTATACAAGCACTTGATAAACTGAACAATATTTTCAGTAAAAATTTCAACATTTTGACTCATGTCTCATCAAATCAGTTTTATTGGCATTTGCCGGCTACCCAAAAAAAACAACAACGCAATAATTTGTCAAAATGCGTTAATTTTGCGTAAGTTTTGATATGTAATCAATTAACGTTTGTAAGCCAATGCATATTAAACAATTTTCTGTTTGCCCTTCGCCACCATCAATGACCCAAATTATCTACTTGTCTTTGACAAGTAGAAATTGTCGTGAAACGTTTTTTTCTAAATATTTTTCATAGTTTTGTAGGTCATTAGCTAAACGTTGAGCAACATTTTACACTTGGCCTTCATTTCTATCTGTCCCTTTCACTAACTTAACCATTCACGTATTAATTTAGGGAAAACTTCATCTTTTTCGATGACTATAAACTTCTGTTACAAGAATAAATTGTTAGAGAGCACCCAACAAACGCAAGTCCTTGAATTCGAATTAAGAATGGTATAAAATAAAAAACACATGTCAAAAATTTGGATATAAAAAATTTCCCAATGTTTTCTAAATAAGAAACGTTTTTGTTCTTAATATTTTCTTTAAGGGAAGTGTCAACTGCATTTAAGTATAGAAGATTAAATTGACACAATTTTGCTAGTGGTTTATCTCAAATCAACACAAACCGAGGAGCTCTATCTCAAATTATTTTCCAACTATCGAACATAGAAGAGAAGCCATGAGAATAATCGTTTTCTCAACAAGAAGAAACCCTTTTCTTAACAAAACAAATTGAGAAAACTATTTCTTTCAACTTATTCTCAAAGATTGTTCTCATTATACATTTATTGCCTATGAGTGTAAAACAATGAATATGAGGTTTGATCTTTAATTGAAACTATTTTGATATAAAAACATGTGAAAAAATTGTTGCAACAATTCTTTGAGAACTAAAGGGTGGTTAAATTTTAAGGGACGATGTTAATTTTGAATAAAACACAAATTATTTAGGAAATTATTGTCATTTGATTTTGTTATGATAATATTGGTATGGTTTAATTATGTATGGAACAAAATATCGGGCAAATGGGAGCCGCGATCTCGCCGGCACAGCTCCATCCGATGGTCCGAATTTTCGATAGCGCTGAGGCGTAATTGAGGTTCTATGCCTTTAATGTGCCGAAATATCTCATCCTTTAGCGCTTGAATTGTTGCTGGCTTATCGACGTACACCTTTTTTTTCAAATAACCCCAAAGAAATCTTGGCGGCCACTTGACATCGCCACCACGTGAGATAACACGGCCATTGTCGGCCATTTGTCGCGCAAAAGAGCCATTGTTTCGTAAGCTGTGTGGCAAGTGTCATCGTCCTGTTGAAACCACATATCGTCCACATCCATATCTTTCAATTCGGGACATAAAAAGTTCGCTATCATCTCACGATAAGTAACTGCCTGAGCGGCCTAATATTGGAAATATACGGCCCGATGATGCCGCGAGTCCATAAACCGCAACAACATTAGTTTTTCGACAATCATTCTTGGATTATCCTTCGCTCATATGCGGCAATTCTGCTTATTGGCGAATCCACTGAGGTGCAAATGTTCATCATCACTGAAGATGATTTTCTTCGAAAATTGATAATCCACTGTTGTCATTTCTTGCCAACATTCTGACCATTGACGACGTTTGGAATGGTCAAGAGGCTTTAGTTCTTGAGTCAATTGCACATTGTAAGGGTGTAAATGCAAATCTTTATGCATAATGTTTATCAACGACGAGCGTAAGAGGTGCAATTGTTGTGCACGACGACGAGTTGAGGTGGACGGCTCTTCAGCCACACTATCGCGAATAGCAGCCATATTTCCTGCAGTACGAGCTGTACGAGCATGCACTGATGTTTTAACATCTCCTACAGACCCGGTTTGCTCAAATTTTTGCAAGATTTTTCCGATTGCACGCACATTTGGACGATTTAATTGTCCGAAAAAATCACGAAGTGCACGATATGCATTTTGATTTGAAAGCCCATTTTCCCAATAAGCCTGAATAACTTTAACGCGTTGCTCGATTGTGTATCTTTCCATGGTTCAAATTGAGTGAGTTTGAAATTGAGAAATGTCAAATGAAATGCAGAAAAAAAAACTTGACGTTTAGGTGTGGTACACATTCAACATCGGCCCTTAAAATTTACCAACCTTTATTAACGTTTAGCCTGGACTTTAAATCGATTTAACACTATTTTTAAAAGTGGGTTAAATTTTTTTTTAAATCCTAGAAGCTGCGCCTCAAATTTTAATTATATAACTAATTCTTATAGTTTGTCTTCAAATAAAATCTGTTTTCGAAATCAAGCCATTTTTAAATATCAAACATATTAAAAAGACTTAAAAATAATCAGCAACATTACAAAAATATTTTCAAGCTGAGATAACTTTGTTCTCTATACGCAAATGTGGGTTTTCTTATAGTGAAAATCTCGCTTTTGAAGCAAAAATTCACGGGTCAAAAATTGTTATCAAGCGCTATGGTCGCATGAGTGCAAATACGTTTGTATGTGTGGCACGGATGCTGGATGGAAATGCAAAAAATTTAGCTATGACGGCGAATACTACGTCAAGCAAACGTGCACAAGTGAATTCGCCGTGATCCCAAGCATTTTGACCGTGAACATACCTCTTTAAGAATCATATTTATATGTTCTGTTGAAATTAATCTAACCAAAATATATTTGTAAATAAAACTTTATACTTGGGTTTTACATTAATTTGAAAAGTGTTCTTAATAGATTTAAGAATTTTAAAATAATTATATAAGCAAATATTTTAATTTTGTTCCAAATTGGAATATTTTTAGTCAGGCTAAAGTTCATCAAATTAAATTTTTATTAAACTATTTTTATGAAGAAAAGAATTTTATTACATGAAATTAATTAAAATTGATTAAAAATTTAATTCTTGACTGAACTGGGAATCGAACCCAGGTTTTCACAGACAGGCCCTGACATTTTTTGATTGTAACAATACAATCTCTCTGGTTTTTTTAAAGACTTAAATAAGAAATTTGAGAATAAGATTTGATATTTAATTGGGAAAATAAATTTTAATATTTTCGTAAAAATTTAAATTCCATTTTTCTGTTTAATTCAATATTGTTTTTTAGGATCATGGAACCATGGAAACGTGTACACATTAACTACGTTGGTCCAATTGACAGGCACCTATTTTCTAGCGGTAATTGCGGTAATTGCGGTAATTGCGGTTATTGCAATAAACTCAACAACGCCAGGAAGAAAAATTAATTTGCTATAAACCCTTCGACAACGGCACCCAATTCAAGTGGTTTTGTGGGCAGCATGGACTAGACCATTTTCGAAGGGCTCCATATCACCCACACTCAAATGGCCAGGCTGAGAGCTTTGTGGACACGCTTAAGCGGTCAGTTAAGAAAAATTAGGGAGAAGGAGGCCTAATGGACGCCCTTCTAGTTTTCTCGTCTACATGCCGTACTACATCAAATCTGTGCACAGCAGACCTTCTTCTAGGATATAGAATAAGAACGCCACAAGACTTTCTTAAGCCCATTAACGCTTTTCAGGCCAACATATATAACAGACGCCAACAAACCCCAATAACCAATTTAACAATTATCACAAAGCTAAATTTCTTAAAATCTATAATAAAAACAAGTATAAATGGTCAACTATTAATGGTACCATGTTCTACTACATGATTCCAATAAGAATATCAGATTTAATACAAACCAAATGCGGTTGACCCATAAGCAATCGAATCCTGAAGATACAGATACAGTTCTACCCTTAGACATTTTATGTGACAAGTGCCTTGGCAACTGCTAATACTTTTAACGATCAAGATAGCGAAGAAAACACACCAACAACAATGCAAAGATCGGCCAGAGATCGGAGACCACCTAAAAAGTTCAAGGTATTTGTTTTTGATGGGGAGAGATATTGGCATCACTGTTATGCGAATGCCTAGAATGAGGACTTTAAGGACAAAGTCATTAAAGTATTAGCGGTGGAGTTAGCAACAAGTGCAATTTAAAGTAAGAAGTTTAGAAAATGTATTATGAACATTAAAGTTGTTTCATTAAACACAACAGATACTGCAAAAAAAAATGTAAATTTACTCTTTAGTTTTGGTTTGAAATAAACTTGAGAATAACATTTGAGAACAAAAATGAGAAAATGCCAGTGTTTAAACCTTTGCTTATGAACTCAAATGTATTTTTAAAGCTTCAAGGCCGTGCTTATAAAAAATAAAACAGGTTAATAAAGAGTTTATGAAACGGATTTTGTATGAAAATTTGTTTAATAAATCTTTTATTAACCTGTTTTAGTTTTTAAAAATAAGACCGTCATAATTTAAAATATTTTATAAAACTTTTTTAGGTTTGAAAAAGACTTGAGAACTACTGTTAGACAATAAATTGAAAAAACACCATCTTTTAAACTTTAACTTATGCAATCCATCTAATTTAAAATCTACTTTGAAAGTAAAATTTCTTTTGTTTAACTGAGAAAAAAACATAATTTTCTTAACTTTTCCTAAAATCGTTTTTCAATAGAATTCAAGTGCAAGTTCTCAAGCATTTCATACTGATTTGAAACTTTAACGTATGTAACTTAAATTAGAATAAGACAAAGCAATATGTTTGCTGGGTAACTACAATATGTGTGTATGTATATAGGGGTTAGAAGTTACAATTTCTTGAGACTAAATCGTTTTGAAGAAAGTGTGAAAATTGTCTGCTAAATATTTAATTAGCAAAATGCGTGTCTCAAGTCAACCATTGAATTGAAAATTTACAAATCGTTTTTGGTTAAGGGCAAATCATATTTGTACAAAACTAATTGAAAAACAAAGCAAGTAATTCATAAAGTGTTAAGGTGTAAGGAAATATTTCAAAAGATAAACTGTAATTTGAAATGATTGACTAGAAATCAAATAAAAAAAGAGCGGATTTCGCTTAAAAAACTTGCCCAATCTAGGAAATATTTGTCATATTTAATTTGACTGAATTATTTTTTTTTAACACTTGGAAAAGCAATTTATTTCTATTTAATAGTTAATTTGCGCCATAATAATTTCATCGCTAAGCAGTTATACATCATTACAAACTTTTTTGCCTCATTAAACGTTTACGTTTTACGGCAACAACAACAGAAATTCCACCATTCGCATTTCCCTTAACAAACTTTATTTTAATTTGTTAGAGTTTAAAACTAAGTTTCTCTCTCACTCTCTCTTTTTTTTTAATATTTTCTTAACTACTTTGGCTTATTCAGCACATTTTAAAGTGAAAATGTTTTGCAAAAGCTGAACTTTGTATACGTTGCACGTACTTTTGCTACTGCATACTTATTTTTATGAATTTATTGCGCTGGATTGCATACAATTATTTTATTGCATCTATGGGAGATGAATCTGTTTTTGGATTTCAATTTCACTTCCGTTTGCTTTAGCCCTGTAGTTTGCATGTAGCTGTTTATGTACTTAAATTTAGAAGGTGTTTCAAGTTTAATATTCTCGTTCAAGTCCAGGTTAAACATACAATTAAAATGGAAATTTATCATTTATTTTTTACTGTATACTTACAACCGTATTCAAAACGAAAATTTGTGTACTCCGGCTATACTCCGCTCATCGAGTGAGCAACTAAAATGTTATGTTTATTCAAAACACTTTAAAATCGCCCGATTAAGAAAAATTTTTACATCTCTGTTTTAGTTAAATTCAATTGATAGAAACAGCAAATTGACAGCAGTTGATTAGGAGTTAAAAAGTCTTTGATCATTCGATAACCATAGTTTTTTAAAAAGTGGTTTGAATAATCAGGGAATACGCAGTAACTAAATTTTTGTTTTGAATACGGGTGTTAGTGTATAGTATAGCAGCAGCAATTAATGAATGACAAAAACAATTTTGATTCTTTGGCAAAACTTTTATAGTATTTCGCTAGACTTATGGCTCTATTTGGACGAATATCGTCTTCAATGCTTTATGTTTAATTGAAGCCATCTCTGTTCTAGAGATGATCTTAAAAAATATATGCCGCGGGACTGAAATCTGACTATCTTACAAACATACATAGTTGGCAAATTGCTTAAGAACTTCGTAAAGTTATTATTTACGGAAATGTTGTCTCCAATGGAATGATTGGTTCGAAGGGCTTGAAACACGTTTAATTACCCTGTTAAAACCACATACGTTCAGTATTAAAATCATTAAAAGGAAAGAATGTTGTCAAAATTGCATTATTGTTAGAGTAGTTCCAACTGCATTTTTAAAAACAAAAGGCTCAATGGTACAAATAGATCAAAATATGCACTAAACACAAGCAGAGAAAAGATGGTCCACTGCTCCCAATTTATCATTTTTAATGCTATATCTAGCATTTTTTAAAGTCGTTTGGCATGAAAAAAACTAATTTAGCATCAAGCATATTTTCAAGAATTATTAAAAAATTTCAGTTCTTGTGGTATTTTTAATATTTCCCATTAAAAAACAAACGAAAGATTCCAACATTAAAAAAGATTTTAAAAAAATGCCACGGGCATAACTAAAACCCATCCTTTCAAAAGAATTTGTTACAACGTTCAACGGAGGCGGTATTATGTTTACCAGGATCGCCCGGTGGTCGAAATTCGACCACTTGACATTTACTTTCGAGAGAACCTGTGCGTCATTAGGGATGAAACGATACGAGTAAATACAAGTACATATTCGATACTTTTATATAAGTACCAAGTATTTTTGTAATCGATACTTAGCAACCGAGTACCAAGTAGTATCGGTAAAAAAATACTCGGTATCGGTCAAAAGTAATCGTTTAACTTTGGTATTGAAATTAATCTTAAATTTTGATTATTTTCCAAAGCTGGAGCAGCAGTAACGGTATCAAGAAACCGTTTGACCAGTAAACACTAGGGATGCCAATCCTGAATACCGAAAACCCGGGATTATTCTAAAAATTTAAGTCTCGAATCCCGGGGTTTGATATAATAATCCCGAGATTTTGGGCTTAGTAAAAATTCAATATTTAATCATACTGGCCATAAATCTAATTTTTAGCTGGTTACAAAAAAAGTCACAAGTGAATAAATGTTACATGCAATGCATTATGTACCACGAAAACAAAATCAGATGGTGGGTCTTTTTTTTAAGTGGATGATAATAGAACAGCGCACGCAAAATACAAGTTGTGCAAAAAGGTGTTAACAACTTAAGGGAGTTCTACCAAAGGTCTTTTGACACATATAAGTTTATTTTATTAGATTAATACTTGCATATATATAATTGAGATAAAATAAATTAAATATGTATTGTCATATAGCATATATGTAGTTATTTATTAACGATACCACCCAGAAGTGTTGAATGCGAATATTAGTTTCGTCGGCAGCATATGTTTGCGATAAAATAAGGTATCAATTATCTGACGTCATTAATTTGCTTAAGAATCTTTTTAAAATATAAGTTTTTATACGTAATACTTCCATATTACTTTAAAAGAATACATTAAACAGTTTTATTTTGTAATGAGTTTAATTTTCTTCATGAATTAATTTGTTTTAATTCTTATACATAAACATTAAATTATAATTATATGAATTTTAAAATTGGCATTTGTATATGAAATCCCGATCCGTCCCGGGATCCCTTTTTTTGTATTAAAAATCCCGAATCCCGGGATTCAAAAAACCTGGTCCCGTTTGGCATCCCTAGTCCACACCTATAAACCACATATCGTCTAGGTCCATTTCCTCAATTTCTAGCTATAGCGATAGCGATAGCGATAGCGATAGCGAAGACCATTCACGATAATTGCTTAGCCGACCTCATTTTCGAAGACGCCGCCAGCCGCAGAACTAACTGGGGAGCATGCACATTGATTTTCCCATTTAATACAGACCCGGTTTGCTGAAATTTACGCGCAATTCTGCCGATTGTGGAAACATTTGGTCGATTATACTGACCAAAAAAATAACGATGTGCTTTAAATGCATTTTGATTGAACTCCCATTTTCGTAAAAGGCTTTATTAATCTTAACGCGCTGCTCAATTGTGTACCTCTCAATAATCGAAGTTGTCAAATACCGAAACAAAGATAGGTCAATTTAAGTTGCGCAAAAAACTTGACGTTAAGGTGTGACTCACAATTTACATCATGGATTATGGTTTTACCACCCTTTATTATATATTTATCAATTTAAAAATAAAATACATAAATTATTTAGCTTAATTTCTTCGACCTTCTAAATATTATTTACTTTTTTTTTAAAAATTTGTTTGAAATATAAAAAAACCAAAAAATCCCTGAAGCTATCCATTGAGATAGCGAAATATTGGATAAATTTTAAATAAATATTCTTTATATAAAACGGACCTTGAGCTTGAGAAATTATTGAAAGGAAATAAAATACATCTTTACATTTAAGATAAATTCATAGTGTTGATTTCTGGAGTAAAAGGTGAATGAAGGATGTTATCCTGAACGTTCTATAAAACTTGTTTCCTAAAATAAAAAGATTTACCGAAAGGAAATTGGTACTAGGTGGTAACTAAAGGTGGTCTCAATCTTTACACTTATCGTTTCGCACAAAAATTCTAATAGGTCGAAGTTCTTATTTTATTGTATAGTACTAAAACACTTAGAAAGTTTTTAAATGCTGCTTTCTATTCTTTAATCATACAAACCGATACAAGTACCCATACAAGTAACTAAGTATCGATACTTTTTTTTCGATTCTAAGTAGGTATCGATACTTTTCGAGCGATACCACATCGAGTAAAAGTATCGATACCTTAGAGGTATCGTTTCATCCCTATGCGTCATACAATAAAACGTACACATTTTAACTTATTAGCGCCCAATGATCCCATTTGGGAACATACACAAATAATTAACTAAATAATTATTGGAAAAATGGAATAAATAAAATTATATTTTTCGAAAATAGCTAACAATCTATAAAATAAAAGTTGTGCGCTAATGGGTTAAGAGAGCGGCAAAAAGCACTATTCTCCCATCTCTGTACGTGTGTCTTTAGTTCCAAAAATTTAGAAAAAAAAAAATATATTGTGCTTATCCCCGTATTTATTTTATAAGATTTTCATGAAATGTTTTCAAAGTAAAAATATAACCCAGATCTTCTTTAAAAGTCATTAAAAAATGTTTCCGACTTTTATTTTCTTAAACGACGATTTTGCGCGACTTTATTTTTCAAAATATCTAACGGTAGCCCTGTCCTAATACGTTTATACATGTATTTTGCAAGTGGAAAACGAAAAGAAAAACATTTTGGGAGAACAATATCCCAACAAACACGAAGTCAAACCTTTGATATGAAATGACTTTTCAATTGTTTGATTTACATTTAAAATCAAATTGATAATGATTTGAAAATAAACATTTGATATAAAATGTTTTATCAATTTGATGTCAAATGTTTTTCAAATGTTAAATTCAAATAAAAAATAAACTTGGCAATACTAAAGCGAAAAATAAATGTGATCATTAAAAATGGCGATTATAGTTACATTTTTTACTTTGTGGATACATGCATGGTGGAATAAGTAGGTGGCATCGTTACGGCAACAAATACAACATTACAACAAAAATGGATATCAACGTTTACGTCAAAAACTACTTTAAACAAAAATCAAAGCGTGCCGCTGAACGTGATGAAATAAATAAATTTTTAGCCAATTTTAATTTAATTATGGTCAATATCTTAAATTGTAGCAACAGTCTTAACCTACTTACAACTACAATTAATGTTGAGAGAATTTCAACTAATTGTAGGGGGGAATGTAAGATGAGATAAACCCACTTTTTTATTGTTGATGTGTTTTGTTAAAGCTTTGGTATTGTTACAAGTAAGACTGTTGCTATAAGTCTTATACGTTTAACAGTTTTATTTGCTTTAATATCTTTAGTTTTTCTAAAATCTTTATGGATGAAGTTTCCTGATGATCTGGCCTAAGCAACCAGTGAAATGCATAGGAATAGCTTATCCCATCAACAATAAATTTCAAGTGTTTTTATCAAGAATAAAAACTGGGAATTAAGCACGAATAACAAAATCTTTTGAAATTAAAATTTTGTATTCCCAAAAATTGAAATTACTTTTTGATAAAAATAATAAAATATTTTTATTTATATTCCACATTGTATTATAGTCCATATTTGAAAAACATTTGAGAATTACGTTTGAAAGCAATTTAAAAATAATTTCCCCTTTTTGTTGAGAACGCTATGATTTTCAAATCATTATCAAACGTTTGTCGTTTGAGAAAACGTTTGATTTTAAATCATTTTCAATTTGAAATCAAACCTCCGTGTTTGTTGGGATAAAGCACAACCGTCGCTTATACATGTGTTTGCAAGTATGTACAATGCAAGAAAAAACAACACATTTTGGGAGAATAGCAAAAAACACAACCACTATTTATACATGTATGTGCGTCTGCTTGTAAGCAAATTTAAAACACTTTTTAACCGTTTAATCCTGAAAATTTATATTGTGCATATCTAAACAAACATACCTTTAAAACGATATATGTTACATTTAAATCGGTGGACGATAAGATATTTAAAAATCAACGACAAGAAATTTGTTCCCGTATTTATATATAGGATGTGCTGTGCACAGATTAGTTGCAGGCCCGTGCAATAAAGCCATAGAAAATAAAGCCATATGGCCTTATTTTTCAATGAGTAGAGAAATAAAGCCATATGGCTTAATTACCACCATCCAAGTGCAATAACACCATAATCGCTTAGTAACCAAATTGGAAATAACGCTAGTGTAATTGTTATGGTTACAAATTGCCAAAAAAAGGAGTTGACATTGCCAAGTGTTGAAAAAATATGGTATAGTAGGTGGAGTTGGTGGGGGGGGGAGCGCTTCCGGCGGGACCGCCACAACATGTTAACAAACTCCAGAGCATAGCCGGCCTTCGGCCGGGCGCAAGGATTTTCTTCTCTATGGTATAACAAAGACTGGCTTCACTAACTACAGCTTCTCTGCGTAGTCGGCCTTCGTTCGGAAACAAGCAGATTTTAGAAGCTTTACTTAGGGAAACCGGTACTTGTTATACCATAAAGGAGAGAATTCTTGCGCCCGCCCAAAGGACGGCTATACAGAGAAGCTTTAGTTAGCGAAGCCGGTCTTTGTTATACCATAGAGGAGAAAATCCTTGCGTCCGGCCAAAGGCCGGCTTTGCAGAGCAGCTTTAAATAGCGAAGCCGGTGTTTGTTATACCATAGAGGAGAAAATCCTTGCACTCAAAAGTGTTTTCGTTATATTTTTAATATATACACCCAGAGAAAAAATAACAAAACAATTTTTAAGAAAATTAGAACTTTATTAAAAGAAAAAAATTTAAATTGGAAATAAGGCCATGTATGGCTTTATTTCACTCCTTATATGGCTTTATTGCACGGCACCTTTAGTTGCACCTATCGATCATCTGACAAACCTTTGTAAAAGGCGAAAGCTGAAGGACAAAATGCAGCATTTTATATTAAATGTGATTGGCCCTTACTTTAATAATAAAGATTATAAATAGAATGAAATGTGAATTTAGCACATTTCAACGAAATCTTAGTAAATATTTTTTATATTTTTTTATATAAATTTTTTTAAGCATTTTTTAGCATTTTTTTTTTTAACAAAATCTACCATTTTTTTCCTCAATAAGTCTTGGCAACACTGGTCACCTCCAACAACGAAAATTTAAACAAAAATTGTTTAAACATATTATGTTGCTTTAAAAGATTTTGTTATTCGTGCTTAATTCCCAATTTTAATTCTTGATAAAAACACTGAAATTTATTGTTGATGGGATAAGCTATTCCTATGTGCATTGCACTGGTTGCTTAGGCCAGATCATCAGGAAACTTCACCCATAAAGATTTTAGAAAAACTAAAGATATTAAATCAAATAAAACTGTTAAACGCAAAAGAATTATAAGCAACAGTTCTACTTGTAACAATATCAAAGTTTAAACAAAAACATCAACAATAAACAGTGAGTTTATCTCCTCTTACGTTCCCCATGTTGAACTAAACAATAATACTGTATAGCTTTGTTGGGGCAGTAACACTAGAACAATATAAGAATTCTCACTAATTGATTTATCGAATTTCCAACAAAAATGTATTTATTTGTTTGGGCAATTTTAAAAGTGTTTTGATTCAAGTTCACCAAGCAGATTTTTGTTCCTTTTTAAAAAAGTAAAGAAGTAAAAAATGGGTCAAACTTTGAACTTTTTCCTGCTTTTTTACAATCTATTTACAGGTAAAACATGTTTTTTATTTAAGTATTTTTTACAATTTATTTACAAGTGAAACATGTTTTAAGTTGGTATTTTTATACCCTCCACAATGGGTCCTTGAGTAATTTTAAGTCAATTTAGCCATGTCCGTCTGTCTGTCAGTCTGTTGAAAACACGCTCACTTTCGAAAAACTAATAAGAAATAAACAAACTTGGTGTCAAATTGCTTGTAGTTATCCTAAGCAATTTCGTATTGAAATCCAGCAGAATTGCTTTAGTTGGCTCAGAGCTATAAATCAAAATGTGGAACTACAACCTAAAAAATATTGATGATTTTGCTACAAAAACTAACATACATAAATGTTGGAGCAATGCACAGAATGATAGTAGATATTGTTAAAATTCGTTTTATTCGACTGGAAATCACGCTGTAAATTTCATGAAGATCCGTTTACCCTAGGCCTCATATAAGGCCTACTCCCGGAAAACAGTTTAGTACGCATTAAATCGTAAAAAAAATGCTATCATAACAAACTTTGTTACATCACAGTTTTATTGGACAAGAAATAAGATTAAAAAATTTCGTGAAGATAGGTCCATAATTTACCATAGGCCCCATATAAAGCCCACTCTGGTAAATTAATTTATTGTGGTAAAATTACTTCCAACTTAGTTGCATATGGCCAGAAAAAATTTAATGAATTTTGTGATGAACGGTTCATAATTGACCTTAGATACATATTAAGCAGCCTTCTAAAATTCACTGTAAACGCTAAAACTAATTTCACCGCTGCACATAGGGGTTTTTTGCCAATCTAGCCGGACATTACTTTTTGTTTTAGCTTATATTGCTTCTTAAAAGTTATTGAGTGCTCCTAGATCGATGAAACTTGGCAGAAATATGTGATATTGTCATAGGCAGGTAAACCTCAAAAATAAATAAAATCGGACCAAGGAGAAAAAGGTTCCCCCTTGAAGAGCTAATCCAACCTTTGAAAAATGCAATTTTTTTAAAGTTTTCTCATACTTTTGTTTGGCAAATGAAACTTTTAACGTGGGCAAAAGTTAAAAAACCTAAAATTAGACCCATGAGATCGTAAAATTACACTTTTCGCCCCCGCCCCCTTTTGAGGACGGTTACATAAAATAATGTTAAAAAAAAAATTTATATATTAAAAGAAATAGATTACTAACGCCTTAATACTATAAAAATTAAATGTTTGAACTTTTATGGGTAGGGGGATGTATACCTCCAAACCCCCCTCCCCTGGAACGGCCCTGTAAAAAATTTTTTTTTTTTTTGCTAATTTCCAAAACATATTAATTTTTAAGATTTTATGTATTTTATAGTATTTAATTTATCTGAAAATAATTAATATATTCGTAATTATAACTTATTTATAATAGTAACAGCAAATTTTATTTAAAATAACTTCTCTTTTGCACTAAGATGATGATGAGTGCCATGGTTCTTCTTCGTCTGCTTCTTCAAAATCCTCTTCTGAATCTGAATTCTCTTCAGAGCCAAGTACAGGTGGAAGCATAAAAGAAATTGCTTCTTTCGAAAAGGGTAATGACTTTTTTTTGGAGTTGGTCTTTTGCTAGTAATCAGTGGGTCAGAACTGAGCAAAAGTCTATTTATAATATCTTTGTTACACTGAACCTTGGAAAACTTTCTAGCAAAATTCTGCCTGTTTATTTCGTGCCTCAGACGCTTCTTCTGATAATAGCCCGATAGGTAACAATGCCTCACTCATTACAGTTGCGCCATGTATTATACACTTTTTCCATTTTACTCTCAAAGCTTCAAAATGGTTCTGATAACAATTTGATGCTATAACCACAATATATATTTAAAAAAACTAAGTACCTAGAGCCCAGATTTGATTTTTTATTATATATTATTTTTGTTGTTAATGATTTTAAAAGTTATGCAAAACAGGTAAATTTTTTTTTGCTCCATAAAATAACGTAATTTAGCGGCCGCACAGGTGGTTAAAACCCGTTACTTACTGTTTCGCACATCCCTTTTTTTACACAGGTAATATTAGTCTTAGATGTAAAAATTTAAATAAAAAACATCTACGTACAACCAAGACATCTTATGACTGACGAAAGAGTTTCTATCATATGTGCCTATGCAACATGAGCAAAAACAGAAAAAAGGTGAAATTTTCAAAAAATCATTAAAAAAAATGGCGCAACAACGCGCAACGTTTTTTTTTTTAATTTAAAAGTAGAGATTTCAAATTTTATCGTGATGTAAACCATTTTTAAGAACTCAGCGGGCTTCACCTTCAAAAACTTAAATTTTTTTTTTACAAAAAAGTGAACAAAAAAATCGTTTTTTTAATTTCGAACTAATTTTTTTATCATAAAAACTTCTAATAAAATTTTTCTAAAAATTTTGATAACTAGCTGTTTATATAGTCTTTCACAGAAAAAAAAATCAATGTAAAATCTTTATTCGTTTATCTACAAAAAAATATATTGTAAACCTCCCAAAACCGTAAAAAGTCAATGAACACGCATGCAATTTAATCAACTTTCCCGCTTTTAACAGTGTCCCAAAACCACAAATCTCAAGCAAAAGACTTCACTATACGATGCAGAACTTTGTTGTCTGTCGAGCTGCATACTTAAATTTTTCCATTTCTTAAATTTAATTTTTTGTTTAATGTCCGGCTAGATTCGCAAAATACCCCTTTGTGCGCTGTTTTGAAATTGATTGAAATTTATCTTTTTTAATATGGCTCCATGGCTGCAATATAAGTCCCCCTCCTGACAATCATTTAAGTTCGGTTTAAACTGTTACAAATCATGATATTTTACTCAAGCTATTTAAAATTGCTAAAAAAAAAAAATGTAATATAACATATATGTAGATATAATTAAATATATGTCTAAACCGCAACCAATTTTAACGCTGATGTCTGTTTTTATAAAGATAAATTAATACTAAATAGATATCATTTAGATATCACTGCTGAAATAATTGAACTGTCAGTGGAGGGTATCAAAGATTCGGCATAGCCGAATATAGCACTCTAAATTGTTTTTAATACAAACAGCTTAATATTGTTTTTAAATAATTACACAGTACACAAGAACCAAAAATTGATTTCAATTAACTTGATTTGTGATATTAATTAAAAAACTAATTAAATTTAAATTCAAACTGATTTTATTTTTGATTAATTTTTTTCTGTTTAGTTAATATATGGTCTCCGCGACAAAAGAATTTTTCAGCGTTTAATGCCCGTGTTCTTACCTAACAGTTATCTTAACCTAGCCGGTTAAACTATTTTGGTAATTTTGACTTTAATTTTGCCAACGTGTTTTCTCTTTAAGTTTTCTTTTGAAATATTTTTTTATTATTGAAGGGCGATTTTATTCTGACGGGTGCAACATTTAGACGCTGTAAACGTCTTTTACTAATAGAAAGAAACACATTTGCATTAATGGTGTTTTCTTTTCTGACAATAATATTCCATATATGCTACCATTCGTGCGAGATTTTGTTCCATTCTAAAAATATATGCAAAAATGTGAGAAGTTGTCGTTTTCCTTTCTAAACATGTTGCAACAATAAATGGCAATTTTGTTCCATTTCTTGCCCGCAGTTTATACTGAGTGTGAGATAATACCCTTTTTTGCATCTGCGTAAAATACTTTTTTATGCAAGCAAGTATTTTTTTTTTCTTGTGTTTGCGGACAATTTGCGTTATATTGTGATTTTTAGTTTATTGTGATGGATATAAAAACTTTTTGTTTTTCGTTTGTTTTACTTTAATTAAATAATTATATCTTTTTTGTCGCAAAATTTTTAACAACAGCTGACTTTAATTATTGAAAATCAGTGCTGTTAACGCTTATTGGAATTATAAGAAAATGTAATGTTTAAAATTGCTACAAGCGTGGTGAATATCGCTTTTAGTACAAACTTTGCATTCAATATTTAACACGCTAAATACACATTAGTGTTGAGTGTAAAACGTAGCTATTATTTTGTTCCATTGTAATTTAGAAAAATGTATCACTTTCTAAGGCTTCGTGTACCCTAATAAATATATTACACAACTATAATGCATCATTATTTTTTAGAAAAGAAAACACCATAAGTTATTTCTAGAAGGGGTAACATTTTTATACCCACACCACAATATTGGAGAGGGTATTATGCATTTGTGCTGATGTATGTAACGCCTTAAATTATTGGTCCTAGACCCACCTTAAAATATACCGATCGTCTTAGAATCACTTTCTGAGTCGAACTAACGATGTCCATCCGGCTGGCTGGCTGGCTGGCAGGCTGTCCATGTAACCTTGTGCGCAAAGTACAGGTCGCAATTTTGGAGATAATTTGATGAAATTTAGGTCATAGGTTCCTATTGACACAAGGACCAAGCCTATTGAAAATGGGCCGAATCGTAGGACCACGAGGGAAGATAGGGGGAAATTTCTTCCTCTCAGAAACTATCAAACCGATTTCAATGAAATTTAAAATAAAATAGAATCATATTTACACGGACACAAAATGTATGCATTTTTTAAAAAATAGGACCACGAGGGGAGATAGGGGCAATTTCTGCCTCTCAAACCGATTTTAATGAAATTTAAAACATAGATAGATCCATATCTATATGGACACATTAGCTATACAGTTTTTCAAAAATAGGACCACAAGGGGAGGTAGGGGGCAATTTCTGCCTGTCACAAACTTTCAAACTGATTTTCATGAAGCTTATTAGCATAGATAAATCTATATTTATATGGACACATAAGCATGATGTGTTTTAAATACTGTGGTGTAGGGTATCATATGGTCGGGCTTGACCGACTATACTTTCTTACTTGTTTTATATTGACCAAATTGGCCAACTTTCATGAGATCTTACCACAAAAACACAAAACTCTGTTAATTTTTATACTTTTATTGTATTAATCTTTTCTATTGTGAAAGATGAGATATCAAACGATGATTATCAAATCAAACATCGTAGAGATATATAATCCAATAATAAGAAATTTGCTCTTTAAGCCATGCTTAAAGTGCACAACAAAATTATATTTAAGCTTACGTCTAAAAAAATTATATTATTATAAAATATAGATATTTTACTTCAAATTGAGATCAAAAAAGTATCAAATAGTGTGATTTGAAAATTGATGTTACAGCTGTCTAGAATAGAATCGCCCTGAATCTTTATTGTCAAAAATTACAATATGTATTCAAAGCTTAATCCTAATTCTTATTTGTATTTGTTAGCCATTACCAATGTAACCGCTAATTACATAATTGCATTCAAGTGCCAAAAAAGCTGCTAGGCTCAAAGTGTCGGATCTTTTCAGCCTCCGGTGACCTTCGAACTTTATTAGATCCCGGGCGTATCTATGTATTTGACTGAATACTTTTTAATTTCTTCCTGGATGGTAGCGATGTTAAGATCTCTGTGGATAATGTCATTACGTATCCACCAAGGAGCGCAGACAATTTGCCGTAATATCCTAGACCGTCTTCTTTGTAGCTTCTGGATGTTTGAAGCACATGCTGTACCCCATATATTGGTTTTATGATAGACTTGTATAAGAGAACTTTGTTGTCTAAGGATAAGTTTGAGTTTTGAAATATGGCAACATTTGTATTTTTATTAATTTTTTTTAATTAACTGCCAAAAATCGATGGTGTAAAATACCCCTGCGGGAAATATGTGTCAATTGTTATCGGTCCTGGGATTTGTGAAAATAGAGCAAGTACAAAAATAAAGTGTTCATGACCAGTGAAACGAGAACCAATAATTTAATTTATATATGAAGAACAAAAAGGTAGAAAAAGTAATGAATTACAGTACAGTCTTCACCGGCGATGTGTCACATTTTTGGAATATCTAAAATTTGTTTCTTAAATTTAGTTGTTTGTTGTTTTATTGAAATAATACTACATTGTAGTAAATAACACTAAACACGTTCATTGAGAATATATGTGTGGCCGGTCAAACGTGATTAAGCTCTTATCACATCAAAATCGAGATGATTTACAATACTGTAATAGATATTAAGCCTATAGACAATGTGAATTGATAAAAATCGGTTCGTGGCCCGCAAGCCATTAGGCATGTAAAGCTTGTGATCACCGTTCAAATCACAGTTTCAAAAATAATTTGATAAAATTTGGTTTAGATAGAAAACTCAGCCTATTAAAATTGGGAGAAATTGGTCCATGATTTCACCTACCCAAAAAAAGTTTTCTCATCATGACTTCGATCAGCTAAAAACAACCAAAAAATATGACAAAACCTGCGCTTCTAACTTGCATCTTAACATGAATAAACAAGTAAAATTTTTTATTATTTCAACCGATTTCTTTTGAAAATTTTCAAATTTTTACGCAAGGCTTTAATAAAGGCAAAACTAGTAAAAGTGCTGTATTGCGATAAGCCGAATCTAAGATACCCTCCACCAAGCGTAGGAATATTTTGGATCATGCTTTCTTTTAGGAACTGTGATAAACTACAAACAAATCTTTACACAACCTGACCTCACAGTATTATGATTCGCTATGGGCTTGGACATATTACAGCCTTTTCAAAAAAAAAAAAAAAATTGCATGCGGCCAATGAACTAAACCTAACGAAATTGGGCAGCATGATTTTGAATCTTATGAAACTGTTACGGACTAAATTCTACTACAATAGCGTTACTCGATACTGTTTTAGGAGTACCAAGGAGATTTCTAAGAGTGAGCTATATATTGGGCCTATGATAAGCTATGGGCCAATCGACACAAAATTAAGTATTATGATTTATAGTCTTATTAAAACGAATTTGTGCAAAATCAAATCAGAATCGGTGCATTCTAACACCAATTTATTATTTATTTTTTTTTTAAGAAATATCAGTTTTCAGGATGGTTGTCCCACATTTGGGTCTAAAACTATATTCCTACTGAAGCGCTTGCACTGCATTTAAATTCCAAACTGCTTAGGAGAACTTTAAAAAATCTGACAACAGCATTAGTTTTTTCTGTGGAGTCTTTCGAAAGTAAGAGTGTTTTCAACAGCCGGACAGACAGACGGACATGTTAACTGGATTTAGAATTACTTAAGGGCCCAGAAAATCGTTGTGTTTTTCGTCTTAAACCTCGTAAGCGGAAATTTTACGAAATTGACATTTTTGGTTTTTATGGTTGAATAGAACATTTGCCACCCGACTGCATTTTCATCTTGACAACATTGTATAAAAAAAAAAATTTAAGCCATTTTGAAAACCTCATAAGCGCCATATCAAATGGCATTTGCATGCAAAATAGAATGGATTTTATATTTAAAGTTGAAAGTGTTAAAGTATCACCCACTAATTTTTTTTGTGTTTGAGATAAGAAAAAAATGTGGAAAGTTTCGGGCAGTCGGAGCATTTTTGGTGCGGCGCCAGGCCCTCAAAATCAGTAACTTCGGTAAAAACTACACTTAAAAACTATATATCCTATACAACACAAATGTTCCTCGAGCTACAATAATTTAAATTAAATTCAAATATTTTCTGTATGCCTCGATATCGAGCCGAAATTCGTTCTAAGCGGTTAGCGTGTACCAGAGAACTGCAAAATCACAATTTTTCTTGATTAAGTCATACGCTCAAATAAACATTCATTCTTTGCCTGCAAAACAAAGTTCAACGTTGGTTATTTTTACATCGTTTCGTACACATTTGATTTGTGCATGTAGTGCTTTGTTTGCATTTTTGTTGCGCACGCAATATAAAACACTTGTGTAAATTCAAAAGGCACACATTCTTATACTTTTGCATTCAAGTAGTCATTGTCCACTCGATGAGACGCTTTGTTAACATTAACAACAATAACAACAATAAACCACTCGATGAGACGCTTTGTTAAAATTAACAACAATACATTGTACATACAGAACTACTGTACTTTTTAAGATGATAAAAAAAAAGTATTCTGTTTCTATGGAAATTGTTTGTACACACATCAGTATCAGAGAACTGCAAAATCACTATTTTTCTTGATTAATTCATACGCTCAAATTTACATTCACTCTTTGCCTGCAAAACAAAGTTCAACGTTGGTAATTTTTACATCGTTTCGTACACATTTGATTTTTGCATGTATTCGTTTTTTATTGAAAGTGCTTTATTTGCATTTTTGTTGCGCACGCAATATAACACAACGGTGTAAATTCAAAAGCAACACATTCTTATACTTTTGTATTAAGTAGTCATTGTCCACTCGATGAGACGCTTTGTTAACATTAACAACAATAACAACAATAAACCACTCGATGAGACGCTTTGTTAAAATTAACAACAATAACACAACTATAACAAGAAAACATTGTACATACAGAACTACTGTACTTTTTAAGATGATAAAAAAAGCCTTCTGTTTCTATGGAAGTTTGCACCTACATAAGTATGTGCGTTAAGTTTCATTTCAATTTTTTTATTTCTTGTACTACATACCCTGCAAGCAATTTGGTAGTCGACTACAAAAATAACGCATTTATATTAACTTTTTAACAACTAACTACAAGCTAACTATAAATAAATGCAGAAATTCCCCGAAATCAATGCGAGTGAATTCTGTGCGATATTTTTTTTTTTTATTTTCGTTTGTTTCTTGTCATCGTTTTCTTTTGTTATTTCGAATTTTGATTTTTATAACTGTTTATTGATTTGTATATGGAAAATTTTAGTGTCGCCTGCCGATCATTTGTCTCAAATGAGGAAGATACGGACTTTAGAAATGCCTTTAAGTTTATAATGCATAAAAATACCTTACCAACTTTTAGCTAACTACTACCTAAAGCTTCGTACAGACGATGGCCATTTCTTACAATATTGTAAGCAGGCGTTGCCAACAGCAAAAAAATGGACCATTGTCAGATGCATTAATTTTGCACATCTGCAAATACAAATGAGCTTACAATGTTCACACAGTTGTAAGACATTTTAGCCAATTTTAATGCAATTTAAGCAACGCTGCTTACCAATATTGTAAGATCTGACCATCGTCTGTACGAAGCTTAACTCACTTTAAGCTAACTAATAAGTAGCTAACTGTAAGTAAGTTGAAAAGTTATGCAGAGTCGGACAATGGACTACTTCCTATGACATGCCAATGTTAAAATAGTCAGCCCAGGAATCCAGGCATCAACCACAACTAGCTTAAAAAAAGTTTACTTAAAGTTAACTGAGTTGCTTGCAGGGTAGCAACTGCTGAATGAATACATGAGTAATGATTGCTTGATTTCTGGCTTTTTTGTTTGTATTTTTTTTTCTTTACCAAAACAATCATTGTCGCACCGAACACACAAACATCTTTATTAAAAAACGCAGCTAACGATGGTATAAATAACAAAGCACGATGTGCATTATTTGAATGACTGCAAACCAGCAGCGAATTTTTGCGGTTGCGAAAGTTTGATTGTATGACCGCAAGCAAGTGTATTTGTTGCTGTTCATTTAATGCGATTTTTTTGCAATTGCACAAAGCCGTTCTCTGGTGTAGACCTTGTTTTGCTTTAACTACTTTTTTTTCATAAAGCAATGAAGCAAAGCAAGAGTGAAATTCAATAAACATTAAAATAGTTGATATGGAGCAAAATAAATATATTAGAAACCATAAAAAATTTCGCGAAATAGGTTTTGGATTAAGAAAGGATTATAACTGAATTTTTTTTAATGGTCGGTAGGTCAAGCCAATAATAAGCTGACGATTTGTGGTCGCATAATATTTCTTAGTGCGCCGCAAATTGGTATGAAATCTGTTACGTTATTGTTCTCTTGCATTGTCGATCTACATACTGGTTGTGCTGAAAATTGTTAGTGGGGCGCAACTCAGCTGTTTGCCGTCGCAAATGCAAACGAACGATAGCGGTCGACATCGTAGGCCTAGCTGCAGGCGGCATGAAATAACCCCCCAAAATATAGCCCCCCAAAAGCATAATGAAACAAGTAAGAAAGTATAGTCGGTCAAGCCCAACCATATGATACCCTACACTACAGTTTTTAAAAACACATCATGCTTATGTTTCCATATAAATATAGATTTATCTATGCTTATAAACTTCATGAAAATCGGTTTGAAAGTTTGCTAGAGGCAGAAATTGCACCCTACCTCCCCTTATGATCCTATTTTTGAAAAACTGTATAGCTAATGTGTCATATAGATATGGATCTATCTATGTTTTAAATTTCATTAAAATCTGTTTGAGAGGCAGAAATTGCCCCTATCTCCCCTCGTGGTCCTATTTTTTAAAAAATGCATAAATTTTGTGTCCCTATAGATATGGTTCTATCTATGTTTCAAATTTCATTGAAATCGGTTTGATAGTTTCTGAGAGGAAGAAATTTTCCCCTATCTTCCCTCGTGGTGCTACGATTCGGACCATTTTCAATAGGCTTGGTCCTTGTGTCAATAAGAACCTATGACCGAAATTTCATCAAATTATCTCCAAATTGCGACCTGTAGTTTGCGCACAAGGTTACATGGACAGCCAGCCAGCCAGCCTGCCAGCCGGACGGACATCGTTAGTTCGACTCAGAAAGTGATTCTAAGACGGTCGGTATACTTTAAGGTGGGTCTAGATCCAATATTTTAAGGCGTTACACACATCAGCACAAATGCATAATACCCTCTCCACTATTGTGGTGTGGGTATAATAACCCCCCAAAAGTTTGTACAGAGAACAACAATAATGATTTTTGGGGGGTTATTTCATTTTGTTTGGGGTGTTATTTCAATTTTTTAATTGGGGTATTATTTCATATGAAATTATCCCCCAAAAAATCATTATGAAATAAAGACCCAATATAATTTTTTTGGGGGATTATTTCATTTTCAAATTTATAATGAAAAAGTTTTTGGGCGCAAGGATTTATACACTTTGGTATACAGAACACCGGCTTCGAAAAATAAAGCTGCCCTGCATAAACGGCCTTCGGCCGGGCGCAATGGTTTTCTTCTATATGGTATACCAAACATCGGCTTCGCTAACTAAAGCTTCTCTGCGTCGCCGGGTCGAGTCGGTATTTTTATACTATAGAGGAGAAAATCCTGGCGCTATGCAGAGAAGCTTTAGTTAGCAAAGCCGGTGTTTGTTATACCATAGATGAAAAAGTCATTGCGCCCGGCCGAAGGCCTGCTATGCAGAAAAGCCTTAGTTGGCGAAGCTTGTGTTAATATCTATGAAGATTCTTTAAAGATATCTATCGCGTGATTCTTTAAAGCAAAACTGTAAAATTGTATTACATATATTGGGCTCTAATTTCATTTCAGAAATTGGGGTTTTATTTCATATGAAATAAGCACCCAAAAATTAGGGAATTATTTCATTTATGTTTGAGGCGTTATTTCATTTCGTTGGGGGCTAATTTCATTTTCAAAATTGGGGCTTTCTTGCATATGAAATAAGGCCCCACGCTTTGGGGGTTTATGTTTTGGGGAGTTATTTCATGCCGCCCTAGCTGCACATGTTACTATTTCTGCCAGGATTCCAATTCAAAAAAAGAAACTCTGTAACAAAAATCTTTCAATTCTCTGCCAGATTGCGACCGGTAGTTTAGTAACATGATTAACATTGGATGGTGTTCCGTATATTTTTAGAGAACGGCCAAAGTTTCCAAACTTGGAAGAAGCAGCTAGGCAAGCAATACATAGCATCCGACAAAATGTGGGCGGTATTGTAGAATTTTCCATGGGTGAAAAAAGATGTATTTCTGTTTTATTGCACCATGGTGAAGGGTATATTGAATTCGACATAGCCCGATATAGTACTCTAACTTATTGGTAGTTAAAATGGTAGTCACCGTATACTTAGGAGATCCGTTTCTCACCTTTTTTATAAAGCTTATAAGTCAACATCCTGCTTATTCATAGTTGTTATGTTGGATATACAAATATAATTGCTGGTAATTAGAATAAAAACTTTTTGCTGGGTTATTTCACTTTAACCAGCAACGCGTGAAGAAATAAGAAATGTGCCAAATTAAATTTTTGTTAAACAGGTATTTAAAACAACAACAATTCTAAGAATAAGACGTAGATGTAGATGTGGATGTAGACAGAAAAAAACAATGTCCCTAAGGTATTTTAATATATTTAATGAGAAAAGGAAAATTGTAAAAGTTAATTGAATGGAAATAAATAATTGAAAATTACTGTTTACTCACTTCAGATACTTGAGATTTTTATTAAGGGAAGTGAACATTTCACCGTGTAAAACATGCGTGCAGGATTTTAAGTCTTTCCAAATGTGTAAGTACTTTCTTAAGGCACTCCAAGAATTGTATCTTGCCGAACAATAGCAATTGTAACAATTTGTAGTTAAGCCAACCACATTATCACGTAATTAAGATATAATAAATAATTAGTTTAACACACAAAGTTAAAGATAAGAACAATATTTATCTATCAATGAAAACTTAATTTTACTAAATTATAGGAAAAACGAAGTTCATTCATTGCTGTTTGAAATGACTGCGTGTGTGAGAGTGTGGGCAGGTGTGCTATTGGTAAATATTTGTATAAAGTTTTGACAGTTTGAAAATTATCTAAGGGTATGAATGGCATAAAGATAAATTAAATGGTTTGATCGAAAATTAAGCAATAATAAAAAACTTTATTAAAACTTAAATTTAATTAGCTTTCTCTCAATACTTATCAATTTAATTTTATCAGGTGACTAGAAAATTTTCAATCTCCTGCAATTTAAAAACTCATCTTTTAGCCACATATTATTGATTAAAATTTAAATATGCAAAAACTTAAAAAAAACGCGTTTAATTAAATTTTAAATATCTCCATTAAAAATCAACATTTGTTTTAATCAAGGTTTAATTAACACGGTATACTTTAATAAAAATACGTATTTGAAAATTTTCATAACAAATGTTTTCGATAAATATAGATTCAATCAATGGTGGATGGATGAATGAATGAACAGCTAAATGAATGCAATGCACAGATTTCATGTACATTCAAACACACACACACACACGGTCTTTTTTGAATGATTAACTTCATTTAGACTTAATAAATTTAATTTAATTTATTCATTACAAAAAAAAAATATTATTAAAAAAAGGACACCCTTTTCAGATAAAACATTTATGATTAAAAAATAATATACATAACATTTATTATATTAAACATTTTTTCGAATATGCTTTTAAAAAACAAATTTCAATTGAAAAAGCTTTTTACAATGGGACTATTCCGTCAATACCTCACATACTTTTTGATAAAGTCAACCTATGGTTTACATTGAAGCTATATTTATGTACATTCGATAAAATGTTTAATATAATAAAAAAAAAAGAAATAATTCGCACGTTCTACTTTCACAATTATTTATGTTAAAAATTAGTCAAATATAAAGTTTCTCTTTGGCTATCAAAAGAAAGTAAAACAAGACCAACACAAAACACTGACTTTGAGCAGATTATGACCAACTATGTCCAGAGTGCAACCAAACATTATTTCAACTCAGACCTGTTAATGGCCAAACTTTAAGTAGACTATAACCAAACGATGCCCAGGTTATTATGGTTAAAAAAATTATAACCGGACAATGACTGAACTATGGTCAAACTACAAACAATCTGCGACCAACTAATGACCAGACAATGGACAGAGTGTAATCCAAATTGTGCCCGAAATATAAACATCCTCTAACTTTACATGTCCAATATACGAGCATATTGTGATCATACTACTAGACCATGAACTAAATAAATCAGAAAATGGGTATACTATGACAACGTTTATTTTTACTTTCTAGTTGGCTTAGAGTCTATTATAGTCTGGTTAATATAACAACAGTTTGTTCACAATCTAGACTATATCAAGACTATTCCTTGACTAAGACCAGTATGTGATTAGACAATGAATAGACCATGACTAGTATATGACTGGACTATGACTAGACTATGAACAAAAACAAACAGACTAGACTATGACTAGACTATGACTAGACTATGACTAGACTATGATTAGACTATGACTAGACTATGACTAGACTATGACTAGACTATGACTAGACTATGACTAGACTATGACTAGACTATGACTAGACTATGACTAGACTATGACTAGACTATGACTAGACTATGACTAGACTATGACTAGACTATGACTAGACTATAACTGGACTATGACTAGACTATGACTAGACTATGACTAGACTATGACTAGACTATGACTAGACTATGACTAGACTATGACTAGACTATGACTAGACTATAACTGGACTATGACTAGACTATGACTAGACTATGACTAGACTATGACTAGACTATGACTAGACTATGACTAGACTATGACTAGACTATAACTGGACTATGACTAGACTATGACTAGACTATGACTAGACTATGACTAGACTATGACTAGACTATGACTAGACTATGACTAGACTATGACTAGACTATGACTAGACTATGACTAGACTATGACTAGACTATGACTAGACTATGACTAGACTATGACTAGACTAGACTAGACTAGACTAGACTAGACTAGACTAGACTAGACTAGACTAGACTAGACTAGACTAGACTAGACTAGACTAGACTAGACTAGACTAGACTAGACTAGACTAGACTAGACTAGACTAGACTAGACTAGACTAGACTAGACTAGACTAGACTAGACTAGACTAGACTATGACTAGACTATGACTAGGCTATGACATGGCAATAACTAGACTATGACAAGACTATGACTAGACTATCTCTAGAATATGATTAGACTATGACTAGACTATAACTAAACTATGACTTAACTATGACTTGACTATGACTAGACTAAAGCTAGACCGTTTCTAGGTTTTAACTATAAGGCTTTTGACAGGGTTAACTATAAAAATTATTACTTAAAATATTATAACAATTTTTAAAAGGTTGCTGACAAGCCACTGGCTTAGCGGGGTTAGAATTAAAAACGTTGTAAAAATATATATAATTATCAATAAATGAATTTTGAATTGAAAAAAAAAAAAAAAAAAAAAAAAAAAATTTGATATAAGAATTACAATTTTTTCAAAAAAATTAATTTCGAACCAAAAATGTAATAAATATTGTATTCAAATACCCTGTGCCATTGCACGTTTTTTTTATTTATTTTACTTTACTTTACACCCTTTACGGTTAAAACACTTGGCTTAAAAATGTTTTTTTTTTACATCGTTATTAACACCTTTAAAAAAACGACTGACACTCCTACAACTACATAAAAACATGCAGAATGAATATAAAATAAAAAAAATTACTCATACAAACAAACACATGCAAATATTAAGTGTTTACTTTCTACTTGATCCTAATAATCCTTAACTGTTATTTTTTCGCAAACGCTCTTTTACATTAATAGTTTTTGTGTTTCCTGTCTCACTCCATTTCTCCTCTTTACAGAATTTACTATTAATCTAGAAAGGATGTACATATTAAAAGCACATGTTGTTGTTATTGTAGTTAATTCTTAATAAAAAATAGAACATAAATGTAGCTGTAAGTGTTTTTTGACGTTGTTGTTACTTTGTTGTTGTTGTTTTTTTTCTTCATATTATCAACAAATGTGACTTTATTTATGTTAAATTTGTATCAAAAGCAAAGCGAGAACAGAAGAATTCTAGCCAAATAGTGTTTTATGGAGTCATGTTAATGGAGGAACTTGTATAAGAAGAGTTCTAAATAAAATGTGTTTTTAAATTTTAGAAAGAATGTACAATTATCAGTCTTAATCTATGGAAAAATTTAGATTTGTTTTTAAAAAATATGCTTTAATTTTGATACCTTAAATAACTTATATTTGATTTACACGTGTCTTCTATTTTTAGTCCAAGTTTCACGATTAATCGTACGAGGTGAACAAGACCACTTCTGGAAATAAAGTTGTCACCAAATTGAGTTTGCAATAAATCAATTGTCAATCGCACTGTATGGCAAGTTGCGCCGTCTCGTTGGAACCAAATGTCGATGCTGTTTAGCTGATTAATATTTGGAAACAAAAATTAAGTCAGCATGACTCGATAGTGCTAGCCATTTAGCGTTACTGCAGCTCCTTTCTGATTTTGCGAGTGCGTGTAAACCGCTCCAAGCAGTCAATCAAAATTGATATAATGGGGAGTCGTCGACGACTTTTGAATGTCTTCGTTCCAAATACCGCAATTTTCCTTACGTAGCTATTTAACATAAAGTGAACTTCTTGAAGTGGACGAAGTGCTCTAAGAACTTCGCAAAGAGTTTTATTTTTTTTTTTTTTTTTTTTGTTTTTTAGTAAAATTCTACAATTAAGAGGCGTTATTCTAGCGTAAAACGATTCATGCCGACTTGTCTAACTAAATAGAAATGTCAACACAATTTCTCAATCTCATCTGTCAAACCAAAGTTTCAGATTTTTTTATAAGAGCAGTTATTTTTAATACAAGCAACTAGCATTTTATAAAGCTACTAAGTGTGGGTTTCAACCCTCACTTAGTGAAGATGGGCGGATAAAAACGTACCAAAATTCAGGTTTAACCCGTTTTCATCCTAAAAGAGCCGAATTTCAAAAAAAGTATTAGACATTTGTCCACTTATTTTCCAAAAGAACAACGATTAATATTACAGTTTTTTGTATCTCTTTTAGTTTTGGAGATAAAAGGTTTCCGAATTTACCCTTTAATACCCCCTAAACATTCGAATTTCCTAAAATCCCGTCTTAGTGGACCGATTTGGGGAGAGTCCCACCTCCGGTCCAAATTTCAAGTTTTTATGTACAATGTACATACATATATAGATGAATCAATTCCCAGCAAGCAAAATAGTCCGACGTCTTCCAGATATTTAACAGAAACGTCGGCAAAAGAGTCGGAATCGTATACGAATTCTGTCAGATTTCTGACCCAAAAATGTATGAAGTGTTTGACAGGAATTCTGACAGACATGTCGTGGGAAATTCTGATGTTTTTGCCGGCATTTCTGATAGATATCCGTCAGAAATCCAATGAAAAAGGCATGGGAAATTCGGATATATTAGCCGACATTCTTAGTGTTTTCTGACATTTGCAAGAAATGTCTGATTCAGACAAAGTCGAAGTATTTTGCTGGCTGGGTTACAATTGGAGATAGATAAATAGTAAAAGTTTCTTAATAAAAGCCCTTAGATTATACTAATATTAGATTAAATCATTGGTTTTAGTCGGGGAGTTCTAAAATAATGCAATTTAAACATGAATCGTACATCTTTTATTAGTCCACTTTCATTTTAACCCCCGCATTCATAAACGATTATTTAATTTAACAAGCGTTTAATAAGGAATATTTTCATACAAAATTCGTTTTGTAAATTTAAAAAAATTTTATGAATACAGGCGTTAGTGTTTTAATAATACTTCTTTTGTATTCACCCTGTGCACACGTTTATTATATTATTTATAAAACCTTTGAGCTTTATAAAACTACAACTACATTTAAACTGTTTAATATGTTTATTTATTTAGTTCTATGTCGTCTTTATACTTAATACGTACAAATAGAGTATAAATGTATATTTGTATTTATTTATATACTGGAATAAAATTTATAAACCAAAAGTGTTTAACCTGACACTCTACTCCACTTATTTTACCACTTTTGTATTCCAAGTATTGTTAACAGGTTTATAAACTAAATTGCACAAAACAACTTCTAATACTTACGTATGTGTAAGTGACATTCGCACATGTACACACACATCTTTATATAATTACACAAACACTTAATTCTGCCCTGTAAATACCAATATACAAACATACTTGAGAGTATTGTTGCTAACTATTAATGTACTATTACATTTCATAAATATTAAATATGTATCACTTTAATGGCTTAATACCTACACATATACATATGTATATGCAGTCATATGTGAGAATATATGTATATTAGGGCTATAACCTTTTTACATTTTTTGCGAATATTAAAATGGCCTAAGCATAGTCGAATAGACGACTGAAATTTTAAAAAAAAAAAGGTATTTATTTTTCGCGGTTGTCAAAAAAGTTCACCCACAAAACGCGGCAAAGTTTGGAAATAAGATCTTTGATTTTTTTGTTTATTTATCCGAAAAACGCAAATATTTTTTCCATCAATTATAATTAATATTATTCACTTTACTATTTTTTTAATATTTTATTTAAAATTAATGTACTTTTTTTGGAGATATTACAAAATCTCAATTCGCAACCGTGTGGTACGAGGGCAAAAATGTATATACTATATAATTTATATTGTTATACCCCTAATGTATATAATAATTTTTTGTTATTAATAATGAAATTTTATTATTAATAAGTAAACTTTTGCTAATAAATAGGTGTTAGAGTTATAGTTTTCCAAGTTATAGTAAATAACATATACTGACAAGCAAAACTGTACCAGGCTTCACCAAATGCACAACCATAATATGCATGCGGTCACTTAAGTCAACTTTAGCCACTGTGCGAATACAAAGAAAACATATTTATTTATTTATTTTCTTAAATCTATGGAAAAATTCTTACAGACTATTACAAATTGAAAAGTGTAGTAAATAGAAAAATACAAGCTTTAGCAATTACATATAATCAAACGATTATTTAAATATGATATTATATCACTCTTTATGATTTTAATGTTTTTGTTAAAGTCAATATATTTATATAACTTATTGAAATCATCACAGACTCTACGATATGGATCAAACTGAGCAAAGTTTGTAGTATAATATTTAATACTCAGAATGCTTGTCTTGATAGACGAACAGGTACGTTAAGGTTAATTTTTCCCAGAAGCTATTGAGAATTGACACTTCCGTTTATTAGCTTGAGTAGAAAAGAGCATTTAACATTTTCCGACGGTTTTTAAAGTTGGTAACCTTATAAGTGCCAGACGGTTAACATAGGATGGTAACCTTATGTGAGGGTCCCAACCAAATCCGCGAAGACAGAATTATAAAAACTGGATTTGAACTGACTCCATTTTGTTAGTGTGAACTGATCCATATTCAAGAATCGGTCGAACCAAAGTAGTAAACAGCGGCTTGGTAACAAAAGTATCTGAAAACTCTTTAGACCAGCTTTTTATAAATCCAAGGACATCAGTTGCTTTGTTAGTAGTTAATTTGATGTGATTCTTGAAATCCAACATTCTGTCAAAATGTACTCCTAAATCATTGATGGAATCAACCAATTCAAGTAAAGAAGCATTCAAAGTATATAGGCTATTATTTGGTGACGTTCTTGAGAATATCATATATTAAGTTATCACTACACCAAGATGCCAAGTGATTAATATCTTCTTGCAAAAGTATTTGTTGATCAATGTTGTTGAATGTAATAAACATTTTAACATCGTCTGCATACATCAGTGTGTTCGAATTTTTCACAACAGAAGAAGGATCATTTCTAAATAAAGTAAATAAGAGCTGCCTAAGATGACTGCCCTGAGGCACTCGAGATAATACATCTATGTAGTTTGAATACGTGTTACGGAACTTTACACATTGCTTTCAATTCGTTAAATAAGACTCAATCCATTTCATTATCGAAGTGCTAAATCCTAATCGGTTAAGCTTATGAACGAGTAAATTATGATTTACTTTGTCGAACGCTTTACTAAAATCAATGTAAATGACGTCGGTTTGTTTGCCAACTATAAATCCTTTGGTAACTAAAGTTGTAAATTCTAGAGGATTTGTGATTGTTGATCGTGATTTAGAGAAACCATGTTGGAATGGAGATAAAACAGATAACGCCTGATCTGATAGTGTATCATATAAAAGTTTTTCAAACAGTTTTGGTATAACACTGAGTTTAGCAATTCCTCTGTAATTTGAGATATCATCTTTTGATCCAGATTTAAATAGAGGTATAATAAACGATTCTTTCCAAATAGTTGGAAAATGACCAAGTTTAAGTGATTTATTAAAAATTTATGTTAACGGAGTACTAAATAAATGATGGTAATGTTTTAAAATACTACTAGGAACCAAATCAGGGCCTGGAACATACGACAGGTTTAGGTTTTTCATATACTTTGAGACAGTTAGATGATCTATTACGGCTTTATTAAAGTTATTGGATTCAGGGATAGAGTATGAATACTGATCATTCGAATATGTGGCCAACTATAGTGTACTTAATGGAACTTTTCGTCAGCTCATTATTGGTTTGGCGCATATGCCAAAAAGTCGAAGTGGAGAAAAACGACAAAGAAGGTTTACATGAAGTTTTCAGAAAATATACCAGATAGAATATTTTTGTATTTTCACTACTGCTTCTGGCATGTGCTTTGAAGAAAAATTAAAATTTTTTGAACGATCATTAACGAACATAGAAGTTTATTTTATTGAAAGTGAAAATTATTGTTTGTGCCGCATACGCTACTTTTCTAAATTTATTTTTAAAAAGTAACTTTTTGTGCTGCACACGTATACTTACTGCTGTGTAGTGATTTGTTGATAACTTTTTTTTTTGCTTTCACTACTTTTTTTCTTACGAACCAGGAGTAAAATTTGTTTTTTTTTTAGGTCAGTTTGCTTTGATTTCGCTTTAACTACTTAATATTCCTATGGCAATGAAGCAAAGCAAGATTTAAATTTATTTTGTACGTTTTTGTATGCGGAATTTTCTGCATTCGCCAAATAGTGTCGTGTAGAGCAAAATAATTCGTAATAAACATTAAAAAAGTTGATATGGAGCAAAATGAATGCTTATTATAACAGAAACCATAAAAATTTTGCTAAGACTGGTTTAGGATTTAGAAAGGGATTGTTTAAAATATATATATATATATATATATATCTTTATATATATATATATATATATATATATACCCCATACCTAACTTAATTTTTTTTAAATGGTCAGTAGGTCAAAACAATAATAAGCTGAGGATTTGCTTTAGCAAAATGTCAAACTGAACGCACATTCCGTACGAAATCAGCTGTTAAAAAAATAAATTAAATAGAAATGGAAAACAAAAAGAAGTGGAATCAGTTATTATTTTTAACTTAATTGAAAATGTTAAAAAAAAATAATATTAGATTTTATCTTAATTTTGTATCCATTTTTTATTAATAAGTACAACAATCACCCATTTTTTTTCTTAAAAACATTGCGTGCAAATTAAAAAAACACAAAATAAACAAATACAGGGCTGTAATATTTGGCACTTTCTAATTTTTTTATGTAAGTACGTTATGGCGACCTTAAAGTATTTCTTAGTTTACTTTTGTATTTGACAGACTTTTCGTTAACTTCTCGACACCCAGGTTTTTTGTATGAATTCATACCTCAAATCGCTTCAAACCTGCTGATGGGATGCCTGATTTTTGTATGGGGTGTTCCCGGTTTGGAGGACTATTTTCTGCTGATAATAAGCGCTTCTTTTAACATGCATACAAAGCACTCCTTAAGTGATTTTTAAGGGCTAACTAAATTAACATATTCCATATTGTTTTACTTTTACTTGTTTAAATGCGATTTTTAATAATTTTCGTAAACCATATTTTTTTATTTTTTTCGCTTTAAACCCTTCTTCGTTGTCAGCACTGAAATAGCAGCTTTTTTGTATATTTAATTCTTTGTCATTTACTGCTGTATATGAGCTCTCTAATTGAAGCACTTGATAATGCGCTTTTTCTCTAAAGTGCTTCAAAAACCCAAGTTTTTTTACTGGGCAGTAACTAGGGGAAAGGGACCTAACACCAAACTTGGCACGTGACATTTCTTAAGTGTTGGGGAACGGTTCTAGTTCTAACGCTTTATAAGAAGGAGACTTGTCACTTTAACATGACACTGTCGTAGCAGTTATTACATTTTTGACACGTTGTAAAAGTTCACTGAAATCGCCTAATTTGGTACATTAAATTAACGCAGGTATTATCCCGAGTAAACTATATCTCGTCGTTCGTAAATTATTGTGTTCTAGATGGTTATATCTTAAATACACAGAAAAAATTATTAGTAGTTTTTTATCAATCAAAAAAATTATTTAAAAAGTATTTAAACTTAATTAATGTGATAATTGAATCAATTATTTTTTTTTTTTTGTTGAACGAAAATTAAAAATATAATTTTGATTTAATTAACATTTTACCTGTTTTAAAATAAATTTTTAATTAAAATAATAATCAAATAACAAAAAATTATTTCGTTTAAAATAAAATAATTTAAATTTGTGAAATTGTTTTTGGAAATTGTCAAAATCAATCAACACATTGTTTGAAATGGCAAAGTTTTTTGATAATTTTTTTAATTAAAATTAAAAATATCATTTATTGAAAAAAAAATATTCAAAATATTAAATTTTTAAAATTTTTAGTAATCAATATAATCATTTTGGTAATAGGTGCAAAATCAACAAATGGGTTGCATGATTCTATGAATTTGGTATAAAATTGTTGATTAGAGAAAATTTTTAATTTTTTCTGTGTATATGATAGAACACAATAATTTACGATCGACGATATGTCAAGACGATAGATCTCCGTCATATAAATGAATATAACCAGATAGCATCACACCGCACAAATTCCGGTCAATTGACTAGTTTTGCGTCAATGACCTTTCTTCTGGAGTAACTTAACTTTAAACACTTTATCACCCGTAAAATTATATGTCTTTTTTTCATCTATCACAATTCGTAAAATTTTTTTTATTGTACTGTGTTTTAAGACCAACTGACAAAAAACTCCCTTAGGGTAACTTAAACTAACTTATGCATATTATGGTTGGGCCTTAAGACTTTAACTGCCTGGCCCACAATGTCGAATTTCGTATCTTTATTTAAAAAACAAATTATAGTATTTTATTTTTGTTTTCAATATACTTATGTACATAAATAGGGATGCAATTTTCATGCAAATGCATGTTTTTTGTCGATAGTCTAAAGCTGGGATCACACGATTGCCGCAATACACCAATTTTGACACTTTTAAATACAACAATCGTGTGACTGCACAACCAATTGGCTCTTGTACCAATCGAGGACAATATTGTGCTTACTTTTACCAATCAAATGCAACCCTGGTGCGGCAATCGTGTGACTGTTTACCTTGCAACCGCGCGTCAATAAAAATAACAAAAATGCACTTATATTTATTGTCTTCTTGTGCGGCAATCAAACAACACAATACGCGCCAATATTTGTCTTTTTTTTAATAAATTTTACGTTTTTGTGTTTCCTTTAGTATGAAATGAAGATAAATATGTATATATTTATTATGCCTTTTATTTTTTACTATTAACAAATACATATGCATATTTTTTTTTAAGCAAACGCACACAAACACAAATATTAAAGCTGAATTGACATGTGTAAGAAAAAACAGTTCTAAAGAAAAAATTCGCATCAATGCTGCTGTTTACTTTTTATTTTAATTAGGTTTTGTTCAATATGAGTTTTAGAGAAAACTTGTTAAGGCAAAAGTTGTTGGAAACTTTACTAACAACAACTTCTTAGAAAACGATTTTTATGTAAAATTAATATTTTCCTAAATATAAGTCATACAAGTCGGACTTTACGATTTTTCTCAAACTTTGGCGGGCTTGAGGGACGGCTTAGCTTTCTCCGATCGTCCTAAAAAAATTTTTGAGTTGTTTTTATATCAATACCCACCGAATTGGAGGGTTAGAGCATGGAAAAATAGAAAAAAAATTTGATCCATACAATAAACGACCACCCTAATAATATATATATATATATATATATATATATATATATATATATATACATATATATAATAATATATAACAATTTTCAACATTTATTTATTGTTAACCGATGCAGCACCTTACATGTTTGAGGCTGCCAATCAGCTTTAAATATTTTATCCAAAACCGTTCACATGTTACTTGCTTGGCATATGGGTGATTCTGATGTATAGAGGAAATTAAAAGCCAATTCGATAGTATTGATTAATTGGTTTCATACGTGAAAAATATATGTATTTTTAAAGGCTCCTTTATGAGTTGCAAATTTTAATGAAATGTATCCCTTGGTACCCTTACCACCGCAGTCAGTATTCACGTGGTTCGATGCTGTAGAATACTATTCAAAAACAAGTAAGAAAGTATAGTCGGTCAAGCCCGACCATATGATACCCTACACCACATGCTTATGTGTCCATGTAAATATGGATTTATCTATGTTTATAAACTTCATGAAAATCGGTTTGAAAGTTTGTGAGAGGCAGAAATTGCCCCCTGCCTCCCCTTGTGGTCCTATTTTTTAAAAACTGTATAGCTAATGTGTCCCTATAGATATGGATCTATCTGCGTTTTAAATTTCATTAAAATCGGTTTGAGAGGCAGAAATTGCCCCTATATCCCCTCGTGGTCAGATTTTTTTAAAAATTTATACATTTTGTGTCCATATAGATATGGTTCTATCTGTGTTTTAAATTTCATTAAAATCGGTTTGATAGTTTCTAAGAGGAAGAAATTTCCCCCTATCTTCCCTCGTGGTCCTACGATTCGGCCCATTTTCAATAGGCTTGGCCCTTGTGCCAATAAAAACCTATGACCCAAATTTTATCAAATTATCTCCAAAATTGCGACCTGTACTTTGCGCACAAGGTTACATGGACAGCCAGCCAGCCAGCCAGCCATCCAGCCGGACGGACATCGTTAGTTCGACTCAGAAAGTGATTCTGAGCAGATCGGTATACTTTAAGGTGGGTCTAGGACCACTATTTTAAAGCGTTACACACATCAGCACAAATGCATAATACCCTCTCCACTATTGTGGTGTGGGTATAAATACTAAATTTAAATAACATTAAAAGTCAAATCGTAAGTATTTTCCAACTACGGATATATTGGTGTAACAATAATTAAATTTGAGGAATATTTTTCACTTAAGACAACTCAAGTCAAATTTACTGATATGCAGAAAGTAAAATTAGCAATTAGGAAGAAAAAATAGCCCAATTTAAAATAAATCCAAATGTTTTGCAAACAAATTAAGGATTTCAAAAAATAAAACAAATTCCAACTATTTTTGATCTGAAATCAAATGTGGGATTTGAAATAGAAAATAAATATTCTCCAAATGAATTGGCATCCTTCAAGTATGATCCTATAACTTCGATTGACCTTGAGAGATAATTTTCCATGTACAAAAGTTTTTTGCGACCGAACAGACAAAGGCTTACTTTTGATAATATAAAATAGTATTTATTTGTTTATGCAATCAAAAATTTAAATTCGTTATTAGTTTTAAAAAATATTAGACTCAACTTTTTATTTTATTTTGTTTGTTTTAAACAAATTAGAAAATTAAAAATTTGGATTAAAAACCATAAATAGTTCAACAAAATAACCACAATACTAATTAGAAAAACGCCTTTTTCATGAAAATGTTCAAGATTTTAGAGCATATTTTTTAATTCTTTTAAGGCATATTTTGGAGTTTTTAGTGCACATTTTATGCGCATATTTTCGATTTTTTAGTGCATGAAAATCTCATCTTTTCTATACTGTGGACCAGGTCTTAAATAAACCCGTGTATTTTATTAAAGTTAATAAAACAAAAAATCAAGAAATTTTTGGAATTACAAACTTAAAATAATATAAATTGTAGTGGTTATATTAATAAAAATATTATTATTCTTAAGGCCTAGTATTATGTCCAGTATTCCTTGGCTCTTCGAAGAGCTTTTACACGCTGAGGCATACGGCAACCTATTCCAAATTTCCTTTACTTTTCCCAGAGACCGTGCATCTCAGTTATAAATTAAGGAAGTTGGTATTTTTAATATGATGCAAATATAATCAAATGGATTTAAATCCGATGGCTGAGGTGGCCATTTCATTATATCGAGTTGTTTCGTATTTAACCAATTTTGCACGAGTTTAAAGGTATTGTTTCTTTTTCATTATAGTATCACTTTTTTGATAGTCACACTCCATTTTTCGGTATACGCGCCCATACGTCCCATTCATTAAAAAACAGTACTTCCTTTTATAGACTTTTTTAATAAAATTTTTCGTGAATGGCGTCTTTGTTAGACTTTGGAAACGATTCGTTAGCGAGCGTGAGTGTTTTATAATTTTTAAATTCCCGTACATGAGCCTGTGTGTTAACATTTCGAGCCCTAAACACGAAAATAGCGTAAGCGCCAACAATCAAATTTTACAGGAGAGAGTTTTTTTATTTTATTGTCGCTTATGATAGAATTGTTCTTGCTTTAAAATCTTAACGGTACCTTATGTGACCATGACATTTTAGGAGATGATGCAAGTGTTGCCAATTAAGTCTTTTTAAAAAAAAAAACTTTTTGAAATTATGTCGTTTACGTTATTTTCGCGGTTAGGGCTCGATTTGTTTCTTATGTAAGTTAAAACCCACAAACAAATTCTCTGTTACGTATGATGAATTGTATTTGAAATATTAATGCATAAATATTTATCATACGCAACCAACTATTTTGAACAATTTATAAAATTGCCCACAGAAGTATATTTAATTATGAAACTATAAAGAAATAAGAGAACATTAAACGTTAATTGCAGGGCTGTGGAGTCGTCAAGAAATAGCTATAACTCCGACTCCGACTCCTTTTGCTGTAATTTTTTAAGTACGACTCCGACTCCTACTCCAACCTACCATTATTTATGAGACTAGTTCTTATTTGACTTTTAACTCTTTTTTAATTCAGTACCTTTTAAATGGTTAAATATAGCAAGAAATTGATGGTGTAAAAATTTCAAATTGATATTTTAGTTCTTACGTGCCGCATTGAGCTTTAACATATGAGGAGGAAAGCTGGAAAAATATGCAAAACATAGCGCCCGATTAAATAGACCAAATGAGTTCAACTTTTTTGATTATAAAGTGTTGTGTCATTCTTGACTAATAACTCAACAGTTGAAAATTTTAAACCAACTGAAATATAGAAAAATAATGGATTTAATTTTGGAACGAACGAGTTTTGTTACGAACTTTCGAAAGATACGAGTTTATATCTTTCATTAAACTTTAGTATATTTTTAAAGTTATATTAATTTATTAAATTTATGCAAACAGTGCTAAAAAATGTAACAATAGTTCTGTAGGGGAGAGATAAACTACGCCAATTCACATCTGAACGAATTTAGAGATGTGTGAATTTCCATAAGTCCTATCTAATGTAGCTTTCGAGATAGAAAAGTTGAAAACAACCCCAAGTCCAATTTGCTTAGACGTTAAAGGCATCAAGTGTACTTAGTATTGTTTACCACAGAATTTTAAGAGACAAAGAAAAGGGTGGCGTTGTTTTATTCTAAAAAACTCACCCTTTTCGGGAGCAAAATTTTTAAGAAACAGACACCAAATTGCATTTTTTTAAATAAAATGTCACAGTTTTTTGTAGAAAAGAAAAATATAAGTCAAATATTTCGATCAACTTTGTTAATCATTCTCAGGAAAATAGTATATTTGCGATTTTAAACGTGTTTCAAAATGTGGCTTGATGTAGTTTATCTCCCACCTGCACAGTTAAAAAAAAAATATGAATTTTTAAACAACGAAATTAAAATCTTTTTCTTCAGTGTACTCGCCATTGCTTTTTTCCGTTCCAAATTCAATATTATTATTATCAAAGACCGAAATTTGAAATTGCAAGTCTTTATTATCTCTCCAATTTTTCCTAAAGTTAGTAGATAAAAGAATTCCCAAATCATTTTTCGGGTTAACCCCCAGATTGATGGGAATTATATTTATAACAATGTCATGTATTTGGACGAGTTCCTTTTTCTTTTTTTATACCCACACCACAATAGTGGAGAGGGTATTATGCATTTGTGCTGATATGTGTAACGCCTTAAAATATAGGTCCTAGACCCACCTTAAAGTGTACTGATCGACTCAGAATCACTTTCTGAGTTGAACTAACGATGTCCGTCCGGCTGGCAGGCTGGCTGGCTGTCCATGTAACCTTGTGCGCAAAGTACAGGTCGCAATTTTGGAGATAATTTGATTAAATTTGGAACATAGGTTCTTATTGGCTCAAGGACCAAGGACCTATTGAAAATGGGCCAAATCGTAGGACCACGAGGGAAGATAGGGGAAAATTTCTTCCTCTCAGAAACTATCAAACCGGTTTTAATGAAATTTAAAACATAGATAAAACCATATCTATATGTACACAAAAGGTATGTATTTTTTAAAAAATAGAACCACGAGGGGATATAGGGGCAATTTCTGCCTCTAAAACCGATTTTAATGAAATTTAAAACAAAGATAGATCCGTATCTATATGGACACATAAGCCATACAGTTTTTCAAAAATAGGAACACAAGGGGAGGTAGAGGGCAATTTCTGCGATTTTAATTTGTATGGACACATAAGCATGATGTGTTTTTAAATACTGTGGTGTAGGGTATCATATGGTCGGGCTTGACCGACTTTACTTTCTTACTTGTTTTCTATTATAATCACCTTGAAGGTTAAAACTAAAAATGTAGTTGACTTAATGCTTTCACCGCAGGAGTTACAGCAGATTTCAAGCCATATATGTATATGAACATGGCTACAAAAATATTTGTTAATATACGATAAATAAAAAACAACAAATTTTTAAATTTCTTAATTTCATTAGCAATATCAGCGAGTTTAGTTACAGAAATTTTAGGTCACATAAACACATTGAAAAGGGTTTGCTTCGATACAATCTTTATATTTATTCTCATAAATTGTCAAAATAAGATGTTAACACAATGTTTTAATTTTTGAAACTCACCTACTCATATGAAAAGTATATTGGTCCTTATCTTCTGACTTCACAATTTCAAAAAGTAGACCCTCTTATGGCCAATTCCACCAATTTATTTATATATCAATTTATGTTTAAAATTCGTTTTTTCTGTAAAATAAAAATAAAATTATATGAAAAATCATACATAAATATGAATTGATATTTAAAATTGGTCGTTAAAATTTTTTTATTGAGAAATATATTAGAAAAAAATTTAATGCCAAAAAGTCGGAGTCGGAGTCGCTAGTTTTCGTGGTAACTTCGACTCCGACTGCGACTCCACAGCCCTGGTTAATTGATAATTTTAAATAAAATAAAAGATTTCAAACAAAAAATCATGTCTAACTAAAGAGACCCTGGAATTGACCCTCAAACATATCATGAAGAAGGGCCCGACTAAAATGTGCAAAATATGGCTTAAGCAATAGTGTGATGACATGTTATCATAAGTGTCAAACCCTATTGAACTTAAGGAACTTTAATGAATTTGTCATTTGCTTAAGCAAAGTGCGACGCCTATTCCGTACGGAATCAGACTTATTTTATTTTGTTTTTGTATTTTTTTTAATGTATTTAATTCGCTTTTCGGAAATTTTTGACAGAACGTTAAGCTTGCTCATGGGCCTTAAGGTTGGTTAAAATTCACATTTCGTTTTTAACTTCAGTACAACAAAACACACGGTTAAAAAACATATTATGGTCCCCACAATGCTTACAAACAATCTATTGTTATTTTTAACATAACTTTTTTCACGATTAATAATATTTGGTTTCTTTTAAACAATAAAGTGTTTACCTCCCTTAAAACTTTAAATATGGTTGAATTTAACAAAATAATGTTCTTATAAAATAAAGTAACAACCAAACACTTAAACATATTATGGTTACTTTAACCATATTATTGTCACCGGAAACCATATTTTTGTTAAGTTAATCCATTCGAAAGCCATTACCATATTAGGTTGCCTCCTAACATGTTATGGTTAATATGCAATAATAATAATATGTTTGAAATTAAAATAATTTTAAACATAGTATGTTTACTTTAAAATTCAAAATAATATGTTTGAAACAACAATTTTCTGGTTGTTTTGCTCTCTACAATAATTGAATGCTTTTCAAAAACATACACAGAAAGAAAAACACTCAGGATAAATTAATCTTTTTATACTTACTTTAATCACGAATCGTACTTAAAAATTCAAGTACGATTAACACTAAAACGGACTTAAATCAATCCTAAATGGGATTACTTTAAAAAATCAATCCCGATATTTATTGAAATAAGTATAAAATGCTTAAATCAAGTACAAAATAGATTAAACTTTTTGTTGAAAGTGCCACTCTGAGAGTAAAATTACAAAATGAGGGTTTTATCCAGTGTTGCCACTTTGTGGGTAATTACCCGAATTTGGTATAATTTTTACGGTCGTGGGTAGAGCGTGGGTAATTTCTCTTAGGTGTAATTCAGGTGTAATTTGAAATTATTACTTCAGATGCATTAATAAAATCAAGATTCGATTTCAGTGATGACATTTATTTCTTTTTAAATATTGTTGCTAAGAAATGCACAGCCTTCTGAACCAAAGTCTAGGTTTCTTTTTAAGAAGCGACTTCAATCAATAAACATACATATATTTTCAAATGTTTGGTAATGAAGGTCGCATGATGGATCCTTAGATTTGGATAAAGATGCCTATCATAGTGACTTAGAATCTGAAGTTTATTGAAAAAAGTTATTCAAACTAAAAACTTGCCTGGGGGAAGATATGTTTCCAATATTGCAACATATAATTAATTTAATTTGTATCTTGCTACTTTTTAATGTTTTAGTTTAAAGAATATTTAACGCCCTTTACAGTTGTTAAACTGAATTACGAAACGGACAGTTGTATAAAACTCTGCAGGCATTTTGTTTACTAAATAAGGTATAAAGGGTATTTTTTAAGACCATGAAATTTAAAATGCAGATTGATACACGGTATTACCATTTGAAACTGATTTAAAACAAATAGAACACCCTGACGAAACGCATTGCAGACGTCCAATTTTGTTTCTCTTTTTCGAATAAAATGAACAATGTTGACCTCCAAGACACCGATTGCTGCTGGCTTATCAGCATTAACCACTGACTTCACAGCCCTACGGAAAACAATCAATAAGTGTCACATCGCACGGTCTTGAAGTCAAATGAACTGTTTATTTTCTCTAAATCAACACATCGCCTTCATTTGTGAAAAAAGTTGCGCTATTTAAATCATGAAGTCACCCTTAAGTTGCGAAAATCGATGGCTGATTTTCAAAGTATATTTGGAAAATTTGGTGGCGTTGTTCAAGCATGAATCTATTTATTCATGATGATGTGCCTGTTCAAAAAGTGAAAACAGTATGGCAGTTCGTTTGACAGCTAACCTTTCGTAAGCTCTATGGGGCTAGAAAGCATCCATTATAAAGCAATGACAAGGAACATTTTAATCCTTCCCAAAATACATATATCAACCAAATGTGGAAGTTAAACTCATTATTTTAGCAGTTTTATTTTATGTTTTATCAATTTTTTTTTAAGTCTTTAATGTTATTTTTGTTAATTTAAATAAAATTAACAGCTTGACTAATATTGATCTTGTTTTAATGAGTTTGTTGTGTCTTTGCTTCTTTGTAAATATCTTTTTATTTTATAAAACTTAAATTTTATATCAGGTGTAATTTCATTTAAATCGGGTAATTTTGCTTCATCTCAAGTGTAATTTTGAATTTTGCTGGTGGTAACACTGGTTTTATCTCATAAAACTTATTAGTCTCATCTCTCAGCATTGCATTTTTTTATGCGTGCTGCATGTAAGTGTTACCGTCGGATATTTAAAAAAAGTACCAAAAAAAGGGGATATCTACAAAAAAAGTGGCACCAAAAAGAGGATTTAAAAAAAATGGGCACATCTTTTAAAATTAAAATAAGTACACCACATTATGAATTTTTTTTCGTTTTTTTCTATTTATTATAATTTTAAATGGTATAAAAACATAACAAAAAACTTAAATACACTTAAATACACTAAAAAACAATTGATAGTATTACAATAGACATACATTTTTACTTACAAATGGCTCATTTGTTGTAAAAACTAAAATAAATATTTTGTAAATATTTCTCTGGAGAAGTAATTTTTATAAAATATTTACTTTAATGTTTTGGTAATTCAAAAACGTTAAACTTGTTTTCTGCCAAAACATGTTTTTTGGATTATGACATTGTTGCAGCGAATAGAAGATATTTATGTAAGGTGTTTTTTAAATATATTTCTTGTCCTTTTCCTTCTGAATACATGTTCCAATTTCACGCCAAAAATCTTCAGCATTCGAATTTTTAAATACATATGTGTTCATAATTCGTGTCATTTACTTTACTCTCTTGGAGTTTAAATTCATGTATAAATGCATCTGGGTCAGTTATAATATGTTTAACCTCAGAAACTAATTGGAAGTTGTTTATATCTTCATTAGACACTATATATAATGGGTCTAAATACTTCAATATATTGAGCTTTTTGTTTTTTATATTAATTCTTGTTATCAATTCTTTACACAATTTTTGGTTTTAAATGTCAATTACACAAATTTTAGAAAAGTTTTCGGTACACAACAGTTCGGTTTCTGCTTCACTGAACCGAACTACGTCATAAAAATATCACGTATATGTATTATAAATCTGGTGCGAAAATCTCCGCAAAATTTAACTCAATCCACTTCTGTAATGGGGAAAATCAAAAACAGTTTCGTTCCTAAGGTAACGCTAATAAACCCAAGTCAGTGGCTCCAGTAATTAATGTTAATTTACTTACTCAAACTCAATATATTTTCGAATTTTCTTTTTTGACTTGGTTCGCTTCAGCTCTGAGCCCTCCATATATGCGAGATATCTTTACCCCCTTATTTATAATAAATAAAACAGCTTAATAGAAAGTTTATTCAACCGATTTTCAGCTAACCACGCATGACAAGAAAAAAATTCTTTTAAAAGTGTCTTTTCTAAAGCATTTCGTGGCGGTTGGAAAAGACTTGAACCCACCAAGGACGCTAATTTCTTAGCATATATTAAAGCTGGGGGTTATAATAAAACAGAAAGAAAAAAAAGTATATTTTCCTAACGTAAAAAGTATCACAAAAGTGGCAAGAATCACAAAAAGTACCACATTTGGGTGCATTTTGTAAAAGTGGCCAAATAGTACCCAAGCAGCCGAAAAAGTGGCAAATTGCCACTTTAGTGGCACCAACGGTAACGCTGCTTACATGTGTGTTTTTCAAAATTTGTTGTACAATTATTTTGTTTGTAGTAACAACTAAACAACAGAACAAGAAGAAAAACATATACATATACAGGGCTGTCAGATATGGCGATTTCTCGCCAAACGTGGCGATTTTGAATCGTGTTTGGCGATGGGATTTCTCTTTTGGCGACTGGCGATTTCTCCTATAACTGGCGATTAACTTGGCTATTTTTAGCATTTATATTATATCGGCGATTTTGTTTAACAACTTGTCATTTTTTGTTATCATTACTAATATAAAAAAAACATATTCGTGGTTATTCCAAAATACGCGTCGAAGAAGTGAACATTTACATGATAACAAAAACAAAACAAAACCAAATTGACAAAAATTGTTTTTGTTTATCATAGAAAATTTACAGTTTTTAAAAGAGAAAGAAACGCGTTATAACTCTCGCGTTAATTTTATTTTAGAATTGTATAGATAACAAAAACAATTTTCGTCACTTTGGTTTGGTTGTTTTTGTTTTTATGCAAATGTTCACTTCTTCGACGCGTATTTTGGAATAACCACGAATAAGTGAATTTTATATTCAGTCACTATTTAATTCTAAAAGTATGTAGGGCAAAACTCCAGTAATGAAATCGGTGAGGCTGAAGTGTACGATATTATAGACTTGTGTACTTAATTTAAGTTTTTAGCTGAATACATATGAATATAATCTCCATTTTATTTAATTTAAAAAAAAATTACAGAAACAAAACAAAATTTACTTCGGCGACTTTTTTGTATTTTTTCTTAGTTTTTGGCGATTTTTGACTGAAAAATTATACTAGCATTTTTTGTATGCAAAATTTAATTAAAAAAAAAAGAAAATTTTACAAAAACTGAACAAAATCGACGTTTGGCGATTTTTGGCGATTTCTGACATCCGGTTTGGCGATGGAGCTCAAAAAAATCTGACAACCCTGTACATATATATGTATGTATTATTTTTATGTTTAACCCTCCGGCTTACGCATGCTTTGATTATCTATACACATTAAACAAAGGTCCGGCCAGACTCATGTGTACCACGAACGGTTAAAAAGTAAATTTGAAATTTGCGTCTCATTTAGTTTATATTTTTTAGTTAAATATGTACATAAGATTTTTAAAGTAAAAACCATATCGGGCATGATGTTGGTGTTTTATCATTCTTTAATGTGTAAAACGGGAAAGTAAATCAATCATAATAATTTTTTCTGTATAATCTCTTTTTTGGTTTTTTTCAAGAACAAATTGGAGATAAAATCAACTTTATAATACTTGAATCAAGCGCATTTTGGGATTAATTCAATCTTACTTTTACTTAAATCTATCTCATTTTCGGATTATTTTAAGTACAAGTTTGGATTAAAACAATTTTATAATTCTTGAATCAAGCGCATTTTGAGATTGATTCAATCTTAGTTTTACTTAAATCAATCTCATTTTCGGATTACTTTAAGTACGAAATCGGGATTGAATATGGATAATTTAAGTATTTTGGGATTAAAAATCCGTACTTGAATCAATCTTTCTGTACTTGATTCAAGAAAATCCGTACTCACCGTACTATCAATACCGCTTCGGATTGATTTGAGTACGTTTGGATTGATTTTTTTTTTGAGTGTACTTGTTTGGTGTGCTTAAAATTTTCATTCATTTTATATAAATTGTTGAATAAAATACATAAACTTAGTACTATGAACCATTAAAACAGAAGGAGTGCAAAAAAAGGACGCCAAAGGCTGGAAAGGCTTTTAATGGGACTACTTAAAAAAGTGGAACCTAATACGTAACAGGAAAAAAACTTGACACTTAAGAAACAAATTGCAAAAACTGATGAAATAAATAAACATAATATGGTTTATTATTAATACGATTTCCGTATGACGTGCTAAATTCCCAGTTTTTCATATTTGATAAATACACTGAAATTTATTGTTGAGGGAAAACTAGCTTCTATGCTCATTTCACTGGTTGCTAAGACCAGCTCATCAGGAAACCTTTTCCAAAGATTTCAGAAAAGCCAAAAATATTAAACCAATAAAACCCTTAAGCGAATAAGAATTATAAACACTCTAAGTCTTACTTGTAACAATATCAAAGCTTAAACAAAACACCAACAATAAATAGTGAGTTTATCTTTTCTTACAGCCCCCTACAATTGGTTGGGTTCTTTCCGACTCGAATTGTAGTTATAAGTGGGTTAAAAGAAAAAACAAAATTAAAAAACAAACCGCTTCATTCAACGAAAAAAAACCAATTTGCCAATTCAGTTTTATGCACGGGCACATGCAATTATATTATCAAAGTTATTTTGTTTACTTTGACCATAGTGTTGTTAATGCTGACCATAGAATTCTAGAAATTTATTACCATATTATGGTTAATTTTGTAGATAATATGAATAATTTTGAACATAATAATGGTTAATATTGACCAAAATATGGGTAATATTAACCAAAATTTGGTTAATTTTGAACAAATTATGGCTAATTTTGACCATATTATGATTGATTTTGGAAAAATTTGTGTTAATTTTAACCATATTATGGTCATATTTAAACAAATATTGGTAACCTGAAAACATAAACATTGCAAAAATCCAAACATAGTATGTTGCTCTTAGAATATGGTTATTTCCAACCATATTTTTTTTCTAAGGGGAATGGCTGCTCTAACATTAAAAGGCGGTAACTCTTCTGCTATATTGTGAGATATGTTTGGGCATAATACGTTTTTCAAATAATTATCTACATAAAAAAGCGAATTCGACAATGTTAAAAATCAGGGGTCTATCACCGCATTCGATACTATCGTATCGAATAAACTATCGAATTGTATTGCATACGATAGACACTGACGTATCGAATGAAAACTGGATAAATGTATTGTCGAGTTACTCAATATCAAATGCTATTATTTCAAATTCACTACATTTCAATCGATATCGAGTTTCATGATACCAAAATAAATAATTTCGATCAATTTTGCTCGATATCGAATGCCGTGATTAGACCCCAGACCTAAATGTAAACAAATACCAAGGCGAATTTGTTATTTGTTGACATTTTAACTGCTTTTTGACAGTCTCGAATTCACTTTTTTATGAATTCGCTTTGCACTCACGATTCAGGAAAACGAATGAATCATCAAAATCTAGCTTGGCTTTGTTTAATTATATCTAAGAAATCTAATTTCTTGCTAATACGCTAAATCTCTTATGCTTAAAATTGTTTGTGAAAATAAAAACTTTCCCTGGTAATGATTATTTAGTATTTACGTATGCATTTTATTACTTTTAAGTTGAAGGGATTTCTAACTTTTTTAGCCGAATTAAAATATTTTATTTTTAATGTGCATTATTTAATAACTTTTCTAACATTTAATTTAAATTTATTTTAATATTATTTACACAGAAAATGCATATTTTTATATCCATGTTATACGTGTGTACCCCTGAAGTTCTGAAGGTAACGTTATAGGCAATGCAGAGTAATTTTCTAATATTTACTAAAATTAAACGATGGTCTTGTGGTAGAGTGTCTATTTGTTCCTGTTACATATACTTTAATTCGTTCGGTAAAATCTTAGGTAATCTTAAATGGAGACCACTTACAATTAACATTACAAAGTAGCCATATATTTTTAGTCCAAACCCTAGAGCGAAGCGAACTGACACCAAAGTAGTCCCTTGATAGGTATTTAATGGTAAAGACTAGCTTTAGTTCCAGCACTTGTCATTGGTTGTCATTAGAGGGGGTCAATTGACCAGTTAACCAGTCACACATCTATCCTCAATGAACGTGTTTAGTGTCAGTTACTACAATGTAGTATTATTTCAATACAATGTAGTATTATTTCAATTCAAGTCCTAGAATTAAATTCAAGAACCAAATTTTAGAGAGTCCCAACAAATGTGTCACTGCACCGGTGAAGACTGTAATGTAATTCATTACTTTTTCTTCATTTTTGTTCTTTTCAAAAACCAGTTAAATGATTGGTTCTCCTTTCACTGGTCATGAGTTTTTTTCATTTTGTACTTGTTCTATTTTCACAAATCCCAGGACCAGTCTATTGGACCAATTGCCACAAATTTCCCGCAGAAAGGTAACCATTTGGATAGTTTCCTTATTCCCAGGTAATCAATTAAATAACCAAAAGATTCCTTTTTGTATTCCAAGAAAAAAAATTAATACTTGCCAACATTTAGGCGATAAACAAGTACAACCCTAGCATTTTTAATATGCTTCTAAGGAGAGAACTTTCCTTTAAGTATTCAAAACTGCCGGGGCCCTTTTTCAATAAAATGTGTAATATATGTTGACTTGTATATGCATATGTACATATATTTACATTAATGATTATAATATTTTTTTGTGTTTGGTTTTAGAAAATTTATTTTATTTGTGTATTTTTCAAGCACTCTTGTAATACAAACTCATTAAAGGTAAACCACATAAACATGCATGTAAAACTGCTCTAACAATAGCTGAAACCAAAAAACAACAACACTATTTAAATAATATAAATTAACAAATAAATACAACAATAATTGTTAAACTAATTCTAAACAAGCAAGCCAATACACGTCATGGTTTCGTTTGCAAAAGGACTTAAGTGGAAAATTTTAAGGGCCATTATTATAACTTGACGTTAGCTTTAATCCGGCAGTTAACAGATGCTTTTTGACAGATAACACATTACTATCAGTTTACTTTATCTTAACTTTAGCTAACTTCAAGTTGTAATAATGGCCATAAAAGGAATGATTTGCTTTATAATTTACAGTCCACTTAACACATAGCCTTCACGAGACATCGCTTGTGTTTGAACAACAAACAATTAACTTCCTGTCCTACAGTTTCAAACACTTTACGTTTTTATAGAAAACACTAGCGCTTACGTTGACAAATTTTTGAAGATGCACACATGAATTTTGCTTTCTGTAGACTGCTGCTGTCGATGTTTTGTTTTTATCCAAACAGCGTTGTTCAAACATTTGTTTTCCCAACAATCTCTAACATCAATGACTGTATATATGATAATCGCCATCTCGATTTTTATTGTATTTTTTCAAATGGATTGTCATGCAATCAAATCTATACCAAAGTACACAGACAAATAATTCTGCGAACATTTTGTTCTTGTTTATATGGGTGGTTTTTTAAGAGCTATGGAAAGTATTAAAAAAAACACATAAAATTCAGAAAAATTCATGAAATCTTTATATGAATCGATAGTACGGTCCATATAATTTTATGTTTGAAGATTATTTCATGCAAATGTTGACCGTGACTGCGCCTCAAATGGTCCATCCGCTTAATCCAATTTAGGCATACTCTTTCCAACATTTCGGCCGGTATCTCATGAATAAATGCTTCAATGTTGTCTTCCAATGCGTCAATTGAAGCGGACATGTGTGTATAGACATGAGCTTTAACATAGCCCCACACAAAATAGTCTAAAAGCGTTAAATCGCACGATCTAGGCGGCTAAATGACCGGTCCCAAACGTGAAATAAATTGTTCACCGAACTCGCCACACAATAAGTCCATTGTTAAGCGTGCTGTGTGGCATGTGGCACCGTCTTGTTGAAACCACATGTCATGCAAGTCAAGCTCTTGCATTTTGGGCAAAAAAAAGTTGGATATCATCTCACGGTAGCGCTTACGATTCGCATTATCTTTGAAGATGTACCGTCCAATGATGCCACCACCCCATAAACCGCACCAAACTGTGACTTTTTCTGGATGCATTGGTAGCTCTTGCAATGCTTCTGGCTGGTCTTCACTCCAAAATCGACAATTCTGCTTATTAACGTACCCATCGAGCCAAAAATGAGCTACGTCGCTGAACACAAGAAGCGCGCGATGAACTTCCTTAACAGAGCACGCATTTTAATAATAAAATTCCATAATATGCAAGCGTTGTTCGTTTGTAAGACGATTCATGGTTAAATTATAGACCAAACTGAAGATGTTTGACAGTGAAACAAAACACGAAACGTGCGTCAGCTGCTTAAACCAGTGTTGCCAAAAAGAAAATAGCTAAAAAAAATCACCCATTACAAAATAATAGATTGTGAAGACGGGGTGCAATGAATTGGTTATTGAAGGCTTCTGTTTAAAATATTGGCTACAATCCAAGCAAACTAATTTCAATGCCAAGCAAACCTTATCTGTACCGATATTCAACTGCAGTCATTTGTAGTTCATGTCAGTCCAACTTTATGGTTGCACAGCTTGGGGTACAACACAACACTAAATAGCCAACCTACAAGCTTTTAACAATCGTATTCTCCGGTAAATACATAATATCTGCTGGCCAAACAGGGCAACAAATGAACAAATACTACTGCTACTATCAATGTCAAACATGTCCCCTGCTGCCACGGAAATAATAAAACGAAAATAGAATTGGATACTGCGTCGACCTAAAACTTACATCGGAAGAGCTGCCCTTAAATGAAGTACCCAAGGCCATTGTAGACAGGTAGCTCACACAACACCTGAAAACTTACAATCTTAAAAGAATGCTGAAAAAATATAACAAACAGATCATGAAACCAAATCAAATCACTGGCTGTTGATCGTGTAAACTGGATAAGATGCGTTGGTGCCTAATGTTCCGCCACATGAACTTTCTAGTAAACATTTAAAATGTGTTGTAAATAATTATTATGAACTAGCTGACCTTGTAAATATAAATGAAAAGTGTCACGGTGGTAAGCACAGTAAAGAAGGAATCACTTTATTATTCGCTGTAAATGGATGGTACAAAAAACTTAAACCTCTTCTCATTGGAAAATCAGCGAAATTAAAATATAAAATTTCCCAATCAAGTTCCGCCATAATTGTTTGGTTTTAATAAATTGCAACCTTTTTATATCACTTTTTTTTGTTTGTTTTTGAACCTCAATGAATTCCACCCCTTTAAATCGTTTTTTTTTTTTTTAATTTTAACCTCGTTTAATCGAAATCCCTTTATTACGAAAATTCGTAAAAAGCAGTTGGACCCTTCGATTACTTATTATCGGTAGTTTACTGTATAAAAAACATAACTCTTACTGGAAAGCTGCCTTGGTTATGAAAACAAATTCTTGCTTATGTCAAAAAATTTAAATGTAAGCAAACCAGATTCTTAAGAAGATTTCAAATCAAATTAACAAGATTTCGGTGAAATTTAAACGGCTTATAAGTCTTTTTACCAGGCCATCGTGCTTAATTAACACAAACATGCACAGATTTTAATTTCTCTCATTTACCTAAATAAATTGCTTGGGCAAATTTTCAATATAAAAATTTTGCTTATTTGTTTATTAATTTTAGCATTATTTTTTTTTGTCAAAAATTTAAATTTTCAGGTGTCTTTTCATATTTAATTTGTTTGTAAGCGGATTTTTAAAACACACAAATAGACAACTAAAACATAACACGACTACAAGTACTTAAATGCGCGCATTTGTAACAAATACATAAATATGTAGTTACACACATGTGCACCTATGCTATTAAACAAAATCGCCTTTACTATTAAGCAAACTATCACACTCACCTTTACCACCACTACAACAACTATCATTCATTTTATTTATTATGTTGGCAACCATTTAAATGAAATTGTTAACATAAATTCAATATAAATTTACATAATAATATTTTAGCCGAAAAACAACAACGACAATAACATGTTGTGCTAAATAAAATGTGATAAATTTGGAAATATCTTCCAAAATTATTTTAATTGTCACATTATTTTTGTATTTAAATACACATTTTTTTAAAAATTTGCAATAATTAACAAATAAATAGACAAAAGTAAAATTTCCATTTAAAATAACAGATCGATTGCAAAATTAATTATTTTTAATACATGATTTCATCATTGGTTGTTAAAATTGTGTATAAAATAAAATAGTAGTTGGTTTTAGCACTAAAAGCATTAATTTTTATTTATTTTTATAACTGGGGATTCACAAGGTTGTCATAAAGTTGTAAAGTCATATATATGTCTTAAAATATGTATAAGAAATTTTCACAGAATAAAATTTTTTATTTTATTTGAAAAACAACAATATTATTTTAAACAAATGTAAAATATTATTTAGCACGTTATGATGATATGACTTGATAGCACACCTTGTGAATCCCCCAAATACGTAGTTGAGTTTAAACAAGCCCACAAAGATTGTTATCGTCAATGCTTTAAAGTGTTGACACCCTTGATCATGAGCAAGGAATGAGGGTGTTCTAACTATAAAGTCTCTCTTTGTTTTTTAACCTCTGACCTTTCAACTTTTTAATACATGAAATAGAGCAAGAGGAGTTAAAGCTCCCCCGCCCTATATCTTCTTAACTAATTAACTGATTTTCTTGAAATTTAGCAGGCAAATAGTATGACATCTAGAAAGAACTATGGCCTATAATTTGTATTATCTTCTAACTAATCAACCGGTTTTTTTTAAATTTGGAATGCAGACACTGTAACATCTAAAATAAATAAGTTATATGGCAAAATAAACGTTTTCCGCGTCAGCTAGTTATATATTTTTTTAGTTTTATATTCTTAACAATATTTCTTGATAAAAAAAAAATCCATTATTAAATTGTATGTCTTTTGATTATTGCTTACTTAAAGTTGTTAAATTTTCTATTTAACCCTTTTAAGCACGTTTCTCTAAAGTAGCTCTTATCTCAATTACGTTTATTATGTCCTTTTTTATTTTAACAAAAAGTATCAAAGGTATAAAACGTTCCTTGTAAGTAGTCGAAATTTTCCAAATTTTTAAAATATATACAATAAATATTAAATTAAATTTTTATTTCTTCGACCTTTTTTTTATTGTATATTAAAAATAAAAAGTTTTTTCGAGCTCGAGGCCAATTATTTGTAAACAATATATATTATTTATTAATTAATTTGTTCCAATATTTCGATATCCATCGGATATCATTATCAAGGAATGATACAAGTATATTTGTAAGAGACGTATTACTTCAATATTAAATGTGGAGATAGTAATACGTCTCTTACAAATATACTTGTAACTCATTCCTTGATAATGATATCCGATGGATATCGAAATATTGGAACAAATTAATTAATAAATAATATATATTGTTTACAAATAATTGGCCTCGAGCTCGAAAAAACTTTTTATTTTTAATATACAATAAATATATTTAAAGTATACGTTTTTGTTAAGCTCTAGTCAATTTTACTTGTATAATGGACTAATAATCTACCAATCTACTGATTGCCTTCATTTGGATTATACGCCATTTATATTTTTGAATTTTCAATTTGAATATTTAAAATAAATACCCGTTCTCAGAAAAGGTACCAATAACACCAACTGTTTACTACTTTTTGTGCCTTTGAATTTAAAAACAATTTATTTAAGAAATTTTAGACCTCAAAAATATTCATTACAACAGATAATAAAATTCTTATTTTGTCCCATAATTCGTTTACTGTACTCAAATGTTCATAATTTATACGCTGTTTTAATGCTTAGGAATATAAGTTTTAAGTTGGCGTAAAATTACTTTGAAACAAGCCTGTACACAAAAAGTACCAAAGGCACAACTTGTAAGCAAGATTTCCCCCTCAAAATGTATGCTGAACAACATAAGTTTTAAGTTGGAATAAAATTATTTTGAAAAAAAAACACGTTTACATAAAGTACCAAAAGTCCCTTTTTTACCCTGCTATGCCCTCAAATGTTCCTCATTTGTGCGCTTCATTTATGCTATAGAAAATCTCATTTGTGCGCTGCATTTATGCAATAGAAAATAGGTTTTAAGTTTGGGCAAAATTTATATTAAAAACATGTCCACAAAAAGTACCAAAAAAACGAACTTTTACCCTGGTTTGCCCCTTCCAGTTAATATTTTGTACAACTACGTATGTCCCTAGTGATAGTTTAAAATAAAAATAGTTAAACTTTGAAAATGTTGTAGTCTAAATGAGCCTAATTAAAAAAGTACCAACTATTCTCCATTTTACGCTCTTTAATACTCCGGCCGACTTTAAAAATGAACTTTTGTTGCTCCTTCGGTGGCAAAATTTTAGAAATTGATACAAACAAAAATGTTCATATGCTACCAACATTTTCAATAAAAAAGATTTTGTGATAAATCAAATGCGCCTTGATCAATGTTGCCTGCCAATTTAGCCACTTAGTGGCTAAATTTAACCATTTTTCACCTTGTTTAGTTATTGAAAAATGAGCTTAGCCATTAGCCATTTTTCAAATTGTTTAGCCATACAATTTTTTTGTCGTTTATCATTTAAAACTATTATGTTAATTTTGTTTAAATCACAACTTTTACAAACGTTGAAAATCGCTATAAACGCTGTTGATGCAACATCTTTCTAAATAAAGGATCAGTATTCCAATACTCAATTTATTAAATGGATCAATACAAACGAGATATTGATGTTCGGTTTTAAACGAGCCGAAACCGACCAGTTTTAATCATTTCAAAACCGAAACCGCGGTTTCATATTTTTACGGTTTTAAGCAAACTCTAACACAAACAACACTGTTTCTTTCTAGTCGGAAGTATTTCAATATAGAGATACAGGCGACAACTTTCAAATGCTGAAGTAGAAGGGGATTTAGCCGAGTTAACATCGTTAAAAGCAATTTGTGAATTACCTAGCATTTACACATGCCACTGCCAGTTCGAAAAACTCAATACACTCACACTTTTTTACTAATACACTCACATTTTTCGCAATGGCAGCTTCAGTGGCAGCAAAAATTGCATGCGAGTGGAAATTAGGCACTTGCATGCCACTATATCGTCGTGCGGGAGTTTATGTGCTCTATCCGCCATTTTACACATTTCGAGTTAATTATGCCACTTTAGGTTTTCGACCCCAAATTTTTAAATATGTAATCCGTTTTCGGCTATCTCATCTAGTTTCTGAGATAAATAGTGTCTGTTTTGTTCTATATCCTTCAAACCTGAATTATGTTAAAACTTCAAGATCGATTTTCTCAAAATACACTTTTGGCATATAGAGCACATAAACTCCCGCACGACGATATGTCAAAACGATAAGCAATGTTACTTTGTTCAAAATTTAATTCACATTTACTGGATTGTTGTCAAATAGTTATTGAAGTTTTAACTTAATAAAGAATTATTATGATTAATTTTTTAAAAACGCGCATAAATAAAAGCAAGTTTGTTAATAATAGAGCATTAATATCGTTAAAATAATGCTCATATAAATAAATGAAAAAATTTCCCCAAAAATTTGCCATTATGATTAACTCGGTAACTCCATTTTGTTTTCTGGTCCTTTTTTAATTTGAGAAGTAAACAAAATTGCTCAAGTTGACGCTTCTACGACATTTTGAAAATGAACTCGCAGTGGGATGTGTAATCACAAAAGTTAATGGCATGAGATTCGACTATTTCGAACAATTTTTCTTTGATAATATGTATACAACAGTGGCATGCCACTGTTTTTATTTTTTATCTTTTTTTTCTATTTTTCCTTGTAGATTTGGACTCAAAAGGTTGTTGTCATGACTATGATTTACCTTCAAAATATATAAAACTAATAGGCATAAGTGATTTCTATGAGAAGTAAAATAATGACATCGAACTTATTGACAATTTCATTTTTTAAATGCTAAAATATTTAATTTACTTTTATTCTTACGTAACAAATTGATCTCAATTAACAACCTCATTGAAAAAATTGTTTAATGAATTATTTTTGTTTTTTTTATAAAATATTAATATGTTATTAAGCCATTTTTGGTCACCAAGTTTTGGCAACACTGCTAGATCTAGATCTAGTCTTCTGAATACATCTCAGCATATAGGAAGTCATGCAGGTATATTATATAACCTTGATACATCCTTTGGTTGCATTACTAAAAGTCATGTTTGATTCCCCAATTAAAAAAAGTCGTGCAAATAAAAATTTAACTTTGCATTAAAATGTATGTCAGTTTTCAACACTTCTTTAATGCAAAAATGTTAAACAAAGTATTTTGATAATAAATTAAAACCATCAATATACCCCAATTAATTTTATATACAAAGTATATTATTAATATTATCGTGCATAAAATTAAATTCATTTGTTAAATTTTGCAATGAAAACAACAACAATTTCTCTCTGACCATTTTATTTAACCGCTTAATAAATTGATAATTTTGCGCTTTGTGGATTTAGAAAAAAAAATGAATGAAACAAAAATTTTTTCCAACATTTATAGTTTAGTTTCGAGTTTATTGTTTATTTGCAAATTGCAAATTTAGAACAGCATGCATATATTTATTATATACAATGTGTTTGTGTGTAATATATTTTTAGTAAGTTTTATCAAAATGTTAAAATAAATTTAAATAATTTGTTTATGAGACCGTTTTATATACAACTGAACTGAATTGTTTTTGAAATTTTTTTTGTTGTTTGTTATTATTGTGGTCAATGGCAATTGGTAAATATTTATAAAAAAAAATTGTATGAATAACAATAATAACAAAAGCAGAAATGGAAAATATTATACTCGTAATAATGTTTGTAAATTTAGTGATTTGTAAACTAAATGCTAAGTATTATATGTACTTGGCTGGTATATGGGATTTTTAGCAAAAATTAATAATACCAAAAGCTGATTACCAAGGCAAGTTTTTAAAGCTTTTTGGCAAAAAATTTTTTTTGGCATATTTGCCGTGAAGGAAATTATTTTTGTTCGGCACTGGCCAGGCATGAGATAAAGTATTCCTAAAAATTTAAATTACTTTTTGATAATAAACAGGCAAGTGCACGGCCTAAAAAAACACTTAATTGACAACATCTTTTGTAAGTTGTTGTTGTTTTTATTTTGTTTTTCTTAACCTACTTACAACTACAATTAATGTTGAGAGAATTTCAACTAATTGTAGCGGGGAATGTAAGATGAGATAAACCCACTGTTTATTGTTGATGTGTTTTGTTTAAACTTTGATATTATTACAAGTAGAACTGTTGCTATAATTCTTATATGTTTAACAGTTTTATTTGGTTTAATATCTTTAGTTTTTCTAAAATCTTTATGGATGAAGTTTCCTAATGATCTGGGCTAAGCAACCAGTGAAATGCGCATAGGAATAGCTTATCCCATCAACAATAAATTTCAAGTCTTTTTATCAAGAATAAAAACTGGGAATTAAGCACGAATAACAAAAACTTTTGAAAGTATTAGAATAAGATTAAAATAAAGTACACTGTGCTCGAAATTGACACTATTTTTTAGACAAGCCGGCCACATGGCGATTAAGCATAATTCGGGTACGCTGAACCCAATGGTGCCCACCGTGTTTTAGGTTAGCTCTTGTTTTCGTGATATACCGTTAGTTTGAAAATGGAGGAGGTTGCACAACATATATTCACGTAACTCAAAAACGGTTTAGTTTATTAAAAAATCAAAAAAAAAATTTAATTCCGCAATAAAATTTTTTAAAAATTCATAAAAAATTGGAAAATGCAGTTACGCTACTGCAAACATATAAAAAACGAAGCCACCCAGGCAGAAAAAGACAATCACCACGACGCTGTGCCGACGTCACAGGGGTTACTACCAACATCAATACAACGTACTGTTTACAAAATTTACAATGTTGTCGCAATATTAAAATGATAACGCCAAACGTGCGTCTTCCGACTCTTCTTTCTAGTGTTGTCACAGTGCTTAAAATCTAAATTTACAATGTTGGATTCACGAATTTACAACGTAGTCACAACCGTCTTCCGACTCTTATTTTCCATATTTTTACAAATGTAAATTCGCTAAATAAACAAGCAAAAATTTGTATATTTTTTAACCTAAATAGTTTTTGTGTTTTCATTTTAATACGACACTATTAAATTAATAAGACTAAATTTTTGTATATATAGCGTTGTAGCGGTATAGAATTATTATAAACACGGTATTAGGAAATAAAGGTGTAATTCTTTTATATACAGTGTTGTAGCGGTATAGTTTTATGGTAAATACGACTTTAAAAAACTTAAGTCGTATATTTGTTTTAAGGGTGTTGTACCGGTGTTGAATCTTAAATAAAAACGGTATTAAAAAACTAAGGTTGTAATTTTGTATCAACAGTGTTGTGATGGTACCATATTTTTGGTAGAGTCACAATTTTGTATTTACAGGGTTGCGGCGGTACATAATATTTAGAAGAGTCGTAATTTCTGCCTGGGTATTAACAAAACAAGCCATTTATGATTAACATATGTTTGCAACTTTTGATTTTATTCACAAAAGTCGAAAAATTTTAATTAATTTAAGAATTTCATAAAACGCAATATTTGTATGGGAGCCCCCTAAAAAGTGGTGATAAGGGGCGAGTGTGTATCAGAGATCAGCAATGAATCGTTTTTTCGCTACTCATACTGACTCATGCAATTGTAAGTATAAGTGCGTAGAAATCATTTAAACTTAACTACTCTGATTCACTCATACTCACAAGAGAAATATTTATGAGTGCGACGTCGACATTATACGCATACTCATAAATGACCTCAGCTTGATTTATAATTTCAAGAAAATACTTACAATACTCACAATGATTCAAATCATTTAGCTCATCCATTTACCGTTTTAACACAAGAGAGAAAACACACAACTTAATAAACAGCGCTGCCAGATAAATTTGCCGAAAAATCGTCTACTTCATACATGTTACTTTAGTAAACTGTAATTGCCAAATCGTCACTTTGCTATTTCGGGGACAAATCCGGCAGCCTCGCATTTTGCTTCGCCTATACACATTGACTTGAGTAGATTCTAAATCAAACACTACAAATGTTGGTAAGTATGAGTACGATGAATAAAATGAAACTTTTGAGTGAATATGAGTTTGAATCACATTGGAATAAGTATGAGTGCGTATAAGTACAAGAATTTATGAGTCATGATTTAGCTCAACTCACTTTTGCACTACTCATTGCTGATCTCTGGTATGTATAGCCTAGTACTCTGTTCAAATTTGTGAAAAATGTTGAGCAACATTAATTATTTCACACGAAAATTTTGCCATGTATCAATGTTACCCATCATGCGAGTTTGTACAATTTGAAGTTTTTATTCCAGCAAAGTATGCGACATTGTTTTGCGTAATGTAAACAAACCCCACATGTATTTTACTAAAATTCATTGTTTTAATAAAAAGTTTAATAAAAAAGAAAGTAAAAATGGATAAAAAAAAAAACTGTAACCGGTTGTGTTATATTAATTTGTTATTTCCTTTTAAATAATCAGTTCATATTTTTTTGTTTTGCTTGAAATTCCTCGTGAAATAAATGCAGCTTATATTATTATGCAGTTGTAAAAAATTTTGCCAGAAACATTTCGGATCTTTTTCACAAAATAAACAGAGTACAACTCTATCAACATTATTTCATAGATATTCCGCACAAGTTTTTCTCATATGCATTTTGACAGCATTTCACGTGAAATGTTGAACAGAGTACCAGGCTTATCCAGAAAATGTTAAGGACAAAAAACTAATTGAGGTCGGTCATATATTTTATCCCACTAGAGGCAACTTCTGGGCATTTATGGGACTTTTTCTTTAATATATCTCAAGTCTGCATTGAACATTTTGTATGGGAGCCAGCCCCATTAAGGAATGGAGATAGCGGATAGGTACCTCATAAATAAATGATTGAGATAAAAAATAAAGTGGGGTTAGTCATACACTTTACCCATCTAGGATCATCCTAGGCGCTGCAGCAGCCAAATTTAAGAATTTTATTAAACCGCCATACATGTTTGGTTGAAATTCTTAAATTTGGCTGCTGCAGCGCCTAGAATGATCCTATGTGGGTAAAGTGTATGACCAACCCCACTTTATTTTTTAACCTCAATCATTTATTTCTAACATACCTATGCGCTATCTCCATTTCTTAAGGGGGCTCCCATACATATGGGCATTTACGTCAAAAGGTCCACCGTGACCGAAAATTTAAAAGTTATTACAAGCATATTCTTTAATGATTTTGTTATAGAGAAATATTTAGATTTTACAAATTCCCATATAAATTCGTTCTCTAAGACGAACAAGCAGACTGCAAAGTTGTACAAATGTAATTTCTTATATGTGAGAATGTTTTATTGTATGTTTTCTTTAATATTATCTTCCTTAAAAGAGGTGATATTTGATAAAAATTATTCAAAAAAAATATTCTTACATGGTCCGTAATCTAAGGAAGAGTTCGAAGAGAAATATGTAATTCGGATTAACGGTAAATTTTTATTTTATTTTGATCAATATTCAGTTAAATTATTACGGAAAAAATTTTACGTTCGGAATGTCACGTATCGACACAGATTGTGGCTTAAAAAAAAGAAAATACAGAAGTTTTTGGAATCAAACCAAGACATTTTAGTGTTACATTGGTACGTAAAATTCTAAAAGTAGTTTGACTAAAAAATTGTGCCAGGTTTCGCTGAATTACGCCTATTTATACATGGCCAAAAAACTACTTCTGTTTTTTACACGTTCGAATCGCTACTTCTTTTGCCATTATCTTTGTCCTAGAATCGCGCCCTCCATAAACTTCAGCATAGAAAACGGTACTTTCTTAGTGCTATAATTTAAGGGTTAAGAAAACGTAAAAATATTTTTTGCTTAAAATGTTATTGCATTGTTAATGCATACGACTGTCACGTTCAACACTTTGGAATTACCCTTATAGGATTAAATTTTTTGAGGAATTTCAGTTTTTTTTTTTTGTTTTTTTAATAAACTAAACCATTTTTTGAGTTACGCGAATATATGTTGAGCAACCTCCTCCATTTTCAAAATAACGGTATATTTCGAAAACAATAGCTAACCCAAAAAACGGTGGGCACCATTGGATTCAGCGTGCCCGAATTATGCTTAATCGCCATGTGGCCGGCTTGTCTACTTTTGCAACTAGAATAGTGTTATTTAATATATGAAGTTTCAATAAAAAAAGATTGAGAAACAAAATATTTACCGAGATTTTTGGCTTTATATGAAACCTATTGTAAATTATGTACCGATCCACAAGACATTTTTTAGTATGATTTCAGGTAACTCATTTTCAGGGGTCAATTTTGTCCTTTTTTAACTTCCACACAACAGTATACTAAAACGGCACTTTTAAAATGTTCGACGAATATTTTCTTCATCAAATTTTACTAGGGGGCTTCTTAGACCAAAAAATCGTGCAATGTATGTTAAACGGATTTTCAAAATTCCGGACCGTGAAATTTTTAAATTTTTTGAAAACCCGTTTTACATACATTGCACGATCCATAAAATACTCGTCGAATATTTTAACCAAACATATCGCCAAACAATTCTACTGAAGACGTCTGAAATAGTATTTTAGCTCAGAACTACATTTTAGTATATTTTTTTTTTTACTTATACCAAACGCCTTTTCAAAAAATTCAAAAACTTTAGGGGCCGATATTTCGGGAACCCGAGCTAACTTTTCAAAACCGTTTGGCAGATTTGCTCTACCAATAGTCTTGTTTCATTTCGCGTTGCGAGTATTGAGGCTCGTTTTTTTAGCTTATCTAACGAAAATCGGACATCGCAATTTTTAGTCATGTTGAAACTTCATTTTTAGGCACAATAAACTAAATTGCACCAAATATAACAAAAATAGCAATATTCCTTTTGGTTTAAGGCATATTAAAGATGTTTCCGGAAGTTGGCTTTATTTGGTTTCCATAATAAATTATGGACCGATAATCATTAAAGTTGGTTCTGTTATTAAAATTAAAATAGAATGAATATATCGCAGACCTAGTTGAAAAGTGACTGAACTCAAAAAAACATAATTTTTCGGATGAGTGCTATCAGTGTGGGTGTTGCGGGTTCGATTCCCGCCAGTGACTCTGGTCTGTTTCACTACAACGGGCTGAAGGTCTACGTAACTATTGCTAGGTTAATTAAGTTAGAATATAATTTGTGATTGTATTTCTAACTCTTATTAAAAAAATAAAATAATTTTTCAGAAATTAAAAAAAACTGTTTTTAACCTAAAAAATAGTTAAAAGCTTTTCTTTGAACCATTTAGTAGAAAAACCATACAGATTATGAACTAAAAAGTTTTTTTTTAAATATTTCAAGCTCGATAAGGAAAAATTTTTAGTTGTGTCATTTTTGATGATGTTTAATTAGTACAAGTTACCGAATTATTTTAAGTTATGTCATATTAGCTGAATTCTTTTCAAGTTTTGACACGAATTCTAAACTGACACAAATCAAATTAATATAAACCCAACATAATTTATGTTATCAAAAGTGTCACAATTCGAATAAAGACTATTTAGCACTTAATCTGGCGTAATTTAAAATGTTTTGAGGGATTGAATAATAAAATCGAGTACGTCGCACACTGGGTTGAAATTAGGCTGTTGCAAAAGTACAAAAAACAAATACTTAAACACATTCCCTTTTTTTCGTGTATTTGTTTTATTGTACCTTCTCTTTAGAGAGACAATTGCTGTTCTCTTTTATAAGAAACAAACATTGTGTTTATTGTTTTTGAAAAAAATAAATAAAGCAAGTCTTAAGCATGGTAAGAAGTAAGCAAAATAAAAACAAGAACATGCACATGTTTGGACTTAAGACAAGAAGTTCTTAAACCATTTACTAAAATACTTGAGTATTTTTGTAAGTTTTATTTTGTTTGTATGAAATTTCGCTTTTGTTTAATTTGATGTTATGATCAAATTATCAACATAGCAATAGTTATATAGGTATACCTAGATACGTATGTACATACATATGTATATTCCATAAAATTAACTGCTAAATTAATGCCAAAAATAAAAACCAAGAGAATTTCCGTAAAAATATTTACCTACATATCGTCATTTAAATTTACAAAAGCCATAAGTTGCGTTGGAAAAATTTTACAGGAGAAGACAAAGACTTAAATCAAAACTAGAAAAATTTTTAAGTTTTCTTTTCGTACCCCCTGCAATTTTTCGCATGTTACTTTTTTTATCTCCTCTAGGGAAAATATGGCATCCACAAAGCGCCATCTGACACGATTCAGCGATGCTTTGTTTACGTGTTCCCATGTCAGGTGATTAAGCCTTAGTTATGTTAACGTTTTTTAACCATTAATGGAAGAATATACTTTTTAAAATATAAATAACGGTAACACAAAGTAATAGTTTTTATTTTAATAATTAGTAATAATCTGCAAATAAGACAAATTAAAAAGCAATAACCATTGCTTGCATTTAATGCTTAAAATACCCACATTGTAAAATAAGAATCTTGCAAAGTACTTACAGAACATTAGCAAAAAAAATGTTTACTGTAATTTATTTATAGTGAGTAAGAATGAGTAAATACAAGAACTCTGAGCGTATAAAGAGAATAATTTCTTTTATTTGTTTTTTTTTTGTTTTGAATTTATTTGCTTTGATTCCCTTTTGTACTTAGCTTTACTCTGAGAATTTTTAAAAAAGCAAATGTTTTTGAATTTAAATGTACTTAGTGCAAAAGCCTAGTTGAAATACTCAGTTTTCGACGATTAATTAAAAAATTAAATTTAAAGTATCGGCAAATCTGATTGCAGTTTCTTACAGCCTATAAAATTCTACATCACTAGCTGAAAAAAATAAATATTTAAAGTGATCTGGTGTGTTTGCAGTAGGGCTTCCAATCGGGATTGGTTTTTCTGAATCCCGGGATTCGGGATTGAAGAAAATATTTCGGGATTTCAATTTCGGGATCCCGGGATTTTTGGGATATTTTGAATAACGGGATTCACGGGATTTTTAAAAATTTTCGGGATATTTCGGGATTTTTAAATTTTTAAACTGTAAAAAAAAACCACTTACTTTTCGAGTTAAAATACACATTTCGTGAACGTTTATTATTTATTTGTAAAAACAAACTTAAATTATTAATTGATCAAAATTCATAAAGACAATGTAAAGCGGCTCATACACTTGCAATAAAATTGTTTAACTTTACGTATTGTACAATTATATTGCCAATGGCCAATGGTGGCACAATATATTGGCAACAATCAAAAGACATCTTGATTTTTATTGCACAACAATAAATGTGTTGGCAACATTCTACAATGCTGTTTATGTTATTCCTTTTTATTGAATGAATGAAACCATTGTGCGACTTATTGCATAAAGCCTGGTACTCTGTTCAACATTTCACGCGAAATGCTGTCATAACGCATATGAAAAAAACTTATGCGGAATATCTATGAAATAATGTTTTTGTTAACGGCACTAATACAGAGTTGTAAGCCATAATACAAAAACTGCAAAATTTCAACTGAACTAGAGTTGAGTTGTATTAAAAAAGACCAACATTTTAAGCAAAACTAAGCTGCTCCGTCAAAATTATGTATTCAAACTTGGTTATGGCGGCACAAATATGTTTTCAGATTAACTTAACCTAGTGTTACTGACATCTCAAAATCCAAGCCTAAATGTATTTTGAAATTATCCAAATATTTTAAATTTGTCAAATATATTTTAAAATTGTCCAAATATATTAAAAATTTTCAAATACAATTTAAAATTGTTCCTATATATTTCAAATTTATCCGAATGTATTTTAAACTTTTTTTTGTCAACAAATACACGTATCTTTATACAAGTTATTAAAAAAATTTAAAAATAATAAAGAATATAAAAAAAAAATTCGGGATCCCGAAAATCCCAGGATTCGAAATTAGAAATCCCGAGATTCGGGATTCACCTAATCCCGAAAATCCCGGGATTTCCGGGATCGGGATTTCCCGATTGGAAGCCCTAGTTTGCAGTGAGAGATCAAAATCAAAGTTTTTTGCATTTTTTTGGAAAAAAATGACAGAAAAACTGAAAATTTACTCTGTTAAAAATCTTATTTTTTACAAAGTTATTGAAAAAGTGACCAATTTAGCTTTGGAACCATCAACTTCTGGTTGTTCTACGAATATCATGGTAAAGTTTGTGTTACAAAATTTGGTGTGGAAGTGTTTTTGTTTTTGTGATTTATATTAGAAGTCCAAACAAAATTTTAATTTTCATAGTTTAAGTGGACATATCGTTATTATTCGTGTCCAGATTTGTGGTTTATATTACAGAATAAATATATATCTAATATGTAGCAAAAATTTAGACTACATTTAAGAAGTTATGCATTTGTTTATAAAAAGGGTCGTTGCGCTGATTTACCAACAAAACATATGGTCTGGCGATTGCTGCTGTTATTATTACTGTTTTTGTAATGGGTGATTTTTTAGCTGTTATCTTTTTGGCAACTCTGGTTTAAACAGCTGACGCACGTTTCGTGTTTTGTTTCACTGTCAAACATCTTCAGTTTGGTCTATAATTTAACCATGAATCGTCTTACAGACGAACAACGCTTGCAAGTTATTGAATTTTATTAAATTCGTGCCCCGTTAAGAAAGTTCATTGCGCGCTTCTTCCATTTTATGGTCAGTTTAATCGACCCACTAAAGCGGCTTTTCGGCCTATTGTGACTAAATTTCGCACCAAATTTACATTGTTGGACATTAAACCACCAACACGCTTACGTAGAGTGCGAAGTGAACAAAATATCGCAGCTGTACCGGCAACTGTTAATGATGACCATCAATTATCGATTCGTCGCAGTTCGCAGCAATTGGGCCTCTGTTACTCAACAACGTGAGATGATATCCAACTTTTTTTTGCCCAAAATGCAAGAGCTTGACTTGCATGACATGTGGTTTCAACAAGACGGTGCCACTTGTCACACAGCACGCTTAACAATAGACTTATTGAGAGGCGAGTTCGGTGAACCGGTCAATTGGCCGTATAGATCGTGCGATTTAACGCCTTTAGACTATTTTTGTGGGGCTATGTTAAAGATCATCTCTATGCCCGCTTCAATAGACGCATTGGAAGACAACATTGAAGCATTTATTCATGAGATACCGGCCGAAATGTTGGAAAGAGTATTCCAAAATTTAACTAAGCGGAAATATCATTTGAGGCGCAGTCACGGTCAACATTTGCATAAAATAATCTTCAAACATTAAATTATATGGACCGTACTATCGATTCAAATAAAGATTTCATGCATTTTTCTGAATATAATGTGTTTTTTTTTTTTTAACTTTCCTATAGCTCTTAAAAAATCACCCGATATATTAATTGTTGTTGTGCAGGTCTTAAATTATGTTCTTTATGTTGTTGCTGTTTTTTAATAATAGAAGAAATTGCAAATTTGAAATGCTCATCTGTCGCAATCGGTGATAAAGTTATGCAAGTGAAGCACAATTTAATTTTGTCAATGACAGATGGAAAGGTTCTTTATGCTACTTAAGTGGCGCCACTAGCAAAAACTTTAATTATATAAATGAATTGATTAAAAGGCCTGTGACATTTCTTTCTAAAGGTCCACCGTGACCGAAAATTTAAAAGTTATTAAAAACATATTTTTTATGATTTTGTTATATAGAAATATTTAGATTTAACAAATTTTATAAATTCCCCCAAAAATTCGTTTACTTAGACTGCAAAGTTGCACAAACGTTATATCTTATTTGTGAGAAAGGTTTATGTATGTTTTCTTCAATATTATCAATATTATTATAAAAGAGGTGATATATGATAACAATTATTCCAAAAAAGTTCCTTACATGGTCTAAGGAAGATTTCGAAGAGAAATATGTTATACGGATTTTTATTTTGTTTTAATCATTATTCTGTTAAATTATTATGGAAAAAAGTTCACGTTCAAAATGTCACGTATCGACACAGATTTTTATCTAAAAAAATACAGAAGATTTTGGAACCAAACCAAAGACATTTTAATGTTACATTGTTATGTACATAAAATTCTGAAATTAGTTTGACTATAAAATTGTGCTAGGTTTCGCTGAATTGCGCCTTTTTCACGTTTGAACCGCTACTTTTTTGCCATTACCTTTGACCTATAACGCGCCCTCAATCAACTTTAACATAGATAACAGTGCTTTCTAAGTGGTATAATTTAAGGGTTAAAAGAACGTAAAAATATTTGTTGTTTAAAACGTTATTGCATTTTTAATGCGTACGACTGTCACGTTCAACACTATGGAATTACCCATATTTAAGATTCGGTATATCTGTTCTTCATGGCTGGATCAGATTCTTTGAAAGTCTTTTGCATATTGCATATAAAATGACTTTAAAGAATTGGCAAGCTAGAAGTGACTGGGAAAAAAATCGTTGCTGAAACAAAATTAGAAATTCAGAAACAATTTAGGGATGATATGGGTTAAATCTTCGACAAACCTAAGACTGGGTTCGGAAATACCAATAATGGCAATACGGCAAGATGTTTTTTCCAAAACGCAGAAAAATATGCAGAAATAACAAAAATAGATTTGAACTTAATAAAAAGAATGCACATTTTGCTTATAGTAGTATCCAGCTGCAGCGGCAATATAATCCAAAATGAAAACTTTAAAATATTTGCACACAATACAGCTAGACTTTTCGTTCAAAAATATCCATGGTAAAATATGCCAACCACTTTGCACAAGTACCTAATACACGGGGCCGAAATTATTAATAATTCTCCCTTACCCTTTGGGCTCTTATCGGAAGAAGCGCAAGAAGTTCGGAATAAAGATTTTAAAAAATATAGAGAGTTTCATTCACCAAAGTGCAGTCGCGAAAAATCCCTTAAAGATGTTTGTAATTTATTCTTAATAAGCTCTGACCCAATTATTTCGAGCATTCAAAAGTTGCCTCCAAAGAAGGTTCAAAGTTTGCCAGAGCAGGTAATGGATTAAATAATACCTCCAGTTCCAAACAAAACCAATTTGTATGATCATTATGATAATGATGATGATGAAGATGATGGTGATGATGATGATGATAATGATGGTGATCATGATCACGAAAATAGTTATTTTTAGGTTCTCATATGTTATCTATTTTTTAACTATGATGAGCTGCTCGATAATACGCGATCTCTGGAACCGGCCCTACAAGTCTACACTGATGGTTCCAGGATGGGCAATAGAGTGGGTGGAGGTTTCTTCATCGAGGAATTGGACATTAGAGTCTCTTTTACGCTGCGAGATGGCAGTAGTGTGCTGCAGGCGGAAATCTCTGCCATAAAGCGGGCGGCAAACTGGCTGAAGTACTATCGTATATCGTGGGATATATGTATATTTACGGACAGCTCTGGCTGGTGTCTTTACGACATCTATGTCTACAGTGGAATACCGGATGTCTCTAAATGAGATCGCGAAACAATCCAGTGTAACGCTGATATGGGTACCAGGGCACAGTGGGTGCCTGGGTATTACCCAGGCGCGGATCCAGCTTGAGCCTTAGGGGGGGGACATTTTTTATGATACAAAAAAAAATTTGTTTTTAAAAGTTTATTAAAAGCAATTTGTGTATATTATATTAAAAAAACTCAACAATAAGGTTAAATAAAATATTCAATATAAATTAAAATAAACTAATCTTTTTAAATAAGCAATTTATGATTTCCAAATTTAGATAGTACAGTCTATGTTCAGTTTGTCATTGTTGATCTGAGCCATGTTTTTATTCGACGAAGGGTAGGAAATGACCTCACGCTCGTAGCATTACTTACGAGCATTGAAACGAAAATTTGAAATATTTTTCTTAGATTTGGGTTAATATCTTCATCACAGTTTATTAAAGCATCTACAACGTTATCTGATAGATTTTCAGATAATTTCCATGTTTGTTGCCAATGCTACAGTTCAGGCTCAAGTTTAGATGTTAGTAAGTGTTTATCTCGAGTTGTGGTTTTAAAAGTTTTATATCTGTATATGACTTGATTACACTTTGAGTAGAAGTTTTGGTATGTTCAATACATTAAAGATATCTATTGGAAAGGTGTTTTGAGATCTTCTAAAATAAATTCAATAAGAGAATGAAACCTACAACTCGGTAGAAATCTTCAACATTTTGGATGTAATTATTTCGTTCAAATCTTGTTTTTTAGGTTGGAACCTCGATTTGAACGCAAATAACTTTTACTTTTTTAAAAAATCACTTTAAATTGTTCTTCGGCTTTATTTCTTTTTTCTTCAAGGCACATGATTAAAGTTTTGATAAGGCTTGATCCTTTTTGAAGATCTATATCGTGCTTTTGTAAAATGATACTAAGCGGCTGTGTTACAATAAGTATCACACTTAATATGTTTATTCCGCAAATAAATTCAAAAGTTCTAAGTGAGTTCCTTAATATAAGGCTCTTGATGAAGTATCTCTACCTTTCCACTCAGATATGTTTTCCAAAGCTTCTACTATATGATGTACACTTGTTGCAAAGTGTAAAGCTGAGTCGTGACGGTCCACCCATCTTGTCTCGCATAATTTAGAGAGTTTGGCTCCCAAATACTTTACTAAAAACGTGTTTTGCCTGATTTACGGGAAATAGCAAGGCGTTTGTTTCGCATTTGTCGCGGTTTCCAGAATTTTTTAACAGCTCCATTTTCTGCTGACATCAAACGACACCCATCAGTTCCAACTCCTATACAGTTTTTTAGGTCAAGACTAAAATTTGTCAAAGTTTTAAGAACTGTTGATGATAGTCCCATCGCATCAATTGTCACATCAGCGTCATAATCAATATCCTGTGAAGGCTCTTCAAATGCTTTTACAACAAAGCCAAAACAATTCTTCCCTAACAACTTTTTGTTGTATGTTGAAATATTTTAAAGATAAGGAAATCTGGCTTTTCCCCGACAAATCCTTGCGTTCGTCAAAAATTATCACATAGGAATTTTTTCATATAACTCATATATATGTATGTACATAAATATTACAAATACTAAGGCTTTTTAATAATTCAACCGCACGCATTTTCAAGTTAAACGTTTACTCTTTGGTTATACATAGATGGCACCTGCTGGGATTGAATGTAGAATAATAAGTATTTGAATACATTAAACTAGATGTTTCATTGAAAATATCTAATAAATAACTATTTGGATGAAGATTTGGATACTTATTGAAAATTTGGTTAGAGATTCAATAAAAAAACAAAAAAATACTTATTGAAAATTTCGTTAGAGATTCAATAAAAAAAACAAAAAAAAACCTTGCTGGGATTTCCAAAAATTGTGTACATTAAAAAAAGATAATATTAATGGGTATTCTTGTATTATCGAAATAAACAAAACATATTTTTATAATTTACGGGGGGGGAATTTCCTTATTTCACCCCCCCTGAATCCGCGCCTGCTGGGTAACCATACTGCGGACGGTCTGGCCAAACGGGGCTGTCTCTTGGACGACATACAGAAGGGCTCAGGGGAGATGGCAGGGGGAGCATACCTGCTTGATGGCCAGGACTCTATGGCCTGGCTATGACGCGGCGAGAACGTCGGTCTCGGCAGGGACCTAATGAGAACAGTGATATCGGTCATCACGGGTCACTGGGTGATAGGGACTCATGCTAGGAAGATGGGTTTTGCGTATAATGATTGCTGTAGAAGTTGTCATGATGAGGAGGAGGAGGAGACGGTGTTTCACTTTCTCTGCCAATGCCCCGGTCTTGGGGCATTAGGTTTAGGCATTTTGGGAGATCAGAATTGCCATGTCTGGACGATTTGTCCAATGTGGGACTGACATCGATCTCCTTGTTCTGCAGGGAATCGGGGTGGTTCGAGGCTGCAGTGACCTCTGAGGAATAATCTGGTGGATACTGGCGGACTCTTGTCACTGGCTAGGGGTATCACAAAGAGACCGCTATAAGGACCCAAGTGAGTCGTCGTCGTTAGGGATGAAACGATACCTCTAAGGTATCGATACTTTTACTCGATGTGGTATCGCTCGTAAAGTATCGATACCTACTTAGAATCGAAAAAAAAGTATCGATTCTTAGTTACTTGTATGGGTACTTGTATCGGTTTGTACGATAAAAGAATAGAAAGCAGCATTTAAAAACGTTCTTATTAGTGTTTTATTACTATACAATAAAATAAGAACTTCGACCTATTCGAATTTTTTGTGCAAAACGATAAGTGTAAAGATTGAGACCACTTTTAGTTACCACCTAGTACCAATTTCCTTTCGGTAAATCTTTTTATCTTAGGAAACAAGTTTTATAGAACGTTCAGGATAACATCCTTCATTCACCTTTTACTCCAGAAATCAACACTATGAATTTATCTTAAATGTAAATATGTCTTTTATTTCCTTTCAATAATTTCTCAAGCTCAAGGTCCGTTTTATATAAAGAATATTTATTTAAAATTTATCCAATATTTCGCTATCTCAATGGATAGCTTCAGGGATTTTTTGGTTTTTTTATATTTCAAACAAATGTTTTAAAAAAAGGAAATAATATTAAGAAGGTCGAAGAAATTAAGCTAAATAATTTATGTATTTTATTTTTAAATTGATAAATATATAATTAAGGGTGGTAACACCATAATCCATTATGTTAATTGTGAGTCACACCTTAACGTCAAGTTTTTTGTTTCAATATTTGACAACTTCGATTATTGAAAGGTTCACAATTGAGCAGCGCGTTAAGATTAATAAAGCCTTTTACGAAAATGGGCGTTCAATCAAAATGCATTTAATGCACATCGTGATTTTTTTGGTCAGTATAATCGACCAAATGTTTTCACAATCGGGAGAATTGCGCGTAAATTTTAGCAAGCCGGGTCTGTAGGAAATGGGATAATATATGTGCATGCTCCCCAGTTAGTTCTGCGGCTAGCGGCGTCTTCGAAAATGAGGTCGGCCAAGCAATTATCGTGAATGGTGTTCGCTATCGCGGGATGATAACGGACTTCCTTTAGCCAAAAATTGAGGAAATGGACCTAGACGATATGTGGTTTATAGGTGTGGTCTAGAGATGCCAAACGGGACCAGATCGGGATCATATATAAAAGCCAATTTTAAAATTCATATAATTATAATTTAATGTTTATGTATAAGAATTAAAACAAATTAATTCATGAAGAAAATTAAACTCATTACAAAATAAAACTTTTTAATGTATTCTTTTAAAGTAATATGGAAGTATTACGTATAAAAACTTATATTTTAAAAAGATTCTTAAACAAATCAATGACGTCAGATAATTGATATCTTATTTTATTGCAAACATATGCTGCCGACGAAACCAATATCCGCATTCAACACTTCAGTTGCGAACTAGCTCGGACGAGTACGGACGTGTATCAGTGAGTAACAAAAATACAAAAAAAAAAAAAAAAAATAATATAATAAAAAAAAAAAGTGAAAAAATATTTACCGTAGGTGAAAAAAAAATATTTGTAATAGGTGAAAAAAAAAGAACAATAACTAGTGTGCCCGAAGAGATTTGTGAATGAGCCTCACAAATACTCCCAATAAGGAGAGTAGGCACAGCACAAATAGCAGAAATGCGTATATTGTGGTAAGCTCCCCGAGCGTGAGCAATGAAAACATTCGATACCCTGAATTAAACAAACATCTTTTAAGTGCAAAAATTGCCAGCGCAACTGGTTTTCCATACAGAAATTTAAGTTCAAGTGTGCCCAACCTGAGCAAGTGTGTTGATCCGACCGTAAATGTGGTTCAAAGTGTGAAGCCGTCTGACCAGAGGAATAATAACGAAAAACCTGGAACATCACGATTTGCATTAACAAATACAGGAGCTGTACCAAAAAGTACTAAAGTGCAAACAGGCATGGACAGATATATAACAATAACTAAGAGAAAGGCTAGCCCTAGGTCCACCCAACAGGAACGCGTGGCCAAACAATACAAAGGCTCTAACGTAGTCTCTTTGCCAACAAATGGTAACAGATTCTCTGTACTATCCATACCTGACGATGAAGAAGCAGAATTAGCTAATGGGACAGCCACTAAAGAAGTTAAACCGCCACCTATCTATCTGCGGGAGCAAACATCAAATAGCATAGTCAACATGTTGACTCAACTTGTAGGTAAGAACAATTTCTACGTCGTTTCTATACGACGCGGACAAATTCAAGAGACCAAAATTCAAGCCAGTACAGAAACGAACTTTCGTATTATATCAAGACACCTGGACGCAGAAAATAAAAGCTACTATACATACCAATTAAAAAGTGCTAAGGGATTGATTATTGTCATAAAAGGCATAGATAGTTCCGTTCCTACAGATGAAATAAAATCTGCCGTAGAGCAAGAGGGGTACGAGGTAAAATCGGTTCATAACATTTTGAACAGGAACAAAGTTCCCCAACCACTGCACCGCATTGAGATATCGTTTGATTCATCGGTTCTCAAAACCAAAAATTCAGTTCATCCCATATACAACTTGCGCTACCTACTCAACAGAAGAATAACTGTTGAGGAGCCAATAAAACGAAAGGGTCCCTCCCAATGCACAAACTGTCAGGAATATGGGCATACAAAATCATATTGTAAATTGCCTCACGTATGTGTGGTTTGTGGCGACGCTCATAAAACCGCCGAATGTAATCGTTCTAAAGTTGACCCAAATGTCAAGAAATGCAGCAACTGTGGCGAAAATCACACGGCAAACTATAGGGGTTGTAAAGTCTTCTTGCATTTAAAAAAACCAGCTTTAGTTCAAAAATATACTCACTCCCAATATGGTCCATCACATGCGCCCAGCCAAGCCGCTGGCTCTATTGCTAGTACTACACAAACAAACAAACAAAACCAATCATATGCCCAAGTCCTAAAAGGAAACCCTAATGCGAAAAATCCCCCGAGTACTTCCAACGCAAAGCAACCTCCATACGCTAATGTTCCTAGGGAAGGTCTACAAATGCCTACCTCAATTGAAAATTTAATTCAAACTATGAATAACTTCATGGCCACTATGCAGAGCATGTTTCAGGAAATGATGCGAAACCAGAACATGCTCCTGCAAGTTCTACTCAACAAAAAATGAACCAGTTAAAAATATGTTTCTGGAATGCAAACGGGTTATCCCAACATAAACACGAAGTTGCAAACTTTCTTCATAGGCATGAAATCGACGTACTTCTTGTCTCTGAAACACACTTTACTCATAAAAACTGCTTTAGGGTAAATGGTTACCTTACGTATGACACAAAACATCCCAGCGGACGAGCTTGTGGTGGCACAGCCATAATTGTGCACAAACACATCAGACACTTACCATTGCCAGAGTTCGAAGAAGATTGTATCCAGGCCACATCTATAAATCTGACTGATTTCAAACTAACGTTAACATCCGTTTATTGTCCCCCGAGGCACAAAATTCTACACGATAAATTTCTCAACTTCTTCTCCACATTGGGCCAGAAATTCATTGCTGCTGGCGACTACAACGCTAAACATACATATTGGGGCTCCAGACTTATTAGTCCTAGAGGTAATCAGCTATATAATACCGTAACTGCAAATAACTTTGATGTGGTATCGAGTGGTGAGCCTACCTATTGGCCAACCGACTTCAACAAGCTACCAGACCTTATTGACTTTGCTGTAATCAAAAACATCAAGCGCGATCAGGTACTAGTTAGTTCCTCCTATGATCTTTCGTCTGATCATTCACCTTCAATCCTCATTTTAAAATGTAACTCTGACGCCGCAGCTGCAAACTGGTTTTCCTATCCAAACAGAAACACAAATTGGTTAAAGTATAAAATGTATGTGAGCTCTCACCTATCACAGTGCATTCCCCTAAAAAATGCATCTGACATCCAAATAGCTGTCGACCGATTTACAGAAGTCTTGGATGCTGCAGCAAGAAATGCAACCCCAATCAAGCGGACAATTAAACGTGCTCCTTACAATACATCGACGGATATAGAGACCCTTATCAGAGAAAAAAGGAAGTTAAGAAGACAATGGCAAAACAGTCGTTCCCCAACCACTAAGGCCCAACTACAATTATGCCTGACAACTCTTCGCAACAAATTGAGACAGAACCACGAGTCTGCAATAGAAGGCTATCTAAACAGCCTAGATGCCACAAAAAACTCCAATTATAGCTTATGGAAGGCTGTACGGCATATGAAATGCCCTATAACCCAAGAATCTCCATTAAGACTGGAAAACCGCACTTGGGCGAAAAACACAGATGAAAAATTAAACGCTTTCGCGGGCCATCTTGAGAAAGTTTTCACGCCACATGATACACATACTTGTTCCTGTCGTCCAACCATTCCTGATAAGGTAAACCATCCATTAAAATTTAACATTACTCAAGTAAAATCTGCAATAGAAAAAGTGAATATTAGAAAATCTCCCGGACTTGACCGTATCACAGGGTCAATGATAAGAAACTTACCTTCGTCTGCTTCCAGAATCTTGCTGTTCATTTTTAACGCTATATTAAGAGTCGGATACTTCCCATCCTCATGGAAGAAGTCTATAATTGTTATGATTCCCAAGCCAGGAAAAGATGCTAGCCAGGTTGCGTCGTACAGACCGATAAGCTTATTATCAATCCTATCAAAGCTTTTCGAAAAAATATTCATTTTAAGTATAACTCCTCATCTAAATGAACACGACATCATCCCGGATCACCAGTTCGGATTCAGAGCGAAACATGGTACAATAGAGCAAGTGCATAGAATTGTCACCCTTATTAGATCGGCGTTTGAGAAAAAGCAATACTGCTCAGCCCTGTTTATAGACATTTCCCAAGCATTTGACAAAGTTTGGCATGATGGGCTACTCATCAAAATAACACGAATGCTTCCTCAAAACACTCACAAGCTTCTGGAGAGCTATCTAACAGGCAGAACATTCATAGTAAGGTCGCAAGATAAATACTCCCCCCTCAAGAAAATTACTGCTGGTGTTCCCCAAGGCAGCATATTAGGACCGCTTCTATATATAATATACACAGCGGATATGCCAACAAACCTGAGCACGCATACCTCTACATTTGCAGACGACACAGCATTTATTAGCGTTAACCATGACCCAAAAGTCGCATCGCAAAATCTGCAGTCCCACATCAATGAACTAGAGGCATGGCTAGAAAAATGGAGAATAAAGGTTAACCCGGCTAAATGTGCTCACTTAACTTTCACGCTCAGAAGACAAACGTGCCCAGCAGTAAAAATAAATAACATCACTGTTCCGGTAGAAAACCATGTAAAGTACTTGGGAGTTCATATAGATAGACGTTTGACCTGGTCTCGTCATATCGAAGCGAAAATAACGGCTATGAAACTTAAAGCAGCTCAACTACATTGGCTTCTCGGTAGAAACTCAAACTTGTCTTTAGACAACAAAGTTCTTCTATACAAGTCCATCATAAAACCAATATGGACATATGGCATCCAATTATGGGGTACTGCATGCGCATCTAACATCCAAAAGCTTCAAAGAAGACAGTCTAGAATATTACGACAAATTGTCTGCGCCCCATGGTATATACGTAATGATATTATCCACAGAGATCTCAACGTCCCCACTATCCAGGAGGAAATTAAAAAATATTCAATAAGCTACATCGATAAACTAATGGTTCACCCTAACTACCTCGCTCGGGGTTTGCTTCAGTTCGAAGGTCACCAGAGGCTAAAAAGAATCGATACTTTGAGCCTTACTAGAAGACAGTCTTAAAAATTTGAATACAGCAGTTAGTGGTTACACAGGTAACAACTAATAAACAACAAGTAGAATTAAGATTTGAATACATATTGTAAATTTCGATAAGAAAGATTCAATAATAAAAATAAATTATAAAAAAAAAAAAAAAAATTCAACACTTCTGGGTGGTATCGTAAATACATAACCACATATATGCTATATGACAATATTTAATTTATTTTATCTGAATTATATATAAGAAGTATTTATCTAATAAAATAAACTTATATGTGTCAAAAGACTTTTGGTAGAACCCAACTTGCATTTTGCGTGCGCAGTTCTATTATCATCCACTTAGAAAAAAGACCCACCATCTGATTTTGTTTTCGTGGTACATAATGCATTGCATGTAACATTTATTCACTTATGACTTTTTTGTAACCAGTTCAAAATTAGATTCATGGCCAGTATGTTTTAATATTGAATTTTTACTTAGCGAGTATTTTTTACCGATACTACTTGGTACTCGGTTGCTAAGTATCGATTACAAAAATACTTTGTACTTATATAAAAGTATCGAATATGTACTTGTATTTACTCGTATCGTTTCATCCCTAGTCGTCGTGACGGCTACCCATTTAACCTACCTACCTACGTTATCTATATTTTAACTTTAATTCCCTTATTTGTAATGAAACTGCACTGAAATATACTTAAAAATAGTTTCTTTTATCAAATTGTATTGGTTTTAGGTGAAAGATAATGAAAAAATATCCTAGCAGAGCTTCCCTGAATTGATCCTCAAAAACTATGTATTTTAACCCACTGTGCGTCGTTTCAAAGTAACGATTAGATGTAAGGAGCAGCCTTTTCAAAAATCTCAATTTTTAGAAAAAAAATTTTTAAAAAAACCCCTAACCATAGAATTTGAAATGATGATTTTTGCAGTTAGGTGCCTATAGCGGATCAAAAAAAATAAAGTGGTTTTTTAAGGAAAAAAAAATTCTCATTTGTTGCATAGTGCTATTGAACTTTCCTGCTTTAATAATTTTATTTCTGTACTCAAGTTTTATAAGAAAAGTGTACCGTTTTTTCAAATTTGTGTAAATGAGAATGGTTTTGAGAGAATAAGATTCTTCTTCTTCGTGCACGAAACAGCCCAGCCTTTTTCCTCGTACAAGTTGTGAAAGCAGGGCATACATTACTCCAGCATACCAGCACAATCAAGTGATATTGAACCGTCCCAGCGGGAAAAATAAGGAGTACGGATGTCTTCTAGAAGGCCTCTGTACTCCTTTTTTTGGATATACAAGGCCTGCTCGCTCAATTCCATACTCATATCTTTTTTACACACGTTGTCATAGCAGGTACATAAGAATGGTAGCGGGATCAAAAAAATAATTGTTTTGCTTTTGCTTGTGCAAAAAACCCATACAAAAAATGTTACTCCTTCTCTACTCCCTTCTCATAGGAGCGAATGTGGAAGGTGTATCTTATCTTTTACACCAAAGAGCCGAGGCCTTCTATTAGGCATTTTTTAGCAGTTAGAAAAGAAAAGTAATTTAATCAAAACAATATTTAGGCAGGCCTTTTAAAAGGCCTGAAGTAAGAAGGTCTTCGTGTTTTTTATTAAATTTTCGTAACGAATAGTGACAAAGTTTGTTATTAAAAGTTTTATTAAAACAATTTATAATTTTTTAATTGGTTTTTTTTTATCAAGTAATGTTACATAGTTTACTCTTTGACAACTTTTATCAATAAAGCAAATTGCACCATACACAATATCACAAACTGATACGCTTAGCAAAATATTAAGCTCTGTGAAATCGCTACATAAAAGCGTACAATCAAAACACAAGCACATACACGGTCCATTGGATGGCACAATCACTTGACTGGTGCCCTTTTTTGGTTTACAAGATAAAATGTTTTTGATGAAAAACAAATCCCGATCATAAAAAAACAAAAAAAGAAGAGCTATATTTGCTAGCAAGTTTTTTGTGCTTATTTTGGCAATATCGGCTTTTTTTAGTTATTTTTGCAATATGTATTGGCTTTTTTGTACTTATTTTGTCATTTGAAAATAATTTTTAATTTTTCAAACGAAAAAAAAAATTATTTAGTAACTTTTTTCAAAAATGTTTTTTTTTTTTTTTTTGATGTGCCACTTTCTTTTTATAAATACTTAAAAAAAATCAAGCACTTTTGTGCTGTAAGAACACGGGTTAAAAAAAATCGTTCGGCGTTATGGTAATATTTTGTGTTTCCCTTGTACAGTATCATCCCAACATCCTGTATTATCTCTATATGTGACGCGCAAAACAGTAAGGGACCTAAGGGTTTTGCCATTTTAAAGATTTAAATACGTGTATCTTTGGTGCACCATCACTGAGGGGCTTAAAGCACAAGGGGTTCAAGTGACTTATGTTAAATAATGAGACAAAAGCAGTTGTTTGGCTTGTGCTCCAAGCGAAGCAGATATTTTAATGTCAAGTGCTTGAATTGTTCACCATATCTAGCGTCCGGATGAGAATCCTACATTCACATCTGTGCTCTGAACAACTTCTCCGAACTATACCTATAATTCCATATGTAAACTCAATTTTAGAAAAAGGCACTTAAACCCCTTGTACTTTAAGCCCCTCATTTGAAAGCGACACATCTCAACCTTGTTGGTCAACCTTGAAAATGCGCGTAGGTCGTCCCTGCCTCTTGTTTAGTGCAGTTGGTTTTTACTGTTCCCTGTACCTTACTGGTCCCTTTCTCTATGCGCTGTCACATATACCACCACAAGAGTGGAGAGGGTATTATTTGTGCTGATGTGTGTTGCACCTTAAAATATTGGTCCTAAAGTATACCGATCGACTCAGAATCACTTTCCGAGTGGATCTAATGATGTCCGTCCGGCTGACTGGCAGGCTGTCCATGTAACCTTGTGCGCAAAGTACAGGTCGCATATTTGAAAATGATTTAATAAAATTTGGTAAATAGGTTCTAATTGGCACAAGGGCGAATTGGTCCATAATTTCGTATAGTCCCCATACAAGCTGCTTTCCGGAATAGGGTCTTTGTGCCCACTATCAAACCAATTTTAATGAAATATAAAACATATGTAGAAAGATCCATATTTATATGGAAACATAGGATATACATTTTTAAAAAATATGACCACGAGAGTAGACAGGGGGCAATTTCTGCCTATCAGAAACTATCAAACCGATTTTAATGAAATTAAAAACATAGAAAGATCCCTATGTATATAGCCATATAATCTCGAAAATTACTCTCTCTAAGCGGTACTGTAGCGTACCTTTTTGTATTATTTTATATATTTGTATGTGTTTAAGTTTTTAGTATTAAGCTGTATAGCTGTATTCTAAAGATTAAATTCAGCAGTCACACAGTCACTTTATCAATATTACTCTTTCTGAAACGTATTTTTACCATCATAGTTTGTAGCGTCTTATTTCTTTTTAAATAGACAGGGGTTTTTCTATAAAGTAACATCTGTTAGTTCCCCTTCTCTTTGTTTTTGGTATGGTAACGTTTTTTATTCTTTTTTTTTTATTCTTGTTTTAGCTATTAAAAATGTCTCTGTATATATTGGAATGAAAGTGATTTGCGGAACCAAATGTTGTTCAGTTCTGCAAATTTGGGGTTTTCAAACGAAATTGTAACAATATTGGAAACAAAAAATCTTTCATTGGTTTCCCAAGAGAATATAGTTATATACACCGTAATTAAAATGTCCGGTGGTCCAGGGGATTTAGGAGACAAAATTAAGGAGGCAAGCGGAATTGTGAGTCCGATCGTATAAAATATACTTCAGAGCATATAAACAATTTTAAATATGCTACCTTAGCATCTGTAGACGTAGAAATAACTTTTTCTATGTACAAAACGTGAACGTTTTGGAGTCAAATAGACAAAGTTTTCTTTTCGAAAATATATCGCATCAATTTATAATTTACTGTAACAGCGTATTATAGGGAATTTCCACTTGTAATTTTCAAACTAGTTTATGATTGTAAACTACTTGCATAAACTATACCGTTTATATAAGCATGTTAGACAGTTAAGCGGTTTATATTTGACAAGTCAAAACATATTTAGCCCCATTATATAAAAAAAGAACGTTGACGCACGTACATATAAACGTACCTTTTTCCGTTGTCCTTATAAAAAAAAAAAACTATTTAAAAAATCTAACATTTCTTATTAATTTGGAATTTTTTATTTTTCTTATGGTTTTTTTTACAGATAAAAGTAACTTTTTTCACTTCATTTTTTTATTATTGATGAAATAGCAAATATCACTAGCGTTGCCAGAACAAAATTTGAAAAAACAGCATTGCATTACAGCTTATTTTATATTTTAAACGCTTTTTTTAAGAGCTTAAGTCTGTTTTTAGTGCTCTTTTGGTTTCTGTAATAATAACAATGACTTCAAACAATCTGTAGTCATTTGTTATGCATTTTTATTATGAACGAGATAGCCAAATCGGTAGCCATAAAGTGGGGAACAAAATAGTCGCTTTAGTACAGTCGTTGCGCTACAGAGCATTTGTAAGCTTCAGATACTACTACAACTACTTTACTCTGTTCCAGGCCTAAGATTTGGCATTCCTTTCATATAATCGTTGTAAAGTTTCTGTAACCACAAACCATATGCATGATGCAATGATGCCAGACATGCTCGCGATTTTTGCAGCTAATTTTAATGTTTTATATGAAAATATTTTAAAGTTGCCCAAAAATATGATAAATTTGCAGGCATACAAAATGCACGTAAACAAGGATTTTGAAGAATTATTGCAGAAAATATGTATGTTGGGCAGTTAAGTCAAAGTGCAGCTAATTTGAATAATTTTAAATTGACAAAAATATTGTACATTTATCTTAAATATGTAGGTATAGAAAGTGCACTTAAAAACAAAATTTGTATGGGATTTTAAACAATAATGACAAAAATTATTAATTTTGTGCAGTGAAGACAAAAGTGCACTTAAACAAAAGGCAGTTAAGTCAAAACTACTGTATATTAAATTAAACAAAAGGAAAAAATGTATACTTTGTTTATGCGTGAAAATTATTTTTACTCTTATTTTCACAAACTTTACTCAAAAAGTATTGAGAGACAGCTTTAATGTTGAACTTTTTGTAAACATTCTGTCGGGCAATAAGTCGAACATCGCGTACCCAACAGTCGTTCATACAGTTTTTTAATTTTTCATTACACTTGGCGTTTTCCTTTCTTCACACTTACCATATTACTGATAAAATGCTTAAACCTTAAGAATTATGTTGTTTAAAACTAGATCCTGCCTTGGCAAACGATGCTAAGTTTAGCTCTACAATTTGCGCTGGGATGCGTTATAACTTGTTCAGTTAAAGATATGTCCTTGTTTTATTTCATTCAACATTCAAAGACTGACAAATTTTTTTTAATTATTTGCTTTCCTTTTTTTTTTTTTTTTTTTTTTTGACATATAAAAACTTGCCCTGCTCATTACAAATAAAGTTTAGATAAGTACAGCTTATAATTAAATACTCATATTTTTATAAGAACTAATTTATAGCAAATATTTGTTTTTTTATACTATATTGTCATATTTTAAGAAGATATTATTATTGCAAACAAGTTTAATGAAAATGTTTATAGGCGTGTATTGGAAAATGTGCATAGTAATTAAATTAATGCAATTATTAGATGTTATTTAGTTTAAAGGCAAATCTGTAATTCCCATCAGTTAAAGGTGATTTTTTACCGTTTGGGTTTTAATAATTGAAAAAAAACACAGAAAATTTGCAAGTGTGAAAGAACTGTTTGTTTGTGGCAAAACAAAAATGATTGTCCTTGAGAACTGTTATGGTGTAATGGTTTCTATTCATAATTCCATTATTTCATCTAAAAGTCCCTTTAATTTTTCTAATATAATCGATCTTTAAGCTTAAGCGAAAAAAACACAACTTTACAGAAAAATTGTTTTTATCATATTTCATACAAATTTTATATGAAGGTTGTCGCTTAAGCTAAAATAGTTTTTGCCATAAAAGTGTTGCCAATAAAGTAATTTATTGAAAAAAGAACTAATATTTAAAAGTATGTCGCTTATGCTATTTTTGCGGTAACGGCTCGATATATTATTAAAGTATTCACCTTCAGCATTATTTTCCATTTTTTAATTTTTAAAATCTTTAAATTCTTATTATGAAAACTCAATCGTTATTTGATAACTAATTTAGAAATCGCAAGCAAAACAACTGATTAACAGCCTGTTTTTAGAAAATAAAAATATTTGTTCGTTCGTAAATAAAACGAACAAAATCAGATTTAGGTTTTCATAAAATTAAAAAACATTTCCGGCGAGTGACAAAAAACCTTTAATTTTTTTCTACATATTTTTGGTTCTTATAAAATATACATCTTCGGAATAAATGAAAACAAAAGTGAAAGGAAGACGATAAGTAAAAGGCATTCGGTTAAAAAACAAATCACCAAAAATGGCAAATAACAGCGATATTTTAAAGAAGGAAACCCTGCAAATAAAATTGGACCACCTAATCCATTTTGATAAAATGGGCTACTCCATGGACTGGTCCGATGTAATGCAAGCATGGACCATGTCATTGTTAAAAAGTGTTTGTAGTGAGACGACATGTCTTCGTTTTTTAACGACATGATTTCGTTTTTAAACGACTTCAAAACTAATACTCTTGAGTATACCATGGAGTAGTTTTAAAACTGCTCCTTAGTGGTCCAAAGGTAGGTTAAATGGTCCTCTCCTAGGACATCGTAATGTTAAATAGACCAGGTTTTTTCCATACGTTTGGGTTAGTTTTGGACTAGTCCTGGTCGCTTGTGGACTACTCTTTACACGCGTGCTTGGACTGCTCCTATTATTTGCAGGGAACCTAAAAACTAATACTATTATAAAATATTGTATAAGCCCAGCGGTAACTAGAATGAGTAAAGAGGCCTAATAGAAGGCCTTATTTAGCAGTCACAAACAGTCAGAAGTCCTTCTCGCCGCATTCCATACTTATTTATTTTTTACACAGGTTGTCATTGGGCGCAAGGCCTTCCACACTTCCTTTAAAAACAACTTCGATTCCTTCCCAAAGAAGGGAGTAAGGAAGGTCACTAAAAACAAAAAGTAAATACAACTGAACACCTTCGTTTCTCCCTTCTCAAAGAAGGGAGTAGCGAATGTGTACTGAATATTTCAGAAGGTCTTTTAAAAAGAAGATTATACCTTCTAGAAGCCATACTTCTGAAGGCAGGATATCATGCGAAGCGAATCTTTTAGAAAGGAGTATAGAGGCCTTCAAAAAGGCCTGCCACTTGCGGTCCTTTCAATATTTACCGCTGGGAGGGTTCACTTATAACTACATAAATATGTATTTACAGGTTCAAAAAATTCTAGAAACAATGGAACTACATACACTCAAAAATATGTTCACATGCATGTACATTAGAGCGGGTAGACCTCCATACAAAAAAAGGTTGTGACAGACACCCCCTTGAATGAAAGGTATGTCAATGATGTTTCTAAAACAGTAAAATTTTTATTGCCACGCCTTCATATACAGCCCTTTTTGTTTTTTGTGTATAGCGCTGCCATTTAAAGTCCTACCTCATAATATCGCATATCGTTGTTCATGGCTTTTGATTCTTAAAGTTCTTGAAACTTAATACCTAAATATACCATTTATTTAAGGGCGTCACTGGTGAAAATTTTTTTGTATTAGGTTCTACCTGGTATGTGAAAAAAGGGCTAAATTTTGAGGCGTTTCACAAAAGTGAGTATATTAAAAGCTAGTTAAAGTTAGTTTACTAAGTTTTAGAAGGACTTTCTTGGTAAATGAAAAAATTGGAAATTTGGTGGAAGGAACCGAGATGGCAAAAGTGGCGCCTAGAATTTGATGTTTGATTAAAAAGTCACCAAAGCAAAAATTTAGCTACTGTCAAGCCATTAACAACGACTTTGACTGCCAGTGCAATATATGTATAAAAAAGGCTGTATTTGTGGGCGTGACAAAAAAATTATTCTAGTTTTAGAAACTTAATTGACATATCTTTCATTCTAGGGTGTGACTTGCACAACAAATTGTACATACAGTGTAGTAATAATAACACCGTTCATCCGTAAGTTACAAAAAACTAATACTATCACGGAAATATCTTCTACATATATCTATATGTTGATGTGCAAAAAAATATATTCTTTATGTATTACTTTTACTTATTGTTATTATTGTTAACATTTTCATTCAACATTTTTATTTTTTACTTTTTTACACTTTTTAAAAAATATGTATTTTGTTTTTGAAATTTAATTTTAATTTTTGTAAACAAAATCCAGGGCTATCCACAAAAACAACACCTTTATATGTGAAAAAATACTGGAAATGTACGAATTTTAATACATTGGCAATAATGTTTATTAACGAAATAAAAAAGCTCTATTTATGTCAACCATGAAAAGACGAAAGCTTTTAAATGGTTTTGAAAAACAAAATTTTGAACATTATCGTATGAATACGAAAACTTCAAGTAGAAGACTCATGTTTTACAAAAACAGGCTGTAAGTAATAGAATATAATGTGGTGTTTACAGAACACGAGCGCCTTACTCGTCCGTTCAACTTACATTTAAAACCAAAACAAAATTTCGAAATTAGTTTTTGCTTTAAATGTAAGTTGAACGGACGATTAAGGCGCTCGTGTCCTATAAACTACTCATAAATTTCGTTGAAAATTTTAAAAAGATATGTTTACCTTATTATTTTTATATTTAAGTAAAAAAAAAATAATGTTTTCAAAAATTTTAGTTTCCTATATTGGAAAATCCCAGAAACAGTCCACCTACCAAACATTTTTCAAATGAATTTTTTTTTTCAAATTGAATATAAGACTAGAAGTATAATTTCATTTTTATATTAAAAAATATGTATTTCAATGATCATTCTTCTTCTTTTATTTGCCCATCCGTTATTCGGATATTAGCGATCATACAATATATAGTACATTTTATAAAATATACAATTAATTAATTCATTTTGGAAGTCTTTTTTACAATTCAGAAATAATCAGTTCTCTATTTTTGGCGGCATATAGGAGACTTCGTTCTTCACGATAACCTGTCCATTCTTGAATATTTTTTAACCAGGAAAGTTCTCTTCTACCTCTAGCGCGTTTTCCTTCTATTTTCCCCTTGAGAATTGTTTGGATAAATTTATATTTGTCGTTTCTCATCAGGTGTCCCAAATACGATATTTTACGGTTTTTAAAAGTTGTCGGTCCAGGTTCATTCTTCTCAATACTTCGATATTTGGGACGTGGTCAGTCCATGGTATCTTCAATATGCGCCGGTATACCCACATTTCAAATGCTTCCAATCTTTTCTCATCCGTCGCTTTAACTGTCCATACTTCTGCCGCATATAAAAGCACGGACCACACATAGCATTTGATAAACCGTGACTTTGTTGCAAGACTGATGTCATGGCTGGTCAGTACCTTGCTGTATTTAAAGAAAGCATCTCTCGCCATCTTATTTCCTTTGATGCGTCCCATTGATCATTTAACAAAACTCCTAGATATTTAAAATTTTTTACACGTTCAATTTCTATGTTATTTATTTTTAGCGTCGTGTTTTTTTGAGCATTCTTCCTGCTGACAACCATGTATTTTGTCTTTTTAATGTTGATTTTCAGACCATATGATTCACTTACATATGTAAGTTCGTCTGTCAGTTTTTGTAGGCCAGATATACTGCTTGCAAGTAACGTTGTGTCGTCAGCGTATCGTACGTTATTGATAAACTTTCCGTTTATTAGTATACCTATTCTCTTTCCTTCTACTGATTCCCGAAATATTTTTTCTGAATATATATTGAATAACAAGGGCGATAGTATACACCCCTGCCTGACTCCTTTTGATATGGCAATTTCGTCACTAAATTCTCCATTTATTTGAATTCGTGCTGATTGGTTCCAGTATAGGTTTTTTATGCATTGTATTTCCTTCTCATCTATTCCAATGGACATTAAAATTTCCATTAGCTTATCATGTTGGACAGTGTCAAAGGCTTTTTCATAATCTATAAAGCACATGCATACATCTTTATGGACATCTCGACAATTTTGAATTAGTATCTGCACACTTAGTAGCGCTTCTCTAGTACCCATTGCTTCTTTGAAACCAAATTGTGATTATCCCATAACAGTTTCGCATTTATCATATATTCTCCTGTGTATTATTCTAAGAAATATTTTTAGTGCATGGCACATTAGGCTAATTAGTCTATATTCACTGCATTTTCTAGCATTATTTTTCTTTGGTATGGTGATAAATGTTGATTTAAGCCAATCGTGTGGGTATTGACCATTGTCATAAACGTAATTAAAAAGAGTCACTAGCAATTGCATATTATTACCATTTATTACCTTCAAAACTTCGGAGGGGATTTCATCTGGACCGGTTGCTTTTTTGTCCTTAAGCGAGTTGATTGCATACTCTACTTCATATCTAGTGATTGGTGTTCCAGTCAAAGGGGTTTCTGCGCTACGGTCATCAGCTGATCTTTCATCATCAGTAAATAATTTCGTTACATAATCTTTCCAAATGCGTTTTCTTTCTGTCATCTCGAATACTGCTTCATTATTGTCGTCGAACAAAATTGCTGGCGAGGTCCTTTTATATACACCGGCAGCTTCTTTGTGATCATTAATGCAATAATTTTTACCAAATCCTACCCTACTGCTGATTTCTTAATGTTATTCGTGAATTTAGCATTATTTTAAGTGATTTTTGTGCTTAAAATAGCACTTAAAGCAGACTTATCAAAATATAAATTTCGTTAAAAAAGAAGTTGATATTCATAAGTTAAGAAATTAGTTTAAGAAATGCAATTTATAAAAATATAATTTGGTTTGTTAAAATAAATAAAATATAATAATAAAATACTACTGGAAAAACTGTAGCGTGCTTTTGTCAAAAAATCACAGCATTTTTTGGCTGCTAATAAGTGCGTTTAGAATTCTCTTATAGTCATCTTTGTTTTAGGAATAAAGGCCCAACCACAATGTGATTAAGTTGGCTTAAGCGAATGAGCGAATACATGTAAATTATATGAAGCAAACCATTTTGAACTTAGGGAAACTTTTTGCTTAGCTTAATGAAACTGTCATTTCCTTAAGCAAGGTGCGAATCTAATCGCACATTCCGTACGGAATCAAATGTTTTTTTATTTTGTTTTTTTTTTTTAATACATTTGAGAGACTTTTTGTTAATTTTTGACAGTAGGTTAAGCCAGACTATGCATATTATGGTTGAGCCTTAAGATTTTGTATACCTTATCATGCCAAATTGGCGGTGCGCAAAATGACCCCAGGAAATATGGTCCCAAAAGTAAAATGAAAAACGGCCCCAAAATTTTACATGAGGCACAACAACTCGCAATTTTAACGCAATTTTTTTGTTTTTTTTTTTTTTTTGATTATTTTTCATTTTTTCGGTAGGGTGTTTTTGCATTTTAAGTTGAATGAAAAATTACCCCAATATCAAGGAATGAAAAATGGCCCCAAATACAATCACAATTTTTACTTTGGGGCTATTATTCGTCTACTAATAAAAAATGCAAATTATAAGAAATGAAAAATCACCCCAAACATTTTTACACAAATTCTATAAAATTCTATGTAAAAGTTTCTGGAGATAGTATAAAAATCCCGAATTCTTATACCAAAGTAGAGAAAATCCATGCCGAAGGCCGGCTATGTAGTGAAGATTTAGTGAGCGAAGCCAGTGTTCGTTATACCAAAGAGAAGAAAATCCTTTCACCCGGCCGAAGGCCGACTATATAGAGAAGCTTTAGTTGGCGAAGCCAGTATTCGTTATAACATAGAAGAGAAAATCCTTGCGCCAGGCCGCAGGCCGCAGGCCGTCTATAACGTGAAGCTTTAGTAAGCAAAGCCAGTTTTCATTACACCATAGAGAAAAAAATCTTTGCGCATGGCCGAAAGCCCAACCATGCTATAAATCGTACGATTTTTAAAACCAAAACTGAATAATTATCCGGATTTTGAAATCGGGATTCTAAATTTGTGATTTTATAACCTCCACCGAAAATGTTGAATGTAATTTTCTTTGTTTTTTTTTTTTTTTTTGGGGGGGGGGGGCGGTTCAAATTCATTACAAATTTTTAGGTGATATTTCATAATTAAGAATAACCCCAAATTAAGGATCATATTTCATTTTATTTTAAGGGTTATTTTTCATTTTTTTGGGGTAATTTTTCATTAAAAAAAAGTGGGGCCATATTGCATTATGAAAAAAAATCCAAATTTGGGGTCAATTTTCATTTATCTTTTTGGAGCCATATTTACTGGGGCCATATTTCGCAGCGCCTGCCAAATTCGCTAAAAATTAGGAAAACGCACTTCAACCTTTGAAGTTACTTCCACTTTTTGTATCGTGCGTCACAAAACTTTGTGATCAATTATTTCGCAACAAATACTTGCTAAGAAATTATGATGTATGCCATTCGTAAGTACATATTAATGTCACTAAATCTATCCATCTTTATAGATAAAAATGAAAAATGTTTATACTTTTGTTTGTTTGTTTGTTGGCTTATAGACTCTTAAACTACTGAACCGATTTTCCTGAAATTTTTACAGTAAGATCACGTGAGGACTAAAAATAAAAAAGGGTACTTATTTTTTCGATAGGGGCAGGGGAATTGGCACCCCCATTGGATGCCAATATTAAATATCGCGTATCTTAAGAGTGGCTGCACGCATTTCGTTGAACTTTTGGTAGTGGGATTTTCTAAGCCCCAAAATTTAAATAAAATAGCAGCGGGGGAAGTGGCTGCCCCCATAGGACGCCAATGTTTAATATCGCATATCTTAAGAACTGTTATAGTAAGAATTTTCAAACTTTGTAGAAGTCACTCTTATGGTATACTTCGCACAGGGGGGAAATACCTCCCATAGGATGCATATATTAAATTTGTTGGAGGATAAGCTAATATTTTTGGCTTTTCTAAAATTGTTTGGATAATGTTTCCTGATGATCTGGCCTAAGCAACCAGTGAAATGCTGGCTTATCCTCCAACAATAAATTTCAGTGTACATTAGGGTAACCGTTATTTTTTTCGTATTTTCACTTGGCAAACCCCTTAGAATGATTCCAAATTAGAAAAAAATATATATTACAAATTTTAGATCGTTTGCATAGTTATTAGCCGTGCCTTGAGCCCACAAAGTTTGCAAAAATGCTATTTTTCTCATTATGGGTCGCTTTAATTGTTGATAACTTCCGTAATATTTATTTTAGAGAAAAACCTTATTTACAAATATTCTTGGGCTATATCTTATGAACAATGTTGCTGTGTATTAGTTTTCTTTAAAATGAATATTTTATCCAGAAAAAACCAAATTAAAAAATAACACCGAAATTTTCACATATCTTCGCATTCTTTGCCTGGTGATTACACTACGTGACAAATTTTCAACAAAGTCGTGACCTGACAGTGATGCTGACATTAGCGAAGCCAGTATTCGTTATACCAAAGAAGAGAAAATCCTTGCGCCAGGCCGCAGGCCGTCTATAGCGTGAAGCTTTAGTAATCAAAGCCAGTTTTCATTATACCACAGAGAAAAAAATCCTTGCGCATGGCCGAAAGCCCAACCATGCTATCAATCGTACGATTTTTAAGACCAAACTGTATAATTATCCGGATTTTGAAATCGGGATTCTAAATTTGTGATTTTTATTTTCGGGCATATGAACTCCACCGAAAATGTTTAATGTATTTTTTTTCTTTTTTTTTTTTGGGGGGGGGGGGGGGGGGTTTCAAATTCATTATAAATTTTGAGGTGATATTTCATAATGAAGAATAACCCCAAATTAAGGGTCATATTTCATATTATTTTAAGGGTTATTTTTCATTTTTTGGAGTAATTTTTCATTAAAAAAATGGGGCCATATTGCATTATGAAAAAAAAAACCCAAATTCGCTAAAAAAAAAATTAGGAAAACGCACTTCAACCTTTGAAGTTACTTCCACTTTTTGTATCGTTCGTCACAAAACTTTGTGATCAATTATTTCGCAACAAATACTTGCTAAGAAATTATGATGTATGCCATTCGTAAGTACATATTAATGTCACTAAATCTATCCATCTTTATAGATAAAAATGAAAAATGTTTGTACTTTTGTTTGTTTGTTTGTTTGTTGGCTTATAGACTCTTAAACTACTGAACCGATTTTCCTGAAATTTTTACAGTAAGATCACGTGAGGACTAAAAATAAAAAAGGGTACTTATTTTTTCGATAGGGGCAGGGGAATTGGCACCCCCATTGGATGCCAATATTAAATATCGCGTATCTTAAGAGTGGCTGCACGCATTTCGTTGAACTTTTGGTAGTGGGATTTTCTAAGCCCCAAAATTTAAATAAAATAGCAGCGGGGGAAGTGGCTGCCCCCATAGGACGCCAATGTTTAATATCGCATATCTTAAGAACTGTTATAGTAAGAATTTTCAAACTTTGTAGAAGTCACTCTTATGGTATACTTCGCACAGGGGGGAAATACCTCCCATAGGATGCATATATTAAATTTGTTGGAGGATAAGCTAATATTTTTGGCTTTTCTAAAATTGTTTGGATAATGTTTCCTGATGATCTGGCCTAAGCAACCAGTGAAATGCTGGCTTATCCTCCAACAATAAATTTCAGTGTACATTAGGGTAACCGTTATTTTTTTCGTATTTTCACTTGGCAAACCCCTTAGAATGATTCCAAATTAGAAAAAAATATATATTACAAATTTTAGATCGTTTGCATAGTTATTAGCCGTGCCTTGAGCCCACAAAGTTTGCAAAAATGCTATTTTTCTCACTATGGGTCGCTTTAATTGTTGATAACTTCCGTAATATTTATTTTAGAGAAAAACCTTATTTACAAATATTCTTGGGCTATATCTTATGAACAATGTTGCTGTGTATTAGTTTTCTTTAACATGAATATTTTATCCAGAAAAAACCAAATTAAAAAATAACACCGAAATTTTCACATATCTTCGCATTCTTTGCCTGGTGATTACACTACGTGACAAATTTTCAACAAAGTCGTGACCTGACAGTGATTCTGACAGCTAATCTTTATGTAAAACTTTCCCCTGAATCCGAATATGAATTAGTCAGAATTGTCAAAAGTATAACAGTTTTTGAGATATTCCAAAATAACCGTTATTTGTGTTTTCAAAAAAGATGATGTGACTGAAATGCAAATATCTTCAACAATTTTGAACGGACTACATTACACTGCTTCACAAATTTTTAATTTGGAAAAATACCAAGAACGCCACATGCCTAGATAAGTTAATTGAGATCTCCTGAACACGAAAAACGCTGTAAATTTTTTTTTCTAATTACCGTTTTTTAGATTGTGGTTTCACAAAATCCTTAATAAAAACTTTATTTTTCATTCGATCAAATTACGCTTAAAATGTTAAGTATTAAATAAACTATTTGGTTCAAGAATAAAACATCCCAGATCTTCACTATAACGTAGAAAAAAAACGAAATAAAAATTAAAAATTTTGAAAAAAACGTTAAAATAGGCAAATTTTGATATTGAGGTGCCATTTCTCAGCCATTTCTTATGAGATAAACATTTTCAGCATATCGACGAAAAAGGCATTCAATTACCTTTCCAACGATATGCCATTTATTTCGATCGGACTTTTTGGTTGGGCTCCACAAGGGTTTGAGTGGGACCATACACCGAAAAACACAAAAGTACCGTTATCTAAAAAACGGTACTTAGAAAAAAATACAGCAATTTTTGTGTTCAGGAGGTCCCAATTAACTTATCTAGGCATGTGGCGTTCTTGGTATTTTTCCAAATTAAAAATTTGTAAAGCAATTGTTGAAGATATTTGCATTTCAGTCACATCATCTTTTTTAAAAACACAAATAACGGTTATTTTGGAATATCTCTGTTATACGTTTGACCATTCTGACTTCATATTCGGATTCAGGGGAAAGTTTTACATAAAGATTAGCTGTCAGAATCATTTGGTCACGACTTTGTTGAAAATTTGTCACGTAGTGTAATAACCAGGCAAAGAATGCGAAGATATGTGAAAATTTCGGTGTTATTATTTAATTTGGTTTTTTCTGGATAAAATATTCATGTTAAAGAAAACTAATACAGAGCAACATTGTTCATAAGATATAGCCCTAGAATATTTGTAAGTAAGGTTTTTCTCTAAAATAAATATTACGGAAGTTATCAACAATTAAAGCGACCCATAGTGAGAAAAATAGCATTTTAGCAAACTTTGTGGGCTCAAAGCACGGCTAATAACTATGCAAACGATCTAAAATTTGTTATATATATTTTTTTTCTAATTTGGAATCATTTTAAGGGGTTTGCCAAGTGAAAATACGAAAAAAAAAATTGCCCATATATATAACTTGCGGTCACACTAGTGTACATATTTATCAAGAATAAAAATTGGGAATACATCACAACCAAGAAAATCCAAATATATCGTTATACGAAGAGCAAACGTTTGACTTCAAGGTGCGTGCGGTTGAAGTTATTGTTGGAAATAAACTGTTTTTTTTATAGAAAAAAAAACAGTGTTCAATTTGGGAGGCCAATTTTTGTTTTATATAAAACTGGGATATAAAAAGTTTTTCACATTTTCTTAGTACTTTTAATTCCTGGGGGCCAATTCTTGTTTTATGAAACTGTGAAAAGAAAAGCTTTTCACATTTTCATGGTACTTTTGATTCCTGTTTAGTAAAAAAATAAAAAAGTGCTTAAAATGTTTTCACATGAAAAAAAATTAAACGCAACAAAATGTTTTTCACAGTTTCACAATTCTGTCAATTCCCTTTTTGTGATAAAGTAAAAACTAATACCAATTTATTTTCATATGACAAAAAAAAGTACATAGAAAATTTGCATGTGAAAAAGATGGAAAAGTTTCTATGAGGAAAGTGGGCTAGTGGAAATCAAAGGAATAATCAACTCCTTAGAAGTGAATGTGGACTATAAATGTAAACGCTACTTATCACCAATTTATAAGTTTGTTATTACAGATAAGAGATTACTTTAATTAAAGTAATCTCTTACAAAAAACGACTTGATCGATTACGACAACGGAGACATTTTTAATATTTGCAGAAATCGCAAAAAGTTATGACCCTAATGTGCAAGCTATTGTTTTTTTTTATTTTCATTCGAGCATAAATTAAAAGCATATAGGCTAAAGTATTTTTGAGATTTTTTTTAATTTTTTGGAATAGGTTTCGAGGTCGCTCAACTCGAATTTTGCCAAAAATCTGGTTTTGAGTTTTCTGCATAACTTTGTCAAAAACCACGATTTTCTTCACTTTTGAGGAAACCATTTATAAGCAAAAATGTTCAAGCTTGACTTACGAATGCAAAGACTATTGGGATATTCACAAGGTGTGCTTTCATGTTATTTTGTCATAATGTTCTAACATTTTAAAATGGTATAAAAATATTCTTGTAGCTTTTTTAAATAAAAAGTGTCTTAAATTAATAGAACTTTGCTTACTATGTTTATTGTGCTGTCGTAATTAATCAGAAAATACCTGCGCCAATCGGCTAGCAGCACTAGTTTTTGTAAGTCGTCGCCGTTTATGGTATAATTTTATCCGGCTAACATCCGAAACTAACCTGCGGCTAGAAATTTTTGCAACAAATCACTTGCGGCGTCTAATTAAATCAGCTAAAGACTCTGCTGTTTGGTAAAAAAAAAACAAAATAAAATTTATTTTTGATTTGCTTCCGAAAAATGGAAAATAGTCATGGATAAGAATAAAAAAATATGTTTATTTAAGGTAAATATTTATTTTTTATATTTGTTTTAAATCAGCTGCTTTAAATTTAAAATAGCACACTGAATTATGAGGGGTTGTTCACAACAGTCGTATTTTTTCATGATATTATTTTAAGACATGTGACTTTATGACACCTTGTGAATCCCCTGTTTTTGTAATGCATTAATCTATACATACATTAAAATTTTTCGTTATTTTTCCATAAATTTTGTAGATAATGCGTTATAACTTTTAAAATTTTTATGAAAATTAAAAAAAACTAACAAAGCAGTGCGCACCAGAGAAGTGCAAAAAACACTAATTTGCTTGATTTATTCAAACGCTTAAATTTACATCAACTCTACACCTGCTCTATTCTATTCTATTTTTTCAGTTTTCGTATTTATAAACAGCGTTACCGTTGGATAATTTAAAAAAATACCTACAAAAAAAGCGGATTTTTACAAAAAAAGTGGCAGCAAAAAGTGGATTAAAGCAAAAAAGAGCACCTCTTTTAAAATCAGAATGAGTTTACCAAATTACATATGTTTTTTCTACTTATTTTGTTAAATTTATTTTAAATTATAAGTAATATTTTATAAATGGCAAAAAAAAAACACAACAGAAAATATTATATAATAACACTGGTCAGCAAAAACCAAAATAATTCGGGAGCCATGACTTTTTTATGTGGGTTTATTGACTTTAATTGCTGAATCCAAATCTGTTCACAGATTTGTGGGCTAGACCATAGTATAATAGTTTTTTTTGAAAAAAAAAAAAACAAATAGTTTAATTTATAATGCTTATTTTTTGCATAACAGCTTAGAGAAGAACACATTCAAAAACAGAGCTTAACATCAAACAGAATAATGAATGGTTTCTTTTAATTCTTAGGCTGGAGGTCCACACCACGCGTTCTCTGTGTATGTTTCTTTTTGACCTTTTTTTAAGGCGAATGCTTAAGTAGAAAGTACTTATGACCAAAAATGGCTTAATTTACGGCAAAAAATGGCTAAAAAACGGCTAAAAGTTTTTTAAATAAAAACACATTAAAATTCAATAACAAGACAGCAATAATTCATTTAAAGTTGTTAACGATGAAATTGTGAGTTAAGATCAATTTGTTAAATAAGAATAAACGTAAATTAATATTAAAATAAATTAATATTAAAAAATTAAATCATCGAAAAATTCGATGTCGTTATTGTTCATCGCATAGAAATCACCCATTAGTTTAAAATAATCATAAGCTTTAAATAATTTGAAGGAAAATCATAATCACGACGACATTTACCCAACCTTTTGAGTCCAGATCCACACTAAAAAATAAATAAAAAAGTATGATCGGTTAAACCCGACTTTATGGTACCCTACACCACATTAGAACCTTTGTACCAAATTTTATTAAATAATTTCTAAATTGCGACCTGTACTTTGCGAACAAGGTTTACATGTACAGCCAGCCAGCCGGACAAACATCGTTAATTCGACTCAGAAAGTGATTCTGAGGCAATCGGTATATGTACGTAAAAGTGGGCTTAGGACAGTGACGGGCACATTTGCAAATCCTATGTACGCGTGCATAGGAATAAAAATGCTGCTTGTGCGACGTCGACACATGTACACTATAAATTTCTTTGTTTGGTCTGTGACAAACAGGGTTACCGTTGGAAATTTTCGAAAAGGGCCACAAAAAGTGGATTTTCCAAAAAAAGGGGTCAAAAAAAGGGTATTTCAATAAAAAAGGGGTCAAGTTTTTTAAAAGCAGTATTTTCCATTCGAATAAATAAAATAAGACCAAGTTTTTTATAAACAAACAAATAATATTTATTTCAGGTAGGCAGTGCTTAAAAAAGTAAGTTTTTTTATGGAATGCCCTTTCCTGTTTTTAACACCTGACCAAAAGTTTGTTCTTCATCATTATAACTCATTTTTTAATACCTATTATGTTATGTTCCCACATTTTCTTTTTTTACCGATTAAGCGATTTCAAATAAATTTTAGGGATTGTTTCCAATCTTGCAATCATTCGCGAATTTTAGTGCTGTTCAGGATTGAAGTGATTTTTTCCTGTAAGTTTTCTGATTCTTAAATAAAGTTTTTACAATTTTTTATAAATACTCGACTTAGCTATCATACCTCTGTTACCAAGTACTTGAAATTTTCAGCAATTTTTACCAATTTTTTTTTTCATTTCTGTTAGTTTAAGAGACTTTTAATCAATTTTAGTGCGCTATCTATTTTTTGAGTTTTTAAATTTTTGCTCTTTAAGGCAATCGTCGCCGTTGTAAAAATAGCCCCAATAATAAACCGAAGTCACCTATTTTACAGGGCACTCTTAACATTGTCGATTTAAAATGGGGCGAAAAGTTCAATGCTTTATGCCATTATTAAGGGTGAATTTTTTATCATAAAACTTGCTTCTCTTTAAGAGACCAACACATTTTTAAGAAACAAACACCTAATTGCATTTTTTTTTAAATAAAATGTCACATTTTTTTTTTTTTTTTTTTTTTTTTTTGAAAAGAAACCACCATAAGTTATTCAATAAATAAAAAAATACTACATTCGTTATGAGTTATGTTTGCTATTAGGGAAATTGTACTTTAATTTGTACTTTACTATCGAAAATGTAATTTAGAAGTCATAACAAATTTATTCACACAAACTTTTTACAAATACTAACTACTTTTAAGGAATTTGCGTTCTATATTTTGGTATTAAATCTTCACTTGAAGTTCATTCCTCTATCTCCGCTTATTTCCAAAACATTTGTTTAGCACTAACGTTCAGCTGTGTTGACAAAACAACAAAATGTGAGTGCTATTTCCAAAAAGGGTCAAAAAGTGGCACAAAATAGGTGAAAATGATACAAAAGTATAATATAAAGAAAGGGTCATAAAAGGTATCAAGACCGTCAAAAAGGGTCAAATTGATACTTTAGTATCACAACGGTAACGCTGGTGGCAAAGTACGTTCGGCTGTTGCTTTGTTGTTATTTCGTCAACACAAGCATAAATGTGATAGTATGTGATATAGTGTGCCCTTCACTGGCTTAGGACCAATATTTTAAGGTGTTACAAACATCAGCACAAACGCATAGTACCTTCTCCATTATTGTGGTGGTGGTATAGATATTTTATTGTTATGGCAAAAATATTTACCTAATTGATAAAATCGAATTTCTCAAATTACTTTTAACGATGTTTACTTGGCTAAACACCCTCTCTACTTCAGCATTAGAACATGGAAGTGAGAGCAACTTTATAGTCAATTCTGAAATTTCTAAAACAATTTTGTTACCGCCTGCATCTCTTTATTGAAATACTTGCAACCAGAAAGAAACAGCGATGTTTGTGTTGATCCATTTTATAAATTTAATAGTGGAATACTGTTCCTTTATTTTGAAAAATGTTTCAGCGTCATAGTTTATAGCGATTTTCAACATTTGTAAAAGTTGTGATTTAAATTAAAGGCGTTTTAATTGTTCAAAATGTTTTTTTTACTTTTATAAATTTTTATAATAAAAGAAAAATTATTTAATTTTATGGCTAAACAAGTTGAAAAATGGCTAAAAAAAAAATGGCTAATGGCTAAACTCATTTTTTAATGGCTAAACAGAGTGAAAAATGGCTAAATCTAGCCACTAAACGGCTAAATTGGCAACACTGATTCGTATATACATTCTACGCGTTTGCTGTGTTACTTGTCAACACGATTTTACACGATTACTTTTTGAACAGATGCGTTGCGCCATAATATATAAATGTTCTCTCATTGATAAGTCTTGTACCCAATAAAAAATGTTTTCATTTTGCGAAGCACTAAAGGTTCGTTAAAAAAAATAAGCGCACATATATGCGCTAGGCAATTAAATATACAGAGATGCAGTTAAGTAAGTGAACGAACTCTAAGCTAGTTTTATAAATAAAAAATAATTTTCAAGTGACACGGCATTCCCTTACTACGAAACAGGTTTGTCAGGGATAATTCTAAAAAATTACTAACAAAACACTCAGTGTGTAAAACTGATAGCTACACTAACCAGTTTTTATATGCGTTGAATAAAGTGCTTTTTGTTTCAAAAATGTATTGCTTCAAAGTGAAATCTCAGGCCTTCCATAAGCGAGATGGTAAGCGAAACTCTTTCATTTCTCCCTTAGAAACTTTTAAAATTGTTTGTCACTTTTATTAATTTTTGTGAGAAAAAAAGAATTTTTCTACAAATTTTGAGGAGAATTTGGAGAATTCCGCTACTTAACAGTCTTTAAACCAGTGTTCGAAAATAGACAGAACATTTTTGAGCGCTCGGTTTACACACCCAGGGACGATATCTATTTGCTAAGTGTTTGTGTAGACGAACACAACTCTTAATACCGTTCGTAACTATTTTCAAGAAAGAGCTGAACATTTGTATAGTGTTCTGTTCTTCGTTATAAAACAGAACAATTGTAGTGATACTGTAGACAAATTGAATGTTCTATAATGTTTTTTTTTTTTTACATTAATAATGAAATGAACAAACAAAAAATTTTAGATATAACCGCAGCACGAACATCTTAGTTGCGTGTGTATATGTTTTGTTTATGTAAAATTATTTCGCGGGCTTTTTGTTTTTTTTTGCGTATGTGGATTTTGTTTTTGTAAAAAATTTTTGGTTTTTTTCACCAGCCAAAAGGGACGAACATTAATGGGCTAAATCGAACACAATGAAGTTTGTGGCTTAAAGAAAAAAACCAACGGATTTAAATGTTCTCATCTTTTTGTTGTGTTGGATAAGAACAGTATTATTTTTGTGTTCGAAAGATGACAAACAGGGAAACTTTGTTTTTTTAATGATTTACTACACAAAGCGTTTGTGTTTTCCACAAATCTACCGAACCGAACACTAAGGAGCGATATTTAGTGTTTATTAAGAGAGGCATTTCCGCTTGTTTAGTGACGGAATGTTATGTTACACCCACAGCTTAAGAACATGGCGCAAAAATAAGTTCTGTCGCATCTGATAGACTATTTTGCACTGCAGGTTTGCTTTTAACGGATTTGCAAAATACAAAAATCTTATTAATATTTATTTAAAATAATAATCTCTTTCACTTTTTTTGTTTAAAAAGTAATTTAACTTTTGGTAATTTTACCATGAATTCAAATTCAATTCGTTGTTTTAAAATCTTAATAATATCAATTTTAAATATTAATAATCTCTTACACAGTAATTTTGTATAATAAGAAATAACTCTACTTGAGCTTTATTAATTTTACCTTGAATTTAAATGTTATATTGGTATCGGTATCGCCGATATTTCCCTTTGAGTATCGGTTTCGATATAGTATCGGCAAAAAGGCGTATCGTTACATCCCTAGTTATTTTCACAGCGTTTATAAATGAATTTTACGTATCGATTTTTTCCAAAAAGTGTTACAATTTTGAGCTGAGTCCCTCTTGTTAATCAAGTAAAATATGTGATATTCAGTGGTTTTTTTCTGGTAGGACCAGCACTCAGGGGATGACCCCTACTAATGCATTGCATTGTGTTGGAACTAGGAAAATAGGTTGTGGGAAGGAGGATAGACGGAGTTGTGTTTGTGAACATTTGATTTGAACTTAATCATGTTGTAAGTGAGAGGGAAGACTTCTGCAGGAAGGTTATTTCACATACGAACTTTCCGGGAAAAAAACGAATTCTGTCTGTAATGCGTTGTACGATTCACCTGCCAATCGACCACATAAGGATGGGCTCTTGAGGAAAAACATGTGTTACGAACAAACGTACGGGTTTCCGTAACCAGATCCCTAATTTCGTCAGAACACATCCCATTGTAGTAACGATAAAACAGGCAAATACAACCCACATTGCGACGATGCCCAAGGGAGTCAATAGAATTGGATACCCTACTGTCACCAATGAGAACCTTCGCCCTCCCCTGCACGCGGTCGAGAAGATCCAAAATAGATTTTTAAGCACCGGCCCACACATGAGAGTTGTATTCCATACGCGGTCGGATATAGGTGGTATAAATAGTGAGGAGATCAGATGGAGTGAAGTATATCTTATACATACCGTCTTAGAAAATCTTATACATACCGTCTTAGAAAATCGAGGCACTTGAATGCTTCTTTCGACACCTTGAATATATGTTCCATCGGACATCACATTGTATCCTCATGCCCAGAACATCAAGAGATTCTGATTCCTCAATAATAATACCACCCATATATACAGATGAGGCAAATTGATTTGTCGCGCGTTTTTGCGTCAGCACGCAGCATTAGGTTTTTCGGGCATTAAAATCGACCCTATTCGCACGAGCCCATTCCGAGATTATGTCATGGTCTCGGCCAAGCGTATCATTCATATTCTGCCTCATAGCACCGACATCGGATACGCTTGGTCAGCATTCGAATGAGTACGAGTGGCAAAGGTTGCTGTCATCTGCAAATGAGTAGATAGGGTTGGAAGTTTGACAAAGGAGTTCATTTAGAAAGATAAGAAATAGAGTAGGAGAAAGAACGGAGCCTTGCGGCACCCCTGAATGAATCTTGAACTCGTTTGACGAAACTCCATCTATAACAACTCGTATGGTGCGATCTCTGAGAAAACTCGATATAAATCGAGAGAAATTATCACCGACACCAAGTTTTGACAAGGGTGCACCATGCGAGACTCTGTCAAACGCCTTGGAAATATCTAAAGCAATTACCTTACTTTCGCCGAAATGGTGAATGGAACGAAATGGTGAATGGAACGGCACCATTTTTCCGATAACAGAGCTAGTAAGTCTACAGTAGAGCGACCTCTACGAAAGTCATACTGCCGGTCGCTTAGTAGGTAGTTTGACCCTAAATATTTGACAAGATGGTAATTTACCATACTCTCCATAATTTTGGAAAGTGCCGAACAAATTGCAATTGGGCGGTAATTTTCAGGGTTATTAGCCATTCCTTTTTTAGGAATTGGAGTTACGTTAGCAACTTTCCAGCAGACTGGAAATTCCGCGGCACGGTATAAAGTGCTGAAAAGATTTGCTAAGGGACGAGCTAGCGTCGAAGAGCACAACTTCAAGACCAGTGCAGGTATACCATCCGGCCCAGAAGACTTGTTTATGTCGAGATCCGCAAGAACTTTTTTACCAGCTCGAGACCGAAAAAATATTCTAGGCATAGTTACGGATACTTTTTCGAGTTCGGGTAGTGGTTGATTGCTAGCTGGTAGGTGAGAATTATTGACTAGAATTGACTAGAAGCTTTTACTACCCCGGGGAGCTGCAAGAACTTCAGTACGATCAGTAAAATGAATTTTAAAATGTTTGCTTATAAGCCAATTTAAGTTGTCATAATGTTATTACAAAGACGATTTTTTTAACATAAACTCATGGAAAATTACTAGACATTATATATTGTCTAAGGACTTTAATAATTTTCACAAAACACACACTACTTGCAAGTATGCAAATGTGACTTTATGTGAGTAGAGGAAATAATTTCTCAGTTTTTTTTCACCAACGCTTATTGTAGTGTAAATTTATGTCCTATACGGGCATAGATAGATCCAAACAGTGCTTCAAACCAAGACTCATTCCCCACTTCATTCTAAAGTATTTCTTCCTATTCTGTCATATAAACAACTGCGAAAATAAAGTCATAAAGATGTGTTTTTTTAGCAGCATTTTGCAAAAGTGTCAAGTGCTAGTTTTAGTAGTTCTAGTTCTTGTTTGTAGTTGTAAAGATAAAAACAAACGACGCCAACAAACCAACAAAAAAAAAAAAGAAGAAAAAAAAGAAAAATGGTGAAAGAAAAAAATTAAGAGCTTTGTAAGAACGACTACGCGCTTTTTAAATGGCTTTGTATAGCATATTCTCTTTTTTATTTTATACACATGCTACACGCTTATGGGATGAGAAGGCTTTTAAACTATAACTACCGTTTGTTATTTTTTAACAGAATTTTTTACTGATTTCTTAGTCTACCTTCGTTTAGCTGTATGTTATACTATTATAAGTGAATAGTATAGTAAAAAATATGCTATTTTGAGTTTAAGAAAAGTTATTAAGTATATAATTTTTTTTTTTTTTTTTTTTTGGAATCTTTTCTTTACTGCCTGATATTGTATATTTTACACATACATATAGCAGGTACATCCTGCATACTTTTGTTGGTATTTGTGAATGCAGATGCTGTTCTTTCTTAAAAATGCATAAAGCAAAACCACCACCACCATCACATTATCCACTAAAGACGAAGATTTCTAAAGTCGACTATCAGTGGAAAATAAGAAAACCAGCACACAGTGGACACAGTTGGTAATATAAATACTTAAGGAATATTTTTGCTATTTGAACTTTTAAAAGTAAATCTAAAATGGAAATATGGCCAAATGTAAACCCCAGACTACACTTAAAGGCGCCCGCACACGACATGTATTTGTCATCTGACATGTCAAATTTTCAAGTCACATGTAATTGTTCATGTCTGTCAAAATTGCTGTTTTACATAAGGTTTATAATATTCGGTCACAAACGTACATGTAATTTGCTTCTGACATTGTCTCTGTTTTTTTCGCATTGTAATTGTAGAAACCAAAGTAGTTCTCGGTTTCAAAATAGCTTGCTGCCGCCACGAAAATATTTATTTGCGCCGTAAAATAATTTAGCCATCTTAACATTTTTTCCTTTTATGTTAAAGATAATAATTTAGAATTTTAAAATGAAACGGTTTTCAATGGTGAGATGAGCATACATATCTTGGTATTGTAAAATATTAACTTCAGTCGGCTAATGATTCCGTCAATAGTTGACGCCGCTGCCAGTTTCTTCCCGGCATAGATTTCTGATGTCAGATGGTTTGTCAGAAGAAAATAGAGCACGCTCTAATTGAAATTTTGTCAGATGACTTTGCGTCTGACTTTTACAGAAGCAAAGTTAAAAAGGTAACACACGGCATGTATGTGTTTTGCAGTGGGAAATTTGACATGTCAGATGACAAAAACATGTCGTCTATACGCTCCTTAAAGCGGTTTTAGATCAACTTAATTTTCCACCAAAAATTAATATTTCATTAAAAAAAATTTTATTGATTTTTTTATAAAGTAAAAGTTATAGTACATGCTTTCTTATTTTTTATTTAAAATTAATTCAACTTACTTTCAACAGTCCCACTGTACAGCAGTAGTAACTGCATGAGTTAATGCTCTACGATTGAGATGGCCCTGTTTCTGTCAGAGGCGTTATTAGAAATTTTTATATTGAAAACAAAATAGTTGTAAATTTTTAGAATTTTAACTTATACTTTAACAATATGATTGCAGTGTAACGTGCACAAAATAATTTTGTATTGAAAAAAAAAATTGTTTGCTCATACCCAGCCAGCAAAATACTTCGACATTGTCTGAATCAGACATTTCGTGCAAATGTCTGACTTCATTCTTCGAGACTTCGCTTAGATTTCTGTCAGACATTGAATATACTTACTGTTTGGCCGATTTCTAATCGATTTCGCACGGATAAATCGGGGGGAATTTATGTACAGATATGTACAATAGAATTCCGATGGAATTCATTCAGATTTGTCTAACGAGAATTATTATTTTTTTAAAAAAATGACAATTGTCATTCAGTTGAAAATAATTATACCCACACCACAAAAGTGGAGAGGGTATTATGCATTTGTGCTTATGTGTGTAACGCCTCAAAATAGTGGTCCTACCCCCACCTTAAAGTATACCGATCTACTCAGAATAACTTTCTGAGTCGAACTAACGATGTCCGTCCGGCTGGCTGGCTGTCCATGTAACCTTGTGCGCAAAGTACAGGTCGCAATTTTGGAGATAATTTGATGAAATTTGGGTCATAGGTTCTTATTGGCACAAGGACCAAGCCTATTGAAAATGGGCCGAATCGTAGGACCTCGGGGCAAGATAGGGGGAAATTTCTTCCTCTCAGAAACTATCAAACCGATTTTAATGAAATTTAAAACATAGATAGAACCATATCTATATGGACACAAAATGTATAAATTTTTAAGAAAATCGGACTACGAGGGGAGATAGGGGCAATTTCTGCCTCTCAAACCGATTTTAATGAAATTTAAAACATTGATAGATCCATATCTATAGGGACACATTAGCTATACAGTTTTTAAAAAATTGGACCACAAGGGGAGGCAGGGGGCAACTTCTGCCTCTCACAAACTTTCAAACCGATTTTCATGAAGTTTATAAACATAAATAAATCCATATTTACATGGACACATAAGCATGATGTGTTTTTAAAAACTGTGGTGTAGGGTATCATATGGTCGGGCTTGACCGACTATACTTTCTTACTTGTTTTAATTTTATTTTATTTGTTCAAGATAAAAACCATAAAAAAGGTACGTGCGTGTAAAATTTATAATAACTCACATATTTTGCATTTAAATTATTTCTTTCAGCTGTTAGTTAGAAAGCAAAAAATCTCTGCTAAGACATCAGAACTTCCCATGCCTCTTTCAAAAGATTTCTGTTAGATATCTACATATCAGAAATGCCGACAAAAAACCAAAATTTTCCACGACATGTCTGTCAGAATTCGTGTCAACCACTTAATACATTTTTGGGTCAGAAATCTGAAAGAATTCGTGTACGATTCCGACTTTTTTGCCGACGTTTCTCTCAGATATCTGAACGACGAGGAAAAGCGACACTTGCGGGGCAAACAATGTCGCACGATATTTAAAATCAAGCAACAATTTGCTTTTCCTCATTAATATGATTTTAATTTAAATGTGGAATCACACGATTGCCGAAATGCACCAAGTTTTACACAATTTTTGTTGAGCTGAATTGGGGCAAAATAAACAAATTGTTCTGTTACCACATGATTGCCTCATTTTAAATAAATTTTAATGTCGAAAATTGGCGCAAAACGATAAAGTGCTAATGATCGCCCCATTTCAGTCACAAAATTTCTCTAGTATACGTAAATTTTAAGAAACAGCTTGTTTTGTGTATTAAAGTATAAAAAGCTTTTAAAAATTTGTCTTTTTAACAAATACAATTTGGGAATTATTCTTTCTTTTTTTATAATTTGTTTTACTATTTAAAGGTTTTTTCGAATGTGCTAAATTTGTGTTAAATTTCAATTAATAAAAACAGGCAGTTTTTTCTTCAATATTTCACATAATTTTTGCCGAAGCCAGCTTTTGGTTTACATTGAAGCTCCATGAACAGACAACCAGCCAGCCGAACAGAATCTCTTTCTGAGACGATTGGAATACTAAAAAGTCTTAAGCTAATATTTTTATGTGTAACACACATCAGCACAGCCACACTTTTAAAATTTTGAATAAATTTTCATGTATATTAATTAAATTAAACACATTAAATATTTGTCTATTTCTAGCATTTATATTGGTCTATGGTTGCTTATTAAGCTTTTACATGATTCCCGCAAATGTGAAATCAACCGATTCTCATATAAAACAGGACAATTATAATCATGTAATCCTTCCTCAAGACTTAAACGTCAAATTGTCGGTTGTAGCTTGCAACAAAATATGTAATGTCTGTATGTAAAAGAGTTTTCGAATGGTCACCAAAAGAATGTTGTTGCTGGAGCGTGCCGCATAGTTTGAAACTGGTATAAGAAAACTAGTGTGATGCAAAAAAAACTGCATGATTTTGATTAAATTTTAGTGACAATTCATTATATCTCTAAAATTTTCGAAACTTATTTTTGACTGATTTGACTGACAGTTTCAACAGAGGCATTCGATATCGAACGAAATTGCAACTCAATATAAATATGACCCCAGATCTTTACGCTCCTGATTTGATTTATTTTATATTTATTTGGTTTCAATAGCGTATAAAATTTTTGTTTCTAGCGCAAAAGAAAAATTTTAAGCAAAAAAGAAAAACTAAAGCTTTACACTATCATTAAAAGAAACACTTGCCTGCATTACCAACAACAAATAGCATCAAAAACAAAAGTAGTAAAAGTGTTATGGTAATACAATTAGGGGTATTTACCAGCAGTAAGAAATCTGATGTTCGTATTAAATTTTTTAACTTACTCAGCTAGAGAAAAAATATATTTCAATATTGTCGCAGCATCTCTTTCAATATGGTTGCAGAGAATTTTTAATATTTTTAATTAGGCTTAAGTTCATGAAATTTAATTTTGATTAAATTATTTTTGTGAAGAAAGGAATTTTACAACATGAAAATTAATTAAAATTGTTATTGATAATCTTTCATTCTTGACGTGGCTCGGGCTCGAACCCTGGCCGGCAGGTTACCATGACATGTTTCGATCGCAACCACTCGATCTCCTCAGATGGATTTGCCGTCTTACACTCGCAGCCATCGACGACTGCTGACGTCACTAGTCAAACATCAATCCTTAAACCAAATTGTATTTTAACATTTGGTAGATCGAAATTTGCTTTCCTGAATGATTATCCACTTCAATTGATTTTACATGTTTTTTCCTTTACTTCTGTTTTTTCGTTCTTTCGTCAAGAATTTTTCTTGAAGTCCAAGTACATTTTTTTGTTTTTTCACTTTGTCTTTCTCTTTTCTGTTGACCTTTTTCAGCACAACTTGAAGGACAAATGTACACATAGAGCTCGTGCCTTAGCTTTAACAATAATTAGTATTGTGGTTATTTTGTTGAACTATTTATGGTTTTTAATCCAAATTTTTAATATTTTTAATTAGGCTTAAGTTCATGAAATTTAATTTTTATTAAATTACTAGCTTAACCCGGTGCGCTTCGCAACACTGCTTTAACCACTTTATCGATTGAGAGATATTTAATATATGCATCCTATGGAAGGTATTTCTCCCCTGCGCCTACCCGCTTTATTTTTATATTTAAAAGTGTAGTATACCATAAGAGTGACTTCTACAAAGTTTGAACATTATCACTTTAACAGTTTTTAGGATATCCGATATTAAACATTGGCGTCCTATGGAGTGTAACACTTCCCCCGCTGCTATTTAAATTTTGGGACTCAGAGGATCCTACTACCAAAAGTTCAACAAAATGCTTGCAGCGGCTCTTATTAATATTTCTATCTATGAGGGGAACTGCTCCTCCTCTGTCTACCCCGCCCATTACTATATTGAAATTTAAAGTTTGCCATAATAGTAGTTTTAACTACGTTTGAAGACTCGCCCTTTAATAGTTCTTCAGTTGAGCGATATTTAATATATACATCCTATGAGAGGTATTCCGCCCTGCGCCTACCCGCTTTATTTTTATTTTCAATAGTGTAGTATACCATATTAGTGACTTCTACAAAGTTTGAACATTCTCCCTATAACAGTTCTTAAAATATGCGATATTAAACATTGGCGTCCTATGGGGAAAACCACTTCCCCCACTGCTACTTTATTTCAATTTTGGGACTCAGAAGATCCTACTACCAAAATTTCAACAAAATGCGTGCAGTGGCTCGCTCTTATTAATATTTCTATCTATGAAGGGTACTGCTCCTCCCCTGTCTCTCCCGCCCATTTTTATATTGAAATTTATAGTTTACTATAATAGTAGCTTTAACCACGTTTGAAGACTCTCCCTTTAAAAGTTCTTCAGTTGATCGATATTTAATGTATGCATCCTATGGGAGGGATTTCCCCCCCTGCGCCTACCCGCTTTATTTTTATTTTCAAAAGTGTAGTATACCATAAGAGTGACTTCTAGAAAGTTTGAACATTCTCGCTATTACAGTTCTTAAGATATGCGATGTTAAACATTGGCGTCCTATGGGGGATTCCAATACCCCCGCTGCTATTTTATTTCAATTTCGGGGCTCAGAAGATCCTACTACAAAAAGTTCAGCAAAATGCGTCCAGCGGCTCTTAAGATATGCGATAATTAATATTGGCATTCTATGGGGGGTACCAATTCCCCTGCCCCTATCGAAAAAATAAGTAGCCTATTTTATTTTTAGGGCTGACGTGAAGTTACTGTAAAAATTTCAGGAAAATCGGTTCAGTAGTTTCGGAGTCTATAAGCCAACAAACAAACAAACAAACACACAAACAAACATACAAAATTTTTTATTTTTATATATATAGATAATGGCTAGACCGATTTTGGATTTCAAAATCAACTAACCATCATCACTCCTCCCTGTACCTTCCCTAAAAATTTTATGGCAATCGGTCGAGCCGTTCTCGAGTTATGGAGTGACAATCAAAATGTACACTTCTTTTTATATATATAGATTTTTGTGAAGAAAGGAATTTTACAACATGAAAATTAATTAAAATTGTTATTGATAATCTTTCATTCTTGACGTGGCTCGGGCTCGAACCCTGGCCGGCAGGTTACCATGACATGTTTCGATCGCAACCACTCGATCTCCTCAGATGGATTTGCCGTCTTACACTCGCAGCCATCGACGACAGCTGACGTCACTATTCAAACATCAATCCTTAAACCAAATTGTATTTTAACATTTGGTAGATCGAAATTTGCTTTCCTGAATTATTATCCACTTCAATTGATTTTACATGTTTTTTCCTTTACTTCTGTTTTTTCGTACTTTCGTCAAGAATTTTTCTTGAAGTCCAAGTACATTTTTTGTTTTAACACTTTGTCTTTCTCTTTTCTGTTGACCTTTTTCAGCACAACTTGAAGAGAATTTTTAAGATTTTACTTACACCTATTGTTACCCTTACCATATTATGATTAAATCTGTTTTTATACAATCATATTGTGCTTGCTCACAACTGCGTAAATTTTTCCGTTCAGTATTTTAAAAAGGAATGTGAGGGACTGTTTATTGTTGGAGTTTTGTCTCAGCTTTGTTATCGTGGCAAATAAGGCTTTGAGTGTTTTTAATTCTCATTCGCTTAACAGTTTTGTTTGTATAATATATTGAGCTTTTCTTAAGTATTTGGAAAAAGGTTTCCTGATGATCTGGCGCAACCAGTGAAATGCGCATAGGAACTAGCTTTTCCTCCAACATTTCAGTGTATTTATCAATAAATATTGGAAATTTAGCACATCATAATTAATTAATAAAGAATTTTGTATTCCCGAAAATAACGTTGGTAATTCGTTTTAGTTAAACAAGCAACCAAACAATTATTTGTGATAAGCACATCGAAACTCCGTTGCAATATCGAGTAAGTGTGATTTTCCTCAATGTTGCGCAATAACATTTAAAGTGCAAAGTATACATTCTGCGTCCTTTAAGTAGCAAAGTTGATTTAACGATGTCCGTCTGCACGTCTTTCCATGAGTCCGTTAATGATGATGAAGTTATTTATGTATTAATGTCGCATTTTTTTGCTATTAATTCAGCCAGATCGGTCGGCAAATGTCTGAGATATGAGCAAAAAACCACGACTGCCTCTAATTGTTACCCATAAATCTCAAATTTGTTCCAATAAACATTTACTTTTCGAAGTCATATCGACCCCTTTGCGCGAAATTATCGTATGTTACAAGGACAGCCATTTTTCTTCTTTTCTCTGCGTTCGCTTGCAATATTAAAATTAAAATTTCAAATTTTCATTCAATTTTTGGAGCAACGAAGTGGAATTTGCCTACAATATTTTGTCAGGTGACGTCTCTTTGAATGTTGAACAAGATTGCATCAAAAACTCAATTTCAAAAATTTGGCATATACGATAATTTCGCGCAAAGGGGTCGATATGACCTTCACTTTTTTACTTGCATCTTAGATAAACTTAGTAGAATGCTGGCAGTGAAAATTAACAAAATCAGTCCTTAAATGTCTAAGTTATATAATTACGTTTGTTATGCTAAAGGGTATAAAAAATTCGGCGTAGCCGAATATAGCACTCTTCATTTTTAAAATACAAATGGTAATTGCTATTTTTCTGATAACCAAAACTCTTATCTTTATGCATGTGTCTAAAAATATTCTTGTAATAACTAGGGTGGTCGATCGAATAGTATTCGACCGGTTTTAACCGGTTATTTTAGTTTTTCCCAAGTCGAATATTTTAAAATGTCAGTTTTTCGAATGTCGAATTAACCGGTTATTTTAGTAATTTATATACGTTTTCCTTACTTTTGTTATAAATTTACCAGTAATTTAAGTATTTTTCTAACTGAATATTTGGCAAACTTAAACTTTTTATAAAGAATGTCAAAACAAAATATAACAAAAGTCAAAAAAAACATTATGAGCAATGTAAAAACAACTAGCTTATATTAGCGTGTGTTCTTGTAATAAAAACCAAAAACAATTCAAAATACTAAAAAAAAAAAGTTTAGCTTAAAAAGTAATTAGCAATTTGACAATATTCTAAATATTATATTTATCATTACAAAGATGTCATCTTTGGTGATATATCGAACTGATATAAAAGACAATGGTGCTTAAAGGGCCCTAAAATGATAAGTTGCAAAGGTTCTTCAACGTCACGACTTATAAATCACTTTTAATTAGTCTACAAGCTTGACATTAATATACGCCAAGTAAAACTTGACTCTGTTCCAAGTAGTTTTAAAGACTCTGCAAATAATACTTTACTAAAATATGCTGCCAATAATGAATGAAAAACTCTTAAGTAGTTCTAGTATATCTTCATGCTAAAAACTACACCATACCTGCGGAATCAACGATATGGAAAATTTATTCAGTTTTATTTATTACACGCCAAGAACTTAAATTTAAATTTAAGGAATCAAACAATCTAATGGAAGGGTTTAAGTTGTAATCGATGAATTGACAAATATTTATACAAAAAGCATGTTCATATTGCTATTTGTCTCTATAATGCTGAAACAAAATAATTTGAAATATGTAATCCTGGATAAGAGATTTTGTTTGTAACTTTTCAAATATATGGTTGAAGTCTACTGATTCATAGAGACATGCTTAGCCACTAACTAATTAAAACTCATTTAAAATAAATTTGGGAGAATATCTCAAATAAATAATTTATTAAATTCCTAGCCAGAAGCTTTGCAAGAGCTTCCAATGCATCCAGAAAAAGTCACAGTTTGGTGCGGTTTATGGGCTGGTGGCATCATTGGACCGTACTTCTTCAAAGATGATGCGAATCGCAACGTAACTGTGAATGGTGAGCGCTACCGTGAGATGATATCCAACTTTTTTTGCCCAAAATGCAAGAGCTTGACTTGCATGACATGTGGTTTCAACAAGACGGTGCCACATGCCACACAGCACGCATAACAATGGACTTATTGAGAGGCGAGTTCGGTAAACATTTTATTTCACGTTCGGGACCGGTCAATTGCCCGCCTAGATTGTGCGATTTAACGCATTTAGACTATTTTTTGTGGGGCTATGTTAAAGCTATACACTATACACACATGCCCGCTTCAATTGACGCATTGGAAGACAACATTGAAGCATTTATTCATGAGATACCGGCCGAAATGTTGGAAAGAGTATGCCAAAATTGGATGGTCAGCATTTGCATGAAATAATCCTTAAACATTAAATTATATGGATCGTACTATCGATTCAAATAAAGATTTCATGCATTTTTCTGAATTTTATGTGTTTTTTTTTTAACTTTCCTATAGCTCTTAAAAAATCACCCATTAATTAAATAATATTTTTAACCAAATTTTTCCTCAAAACTTGAAGAGATTTATGTAGAAAAAACAATTTTTGTGGATATATGAAAAATAATTCTGGCAGCACTGTTGTTAGTATTACATCTACTCTTGTGCTTGCCATTGATAATGATGTTCCGCTATTCTCCAGCTGGGGAACAAACACTCTAAATAATTCGTTCCATGTAAACTATGCAGCAGTAAGTTCTCGTATTGTTGTAGTGTAGTGTAGTGTTATTATATTGCAATGCCGCCTATACTATCTCGTTGTTAAATGTGAGTTGTTGTCCTATTTCTTCAAACTTTCTTCTAAAAATGTCGTATTAGATTGGAGTTTAGTTAGTTGTGCGAAGCAGATCTATATTACTTTTGGTGTTTTGCTGACTGACTTTTCACCACCCATTTAGTTAAATGTAAATGCGTTCATTTTGGAACATCCCTTGTAAAATTCAATGTGTCTTTCAGAAGAATTTTATGTAGTATTTTTGCTATTTTCTTATTACTCAAGACAATTTTTTGTAGGCGAAGTTTTTACTGGGTATTAAAATATTAAAGTTATCTGTGAATCTTAAAAAAACATACTTTTCTTTGCGTGCAGTTAAAAAATTGAACAAAAATATTAAAGCTTTCATAATAATAAAAGTATTTTGTGGTTGGTTGCAGTTCGTGAATACCCCGTATTAACAAATTATCACTGTATTTTATATTTTATAACGCTTTGCATAGAACACTAACTTAATGTATCTTTTCGCAATTTTTTTACTAGTTTTTTTTTTTTTTTTGTTTAAAAATATGGCAAATAGCAAATGATCTACTTTGGTGACTTTAACATGAGTTTTTTTTCATATGTTTTAATTTTTCATACATATTTCCAACATTTTATAGAGGTTTTGCAAACACATACATACATATAGTAGATACTTGAGCCTTTAATGAGACCATATACTAACACACCCACATTATATCTATCGCGTGTAATGCAGTAATAAAATTTATAAAGGAAAATATAAGTAAAACTATATTATTCATATCTAAAGGCATTCAAAGAAACATGACACAATAAAATACGTATAGTTCTTAAAAGAAAGTTATATGTTTTTAAAAAGAAAAAGTTAAAATTCAAGAGATTAAACATTTTAAGTTTTCTGTTAAATATTAAAAAAAATATTATAAGAATTTTTTAATTATGTAAAATCTCTGCTTTTCCAATGGACATTGGTTTCAGGTGCTGTTTTTTGGTAACCATTATGTATATCCTTGTACCAGACAATCGTTTGTAAGGAGACTCAGTGAAAGAATGTACTCCTCTGACGTTTTTGTTATGTCAATCCAACTACATTTCAACACCAGAACTTATCTAATGTTGTCTCTAATGTTAAGTAATGGATTCATGTTTCGATATTAATAATAAAAAGAACATTCCACACACAAAATATGTAGTTAATTTATATTTCATATTCAAACAATCTAACGATGTCCCTGCTGTTGGCCGAGAAATAAGCCCATTTTTAGTTCAAAACAAAACCTTTTATTACTCTGGTATAACATTTGAAAAGGTGTTCAAATAAAAACAAAGGCAAATCGTTAAACCCAAAACTCTAATATCATTGCTCATGCTTTTAAATAGTAGGCTATATGCATTTCCCCTGTTTGTTTCGTGCGGCGAAATCTTTAAGTTCCTCTCTTCCAAACTCCCTCGTTCTTAACAGACATCGCCTAAATATTCTATATGGAGTATAAGAAGTAAAAGTTATATATTCGGCTATGCCGGATTTTTAATACCGTCCAGCCAGAGAAAAAATTTTTGAAGATTGTTCTTTTTATCTAAAAATTATAAGCCAATATCAATAAGAACTGACCTCACAGTAGATATTATAATTCGTTACGGTCGTAGGGATACTAAAGTCTATTTCAAATGTTTTCTTTATATGGAAGCTGTGGGAAGTTATGGACCATCTTTGCGATTTCTAGGCCCATGAAATTATGACAGACCAAATTTTACCACAACAAAATGTTTGTTAAGATTTCAGTCGTACTAAAGTGTTTTCCGAGATTGGGCTTTTTATGGGGCCTGTATTTAATAATAGAGCGATTTTTACAAAATAGTATTATGATTTCTAGTCACATAAAAGCAGTTTCTGCAAAATTTAACGAGAATCGGTGCATTACCTCACAAGTTTATGTCAGTTTTTGTAACATTTTTGTTGTGGAGGTTGTTCCACATTTGGGTTCTTGATTTTTCTAACTGTATTGATTGTTTTGGATTTAAAGACTCTATTGAATCTTTCGAGTAGAAGATTTTTTTTTTTTTTTTTTTTTTGAACAGACGGACAAAATCAACTTAGAATTACTAACAAATTAAATAAGGTATTAAATAAATATTAAACAAGTAAGAAAGTATAGTCGGCCAAGCCAAATCATATGATACCCTACACCACTGTATGTAAAGATACATTTTCGAGATGTACCCTATTTGGGACCCATGGCCAATCATGGACCAGGCAAAACAAAATTATGCTATTAAATTAAGACTCATATAAGTGTTCCTTTTGCCGAATGTTATTTGAATATCAACACCTACATGAGATTTGCTCATCTTAAAGCGATTTTGGAGAGTGGGCTTATGTACACTGAAAGAATTTTGTTCACAGATGCAATGCATTTTGACATTAATCCAATGAAAAATTACATTAAAAGTCAACCTATGAAACCCTTCATTGGATTAATGAAGAATGTTACATTAGCCCCCCGTTAATGAAATGTTTAATAAAATCAATGAAAATTTTGCATTATTTTAATGTCAAACGTTTAAAAAATATTTTTATTATTTTTATAAGTGTTTTTATATTTGAATGAAATTTTGAATGTACCCTGTAGTAAATAAAATAGTCAGTTGCAAAAAACACTAACTATAAATTAACTTTTTTTTAAATGACTACAAATTGGTTTAAATCTCATGCAGATATCAACCAAAAAGGCGCACGTAAAACATAAATAAAAGCAAAATAAGTAAAACAAGCATGCCATGAAGTCAAATGAAAAAAATATATAGAAACATTTTAAAATAATTAAAAATTAAATCAATACAAATCTGTTTATGTACATATGTACTAGCAATTATGTGGCGTATTTATTTCAGGACTTTTATACATCATCATTTAGGGCAGTTTAATGCAAAATTTTCATAAATAATTATTTCTACATATATCAAAATATATAAAGATATACATATGTATGTATGTATGCATGTTCATATGTACATATATTTTTTTGACAAAAATTATTTAAAATTTAAATAATTTATTATTAACTGACAATACTTTTAATTAATTACAAATAGGTTGAAAAATAAGTAGTCAGTTGAAAAGTCATGCAAAGATGGCCAATTGACTACTGCCTATGACATGCCCATGTTAAAATAATGAGTCGTCGACAAGGAAAAAAGTCACTTTATCAACTAGTTGTGGTTATAAAAAAACCAGTTTGAAGTTAGTTATAAATGTGTTTGACTTCCTACAGGTTACCCGCTTGTTCGGCAAATAGCAATTGTCGCTTTGCAAATAGTTATATAAGCAGCAACCCTACACTAGTAATTTCACTATCTCTAAGTAATGCATAAAAGCGACAGTTGTCCACACTGTTTTGAAACAGCTGTTGCACGCTCCTCTTTGATATTTTATTTCGTCATTCGTTTTGTGAAAATTTGCGAAAAAGGTCGTCTTTGTGTTAAGTTGTCTCAAAAAAATAAGAAATACCACATCATTTGTGAAAAATAATATAAATTTTAATGATCTCATTTTACGTTACCCTTAAAATATGTACCTAATTAAATAATAATTTGTACTTTCTTTAAATGAACTGATTTTTAATTTAATTTCAATTTAATTTAATAAAATATGAAGTATATAATTTTCAGAAAACATGTTTTTTCCTTTTTCATTCATATTCCCAATTGCACTAGCTATTTAGCTGGTTAGAAAATACCATTAAATTCATATTGCGGCTTTCACTAGTGAAATAACCCGAGAAAAGTAATGCAATGGGTAGACAATTATACCCCTCGTAGGACAACTCCATGTTAAATTCACCAGTCTAATACGTGTAAAGTAGATTGGACAATAACTAGTGCTGGTTCCTAATGTATAGACAAATTGATAGTTCGGCACTAGTAACACGAACAAGCGGGTATTTTATCCATTTTTTCAATGTGTGTTTTCAAATCATCAAGTTTTATTAATTTTATTTCGTTTACATCATTTTATGTTCTACTTTCATAAGCTAACCTTTAAGTAAATTTTTTTGTACTACTGCATATATTTTGTATATATAAATTAACTATTAAAGAAAAAAGATTTTGAGAATTGTTTGCTCTTGTTTTTTCTTTCGCGTTGTTTTTTTTAACCTAAATAATTCTTACATTTAGCTAAAATCAGTGTTTCGTTATCGTAATGAATTTTTTTTTCATTAATGTTATAAAACATTAAAATTTACAATTTTTTTCATATATTTTCATGTCTACCGCTAAAAATTTAATTTAAAAAAACACGTTTTTACAACAGTTATAAAAAGAAAATTTTTTCGTTATAAGTTTTTTGAAGTTAAAGAATCTTATCTCGTTTTCATTGATTTAGTGACATTTATCATGGAAAATATGAAGTTACAAAAGATTCCTTTTTTTTCATTAACTTAAAAATTTTTAAATATTTTAATTAAAAATTAATTTTAATCTTAAAAAAACCATTGATATTATGTATAACAATAAATTGAATTTTTCTTTTGAAAGAGATATTAAGTTGCCATAAATTTAATGAAAAATCTTAACGAAATTATGAAACTCAATTTCATAGTGTTATTAAAATTTTTCATTATATTTGTAAAATTTCATTCCCGTAATGAAATTTTTCATTAGATCAATTAAAAAAATTTAATTAAATTGATTCATTCGATTTATGAAGCATAATTCTTTTTTTTTTTTTTCTTTTTTGTTATTTACCGACATTTTGTTTTTTTAACCCATTTAGCGATTTCAAATAAATTTAAGGGTTTGTTTAAAAGTTTAGAATTTTTCGCGAATTTTGATCATGTTTATGATGGAAGCAATTTTTCCTGAGAAATGTTTATAATAATATAAAGTAACCTTCACAAGGAAATAATTCCCAATTTCTAATTGTTAAAATAGTTGAGTTAAATACATTAAATTTATAAAGTAACACTATCCAGTGAGACACAAAGAATGCTGACGAAGGCCGTAGCGGGTCAGAAAATGCATTACATTCTGCTGGTGTCTAATAATTGTAAATTTTTCTGAACATTCAATATACCTCATTGCTTTCCAAAGGAAGGCTAAGGTAAAATGTAAAAAGAAAATACAATATAATAGTCTGGTAGTGTATAAAGTCATTTCTGAAAAATTAAAGGAATAGAACTATTACAAAAAAGCTTTACAAAATACATAACTGAAATTTAACTCATAGAATAAATTCGAAAAATGAAAGAAATGTTTATAATAATATAAAGTAACCTTCACAAGGAAATAATTCGCAATTTCTAATTGTTAAAATAGTTGAGTTAAATACATTCAATTTATAAAGTAACACTATCCAATGAGACACATAGAATGCTGACGAAGGCCGTAGCGGGCCAGAAAATGCATTACATTCTGCTGGTGTCTAATAGTTGTAAATTTTTCTGAACATTCAATATACCTCATTGCTTTCCAAAGGAAGGCTAAGGTAAAATGTAAAAAGAAAATACAATATAATAGTCTGGTAGTGTATAAAGTCATTTCTGAAAAATTAAAGGAATAGAACTATTACAAAAAAGCTTTACAAAATACATAACTGAAATTTAACTCATAGAATAAATTCGAAAAATGAAAGAAATGTTTATAATAATATAAAGTAACCTTCACAAGGAAATAATTCCCAATTTCTAATTTTTTTTAAAAATTTAACTAAAGTTGAGTCTACTTTAACTTCAGCAACAATTTCTAGTTTTGAATGAAAATGTTCACATTGAGGTATGTGATGGAAAACGATTTTGAAACAAAAATCGATTTGAAAACGATAATATCGTTTTCGGTATCTTTAAAAATTGATTTCTTATACATTTTCCTCCGTTTTCATTTATATATTCTGTTAAATTCTTTATTAAATATATTAATTGAACTGTATTTTGAACATATTATAAAGACTTTACTTCAGAAATGGATTTTAAAATCGTTCGAAATTCATCACACCTGCTAAAAACTATCATTTTGAAAACGATCGTTTTTCATCACATACCTGATTATGTTGTAAAAAATAATAATAAATGCATAATATTGTTGTGGCTAAAATTTGCAAAAGGTTTCTTATTGCAAAATATGTGTGGTTGCAAAAGAAATTGTGGCTCTATTATGAACACCAACTGAAAATGTTTTTTTGATTGTAAACGAAGCTTTAAGCTTAAAACATTTTCATTGTAGTAACGTGTTTTTGTTCAAAAGAACGTTACTAACGTAACTCTTTGAAACATTAAAAAATTATCAATTTTATTCCAGAAATGCATACATCGTTCTATATTTGTATTAAGTGCGTCATTTCAATACCAAAATTGCATTTATTTTAAAATGTATAAATGCTACTGTAAAATATTAAGTGTTAGTTACGTGGTTTTGTATTTCAGCTGACGATATGCATATGTATCAAAATTGAGTTTTTTATGGATTTTTATTCCCTTTGTACCCAGAGGACCGTCACGCACAAAAAAAAAAGAGAAAAATATTTAAGGTGACGATATACATATAGTATATATATATATAAATATATATATACATTTATATAAATATATATACAACTTTTCCACCTGTGATATGGTATAAAACATACATATTTCAATATAGTAGGCTTTAATTCAGAAACATGACAATAAAAAAAATTAGATTTTTTAAAAATTTTTAACGAACATTTTTCATATTTTTTAATCTCAAACGGTTTGTTGGCTCTTCTAAAGTTTATAATAAAAAACATACTGATCTTGGCATAAAAAATTCCCTAAAATTACAATTGTTTCCAATTTGCGGCTAATATTTGAAAAGTTGTATACTAAGACGGAAATGTACTTCCTCCGCGTGCTTATAACTGCAATATCAGCTTAAGGCTTCTAGTACAATGTACATACAATTTCCCGAACTAGAAACGAAGTTTGTGGTAATTGGAACACCGATCTTTTCTATTTTCTTACTGTAACGGTGGATATGTGGATGGATATGCCAATTTGTCTATATTTGTTATGACACGCACTATGACAGGCCATGGACAGGACTAATAAAATAGACAAAAACCCATTTTTTTCTTGACATGAAAAAATTAATTCTTGAAAAAAAATGTTTTCCTTCCATAAGCTTTAATTTCAATATACCATCAATTGTATCCAAATATAAAGTCGGACTAGCATACCTTTAAATATTAAGACAAAATTAAATGTTATCCACCATTACAGTATGAAAATAGCAAAATTCGGTCTTATAATTACCACAAATTTCGTCTCTAGTTTTTGGGAGTCTTCAAGCTGATATTGCAATATCTAGCACGCGGAGGGGATACATTTCCGTCTAAGTATATAACTTTTTAAATATTTGCCGCAAATTGGAAACAATTGTTATTTGTTATGCCAAAATCAGTATTTTTTTTATAAACTTTAGTTTTTTTTTTTAATTTCAAGAGAGCCACCCAGCCGTTTGCGTTAAAAAAATATGAAAAATGTTCGTTAAAAATTTTTTAAAAACCTAATTTTTTTTTATTGACATCAGAATGTACTAATAAAGTGACCTCACAAGCGCAGCTGTTTGCAATGATTTTCTTCGCGTGTGACGTTTGTCGTCATTTTTTATGTTCATTTACTTCTTTTTATAAGGCATTTTGACACTTGCCGTCTCAATTCTAACAACAAAATGCCTGTTGTTTTTTTTATTGTTTCATTGTTGTAGTACTGAGGTCACTTTGTTAATACATTTTGATTGACATGTTTCTGAATTAAAGCCTACTATATTTAAATATTTTGTATACACTCCCATAGGTGGAGAGGTTGTATAAAATGAATGTATATAATGTATATATATATATATATATATATATATATATATATATATATATATATATATATATATATATATATATATGCATATATATTAGACCGACTCACCAAAAAAAGTGCTTTATGTCCCACCTTAAAATTAACCTTGGACTTTTTTAAGATGACATTTTAAATTTTTCGGCTTTGACCTTTCGTGAGCTGAACCAGTTTGAAAAAGGGTATATTTTTGTATGTTTTGTTAATTTGAGAATCTGTGTCCTTACCAACATATGCAAATTGGATATCGTAAAAACGTTTTTTTAAGACGCGTCCAACTGTTTTTACAATTTTTCAAAGGACGATCATCCTTGTCCTGTTTTTAATTATTTTCTGTAAAAAACGGTTTTTGAATTTTTTGTTCGGGGTTGTTTGTAATAAAAGTGCCAAATTAACATATTTTAATCTTTAGTCGATTTAATTAAATACGTGTCTCAGCTTTTTTTGAAATTCGTGCAAGTTCGCGTTTTGACAAAAATGCAATGGGGTGCTAGCCCTTCGTTTAAAATAGGGCAATATGGATATCAAATTTTATCTTTTGGCAAGTATATCATCTTTGTATGTAAATAGTTTAGATGTAATTTATGTAATTTAGATGCATTTTACACGGTGCTCTGGAATATATATAAATGCAATTTTGTAGTAACTCTAATATGATAGCGGATTTAGTTTCTAGATCATTTATGGATGAAAATAGGACTAAAGAAAGAAAAAAATAAATGATCCACGACTTTTTGGCGGCATATTTTTTTTTGCAAATTAAAAAAAATTCAAGTCGTGGGTCATTTCTTTTTTTCTTTCCTTAGTCCTATTTTCATCCATACATGATCTAGAAACTAAACCCGCTATCTATATAGATTAAAAAGCTGACAAGTTTGCACGTTTGTAACAGGTAATCTCCGAAACTGCGGGTCCGATTTTAAAAAATTTTTCAACAGAATGAAGAATGGAACCTCCTAACGGACATAGGGTTTATAAGGTCCCACTTAAGTGCTAAGGATAGGATCCAGAAGTGCTAAGCCTCCTATACTTTGAAAATATTCAGGGGTGCCCTGGAAATCGAAAACGTAAAACGCACGAATTTTAAAAGCCGGTTTTTTTATAAGATTTCTGTAATAAAAGAATTTTATGAATAAAATCGAATCTTTGACATAGAAGCTATTATAAACGTTGCCAAATATTATAATAACACCAATACTTATAAAAAATAATGACATTCACAATTTTTTTCGGGAGTTGTATTTCTATAGGAGCTTTGGTCAAATATGGACTGATTTTTAAAAAAATTGGTAAGATAATTTGAGTCGTTTATTTTGAAAGTGGTTTAAGTCGATTTTTTTAAAAAAGTAGTTAATGATAACAACAATCGCAATCCTATATAATCTTTTTATTTATAAACAATTTAAGGCAAGTATCATTAAAATCGCTATGATTTTGGGCACTTGAAAATTAGTAAGCTAACGAAAACCAAAAAAATTATTTTGAAACCGGTTTAAGTCCACAGATTTTTATTAACTTAAATGGAACGTAAAAATTTTTTTTACAAGCCTCTGGAAGAAGCAATTCATAAAAGATTAAAAAACACTAGTGGCGAACCTGTAAATTGGCTAAGGATTTGTTGGATGCGATTTATAAAAAGTGAACCCTATAAAATGTTTTATAAAGAATCTATGGAAGCGGATAAAGAGTTCAAAATACTTGACTTATAACCTTGTCGGGGAAGACCAAGGAACTTCAACAAAATAAAATTAACACCATTATACAAAAATGTACGTCCCATTTCAACTCCTAAGTATAATGATATGATGGAGTTACTAAGGTATAAACCACCTATGCACCATGATTATTTTAACAAAACCTCACACATAATCTAAATGAGGAGAAATAATATGACAAAATCTTTAATAGTATCCTAAATAAATGAATATAATTTAATTTTTTAATAAATGAATTCATATTTATTTTTAAAAACATTTTTTTAATTACATAAATAAAAATCTGTTTCTAAATTGAAAGCTTCCCTATTTATTGTAAAGCTATTACATTAATCTACATCAAACATAAAATATTTACAATTTCTTTTGCTTAATTTCTTTAAAAAAAAGTGGACTTATTCCTTTTCACAAACAAAAAAGTCATTTTATTAATTTTGAAAGTGGCTTAAGTCCATTTTAGGTTCTGAAACACAGCTTATTTTTCTAGTAAAGTTTACAAAACGTATTACGTTATATATTCTAACATATTTAAGGTCACAAAGCCATAAAAAAAAATTAATACCACTTAACAATATTTTTGAAACAAATCAAACACAAACCCTTAAATATCTCAATATAAGAAAAAATGGACTTAAACAACTTTCAAAATAAACAACTCCGAATTTAATTTAACTATCAACAAAATAAGAAAGTTTATTGGAACACAGTCTATTCCGGCAATAAGTTTGTATGAGGGACATTTGAAATTAGAAATTAAAGAAATTCCAACAAAATTTTTTTTTTTGTTGGGTTCAAAAACAATGCCCTATATACAAGTTCACTTAGAAGTCACTTTGGTCTTTGCTTGCAAGCTGAAATAAAACAATTTTTGTTATTGCCTGCGATTTTGCAGGATATGCTTCTCAGCACATGGGCGTATATCTAAAAGTAAAAGAAATAGCATCAGGAGTGGAAATTCATTATTATTGTGCTTTTTGTAGTACATACTTTATAGGGTAGAAAATACGACAGAACCAACATGATATAGAAAGTATTTTTTGGCAAAACAAACTTCAAAAATCTTTTGCCTAACTTTGTACAAAGTATATCTAATATTTGGTACAATTGTACTTTTTCGAACTATTTAATATTCAAAACTGTTATTGTTAATTCAATTAGGGATAATTTTCTACTTAAATCTATATATATTGTTACGTTTAATAAACGCGTTCGGTTCATTCCCTTTATAATAAACCGTTGAGTTCTTTTTAATTGCAAATCCGAATAAAAACACACACTTATTCAACTTAACAAACTTTATTGAAAATTAATTATTTTGTTCACAATTGTTAGTAACGAACAGAACCGTTTTTCAAAACAGACTAAACTAATTTTACATGAGTCACCCCTTTTTATATTTCATAATTATTTCTAGATTTTTCCTGAACCTTCCCGTGAAAACTATTTATTATGTTCTATAACCATTTCTAGAAATGATTGGAAATTTATCAAGGCGAATTCATAAAGGTGACATTTTCACGTCATCTGTTTTTTGTTTATTTTTTTGTGTGTATACTGAATGTCAAGTTTTGTTTACATTTTGTGAAAAAATTAATTTAAATTTTAAATTCAACAAAAATTTAAATTCTTGAAAAAAAACTTATTTAAATTTTATAAAATAAAAAAGATAAACACAAGGAAATAAAAAGGCGTTAGGAATAAGTGGAGTCACCATTACTTTACAATAGAGGAAAAAGATTTACTTTCTAAAGCAATTGTGTATCCAATTTTATAAACAAAAAATTTCCTTTTTATATTTTCAACAAATAATTTTGACAGTCACTCTAACTTTTTACAAAAACAAAATACATAATATTTTTCAAAAAAAAAAGGGATAGCTAGCATAACTCTATCTCATGATGCGGTCACCTTTATGAATTCGCCTTGGAAATTTATATAGGAACTATTTTAAAATAACAGTTGTGTTGAAAATTATACATGACAATTTTAAGTAACATAAAACTAAAACTTACAAGATAACTTCAAATAATTCTTAGATAATTTAACTTTCATAACAATATAAAATTGTAACGTTACTGACTGACTGACTCACTGATTCATCATCGCACAGCATAAACGCCTGAAGCTAAACACTTGAAACTTGGACCAGAGATTGGTCAGTCCCCAAATCGATCCACTAAGACGGGATTTTTGGAAATTCAAATATTTAGAGGGTAAAAAAGGGTAAAAACGGGAAAATGCGGTAACCTTATATCTCCAAAACTAAAAGAGATACAAAAAAAATATAATACTAATCATTGTTTTTTAGAAAAATAAGCGGATAGGTGTCTGGTACTTTTTTGAAATTTGGCCCTATTAGGGAGTAAACGGGTAAAACCTGAATTTTGGTACCTTTTTGACACCCCATCTATCTTTTGAACCAATAAACATAGAAACAAAGTTTATACCACATTCGAAACCTTCGAAATTCTAACATTTAAGGGGTGAAAATCGTCGCTATTTTTGGTAGTTTTTTTACAAAAATTTTTTCTCCATTCATTAACATACTCGTACTTAATAATGAGCCCCCACTACAATACTGAATTTTTTGATACTTTAGGGGGGGTGGGGGGGGATAAATAGCACCAAAAAAAGAAAATACTGGAAATTTGATATTTTCCATTGGCTTTTTGGTTCTACAACTGGCATTTTTTTAATTATCGTTAATATTGGACCTAGAAACATAAAATTCAAGATGCAATGTCCTGTGTGGATAAGAATCTATGAGGGAACTTTTTGGTACTTTTTTGTTCATTAACTGGTACTTTTTGAGTTTGCGTTAGTATTGGACCTAGAAACATACAATTCAATATGCAATGCCCTAGATGGATGAGAATCTATAAGAGTGAATTTTTTGGTACTTTTTTAATCTTTGACTGGAACTTTTTGAATTTCCGTTGGTATTGGACCTAGAAAGATAAAATTAAACATTCAAGGTCCTGGGTGGATAAGAATCTATAAGAGGAAAGTTTTTGGTACTTTTTTTGTTCATTAACTGGTACTTTTTGAATTTCCGTTAGTATTGGACCCAGAAACATGCAATTAAACATGGAAGGCCTTGAGTGAATGACAATCTGTTAGAGAGATCTTTTTGGTACTTTTTCGTTTTTTAACTGGTCCTTTTTTTAAATTTTCGCTAATGTTGGTCTAATGAAAATAAAATTAAACCTGCATGGTCCTGAGTGAATGGGAATCTTTAAAAGCGCTTACAGGTACTTTTTATTTATTAAACTAGTACTTTTTGAATATCCGTTATTATTGGACTTAGAAACATTAAATTCAAGATGCAATGCCCTAAGTGGATAAGAATATATAAGAGGGAAGTTTTTGGTACTTCTTTGTTCTTTAACTGGTACTTTTAGAATTTCCGTTAGTATTGGACCTAGAAACATTAAATTAAACATGCAAGCTCCTGAGTGAATGAGAATCTGTAAGATGGATTTTTTGCTACTTTTTCGTTCTCTAACTTGTTTTTTTTTTAAATAAACTGGTAATTTTTTTAATTTAATATTTATTTTTGTGCATTAAATAAAAAAGCAAATTGGTGTCTGGTACTTTAACGAAATTCGGTCGTTTTAGGTAGTAAATCTAGCTTTTAAGCCAATACGTATAGAAATAAAAATTAAATAACATTTGTTACTTATCTAAAAAATACAAATGCGAATTTGGTACTTTTTCGAAATTCGAACGTTTCAGGGGTGAAAATTGTACTTATGTATATCGATCCCGCGAACCTCATACCTCCTAAACTAAAAGAGATAAAAAACATCAGCACTTATTCTTGTTTATTAGAAAAATTCGCTAACCGTATATTTCCTAAACAAAAAGAGATACAAAAAATTGAATACTAATTGTTGTTCATTAAAAAAAATAAACGGAGAGGTGTCTGGTACTTTTTTGAAGGAAGGCCTTTTTGGGGTGTAAAAGGGTAAATAAATATTGTATCAAATTTTTAGCTTACTAAAAAATACAAAACAGGTTTGGACCTTTTTTAAAATTCAAACGTTTAAGGTGTGAAAATCGTTCCTAATTTTGTTACTGTTTTCCCTACATTTTTCTCCATCTCTATATAATATAAATTTGTAAAGTAACTGACGGATTCATCATCGCACATCCTAAACTCTTGAAGCTAAAAAGCTGACTTTTGGACCGAAGGTTGGCCTCTCGCCAAATCGATTCCGCTAACCTTAAAAATCCAAAATTAAAGAGATCCAAAAAATTTAACACTTATTGTTGTTCGTTAAAAAAAATAAGGGGACAGGTGCCTGGTACTTTTTGAAAATAAACTTTGGCATAAAAATATGTCCACGAAGAAAAAGGAGACGCTAACGAAGTAGCGGGTTAAATGCTAGTATCTTATATATCTTAATACGCTGCACGTAGGAAAAACCCACAAAATAAATTATTTTAATTTAATTTATCCCAGGGCTGGAAATTTGGTACAATTGTTCTATTTTGGTACTATTTAAGATTTAAAACTGTTGTTCATTTAATTCAATTAGGGAGAAGTTTTTTTTAGTATATCTGTTCTACTTAAATTTCTTAAATATCTAAATAGGCTACACAAAATAAATAATTTGAATATAATTTATGCCAGGGCTGGAAATTTGGTACAATTTTACTTTTTGGTACTATTTAATATTCAAAACTGTTGTACAACAATAAAAACCGAAAACTTGTTTTTGTTTTCAATATAATTTCTCACTCACTCACTTCTTTACGTTTTCTAAAAACAGGCAGTTAATTCAATTAGGGAGAAATTTTTTTCAGTATATCTATTCTGCTTAAATGTCGTATATATTTTAATAGGCTGTACTTAGGGAAAACACATTTTTCAATATATTATGATTTATTGAAATATATTATTGTCACCGGCATCCACACGAAGCCACAATAGTATTTTATCGCAAATATTTTCTTTTTTCGGAATTAAGAATGAGTCCACTAGTTTTACCTAAAAGGGTTTTGACAAGAAGGAACCCAATTTTAAAAAAAATAAAAAATTCTTTTAAGTTAATAAATTATTGAATAAAATACTTTTTGCCACAATTTTTCACTGTTTTTTGCACGAAAGAGCTCTTTTAATTGTTATCATTCGTCGTCGACAATTAATATATTAATATTTATGTGTGTTTATAGAACACGAGCGCCTTACTCGTCCGTTCAACTTACATTTAAAACAAAAACAAATTTCGAAATTTTGTTTTTGTTTTAAATGTAAGTTGAACGGACGAGTAAGGCGCTCGTGTTCTATAAACACCACATTAAATTCGATTTAAAAACTTTTTTATTTATTTATTTATTTTTTGGAATTTTACCCTACACTCAGCATCGTACTTTACATTTGCAAATGTTCTAGAAGAAACTATTTGGAAAATTATACTGAGTCTGAGCTTTCCGAAACGTGGGTGTCTGGTAACTTATACTCATTTAAAAGAAGTTCATCTATTTCAATATGTTTTTAGAGTACCTAGGGTACTTTTAGATTTAGATGTAATGAAAGGGTCTGAAGAAACCAACAATGCACGTATTAAGTCCTCCATAGTGTGAAGTCTTGAGGTTTTTCGTGTGTGGTGAAGCCTATAGCTACGGAAATCTTTTTTTCTTGCCTCAAGTGCCTCTTCTGACATTATTTCTATTGGTAACGAAACATTTTCAATGATATCTGCGCCATGCAATACAATTTTATGGACGGATGCAGGCATGTAGAACCAGGAGTATTCATTTACAAATATATTTGCAGTTTCCCAAGCATATATGCGAAAAGCTTCTGTGTTTACTGTATACCCACACGCCATTGTGCGCAAAATTATTCCAAATCTTTTAATTAATTCCATTTGTACGCCAGTTACTGTAGAGGCCAAAGTCGGTTGCTTAAAAAATATTCTGGCAGTATTTCCCGTGTTTGTGTTCCCTGAGCCCGTCATTGGAATGTCTACCAGGATGCCCATTTGTTTTCTTAGTTCTAGTTGAATTTTTGTTAGTGTTTCTTGAACAATTTCTTTATTTTTTCCACGAACTTGTGGTTGTCTTAACTGAATCATATTCAGATTGTTAAACAATTTTGGAGTTGCCCCACAAATTCTGCAAGCCTGTGATGATGACTCCGTTATGGTGTTGAAAACTTTTCCGTCAATCATTGTCAAATGGAAGTCATGTTGTATTTTCAAATGATTAAATGTTGCAGGTAAAATTTGAGCAATTTGCCTCTTAACATTTTCAACCTCATCTCGAACTGAGTCTGCTGAAAAAAATTAGTTTAATAAGTCTGCAGAACCTAGTTGAAGAAGGTCGATTATTTTCCAATAGTATTGACGATCCATTTTTTATTAGCAAAGGTACAATACATACAGCAAATAAATGCTGATCAATGGCTCCATTAAAGCATTGCCCGTAAGTAGAGTGATCACTGCTTCCATCACAACCCCATTTATAAATGGCTTCTATGCAATCGTAGTTATTGCATTCAATTACGAGGTCCTCAAATGCTGCTGAAAAACCCTGTAATATACGTCCAACAGTATGGTTAATAAGAGACTGTAAATTTACTCTCTTCAAATTTGTGAAAAATGTTGAGCAACATTTATTATTTCAGACGAAAATTTTGACATGTATCGATGTTACCTATCGTGCGAGTTTGTACAATTTGCCGATTTTATTCCTGCAAAGTATGCGACATTGTTTTGCGTATGTGAACAAACCCCACATGTATTTTACTAAAAATAATTTTTTTTAATAGAAAAATATAATAAAAAAGAAAGTAAATATGGATTAAAAACTGTTACCGGCTGTGTTATATTAATTTTTTATTTCTTAATAAATAATCAGTTCATCCTTTTTTGCTTTTGCTTAAAATTCCACGTGAAATAAGTGCAGCTTACATTATTTCGCAATTGTAAAAAAATGTTGCCAAAAACATTTCGGAACATTTTCATAAAATGAACAGAGTACAACTCTATCAACATTATTTCATAGATATTCCGCACACATTTTTTTCATATGCGTTTTGACAGCATTTCACGTGAAATGTTGAACAGAGTACCAGGCTTATGTCGTTGGGGAACACTCTTTTTTAGTTGTAGCTAAAAACTTCGTAGCTTGGATAAATGTTACAATTTCGCTCTTTGGCAACATATTGCATCAATTTATATGTATTTTTTGAGTAGTCTTCATCTATATATAGGGCCAAAGCTTCCTCAGGTGTATATGGAATAGGTGCTTTTTGCTCAGCATTATCGAAGCTATTGTAGGTTCTGAGCTCAATTTTCAATTCAATTTGTGAAGCATTTCTTTTTCCAGATTTGAAAAGACTAATTCGCGTTGCTAACATTAACTTTTCTGTTGGCGTCTTATCAACAATAGAAGCAAAAATTTTTATTTGAGTTTTAGTTGAGCACTCTGAAAAATTTTTATATTTACGACGACTAATGGCTGGTTCTGGAAAAAAAAGATCTCCTTCTAACCATTCTTTATTTCGATCTGCGAATTTTTTCATGATTCTGTGACTAGTTGTCTACTTGCACCGCAGTTCATTAACAAAATTTCTTAATTGTTGACAAATTTGTTGACATTGCTCTTCGTTATTTTTTGATGGATCAATAACATTAGAAAAAACATGATATCCCACCGCCAAAACTTTTTTGCTAGTACTGGTTCACAGTGCCAAATTAAAAAAAGGGTGCGTTTAGACTCTGACATTGCATCTAAAAAACGTTAAAAATCATAAAGTTGCTAAAAGTTGCAGCTAATTTTTCAAATGGACATAGAAAACAGAACATAAAAACATATAAACCAAAAATTGGGGCGGAGTTCGTCGAATACTCCCAACTTTTATTCCACAGAAGTTTAAGTTACATATAATAAAACACTATTTTACACAGGTCATTTGTTTACCACATTTAAGAACAAAAACATATAAGCCCAAATCACAAACATATTTGTTTATTTAATACATCCTAATAATTTAAATTTTAACACTTATTCAAAAAAATATATATAAAGTATTGATTTTGTTGTTTAAACAAACTTTAACTTTAAAAAAGCGCGAAAAGTATTAATGCACTTGCTAAAACATATGCCAAGTTTGAAAGCTCACATGTGGAGGAATATCGAGAGCAAAACAAAACAAAAAAAAAACCAAAAATCCGTTGGTTCCTTAGTTACCAAAAAAATAAAAAAAATTAGCATAATTCTAAAATTTAAAATTTCCTTAAAGCGCCACTAGATTGGCCATTTCTCCCACTGTGCATCGTCCACTTTTTTTTTTTGGAAAACGATTTTAGGTTTTATTTTCTTTAATCACTCCCCTGTTTGAATTACACAAAGTTTGTTGACCTTGTTGCAATTTTATACATTAACACATCTAAATATTTAATCTTTCATTTCTCCAAAAGTGATTTTAATTCTGTAATTACAATTTTTAACTTTATTGCTTTAATTTTCTCTCTTTTCACTAATTCCTCATTTAAATCAGCATCTTTTTCTCATTAAATGCCAGCAGACCTTACTAAGCATTTGCCAAACCAAACAAAACCAAGTATTAATAAATGCAAAATTTTATCGTTGCTACTTTTATATGCTGTATATAGCATGCATACATATAGACTTAAATTTCGTTATCAAACGAAACACTAATTGCTCAAGAGTGCTGAACGAATGTTAAGTGTTCCAAATGTTGAGAGTTTATTTTTTATGTGCCCTCCATCACCACAAGTGGCGTATAAAGGTATATAAAGTTTGTCATTTGATCTGTAAAACAAACAAAAAATATTCATTCTATTCAGAAGTCATAAAATACAAGTATATAAAGATTTATTCTAAGTCATTAAGTAATTCTAAGTCGTTTTAGCTCGTTTGTCTGTTGAAACCACGCTAACACCAGAACGACTTTACACAATTTACAGTAAGGGTTTAAAATCCATCACAATCGCTTGAGTGGAAAAAGAGCTACAAACCCGAATGAAGTCCAACCTCCCTAGAAAATTACATTTCTTATTTTTTTTTTACACAGTACTTCACAGGAAAAAATTTTGCACCAGTATAACTTTAATCAAAAGTAAAATCAGTTCTAATTAAAATTTTAATTAAGTGAATACAACGATTAATCAAGTGAATTAAACGTTAAATTGATATTATTAATTTGTTTGCTGGTGCAAACTAATATTGTCAATTAAACGTTTAATACACTTGATTAAACTTTTAATTCACTTGATTAAACGTTTAATTCACTTGAATAAATTTTTAATTAAAACTGATTTTATTTTTGATCAATGCTTTTACTGGTGCAAAATTTTATTCTGTGTTACTATTTCAAATTAACAATAATTTTTTCAAGCAAGATTTTGTAATTCCAGAAACAAAATTAACCTGCTGCTCTTTTGGTCGGGTGATACAAAATGGGCATAAAATCATTTTCTTAATGAAGGTATTAACATGAAATTTGGATACAAATTTAACTTGCACATTGATCGGTTTATTAAAAAGCACAAATAAATCCACCCGAAAAACACTTCAAAACGCCCAAAACCGAAACAAATAATTACGCATAGCAAAATTATTAAATTTAGTTTTACACGACAGATTAAACTTTGCCAAATTTTTTAACGATCAGTCCATAATTTACGTTATTGTCTCAAATAAAGTCCAATCATGAAGAACACTTTAATACGCCTTAAAAGCTTACGAACCTCGCTATTGTAATAAAATTTGTTCTATTTTAGATTTCACAGACAGACTTTGATTACAGATTTCATATAGACTGAAAATTATTATTCTTAGTGGAGGGTATCGAAACTGCTGAACACAGCATTCTAATTGGTTTTTATACACACACCACAATAGTGGATTGGGTATTATTCGATCGATACAGATCAATTCAGAAATCACTGGCAGGCTAATTGTCTTGCCATGTAAACTTTATACGCAAAGTATCGAATATTCTTTTTTTTTAAAGGTCCCCAACTTTCAATTGGCAACATTGCTTTATTTAACAACCCATTTAACAGCTGATAGATTTTTTTTAAGTTTGGTTTGGCATTTTTATGGGGTTTATCAAAAAAATGTTTCTGTGGGTCAAACTTATTATTTTCTTCTCCGATGAAGATAAATGGGTTTAAAAATAAGCATAATTGTCGCATTTTGTGTGGGGATAATGCACAAGTCGAAACACCATTACATCCGCAGACAATTACTATTTGGTGCGCTTTATGGGCTAGCGCAATTATTGATACATATTTCTTCCAAAACATTGGTGGTCAGAACTAGGGTAGCCAGATTTTAAAATCGGAAAAACAGTACATTGACTTCAAAAAAACAGTACAATCAGGAAAAAACAGTACATTTTTTTGACAAAAGCATAACTATTTATCAAATATTGTAAACTCTTGAACAACAATAATAATAAAAAACAACACCTAAGAAGTAAAACTTCAAAGGAAAGATTTGCATTTAAAGGCATTTCATTCGAAATGACACCATTTGCGTTTATAAAGCAAACACCATCATTGGCCATAGTGTCATGTTCCAATCTATGTATAATGTTTAAATATTTTAGTTAATATTTAACTTAAAAAAATTACTCAGTGATCGTGCTGGATTGTGTAGGATTTGCTTTAAACATATTGGCATTTAAAGCAATTTTCACCACACACATACTGCCGTATTCATAAAAATATTTTTCAATTAAAAAATGTTTACAAAACAAATTGTCTACGAAAATATTACTTAAAAAACTTTTGTTAAATTAATTAATCGTTTATGAATACGGTTTTTAGTGTATAGAATTTTAGAAAATATTTGTTTCTTAAATTAGTTTTCTGATTTCAAAATATTTTTTATTTAATTACGGCCAATTTCACCATGTCCTCCCTAAAATTGCTTTAAGACGAAAAAATTTCACACATCTGTGGTCATATGGAAAAGAAGCTTAAGTCGACAAAAGACAGAATTGAGTTATTAAACATTTTTACATTTACTTTAAGTCTCTTTTGAAGTTGTTACTAATACGAAAACTACAAGAATAAAACTTCAACAAAACTGAGGACATCTCTAAACTACAATATTCACCACAAGCTACTTTCCCATATTGGCACAGATATGTTAATATAAACACAACAATAGGCATTAATTAAATCATAATCTCATAACTTTATTTCAATTAAATGCCAATATAATCATATCTCATAACTTTATTTCAATTAAATGCCAATATAAATATCCGGACCACTGTTCAAGCTAACGCTCGACTCAAAAATGAACCGGGTGACAAACAACAACACCGTTATTTCATGGGGCCTCTAAAGTACACTTGCAGACCGAAATTATGCAGGCTTCAGTACTTGATCGAGTAGGCAGCTAAATCAGGCCTTAGGATTAATATTGCGAAAGCCAAGCTAATGGGTATTAATACCGACTACACTCAACCTCTATTTTTATACGGGAAAACGATCGAAGTTGTAGACTCTTTCTGCTACCCGGAGAGTATCATTTGCAGTTATAGTGGAGCAAGTGATGTTATAAGATCCCGCATCCCCAAGGGCTGAACATCGTTTCGAATGCTGAAAAAATTCTGGCGATCAGCATTCATCTATAAGCCTACCAAACTCAAAATCTTTGACGCTTGTGTAAAATCTGTTGTCTTAAACGGGTGCGAAACTGGGCACGGTGCAACTATGGAGCAGAATACTCTCCAAGTACATATTTATAAACCGGTGTCTACGGCAAATCCTACTCGTATTCTGGCTAAACGCCGTATCAAACGCCACACTGTGATAACAACAGACCAACTACCAATAAAACCGAAATTCGACGACGTAAATGAAATAAGATCGGTCATACGATAAGGAAGCCCCAGGCAGTATCACTCGTACTTCGTTTGACTGGAATCCATAGGTTAGCCGAAGAAAGGAAAGACCTGCTTATACATGGAGGAGACTGGTTGAATATGAGGGACTATCAGCAGGTCGCACCTGGCGTGAAATAAAGGCTTGAGCATTGGACACACCAAATCTTGGAACAACGGGATTTAAATAATAATAATAATTTTATTTTGCTTTGGCCGGTCTCTTATTGTTTATGGTTAAAAAATATGGTATATTCTCGGAAATTTGTCTGTATATGCTGGGATGAAGTGTATCAAATGATCGGGCATGACCTATACTAACTTTTTAACTAATTTTTTTTTATTTTTGTGAATTTAAATGAAAATAAAATGATATAAAATAAAATATAACTGAGCATTCGTTCATTTTTGCAGATACAGCGACTTTAGCCAGGAAAAGCCGTAATGACTTTACGAGCCAACAAAAAAAATAAAATAAAGAAAATTAACTGTCTACACTATAACAACAGGGTAATGAAAGTGACCGCCAAGTAATTAGTTGTGAGCCCTTTTCATTAAGAAGAATAATTTGTACATGAATAGAAGGGTGTCCCTTATTTATTTTTTATCACACTGGAAAAATTGCTACATATTTATAGGAAATTTGCTATTTTGTATAAAATCTTAACAAACTTTAGAAAATAATTCTATTTTGCATTAAATTGTAAGAGTAATTAAATGTTGTATAGGAAAATAGCATAACCCCTTCGCTTTTTTCGACTTTATTTAATGTTTTTGTTTAAAAGTAACATGCTAAAAAAATATTTATATCGAAAGCTCAGTAATTTGTTCATATCCAGTTTACTTGTAGCCCAGTCACTTAAGCAAAAAAGAGGTCAACTACGGAATTTGAGATAATCAGCTATAAAATCGTATATACCTTCATTATGGTGTTCTAAAACTTGTCTCAAAAGTCTTATAAGATCTCATGTCTGCGCTATTAATTATTCACGGCCAAATACCACAAAAAAATTGATTGCGATTATGTTTGCAGTAGCAAGTCCGCCGTGAATCTTATGAATAAAATATTGTATAAAGTTATTAAATCATTGAAATATCATCTTAATAATCCAAACAATAATTTGTATTATTTATTATCGAGGAATCATTTTCTTTTAATTGAATTTCTTGTTTTTTAAAGGCGTCTTCCCTCTATTATGATGCGAATGCAACTTAAAAACCAAAGCTTTATGTGATAAGAGGTCGGTAATGAAATGTCAAAATATATATGTAGAAATAAAATAAAAAAAGAAAAGTTTTTGTTTACAAATTTAAATAAGATAAAGCGAACCAATCTCTCGATTTGCTACCATTTTTCTGCGGGCTATCTGCCCTTTATCTCAAAAACTGTAAGGCGTATGAAAAATTTTTTATGCTCTAAAAGTTTTATAATAAATGTTAACATAATGGGAGCTATAGAAACTAAGACATTCGCGAGAAACTAATTTTTGTGGCTCTCATTCCGCATTAAAACTTCAAATATGACTAGGCCATTATAGTTTTATAATTCTAGATTTAGTAGTTAAAATAGCAATAACTAAGGGAAATAATTTCCATAGACTTCTACTCTATTGAAGCTTAGCTCTAGCTTCTATAGTTCTCGAAAAAAAAAACAATATAAAGGCTTCAATTTATATAAGGGGTCTTTTTTCCCCCTTATCCTACCGTATTGTTTTAAAACTGATGACGTTTATTATTATTCTCTTGATGATTAAACATTTGAAAAAACTCTAGTATTTATTTTTTATGAGGGTGACTCGCAACCTGCTCCTTTTCCAACAATCTAAAATCCGAAAATGTAGATGCCCAAAAGGTTGGATTGCTATAGCTTTTACTGATTTCAGACCAAAAAAAAGCAATACATATGTATTTGCTTTGTATGGACATAAGTTTTCACAACCCCTATCGCAAGATCTTAAACCTAGAAATTAAGATTTTCGTTTTATTGATTACTAGAAAGTTTGATTACTGTGGCGTGAAAATGTGTCCACAGCTTCGAAGAAACGATGGGGGGGTGCTTTAAAACCATTGTAGATAAGGCCATGATGGCATTATTGCTCAAGTGAATGGGAGATAAATCCATAATGGCCTTATTGCCCAATAATTGAGAGGTAAGGTCATATATAAAATTTTGCGAAATGAAAGATACAGCCATATTTTTTTCGCAAATGAGAGATAAAGCCATATTTTTTCAGAAAATTGTTATGCATGGTGTAAACATTCTGTAAAAGGGAAAATCCTTAGTTATCATTGAAAAACATTTTTTTATTCTTGTGACGCACGCAGGAAAACTTTATTCAGCGAGCCCACCTGCCGTGTCCTACTGGAGTAAAAACCCCCAAAGCACGGCCACAGGCCGTAACGCAGAAAAACTTTAGTATGCGAAGCCAGATTTCAATACTTAACTTTAGTGTCTCCGGAACTGAAATGAGAGATAAAGCCATTTTCTAATATTGCTAATGTGAGCTAAGGCCATGATGGCTTTATCTCCCATTCAAATAAAAAAAAAAAAAAAAGGCTTTATCTCCCTATTGAATGAGAGATAAAGCCATCATGGCCTTATCTATCATGGTATTTAAGCACCCCCCCGAAACGATTAATACTTTGTATTGGAAGTGACAAGCTCCCTTTAAATTTCTAAAAATATAAATTCCATTGCTCCTTCCAGATTATCTGCAACATACTATAGAACCTATTAAGATTTGTGTATGACATGATTGATAAGCTTCTATGTGCATTTTACTGGTTGCTTAGGCTAGATCATCAGGAAACCTTTTCCAAAGATTTTAAGAGAGCTAAAAATATTATACAAATAAAACGAATTCGAGTCGGAAAAAACCCAACCAATTGTAGGTTAATATAAGATAAGATAAAAGATAAACTCACTGTTTACTGTTGGTGTTTTGTTTAAGCTTTGATATTGCTACAAGTAAGACTTTGAGTGTTTAAAATTCTTATTCGCTTTAGGGTTTTATTTGTATAATATTTTTAGCTTTTCTAATATCTATGGAAAAGGTTTTTGATGATCTGGTCTAAGCAACCAGTGAAATGCGCATAGAAGCTAGTTTTCCCTCAACAATAAATTTCAGTGTACTCATCAAATATGATCAATTGGGAATTTAGCATGTCATACAAAAATCTTAATAGTAAATTTTGTATTCCCGAAAATGACTTTGATAATATACTATTGAAATTTTATAAAAATCGTTGCAGCAACTTAGGGGTAAGTAATAATGAAATTTGGCATAACATTTTCCATTTTATATACAGCCAATTCACAAAGCGTTCTATTGTGTCTTATTGCTTGTATTTAATATAATTTTATGAAAGTCGTAACATTCACAGAATTATAGCAAATACAACCAAAATGACCCAAAGTAACATTTTGTAAATTGCCTAATAAAATTTTTAAAAAAGTTGTTGTTTTATTTTTAATTAAAATAAAATTTCCCAAAAAGTTTGCTAGTTTAGTACAATTCTTTTTAAAAATTTCATGTTTTAGAAATTTAGTTATTTTGTGGTTTATCTAACTGTTTTTGGCTTTTAACCCAATTTGATATTACAGTACTTTTCGCTTATAGTCACATCCTTTAGTTGCAAACATAACGTGGACTATATCGCTAATGTGACTGTAAGGCTAATTGACATATATGCCACTATGAGGCATATAACCGAATTTGAATATAATCAAGTTATGTGAATAAAGAAAATAAAAAATTCACATAAATTACACCGACATCTGGGTTATGGTTTTGCAACAGAGTTGCATACTGCATAAAAAATAGTTTAAAATAATAACAAGATATTTAATAACTGATACCAACGGCAAAAACTAATTTTTTACGAGTAGGGAGTTGATGGCAAAAATTAAACGATTTAATTCATTATTTCTTTGGATGGATTGTGGATTCGAAAACTAAAATGAACTAAGTAAATTTTGCTAATGTGACTATAACGCCAATAATTTGTTTTACTTTTCCCTTTGACGACTGTTAATAAATGGCACACATGGCAAATGTGCTTTTATCGCCAAATGGACTATAACGTTAATACTTTATATTAAATTAGCTTATAACGGAAAAATAAACAGATAAAATGGACTATATCGCTAATGTGACTATAAGCGGTAGTGACTATTAACGAAAAGTACTGTATGTATTTTAAATCAGATTCAAGTTCATCAACTTTAATTTTAATTTAATTATTATTTTTAATAAAAGAAGGAATTTTTTAACAGGAAATGAAATAAAATTTATTGATAATATTTATTCCTGACTGAAAGAGGGATTGAACTCGGATCGAACTTACATGTTTCGAGAATAATCACATTCTTATCATCAGAGTTCTTTGTAGTTATAGCCTTTCCTCCACTGCGATGGCTATCGGTCTATAGCCAAACAAAATTCAGTTTTTTAACCAATGTTTTTTTTTTTGTGGACTGAACTTTGTTGTAATTATTTATCTATCTTAATTTTTTACATGTTTCTTTCTTACTTCTGTTTTGTTTTCAAAATATTTGCAATTTTATAGATTTCTCTAAAAAAAAAACTCTTTTATAAAAAGATTTTCCTAAAAATTTGCTTTCTTATAGAAAATTTTATTAAAAATGTTTAGTATGTTTTCCATTTGTTTTCAATGCTCATCCTAATTGCTCAGTTTTGTGTTTGTTCATCTTCTTCAACAACATTAAAATGGACATAAAACAGTTCGTACAAAAGTCATCAGTCATAAAATATTTTAGATATGGAATTTTTATGACTTCAAAAGAATAAGCTGTGCTTTTTTAGAATTTTTTTTTTATACATACATAAATCAAATATAAAAATAGCTGTGTCAGTAAATTAAAATGATAAATATTAGCGCAAAATACAAATAACTAAATAATAATTGAGGATTTATTAACCTTTTGTAAATAGATTTATGGATGTAAAAAAAAATATACAGTCAATAACAAAAATAATTCTACTTTTTAAACCTAAATTTTTTTTAGCTTTATAGCAATCTTTGTTTAAGCACAATAAAGAGACCCTAAGGTTATTATCAATCTGTAAGTCTCAGGCTATTTAGGTTTAAGTAGATACGACTCAGTTTGCTTTCATTTCCCGAAAAGAAGTAAAATTGGCATTCCAATGCCATGGAGAGATATGGGTAACTCCAAAGTGTTGAACGTGACAGTCGTACGAATCTAAAATGCAATAGAATTTTAGACAAAAAATATTTGTACGTTCTCTTAACCCTTAAATAATAGCACTAAGAAAGCACTGTTATCTATGCTTAAGTTTATGGAGGGCGCGATTCTAGGTCAAAGATAATGGCAAAAGAAGTAGCGGTTCGAACGTGAAAAAAACAGAAGTAGTTTTTGTGGCTATGTAAAAAAAGGCGTAATTCAGCGAAACCTGGCACAATTTTTTAGTCAAACTACTTTCAGAATTTTAAGTAGCAATGTAACATTAAAATGTCTTAGTTTGATTCCAAAACCTTCTGTATTTTCTTTTTTAAGCCAAAATCTGGGTCGATACGTGACATTTCGAACGTGAAATTTTTTCCGTAATAATTTAACTGAATAATGATTAAAATATAATAAAAATTACCCGTTAATCCGAATAACATATTTCACTTTGAGCTCTTCCTTAGATTACAGACCATGTAAAAACATTTTTTTGGAATAATTTTTATCAAATATCACCTCTTTTAAGGAAGATAATATCAAAGAAAATATACAATAAAAAATTCTCATAAATAAGAAATTACATTTGCACAACTTTGCAGTCTGATTGTTCATCCAAGTGAACAAATTTATGGGTAAATTTAAAAAATTATTAAAAACTAAATATTTCTCCAAAACAATATCGTAAAATAATCAGCTTTTAATAACCTTTAAATTTTCGGTAAATTGACGGAAATGCCCATATGGAGGAATTTAGATATTACATATTTCAATTTTGTATAGGCCGAAAAAGTTTTCTGTTGCATTTTAATAATATCGGTTCACAAAATGTCTTAGGTATAAGCAAAACACACCACTGCTTCTAATTTTTATTAATTAAACTTATGTGCAGTTTCAAAATGGCATGTATAGTGAAATTTTTCTTCACAATCAATCGCCTGTCATTTGGAAACCGCACATCGATTTTCGATAGGCTCATTTTTCTGCGTTAAATAATGGTTTTGGCGCCTGCTTAAGGCCCACCTGCTGTATGGGCCATATCTCATGGTGAACTTAACCACTAGGTAAAGAGCAATGCATTTACCAACCGCACCAGTGTTTGAGAGCAACGTACACACATAGGTAGCAATTGCGGTGTGTAACTCGACAAAATTATAAACTCAACCCATCTTTAGGGGCTGGAGCTATCTAACCTCCGCTTCTGTGTTGAAGCAAGTAGCATCTATTGAATAGCAACAGCACCTAGGGGAATCCGTCATCATGCCGAACTTCATAGTGGTTGAGAATCAGCCATTGAAGCCTACTCTTTAAAGTCTTAATTCCTGTGACTTTGGGCTTAAATCACAATCACCACGTGATCCTCCAAAGAGCCTTATCAATATTCCGTCCGGAATCGTGCATCTGATTGCTACTGGATCCCGTGGTACCAGATCTCTGGTTCGCCGATATCTTAAGAGATCTATCAATTTTAAACTATGCCGAATTCCATGTATTGACTGCCCCTGATTTCTCCAAAGGATGTAACACCAAAATGTTTAATTTCCCTAGGAGGATAAATTGTATTTATTTAGTTTTTTTACAAAGAATATTAAGTATTAAAGGTAAACCATATTAGTGCTCTCGTTGACCTGACCTCCAAATAAGTTTACTCTCGAATTTAAGCTTTTGGAACGATTTTTAACACTATGGTGAATGGCGACTACACAGAAAGAAAAACAATCGGAATAAATTTTGTTTTTTATACTTACTTTAAGTACGAGTCGTTCTTTAAAATTCGAGTACGAATAACACTAAAACGTCATTAAAACAATCCTAAATAGGATTACTTTCGAAACTCAATCCCAGAATATCTTAAAATAAGTACTAAATTCTTAAGCCAAGTCCAAAAAAAGATTAAACTCTTCGTTGGTAGTGACACTCTGAGAGTAAAATTACAAAGTGCGCGTTTTAATCTCATTTAAATTCTTAAAGATTGTTGCATACACTACAACAACACGAGTAGTTAAAAAACGATTTGCTTTTTGTGTGTAGAAACAACAAAAACAACAGAACAAGACGAAAACACATTATTTTCATGTTTAAAACGTTAAATTGAGAACTCTTGCATCTAATTTAGTTTATACTTTCAGTTATATATGTACATAAAGTTTTTAAAGCTAAAACAAAATCGGGAATGATGCTGGTGTTTTATAATTTAACTTTTATAAGGTGAAAAACGGATGATAAAATTCTCATTCTAATTTCACTTTTGGTTTATTTCAAGTACGAATTTGGGATCAAATCAACTTTATAATTCTTAAATCAAGCGCATTTTGAGATTGGTTCAATCTTAGTTTTACTTAAATCAATATAATTTTTGGTTTATTTCAAGTACGGATTCGAGATTGAATATCGATTGAAAATCCGTATTTGAATCAATCATTCTGTGCTTGATTCAAGAAAATCCGTACTCACCGTACTATTAATACCGCTTCGGATTGATTTGAGTACGAATAGATTGATTTTTTTAATGGCCTGTTCGTCGATAGCGAATGAAGACTTCGTTCGCTTAACTTACATGCAAAACAAAAACAATAAGGGTCCTAATGATATCGTTTATAAGTCTCGTAAACTGTGCAAACTGTGCATTCTTACGCCCTCGTAAATGAACTGTCAAAAATTGTATGAGAATTCATTTACACAAACTGCTTAAATTTGCCCAACAATTTTGACTCGTAAACTTACGCAGTTTAATTGTGCATTTATACAGACAAATTTTTTTAATGCTTACCGCCGTTTTCAATCAAAACTTCAAGTGTAAATAAATCACAAACAATAAATTCTTGTAATAATATAAGCATATTAGTCTTTTGGCTTTCTTTATGCATGTTTAAAAACAAATTTCATTTATAATTTACAAATTCCAAGTTTTTTATTATATTTTTGATTATTTTTTTTAAATATATTTTTTATTGACGTTTCCGTTTGAAATGACATTAATTGTTTAAAATTACACAAAACTTAAAAAGGATCTTCATGAAACGAGTCTCGCAAGTTTACCCATTTGCACAAATGGTAATTTTAAGCAACATCATGAAGACCCTTAATGTTTTATAAATTGTTTTATTTTAAATGTCATTTAAGCGAACGAAGACTTCATTCGCTATCGACGAACAGGCCTTAAGAGTACGTTAAGTGGGCACGCACAAGAAAAGCTTCCTTTTGAATAAAGCTACTTCTGGCTCTATGGTTAGGTCTATAAGCAAAATTGTAACATTTAGACGTCCATGACTGCCCTTGGGGTACAATGTCAAAAATTGGTAGTTTATACTGTGTTGTAGGGTATCAATTAATCAGGCTTTTTTAATTACATATTACTATTACTTTCTGCTATCTGAACGGCATGCACTCCATTCCTTATTTAAGTGATTCCCAGTGTATAGTAAAATAAGAAATTTTCAAAAATTACATTAATATCAGTGTTCGAAAATAAACATTAAATATCGCTCTTTACGTTTCCACATGCAAGTAATTACTTGCAAGTAGTGTATACGTATTATCAACGATAAATCGAAGAAACAGCCGATTGGCTGAAAGTACAAAAATTGTGTGAATGTTAGTGCAAAAGTGTGAGTGTATTGAGTTTTTCGAACTTGCACTTGCATGCGGCAACGGGGGGTTAGTGTTCGGTTCGGTAGAATTGTGGAAAACAAAAAGATGAGAACATTTAATTGCGTCGTTAAAAAAACACAAACTTCATTGTGTTCGGTTCAGTTCATTAGTGTTTGTTCATTTCAGTTGTGCTAAGCGCCCTTTTGGCTGATAAAAAAAATTGTTTACAAAAACAAAATACATACACATAAACAAAAAATAGCCAGCAAAATAATTTTACACAAACAAAACATATACACAATACACACAAGCTGTTCGTGCTGCGGTCGTTGCTAAAATTTTTTGACTGTTCATTTATTTATCAATGTAAAAAAACAAAACAATCTTATAGAACATTAAAATATAATGTTTGTGATACTGTATCACTACAATTTTTTTGTTTTTTTACAAAGAACAGAACACTACATAATGTTCGGCTATTTCTTAAAAATAGTTACGAAAGGTATTAAGGGCTCTGTTCGTCTACACAAACACTAAAAAAATTGATATCGTTCCTGATAACGTTCTGTTTATTTTCGAACACGGATTAATAATACATCGTTTTTTTTACAGAATTTCCGGAAATGAAAGAAAAATTTAATAGGTACCTTTAAGCCCGTATACGCATATACAACACTTTTACATATACAATTTGATTTTGGAAAGACGCAAAAATTAAGGAGCTGACTCCAGTTCAGCATTGTTGTCACCTACTGTGTAGCACATAACAACAAAATATTTTCAAACGTTTATCAAATTACCAAAATGGTTTGACTCCCCAGCGTCCCATACATAACAAAATTTTTATTGCACTTTTTTCTTTTAAAAATGAATTCAAAAAAAACCAAATTTATTTTAAATATTTTAACCAGGATTGCTATGCGTTAGAATCTTGTCAATAGAAATTATTTTTTTTTACTAAAAATGTGTTTTAGATAACCTAATAGAAGTGTGTGTGTGTGTTTTTTAGTATTTGTATTAATTAAGAATATATTTTTATATGACAAAACTGTTATATACATACATATATTCACCATAAGACAAGTTGTATTTGTCTAAATTTTAGTCTGGTAAAGTTTAAAATCCATGGCCATAACCATTTTACCGCAGTAATTTACATGAATCCAATTAAGTTAAAATCTTCATAGAAAGTACAATTAAAGTTGTATGAGAAAGTGTATGTGTAAGTGCATGTGTATGTGTTATAAAGTAAGTTTATGTAATAAAGACTAACACATTTACCTGTGCGTTTAAGGAAGAGAGTAGTTCAAGGGTTTTTTAAAGTTAGCAACTTAATGAGCTTTTGAACTGTAAATTTTGAAAACTTCGAAATCAACAGCAGTTCCGACAATTTTAACAGAATGTAGTTAAATGTAAGTTTTGTTGATTTTTGATAAAAGAAAATTTTTACTCTTTCGAATTTAAGATTAAAATATCAATTGGAAATAACTAGGTTAATAATATTTTTTGCTTCTAGAATTTTTAAGTACTTTGCATCCTGCCCTTTTAAGTATGTATATCACTGATTCTTTTATGGTATTATCTTTATTATTTACTAGTTTATATTTATTAGGGTTCTTTTTCGGGGAAAAACTCTCGGGAATTTTTTAAGAAATACCTAATAACTAGAAATTTCTAAAATTTCCGTAATTTTTTTTTTATTATATTTAAAAAAATTCTCGGTAATTCCAAGAAATGAAAGCAAATTTTTTATGTTTTCGTTTAGGAAATGAGATACCCTAGTGTGTATACATATAAGCGTTTTTATGATGGTATGCATGTCTGTCTGTTAGTATACCATGGTATCTAGTATATTTTAGGTTTATGTTCGTAAATAAATATGAGAGTATATCTAAAATACGTCACACTATAAATATGTTGATGCTTGTCCACTCACTCTTACACACATTTCCAGTGTCTGTGTAAAAACTTGTTCACAGTCCTAAGGAAGATTACAAGGTGCCTTTATTGCAGGCCCAGTATATTTTCGTATATTAAATAGGAAACAAGGAAGAATTATGGATTTTCTTGTAACAAATCTTTGATTCCCTCCACCAAAAATTAAAGTTTTTAGAAACATACTTTATATGTCAACTGTGATAGATTATAAACCAATCTTCCGAAAATCTGGCCTAACAGATTAATTTTTCTTCATTGTTTCGTGCTTATTTTAAGTGTATTCCGATAGTTAGAATTTTAAAAGGACCTATAGTTAATTATGGGCCGATCATCACACAATGTTACAATTTTATTTCAAGATAAATAAAGGGTGGTGCAACCATAATTCACGATGTTAATTGTGAGTCACACCTTAACATGAAGTTTTTTGTCCAACTTAATTTGAGATTTCGTTGTTTCAGTGTTTGACAAATTCATTCAAAACCATGGAGATGTTTACAATTGAGCGGCGCATTCAGATTGTTAAAATGGACGTTCAAATCGTCTCCAGCGACAAGCCACACTTTTACCTCAGTGTTTGCTAACAAGCAAAATTGCCGCACTTGTGCAAATAAAAATCCACGAGTGATTGTTGAAAGCCGATGCATCCACAAAAAGTGACTGTTTGTTGCAATTTATGGGTTGGGTTCGAAAATTAGGTCGGCATAGCAGCTACCGTGAATGGTGTTCACTATCGCGATATGATAACGGACTTTTGCTATGGAAGAAATAGACCTGGACAGTTTGTGGTTCCAATAGTACGGTGCCACTTGCCACACAGCCAACGAAACAATGGCTCTTTTGCGCGAGATATGCGATGTCAATTAGCCGTCAAGATCATTTGATTTGACACCGTTGCACTTCTTTCTTTGGGGATATTTAAGTGTAGGTCATTAGCCTAGAACAATTCAAGAGCTAAAGGATGAGATAATTCGGCACATTAACGATATTGAACCTGAATTATGTCTAAGAGTCTTTAAAAATATGGACCATCGGATAGAGGTATGCCAATGAAGCCGTGACGAGCATTTGGCCTATATTTTGTTTCACACATAATTGTCATAGACCCTTCTATCATTATAAAGAATATTAAGATAATTCCTAAAGACTTTTTTTTTTTTTATCAAAATTTTTTATTTACTGTTTAGTTATTGCCAAAAAAAAACAGTTTTACTTCTTTTTATTTTTTTAAATTCCATGAAAACTAGAGCTGATAGAGCCAACTGATTACAGTTTTGAATACAGCGCACCCAAATTAACTAGAATCAGTTGATAAATTCAAAGAAGCAAATTGAGTGTTGGCCTGTGTTATTGAAGTTGTTGAAAAACATTTACGTTAATACATTTTTGGACACCTGTTACATTTAACCTTTATTAGTATTATCCTTCGTACAATATTTTCAAACAAAACTCATTCTAAAGAGAGAAACGCATGAACTATTTTGTTAGAAAATACAGGTGTGTTCTAGAAATCGAAATGAAGTGGATTTTAGATCGAGAAAATTTTAAAAACGACCCTGTAATAGTTCATAAAAATATTCCATATAAATCTACTTAATTTTTTAAGTATCTATTATTTGTGCAAGAACAACACTATGTTTATTGTAACAATATATTGTTGTCGTACACAAAAAATTGTTATTTTTATTTAATATCAACAATATTATAGTTACTGTAAACATATCAATGTTGATCGCAATTATAAATTTGAGTATTGTTGATCGAAAAATAATTATTTTTCTAACAGTTATATTATGATAACTTTCAAAGCATATTAAATTACTCACAATTATATCATGATATCTAATAGCCATAACATGATAACTTTCTATACATTTATCATATTATGTTAAAGATGCAACTCTAATAATATTATGCTAGCGCCATTTGTTAAATAATTTGAATCAGTTGTATCGTTTGTTTTATATGTGAGCGGTTAAACAAGATAAATTACCATAAAAAATAATAAATTTAAAGAAATTAAAATATTAGCGGAGTTCAGTATTAGTGATGTTATAGTGCAAAATCTCGTAGTAAAATCCAACACCAAAACACACAGAGATTTCGTTTTATTTTTAAAATATCGGAGTAAAATCCAACAACAAATCACGCAGAAATTTCGTTTTATGTTATCAAAGTGTTACGATATTTTGAATTTACTCTTTTGCAAGCCAAATATTGAACTCCGCTATTTTATTTATATCAAAAAAACTGTAAAAAGACACAAAATAAAAAATCGATACATACAAATTTGAATTTATTTCGTATCGTTATGTCAGTTATTAAAGGACCTGTATCATAATATAATGGCTTCTAAATTTGTTATGATTAACATGATGATAATATGATTACTTCTTAGCTTATTATCATTAACATGACAATTATATGATTAATTTCTTAACATAATATGATAAACATGACAATAATATGATTCCTTCTTAACATATTATGATTAGCAAAAAAATAATATGATTAAGGGAAAAATATTATGATGTAATATTACGAATATATTTAGCCATAATATGATTCAATAATATCCTTAATATGGTGACTACAATCATGAATCTTATAATAATAATCTTAGAATATGTTTACCACAACCAAGTTTTTTCTTTGCGTGAACCAACAAAAAACTACGGTAATTTAGTAAATAATTAAAGTTAAATTATCTAGAACGTACCCGATATATTAATATAAATCTTTGAGTTTACATACCTACTTTTGTCGTTTTTCTTTTGTGAAATGAATTATTAAATTGCCTTGGAAAATTTAACAAAAATATAAGCTAAAATATAAACTTCAAAAAAATAAAACATTTAGCAGAAATATTATTATTATTCGATTAATCGGTATAAATAAAAAATAAATATAAATAATAAAAAAATTTTAAAAACATAAACAAAAATGTTTTATAAATGAAAATTCGTATGATTAGCAACATTTCGTTCAACTTTTAAAATTTGACTTAAGATGGTTAGCCAAAATGCCACAGATTAAGATTCAATTTAATTATAATAATATAATTTGTTAACGTTTTAGGCGTATTAAAGTGATAAATGAATAAAAAGGATTTTTTGGCAAATTTAATGGTTATCAAAAAAAAAAAAGGAGAAACGATTTAGTAGAAAACGAGTAATGGGCCTAAACGTGGACCAACCACCAAAAAAAGACTTGTATTCCTATTCTATGTATATAGAATTAACTGTTTAGAAATAATAAAAATTCTTTTTGAATTAATCCTAACGATAAATGGGCACTATAACAGAGAAGCTCTATTTTTGTCACGTAACGACACCAAGCAATTTAACTTGTATTCTAGACCCATAGTGCTCAAATCTTTTCTCTCTTTTATAAAATGTCAATCTAATTGCGTTTTACAACAAAATACAAAAAAGGAAGTGATATAAATATTAAAGGCGATGTTTTTTGTATGGCCAAATTTTTAAGTGTTTTGATTTAAGTTCGCCGGGCAGATGTTTGTACCTTTAAATAAAAAAAAACAAAGAAGTAAAATTTGGAGCGAATCCGATAATGTTTAGTGGACCCGAAAACAACTTCAATTTATTCATTTTTACCTATTTATTCGTATAGACGTATATTTAAATATAAGTAAATATAAATATGTTTTAATTTTTATGAGGAACAATTTAAAATGCTGACAAAAAGTAGACTTTTCTGTGGAAATGACCATATGCTACTGTTATTCCAATAAAAAACAAGTAAGAAAGTATAGTCAGCCAAGCCCGACTGTTTAATACCCGATACCACAGTGCACTTTTAAAGACGCATTGTACTATATTTGGGACCCATGGCGAATTATGGACCTGACAAAACAAAATTTGTTATGAGGTTAAAAATTTAAAATCTATATGTTAATTTAAGCGATTTTGAAGGCGGGGTTCACATGGGACCTATGGTCAATTCTAAACCTTGCAGTAGAGAATTTTGGTAATGAAACGGTTGGTTTTAAAATTATTTTTCATATGCCTTTAATATAACATTAAAAATTGTTTTGCTTCAACATAGCATATACAAATATTGGCTGGCTGTCTGCCCATGTAACCTTGTGTGCAATACACAGGTCGCAATTTTGAATATAATATGATGAAATATAATGCATAGGGGTCTATAGTCATAAGGACGAAGTCTATTGAATGGTGACAATCAGTCGGAAAACACTTTAATACGCCTTAAACCGTAAAAAATAATGGTATGGTGTGAAAATCTGTACAAAAAATTGTTATTCTCGGTGGACGGTATTAAATATTCGGCATTGTTCCTTAATAGTAATAGCTCCAAAGTACACGGCAGAGTCTTAAAAACTGCACAGAAAAAGGCCTCCGAAAGGCCTAGTGCTTGTAAAGGTAAGAACCTGTAATATTGTTATATTTGAATATGCAAATGGGCACATAAATATGAAGGTGAATGTGCATTTATGTATGCATGTATATAAATGTTGTCAACATTTTGACATCAATCATTGTTAACTGAAACTAATTCATGCTAAAATATAAGCATCACAAAACATTACAACATAATACTCTATAACATTCAAAACATACTCATACTAAGTAGTCCGTTTGAAATAAATTGGTTTAAATGAAGGTATGTTTGGTGGTCTCACGAATGGCCTATGCGAGGCACAAAGATTAAAAAAATTTTAAAAGAATCATCACTTACGGTTTGTAAGAGCTATCCGCTTGGCTTTCTCAGTTCACTACAGAAAGCGTATCATTTGCACAGGGTTCGTGTCTTAAAATAAGATATGGGGCATTTTGGAGGGTAAACATCTCTCATTTGTTCTCACTCAGCCATTTAAAAGATTAGTAAAAGAAACATATGTAGTGCTATTTGCTTTTAAAGATACGAATTTTATACTAACAAAATGTTATTTGAAAAAAATGCAGTTCATCGATTGCTCACCAAAGCTCTTACTGAATATGTTACATCTGTTTTAACGTTAGAGTAATGATTTACGCGGACGACAAAAACCGACCGCTCAGGTAAGTTTAAAAAAAAGTTGGAAAATAAGGAATTGCAGCAATTCCAAAGCGTTTAGAAGCAGCAAGATTTATTCAAAAGGAACAAAACTGGTCCCATACGAGTTGAAACCAAGAGGCTTCGAAGACGATTTTGCATATCCGAAATGCTGCTCTAACGTCATAAAATCTATTTTGCATTAAATAGCTATAGGCGATTAGAAATTAATCTATTTCGAAAACTCGAAGCGCAAGAAACTGTGTGCAAAGCCCGGCCAAGCAGCCAATCAATGTCAAAGCCGAATATGCATGATGGTAAAGTAATTAAGGATCAGTGTATCCTTAAGTGGCTTAATACGTTCTTGCCCTTAAAAAAAATTAACAGTTCGTCTGGCATGGAAACTATATGAGGGGCTTAAAGCACAAGGGGTTTAAGTGCCTTTTTCTTAAATTGACATTACATATGGAATTATAGGTATAAGAAGGAGAAGTTGTTCAGAGCACAAGAGGGGAATGTAGGATTCTCATCCGAACGTTAGATATGGTAAACAACTCAAGCACTTGACATTAAAATACCTGCTCCGCTTGGAGCACAAGCGAAACAACCGCTTTTGTCTCATTATTTAAAATAAGTCACTTGAACCACTTGTGCTTTAAGCCCCTCATATGCTACCATAAAGATGAATATATGTACACATGTTATTTTGAATTTTATTCAGGCAATTCACAAAGTGTTTTATTATATTGTGTCATTTTGGTTGTATTTTATGAATTTCAAATTCATTAAATGATAGCAAATACAACCAATATGACACAATAGAACACTTTATGAATTGCCTCATTGCTAAAAATTTATTATGCCAGCTTTTTATTAATATTAATGCTTTATCATTATAAAATTTTTATAATTTAATCTTAACATTTTGCAAATTTTGGCAACACTTGTCTAATATGAAAATAATTTTAGATTTCGAACGGTAACCATTAATTCATACTATGTAGTTATGACAAAAAAATAAACGCAGCAGAAAAAGTCTTATTATTTTAGGACCTTTTCTTATTTGAAACACAACAACAATTTTTTTAAACTATGTATTGTAAAATATAAGGATATTATGACAATATATATGGCAAACTTGTCCCCCATTCCACACAAGTTATCGCATCCCTGTAACCATAAACATGAAATTGTGTGTCTATATATTTTGCACATCTATTTAACATTCAAATTGGTCATATTTACAATTTACTTTATTTAATCCGACATATGTAATTAAAATTCCAAAATATTCACTACACATAAAGTACTACTACTACACATTCAAAGAGAATTTGCACGTACATATATACATACACCTGTCAATATTACTGGGCATACCCACACAAACGAACTTGTGAATGAAAGTGTATTGGTTAAAATAGATTTGTTATTTTATAAAATAAAAACCTAAATCAACCAAAACTAGAGAAAAAGATTTAAAAACAAATCAATTATCTATTCATCTGCATACAGTATACATAAATATGAGTGTCACATGCATCCAAAACTACTGGCATTTTAAAGTTGTCAAATTTGTAGAAAATCCTTTAAAACCGATTTAAATTTTTCAAACTCTTCTACTACTTTTCGGTCATACTCATAAAGTGTAAAGTCAGTCCTGTATCAATCATTTAAATAAGTACACATATGTTTGTTTAGACAAAAAAATAGTTTTTGTTATCTAAAATATGCATGAAAAAGGATTTAATTAAAATTTAAAGCACATATTACATACATATGTAAAATTTACATAAATACTCAGTTAGATACATATTGTATATTATGCAGAGACAAAACTGTTATTTTACATTTAAAGTTTTAAAATAGAATACTTATGTATATTAAAAGTGAGACAAAAAAATAATATTCCGAGATCTCTTGAAATTGATGCAAGGACCAGATAACTCCTAAACATCCTTTTTCGATTAATTAACATAAGATTGATTATAATTGTCCGGTTTTTTTAATTATTTGACAAAAAAAAAAGTGAAAACGAATTCGTTCTTTATAACATTAACAGAAAATGTTAAATATTCCTTTAAAATAATCGTTGTGTGGGTTTAATGGTAATAAATCTGTAAAAGAAAATAAATAACTAATTAATAAGATTTTGTTTGTCGTGCTTAATTCCCAATTTTTGTTCTTGATAAAAACACTGAAATTTATTGTTGGGAAATAAGCTTGATTCTATACGCATTTCAATGGCTGCTAAGGCCAGATCATCAGAAAACGTTCTCTCAAAAATTTTTAAAAAAGTCAAAGATATTAGCAAATAAATCTGCAGAGTGAATGAGAATCTTTTCTTGCATTATCCACTACAATTAGTTGGAATTCTCCCATCATTAACTGTAGTTTTAGGTAGGTTAAGAAAAAACAAAATAAAAACAAGAGCAAATTGCTTTATTGTTTTCGCAAGAAAAGCAAAAAAAGCAAGTTGCCAGTTCAGTTTTGTATGCCGTGCACTTGCATATTTATTATCAAAGTAATTTTTTGGGAAAACGTTTCCTGATGAACTGGCCTAAGCAACCAGTGAAATGCGCATAGAAACTAGCTTATACCCCAACAATAAATTGCAGTTTTTTTATCAAGAATAAACAGTGAAAATTAAGCATGACAAACAAAATCTTATTAATTAGTTGTTTATTTTACTTTGATAAAAAAATAAATAACTTTAAAACTACTAATGAAATTTATATAAAGGCTGCGTGGACATTTGCACCATGCACATAACATTGAACATAACTTTCGTTCAAAACTTTTGTCTAATTGTCTTTCTATAATCCGAGGTTAGAGTCCAAAGTCAAGTAAAACTAGTTAGAGTGCTAAATTCGGCTGTGCCGAATCTTTGATACCCTCCAGCGACAGTTCGAATGTTTAAGGAGTAATATCTGTATGATGTTTTTATTATCTTAAACTCTGACGGTTTGTTATTAATTATGGTTTTAGGCGACTAAACTGTTTTCCGGTAGTAGGGTTTATATGGGGCCTAGGGTAAATTATGGACCGATCATCACGAAATTTCACAGCATCATTTCTAGTCCTTTAAAACTGTGATGTACCAATTTCTGTTATGATAGCATTATTAATTATGGTTTTAGGTGTACTTAACTGTTTTCCGGGAGTAGGGTTTCTATGGGGCCTAGGGTAAGCTATGTACCGATCTTCACGAAATTTCACAGTATCATTTATAGTCCTATAAAACTTTGACGAGCCAAAATTTGTTATGAGTGCATTATTTTTTACGGTTTTAGGCGTACTAAACTGTTTTCCGGTAGTAGGGTTTATATGGGGCCTAAGGTAAATTATAGACCGATCGTCACGAAATTTCACAGTGTTATTTCTAGTCCTAAAAAACTGTAACGTACCAAACTTTGTTGCGCTAGCGTTATTTTTTACGGTTTTAGGCGTACTAAACTGTTTTCCGGGAGTATTGTTTATATGGGGCTCAGGGTAAATTATGGAGATCATCTAGAAATTTAACAGCATGATTTCCAGTCAAATAAAACAAATTTTTGCAAAATCTTATCTCATTCTGTGCCTTGTTCCAGCATTTATGTTATTTTTTGTAACAAAATTATCAATTTTTTTAGGTGGTGGTTCCACATTTTGATTCATAGCTCTAGTCCTACTGAACCGATTTTGCTGGATTTCAATCCCAAACTGCTTAGAATAACTACAAGCAATTTGGCACCAAGTTTGTTCATTTCTTTTGAGTTGTTCAAAAGTGAGCGTGTTTTCAACAGACGGACAGACGGACATGGCTAAATCGACTTATAATTACTCAAGGACCCAGAATATATATACTTTATGGGGTCTGAGATGAATAATAAAAAAGTTTCACACGGAATGACAAACTTAATATACCCTCTTCACAACTAATTGTGGTGGAGGGTATAAAAATTGTAGTTTAAAAGGGTTAATGAATTGATTTAATATACAAAAGTTTGACATGAAAATAAATTTATTTTATCATTAAAAATTTTTATTTTGTTTCCTTGTTGTATTAGTATGACTTTAAGAGAATGCACTAGGTTTAAAAAACTGCAGTCGAAACCAAAAACTGTCGAACAAAAAACAAAAATGTTTGTGGACGACTTTTCGCTTTTTTAGTTGGTTTGACTGCGACTGTTTACATTTAATGAATCAGAGAAGTAAAAGTAACATTTTTTTTGGCTAATGACAAATGAAAATTTAAGTGATTTGAAATCCAACCTTTACTAAAATAACAAACGTTTGATAATGATTTCAAAATCATAGCATTCTCAGCAAAAAGAGCAAATAATTTTCAAATTGAGAAATTCGTTTATTTTCAACTTGTTTTCAAAGGTTATTCTCAAATGTGGATTTTAATACCATGTGGAACATAAATAAAAATATTTTTTGTTTTAATTTAAATTCCTTATTTATTAAAATTAACTGTGAGATAAACATTCGGCACCAAATCTAAAAGATGAAATAGTGTTATTCAAATGTTAAAATCAAACAATTGAAAAAGCTTTGAAAATTATGTTTGATGTCAGTTGATAAATTCATTTCATACCAAAGGTTTGACTTCGAGTTTGTTGGGTAACGATCAAAGCACGCATCCCAACAAACACGAAGTCAAACCTTTGCTATGAAATGACTTTATCATTTGACATTAAACACAATTCTCAAACGTTTTCCAATTGTTTCGTTTTAACATTTAAATTCATATTGATAATGATTTGATTAAATGTGTTTTAAAATTGAACGATATATTTCTTGTGAAAAATAAAAATTATTTGTGAGTAATTACATTGATTAAGAATACGAATTTAAAAAAATTAAACGGGAAAGTAAAGAAATTACAAGTTTGTTATATGATCGCGGTGCTACAATTCTCAAAATAAAAGGGAGCCTTATTTCGTCTATGCAAGAGGACGGAAAGAACATTATCTAATCTTTTAGCTATGTTGCCGAATGTATGTCTTATAATGAATTTAAATTAAAAAAAATAAAATATTTTTATTTATGTTCCACATTGTATTATAATCCACATTTGAAAATCATTTGAGAATTACGTTTGAAAGCAAGTTTAAAATAAAGGCCTTTTTTTTTTAATTTGATAATAGTTTTCCCTTTTTGTTGAGAATGCCATGATTTTCAAATCATAATCAAACGTTTGTCGTTTAAGAAAAAGTTTTGTTCAAAAACTAATTGAACTGCAATTTGAAATCAAACCACCGTGTTTGTTGCGATGAATGTGCTAAACCGAACACAACGCAGTGTGTGGTTTAAAAAACACAGTACGCAATTAAATGCTCTTATCTTTTTGTTGAGTTAAATAAGTATGTACAGTATTATTTTTGTGGGAGATCACAAACAGAGAAACGTTATGTGTTTTAATGATTTACTAAACAAACTCTATTAGAAATTGTGTTTTTCACAAATCAACCGAACCGAAAACTAAGGAACGATATTTAATTGTATATTTCCGATTTCTGATTTAAACCTTATTAGATAACTTATAACTAAAACTACAAAAATTTCTTGACAAAATTATATTTCGTAACAAGTACATACAAGTTCTTTTTTATTGAAAGTAAAATAATCGTTCCATTATTTAAACAATATTGTGTTTTTTATAACCATTTGGTTTCATTAGAAAATATTTTAAATTTAACTTTTATGTTCGATTTATAGAAAAATTTTTTAAATATTAAAAATCGTTTAAATGCATTGCCTTTCTATTCGTATACTTATATACATGGAAATATTCTAGATTTTTTTTAAACCTAATTCACATTTTTTTTCTTAATACTTTTACAGTTTTAATTTAAAAATTTTCTTGAAAATATGTTCTTACTTTATGATTTTATAACCAACATTCATTTCATTTTAAACTCAACTTGCATAACATTATTCTTCATAATAAATAAAGAAATATTAACAGAAAAATAATTATCTACATAAAAACTAATTTGTACTTGAAAATAAGAGAAAGAACACATTTCAGACAATGTACCCAGAGAACAAATCCTACAAGCATTTGGCAGAGTGTCTTTCGATTGTCTACCAAATTGGAACTACTTTGTCACATTTAGTAATTATCTTTAAAAATTTAACAATGACGGGATATGCTGAATCGAATTATGGATTTTTAAATCATAATTGTTCGTTATTTTAAACCAAATCCATTAGGTCGAAATATTTTTAGTGATGGTGGCCACATTTGATTACGGAGAAGAGATTCTGGCGAGCTGAATCGGTTAGAAGAGCGCTAAACTCATACTTACTAGGGTATTCAAACGATTAACCGTTGTTCGATTAATTTTGGGCAATTAACTGTTCAAATAATTTAAAATTGCTTATTTTCGATAACGAATGATTCGAATAATTTATGTCGATTAATCAAAAATTTGTTTTTTCACAGTATTAGTTTTTTCTTTAATGTAAAAAAACAAACCGGTGGTACGTTTTAAATATTCTTAACTTAGGAAAATTGCCTACGAAGTAACCATTTTTTAAAGTATAGTATAGTTCAAAGACTGAAACCAAAGAGTTTGGAAATAATTAATAAACGATGCAGATGAAGAAGATGATGTTTTGAGACGAATGAAAACAACCTTCTACACTCATAAAATTATTACAGTAACTGATTGTTGGTTATTAAATTCGTTTTCCGTACTGTTCAAATTGAATAAAAATATAGTTATTTTACGAATAATTTTATTTTTTAACATTTATGTTTTTTATTTAAAAATCAAACTACCAAAAAATAATGTTTTTCCGTATTTATTTTGTTATTTAGTTTGATTTTTGTTGGTTAAAATATATTTTTTAGCAGTAAAAACTATTCAATTTTAAGGAATATGATGTTCAATAAAAAAAAAATTAAGAAATTAATGAATTTTCGTTGGAATTTAACTACATAATATTTTGAGTGTACCAGACCTTAACAAGACTATTAAAAGTAATAAAACTGAAAAATAAAAAATAAAAAAGAAAGTGGTATAATAGAAGACAATTAATTTTTAGAAAGGCAAGAAAAAGAACAGAGGAATTGGAAATGTTTTATACCGCTTTACTTTCAATCTCTCCAACGCCAACAATAAGTGAAAGAATCTTTTCTAAATCAAGTTTCAACAAAACAATAGAAAGAAATCGTTTGAAACATAAACATTTTAATTGTTTTCTCTTTTTGAAACATTATTTTAGAACGTTGCTTAAATTTTGATGCTATTTTTTATTTAAAGTTTTCCTTTTTTTTACATGAAGTACCTTTTGTTTGTTGATACTTTTATAATAAAATTGTTATGTTAAAAAATATAATTTTTTTAATATTATTTTTTTAAAACTTCTAAACTACACAAAATTAAAATTATTCGATTAACCGAATAATATTAAATTGTTCGATTATTATTCGACTAAATTTTTACTTCGAATAATTATTCGCGCGATCAATTGATCAATACAAAACATCGATTACTTGAATACCCTACTTCATTCATATGTAAACAGACATCGTAATAAGGAAAAGTTTTGTCTGACACTGTCAGGTCATAAAATAAGATTTGATTAATTACACTGTGCTAGAATTTGACACAACATTACAACATTAGTTTATTGAAATAACTAAAAAACCGAAATTTCGCAAGAAAATTACACTTAAGTAAAGGTTTGCTTTTTTCTAAGATGCGCAGTCGCTTTAGAAACATATTTTTTTTGGCAAAAAAAACATTAAAATTTTTGTTTTTTAAAAATTCATCAAAAATTTACCAAAAACGAAGCTGCAAACAAAGCAAGATAAATTTAAGAACAACTTCAACCACACAAATATGGCGGTTTAATAAAATTCTTAAATTTGATTAATTAAGATGGGTCAAATGTATGACCAAGCCCACTTTATTTTTCATTTTAATAATTTATTTCTAGCACACCTACCCGCTATCTTCACTCCTTAAGGGGACTCCCATACAAAATGTTCAATGCAGACTAGAAATATATTGAAGAAAAAGTCTCATAAATGCCCAGGAGTCGCCCCTAGTGGGATATAATGTATGACCGACCTCAATTAGATTTTTGTCCTTAACATTTTCTCGGGATATACTGACCCATATTTCCACTTTTAAAGGGGGCTTCCATATAAAGATTGCGTTTTATGCAATTCTGTAATTAATTAAAGCAAAAGTTGTTAACAGATTTTAACCATTAATGGCTTGTTTTGTTTGCAGCTTTGATTTTTATATGCCTGGAAACCATAGAACCATAGCTGTATTTTCCAATTTTTGATAAATTTTAAGAAAAAAAAAATTTTAAAATGTTGCTAAAAAATTATGCAAAAAAAAAAAAGATTTTTCTAAAACGACTGCGCGTATCTTAAAAAAACAAGTTGCATATTTTACCCTTACTTTGACTTAAGATGTTCAACTGCCCTGTTCTACAACTTTGGTACTTACTACTTTGTTTGTACAACAAATGTTTTATTTTGTTTGTCATAATTCATACCGCTCATAATTTTGTGAATAAATTGTTTTAAAACAAAATATAAAAATATTTACACATGAAAATCGAAAAAAGTGTATTTATAATATAATCTTTTTAATTTTTATAAGGCATTAGTGATGTTAATATTTGTTTCAAACCCGTATTAGCGTGTAGAAACCGCTAAAATAGCTTTAAAAATCGCTCATTAAGTACATTAATAATGAAAGTGTAACAGTTGCAAATAAAAGCACTAATTGTGTTCTATTGAAATTGCACAACATATAACACTTCGAGTGATTATAGGTAACATTAGAAAATGTAACATGTATATACTGTAACATATTTTTCTCAGAAAAGAAATCGCCATAAATTAATTGTACTCAGTGTTACTTAACAAATTCCCGAACCAGGTCACCACATCGATAAGAATTTGATTGATTCTTGCTAAATGGGCAAACTATTTAAACCTTGATATTTAGAATTTTTTCGATTAAAGTTGCTTGTAGGGTAATGGATAACGTTTGTATGTACTCGTATCTTTGTATTGTATTTATCCAGCATTTGATTACAAACATGTGTATTTAAGTTGTCTTCAGTTGAAATTGAATACAAAAAAAAAAACATTTTATTCATCACATTTTGATGAAAACTGCACTTGCTTGCATTATGTTTAATGTAGATTTTGTTATGTAAATTTTAAATTTGTTTTTTTTTTTTTTTTTTTGTTTATTTTTTCCCAAACTGTAGAGAAAAATACGCACTTTGCTCCAGAGAAATCTATTTTAATAAATAAACAAGTAAGAGTGCTATATTTGGCTACGACGAATCTTATATACCCTTTACCGTGGTGCGGCAAGAACAGAAAGTAATAGAAATACTGTTCTTAAGATATAAATAAATCTATTTTCTGCAATACCCACTTCTCCAATCCCGCCCAAATTGCCAAGATGCTTGTACCTAATTTGGAAACTTTGGCTCTTACCGTTCTCCATACAAAGAGAAATCTCTAATATCTTTGTATAGGAAGTGCCACGACCGCTTGTCTAATTCGACCCACATTTTATCGGCTTGTACCTAACTCCAAATATGCAGAAAAAAAAAACAAAGAAAAAATTAGAGACAGTCGTGGTTTCTTGGTCATATCTTAGTCATGGATGTACCGACCTGTTTGAATTTTAATAGCAAGCAATAACTGAATATATGTAAAGTAAATATATATAGCAACTTAGTCCCCAACATATCTGGCGTTTCGGAACCTACGTTTCAATTGACAGACCGGACATCGTTAAATTAACTAAGCTTCTCATAATAACCCAGATTATCAAAGTGATTTAAAATCACAATAAAGGTGCTCTGTTCCTTTTGAAATCACTTTGTTATTTTTTGGATTATTGTATGATTTCTGCCAAAATCAGTTTTATTTTAATAAAATACTCAGTGTGTTATTTATTTATTTTCTATGTTATTAGTTGTTTTATCTGCAACAAATAGTATAAAATTATGAAAATAATTTTAATTTATATATAGTTATATATAAATAACGAAAACAGAGATTTTAAAAGCACGTGTGAATTTAAATTACGTGATTTTCAAAACAGGCCTGTATATATCGCTCGTTTGGAGTTAGAGATGCAGAATTGTTCTCTTTGTTTTTCTTTATATTGTGTATTAACCTTTATATCTTTAATACTTTACCAGTTTCGAAGTAGTTAGAGCAAATCAAAAACTTTAAATGCGTTAATCTCGAAATTGATTTTTTTGAGTTATGCCGATATATATATATATATATATATATATATATATATATATATATATATATATATATACATATATGTATATATACTAAAGATTTTTTTGGCTCATATCTCAGGCATTTATTGACCGATCTGGCTGAATTTTATTAGCAAACTTTAACGGAGTATAAAATTATAACAAATTAATCCCCATCATTTCTGTGGTCTTTGGAAAACCCATTTCAACATACTTATACGCGGACAAACGGACGTTGTAAAATTAATTAAGCTTCTGATCAAGACCCAGAATACATATATACTTTATAGAGTCTAAGATTTATATTGTAGGAATTACAAACAGAAGGACAACATTTATATGCCCACCTTTTTCACATGTGGCGAAGAGTATAAAAAGATAATTACAACTCAAAAGCTTTTGTTCTGCTTGTTTGCATTTAATTCCTCAAAAAGGAGAAGATGATTAATAACAAAAACAAATACCTTATACGGCATCAGCAACGCTAGCACTATGAACATTATTAACAATGGCAAAAGAAACAACAAGCACCTAAAAAACCAACATGCAGAAATAGGTGAGAAAGTAAAATTGGTTAACCCGACCATATAATACCCTACACCACAGTATTTAAATTCATGGACCCACCAAATCAAAATTATGTTATGTCGTTAAGATTCATTTAAACCGTATTAGGATAATTGTTGTCCGCCATTGGAAAGACGTAAACTTAGGAATTAAAATAAGATTCGATTAATTAATTCATAATAACTTCATACATAACTTTTTCAAAAGTAAAAGTCTCAATAAATAAATAAAATAAAATTTTAAGATTCATTCATACATATAAGATTCTAACATCCAGAAGCTACAAAGAAGACAGTTTAGGATATTACGGCAAATTGTCTGCGCCCCATGGTATATACGTAATGACATTATCCACAGAGATCTTAACATCGCTACTATCCAGGAAGAAATTAAAAAGTATTCAGTAAAATACATAGAAAAACTTATGGTCCACCCAAACCATAAATAGTTCAACGAAATAACCACAATACTAATTATTGTTAAAGCTAAGGCACGAGATATATGTGTACATTTGTCCTTCAAGTTGTACTGAAAAAGGTCAACAGAAAAAAGAAAGACAAAAATGAAAAAACAAAAAATGTACTTTGGACTTCAAGAAGAATTCTTGACAAAAATACGAGAAAATCAAAAGTAAGGCAAAAACATGTAAAATCAATTAAAATGGATAATCATTCAGGAAAGCAAATTTCGATCTACCAAAGCTTTAAATACAATTTGTTTTAACGATTGATGTTTGTCTATTGACGTCAGCAGTCGTCGATGGCTGCAAGTATAAGACGGCAAATCCATCTGAGGAGATCGAGTGGTTGCGATCGAAACATGTCATGGTAACCTTCCGGCCAGGGTTCGAGCCCCGGCCACGGTCAAAAATTAAAGATTATCAATAAAAATTTTAATTAATTTTCATGTTGTAAAATTCCTTTCTTCATAAAAATAATTTAATGAAAATTAAATTTAATGAACTTAAGCCTAATTAAGAAATATTAAAAATTTGGATTAAAAACCATAAATAGTTCAACAAAATAACCACAATACTAATTAATTTTTTTTAATTTAACCAAAAACTATTTACATAGTTTTTTAACTTTCAATAAAAAAAATTAAAAGTTATTGTCGTCAAATTTTAAATCAATCCCAACATGTATAAGGAATTTTGAAAGTTGAAAGATTTATTCTTCTAAAAAATATCATGAAATTTTTTAATTTTTCGAATACAAAATTATCTAACTTTTATGCTTGTGCTTATCAAAATATTTTAAATTTAATAAAGGTTCACATAACAAATTTTCTATGAAAATTTACTTTAATAGACGTTTGTTAAACTGAAAAATCGTTTTTGAATTTGGAGGAATGTTAGTTTTTGAATTCCAGTATTTTATTATAAACCTGCACATATGTACTTATATATAAAAAAAAAATCATTATAATATTTTGTATTTAAATGTTTTTATCTGAATAATTTTATTTTCTTCAAATTTTGTTGAAGTGAAGTTCTAAAATTCCAAATAGATTTTTTTATTGAATATTATTGATTGAAATCCCAATCAAAATAAAAAAATTATAACACAATTTTAAATCGAAATTATTTTATTTTCCGTGTGCCTGTTTTAATCATCGTCCAGACTTGCAATTTTTGTTGTAAAAATTCTGCTTGAGTTTATTGGTTAGTAGTTTCATGTGCTCTGCAATTGTTTTTTGTTTTGTAATTCTCACACATTTTTCAACTTGCATTTATATGTAAAATATAAAAAGGAGAAGAGGATAGACAAGATTTGAATACAAAAATTGCAAAACAAGAATTTCATTATCAGGACACTAATGCAATTTCAAAGCAAAATTTCAAAAAATAGCAGAAACACAATTCAATAAAGACGACCTGGGTTTCTGACAATTTAACTGGGATTCTACGTATTCTATGGTATAAAGTTTTGTAATAACCGTTTTGTATTTTGTAGGGCATATGTATATGATAAGTTTTTAAAACTATCGAAAACTATCGATTGTTATAAAAAACTATCGAAAACTATCGATTGTTATAAAAAACTATCGAATACCATCGATAGTTTAAAAAAACTTATATGTATATGTTATCGATGGTTTTTAAAAAACTATCGAATAGTATCGATAGTGCCGACTATCGGTACTTTCAGACAACTAATTCAAACCGTAATTATGAAGAATATTTTTTTATACCCACACCACAATACTGGAGAGGGCATTATGCATTTGTGCTGATGTGTGTAACGCCTTAAAATATTGGTCCTACCCCCACCTTAAAGTATACCGATCTACTCAGAATCACTTTCTGAGTCGAACTAACGATGTCCGTCCGGCTGGCTGGCAGGCTGGCTGGCTGTCCATGTAACCTTGTGCACAAAGTACAGGTCGCAATTTGAGAGATAATTTGATACAATTTGGGTCATAGGTTCTTATTGGCACAAGGACCAAGCCTATTGAAAATGGGCCAAATCGTAGGACCCCGAGGGAAGATAGGGGCAAATTTCTTCCTCTCAGAAACTATCAAACCGATTTTAATAAAATTTAAAATATAGACAGAACCATATCTTTTTGGACACAAAAGGGATGCATTTTTTAAAAAATAGGGCCACGAGGGGAGATAGGGGCAATTTTTGCCTCTCAAACCGATTTTAATGAAATTTACAACATAGATAAATCCATATCTATATGCACCCAGAGAAACAGAAAAACATGTTTAAATATGGTCACCTCCAACAATACTATGTTTAAAGAAAATTTGAACCGTATTATGTTCAATTTAACCATATTATTGTCAGCGACAACCATATTATGGTTAAAAAAGTCCTCCATCAAGAACCCACAACCATATTATGGTTGCCTCCGAACATATTATGGTTAATAATAACTAAAATATGTTTAACATTTATAATAGCATGGTTGGTTTTCAACCATAGCATGTTGCTCTTTAAAAAGAGGAAAATACTATTGTTTATTTAAAAACAAATTATTGTCATATTTAACCATAACATGTTTAGTGGCAACCATAATATGGTTGTGACTTCTTGATTGAGGACTATTTTAACCATAATATGGTTGTTATTGACAATAATATAGTTAAATTAAACATAATATGGTTAAAATTTTCTTTAAACATAGTACTGTTGGAGGTGACCATATTTGAACATGTTTTTTCTCTGCGTGTGGACACATGCTATACAGGTTTTCAAAAATAGGACCACAAAGGGAGGTAGGGGGCAATTTCTGCCTCTCACGAACTTTCAAACCGATTTTAATGAAGTTTATAAACATAGATAACCATATTTATATGGACATATAAGCATCACGTGCTTTTTAATACTGTGTTGTAGGGTATCACATGGTCGGGCTTGACCGACTATACTTCCTTACTTGTTTTTTTTTTTTTGCAAAATTGGAAAATTTTTATTTTTCAAAAGTTATAAAAAATTGAAAATGGATAAACCAAAATCTGTATATTTCACTTTATTGTAAAGAAAATCCAAATTTTTCCATCGATTTTTATGGAATAAAGCTTGTTTTTTTTTTGGAATATACGTAGTTTCATGAAAATGTTATAAAAACAGGAAGTTTTTCCCATTTTTAATATTTTAATAGTTTTAAAAAATAAAAAGATTACAATTCAGCAAAAAAATATTTTTCTGAATTATTTCAAAACTGTTGAAATTATAAAAAAAAACAATTTTAGCAAAACTTAAAGAAAATTTTATTTCAAGCTTCTGTTCCCTGTAGGAAAATTGGATAGCCCCTTCCTAATATGTAATGATAAAATCGGTGGAACAGCCTCTTTATAAGCCGCAAATTTTCGAAAAAAAACGTACAGATTAAAAAAAAATTATGCATAGAATTTAAAATTTCGACTGATTTTGTATTAAGAGGTCCATAAAGCCTAGTACTCTGTTCAAATTTGTGGAAAATGTTGAGCAACATTTATTATTTCACACGAAAATATTGACATGTATCAATGTTACCTATCTTGCGCGTTTGTACAATCTGACGTTTTTATTCTTAAAAAGTATGTGACTTTGTTTTGCGTATGTAAACAAAGCCCACATGTATTTTACTAAAATTTATTTTTTTTTTTTAATAAAAAAGAAAGTAAATATAGGTTTAAATGTACTGTTAGTGCCGGTTCACACACGTCAAGTTTGACTCGTCAAGTCTTGAATTTTTAGGAGAGAGGGGAAAAGAAATGGCATCCTCTTTTCCCTTCTCTCCTAAAAGCTCAAGACTTGACGAGTCAAACTTGATGTGTGTGAACCGGCACTTACCGGTTGTGTTATATTAATTTTTTATTTCTTATTCAATAATAAGTTCTTATTTTTTGCTTTTGCTTAAAATTCCACGTGAAATAAGTGCAGCTTACATTATTTCGCAGTTGTAAAAAAATTTTGCCAGAAACATTTCGGAACTTTTTCACAAAATAAACAGAGTACAAACATATCAACATTATTTCATAGATATTCCGCACAAGTTTTTTTCATATGCGTTTTGACAGCATTTTACGTGAAATGTTGAACAGAGTACCAGGCTTAACACATACAAAAATACAGTTTTAACCCTCTTAATTTTTCTTGTTGAATAGTGTTATAACTGAACTTGGTGAAATTGGCCATTATTCTATAAACTCGAAAAAACATAGTTCGGCTTATTTTTATTTCACAAAATCTGAAAATATTCAATTAATAAAAAAACAAGTTGCAATAAAATGTCTGTCTGTTAAACAAAATTAATATATAAAAGTTAAATGAGTTGGAAAAATTTTTATTTTGTATTAAGAAATATAAAATTTTAAAAAATGTTTTATGTTGTTTTTGTCTCAGGTGTGTTAAATGCGTACAGTATATATATCCTCGTACATTTGTGAAACACTATTGGGAGATTCAAACGGTAGTCAAAAAGTCATATGTCTTTTTTAAACCCCCAAATGTGTATTACTTTAACAGAGTTTTTCTTAATATCTTTGTTTTTTGTAAACTAAACCCAAAACCAGTACAAACAAGTAAGAAAGTATAGTCGGTCAAGCCCGACCATATAATACCCTACACCACAGTATTTAAAACACATCATGGTTATGTGTCCATGTAAATATGGATTTATCTATGTTTATAAACTTCATGAAAATCGGTTCGAAAGTTTGTGAGAGGCAGAAATTGCCCCCTGCCTCCCCTTGTGGTCCTATTTTTTAAAAACTGTATAGCTAATGTGTCCCTATAGATATGGATCTATCTATGTTTTAAATTTCATTAAAATCGGTTTGATAGTTTCTTAGAGGAAGAAATTTCCCCCTATCTTCCCTCGTGGTCCTACGATTCGGCCTATTTTCAATAGGCTTGGCCTTTGTGCCAATAAGAACCTATGACCCAAATTTTATCAAATTATCTCCAAAATTGCGACCTGAACTTTGCGCACAAGGTTACATGGACGGCCAGCCAGCCTGCCTGCCAGCCAGCCAGCCAGCCGGACGGACATCGTTAGTTCGACTCAGAAAGTGATTCTGAGTAGATCGGTATACTTTAAGGTGGGTCTAGGACCACTATTTTAAGGCGTTACACACATGAGCACAAATGCATAATACCCTCTCCACTATTGTGGTGTGGGTAAAAAACAGTCTTGCAACAGCACAATTAAAAAAAATCAGTACCTATACTGCTAAAAACAGTACGTCTGGCATCCCTTCTTTAAGCGGCCACATGGCTAGAGGACTGAAATTAAAGCTGGAGGTCTATACCACGCGTTTTAGCCTACACGCAGCGCATGCTTTTATAACCTTACTTGCGTTCTACGTTTTAAGTTACATGCAACGCTTTTTATGCAGCAGCAGCACAAGTAAAAATAAAATTGAATTTGTCAAAATCAGGGGGCAAATCGCGACATTCGATATCGATCGAAATTGCAATACAATTTACATGGGAATTTCGATCGATATCGACTGTCGCGATTTGCCCCCAGCTGATTTGTTCGAACGCTGCTTGTGACGCTTACAAAAGTAGAAAGTAAACCTACTTTTCGCCTCAAGGCATCTACGCTTTTGTGAATGTAACTTACTAGGCATAACTACACAGATTCTACTTTTTTGACAGCTGCGTATGCTGCGAAAAAACGACTAACGCGTGGTGTGGGCCTCCAGCTTAAGCTTTTAGTTGACAAAAAGAAATAAAGAGAATCCCTTAAGGCGCCCGTACACGACATGTATTTGTCATCTGACATGTCAAATTTTCAAGTCACATGTAATTGTTCATGTCTGTCAAAATTGCTGTTTTACATAAGGTTTATAATATTCGGTCACAAACGTACATGTAATTTGCTTCTGACATTGTCTCTGTTTTTTTTCGCATTGTTATTGCAGAAACCAAAGTAGTTCTCGGTTTCAAAATAGCTTGCTGCCGCCACGAAAATATTTATTTGCGCCGTAAAATAATTTAGCCATCTTAACATTTTTTCTTTTATTTTTAAGATACCAATTTAGAATTTTATAATTAAACGGTTTTTATGTTTATATTTACATAAAATCTATTCAATGGTGAGATGAGCATACATATCTTGGTATTGTAAAATATTAACTTCAGCCGGCTAATGATTCCGTCAATAATTGACGCCGCTGCCAGTTTCTTCTCGGCATAGATTTCTGAAGTCAGATGGTTTGTCAGAAGAAAATAGAGCACGCTCTAATTGAAATTTTGTCAGATGACTTTGCGTCTGACTTTTACAGAAGCAAAGTTAAAAAGGTAACACACGACATGTATGTGTTTTGCAGTGGGAAATTTGACATGTCAGATGACAAAAACATGTCGTCTATACGCTCCTTTATCCAGAAATGTTAAAGCTTTTTTAATATAATATGCAAATGAACTCACCTTTTATGTATTCGATAATTTTTATCTCTTTAATTGACCTTTATTTAATTATTATTATTTTTAATTTAATTTTAAATTTTTTTAACTGACATTTATTTCATATATACAAAATAAACGCAGTTTTTTATTTCCTCTTTTATATACATATTTGATTTTAATTGAACTAATGAAAACAAAAACTTTTTCATTTCACTTTTATTTTCACTGTTTAATTTGATTTTGAACTTTGCTTTTGCGCAAAAACTTTCATTTCCCTTTTTGTAAACAAAAACTTGCACTCTCTATTTACCAAAAAAAAACACACACCACTGTTTGCATTAGCACTCTGCCTTCTTCATAACGACGCGACGCGATTCTCTTAAATAACACAACCAGCATTGCAACAGAGACTGCGCTGCTTTATATGAAAAAAAATTTCAATACATTTTTTACCAAGAAACACACAACTTTTTTGTTTAATTTTTTTATGTAATAATGAAATAACAATAAATTATATTTATTTATAAAAATTATAAATTTTCTCACACTTTTTTCCTATTAATTTAATTATTTTATTAGAGAGTTCACACTTAAACGTTCACGCACCATTAAAATTTCTAGAAACTGAAAGGAAGTGGAAAAGAAAATCAAAAAAATGCAGCAAACAAAACTCTGTGCTTTTTAAGCCGTTTTTAGTGCTTTTTAATTTTTTGAGGTGAAAAATTCTTTAGCCAGTGTGCGATGCATTTTTTTTATTTTGACTGTAAGTTTCACGATGTCAAAATAACGCTTTATTTCGCACGAATACATTTAAAACTAAAACAAGTTTTAAGAATATGTTTTTGTTTTAAATGTTGTTGTGCGAAAGCAAGAGTTCTTTTGCATTTAGTGGAATAGGCAGTAAATGTTTTTTTTTTTTTTTTTTTGGGGGCACTAATCAAATTTTATTATACAATTTCTCATAGTGTAACAAAAATGTTTTAGTGCACAATAGTAAAATGAGTTTGGAGAAATTCGTTGGCTTTCAATAGAAAGGTCCGTTAAGGCGATTTTAAAACTGTGGCTTGAATAAAAAAGCCGTTATTTAATAGATTGCCAGTATCAAACCAACTTAAAAATATGTTTAATAACTATATAAAGTATAATTAACCGTATATTCATGGTATATTTATCCGATATTATTAAGGATATGCGACGTGCTAATCTGTGCCCATGTTCTGTAACTCTTGCGTCGAGAAACTTTTCGATTGAAATGTGAGGAATGAAACAAAAATGCCATAAATTGAAACAAACAAGAATAGTTCCCGCCTTGAACTGTCAAATAAACTCACGAATAAAAATGGGATGAGAAAAAATTTTAGCACTAAAAAACAATTAAAAATGCAAAATACAAAGAATAATTATAATAATATTTTGTTCTTACTTTTAACATTTTTATAAAAAATACGAATGTTTTCAAAAGTTCCTTTCCAAACAACAAACATTAAAGTCGCACTTTACATTTTTTGGTAAAGCCGACGGTTGTATTTTCGCCACCGTTGTTGAAAAATTTTGAATTTTAGTAAATTTCGGTCGCCGTCAACGATATGTGTTACTGGCGTTCTCAACGTCTGCACTGTCACATCGGCTTCAAGTGCAGTATTATGACATTAACAGACACACTTTTTTCTCACTTTTCGTACTTACGTACCCATGTGCTCATATATGTTCGTTATTTGTCATTAAAGTAAATTGAGTTTTTTTATTCAAAGCATGGATTTGTAATAATTTTTATTTAACATTCTCTATATTAGAGCGACTCACCAAAAAAAGTGCTCGATGTACCCTCCTAAAATCCTTGGACTTTTTTAAGATGGCATTTAAGATATTTCTGCTCCGGCTTTGACTTCTCGTGAGCTGGACCATTTTGAAAAAGGGTATGTTTCGTTAATTTGAGAAGCTGTTTCCTTACCAACATATGAAAATAGGCTGCATATTTTTTTCGCGAAAAAAGTCATGGATCATTTCTTTTTTTCTTTCTTTGGTCTTATTTTCATATGTTGGTAAGGAAACAGATTCTCAAATTAACGAAACATACCCTTTTTCAAAATGGTCCAGCTCACGAGAAGTCAAAGATGGAGCCGAAATATTTTAAATGTCATCTTAAAGAAGTCCAAGGTTCATTTTGTATATCCTTAATCAATTTCAATTATTTAAATATTTCTACTCATATTTCCTGTTGAAAATAAGCCTGATTTCATTTAACTCCACTTTTACAACAAAAAAAAACACTTGACTTGTAACAACAAAGCACTAAATATTCCCAGTAACCACTTGCTCATGGTGAAATTCCTAAAAAGTGGCAGCACTAGGAATTGTTGTACAACAATACAACAAAAACATGCAAATTTGTCTTCTTCAAACATGGTGAAATAATTAGTAATTTCACCATGGTTTAAAAAAGTCCATTGTGTCAAAAATATGGATTTTCACCATACCATAATATTTTTGTTATTGAAACGTAAGGCTGCATTTACAGCAGAGACCTGCGCCGCGGGCGGCAGCTCGAAGCCTGCTGTTAGCCGATAGAATATTAAATAAACACTTGAGTGTACATTTATGTATGTGTTTACATAATAGCACAAATAATTAAAGCCATTTTCGTACTGTAAATTAAGGTAAGAGAAGTTACCTTTTTTTGTATGTCGCTATTTTAAAAAATTTGATGACATTTTGTTGCTTTATAAACAAGAACTGACAGTATTGGGAGGTAGACATTATTAGAGTTGCACTTTTTAAGGAAAGTCAAACAAAAAATAATGCGGTAAAGTGTTTAAAAAAGAAAAGAGATTACAAAGTAATCGGTGGCTTAGCTGGAACCGATTTTTAGCTAAAGAATTTTCAGCGGCGGCGGCTACAAATATTAGCCGCTTCGACGCAGGTCTCTGAATTACAGACGTAAGTAGTGGCATGCCACTGTTGTATATATATTTATTATCAAAGGAAAATTGTTCGAAATAGTCTAATCCCATGATATTTACTTTTCCGTTTATTGTGTCGTTTTTACTCTTTTTTTTAGTTTTTTCTTGTTTTTTAGTTAAAAATATTGTTTTTTAAACACTTATCACAAGATTTTCACTATTTGCACAAAAAAATTAAACATTTTAATGAATGCGTCTTTTTATTGTTTTATATGTGTGTATGTATGTGTATTTTTGACAGCTCATCTTATAAGATAGTCTCATAACATTTATTATAATATTAATACTAACACTATTTGAGAGTCCACACGTAAGATAATACTCTCTGCGATTGAATTTGACGTTTGCTGATATAAAAATCGTATATCTTATCTCAGGTGGAGACCCTGTGTAAAGAAAGATACGTTTTAGTTTCCAAAAAGATACACTTTTTCCCAAAAAGATAAAATTTTAAAAAAATTTTAAAATCCAATTTTAACGTTTATTAACAAATTAATTTTGGAAAAATTAATATACGAGCTAAAGCGTTTAAGGCAATTATATCAAAAAATACATATATATTTATTTCTTGAAAATAAAAAAGATGTTTATAATTCCTTAGAACAACTTCGCACTACTAGTAATGCTCGATTTATGTAGATCGTATGTTTAAACTTTCTCAATGTTTTCGATTACATTAATTTATATTAGCATTATTTTAACAATATTGTTGCTTTATAATTACCGAACTTGCTTTTTAATGCGCGATTTAACAAATTTATTGTTTACATTTAACAAGAAACCAGTAAATTTGCATACAATTTTTAACAGAGTGAAATAACTGAAAGGTGGCAGCATGGTGAACACCTTAATGTCAAAATGAATTGCTTATTCTTATGCCCAATTTTCAGGATAGTATTTAAATCAATATTAACCCAATAAAAAATGGAGCTTCCAACGAAGCAGGTTTGTAAGGGAGAAACATAAGGGTTTCGCTTACCATTGCGCTTACGGAAGACATGAATTTTGTATGGCGAGTTCCCACTTTGAAGCAATACATTTTTGACACATAAAGCGCATTATTCAGCGCACATAAATATTGTTGGATGTAACGATCATCTTTACACACTGAATGTTTTGATACAGTTATTTTTTAGTATTCTCCCTTACAAACCTGCTTCGTAGTAAGGGAATGCCGTAGCACTTGAAATTTTATTATTTTTTTTATACAAGTTGTTGAGAGTTCTTTCACTTACTTTACTGCATTTCTGTATGTCTTACTGCGCAGCGCATAATTGTGCGCTTATTTTTTTAAATGTACCTTTAGTGCTTCGCAAAATGGTACAAATTTTTATTGGGAAGTTAATTTTCATAACAAACTTAAATCGTATTTAAAACAGATTGGTTTTTTGAGTTTTATTTGAAAAGTCTTATTTAATTAGGATAAAAGTATGGTAGCACTACTAAATACAAAAAAATATATAAAAAAGTGTATTTATTTACAAGGTGGTCTAAAAAAAACAGCTGACTGTTTATGCTTTGCCTGTTGTTGTTGTATTGTTGTGATATTGAGGCCACCTTGCTAAAATATTACAATATAAACTTAAGTTGAAATTAAGTGTACCACATCGGTGACTTAAGTTTCACTTAAGTTTTTAGTGAAGAAAAGAATTTTGTATTTAAAACGATTTTAAAAATAAATGTGTTTTAATATCAATCCTGAAATAATGTCAAAATTCTGTCTTTAAAAAATAGTTTGTGTGATAAAAAATACAATTTGTTTGGTATTGTACTTAAAATTGAAATATAAATTAAAACAAAGTAAGTATTTTATTACAAAAGTGCGTTTTTAGACGTCGCAAAGAAGAACTTGTGTTTAGAATTAAAACGTATCGCTTGCAAAGTTGCATTCTGATTGAAAAAATTTTGAAAATTGTGCAAAAAGTTTGATATACAACTTAAATAAGAATAAATATTATAAAAGAGAGCAACTTGTGTTTTAAATTGCAAATATAATTAAACAATAATATTTTGGTGTGGTGAAAATCCATATTTTTGCTTAATGAACTTTTGCCCTGTTTTTGTTGTATTGTTGTACAACAACTCCTTGTGCTTCCAACTTCTAGTAATTTTACCACGATTCTTTCTTTGCAGGCACTATCTGTCTCTTTTGCTCTAACCTTCTAGGTAAACAAAAAACTTTTTCTAATTCCCTTTTTCTGAATTTCCTTTTCCTCTACGTTTTAGTTTCTAAAAATTTACAAATTGCGTGAACGTCTTAATAAAAATCTCCCTTAAATTAATTAAAAAGAGAGTAAAAATTGTTAGAACATTTGTAATTTTTATAAATAAATAAAATTTAAACACCATTGTATTATATTATTAAAAAATCTAAGCAAAAAGTTGAAAGCAACTTAGTAAAAAAGGTGATACAAAATGTTTTCATAAAAAGCAGAGCTAAAGACAGCGCAGTTTTAAGTTGTTCAAACCGCCGCAGTTGTGGGCAGCATTGAGTGAATTGTGTATTGGTTTTTTTTTTTTTTTTGAAGTGTAAGGTTGTTTGTGTAGTATTTTAGGAAATAAAAGCAAAGTCAATAAGAAGAAGAAAAATGTCTTAGCTAAAAGCCGCCTTGGCTAAAAGCAATAATGTATGTAAATGAAAGAAAAAACGTTTGTTTTGGTTTTTTTATTGTTAAATTAAAAACAGAAGTAAAGGAAAAAACATGTAAAATCAATTAAAATGGATAATCATTCAGGAAAGCAAATTTCGATCTACCAAATGTTAAAATACAATTTGGTTTAAGGATTGATGTTTGACTAGTGACGTCAGCAGTCGTCGATGGCTGCGAGTGTAAGACGGCAAATCCATCTGAGGAGATCGAGTGGTTGCGATCGAAACATGTCATGGTAACCTGCCGGCAAGGGTTCGAGCCCGAGCCACGTCAAGAATGAAAGATTATCAATAACAATTTTAATTGATTTTCATGTTGTAAAATTCCTTTCTTCATAAAAATAATTTAATAAAAATTAAATTTCATGAACTTAAGCCTAATTAAAAATATTAAAAATTTGGATTAAAACCCATAAATAGTTCAACAAAATAACCACAATACTAATTATTGTTAAAGCTTAGGCACGAGCTCTATGTGTACATTTGTCCTTCAAGTTGTGCTGAAAAAGGTCAACGGAAAAGAGAAAGACAAAGTGAAAAAAACAAAAAAATGTACTTGGACTTCAAGAAAAATTCTTGACGAAAGTACGAAAAAACAGAAGTAAAGGAAAAAACATGTAAAATCAATTAAAATGGATAATCATTCAGGAAAGCAAATTTCGATCTACCAAATGTTAAAATACAATTTGGTTTAAGGATTGATGTTTGACTAGTGACGTCAGCACTCGTCGATGGCTGCGAGTGTAAGACGGCAAATCCATCTGAGGAGATCGAGTGGTTGCGATCGAAACATGTCATGGTAACCTGCCGGCAAGGGTTCGAGCCCGAGCCACGTCAAGAATGAAAGATTATCAATAACAATTTTAATTGATTTTCATGTTGTAAAATTCCTTTCTTCATAAAAATAATTTAATAAAAATTAAATTTCATGAACTTAAGCCTAATTAAAAATATTAAAAATTTGGATTAAAACCCATAAATAGTTCAACAAAATAACCACAATACTAATTAAAAGTAAATACCTTAAGATGGTAAATTTCCACAAAATATGGCATTTTTATTTAAAATGTGCAAAAATTTAATAAAAGTTTAAATAATTTTTAAGCAGGAAAGAAAGAAAGGAAAATTATTGATTTTTTTAAGGTAAGTTTTTCAATTGCTACAAAAATATAAAAGACTTAAATTAATTAAAGTTTAATACAACGACTTTCGGCTACTTTTCCAAATTAATAAAGCAAATATTTTAATCATTATTGTTATAGTCTTTCATTTCAAATACTGACTTCAAATACTAAACACCATTACTATTAATGTGGCAATTAACAATTGAAGGAAGTTGGTAAATTTCACAACAAGATTTTTTTACGTTTTTAACCCATTTTTAATTTGAAGTAATGCATTGACAACACTTAAAGGCTTAAGATTACGTTTCATTGATGAAAACAAATTCATTGAATTGAAAACGCACTCAACTTCTGCATTTGAGATTATAACTATCATTATGAAAATTTAAACTTTATAAAATCCATCTTTTGTACTAAACATAGAGCTACCCAAATTCTATTGAATCGCAAAAAAAATACTAGGAAAAGTATTGTTTTCTATATTATTTTTATATCAAAAGCGTACGAACGTACGCTCGTGATCCCAGGAAATGTCAAATTCTTTTTTTATCAAGATTTATGTCTCAAACTTAAAAAAACTTTATATCGTGGGCTTATATTCAAATAGAGCTATCCGTTTTTTTGCGAAAATGGATTTTTTTTTGGAGAAACAAGTTCCCTGACTGAAGGATCATCTGCCATTTAAATTTGAAAAAAATTCTTAAAACGTCTTTTTTCATAAATGAATCTATCAGCGCAGAAGTGGTGAAACCCACAATTTAATTTGGTTACGGGTCTGGTGTAAGATATGTTCTTTGCACTGTTCTTTACAGTGCAATAGTCGAGTAAGCTAACTGTTTGTATCCACAACAGATGGCGCTAGAAACATAGTTTTTGCTCGGGCCGTTCCAACCAAGTACTATAGTGCAAGAGTAGAGTTAACTCCTCATTGTATCATAATAAGTAGTCTGGGGTTACACCACTTCTGCAATGATAGCCTCAAATATTGTATTTGTGTATAATAAAATGATAAAAATTGTTATCACTAAGTAGCCATATTAAACATCAACGGGTTGGGAAAATAAATCTTTATTAGCTAATATTATTTAATGAAATTTTTCATGTAAAGTGATTTTTTAATAATTTAATACATACATATAATTTTTTTTTAACTTACAAAACTATTCCCGAAAATCACCAAAAACTATTTTTTTGCACAATTATTGTAGACAAATTGGGTCACACACACTGGGCTTAAAATTTTTGGTTCTTGATTTGCGATTGGAGAAAATGAGTCATAAATTGGAAATTTGTAAAAATAAATAAGTCTATTTTGGAAGAGCCTTCGCCAGCAGTGATGTAAACTACATATTTGCATAGCGATATTATGCATGAAGAAGCCTTTCAAAAAAGTATAAATAATATATATGTATGTGTGTCGGCAAACAAATTTTTTCTATAAATAAAAAAGATACTTTTACACTTATACAAATTGCAAAAAACCGACTTTTTCAAAATTTTAACTTTAAATGCATATAACTTCTTAATTATAAAACATTGTTTCACAACTTGCAAAAAATATTTAAAGAAAAATTATACTAAATTTGAGTCTTATATTTGCAAAATACTAGACCAAGGTAGGTCAAAATTAGCAAATTTTAATTTTCAATGTCAGATACATATTTCCTCCTAAGCTTTACAAGATAAATTAAAAAGAACTAGGCCAACTTTGTTGGTGGATTTATACTCTTTCCCAAGTTTCTAAATATTTTTTTCAGAATATTCGAGCTTTTACTATTTGAATTTAACGTCTTAAATAATAATTATGTTATTTAACATTATGCACATTGTGGCAACACTAATGGCGATTTCTTTTTTATTTTGTTTGTCATAATTCATACCGCTCATAAAAAATTGTTTTAAAACAAAATATAAAAATATTTACACATTAAAATCAAAAAAAGTCTATTTATATTATAACCGTTTAAATTTTTATAACCCTACGTCTATACGCGCAATTTCTATTTGTAAACATAAGCAATAAAGTCGGCAGAATGACGTCACAGAAATGTTCTATGTTTAACATTTTTTTCAAAGTGGAGTAAACGTATGTCTAAACACAAAACATGAATTTGTATGTAAATAAATACTTACATTTTCTTTGGCAACCAATTTATTTTTTATAATTTTTTTATTATTAATTTGTAAATTTTGAATTTAAATTTTATGTTTTAAGTTAAAAATTTTTCCTTTTTTGTAACTGATAATCGATTTGACAGCTTGTGTTAAAAGATAATTGCTCAGCAATATATTATAACATTTGTTGCTGAACATGTGTTCAAATACATATTTATGCAGTCCACACGTTAATATCTAGTGTTGGCAATAGAATTTGATAGTTGCTACGGCAATAATTGCTCGTCTAGACTTAGGCCCAGAACAGACGGTGAAACGCAACTGCAACGAAACTGCAACTTCTATTTATTTAGGAGTTTCATTTGAGTTTATGCCATAGACTCCTTTGAGGAACCACACACGACGCGACCATTTTGAGACCGGTTTGAAATGCATTGGAAATCAGTTGCATTGAAACCGGCGTGCAGGAAACTCGTGTTTGCGTTTCATCTGTTCTCAAAGAAAATCGAAATGATTGTGATAATTGCATTACATTCTGGTACAATTTAGGTTGCAGGGTGTGTGGAAAACGATTGAAACTGGTTTCAGAACAATAATTTCTAAAGGGTTTCGTTGCAGTTGCGTTTTACCGTCTGTTCTGGGCCTTAGGGTAAGCCATTAGTGATGTTAATATTTGTTTCAAAACCGTAATAGCGTGTAGAAACCGCTAAAATAGCTTTAAAAATCGCTCATTAAGTACATTAATGATGAAAGTGTAATAGTTGTAAATAATATTATGTAGTATTAACGGATATTTAATATTACATTGTTTACAAGAATATTCTGTACAGTGATTTAACACTATAAATACGTATAACTAACACAATCAGTCCAATTATGAATACAAATTCCCCGGGAGTTCTTCCCTTTCCCCATTTTTACAATTGAATTTACATAGGAAAAATCAGAGAAGGGGGATTTTTATTCATAATTGGGCAGAATACATTTTCCCTTTTTTCCTATGTATATATATTTTTTGAATTTTATATTAAGGCTAGATTACACTATCTCACAAGTCTTACGTATTCTATAATACTTTGTGAGATAGAAATCTAATGAGTTTTGTGGCGACTGTCAAAAAATCTAACTTAACATGACAGTTTGAATTCACACCATCACACAAAGTACAAACACTCACACATGAAATAAAATGCAACCCTGATCCAATGAAAAGTATTATTGTTTAGAAATTTTTCAAAAAATAGGATTTCAAACATTTTTTTCATAATCCTTGTCATTTTCATCACACATGCTTTCACACTATCAGACTTTTACATATTCCTTGAGTTTTTGACATGTATTAATACAAAGTATAATAGTGTAAACTAGCCTTTAGTATTTATCTTGATTGAACTGTATTTTGAACAAAAATTAAGAAAAATTGGTCCAAATTCATAACACCTGCTAAAAACGATGATTTTGAAAACGATCGTTTCTCCATCACATACCTGATTAAAAAATATTCATAAAAGATATTTCAGGTTTACAAAGGCACACCATTATGATATTTCTTTCTTTTTTATTTTTTTGGAATATACGTAGTTTCATGAAAATGTTATAAAAACAGGAAGTTTTTCCCATTTTTAATATTTTAATAGTTTTAAAAAATAAAAAGATTACAATTCAGCAAAAAAATATTTTTCTGAATTATTTCAAAACTGTTGAAATTATTAAAAAAAACAATTTTAGCAAAACTTAAAGAAAATTTTATTTCAAGCTTCTGTTCCCTGTAGGAAATTTGGATAACCCCTTCCTAAAATGTAATGATAAAATCGGTGAAACAGCCTCTTTATAAGCCGCAAATTTTCGAAAAAAAGTACAGATTAAAAAAAAATTATGCATAGAATTTAAAATTTCGACTGATTTTGTATTAAGAGGTCCATAAAGCCTAGTACTCTGTTCAAATTTGTGGAAAATGTTGAGCAACATTTATTATTTCACACGAAAATATTGACATGTATCAATGTTACCTATCTTGCGCGTTTGTACAATCTGACGGTTTTATTCTTAAAAAGTATGTGACTTTGTTTTGCGTATGTAAACAAAGCCCACATGTATTTTACTAAAATTTATTTTTTTTTTTAATAAAAAAGAAAGTAAATATAGGTTAAAAAGTACTGTTACCGGTTGTGTTATATTAATTTTTTATTTCTTATTCAATAATAAGTTCATATTTTTTGCTTTTGCTTACAATTCCACGTGAAATAAGTGCAGCTTACATTTCGGAACTTTTTCACAAAATAAACAGAGTACAACTCTATCAACATTATTTCATAGATATTCCGCACAAGTTTTTTTCATATGCATTTTGACAGCATTTCACGTGAAATGTTGAACAGAGTACCAGGCTTAACATATACAAAAATACAGTTTTAACCCTCTTAATTTTTCTTGTTGAATAGTGTTATAACTGAACTTGGTGAAATTGGCCATTATTCTATAAACTCGAAAAAACATAGTTCGGTTTATTTTTATTTCACAAAATCTGAAAATATTCAATTAATAAAAAAACAAGTTGCAATAAAATGTCTGTCTGTTAAACAAAATTAATATATAAAAGTTAAATGAGTTGGAAAAATTTTTATTTTGTATTAAGAAATATAAAATTTTAAAAAATGTTTTATGTTGTTTTTGTCTCAGGTGTGTTAAATGCGTACAGTATATATATCCTCGTACATTTGTGAAACACTAATGGGAGATTCAAACGGTAGTCAAAAAGTCATATGTCTTTTTTAAACCCCCAAATGTGTATTACTTTAACAGAGTTTTTCTTAATATCTTTGTTTTTTGTAAACTAAACCCAAAACCAGTACAAACAAGTAAGAAAGTATAGTCGGTCAAGCCCGACCATATAATAACCTACACCACAGTATTTAAAACACATCATGGTTATGTGTCCATGTAAATATGGATTTATCTATGTTTATAAACTTCATGAAAATCGGTTTGAAAGTTTGTGAGAGGCAAAAATTGCCCCCTGCCTCCCCTTGTGGTCCTTTTTTTTTTAAAACTGTATAGCTAATGTGTCCCTATAGATATGGATCTATATATGTTTTAAATTTCATTAAAATCGGTTTGATAGTTTCTGAGAGGAAGAAATTTCCCCCTATCTTCCCTCGTGGTCCTACGATTCGGCCTATTTTCAATAGGCTTGGTCCTTGTGTCCATTATAACCTATGACCCAAATTGTATCAAATTATCTCCAAAATTGCGACCTGAACTTTGCGCACAAGGTTACATGGACAGCCAGCCAGCCAGCCGGACGGACATCGTTAGTTCGACTCAGAAAGTGATTCTGAGTAGATCGGTATACTTTAAGATGGGTCTAGGACCACTATTTTAAGGCGTTACACACATGAGCACAAATGCATAATACCCTCTCCACTATTGTGGTGTGGGTATAAAAACAGTCTTGCAACAGCACAATTAAAAAAAATCAGTACCTATACTGCTAAAAACAGTACGTCTCGCACCCCTCCTTTAAGCGGCCACATGGCTAGAGGACTGAAATTAAAGCTGGAGGTCTATACCACGCGTTTTCGCCTCCACGCAGCGCATGCTTTTATAACCTTACTTGCGTTTTACGTTTTAAGTTACATGCAACGCTTTTTATGCAGCAGCAGCACAAGTAAAAATAAAATTTAATTTGTCAAAATCAGGGGGCAAATCGCGACATTCGGTATCGATCGAAATTGCAATACAATTTACATGGGAATTTCGATCGATATCGACTGTCGCGATTTGCCCCCAGCTGATTTGTTCGAACGCTGCTTGTGACGCTTACAAAAGTAGAAAGTAAACCTACTTTTCGCCTCAAGGCATCTACGCTTTTGTGAATGTAACTTACTACGCATAACTACACAGATTCTACTTTTTTGACAGCTGCGAATGCTGCGAAAAAACGACTAACGCGTGGTGTGGGCCTCCAGCTTAAGCTTTTAGTTGACAAAAAGAAATAAAGAGAATCCCTTATCCAGAAATGTTAAAGCTTTTTTAATATAATATGCAAATGAACTCACCTTTGATGTATTCGATAATTTTTATCTCTTTAATTGACCTTTATTTAATTATTATTATTTTTTATTTAATTTTACATTTTTTTAACTGACATTTATTTCATATATACATACAAAATAAACGCAGTTTTTTATTTCCTCTTTTATATACATATTTGATTTTAATTGAACTAATAAAAACAAAAACTTTTTCATTTCACTGTTTAATTTGATTTTGAACTTTGCTTTTGCGCAAAAACTTTTATTTCCCTTTTTGTAAACAAAAACTTGCACTCTCTATTTAACAAAAAAAAACACACCACTGTTTGCATTAGCACTCTGCCTTCTTCATAACGACGCGATTCTCTTAAATAACACAAGCAGCATTGCAACAGAGACTGCGCTGCTTTATATGAAAAAAAATTTCAACACATTTTTTACCAAGAAACACACAACTTTTTTGTTTAATTTTTTTATGTAATAATGAAATAACAATTAAATTATATTTATTTATAAAAATTATAAATTTTCTCACACTTTTTTCCTATTAATTTAATTAGTTTATTAGAGAGTTCATACTTAAACGTTCACGCACCATTAAAATTTCTAGAAACTGAAAGGAAGTGGAAAAGAAAATCAAAAAAAGCAGCAAACAAAACTCTGTGCTTTTGAGCCGTTTTTAGTGCTTTTTAATTTTTTGAGGCGAAAAATTCTTTAGCCAGTGTGCGATGCATTTTTTTTATTTTGACTGTAAGTTTCACGATGTCAAAATAACGCTTTATTTCGCACGAATACATTTAAAACTAAAACAAGTTTAAAGAATATGTTTTTGTTTTAAATGTTGTTGTGCGAAAGCAAGAGTTCTTTTGCATTAAGTGGAATAGGCAGTAAATGTTTTTTTTTTTTTTTTTTTTTTTTTTTTTTTGTGGACTAATCTAATGGCGATTTCTTTTCTGAGAAAAATGTTGCATTAATGTTACATGTTCTATATTTTTGTGTTCGTTTGTACAAAAAATACAACTGTGGGAAAAATTTTAAAGTTCTTTTGTGAATATGTTGATAAAAAACGTGCAAAACATGTTGCATGTTTTAAGGCCCAACCACAATGTGCTTAAGTTGGCTTAATCAAATGTGCGAATACATGTTAATTATATGAGGCAAACCATATTGAACTTAAGGAAACTTTTTGCTAAGTTTAATGAAACTGTCATTTGCTTAAGCAAGGTGCGAAACTAATCGCACATTCCGTACGGAATCAAATGTTTTTTTATTTTGTTTTTGTTTTTTTAAATACATTTGAGAGACTTTTTGCTAATTTTTGACAGTAGGTTAAGCAAGGCTATGCATATTATGGTTGAGCCTTTACCCTTACTTTTACTTAAGGTGTTCATACTGCCCTGTCTTACAATTTTGGTACTTACTACTTTGTTTGTACAACCAATGTTTTATTTTGTTTGTCATAATTCATACAGCTCATAATTTTGTAAAAAAATTATTTTAAAACAAAATATAAATATATTTACACATTAAAATAAAAAAAAAGTCTATTTATATGATAATCATTTAAATTTTTTTAAGCCATTAGTGATGTCAATATTTGTTTCCAAGCCATAATTGCGTGCAGAAACCGCTGAAATAGCTTTAAAAATCGCTCATGAAGTACATTAATGATGAAAGTGTAATAGTTGTAAATAAAAGCAGCTAATTGTGTTCTATTGAAATTGCACAACATGTAACACTTCCAGTGATTATAGGTAACATTAGAAAATGTTACATGTACATACTGTAACATATTATTTTCAGAAAAGAAATCGCCATAATTTTATTATACAATTTCTCATAGTGTAACAAAAATGTTTTAGTGCACAATAGTAAAATGAATTTGGAGAAATTCGTTGGCTTTCAATAGAAAGGTCCGTTAAGGCAATTTTAAAACTGTGGCTTGAATAAAAAAGCCGTTATTAAATAGATTGCCAGTATCAAACCAACTTAAAAATATGTTTAATAACTATATAAAGTATAATTAACCGTATATTCATGGTATATTTATCCGATATTATTAAGGATATGCGACGTGCTAATCTGTGCCCATGTTCTGTTACTCTTGTGCCGAGAAACTTTTCGATTGAAATGTGAGGAATGAAACAAAAATGCCATAAATTGAAACAAACAAGAATAGTTCCCGCCTTGAACTGTCAAAAAAACTTACGAATAAAAATGGGATGAGAAAAAATTTTAGCACTAAAAAACAATTAAAAATGCAAAATACAAAGAATAATTATAATAATATTTTGTTCTTACTTTTAACATTTTTATAAAAAATACGAATGTTTTCAAAAGTTCCTTTCCAAATAACAAACATTAAAGTCGCACTTTACATTTTTTGGTAAAGCCGACGGTTGTATTTTCGCCACCATTGTTGAAAAATTTTGAATTTTAGTAAATTTCGGTCGCCGTCAACGATATGTGTTACTGGCGTTCTCAACGTCTGCACTGTCACATCGGCTTCAAGTGCAGTGTTATGACATTAACTCACCAAAAAAAGTGCTCGATGTACCCTCCTAAAATCCTTGGACTTTTTTAAGATGGCATTTAAGATATTTCTGCTCCGGCTTTGACTTCTCGTGAGCTGGACCATTTTGAAAAAGGGTATGTTTCGTTAATTTGAGAAGCTGTTTCCTTACCAACATATGAAAATAGGCTGCATATTTTTTTCGCAAAAAAAGTCGTGGATCATTTCTTGTTTTCCTTCTTTGGTCTTATTTTCATATGTTGGTAAGGAAACAGATTCTCAAAGTAACGAAACATACCCTTTTTCAAAATGGTCCAGCTCACGAGAAGTCAAAGATGGAGCCGAATATTTTAAATGTCATCTTAAAGAAGTCCAAGGTTCATTTTGTATATCCTTAATCAATTTCAATTATTTAAATAATTCTACTCATATTTCCTGTTGAAAATAAGGCCGATTTCATTTAACTCCACTTTTACAACAAAAAAAACACTTGACTTGTAACAACAAAGCACTAAATATTCCCACCACTTGCTCATGGTGAAATTCCTAAAAAGTGGCAGCACTAGGAATTGTTGTACAACAATACAACAAAAACATGCAAATTTGTCTTCTTCAAACATGGTGAAATAATTAGAAATTTCACCATGGTTTAAAAAAGTCCATTGTGTCAAAAATATGGATTTTCACCATACCAAAATATTTTTGTTATTGAAACGTAAGGCTGGGGCCAAATTATGGCAGTCGTGATCGAATACTTTTTCGACTCGAAAGCAATTCAATTTCTAATTCTTTCTGTCCATACTGAACGGATCGAAATTATTTTTTTGGTGTTGCATTAGCATTTATTTGAGTTTTCAAACACTGAAAAAATAATACCGATTCGTTCAGTATTGACTGAAATAAAATTGCTTTCGAATCGAAAAAGTATTCGATCACGACTGCCATGATTTGGCCCCTGCATTTACAGCAGAGACCTGCGCCGCGGGAGGCAGCTCGAAGCCTGCTTTTAGCCGATAGAATATTAAATAAACACTTGTTTGTACATTTATGTATGTGTTTATATAAAAAAACAAATAATTTAATCCATTTTCGTACTGTAAATTAAGGTAAGAGAAGTTACCTTTTTTTGTATGTCGTTATTTTAAAAAATTTGATGACATTTTGTTGCTTTATAAACAAGAACTGACAGTATTGGGAGGCAGACATTATTAGAGTTGCACTTTTTAAGGAAAGTCAAACAAAAAAGAATGCTGTAAAGTGTTTAAAAAAGAAAAGAGATTACAAAGTAATCGGTGGCTTAGCTGGAACCGATTTTTAGCTAAAGAATTTTCAGCGGCGGCGGCTACAAATATTTTAATCGGCGGCTAGTTAAGCCGGCTGTTAGCCGCTTCGACGCAGGTCTCTGAATTACAGACGTAAGTAGTGGCATACCACTGTTGTATACATATTTATTATCAAAGGAAAATTGTTCGAAATAGTCGAATCCCATGATATTTACTTTTCCGTTTATTGTGTCGTTTTTACTGTTTTTTTTTAGTTTTTTCTTGTTTTTTAGTTAAAAATATTGTTTTTTAAACACTTATCACAAGATTTTCACTATTTGCACAAAAAAATTAAACATTTTAATGAATGCGTCTTTTTATTGTTTTATATGTGTGTATGTATGTGTATTTTTGACAGCTCATCTTATAAGATAGTCTCATAACATTTATTATAATATTAATACTAACACTATTTGAGAGTCCACACGTAAGATAATACTCTCTGCGATTGAATTTGACGTTTGCTGATATAAAAATCGTATATCTTATCTCAGGTGGAGACCCTGTGTAAAGAAAGATACGTTTTAGTTTCCAAAAAGATACACTTTCTCCCAAAAAGATAAAATTTTAAAAAAATTTTAAAATCCAATTTTAACGTTTATTAACAAATTAATTTTGGAAAAATTAATATACGAGCTAAAGCGTTTAAAGCAATTATATCAAAAAATACATATATATTTCTTGAAAATAAAAAAGATGTTTATATTTCCTCAGAACAACTTCGCACTACTAGTAATGCTCGATTTAGGTGGATCGTATGTTTAAACTTTCTCAATGTTTTCGTTTACATTAATTTATATTAGCATTATTTTAACAATATTGTTGCTTTATAATTACCAAGCTTGCTTTTTAATGCGCGATTTAACAAATTTATTGTTTACATTTAACAAAAAACCAGTAAATTTGCATACAATTTTTAACAGAGTGAAATAACTGAAAGGTGGCAGCATGGTGAACACCTTAATGTTAAAATGAATTGCTTATTCTTATGCCCAATTTTCAGGATAGTATTTAAATCAATATTAAGTTAATTTTCATCTTACATCGTATTTAAAACAGATTGGTTTTTTGAGTTTTATTTGAAAAGTCTTATTTAATTAAGATAAAAGTATGGTAGCACTACTAAATACAAAAAAATAAAAAAAAGTGTATAGGTATTTATTTACAAGGTGGTCTGAAAAAAACAGCTGACTGTTAATGCTTTGCCTGTTGTTGTTGCATTGTTGTGATATTGAGACCACCTTGCTAAAATATTACAATATAAACTTAAGTTGAAATTAAGTGTACCACATCGGTGACTTACAGTGCAGCCACACGATCAAGATTTTCTTGATAGTCTTTTACATATACTGATTGTCAAAATATGCAAAAGTTGACAGCTGTGACGTAGGCTGCACGCAAGTTGAAAGCAATTTACTTTTTCAAGATGTCGTCGCCGAGAAAACAACTCAAAATGTTTTGCTATTTTCCACTTTTGATTTTTCTGCACTGTAGGCTGTTCGAAGGGACTTTATCATTTTGCTTATTAATTTTATTAATAAACATATTTCACTATTTTTTTAGGTTTTTAGTCAAAATTTTAAAATTCCCGCAACAATTTGTAAAAAAAAAGAACTTCAGCTTTTGCCGGCAAAATGTTTGTGAAAAAAAAAAAGATTTGTAATAAGCTGTTTTCTTCAACGAAAATTGATACACTCACTGGCAAGAGAATTTTAGAGGCAAGTTCGTATCAATTTTTAAAAGTATGAGTGTATTGGTAAAAAAGTGTGAGTGTATTAAAACTTGATAGCCAAAACTTGATCGTGTAACCCTCAAGTTAAGTTTCACTTAAGTTTTTAGTGAAGAAGAGAATTGTGTATTTAAAACGGTTTTAAAAATAAATGTGTTTTAATATCAATCCTGAAATAATGTCAAAATTCTGTCTTTAAAAAATAGTTTGTGTCATGGTGAAATTACTAAAAGGTGGCCTCGGTAAGCCAGCTGTTCGTTGTTTGCTTGTATTTGTTTATGTATCGATCTTGTCAAGTGTGTTGTGGTTTTGTAATTTACGTGCCATAGTTTTATTTATTTGTCAAAGTGTATTGAAATTTTCGTTATGAATTTTTCTGTTTTTTCAATTTTATTTAAAAATATTTGTGTTTTAAAATAAAAAAATATTGTTTTCAAGATTTTATACAATATAAAAAACAAAAATGCGTGATTTACTCTCTATTTGTAGCTTAGATAGGACATAAACAGGGTAGAGAAATCCACGATGTTTACATTAAACTTCTTATGCCCGGACTATGCATTTTATTTTAATGAAATAAGAAATAATCAGGGCCACGATTTTGTTTTCCGTTTAATATACAGCTGGAACTTTTTACTTGAAATATTCTCTATTTCCAGCAAACGTTGGGTAGAAATAATAAAATGGGCTTAGGCTATGCATTTTAAGCATGTTATTGCATTTTTTTATTGAAAATTTGATATTTAAAAAATCTTTTCTTGACAGTCATCTATTCAAACTACAGCGACACAAATCATGAAATACGGGCAAAGATAATAATGTAATATTTGCTTTTTTTTAATGGTTTTACAAAAATTTTAATTTTTTTTTACAATTTGAAAATTTTTATAATTTGTTTTTTAATATTTATTTGTTTACTTTGTATCAGCTTTTTTGACGTTGAGTATACACATGAAACAAAAACAAATTGCCTGTAAATGTTGTATTATTATGTTTGTTGTATTACCGAGGCCACCTTTTAGTAATTTCACCATGGTTTGTGTGATCAAAAATACAATTTGTTTGGTATTGTACTTAAAATTGAAATATAAATTAAAATAAAGTAAGTATTTTATTACAAAAGTGCGTTTTTAGACGTAGCAAAGAAGAACTTGTGTTAAGAATTAAAACGTATCGCTTGTAAAGTTGCATTCTGATCGAAAAAATTTTGAAAATTGTGCAAAAAGTTTGAAATACAACTTAAATAAGAAGCGTTTTGTATTATAAAAGAGAGCAACTTACAAATTACAAATATAATTAAACAATAATATTTTGGTGTGGTGAAAATCGATATTTTTGCTTAATGAACTTTTGCCCTGTTTTTGTTGTATTGTTGTACAACAACTCCTTGTGCTTCCAACTTCTAGTAATTTTACCACGATTCTTTCTTTGCAGGCACTATCTGTCTCTTTTGCTCTAACCTTCTAGTTAAACAAAAAGCTTTTTCTAATTCCCTTTTTCTGAATTTCCTTTTCCTCTTCGTTTTAGTTTCTAAAAATTTACAAGTTGCGTGAACGTCTTACTTGAGGGTTACACGATCAAGTTTTGCCTATCAATTTTTAATACACTCACACTTTTTTACCAATACACTCATACTTTTAAAAATTGATACGAACTTGCCTTTAAAATTCTCTTGCCAGTGAATGTTTCAATTTACGTTCAAGAAAACAGCTGATTTCAAGGTTAGTAAGCAAATTTTTCGTTTCTCTTTATAAATTTGTTTTTTAATGACATCTTGAAAGTAAATTGCTTTCAACTTGCGTGCAGCCTACGTCACAGCTGCCAATTTTTGCATATTTTGACAAACAGTATATGTAAAAGACTATCAAGAAAAGCTTGATCGTGTGGCTGCAATGTTAATAAAAATCTCCCTTAAATTAATTAAAAAGAGAGTAAAAATTGTTAGAACATTTGTAATTTTTATAAATAAATAAAATTTAAGCACCATTGTATTATATTATTAAAAAATCTAAGCAAAAAGTTGAAAGCAACTTAGTAAAAAAGGTGATACAAAATGTTTTCATAAAAAGCAGAGCTAAAGACAGCGCAGTCTCTGTTGGTTTTAAGTTGTTCAAACCGCCGCAGTTGTGGGCAGCATTGAGTGAATTGTGTCTTGGTTTTTTTTTTAAGTGTGAGGTTGTTTGTGTAGTATTTTAGGAAATAAAAGCAAAGTCAATAAGAAGAAGAAAAGTGTCTTAGCTAAAAGCCGCCTTGGCTAAAAGCAATAATGTATGTAAATGGAAGAAAAAACGTTTGTTTTGGTTCTTTTATTGTTAAATTAAAAAAAGTAAATACCTTAAGATGGTAAATTTCCACAAAATATGGCGTTTTTATTTAAAATGTGCAAAAATTTAATAAAATTAAAAGAAAGTAAAAATTGAAAAATAAAAAAAGAATTAATAAAAGTTTAAATAATTTTTAAGCAGGAAAGAAAGAAAGGAAAATTATTGATTTTTTTTAAGGTAAGTTTTTCAATTGCTACAAAAATATAAAGGACTTAAATTAATTAAAGTTTAATACAACGACTTTCGGCTACTTTTCCAAATTAATAAAGCAAATATTTTAATCATTATTGTTATCATCTTTCATTTCAAATACTGATGTTTTATAAACACCATTACTATTAATGTGGCAATTAACAATTGAAGGAAGTTGGTAAATTTCACAACAAGATTTTTTTACGTTTTTAACCCATTTTTAATTTGAAGTAATGCATTGACAACACTTAAAGGCATAAGATTACGTTTCATTGATTAAAACAAATTCATTGAATTGAAAACGCGCTCAACTTCTGCATTTGAGATTATAACTATCATTATGAAAACTTAAACTTTATAAAATCCATCTTTTGTACTAAACATACAGCTACCCAAATTCTATCGAATCGCAAAAAAAATACTAGGAAAAGTTTTGTTTTCTATATTATTTTTATATCAAAAGCGTACGAACGTACGCTCGTGATCCCAGGAAATGTCCAATTCTTTTTTTTTATCAAGATTTATGTCTCAAACTTAAAAAAACTTTATATCTTGGGCTTATATTCAAATAGAGCTATCCGTTTTTTTGCGAAAATGGATTTTTTTTTTTGGAGAAACAAGTTCCCTGACTGAAGGAGCATCTGCCATTTAAATTTGAAAAAAAAAATTCCCAAAACGTCTTTTTTCATAAATGAATCTATCAGCGCAGAAGTGGTGAAACCCACAATTTAATTTGGTTACGGGTCTGGTGTAAGATATGTTCTTTGCACTGTTCTTTACAGTGCAATAGTCGAGTAAGCTAACTGTTTGTGCTGGTTCACACAGGTCAAGTTTGACTCTTCAAGTCTTGAGCTTTTAGGAGAAAGGGGTAAAGAGAATGGAAAGGGGTACATACTTGACCGTACCAGTCAGTTTTTATTTTTCTTTTCTTTTTTCATCCGTAATATAATAAAAAGCTACAAAGTTGAAGTAAAAGAAAACAAAAATTCATTTTGTGCATGAACGTGAACGCAAGTTCAAAAGAAAATTTAAATAAAACTGTTCAAGTAAACTTGACCTGTGTGAACCAGCACTTTGTATCCACAACAGATGTTTTTGCTCGGGCCGTTACAACCAGGGTTGTCAGATTTTTTTGAGCTCCATCGCCAAACCGGATGTCAGAAATCGCCAAATATCGCCAAACGTCGATTTTGTTCAGTTGTATGTTTTAAATTTCATTAAAATCGGTTTGATAGTTTCTGAGAGGAAGAAATTTCCCCCTATCTTCCCTCCTGGTCCTACGATTTGGCCCATTTTCAATAGGCTTGGTCCTTGAGTCAATAAGAACCTATGTCCCAAATTTTATCAAATTATCTCTAAAATTGTACTTTGCGCACAAGGTTACATGGACATCCAGCCAGCCAGCCAGCCTGCCAGCCAGCCGGACGGACATCGTTAGTTCGACTCAGAAAGTGATTCTGAGTCGATCGGTATACTTTAAGGTGGGTCTAGGACCAATATTTTAAGGCGTTACATACATCAGCACAAATGCATAATACCCTCTCCAATATTGTGGTGTGGGTATAAAAATGTATTAAATTTTATTCAAACTTACTGCACTGGTTTTTTTTTTTGTAATTGTTGTTTTGTAAACTGATGTTTACAAACCAGGGATGGCAACATCGATAGAACTGCAATGATTGGGTTAAAGCGAATTGTTTTCTTTCATTTAACAGTACAAATGTACTATTTAACGTTTTAATACATAAATAATAGATAAAACAAATGTAGTTTTGGTACAATTAAGCTCAAAAAAGTAAACTTTACGTATCCAGTTGGTGCAATTTAAAAATTTCGTTTTGCCATCCTTTGTATCGGCGCTGATTGGCGACTGTGATCGGCACACAAGTGGCCGATAAAAATCGGTACATATTAAACAATTTGATTGCTCCAGATTCTGCAAAAGAGTGTTCACATTATCGGCGCATTAAGGTTCATTTTGATTGTCCACAGTCAGCACAATTTCGGCACAGATTGTCGCATATTAAAAATTTTTGACCGTTCACACTATCGGCACATGAAAAAAGACAAAAGTTGGTACATTGCGCCGATAGTGGTATCTTAGTTTTACCCTTACTTTTACTTAAAGCGTTCATACTGCCCTGTTCTACAACTTTGGTACTTACTACTTTGTTTGTACAACAAATGTTTTATTTTGTTTGTCATAATTCATACCGCTCATAATTTTGTGAATAAATTGTTTTAAAACAAAATATAAAAATATTTACACATGAAAATCGAAAAAAGTGTATTTATAATATAATCTTTTTAATTTTTATAAGGCATTAGTGATGTTAATATTTGTTTCAAACCCGTATTAGCGTGTAGAAACCGCTAAAATAGCTTTAAAAATCGCTCATTAAGTACATTAATGATGAAAGTGTAATAGTTGTAAATAAAAGCACTAATTGTGTTCTATTGAAATTGCACAACATATAACACTTCGAGTGATTATAGGTAACATTAGAAAATGTCACATGTATATACTGTAACATATTTTTCTCAGAAAAGAAATCGCCATAATATTATGTAGTATTAGCGGATATTTAATATTACATTTTTTACAAGAATATTCTGTACAGTGATTTAACACTATAAATACGTATAAATAACACAATCAGTCCAATTATGAATACAAATTCCCCGGGACTTCTTCCCTTTCCCCATTTTTACAATTGAATTTACATAGGAAAAATCAGAGAAGTGGGATTTTTATTCATAATTGGGCAGAATACATTTTCCATTTTTTTCTATGTACATATATTTTTTGAATTTTATATTAAGGCTAGATTACAATATCTCACAAGTCTTACGTATTCTATAATACTTTGTGAGATAGAAATCTAATGAGTTTTGTGGCGACTGTCAAAAAATCTAATTTAACATGACAGTTTGAATTCACACCATCACACAAAGTACAAACACTCACACATGAAATAAAATGCAACCCTGATCCAATGAAAAGTATTATTGTTTAGAAATTTTTAAAAAAATACTAATAAAATTTGTGCCCATAACTTCTTTTAAATTTGCATTTTTTATTTCAAACGTATTCAATAAATATGTTTACATTTCATTTAAAATTTCTTTAACTTTCATTTGAGTCGTCGCAAAATTTCCTGTCGACTAAAACGGAGACAATACTACTCGACGTCGACTTGAAAGCGCCTTAGAAAATATCAATTGACTGTCAATAGTAATCGATTATTGTCAACAACGACTCAGAAAATACCAATACTGTTCAGGTGCCGTCGACTTGTGCCGATGTCGACTTTCATAATAGGGGTGAATACTTATCATTTTCATCACACATGCATTCACACTATCAGACTTTTACATATTCCTTGAGTTTTTGACATGTATTAATACAAAGTATAATAGTGTAAACTAGCCTTTAGTATTTATCTTGATTGAACTGTAAATTGAACAAAAATTAAGAAAAATTGGTCCAAATTCATAACACCTGCTAAAAACGATGATTTTGAAAACGATCGTTTCTCCATCACATACCTGATTAAAAAATATTCATAAAAGATATTTCAGGTTTACAAAGGCACACCATTATGATATTTTTTTTATACGCAATAATCCATGTACAAAACAGAAACTAATACATAAGGGGATAAACAATTTATATTCAAATTTAGAATTTCGGTTTAAAATTTCAGTTTATTTAATAAATATCCAAAAAGCTTATCAGTTAAGGCAAAGAAACATGAATCAGATATGTGATGGAAAACGATTTCAAAAGCGAAACAATTAAGACCGACAATTCATTCCCAGTATCTCTAATGTTCCTCTTATTTTATTTTATATATACAAAAACGATAAGTAAGGATGAGTATTTTACTTAAAAAATAATATGTGGCCTTATTTAATAAAAAATAAAACGGGATTATAAAGCGAATTCAATAAGAAACTTGATTTAATAATCTTTTTATTAAACTGAATTATTTTCTATCAACAAGGGGGATTGACTTAAAAACACAACATCATTGTTTTAGGACACATTTATTAGTCAACCATAAAGTATTTGAAATACATTTAATAAGAAAACAGCATTGTGCAAATAAATAAAATGTTAATTACAATATTTTTAAACAAAAAATTACAAAACTATTCAAAATCATGCCAAGTATATTCCTTAACATCCAATAATGTTCTTCCCTTATGTGAATCCGAGATCCATGGTATATTAATTATTTGTAAATGTGACAGATTATCGGAAAATCTTTCCTTAAGCCAAGACAAAAATTTCGTTTTATCGAATTGCATTAAATTTATAAATATGAAACAAATTTTGTTATAATTATCACTATCAGCATCTAAATTTCTATCGTTTAAAACATAACCGCCATGCCATTGATAACTAAGTTTTGCCTTTTCGGTTTCTGGATCGAAATTATAGAAATAGGCATATTTGTTTCGAAACCAGTTGCGATTTAGTTTTTTGTGTATTAAATTTTCCAACACCAACAGTTGCTCCTCATCTATATCGGGTACATTTTCATTTGGAATGTGGTCACAGATGCGTTTTAGTTCCTTTGAAGAAACAAATTCGGTGTAATGATCGCCCCATTTGTCGTAGAAATGGGAAAACTTTTCTCTTAAGCCGGGTGTCAAAGACAGCATATCACGTGGTTTTAGTTTAAAATTTTGTTTTTCACAAATACGCAAAAACCAATCCATAGAAACAATATCATATTTCTGGGATTTACAAAGCAATTTTACACGATAAGTTTCATCCCCAGCCACCACTATGCAAGTCGGATTATTGGGCAAGGGATTTTCCACTATAGTGCCACCATTTTGCAAAACTAAAGTTTTTAAGTATTCAGGAGTGTAGCCTCTATTTAGTGAACCACTTAAAATACAGACGGAAAAATCATTTAGAAGTGTTGAGAGTTTTTCCACCTAAAAAAACAAAAATTTACGTATGTAATAAAATATAAAAAACTGGTTTTATTTAAAGTAAAACTTACACTAGCTGGATTAAATTTTTGATTATAAGCCTCCATTGCAAGTTTACGTTTTTCAGACGCAGTCATCCGCTTACGTTTAATACGAGTTCCCGTAAAATCTTCTAAACTTACAGTACGTTTCACTATCTTTTTTATAGCCCCACTACCGGAACTTTGTTTTATTTTGTTGTAATCTTCTAGCGATAAGCATTCATGCCACAATTTATCATTACGCCAAGCTTGTATTCGTGGAAAATGTAACGCCATTGCCAACGCAAAAGCTCCAGAAGGATTTAAATCGGTAGCTTTAATTTGCAGTATTAAAGAATTTCTAGGTTCTATCCAAGCATCTGGACGAAACTCGGTATTCTTTTCCTTATATTTAAACCATATTGGAGGTGGTTCTTCCGAAGCTATGTGCCAATGAGGTTTCAGCGTGTTATTAAGCACAACACGTTGTTGGGTGTTATTGCTAACCTTGCCAATGGAATAAACTTCAAATTGTTGCAGGGAGATGTACTTTAAGACACCAACAAGAAATGATTCCACAAATGTGCGAGTACGATTGAAAAATGCACCCATTACAATAAGATCGAATTCAGTTGTAAGTCCTTCGATGTACTGCAATAAAAATAAGATTGAAAGTTCTATAAAATGCACATGGAGACAAATATCAAAATATTTTAATTTTTTAAATGGCTGGTACAATTTAAAAGTAGCTAAGATTTAACAAGGAAATTTTTAGCCTCCTTGAGTTTAAGCCAATTAATCTAAATTTCCAAATTTTTTCCATTTTAATAAGGCCATACATTTTTTCTTTTATTCCTCTACAATTCCCGGTAATTTTTAACTTTTAATTCAAAATATTTTACATAACTTTTATTTGTTCCCAGCGGTAAATAGAATTAGTAAATAGGCCTAATAGAAGGCCTTATTAAGCAGTCACAAGTAGGGATGAAACGATACGAGTAAATACAAGTACATATTCGATACTTTTATATAAGTACCAAGTATTTTTGTAATCGATACTTAGCAACCGAGTACCAAGTAGTATCGGTAAAAAAATACTCGGTATCGGTCAAAAGTAATCGTTTAACTTTGGTATTGAAATTAATCTTAAATTTTTGATTATTTTCCAAGGCTGGAGCAGCAGTAACGGTATCAAGAAACCGTTTGACCAGTAAACACTAGGGATGCCAATCCCCAATACCGAAAACCCGGGATAATTCGAAAAATTTAAGTCCCGAATCCCGGGGTTTGATATAAAAATCCCGAGATTTTGGGCTTAGTAAAAATTCAATATTAAATCATACTGGCCATGAATCTAATTTTTAACTGGTTACAAAAAAAACCACAAGTGAATAAATGTTACATGCAACAAAATCAGATGGTGGGTCTTTTTTCTAAGTGGATGATAATAGAACTGCGCACGAAAAATGCAAGTTGTGCAAAAAGGTGTTAACAACTCTAGGGGGTTCTACCAAAAGTCTTTTGACACATATAAGTTTAGTTTATTAGATTAATACTTGCATATATATAATTGAGATAAAAATAAATTAAATATTGTCATATAGCATATTTGTAGTTGTTTATTTACGACACCACCCAGAAGTGTTGAATGCGAATATTGGTTTCGTCGGCAGCATATGTTTGCGATAAAATAAGGTATCAATTATCTGACGTCATTAATTTGTTTAAGAATCTTTTTAAATATAAGTTTTATTACATAATACTTCCATATTACTTTAAAAGAATACATTAAACATTTTTACATATTTTTTAATGAGTTTAATTTTTTTCATGAATTAATTTGTTTTAATTCTTATACATAAACATTAAATTATAATTATACGAATTTTAAAATTGGCTTTCATATATGAAATCCTGGGTTTCAAAAAACCTGGTCTCGTTTGGCATCCCTAGTCCACACCTATAAACCACATATTGTCTAGGTCCATTTTCTCAATTTTCTGGCTTTAGGAAGTCCGTTATCATCCCGCGATAGCGAACACCATTCACGATAATTGCTTTGCCGACCTCATTTTCGAAGACGCCGCCAGCCGCAGAACTAACTGGGGAGCATGCACATATATTTTCCCATTTCCTACAGACCCGGTTTGCGGAAATTTACGCGCAATTCTCCCGATTGTGGAAACACGGTCGATTATACTGACCAAAAAAATCACGATGTGCATTAAATGCATTTTGATTGAACGCCCATTTTCGTAAAAGCCTTTAACAATCTTAACGCGCTGCTCAATTGTGTACCTCTCAATGGTAGAAGTTGTGAAATACTGAAGCAAAGAAAGGTCAATTTAAGTTGCGCAAAAAACATGACGTTAAGGTGTGACTCACAATTAACGTCATGGATTATGGTTTTACCACCCTTTATTATATATTTATCAATTTAAAAATAAAATACATAAATTACACTGGTTTACAGCCAAAAAATACCAAGAACGCCACATGCCTAGATAAGTTAATTGAGACCTCCTGAACACGAAAAAAGCTGTAATTTTTTTTTCCTAAGTACAGTTTTTTAGATAACGGTACTTTTGTGTTGTGGAGCCCAACCAAAAAGTCCAATCGAAATAAATGGCATATCGTTGGAAAGTTAATTGAATGCCTTTTCTGTCGATATACTGAAAATGTCTATCTGATAAGAAATGGCTGAGTAATGGCAACTACCTCAAAGTTCAAAATTTGCCTATTTTTTACGTTTTTTTCAAAATTTTTCATTTTTATTTCGTTTTTTTTCAACGTTATATTAAATATCTGGAATGTTTTATTTTTTAACCAAACAGTAAATACGTTAAAACTGATGGTTTAAAAAATAACGGAATTTTATATAAGATGAAAATATTGTCGTTCCACAAAATCCTAATTAAAAACTTTATTTTTCGTCAGATTTTTTTTTAATTACGCTTTAAATGTTGGTAATTAAATATACTATTTGGTTAAAAAATAAAACATTCTAGATATTTAATATAACGTAGAAAAAAAACGAAATAAAAATGAAAAATTTTGAAAAAAACGTAAAAAATAGGCAAATTTTGAACTTTGAGGTGCATATCGACGGAAAAGGCATTCAATTTACTTTCCAACGATGTACCATTTATTTCGATCGGAGTTTTTGGTTGGGCTCCAGAAGGGTTTGAGTGGGACCATACACCGAAAAACACAAAAGTACCGTTATCTAAAAAATTACAGCGTTTTTCGTGTTCAGGAGGTCCCAATTAACTTATCTACCATGTGGCGTTCTTGGTACTTTTCAAAACTTAAAATTTGTAAAGCAGTGTTGTTTAGCTTAATTTCTTCGAACTTCTTAATATTATTTCCTTTTTTTTTTTTTTTAAATTTGTTTGATATATAAAAAAAACCAAAAAATCACTGAAGAAGCTATCCATTGAGATAGCGAAATATTGGATAAATTTTAAATAAATATTCTTTATATAAAACGGACCTTGAGCTTGAGAAATTATTGAAAGGAAATAAAATACATATTTACATTTAAGATAAATTCACATTGACATCGTAGTTCTTATTTTATTGTATAGTAATAAAACACTAATAAGAACGTTTTTAAATGCTGCTCGCTATGCTTTTATCATACAAACCGATGCAAGTACTCATACAAGTAACGAAGTATCGATACTTTTTTTTCGATTTTAAGTAGGTATCGATACTTTACGAGCGATACCACATCGAGTAAAAGTATCGATACCTTAGAGGTATCGTTTCATCCCTAGTCACAAGCCCTTCTCGCAGCATTTCATACTTATTTATTTTTTACACAGGTTGTCATTGGGAGCAAGCCCTTCCACACCTCCTTTAATAACAACTTCGTCCCCTTACCAAAAAAGGGAGTAGGGAAGGTCACTAAAAATAAAAAGTAAATAAAACTGAACAACTTAATATTTAAGGTCTTTCAAAAAGAAGTTTATACCTTCTAGAAGGCATACTTCTGAAGGCAGGATATCATGCGAAGCGAATCTTTTAGAAAGTAGTATAGAGTCCTTCAAAAAGGACTGCCACTTGCGGTCCTTTCAATATTTACCGCTGGGTTTATACTAGGGTATTCATTTAATCGACCTTTTGCTTTAATCGGTTAATCGCTCGATTAATTAACCGAGGTTTTGGTTTAACCGGTTAATAATCGGTTAATTTAGTTTTTGATCGGTTAACCGATTAATAAAGTTTTTTTTTTATAAATTAAGTAATTTCAATATATAAAACTGCATTAATTGCTTATTATTTGGAGTTTATAAGTAAAAAAAAAAAAACAATAAAATACCAAACATAACAATTCTTGAACTAAAACGAGCAAGCAAAAAAACCAATTCATAAATATGTAATATGCATTTTCCAATTAATGCACAAGGTGTGGTATCAAGTCATATCGTCATAATATCCTAAATAAAATTTAAAATTTTTTAAAGTAAATATTTCAAACAAAATGAAAATTGTAATGCTCTGTTCATTGATTCGTCACAACTGTATATGGGCATTTCCACAGAATGGTCTGCTAGGATGAAAAAATAAAATATTGATTATCATCGTCTTCTATTGTTTTTTATTAGAAAAAAAGTCTATGTTCTTATAAAAGAATTGTTTCCTAGCATATCTAAACTGTTTAACTTGAGACAATTGGGCTGGAAACTGGACAATTTTATATTTTCCTGTATTTTCTACTTCTAGGGACAGTTTTATATACTGATTTTACATGCAAAATTATGTTATGTTTACACTCTTTCTGCATAATCTCTCCATTAAAATCAATTGTAAAAGGAGTATTAAGTTTTTTTGTTAAGGAAATTTGAAGACATTTATGGTAAAATGCATGGTGATAATAATAAAAAAACATATGGAAAAATCGTACGTTCGCGACCCGTACGTTCGCGAACGGTACATAAGCCAATTGATAAAAGAGATATTTTATTTTGTAAATACTGGATGGAGACCTACATTAATACACTTTTAAAATAAATTAATCACTTTGAAAATTCTGTTTCATTACGCAGATTTTTACATTTCACTACTGTCAGCCAAAGTTGACTTCTATTTTGCGTACGTTCGTGACCACACGTTTATAACTCTTATTATGAAAACTTAAACTCAATGAAATCCATCTTTTGTACTAAACATAGAGCTACCCAAATGCTATCGAATCGCAAAAAAAAATGCTAGGAAAAGTTTTGTTTTCTATATTATTTCTACATCAAAAGCGTACGAACGTACGTTCGTGACCCCAGGAAATGCCCATATTTTAATTCAAAATATAAGCAGTAGCTTACAGCAGTCATATCGTTGGCTTAATATGCAAACCTGCTAACTCACTTTCAGCACATTTTACAAGACAGAAAAAAAATCTTTTTTTTTTTCCTTTTTGAAGCTTGATAGAAAATTAAAATTACAGTCAGTTTTACACACTTTAAGACTTAAATAGAAGAAAAACTACATGCTGGTCGACGAGGCGTATCTTTCTCTACCACACGGCATCAAAATCTCAATTTACATAAAAAGTGGATTTAGAAGGTTTGCATATTAATCCGACGATATATTTTTCCTGTAATTATTTATGACTACCTTGTGAATCCCCCAAATATTTACATATTTATACAAAAATAAACTGAGATAATTTTATTAGTTATTTCAATAGTTAAAGGAGATCTTATAAAATAATCTTTAAAAAAAGTTATTTATTTTAAATGTTTAGGATTAAACTTTAATCCTAAACATTTAATCATTAAAGCGACTCCTTTCTTTCGTTTAACAAAATTTGACTTGGAAAATATTACTTCACTTATCGTAGATGAATGTCTAATTTCTCAGTCTCAGTATAAAATACTCCATTATGCCATTAAAGTTGTTTTAAATTTTTAACACTTCTAATTGTTTTGGTTAATTCTGTTAAAAGACTGATATGAGAAGAAACAAATATCTAAACACATCCACATAAAAAGTACGTAAAACAAAAAAAGGTGTTGGCAATCAAATATTTAACCCATTTTTCGCCACTTTCATGTTGATCGATGATGAAGATAAAAAAACATTGAAAAATATTGCAATTTTAGTCATCGGTCGGCGGAAAATAGGTTAAAATGAAGAAAGCTGAACACCTTCTTTGTTTGTATTAAAAAATATTTTCTAAGCAAATACATTTTGTATATGAGACGAAACAAAGAATTAAAAACACAAAAAAATATGTTACAATACTACAAAATATTGAAAATTTTGTTACTTCGGTTAATCGTTTAATCGACTGAAATTAACCGGTTTAATCGTTAATCGAAAAAAGCCAATTTGAAATTAACCGATCAGTTAATCGGGTAGTAATTAATCGGTTAACCGGTTGACGGTTAACCGAATGAATACCCTAGTTTATACTCTTCACCACAGGTGAAAAGGGTACATATAACTTTTTGATTCCATTTGTATTTCTACAATGTAAAGTGTAGTATAAAGTATATATGTATATGTAATGGGGTTTGCGAAGACCCCAGACATGATGGGTCTGGTCCGTTATACAATATTTATATTAAAAGGTGGTTAAATTTTAAGGGCCGATTTTGATTTTGAATAAAACACAATTTATTTAGGAAATTATTGTCATTTCTTTTTATTATGATAATATACGTATGGTTCAATTATGTATGAAACCAACTTTTGGCGACCTCGGCGGCATACCTCCATCCGAAGGTCAAAATTTTCGATAACACTAAGGCATAATTGAGGTTTTATGCCGTTAAAGTGCCGAATTATCTCATCCTTTAGCTCTTGAATTGTTGCTGGCTTTTCGACGTACACCTTTTCTTTCAATAACCCCAAAGAAAGAAGTCCAACGGTGTCAAATCACATGATCTTGGCGGCCAATTGACATCGCCACCACATGAGATAACATGGCCATTGAATTTGTCGCGCAAAAGAGCCATGATTTCGGCAATTCTGCTTATTGACGAATCCACTTAGGTGAAAATGTGCCTCACCACTAAATCAGGAAGGGCTCGATATGCATTTTGATTTGAACGCCCATTTTCATAATAAGCCTGAATAACTTTAACGCGTTGCTCGATTGTGTATGTGTCAATGGTTCAAATTGAGTTAGTCTGAAATTAAGAAATGTCAAACGAAATGCAAAAAAAAACTTGACGTTTAGGTGGGGTTCATATTCAACATCGGCCCTTAAAATGTAACCACCCTTTACATACAGTACGGAATAGTTTGCTATTGAAGTTCAGCCCGACCAGTCAGCCATTTGTGACTAAGATATGAGCAAAAACAAGACATGGGCAAAAGAACCATAAGAATAAATTTCAAATAAATTTTTATTGTTTTAAATTTAGTGTTATCTGTAAAATGAATTTAAAAAAAATAAAATTCCTTATTCGATTTATTCATCTCAAATATTTATTTCATAACGATTCCGGATGAGTCCCAACTTGTGTTAGTAAAGCTTTTAAAAATATTAATATACTTACATCGGCTTTAACTTTATACCATCCACTACCGTTTCTGCGTCCTGGACGATATGGAGCCTTTTGTTGCTTTAAAACTACACCTTCTTTATGTTGATCCAAGGCCTCTTGAAATTTTTGTTTAAAATCTTCAGCTGATATAACTTTCTCACTTTTCATTAGACGTAATACACCTTCCTGTTCCTTAATTAAATGTTTCAATTTATGCATTCTTTGTATATAAGGCAATTCCAACAATGATTCACCATTCCAATACATAAGGTCATAGACCACAAAACAGGGTTGACAATTGCGTAGGTTATTTAAATGTTTAACATCAGTATTTTCACCTTTTTCATGATATTTATTATGATAAGTGTTCCAGACCATCATTTCACCGTCCAATATCATCGAAATCATTCCAATCGGTAGTAAATTTTGAAGTTTCGAAGTTAATTTATTATCTTCATCATAGGAGGAACCGAAACTTTCTGTATAATCAATACCATTACGTGAGAAATATTTAAAATTATTATTTTGATAGTGTAATTGAAACCGTTCGCCATCCATTTTAGTTTCCATATATAAGACATCGTTGGACATTAGATTTTCTATATTGCCAGGAAATACTTCACAAAGTTGAGGTCTTATATATTCAAAGGGTTGTATTGTTACTGGCAAATCTAAAGCTCCTAAGCTTGATGAAGTGGTAGGAGCAGTGCTGGCCACATTAAATTTATTGTCTGCTAAACTGCAGCAAAGTTTTGAAAGATTAGCACATATTTGAAAGAATCCCTTAGCTTGAGGATGTAATATACCAAAAATCCGTTGATCACCTATACCTAAATGCATTGATTTTAATAGGAGGCGAACAAACCACATTTGTTCTTCGGGGGAGGCGATTTCAGAGAGTTGAGTTAGAATTTTTTCCGTATCTTGAAAGAAAAGTAAAAATTAAAACAATTTTAAATTACTTTTACAATATCTTGGTTTTTCTAGTTCAAAAAGTCGTTCTTAAATAATTAATTGAAGTTTGTACGTTTAGATGTTGTATCCTTTCCCAGATATATGTATTTAGTGATATGTATGTAGTGATAATGGTTAAAAATTTCTAAATGCGAATTAAAAAAAAATTATTATTATCTTTAGTCCCTGGTTTCAATAACAAATTTTTTTAACTTTTCTAAATATTTTTTACCTTTCCTCCCTACACCTTCAAACTTTTTATACTTACTTAAACGATTTTCATTAGCTATAGTATCCAACATATCATGTACCTCCTTTAGTGTCAAATTACTAGGTGCATGTGTACATCTAGGCTTTAAAATCCTATAAACTCTTTCAGCATAATCACCTCTAAATCCATTGAAATTCCGAGCCTCTAAAATTTCAGCTTCCCTTGCTGAAAAAATACCAAATATTATAATAATTACAATTCATTCATTTCCTTAAACACTCTAAACACACATTCCGAACCCAACTGTAAAATCTTTATATAGACCTTGCCCAAAGTTGGAATTTGCATGCCATAGGGGGGACGTGCCATATCAGCACTAGGTATAAGGCATCTTAAAATACAATAAAAACTGCTGCGTCCATCCTAAAAGAATACCAAAAATTTTGTAAACAACTTTAAATAAAGTTTAGCATCCCACAGACCTCTGGCATTTCTGGTTTCAGTTTCTGTTCCTCGCGAAATTTTTCTCGATGCTTGCAAAATGAATCATAATATTGTTTAACAATTTTTCCTTTTTTATCTTTATTGTCATAGTCCTTAATTCTCTTAAACATTGCACATATATCACGAAACTTTATAGTATCTGCTATTTCCATTTTATCCTGGTGGCTGGAGGCGTAAAGTATGTAGTAAATAATACGAAATTGTGATGAAATGCAGAAAAATGTTTCAGCTTTTGTTTATTTTCAATTGGTTTTTATTTAATAACGTTATGAGCGTTATATTTTTGAGTTGCCAATATGGAACAATTAGTTAATTTGGCCATGGCTGCCAATAGTCTTTCAGAAAAAGTCGTACGAAATTTGCAAAATACTATCTGTCGTATTCAAAAAATATTAAATTGGATTTATATTATATTTTAGAAAAATGAAAATTTTGCATTCAAACACAATTCAAACTTATTTTATTTTTTATGAATACGGCAGTATGTATTTGCATTCATAAAGGCCGTTATACACTATTCGACAAAATATTAAAGGCAAGTCTTAAGGCCCAAATACACTTGTCAAATGCTTGACATCAAGCTCGTGTACGTGTGCTTGACATTAGAACATACATTTGCTGGATCAGCTGTCAAGCATTCATTTTGCATTTTATTTTGAAGTGACAACAGCAAGAGAAAAAAATATTAAAATATAGGTAAAAAGTGTTTAACTGTGTTGCTTTTTAATAAATAAAAAAAGAATTGAAGAAAAGAAGGAGAAAATTATTAAATAACATTTTTTTCCCCTCCAAAATATTTTTTTGTTTTTCGTCCGACATTTTTAGCGCCTGTTCAGTTTGAAATCACGTTTAAAGTGTGTGGGTCAAAATCAAAATCACTCGTCAAGCATGCTAAATATCTAAATTTTTTGATTTTCCATCAAGCATCGTCGGTGTCACACATACAAACTCATTTTCACTAATACTACCTTAATGCTGGATGGGAATTTGACCAGTGTATTTGGGCCTTTACGTATTCCATAGAGCTGGTTCACACACGTCAAGGGAGGGGAAAAGATATGGCATCCTCTTTTCCCTTCTCTCCTAAAAGCTCAAGACTTCACGAGTCAAACTTGACGTGTGTGAACCGGCACATAAATCAGCTCATACACTTGCAATAAAATTGTTCAATTTTACGTGTGTGGTGGCATATTATATTGGCAACAATCAAGACTTTTGATTTTTATTGCACAACGAAAAGAAAGTGAAATGTGTTGGCAACATTGTACAATGCTGTTTATGTTATTCCTATAGGTTATGTTCAACTTTTTATTGAATAAATGAAACTATTGTGCGCCTTATTGCATAATATAGGACAAAATGGAAATAATATGGCGAATAATACTTTGTGAGATAAAAATCTAACGAATTTTATTGCGACTGTCAAAAAATCAAATTTAACATGACAGTTTGTGTTCACACCATCACAAAAAGGATAAACACTCACTCAAAATAAAATGCAACCCTGATCCAATTTTCAACATGTATTAATACAAAATATAGCAGTGTAAACTAGCCTTAAGTATTTTACAAAAATGCTTCCCTGATCTAATTATTGAATGAAAATTTTCAAAAAACAATAACAACTTATCATGACAGGCTTGTATTTTTTTCAAAATACGTAAGACCTGTGTGATAGTGTAAAGTACATATAATCAGCATTTTAACTATTATCCATGATTTTTACTCCGTTTTTAAATCATCACGTTTTTTCTTTGATAGCGAGCTGGGAAGAGAAGAAAGCAGGTACGAACTCGATATCGATCGAAATTTCCATTTAGGTTAGGTTAAGAAGGGTTATGCGCCCAAGGGCACACTTCCACTCGGAGACCAATACGGTCCATTGCGAATCTCTTCAATTAAAAGAAAAAAGTAGAGACAGTAAAGAAAAAGAGTATGAGATGGATAGAAATAAGAAATATAGAAAGTTTCCATTTAAATAACATTGTAATTTCGATCGATATCTGATGCCGTAATTTTCCATCAGGATAGAAAAAAGGCCACGTAACGATAAATAAATAATTTTTTACGAATAAGGAATTAAGGAAATCAAATATCAAAGCAAAATAAAAAAAATGAAAAATGATTGGTAAAAAAAAAAATTATAAGCTTTTCGAGATCGTCGTATTTGATCATAGCCCCCATACAAATACTACTCCCGAAAATAGCTTTTAATGCAATAACTTTCTTATTAATGTTGGTGTTGACATTAAAAATGGCAAAAATAACCTTTAATATACATAGGTACAATATCAAGACAAAATGTTGTGCTGGTAGGTTCTAAATTAGCCATAAGTACCATATAAACCCAATACAATATACATATGTAGATGAAAATATCTAAATAGTATTCGGAACAAATAACTTTTATATGATTCTTAACCTCATAGCATAATTCTGTTCTGGCGGGTACACTATTAAAAATGTGTTTTAAAATACATCAAATTAGGGTATCATATGGTCGGGTTTGACCGACTATACTTTCTTACTTGTTTGTTTTTAAGTTTTTGTATACATACATACATATATTTACAAAATATTCATTCATTCATTGCAAATACTATAAGAGAAAAATTTGTCACGTACGGTAAGTCCCGAACAATATAACATTTAGTTCATTATAAAACCATCAAAAAAACATTTTTTTCTAATTAAGGATTATAAAGGAAAAATATCTTGTTTAATGTTAAAAATTACACGCATATTATTCCGTTCACCCCAAAATCACTTTCATTTTATGTCACGTACGATTTGCACCTATTTTGCTCGATATTTTAGACAGTAAGGTACCAAATCTGAAAATTTAATAATAAATAATAAGCACTGTAAATGAAACAATGATAAAAAAAATTTTCAGTTAATACAATTTTTGCAAAATTTTTACCTTTCTGAAGGCGTACAATTGTCACATACGATGAAATGGAAATGCTCATAAGTATGAATAAATGAAAATTTATTTTTTTTTTTTGTAAAATATGTCAAAACTCCAGACATGGAATTGAAATCTATAGATAAACTATAGTTTAAGGTAGAAGTACATAACACGCGTTAGTGCGCGCGCGCTCTGTCGTCTTCTGTCAAAAAAAGTTAAACTAGTGTGTTTTCATAGAACAAGCTACATGCAAAATATTTCGACGCGTTTGCGCCGGAAAGTTGGTTAACTTTGAACTTTTTAACGCGTTGTGTATTTTTGACAAGTAATCAGCTGACAATAAAAAATAATAATTTAACAAATTTGTGAATCATGAAAGAAAAACTTATTGAAGAGTTTAAAAAACATACAATATTTATATAAAAATAATAAATTCAATACAGTAACAAAATCTTGATATACTTTCGAACCAGTTTTTATGCACAAATAAGTAAACAAATAAAAAGCAGCTGACAGGAATGGCTTTTGTAACGCGTGTTGTGTAACTTGCAATTTTTTCCGCGCTTAGTCCCAATTTACACTAGGGACATTTCTTGCCGGACAGACGAAGTTTGATGGCGAGGGGTTGAAAAGGTAGAGTGCGTAGTACATGACTATCTGTACTGGACATTTTTTCATTTCTCTTTCTTACTTTTCGTAGTTTACATACAAGTATTAATTTCTGTCTGACTTCTAATGTTTCATATGTAAACGCTTCGGGTAAGATTAAAAGAGAATTCAAAAAATGTCCGGCAAGAAATGTCCCTAGTGTAAATTGGGACTTAAGTTTTCAAACGCACGATACTCATCGACGAACTAACGCGTGTTATGTACTTCTACCTTCAGCTCTACAAAATTTTCAAATAAATTTTTTTCTCTTGAAACTAGTCCGGCATCTCTTTTGCAAAGTATAAGCAACATGACGGGCACGTGTTGTTGTGACTTTTATTTAACAGTTGCAACACAATCACAATATGTGTATACAATTTGTATTCGAATGCACACAATAAATTAAATTTAACTATAGTATATAAATTATATTAATTAAAAGTAGAAATTTGTTAAGTACTTAGAGCTTGCGCACCTAGGGGTGGGGATAGAAGCAATCTAAGACTAAGAAAGTAAAAGTTTTTGTGAACAAATATTCAATTACACAATCAGTGTTAAACAAATTACAAAAACGGCTTCCCGAATTGCTTTACAATATAATAAAATGTTAATATTTTTGCGTGCGGCTTGGAAAACTGTCGCGAAAGCAAATGCAGTGCGCGTCATAAAGAAGTTTCATCACAAAGCTTTTAGTGATAAATATTTGTTGGTAACAAATGTTACGATTTCATTGAGTCTTAGTTCGGCCGGTGATGTTTTGGAACAACAATACGAAAAATACTGTGGAGAAATTGAAAAATGGGATCGTGTTCGTACCTCACATATGGCGGTGTCCGGCATGACAGTGGGTATTATTTGTCATTACTGGTATCAGCTCTTAGACGCCCGCTTGCCTGGACGTTCTTTGAGTATGGTTGTTAAAAAAATTTTTCTGGATCAGATTATTTGCTCACCTGTCTACATCTCGGCCTTTTTTATTACCTTGGGTATATTGGAACGAAAATCTAAGGAGGAAGTGTGGGATGAAATGAAAGAAAAAGCCTGGAAACTATATGCCGCCGAATGGATGATTTGGCCTGTGGCTCAATTTGTAAATTTCTACTGGTTACCTTTAAAATATCGTATTTTTTATGATAATATTATAAGTTTAGGCTATGATGTCTATACGTCACAAGTAAAGCATACTAATTGAAATAGAAACAATAGTTTTCATAAAATTGAGAAATTTTGCTTGATACCTAGATTAAGAGGTTTGTTTAAGTATTTGTCTAAAATGGAGGTCATATGGTTGTGTAAAAACTTGTGTTAATTTCATTTTTAGTTAATTTAATTCTAAAGAAACAAAATACCTCAATTATGTCAATAAAATCAATGAAAATTTAGTTTTACTTAGACACAAATATACTGCTATTAAATATTTTATAAACTTATCAAAAATAAATTATTTTAACAATTTGTTAATTCAAATAATGTTAAACTTTTGCTAAAACAAGAATAAAAATCAATTTTTTCTACAAAAAAATATACAAAAGAGTGAAGGCATACAAAATATTTAAGTGCTCCAAAACAAGTTTCATTATATACACAAATTCAGTTTCAAAAGAGAACTGAAGAAAGTTTCAGCGGCATGGTTTTATAATGTGAACGAGGACTACGAAAGAATGGTTACTGATTAAAAAAAATTCATTTCTGCTACCTAACGATAAACATCAGTTTAGTAAAACAATTTTTTTTTAAGCTTAGCGTTTATTTAGTGTTTTTTATTTTTTCATAATATGCATTCACTAATTCGCTTATGTTATTTTCTTATACCAAATAATACTAATTTTTGCGATTACCACGTCTACGCATAGAAGCTGTACACTTGGGACAATACCACTTACCCTTCGGCGGTTGTGTTATTCCAACACAAGGATAATGGAACCATTCATAGGGACAAGCATCATTGTCACAAGCCACCATATCCCCATAGCTTACTTGATTACAAGTACAATAACGTGGCTCATTAGGATCATATGACCATTCACCTTCTGGAGTCTGCTCCACCACCATGCCATTTTCATTCAGGGTTATATTAGAACCAGGTGTTAGAGCTGTGGAAGTTGAGGAGCTTGGAACTGAGGACACTACAGATGCTGAATTTAAAGTTGCTCTATTAGAGGAAGATAAGCTAGAAGTGCCAGTAGAAGAAGCTGCGACATGTCCTGTTGCAACTAAAGAAGGAACATTTAATGAGGCTGTGTTAGCAGCCAGCATATCAACCGAGTCTACACTTAACGACGAAGACGAAGAAGCTAGGTTCAAGGATGAGGCCGTAGTAGTAGGTAAAACATTTGTGGAGGCAACAGCATGTGTAAGATTGGTATTAAGTTTTCTGTAATACAAAATTGAAATAAATTAAAAAATAATTTTCAGTAACTCTTGAGTTTAAATACTTTTGAGCATACTTCTTCTTGCTTTTCTCGCTCGAATTATTACCAGTAAGGCCTACGCCAGATGCTGCAGCTGCACTAGCTAAATCACGGCTTATCCAAAATTCTGTGGGTCCACCACCTGCGCCATGTATAGCTTCATAGCTTGCTTTCAAGCTAGCCGTACGTCTTCCCTGTTGCATTTGTTGTGTAGCAACTATGGCTTGGGAAGCAGCTGCAGCAATAGCTGTAGAAGCTGAACCTCCTATCTGTTGAAGATTATAGGCGACTGCCGAAGGTGTACCTACTGCAGCTGTGGCGGGATTGAGAACAGCTCCCATACCCGGTGTTATAGGCCTGACAACAGCTACTGGAGGTGTGCCTGATGGTAGACTATTGCCTAAATTTGCTCTTTTTTCAGGCAGCGCACTTTGCAAAGTTGAAGTGCTGTCTCTTCTTTTTTCTGGTTTGGGTGTACGATATCTATTATCTTTTGTAGCCCCCGTAGGAGTGGCAGGTACTGTAATACCTCCTATACCCATGCTCACTGCTCCACCACCAATAACAGCACTGTGGCTGTTACTGCCAGATGGTGCCACTGCTGCACTGAGACCACCATAATAACGATTTTCTTTTTGATTTAAACCAGCCACACTTAGCAAAGCTGTAGCAGCACTACTGCCGCCATCCATTTCTAAAGAACGTTTCTCTAATATTTCGGTAATGCCATTGTTGTCAGCCTCTAGTTCACATTTGAATTTAAACAGTTCGCTATCTAAACGACGCAAATATCGCTCAACCAATTCATGAATTTGTGTGGCAATTGTTACTTTTTCGTCGGCATCTTCCAACACTTTATAATATTCTTTACGCAGGTTTTGAAATTCTGTATCGGCACCTTCTTCTTGCAAATCTCCACGTTTACACTGCATGAAAAATGTTCTAGTCTTTTTTTCCAAGGAGTCCATGCTATCTATTAAATGCATAATATAATCTCAAATTTTACACAAATACCAATTTGACTTACTTTGCACAGATAAATCTAATTCACGCATTTCAGTAAAGCGATCTCTTAACTCTTGGGGCAAATGCTCAATCACTGGAATTTAAAAAATATTAAATATGCGATTTTTTTTATTTGTTTATTAGTTTTTTTGTTATTTCAAAACACATTAATATATTTTGTTACAAAATATAAACAGTTCAGTTTAACCTCAACTTAACGGTTTGTTTACATTTTATTTTTAAGACTCCGCTGGTCATGTTTTGACGGAGCACCCTTTTTCGTGTTTGGCATGTTTTCTTTTCGAGTAATCATTTTAAACTTACTTTCTAAATAATCTTCTAAGTACAACATTTTTGTGTTTCTCTTTTTATATAGTTATTAGTGAAGATTCTTCATTTAAATTGTATTACAATTTTATTAATTATTTTAAAAAAAATTTACGGAGCTACAATATTTTCGACTGTTTCACTTGACAATGCTCTCTTTAATGACAGACACAGAGAGGTAAAAAAAGGTAATAAGAGTTATAGCAACTAGAAAAGGTGCTACCAGATGAATGAATATTATACGATTAGAGGAAAATACTAAAAACAACGGTCAGGTTGACTATTTTTATTATCTTTTAAATAAAATAATCAACTGCCACTTGGAAATAACCCTACAAGAAATGAATGAGCGAGTAGTCACATTTTTAATTTTGGTGTTAAGAAAATGATAGAAAGAAATTACCGAAATAAAACAAGCAAGACTCCCAGTTCTACATTTGATACGGTTCGAAGGACCAAATGTAGAACTGGGAGTCTTGCTTCTTGTAGAAAATTTCCATTCAAAGAAAAACACCAGTTCATTTAATTTTAATTGAGTATTGCAACTCCTTGCTGCTTGTTTATTGAACAAAGTAAACTTACATACTAAAAAATTATAATTACTGTAGACGGAATTTACACTAAGTAAATAGAGAGAAAAAAAGAACTCAAATTCAAATTGAGTAAGCAACCAAAAAACCGTTTAGTTACAAAAACAATATATGAAAAATCAGAATATGAACTTCATTACACTGGGAAAAAATAATATAAATGAGATCAAAAAAAAAGTATAATAATAATACAAAACCGTTCAGGAAATAACAAACTTTGTTGAATTCACTTCAACAATATGTATATATGATTTTCCACTACATTTCTGAACCAATGTGGTTCTTAGCCCATTAGGAAACGGCGATGATTTGATGAAAATACACGAGTTTTTAGTTAGAACTTTAATAGCTATGCAAAGATGTTTCAGCTAGTGAAGACGGAGTTCTTATACCATAGAGGTAGAAGTCTTTTTGTCCGGCTGAAGGCCTGCTATTCAGAAGGCAGAGTTTTTGGTACCATAGACGAGGAAAAATTTGGTTCCGGCTGAAAGGCGTAGCCGATGTATGTTATACCTTAGAAGAGAAAAGTCTTGTGTCCGGCCGGAGGCAGACTACCAAGCGACTCTCTATTTAGCGAAGCTAGTGTTTGTTATTAAATTAAAGTTTCCATTACACTTTTATTTTAATAAACTACATACATATTTAGTTAGAATAGCTTATCCCATCAACAATAAATTTCAAGTGTTTTTATCAAGAATAAAAACTGGGAATTAAGCACGAATAACAAAATCTTTTGAAATTAGTAGTTTTTATTAACCATAAAAGGCCCTAAGGGCTCGGTTATGTAATTGAAGAAATAAAATAAAAAATAAATATTTACCTAGTGCACTTCATTAATATTTTAATGTAAAAGTTTATAAAAACAGTATGATTTTTTAAATGAATTTTGAATATCCAGAAAGGTCTATTTAAAGCTTTCAAACGATAGATACCCAATAAGCCCTCAAACTTTAAAAATATAATTGCTTTAAATCATTCTGGAATTAAATTTAGGTAGGTACATAGGTAGGTAGAAGGCTGGTGTAAAGTTTTCTTCACACCTTCTCCCAGGGACCAATATAGTCCATTGTGACGCCTTATTAAGGAATAGACAAGTGAAAAAAGGAAAGTGGATGAAATAAAGACAACAGCATGAGATTCGAAAGATAGATAGTAAAAGAAAGTAGCACCCCAAACCAAAATTTTCCCTACGTGCGGCCAGCACCCCGTCTTCTCTCGCGCAGCCAGGTCAGCCCCGTTACGAATCCTATCAGACCCTCGAGTCCACACCCCGAGACATCCTCTAATTCGCCCAGGAATCTGTTGCCCAGCCACCTCAGCCTGCTGCCCTGAAGCTTGGGCCAGTGGCACAGAATGTGCTGAACTGTCTCCAGCTCCTCCGCGTCCTCACACAACCTGCACACATCCCAATCTCATCGCCATCCTGCCCATCATACAGTGGCTCGTGATAACCCCTATCATGGTCCAAACACAGACGCTACTCCTGCCCAGCAGCGACTCCGAATCGGACTTCCTAAGCACCGGCCACAGTGCTCTTGATACCCGGCAGTCCATTCGGTTCCCCCAGGTCCGGCTGGTCGCGCCCAGAATCCATTCCCTGATCCTTTCAAAGAAGAAGCCCATTGGAGGCCTAACTGACTCCATACAGTCTGGATGCTCCTTATCCGAGCCCCGTCTCGCCAACTCATCAGCCACCTCATTGCCGAATATGTTGGAATGGCACCCAGCACAGCCTTAACACATATTCCCCTAAGACTCCTTCCAGAACCCTTCTACAATCATCAACCAGCTTGGAGTTCATATAACAGCCCCTTACAGCCATAAAAGCTGCCTAGCTGTCCACATATACAGTGACCTCCGAGCCCCTATCGATGTTGTCCCTCATCAGTCCCACGGCCCTCAAGACCCCCAGAACCTCCGCCTGAAAAGCACTGCAGTCGTCAGGAAGACTATATGACATTCTGATGTCCAGGTCCTCACTGTAGACCCCCGCACCTGTGCCCCTCATCTTCGAGCCATCAGTGAATATAGCAAATCCACCAAATAATCTGCTCCTACCAGTCCAGCTCTCCCTAGAAGGCACTACTACCTCCGGCACCCGTGCTCATATAATCAGTAGAGCCAGGCGATCCCAGGCAGTACCCCCCAGCCTCAATCTCATGCAGGATCCGTGCGTGACCCTGCGTGACATTCCCCATTAATCCTAACTCCCTCAGCCTAAGAAGGCTCCTGGCTGCCATTCCCATCACATACTGCTCAATATGCAGAAGATGCAGAATGACATCCAGGGCCGCTTGAGGAGTACTTCTCAAGGCACCTGTCATGCCGATTGAAGCACACCTCTGAGCTTTAGACAGAAGGTTCCTTCGACTATCCAATCTCAATGACTCCCACCAAACACAGCATCCATACGTAAGAATGGGAGACCCCAACTCTTACCTATTGATGATCTGCAAGCATAGTAGGCATTTTGACCCCTCTTAAGTCTCTCCTAAGCGTTCCTGTCCCATGACAAATTGCTGTCCAGAAATACTCCCAGATACTAAGCACTATCCGATAGTCTAAGCTCCACACCTCCCAGTACCGGTAGCCTAAAATTCTCCACCTTGTACCTCTTTGTAAAAAGAACCAGCTGCATCTTACCCTTAAGAAAGGCGTGTTGAGCGCCGCTGGTGATGCCGGCGTCAATCTTCGTCCTCAGATATAGATCAATCAGTCTTTCCAGCGTCTTCAAAAGAAAATACGATAAGCTGATTGGTCTAAAGTCTTTTGGTTTAGAGTGACCGGTCTTACCCGCCTTGGGTATAAAAACTACCCTGACGTCTCCTCCACTCAGCACACATGCCCTAAACAGTTCCACCAACAAGCGGAGTGATGATTTCCCGATATTCTGTAACATCGCCGCAAAAATACCCTCTGGTCCCGCCGATTTGTAAGACCCAAAGGTGTTAACCGCCCATGTTACCTTATCCAAGGTGATAATTTCCCCACCGTTTCCATATCCTCAACGCCTGAGCCCGACCCTGAGAAGTGGTCTTCACCCACATCCTGTTCCCCTAACCCAGGATCCAAGGCGAATTGACTAGAAGGTGGGTCAAGTCAACATGTGGTGTTTTTTTTTCGGTGGTCGACTTGTCAAAGTTTGTATACAAACTAGTTTTTTATGTAAACAAACCTGTTTTTTTTTACAACTCGACCACAGAAGCATTGTAGTTGTAGAGTTGACCTCACCTTCTAGTCAATTCGCCTTGCCAGGATGCAGGGACTACCGGGTAGTTGCATAAAATTCTCCTGAATCTAGACACCTCATTTACATACTAAACTGACTCGCTAAACTTAATCCAGGAGTCCCTTTTCGCCCTTCTAATATCCCCCTTATACTTCCTGTAACTCAACCTAAAGTTACTCCAATCCTCTTTTTATCCAATGTATCTTTAACTTATGCCATATTTTCAAGTTAAATTCCTGTTCATACCAAAACGTTTGAAACATTTTTTTTTAATTTTGTATGTATTGCTTAAGACATCAAGACAAATATTTGTCAAAAAAAAAAATTGTGTTATTTTCAACAACGCTGGCAGTTAAGATTAAAGGAGCATATAGACGACATATATTTGTCATCTGACATGTCAAATTTCCCACCGCAAAACACATACATGTCGTGTGTTACCTTTTTAACTTTGCTTCTGTAAAAGTCAGACGCAAAGTCATCTGACAAAATTTCAATTAGAGCGTGCTCTATTTTCTTTTGACAAACCATCTGACATCAGAAATCTATGCCGGGAAGAAACTGGCAGCGGCGTCAACTATTGAAGGAATCATTAGCCGGCTGAAGTTAATATTTTACAATACGAAGATATGTATGATCATCTCACCATTGAATAGAATTTATGTAAATATATACATAAAAACCGTTTAATTATAAAATTCTAAATTATTATCTTTAAAACAAAATAAAAAATTTTAAGATGGCTAAATTATTTTACGGCGCAAATAAATATTTTCGTGGCGGCAGCAAGCTATTTTGAAACCGAGAACTACTTTGGTTTCTGCAATAACAATGCGAAAAAAAAGACAATGCCAGAAGCAAATTACATGTACGTTTGTGACCGAATATTATAAACCTTATGTAAAACAGCAATTTTGACAGACATGAACAATTACATGTGACTTGAAAATTTGACATGTCAGATGGCAAATACATGTCGTGTACGGGCGCCTTAATAAGTTACACATTAGTATGTGCATAGTTTTATATTAAATTTGATACATGTTCGAATAGTTTTTAAAAACATCTAAGTGTATTACATTTATAAGGCTTGTACCAAGGCGAATTGACTAGAAGGTGAGGTCAACTCTACAAATACAATGCTGCTGTGGTCGGGTTGTACAAAATATTGCTAATAAAAAAAAAAAAACAGGTTTGTTTACATAAAAAACTAGTTTGTATACAAACTTTGACAAGTCGACTACAGAAAAAAAAACCACATGTTGACTTGACCCCACCTTCTAGTCAATTCGCCTTGGCTTGTACTGTAACTATATTCATAAAACAAATATTTCAATCTGGCATTACCACTTCTTATCATTGTGCTATAAAAAAGCAGCCCTGTGTTGTAGCCACAAAATGTGAGAACAAAACAAAAAACACAATAACTTAATTCTAATATGGCTCTAATAGGAAATTGTATCTGTTTTCTTTTAGTTTTTTTCTTGTTCTTGTCTATTTGTGTAACTAAAAATATTGCACATTCGTAATATCCTGGCGATACAGTATTCGTCATTTTGCTACCATTCGTGTCGGCCAGAAACAAGGATAATAAATACTCTTCTTAATAATATAAATATTAAAGAGCCGTCCTATAAAGTGAAAAATTAAAAAGCATAATTAAATTAATTTTTTAAGGATTCTTGGAAAACAATCAATTTAAATTTAAAAACGGAAATTGTTTCTTTGTCCAACAAAACTCATAAAAAAGTTTTTTTAAGAAAATAAATTGCAGAAAAATAAGGAGATTTTTATGTTTTCAATGTTAAAAGTTTTTGTGTTTATGAGATAATTAAAATTTGTCTGTAAAAAATTTCGTGTTAAATGTTTTTTTAAGCTTTTACTTGTCGTTATAAATTCAAGGCGTCCAAGTTTAGAAAAAAAGTAAATAATGTCTAAAGTTTTATTGCCACAAAAGGCAAAACAACAACAGCATCAGCAGCAGCAGGAAAATTCTACAATTATAAAACATAAATTAATGATGGCTTCATCAACGCAAATAAAACTTTCTAAAGAAAAGCAAAAACTACAGGATATTACCACACCCAAACAAGCGAACAGCGAAAAAGATTCCTCTTCCTCGCCGGACTCACCGGCACGCACCATTGATTTTGATGACTTCACTTCCAGCAGTAGTATTATGGAATTCCTCAAGCAAGAACAAAGATGCAGTGCCTCCGGTGAGTTAAGCAATGGTCATGAGAGTGAAATCGATGCTGAAAGTATTTTCCAGGAGGTATCTCGTTTAGCGGACAACTCTGATACACGTAGTGTGGATGAATTACTACGTGAGGCGGAGCTGCTATTGCAGCATCATAATTTTATGGATAATTTTTCACAAAATCAAAAAAAGAAATCAAAGGCAGCTGCAACTTTAAAATCTAAATCCACTATACAAATGAATTCCAAATACACAAAAAGCATTGAAAATGTTAAACCTCGCAATGCTCTTAACAAACTAATCAATGGCTATTTAGCTCCAGCAAACACAAAAGATCCTGCAAAAATTCTCCATACTCCCGAAACTCCCACCCCAACAAATCCCCTTTCGAACAGCAGCAATAATACTTTCAATGCTTTTGTTGATAATTTACCTTCAGAATCGGTTATATCAGAGGAAAGTGTTCCTTTAGATCTACAAGGCAATACAACATCGTCGGTGAAATCTTCCTCTTCCAGTAACAATACCACAGGCAAGGATATCACTACTAAGCAAATGGATGACGATGATACCGATGATGGTACTGATACGGTAAGTTCATTTTCACAATTTTAAAGCATACTTTTTGGCTGTCCAATTATTATGATAGCTTCTTTATAAAGTTTAAAGCGTACTTTTGGGATGCCTATAAATCTTACAGTGGGGGAAATATGTTTATTCGCTGTCTTTGGCGCAATGAATGCAAACTGAGTGACAACAATTGACAAGTTTGTTTCGTTTGTTCCCTTGTGTTTAAGTTTTTTTTTAGCTTTTTTTGGCATTATAAATAACAATGCTTTGTTTTACTTTGCAATGCAAATTTTGTCTTTTTTTTTGTTATCTTTTTAAAATAGAAAAGGATTTTTTTTTTATTTTGTATACTAAAAACAAATGTGTATGTTTTCAGTTTAAAGGACTTTTAATTAACCAACATAACTAAAAATTTTTAAAATACACATTATTATATTCTGTAAAAGATAAGCTGGATAAAAGAAAGAATTGTTTCTTTTTGAATATTTAAAATATTAAAATCGTTATAATTTAAAATATATCGTTGGTCTCATGTAGAAAAGCCCTAACTCGATTTTGTCTAAAATTGCTTTTTTTTTGTGATTCCAATACATTGTATAGAAAAGAGCTCGCTCATAACCGTTGATATGTGAAACTCTGGCTTCGGTCTTGAAATGATTAAAATGGTTCGGTTTCGGCTCGGTTTTCGGTTTTGAAAATATCCAAGTAATACTACATACATATTTATTTTTTTGTATGTAATAAAATTTTTTTATTTGTTTTGATTCAGGTACTTTTATTAAAAAAGAAACATTTGTTCTTAAATTTAAATTTAAAGAATTTTGAAATACTTTGCCATTGTTCCAGGCTGTTATGCATATGAAGTACGAGTATTATGTATAATTTGTAGTTTATTTTAGCATAAATATACATATATTTAAAGTAAAAGCCAAAAACCGAGGTTTTTTGGTCGGTTTTCGGTTTCGTTTTTTAGGCATTAAAACCGCGGTTTCGATTTCGGTTAAAACCGAACAGCAATCCCTAGTGTAAAATATACACACTTCGCCACAAAAATTTTATTTAAAATAGTATTAAAAATAACAGTTTTAAAAGAAATTTTACATTATGATACATACGGTTTCTATTATGTTTTGACCTTCTACCGTAAAAGTTGCAATAACGTGAGTTAGGGCCTTTCAACATGAGACCAACGATATGTATATGCGTATGTAAAGAAAAGTAGAGCATTTTTCGACCAACGTCATTTGAAAAATCTTTATGTTTTATGCAATTTATAGGGAATATACAGGTAAGACTGAAGAAAGAAAAACGTTTAATATTGGCAAAAAAACTAAAACTTATGTTTAAGAACATGATGTTTGACTCATTGTCCGACAGAATATTTATGAAATAATTCAAGCAAATACCAAAAAGGTACCAAATCGAATGTTTCTCAAAGTAAAATTCTCCCATTTTTATTAAGATTTTGAAATAATCTTAGGAGATTTTAAGTAACTACCCTTGAATCTCATATTCTATGCATTTTACTGCATAAAATAACCATTGCTTGTTTATAATGGCTCTACGAAAAGCCCCCAATGAAATAACGCCCAAACGAGAAATTAAATATTCCCCACATTTTTATACAGTTTTGGGTGTTATTTCATATGAAATAACTCCCAATTTTTTCGGACCGTTTTTAATTTTTTTGGGAATTATTTCATTCCCCATTTGGGGTTATCAAATTATGAAATAATCTCTAATGAAATAACATCCAACAAATTTTTAAAACTCGGTGCTTGTTTCATAGCGTGTATAATTTGGGTGTTATTTAATTTTTTATTCGGGGGTTATTTCATTTTTAAAGCTAATCATTTTGCGACTTTGCTGTTGGTCCATATTGACTTCGTGAAATCCTTGGTCAAACGGACTCTTTTATGAATTTTGGGCATTATTTTATTTTTGTTGCTGATGGAGTTTATTTCATTGGGGTTATTTAATTTTCATCATTGGGTGTTATTTCATATTAAATAACTCCCAAATATTGGGGGTTGCTTCGTTTTCGCTTTGGGGTTTATTTAATTTATGTTTCGTTCTTATTTCATTCACTGTTTTTGGGTGTTATTTCCTATTTTTTGGGTTTTATTTCATTGGGGTTATTTCCTGGGCATTATTTCATTGGGGGGTTTTCGTGGAGCCGTCTATAATTAGTTAATTTTTAATATTATTTTTCTCAAAAAAATTCCCGCGAATAAAAGGAAAAGTTACTACCATCTTGAGAATAAAAATGTCTGGGAAATTAAAAAAAAACTGGTTGTTTCAAAACTTGATTATTCCACTTTCGATAGAAATGGTTTTTAATTTTAATGCGAAAATAAAATTAAAAAATATTTTATATGTAATTACACCGAAAAAGGCATGATTTCGTCAAAAGTAGATTATTCCAGTTCAAAATGACTTTTACATGGTCAATCAATCATTTGTAGAAGTTGTACACTTTTGGGTTATACCTATACATAAATCTATTTGATGAAGTTACCATAATATGTTGCAACATTTTTTTTTTATGTCGTAAAGTTGGCTCTACTCTGACCTTTGTCATGTCAAGTTTTCCTAGTTTATATTTTTTCCCATTTATGCAGCGACTTCCGTACCGGTGAATTCTTCTTTCCTATGGATCCTTCTCTTTACCTAGATACAATGGTCTTCCCCGAAATTCCTTGCGCAAGTCAACGTTATGACGAGAAAAGTATAGAATTAAGATAACTATACATTAAAGAAATGCTCAAAATAACTTACATTTAGTTAATCCACCATAATCAATTTCCATATAAATACAAGTTTATTTGATTTGTATTTTATTTTCTTAAAATTACAGTACATAAATTATTTAAATATTAAAAGTATTCGTGTCATAAGGTAAACCATTGTAAAAAAGCAAAATTGCAAAAACATAAAACAACAACTTTGAAAATTATTTTGCACAAATAATTGTCTATGTGGCTTTTGATGTTTTTTACAATTTTACTTTTTCGCAAGAGTGCAACTTTTGACGTAAATACCATTTTTATTTATGTTAAAGTTTACAAATAAATTTTTATACACTAATACAGTTTTTACTTAAACGCAAAAAATTCAAAATTAACTTAAAACAAAAAGTACACTGGCATTTTTTTTGTACACGTAAACGTATTACCAACCATCCACTTAAATAATAGCCTGGGCAACGGTATCAACAATAGTATAACCCTCAAGAGCTGTGTCCAGAATTTGATCTGGTGGTAAAACGAAACCGAAATTACCACGATCTCTCAACTCAATTGTATACACATATTTAGTGCCTAAAGCGGCACGAGTCCAATCATCTGAACCACCACCAGCAATACCCAATACTTCGTGGGTAACAGATGCACGATAAATACTGCCAGTCTTCTTCTCAATACGTTGAACGGCAGTATTGGCAACACTTTGCAAGTCAGAAGCATCTTTTACCTTAACAGCCTTATAAGCCCAGGGGTAGACCATCATTTGTCCATAACTATGGAAGGTTAGATATGATTCCAAATTGTATTTTCTTTTACTTAAAAACTTGACAACAGCATCCGTTTCCAATTCCGAACCGGGAGAGGTGCCTCTATATGTATCACTGCAGGGATTGTTTGAGGAACCATAACCATTCCAGCCAATATCAAAGTTACGATTTAAATCAACACCCTGGCAGTTGGAACGTTGGGAGGGAGAACGATTTTTACGCCACAAACGATTAACGGTGCGGCTATACTCATAACCATCGGGATTCAGGACGGGCATAATGTACCAGGTTTTCTCTCTTATATAAGCCGGTTGATCATCCCATTTTGACATTAATTGATAGAGTATAAAGGTAACGGTTGCAGGGCTTATCCACTCTCGCGCATGTATTCCACCATCAATCCATATTTTCTTGTAATCACGAGGATTCTCAGAGATTCTAAATAGGGGATATGAAAATAAAATTATTAGATTTCCTTATATAGAATAAATTGGCCTTATTTATAAAAAAACAAAACTATTTTTGTTGCCAGCAGCGAAATCAGGCAACACCACTCATTACCCAGTAAAAACTTCGCCTACAAAATAATGTGTTAAGTAATCAGAAAAACTTTAAAGCACTACTTACAATTCTATTGAAAGAACCAATGAATTTTACATGGGATGTCCCAAACTGAACGCATTAAAAAGTAAGTCATTATTTTTTTACCTACATACATAAGTAGTTATAGAGGCAGTTAAAGAAGAAAGCTACTAAATAATTAGTGAGAGAAGCTATTCATTTTGAAAAAGTAAGTGAAGTTTTTACTGGGTAAATCATAGAATAAATTTGTTTTTTGTTTATTTTAACATGAGCGGCTATGCCTGATTTCGCTGCTGGCAACACAGCTTCAGTTGTGTCCGTAATCGACTCATTAGTATACCCTCATTATCCACTAGTATTGGAGAATATAAATAACAGATTTGAAAAATGTCTGAAATCAATAACCATGTTGCTTATACTATTATTTACCATACAATAGTTAATATTGACCATATTATTGTAAATTTTGTCCATATTATATTTAATTTGGAACACAATATGTTAAATTTTGATAATGAATGTCTAAAACTGTGATCACTAGCAACTATAATATGGTAATTATTGACTTTAGCATCTATATTACCATAAAGAGGTTATGCGAAAATTTATTGTGGTAACGGGTACAATATCTATGATCAAATTATAATTGAATTCAACAGCATAATTCGCAATAGCATGTTGATCTTAGATTTTGGTTAAGTTAAATTACATTTTTTTCTGTGTGTACAGATTTTTTGATAAACACAATTTTGTTAAAAAACATTAAAGCTAGATTTAATTTAGATGCAGATCAAATTGCTTTATTTAATTATTTATGTTTAAACTTGTAAAAAGTGTCATTATTCTCTTTACTGGGTTATTTAATTAGGTACAATGAAAATTAAAATGTACAAAAAAAGCGTTTTAATTAAAAAAAAAAAAACTAAAAAGTACAATATTACAATAGCCGGTGTTCAGTGTTTGGTGCAAATGGTCTTGCGTAAGAGCAGATGCAGAATATCGTAGCTCTTTTGTAAAATCCAACAACAAAATACAAAGAGTTTTTGATGGGTTGTTACGGTATTTAACATTTGCTCTTTCGTAAGTCCATTTGCATCAAACTCTGAATACCGCTAATAGCGGTAGTTGTTGTTAGTTGTATGCAAACATTTAAGTAAATATAATTTTTTTTAATTTTTATGACTTGTTTGCTAATTAAATATTTAAATATTTTACAAGTTTTTTTGGTTAATGCAAATTTAATTTCTTTTAACTAAAAAAAAAAAATACTAATATCGATAAAAAGAAGCAAACGCCTACTCACAAAAATGAATTTGAATTTTTATAAATAATAAATTTTTATAATTTCTTTTTAATTATTGTAAATTTTTTTAACCTTCCATTGTAGCCATGCAATTATTAACTACAATGAATATTTCCAAGTTTATTTTTGGTTTATTTTTTATATTTTTTATTTTATTTTATATTATACTTTTTACTATAATCGTTAATTACACTTAATTGGGAATAGTTAGACTGCGATTCCGAACAATAAAAGTGAAACATACGTATAAGCAAATTGCCAATAATTAAAAGCCATCTAAATATAATTGATGCCTCAAGTTAGGTGTTGATACAATAATACAATTAACATTGTACAGATAAACTTTCTCCTTAAGTCATACAAATATTTTTTGAAAAATTACAAAATATATTGTTTGAAATACAAAACAAAGTTTTGCGAAACGAAAGATGCGAAAACACCATTTACAGAGAAAAACTTTAAATTGCTTTGTTGGGAATATGTAATACAATGAACTTACAAATACAAAAAGGGCTGCAATATTTGAAAAATAGTGGTCCATTGACATGAAGATTTTTAAAACCAGCTCTGATGCACATTGCAGATTTTGAAAAAAAAAATGCGAAAATAATCTATTGTTAAAACTATATGCTAAGCAATTTTCAGCTTCCTATGCCATTAGTGGGCTTTTATACAAGCTAAAATGCTAAAAAATATAAATTTTGCCACGCCCCTTCGGCTACTTTAGGATTTGACCTAGATGTTTTACTATGTGCATGTCAATTTTCAGTTTTCTAGCCCATCACTGGATTTCAAAAAGCTTTGGATAGACAAAAAAATAGGAACACAGTAAAAATTATTTTTAGATCAAAAATAACAAAAAACATTTTATTTCAGAATTTTAACTTCAAAAGATTTTTACACAATTCTTTCCATAGAATATTAAAAATTTTTTTGCTAATATGTGACAGCGCATAGAGAAAGGGACCAGTAAGGTAAAGGGAACAGTAAAAACCAACTACACAAAACAAGAGGTAAAAGGTCGACTCCCTACGCGCGTTTTCAAGGTTGACCAACAAGGTTGAGATGTTTCGCTTTCAAATGAGACCAATACCAACACGCTCAGTGATGGTACACCAAAGATACACGTATTTAAATCTTTAAAATGGCAAAACCCTTAGCTCCCTTCCTATTTATCGCGTCCATACATATAAAAAAATTGGAATTTGTATCTTATATTTTCAAAATACTAGACCAAGAAAAATCAAAAAAAGCATATTTGCAGTAAGTTAATATTTAGTAAACTATACGAGAAAAACTATGCGTGTTTCAAATTTTTTTGACATTAATTCTGCACCGTTTTTATTTTTTGCAATACCCGAGGTGCCCCACCTTGGGAACCTATGGCGGCTTCCCGATATGTCTTTAGATCTGAAATCTGAAACTTAAACTCAAATACAAGTTCTTAGTTAATTTTATTTCCATCGGACTAACCGTTTACAACATCCAGAATTATTTGCACCTTTTTTTTTTTAAAATCTCTCTCTGATCAAAAACTTCTTATAGCAATTGACAGTACTTAAAATATTTTCTGACTTTATTTCAAAATAAAATTATGTATAAATTCTTTGTCCATAGATCGGTGGTGGGCATTACACATCCTATGACTTTAACGAGCATACGATTTTTTTTTGAAGGATGAGGTTTTTATGAGGTGAAGTTATCCGATTAGCTGGTTGGTTGGCTAACGTGGTAGCACGCCAAAAAATTAGGCGTGCAACAAGGGCAATACTGAGGTGGCTAGAGCTAACCCGTTGCATTGAAATATTTCATCAAATTATCGAGTTTCACCCGCGATATTTAAGAGTGTCCTTGTACAAGGTAATTCCCAAATAATCCATGTCGTGTCGAATTAAACACTGGACAATCCCATAGGAGGTGAAATACTGCCTTCTCAGTTCCAGTTCTCTGCAGCTGCGGCAGCAATCATTAAAAGGGAGACTGAGTCTCAAAGTGTGCTTACCGATCGTCCAGTGACCAGTAAGTACGTATATTAGTCACGAAATGTCCTTGCGACTGAAGTTATGTCTTATGTGGGCCACGTTACCTTGGTAGCCCTGCAGCCATTCGGTTTCTATCCGATTAGCTAAACGATTGCTGTTTCTAAGTAAACGTGATAAAATCGTCCAAGCCTCCCCCGATATATCTTAGGGAGCAAAACTCAAATGAGCTTATAAATTTCATCTCGGTGATAGGTGAAAATTCGTTTTACGTAGCTGCCTGCAATCAAGCGTGGTAGTATAAACGAGACAAATATACAAGCTAGTAATGAGAATAATTTTCGTAAGCTAATTACCAAATTTGAAGCGCTTAAAAAAAGTTTTTATACATGCCAACTGTAAAGGTCTTCAGGAAGTGATTAAGGGAATCGACTCATGTGTGGACCCAGAAGAAATTAAAACTTTCTTGCAAGAAAAAGGCTTCAAAGTAAAAAACGTAGTAAATATTAAAAATAGGGAAAAAATCCCCAACCACTATTTCGAGTGGAGTTAGAACCAGGTGACGTTAAGCTTAAAAAAAACGAAATAAACCCTATTTACGATTTGAAATATATTCTGTATAGAAGAATAACTATAGAGGAGCCGCACAAAAGAAATGGTCCCGTTCAATGTCTAAACTGCCAAGAATTTGGCCATACTGCTACTAACCCCCCGTTTGCGTAGTATGTGGTGAATTACATGGTACAGTTCTTTGCCATAAGTCTAAAAACGACCCCAATGTAAAAAAGTGCAGCAACTGTGGCGGTAATCACACTGCCAATTATAGAGGATGCCCTGTATACACTATAGTCAAGCAGTCATCTGCACCGAATACGAATCCCCCTCAAATGCAGGAAGCAAATCAAGTAAACACTAATGGCATTCAGGTTCCGCAACCTAGTTATAACAGAACCTCTTACGCTTACGTCCTAAAATCAAACCATATGCCTATGCAAGTTGCTGCGTCAAGTAATGATGAAACTCCAGTTTCAAATTTAAGTCGTCTAGAAAAAACCATGGAAACATTAGTGCAAACAGTAGTGCTGGGAAACTATCGATAGACTATCGATATTGTCGATAGTCTAAAATATCGAAAATATCGATAGGAAAAATATAAATATAGATATTTTTATTATTTAAAATACTGCTATGAAGACATCTAACAGCAGCTATACACACACAGTTTTTTGCCGCAAATTTTTACTTGCTATGTATTATAAATTCGCGCTGAATCACAGCAATGAATACAAACAACAAGAATGGCAAGTGGTATGGATTGTTTAGCAGTGCTTTTTACTGCTAATTAAAGGTCTTTAAGTCGAGTCGAAATTTGTACATGTTTATATAGGGACTGAAATTTCAAATATTTTTGTAATGTTGTAAAAAAAAAAATGCAATTGCAAACATAGGGTTTTTTTGGGTTTAGAATTTGGAAAATTTTTTAAAGTTGCAATGGAATATCTAATAGTCCCAGTTACTTCGGTTCTTTCATAAAGGCACTTATCAATTTTTAAAAAACTACCATCTAAAATAACGTGCGTATATACAAACGTCTCATACATTCAATAAAGTGATAAAAACAACGGACTGTTGCCTTATAAAAAAATAATTTTAGTTTTCCTGCACAAGTACAAACATTCATTCGATAGTAATATCGATATATCGATAGTGAAATCTGAACTATCGATCAATATCGATAGTAGAAAATATCGATAGTATCCCAGCACTAGCAAACAGTAACTAATTTTACGAACACAATGGGTAATATGATGCAGGAAATTCTTAGAATGCAATCGATGTTATTGCAAGCTGCACTTAACAAGCCATGAACTGTTTAAAAATAAACAAATTTATGTCATGATGGTTTCTGAACTCATTTGACCTCAAGAAATACGTTTAAAATCAATGGTTATATACTATATGATACCAAGGACCCTCGAGATAGAGCTTGTGGAGGTTCTGCAATTTTGATAAAAAATCGAGTCAAACACTACCTAATGAGTGATCATCGTGAGGATTATCTGCAAGCAACGAACATTTGTGTTGAAGAGCTAAATCGAAACATAGTAATTTCATCTTTATTCTCTCCACCTAGATTTTCAATATCAGAAAGCCAATACTGTGAATATTATAAATCACTAGGACCCTGTTTCCTTGCCGCTGGCGATTATAACGCTAAACATACCTTCTAGGGGTCACGAATTATAACACCAAAGGGTCGTGTTCTGTTTAATACAATCTCTAAAATGGATTTAAATATGGTCGCGAGCGGACAACCGACATATTGGCCTACTGATCAGCAAAAAATTCCAGATGTCATCGATTTCGGTGTGGTTAAAAACATCCCCACAGAAACGATTCACGTTGAAGCTTCCTTAGAATTATCATCCGACCACACACCTACAATTGTTACTATATCGAACCCAAATAGAATTGCATTTCCGTCAGGTGACTTAGCGACGCCAGCCACACAAATAAATTGGTTAAAATATAAAAAATTTCTCAGTGCCCATTGTACAGAAAATATTCCGCTTAGTACACCGGAGAATGTGGATCTCTCTATTGTTAACTTTGACAGTTATATTAAACTAGCTGTTCAACATTCCAGCGTTACCCCCAAATAAATTAAAAATAATAAAATATATTCTTCAGATGTCGAGCGGCTCTTGACTGAAAAAAGGAGAGTTCGAAGAGAGTGGCAACTTTACAGATCCCCACAATTTAAGAATTTATTAAAAGAGTGCACAAAAAGGCTAAAAACGTTACTGCAGAATAAGAAAACGGCTTCTCTAGAAAAATATCTTAAGGAACTTGATGCAACTCCTCAATCTGACTACTCAATATGGCGTGCAGCTAGAAATCTAAAAAGGCCAGTTATATCCAAGCCACCATTAAGAAACTTGAATGGTAGTTGGGCAAGAAACGATATTGAAAAAGGAAATCTGTTTGTTAGTCACTTGAAAAACTTATTTACACCAAATATATCTCACAATATTGCGGTCGAGTTACCACCTGTTGCTGCTAGAGCAGCTATTCCCCTCCGATTTGAGATAAGAGAAATCGAAAAGGCTATTTGTGACTTAAACACTAAGAAGGCACCTGGTATTAATAAGATCAGTAATAAAATGCTTTTGGAGCTACCTCGCATAGCAAAGAAAATTATTCTTTTTATTTTTAATGCTATTTTACGCCTTGAATTCTATCCTCAAAAATTGAAGGTTTCCTTAGTTACCGTGATACCAAAGCCAGGTAAAGATCACATAAGTTGAGTCTTATAGGCCTATTAGCTTATTATCAAATATGTCAAAGCTGTTTGAGAAATTATTAGTTTCAAAATTAACACCGATTTTAAGTGAAAAAAGATGTATTCCAAACCATCAATTCGGACTTAGAAGAAAACACAGCACAATTGAACAGACTCATCGAATAGTAAATGTCATAAGAAAAGCATTTGAAGAAAAAAAATATTGCTCAGCACTCTTCATCGATGTTTCGCAAGCTTTTGATAAAGTCTGGCATGATGGCTTATTACATAAATTGAAGCAAAATTTACCAGCAAACACACACAAGCTGTTAGAAAGCTACTTAGTCGGTCGTCAATTTATTATTAAAGAAGGAAATTTCTTAAGTTCACCTCAGCCAATTGGCGCTGGAGTCCCACAAGGCAGCATCCTGGGCCCTCTATTATACTTGATTTATACTTCGGACATGCCAACAAACAACTACACCCAAACTTCAACATTTGCAGACGATACAGGTTTTCTAAGCGTCCACGAAAACCGTTATGAAGCATCTCGTTACTTACAGCATCATATATTTCAACTGGAAATATGGTTAAGACAATGGAGGATAATGGTCAATGAGCAAAAATGAGTACATATTACATTCACCCTGCGCCGGGCATCTTGCCCCCCTATTACAATTAATAATCAAATAATTCCTCAACATTCGCATGTTAAATATCTCGGTATACATTTGGATCGGCGATTAACGTGGAAATGCCATATAGAGGCAAAATTAACTAAAATGAAACTAAAAGCCATTCAAATCTGGAAATAAATCAAATATAATTAATTACAGAGGTATAGCCAAACTTAGCGCAATTCCAAAACTTTTTGAAAAATGCATTTTAGATTCATTGGTTCATCAAGTTTCACCGTTATTAACACCTTTTCAACACGGATTTCGTAAAGAATCATCAACTATGACAAATATTTTAGAACTGACAACTTTGGTAAATGAGGGATTCGTCAACAACCAGCATACCGACGTTATATATACCGACTTCAGTAAAGCATTTGATAAGGTAAATCACAACCTTCTTTTGAGAAAAATTGATATTATGGGTTTCGACAAAACTTATTTAAGCTGGCTAAGGTCATATCTTCTCGGCAGAATACAATGCGTAAAATTTGGGTTTTCAACTTCTAAACCTATATTGGTAAAATCCGGTGTTCCGCAAGGTAGTCACCTTGGCCCACTTTTGTTTCTGCTCTTCATCAACGACATGCCTGATATTATTAAACATTCACATGTACTAATGTTCGCAGATGATGTAAAAATTTTTTTAAACTTCACGAACTCTTTAGACCATATTTATCTTCAAGAAGACTTGGATACCTTTTATAATTGGTGTAAACATAACCTAATGGATTTAAACCTAATGAAATGTAAACATATGCGCTTTTCTAGAAAACGTAGTATTTTAAATAACTATAAACTCGGTGACTATAAAATCGAGATAGTTGACACAATTATGGATCTTGGCATCTTACTGGATGTAAAATTGGATTTTATTCAACACATAACAATGACTGTCAACAGGGCTCGTTGTACTCTGGCTTTTATTAAACGTTGGGCGAAGGAATTCCATGATACTTTCGTCACTAAACAACTTTACACATCTCTCGTTAGACCAATCTTGGAATACGGCTCGATTGTATGGGATCCACATTATATGGTTCATAGTGATCATATTGAATCCATTCAAAAACAATTCTTGCTTTTTTGCCTGAGAGATACATATCGAGGATATGATAATCTCCCCTCATATTCTACAAGATTATCTTTAATACGTTTGCCAACACTGAAAAGTCGCAGAGTTATGCTAAATGTCTCATTTGCAATTAACTTAATAAATGGAAAAGTATGCTCGAATTTTTTATTAAGTAGTTTATCATTTAACATTCCACGACGTACGGTACGGTACTATAATCCCTTATTTATAAAAACTTTCCGAACTAACTATGCTATGGCAGACCCATTTAGAAAACTGTGTTGTTGCTTCAATGAAATGTTTGAATTTATTGATTTTTCTCTGGATTTAAATATTGTTTAATGTAATATTATACTTAAGTTAAATACTCATTTGTATTAGGCTGTAAGGATTTATCCATAGACCTAATTATATATATTAAATAAAAAAAAAAAAAAAAATCCATTGGCTTATTGGAAGAAATTCTGTCCTTAGTCTCGATTGTAAGCTTCTACTTTACAACTCTTTCTTAAAGCCTATCTGGTGCTACGGTATTCAGCAATGGGGCACTGCCTCGGCCTCTAATATCGAAAAAATTCAAAGGCGCCAAAATAAACTTCTTCGAATAATCACAGCCGCTCCCTGTGCCCATGTTCTGTAACTCTCGCGTCGAGAAAGTTTTCGATTGAAATGTGTGAAATGAAACAAATATGCCATAAATTAAAACAAACAGCGGTTTTTCTCACTTAACTGTGTCTGTAACTTTTTTTGGCGAGTACAAGCTGTCACGTAAGGAAATTACTAGCCAATTTACAGAAAAAGTGTGTCTGTAACATTTTGGTGAGAAGAGTTCCCGCTTTGAACTCTCAAATAAACTCACGAATAAAAATGGGGCGAGAAAAAATTTTAACACTAAAAAACAATTAAAAATGCAAAATGCAAAGAATAATAATAATAATATTTTATTCTTGGCACATTTTTCATTGTTTTATTATTTTGGTTTTAATATTTTTATAAAATATACGAATTTTTTCAAAACTCGTTTGCAAACAACAAACATTGAAGTCGCACTTTACACAATTTGGTATAGCCGACGGTTGTGTTTTCGCCGCCGTCGTTGAAAAATTTTCAATTTAAGTAAATTTTGGTCGCCGTCAACGATATGTGTTACTGGCGTTCTGAACGTCTGCAATGTCACATCGGCTTCGAGTGCAATATTATGACATTTATAACGTAACGACGTAATCTCTTGTGATAGTTTTCGACATGAGTTACATACACACATTTTTCTCACTTTTCGAGAAACGATGGAATATTTTGTTTCACATCTTTTCGATGCAAGAAGTTCTCACTAAAGTTACAGAACATGGGTACTGGTATGTTAAAAACTCAAACATTTTAAACGAAATTAATCGTATTTTACTCATAAATGAAATTTTTATGCCTAAACCAGTTTCGTAGTTCACAAATTGTTTTGGCAACAGTGTTTAGATATTTAGATAACAAAATACAACATTTTTTGCAAAAATATCAATTGCCTCCATTCAACAAAAAATGCAACAATTTTCTATTCATCTTCTTAAAACACGCTCAACTGCCAAAAAATAAATGAAACATTGTAAGTTGTACGAAATTACTCGTTGGAATGTAACAATTTTAAAATGAACTTAACACAGATTCTTTATATCACATTGACTCAAAAAAAAAAAAAAAAAAAAAAAATGGTAAAAAAACAATAAAAACGAACTTTGAATTTTCATGCAGACAAATTTTTTTGTAAAGATTCACAAACACTATGATAAAATTTCAAAATATGGTTGCATCCTATCGAATCGCTATCCAATGGAACTCGAGGACTTAGCCTACGCTGACAACAATTGTTTTCTGTCCACTAAACATTCGGATATGCAATTAAAACTTGATGACTTAATTCTCCACTCAGCAAATGTTAGTCTTAAAATTAACACGGGGAAAACAATGGCAATGCAAATAAGAACAGCAAACAACAACCTTTTTATCATCGGTGACGAACAGGTTACGTTTGTTGATAAATTCTGCTACATGGGTAGCATGGTTTCATCAGAAGACAGCGCAATATCAGAAATTTTACGTCGGATTGATAAAATCAAACAGTGCGTTCTTTCAACTGCGAAATATTTGGAAATCAACCATTATATTAGTCAATACTTAACTAAACATATTTAAGTCAAACTTTCTATCAATGTTGCTTTATAGCGCCGAAACGTGGCTGACAACAACAGCACTGAACTGCAAAGGTTTAACAAACCGCTGCTTGCGCTACATTTTGAAAATCTGGTGACCAAACGTCATAAGTAGGCTTGCCGTACTTTATAATAAAGTATTGTACGTTATTTCGAGTAATTGTACTCTATACTTTATGAGAAAAATAAAGTACGCGAAAATACTTTATTGCGCATGATTAGATTTATCTAGAATTTAAAATAGATTCAGGTTATATTAGTCAGGGTTTTATTTGTCATAAAATTAATATACTTATTGTACAAGTTTTTTTTAGAAAAACTAAAGAACAACTAATTGATATTAGTCAGGGCCATTTTTTGAAGGTTTTTTTATATTGGCAGGACGATTTTTTTTTTGTTTTGTTTGAGTACAATAACTGCCTGTTTTTAAAAAACGAGTGCAAAACTCTTTCAAATTACTGCCTGCTTTTATATCGCGAGCACAAAAGTGACTCGTTTAACTAACATTTAAAACATAATTTCAAAATGTCCATTCCTTAAGGGGACTCCCATACAAAATGTTTAATACAGACTACAAATATATTGAAGAAAACGTACCATAACAGCCAAGGAGTCGCCTTTACAATTTCTCGAGACATACTTGCTTGCCCCTTATCACCACTTCTTAAGGGGCTCCCATACAAATATTGCGTTTTATGACATTTTTAAATTAATTAATAGTGAATATAGTCAAAAGTTGTTAACAGATTTCAATAATTTTTACCTCGTTTTGTTTGAAGCTTTGCTTTTTATATGTCTGGAAAAAATTTGAGGCATAGCTGTAATTTTTTTATAGATTTTTAAAAAACAAAAATTTCGAAATGTTGCTAAAAAATTATTTTTGTTGCGGAAAAAAGTTATGTTTCTAAAACGACTGCGCATGTTAGAATAAAATTTAACGTTTAAAGGAAATTTTATTGCGGATTTTCGTTTTTTTTTTTAGTAATTTCAATAAACTGAAACGTTTTTGAACAGGTATTGGATTCAGCGTACCCGAATTAGGTTAAAGCGCCAGTTGCCCGGCTTGTCTCAAAAAAAGTGTCAAATTCTAGCTCAGTGTAATTGTTTGATAAACCTTGCGAAAAGCAAAAAAAAAAAAAAAAAAAACGTTTTTAAATATAACGATTAAAAGAAATATGTAATTGTACTTTATATTTGTACTGTGTACTTTTTTTTCTTAACCTTTAATAATCAATGTACTTTAATTGCAACAAAAAAAGTTGGGAACCCTAGTCATAAGCAATGTCGAACCATATAGAAAACGCAACATTGAGCCTATCCAAACGATCATTAAACGAAGAAAGGGCACACTCTCAGGAAGGACCCAGATGAAATATGCCGCCAAGCCCTTGACTGAAATCGAAAACAGCGGAAGAAGCTGGAACGAAATGAAATTACTTGCAAATAATCGAATATCTTGGAGATATTTTGTAGAGATGGCCCTATGCTCCACAGGGAGTTAAGCGGACTATAGAAAAAGTGTTACTAAAACTCAAGAACCGCTGGACCGATTGACACTAAACTTGGACAATAAGTAAGTTTAGTCTGCAGCCAGGTTTCTCTTAAGTTCTTTTAGGGTTCTTTTAAGTTTAATCTCGAAATGTGGCGCTATTTTAGATTATTTTATTTTGTGGTACTTTTTGGCTGAAATTATATTTATAAAAAAATTCCTAATGAAGAAAAAAAAAACAGTATTTCCATTTTATTTTGAAAACCTCGGGCAGCGCAGTGGCCAAACAGCTAGTTTAAAATATGTATGTATTTGAAAAAGGTTTATTTTATTATGAGCCATCATAGGCATTTTATAGGAGATGCGATTTTTGGTTAGGGCCGTTTAATGTTCAGCTTAAATAAAACATGATTTTCTTTCAAAGTCCCATTTCACCAATTTTATATTGAATATGCTTTGCACTATGGTAGAAAAAGTTTTGAAAAAATTCAACAAGTATCAAAATAATCTTTAAAAAGGTTAAATCAGGAGGTTCTTTTCAAAACTTTATTATTCCACTTTCGACGGAAATGGTTTTTAATTATACCCACACCACAATAGTGGAGAGGGTATTATGCATTTGTGCTGTAACGCCTTAAAATATTGGTCCTAGACCAACCTTAAAGTATACCAATCGACTCAGAATCACTTTCTGAGTCGAACTAACGATGTCCGTCCGGCTGGCTGGCAGGCTGGCTGGCATAGGTTCTTATTGGCACAAGGACCAAGCCTATTGAAAATGGGCCAAATCGTAGGACCACGAGGGAAGATAGGGGGAAATTTCTTCCTCTCAGAAACTATCAAACCGATTTTAATGAAAATTAAAACATACATAGAACAATATCTTTATGGACACAAAAGGGATGCATTTTTTAAAAAATAGGACAACGAGGGGAGATAGGGCCAATTTCTGCCTCTCAAACCGATTTAAATGAAATTCAAAACATAGATAGATCCATATCTATATGGACACATAAGCTATATAGTTTTTCAAAAATAGGACCACAAGGGGAGGTAGGGGGCAATTTCTGCCTCTCACAAACTTTTAAACCGATTTTAATGACTTTTACAAACATAGATAAATCCATATTTATATGGACATATCGGGTGTTTTTTTACAGGTTTGTTTTTCGAATAGAGATAAAACTGGCATTTTGTGGTCAAATCTGGCAACTCTAATGTCATTTATGTTCAGTTTGGTTTGCCATTTCATCATGAACAGGTTGACAAAAGAACAACGCTTGCAAATCGTGCAAATTTATTTCGAAAATAACGGTTCAGTTCGCGAAGTTTACCGCAAGCTCCGTCCATTTTATGGTCGACATAATCGTCCATCAGAGCAATTAATTCGGTTCACCATGGATCGTTTTCGCACTACGTTTACTCTATGTGATAATACGCATCCGCAGAGACGTCGAACAGTGCGCACCGAAGAAACAATTGCCGCTGTAGAGCAAAGTGTTGAAGAGGACCCGAATGAATCGATTTGCCACCGTGCACAGCAATTGGAGCTTTGTCCATCAACTTTATGGAAGATTTTGCGCAAAGATCTTGGCTTGCGACCTTACAAGATCCAGCTTGTGCAAGAATTAAAGCCGCGAGACCATGCAATGCGTCGTGATTTTGGTGTATGGGCCGAAAATGAGATTGATCTCGATGCTGATTTTCATCGCAAAATTTTGTTCAGTGATGAGGCTCATTTTTGGTTGAATGGCTACGTCAACAAGCAAAATTGCCGCATTTGGAGTGAAGAGAATCCACATGAGACCCTTGAGACGCCATTACATCCACAAAAACTGACTGTTTGGTGTGCTCTATGGGCTGGTGGAGTCATTGGGCCATACTTCTTCCGAAATAATGCTGGAGAGGCAGTTACCGTTAATGGAGACCGGTATAGAGCCATGATAACCGACTATTTTGTTCCCGAATTGGATGGCATGAATGTGGATGAGTTGTGGTTCCAACAAGACGGCGCTACATGCCACACAGCGCACGCCACAATCGATTTATTGAAGGAAACATTCGATGAGCGCATAATTTCGCGGAATGGACCTGTCAATTGGCCACCAAGATCGTGTGATTTGACACCATTGCATTATTTTCTTTGGGGATATGTGAAGTCGCTCGTCTACGCCAACAAACCAGAAACGTTAGGGGAATTGGAAGCCAACATTCGTGGCGTTATTGCCGACATACGGCCCCATATGCTTGAAAAAGTGGTTGAAAATTGGACCTGTAGAATTGGCTTTATTCGAGCCAGCCGCGGCGGCCACATGCCTGAAATCATATTTAAACATTAATGGCATAAAATTATCCTTCCAATAAAGCCAAATTGATGGTCATTAAAACGATTTTCTTGTGTTTTATTTCAATTCGAAGTTCTATACCACTGAAAAAAACACCCGATATAAGCATGATGTGTTTTTTAATACTGTGGTGTAGGGTATCATATGGTCGGGCTTGACCGACTATACTTTCTTACTTGTTTTTTATGTGTTTGGTAGCATTGAAATGAGACCTCTGCGAAAATAAAATTGGAAAAAAATTCTGTAATAACAAAATTATATTCTTCCAGCTCAAAATGACATTCCTAAAAACACAAAAAGTGGAATAGACAAGTTTTCAAAACAACCTCCTCAGATAACGGGTGATTTTTTAAGAGCTATAGGAAAGTTTTAAAAAAAACACCTAAAATTCAGAAAAATGCATGAAATCTTCATTTGAATCGATAGTACGGTCCATATAATTTAATGTTTGAAGATTATTTCATGCAAATGTTGAACGTGACTGCGCCTCAAATGGTCCATCCGCTTAGTCCAATTTTGGCATACTCTTTCCAACATTTCGGCCGGTATCTCATGAATAAATGCTTCAATGTTGTCTGCCAATGCGTCAATTGAAGAGGGCATGTGTGTATAGACATGAGCTTTAACATAGCCCCACAAAAAATAGTCTAAAGGCGTTAAATCGCTCGATCTAGGCGGCTAATTGACCGGTCCCGAACGTGAAATAAAATGTTCACCGAACTCGCCTCACAATAAGTCCATTGTTAAGCGTGCTGTGGGGCATGTGGCACCGCCTTGTTGAAACCACATGTCATGCAAGTCAAGCTCTTGCATTTTGGGCAAAAAAAAAAAAGTGAGATATCATCTCACGGTAGCGCTCACCATTCACAGTTACGTTACGATTCGCATCATCTTTGAAGAAATACGGTCCAATGATGCCACGAGCCCATAAACCGCACCTAAATGTGACTTTTTCTGGATGCATTGGTAGCTCTTGCAACGCTTCTGGCTGATCTTCACTCCAAAATCGATAATTCTGCTTATTAACGTACCCATTGAGCCAAAAATGAACTTCGTCGCTGAACACAAGAAGCGCGCGATAAACTTTCTTAACAGAGCACGCATTTTGATAATAAAATTCAATAATTTGCAAGCGTTGTTCGTTTGTAAGACGATTCATGGTTAAATTATAGACCAAACTGAAGATGTTTGACAGTGAAACAAAACATGAAACGTGCGTCAGCTGTTTAAACCAGTGTTGCCAAAAAGATAATAGCTAAAAAATCACCCGATATATTCTACTAACTTAAAAAAATGGCCTTTTGACTAAAATATGCAAAAAAAAAAAAAAATTGTGCAAAGGGTAAAATATGCAAAAATATGAACTAAGAAATCGATGCCAAAATTAATAAAAAGCTTCGAAACAGGTAAATATTTTGTTTCTGCCTTCATCGGTCACACCAGGAAATTGCTTATTTCCGACTTCCCTAGTTATAGCATTAAAGAATACCCGAATAGCACGTATTGTCACCCGAATTTTTTTTCGATTTTCTGAAAATGTTGATAATCCTTTTTTTTTAACATATTACAGGAGTAAAATAAAATATAGCGAAAAGATATTTTATTGAAATCATACCATTTAAAAACCCAATACGGTAAAATTAAAAGTTTGTTTGTTAGTGGGGAAATGACAACTAAAAAATTCTATTACATTTTTAATTTTTTTTATCACAATTTCATATCAACACGCCAAAACAATATACATACATACTTATATTAATATTATTATTTTATTGTTCACCTTTAAAAGTATTTTTAAAACACACGTTGCATGTTTCAAATTAAATTAAAATCTTTATCATTAGACTTTTAAACAAGTCACAAATAAAAAAAACTTTTACAGTTATAATTAAGCATTATAATTAACTAATTAAAGCAATTGTGTTGTGCAGTTTCTTTATCTTTTACCTGTATAAACAATTAGAAAACATTTAAGATATGTTTTCTATTTATACTGGCTCATATTTGTAAAATGTTGCTCTTTTCAACTCACCTTAAAACTTTTAAATCCCTGCCTTCAGCTGTTTTGCCAATCGTATACAAGCGACAGATGTTGGGAAATTTACCACGAATTTCACGCATAAAACTATAAATGACATCCAAGTCATGATAATCCTTCCAGTTAATGCCACTGCGAGCAGCTTTTTCTAAAAAAAAAAATAAAAAATAGATAAGTACAATTAAATCATAAAATCAGACATCACAACAACTTTATAACATAGTAAAAGTAAAAGAGGAACTAAAAAAAAACACCATTCCATTTTTTACCCAGAGGAAAAAAATGGTGTGATATGGTCGCGAAGAACTCATTAAGTATGGATGCAGAAATTTCAAAAAAAGGACGGTCTCTTTAATCTCTTAATTCATAGAATTTTCGGCCACAACCATATTTTAATAAAATCAGCCCGTTTCGTGTCTATTACAGCCATATTATGGTTCCCCACATCCATGTACATTTAATGTATATGATCTTCTTATCAGTGTTTAAAAAATTGCAGTTGAAATATATAGTAAAAGTTATAAGATTGTCCTTTTTCTTCGAGTTTTTAATTTTTTATTTGACAAAAACATACTGTTGCATTTACTTCTGGTTCATTAAATGTAAACAGTCGCACTCAAGTCCAATGCACAAAACGAAAAGTTTGACCGACTTACGGCCATTTTCACCAAGTTCGGTTAAAACTAACTTTCAATTAAAGTTCCGGTTACCAATATGTTTTGACAGCTATAACCGATAGTTCATTATAACCGAACTTGGTGAAAATGGCCGTTAGACTTTTAATAAATTCCGAAGTTGAGGCATAAGAGATGTTGTGTGTGTTTAACTTGAATACATACATTCATACATATGTATGCACCAGAGAACGGCTTTGCGCAATTGCAAAAAAATCGCATTAAATGAACAGCAACAAATACACTCGGTTGCGGTCATACAATCAAACTTGCGCAACCGCAAACATTCGCTGCTGGTTTGCAGTCATTCAAATAATGCACATCGTGCTTTGTTATTTATACCATCGTTAGCTTCGTTTTTTAATAAAGATGTTTAGTGTTCGGTGCGGTGCGACAATGATTGTTTTGGTAAAGAAAAACAAATACAAACAAAAAAGCCAGAAATCAAGCAATCATTCCCTGCAAATAAAATTGGACCACCTGATCCATTTTGATAAAATGGACTACTCCATGGACTGGTCCGATGCAATGCAAGCATGGACCATGTCATTGTTAAAAAGTGTTTGTAGTAAGACAACATGTCTTCGTTTTTTAACGACATGCTTTCGTTTTTAAACGACTTCAAAACTAATCCTCTTGAGTATACTATGGAGTAGTTTTAAAACTACTCCTAAGTGGTCCAAAGGTGGGTTATATGGTCCTCTCCTAGAACATCGTAATGTCCAGGAGAGGACGAGGTTTTTTCCATACGTTTGGCCAGAGGTTTCCATACGTTTGGGTTACTTTTGGACTAGTCCTGGACCTTGTGCACTACTCTTTACACGCGTGTTTGGACTGTAGCTCGTTTCTGTATTTCTCGCATCGTAAAATTTCTTACATGAAGTGTGAAACAAAAAATGCCATCGTTTCTCGATTTATGAGATAAAAGTGTTTCTGTATTTGAATGCGAAAACAGACACAACAAATTCTGTTTATACTGGAATATTTCCAGTAATTAAGTGTCAAATAAAAGCGAAACGTCAACAAAAGAAATAAATATAATAAAAACAGGGCTGCCAGATTTGACGAGTTATCGTCATCTTGACTATTTTTTTTTCCGATATTAAAAAAGTGACGTTTTGATGATTTTTTCTAAAAAAGTGACGAAAGCAAAAACAAAATCAAAAATATTTTATAATTTTGTTATAACTTTCTATAGAGATTCATCTTGAATTTTTAAATTTCAAACACTTCTATTTTGTGGCGTTGAAAATTGAAAAAAAAATAATATGAATGTCTGTAGAAAGCAACAACAAATTTATAAAATATTTTTGATTTTGTTTTTGTTTTTGCTTTTAATGAAATTGTTGGCGTTGCGTTTTACACTTTTTCTTCGAAATAAGATAATTGTAAATATTTTTATATGTTTGTTTATTAGAAAAAAAAGATATCTTTAGAAACAAGGGTTAAATTTTTATATTTATCCCTATTGTGAAAATTGTCCTCGAAATTGTTTGTCTCTTCCCTAAAAAATGTATCGGCAAAAGCAAAATTTCGAGGGAAAGTAATGGACCGACTTGGCTTATTTTGAACATTTAATACTTCTTATATATGCACATATACAAAATATGATTGATATTTGATATTCTTATCTTATATGTACACTTTTGTGCCAAAACCATTATTCCGGCAAGAAAGAAATTTGTTTGTCTCCCAGTAAAAACTTTTTCAAAATGGATAGCTTCTTTCACTCGTTATTTAGTAGCTTTCTTCCATAAGAACTTCGATAACTACTTTTTTCTGGATGTATTTAGATAAAAAAAATTACTTACTTTTGAATTTGTTTATTTTGGCACAACCCTTGTAAAATTCATTAGTTTTTCAGTAGAATTGTATGTAGTGCTTTTATGTGTTTCTGATTACTTAACATATTATTTTGTAGGCGAAGATTTTACTGGGTCTTTAACCCGTTTATTTATATACCGATTTTTTTAATTTTAACTACCAGGTATTCTACTAAGTCTATTTCAGGTAAAAAAGAAAAAGAATAAAAGTAATAGGTAAATTAAAGATTGATATCTCAGCCATTTGAAACCGATATAGTTAAATTTCAATAATATACTATTTCGGACTACATACGATATAAACATAAAACAACATTGTCACTATCAATTCCGTAAAAACCCAGAATATTTATAATACTGTTATCAAAGCTGATTTAATTTAAAAATTTTCCATTTTGATCTCGGTTTTTGTAAATATGTATATATCTATTTTAAAAAAGGATATATGTTTATTTTATTAAGCTTGGTTTCTTTTTGCTTTTGTAAAAATATTTATTTTATTTTTTGTTTAAAATGATAGTTGCTCATGCCTTTGTGTAACTTCTCCAGGGAAAAATAACAATTTTAAATTGTTATCGGATTAAAGAAAATAAATAATTTTAAGAACAATTTCGGTTTTTAGTTGAACTGTTAATTTTTAATTTTTGATATTCCTTAATTAGGCTTCAGTTCTCAAATTTAATTTTCATTAAATTATTTATTATTGCAATTTACGTGATAATAACAACAAATTTCGAACCACCAGTACTACTACTGGTTAAAGATTGATGTTTGACTGTTGGCTAACGGGCACCGCAGTGGTGCAGTGGGTAGAACACAAAGATCTTCTGACGATAGAAAGTGGTGTTTCTTGAAACATGTAAAGATCAACCCGGGTTCAAATCCCAGCTCAGCCAAGAAAAATTATCAATAAATTTTAATAAAAATTCCAAGTTGTAAAATTTGATGAACTCCAGCCTAATTAAGGAACATCAAAAAAAAAAAAAAAAAAAAAATAATTTTTTTTTTAAATAATCCTCCAGCTTATCAAAATAAATATACATATAAATTTAATGAAATTATTAAATACCCATGAACTTTAAATATGTTTTGGTTTGATTATTTTATAAAAAAAGTCGAAACAAATTTTAAAATTGATTTTAAATTGCACGATTCTTAAAACAAAAAAGACGATCTTTTTTATTTTTTTCTCAGGAAATTGACGATTTTGACACAAATTTATCTGGCAACACTGATTAAAACCAAAACAAGAAAAGGCTAAAAAAATTTAATATAACAAAATATAACAATTGTTTTTTGTTTATTTTCATCATATAAATTATGTATTCGTCATATATATTCCTTCTATTTTTTTATTTATTTTAAAAAAATAGTATATAAACATATTTTTAATTCAAAATATCTACATTTTGTTTTTCTCGCCACCAATTTCAAATGTGAATTATTTTGACAGTTGTTGAAAGAAACTTTTCGCAAAATATTGTTATAGAAACACTTTTTCTCGCATCCTTCCAATAATTGCTGGAAAATTATTTAAATGACAGATAATTCTCGCAAAAAAAAGATACAGCAACACTTGTGTGAGAAAAAACATTTTTTGTTTCATTTCACACTATTTTTGTTGCAATTCACACGTTTCATGCGATAAGTTTTACGATGTGAGAAAAACAGAAACAGGCTACTGGTCCTTTTATTTGCAGGGTTACTCATGTATTCATTCCGCAGTAACTAGGTATGTAGTACAAGAAAAAAAATTTAAATGAAACTAAACGCACATACTGATGTAGGTACAAACAATTTCCATAGAAACAGACTTTTTTTTTCATCTTAAAAAGTACAGTAGTTCTGTATGTAGGACAGTGTTGAAAAATTCAGTACTTTAGTACTTTTTTCAGTACTTTTTCATATTAAAAATACCGCAGTACCCCCGCGTAGTTTTTAGTACTTTTTATCCCGAGAGCTTTTTAACTGTGATGTGATCATTTCGATAGCAGGCTTAGGATATCATATGTTTGTTGCAAAATTTATAATGTTGTATTTTAAAAATGATTAACGACGTTTTTATTGAAATGCAAAGCGTGGACGCCAGGATTCATATTTTGCTTTCCAGAATACAATATTTGTTCTTACAAGTGGCAAGAAAATTTATAAAAACGGATGCATTGGATAATATGTTAGTAAAATTTTAATGAAAACCATGTTTATAGAAACATGCAATATACAGGAAATGGTTTATTTAGTAAAAGAAACTGGGAAATCGTTTTATTCGACATGTGCGAAAGTAAATTTTGTTTTGAACATAAAACCTTAAAAGTGATAATCAGCTTCAATCCAAAAATATTATTGTTTCCGTTATTGTTATTTACAAACGAAAACTATAATAATATCAATTCTCAATTCCGTGTTCTAGCGGATCTTTCAAAAATAAAGCATTTCAGAACTGAATATATTTAAATTTCTTGGCAAAATATATCCAATATTAAGAACGAAGCTAATGTTTGCTGACATTTCATATATTTCATTTGGTATTTTATCGATACCACATTTCTGAGCATCAATTGAACGCACATTTTCAAATGCAAAATGATGTAAAAAGCAAAGGATGAAATCGATTACATGTAGAAATTGTTTCAAGTTTGATTAATACTAAATATCTATTAAAATCAACTGGTAGTTGCTGTTGTAGTTACAATATGTTGGCAGAAATAAAATCTTTAACTTATTTACTTATTCATAAATATATGAACTATTTCAAATATTTTTTTAGAAAATACTGAAAAAACGTACCTTAAGCGGCTCATACACTTCCAAAATAACTGCCTGTTTGTAGAACGCGAGCACAAAAGTGACTCGCTTAACTTACATTTAAAACAAAAACAAATTTTAAACGAGTCACTTTTGCGCTCGCGTTCTACAAACAGGCAGTACCTAACTGTTCAATTTTATCGCCAATGGGCTATATACGAAGGTGGCACAATATATTGGCAAGAATCGAAATCAGAAAAGAAGTGCAATATACTGTGAAATGAGTTTGCAACAATGTACTATGTTGTTTTGCTTTATAGTTTGTGTTTTTTTTTTTAATAGGGTTGCGCCATATTTTAATTGAAACCATTGTGCCACTTATTGAATAATATGGGGCCATAAAGAAATAATATGGCGAATAACATATACAATAATATTGGAAATGGGAGGGGCGCTTGACGCTTATGTATAACAGAATTATTATTTACTTAGATAAATGAATTTTAATAAAATATTTTTTGTTCCTCTTATTTTCATAAATTATTGTTTTTTTTAACAAAAAGTACCATTTAGTGGGAAAAATACTCTTTAAGTTGGAGTTCAGTACTATTTCAAAAGTTCAATTTTGCAACACTGATGTAGGACCAATGTATTCTTGTTATTTTTGTTTTTATTGTTGTTAAAAGCGTCTCATCGAGTGGTTTATTGTTGTTATTGTTGTAAATGTTAACAAAGCGTCTCATCGAGTCGACAATGACTACTTGAATGCAAAAGTATAAGAATGTGTTCCTTTGAATTTACACAGTTGTGTTATATTGCGTGCGCAACAAAAATGCAAAAAAGAACTTTCAATAAAAAACGAATACATGCAAAAATCAAATGTGTACGAAACGATGTTAAAATTACCAACGTTGAACTTTGTTTTGCAAGCAAAGAGTGAATGTAAATTTGAGCGTATGAATAAATCAAGAAAAATAGTGATTTTGCAGTTCTCTGGTATGCACCAAACAAACACGAAGTCAAACCTTCGATATGAAATGAATTTATTATCATTTGATATCAAACACAATTCTCAAACGTTTTTTAAATGTTTGATTTTAATATTTAAATTCAAATTGATAATGATTTGAAAATAAAAATTTGACATCAAATGTTTTATCAATTTGATGTCAAATTGGTATCAAATGTTAAATTCAAATCAAAACTCAAATTAATCAAATTAATAATGGCGATTAAAGTTAAATTTTTACTTCGTGGTTTAATTTGTTTTACAAGTGAACGATTTATTTCTTATGAAAAATAAAAATTATTTGTGAGTAACTACAATGATGAAGAATACGAATTAAAAAAAAAAAAAAAAACGGAAAAGTTCGGAATTTTTAAGTTTGTTGTATGATGGCGGTGCCACAACCCTCAAAATAAAAGGGAGCCAATATTGTCTTTGCAAGAATAAGAGGACAGAAAGAACATTACTTCATCTTTTGGCTATAATGCCGAATGTTTATCTCACAGTTTATTTAAATAAATAATGAATTTAAATTAAGAAAATAAAATATTTTTATTAATGTTCCACATGGTATTAAAATCCACATTTGAAAAACATTCGAGAATTACGTTTGAAAGCAAGTTGAAAATAAAGGCATTTTTCAATATGAAAACAACTTCCCCTTTTTGTTGAGTATGCTATGATTTTTAAACCATTATTAAACGTTTGTCGTTTGAGAAAACGTTTGATTTTAAATCATTATCAATTTTACATCAAACCTCCGTGTTTGTTGGGTAAATAGAACAGCAGCAAACACACACACATTAACAATTTTTATCTTTGTATGGAAATTGCGCTTATTTAATTTTTCTTTGTGAATGCTGTGCACCGATTGCAATGAAATAAAGCTCATTTGATTCGAAATATTTTAAGCTAAATGTTTTTTAAGCAAAACTGTGATTGTTGTCACAGTTGTATTTTTTATGAATTTTGAAAGAACAACAATTTTTCTTTTTTTTTAAACTTCAACGAAATCTCTGAAACTACTGGGCAAATGAAACGTTTTCAAGTTATTCCAATGTTGTTATGTAGAAGAAGTGCCTTAATTTTGGACATAACGTTATATCTCGAAAAGTCGAGCTGGGCCCTGTTTCTCAAGACTAAAAGTTACAAATCTACAAGTAAAATATATTTGAAATAAAAACAAAAATTGTAAAATTGTTTCTTTTTTAGTATATTTTACTTGTAGTCTTGAGAAACAGGGCCCTGATAGAAAAAAAACTAAGTAAAGATTTAGATTCAGCGTCCCAAATCACCTTAAAAACAACATTCATTGTATAATCTCTCAGCTCTTATTTTTATCATCTGAATTGAATCTGCTTGCAATGGCGATTTATTTTGTCCTTTCTTTATCCTTCACAACAGGCCAAAAGGGTGTATATAAGTTCGTTTTTTACATAAGCTTGTTTTTCAATTTGTAATTTTTTCAAAACTGATTTAAGATCATATTAAGTAAAAATATTCTGGATCCTTATGACTAGCAGAGTTGATTTAACTATGTATATCAGTCAGTTCTTTCATTTGACTATCCGTGTGTTTGTTGAAATGGTTTTTCAAAATCCCCAGAAACGAAGGGGTCTATGTTGCTATACAGTTATATAGTGTATAGTACGACATATTTTGCTGAGATATCAGCAATCAGCAAGACTGCCTCTAATTTTTACCCATAAACCTTAACTTTGTTAAATCTTCTTATAATTTATGAACTTTATTTTAAGCATTTACATGAAATAAACTTAGTAGAATACAATTACCAGTATTTCTATTTTCTCTTTCCGCACAAATCATGGTATAAGACGATCAATTAAGTACGGAAAATAAGCAAAATCGGACTATTTGATCTAGGGAAAACTTTTATTTTCAATATTATGGTGGTATAGAGGGTACAAAAGGTTTGGCAAAGCCGAATATAGCAATTTTACTTGTTACTCTTGTTTAGTAAATTTAGTAAGAATATTATTTGTGATTGTATTTCCAACAATAAATAAATATATAATTTTTGTCTTAATCAAACTAGTAAAATAATGTGATTTTAGCTTTATTTTCTTAATTTTTTTCTTGTTAATTTCCAAAATTAATTGAATTTTCCAAGTTATCCCAAGCAAAAAAATTCAGTTGTTGTAATAGTTCTATTCATTCTTCATATTCTTACACCTTTAAAACAATTGTCTTTTATCAACGGAGTAAGGTTAATTCTTGTACATTGCCTATATTTTTAAAGAGACATTATTTAAATCTTAAATAGACTTACTTGTTCTCTGACCCACTTCACTTTGTGTTAAATTAACACCAATCATTTGTTCCATATCAATCAATTCCTGTATATTTGTATTCAAAATCTCTGGCATAAGATTATTTTTATGCAAAAAACTTCTAGCTGCCTTCAAGTTGTCCTTTTCAATAGACACATCTAAGAATTTGGAATTTTCTTTCCAAACAGTGCCACCTAAAATTACAAAAAAAAAAAAGAAATAAACGAAAAAAACCAATATAAATATTTTGCTGCTTTTCAAATATGTACTCAAAAGTTCATAAGCAGAATATTACAAATATGTTCAACTGCAATATTTTCATTACTTACCATATTTATTTTCTAATATATCAGCTACTGGCATCATTTGACGACGCATATTATTAGATATATTATATATACGCCATAATTGTGCCTCATCATAACGTACTGGTATCTCATTTGCTTCCAAAACATCTGTCTGTCTCTGCATTTTCATATTCGCATTCTGCTTCATATCAGCGACAGCAGCGTCGGCTGATTTCAGTTCTGTTGCACTTTCATTGATTTCCTTTTCGTATAATATTTTATTTCCGGTTCCTATGTTTTCATCAGCTATTGGTGTAATTCTTGTTATATCGAAAGTTGTTGCAACATCTACTAATGCCACCAATAGGTGTATGTGTAGCAGCACCGCCAGTGTATTCCATCTTTTATCTCTTGTCATTTTATTTTTGTAAGAATGTGAGTGTTTGTACTGGAGTTGTCGGTTGGTTGGTTGATTTCTTCTTTCCTTCAATTTTGAGCGGCAATAATTTGAAAAATTGTGTTGGTCGATGAACAAAGATGAGCAAGAATATTGATGATTAAGATGTTTACTTTACGTAATAAATACACGTATTGGAAAAAATGCTGCAATAATGAAAAAAGTTTTTTATTTAGTTAGATAACAATGTTTTAATACTTGGGGTTTTCTAAGGTTTTTTTCTAATTTTTTTGCTATTGACATTTTGTCATTAAAATTATTTTGCTGATTACATTTTAAAGTGAATTAAATAAACAATAAACTAAAATTTTGAAGATGTTAAACAATATTTATTAGGTCTGGGTTCACACTATGAAAGTTTTCTTTCATAAAGTCTGAGTTTATTGCTATTCTGCTCTCTCCGCTCACCAGTAAATTTAGACTTTCTTAAAGAAAGCTTTCATAGTGTGAAGCCATGAATCAAAAAAACGAGATTGCGCACTCAGCCGTACAAAAAATATTTTACTCCGCATCTACCTCATCATAGAATGCAAATAAGTGTTTGCTGTAAAAACCTTGCAAATAATAGGACCAGTCCAAACACGCGTGTAAAGAGTAGCCCACAAGGGACCAGGACTAGTCCAAAAGTAACCCAAACGTATGGAAAAAACCTGGTCTATTTAACATTACGATGTCCTAGGGCAGGACCATATAACCCACCTTTGGACCACTAAGGAGTAGTTTTAAATCATTGGTGTCCAGCCCATACCACAATTGTGGAAATTAATTCACACACATTCTTCACACGCATTCTTACGCTCTTTTATTTAGTCCACGAGAGTACACAATTCAGTCGTCGATTACCAAGCGACGAGTGCACATGTGGCGGATGCTTACATACTTTTTGTATTTTTATTGTATTTTTATTAAGAATATTTTTCTCTTTGTTCACTAATACTAATAAAAAGCAATACAACCACGATTAAAATTTTGGACGTCACTGTTTTAAATCTACTCCATGGTATACTCAAGAGGATTAGTTTTGAAGTCGTTAAAAAACGAAAGCATGTAGTTAAAAACGAAGACATGTCGTCTCACTACAAACACTTTTTAACAATGACATGGTCCATGCTTGCATTACATCGGACCAGTCCATGGAGTAGTCCATTTTATAAAAATGGATCAGGTGGTCCAATTTTATTTGCAGGGAAATGTAAGACATACACAAAGTCTGTGTCTACCTCACACAAAAAAATAACCGACCTGGGCAATGCGTAATCATATCTTTTCAAAGTTGTTTTTGGGAATACAAAATTGAATTCTAGTGTAAAGCAGTGTTCGAAAATAAACAGTACATTATTAAGCGTTCAGCTCATATTCCCAAGAACGGTATCTATTTTTTTTAGTGATTTTTTAGACGAACAACCCCTAATACCGTTCGTAACTATTTATTTTCAAGAAAGAGCCGAACATTATACATTGTTCTGTTCTTCGGTAAAAAAACAGAACAATTTTAGTGATACTGTAGCCAAAAATTTTTTTAATGTCCTATAATGTTTTTTTTTTTACTTTGATAAAGAAATGAACAAACAACCGCACCACGAACAGCTTTTGTGAGTATTGCGTATTTATATGTTTTGTTTGTGTAAAATTATTTTGCAGGTTTTTTGTTTTTTTGTTTAAGTAAAAAATGTTTGGTTTTTATTTTACCAGACAAAAAAAAACGAACATTAATGAGCCGAACCGAACGCAATGAAGTTTGTAGATTTAAAAAAAACTGAACGGAATTAAATGTTCTTTTGTTGAGTTTGATAAAAAACAGTATTATTTTTGTGTTCGAAAGATGACTAACAGGGAAAAGGCATTTTTTTTTTTTAATAATTTTCTATACAAACACTATTAGCGTTGTGTTTTTCACAAATCTTCCGAACCGAACACTAAGGAGCGATATTTAGTGTTTATTTTCGAACACTGGTGTATAGCCATATTAGGCAACTATCAGTTTGTGCAGTTCTTTTCTCTAAGAAAGTAACATGAGTAATATTTTCTATCATAAACTAAAATTAAATCTTCTCTAGACAGAAAAATCAAAAAAAAAAAAAAAAAAAAAAATTTTGTACCTCGCTTTTATAAGAAAAATTTGCGTAGTTTATTTGTCCTATATAGAAACATTTTGATCTCTATATAAACAAAAGTTTGTGGAATATTTTCTTTTTATAGAAAATTGTGTGCAATTTTTTTCTATTTTTAAAAAACTTCGTGCACTTTTTTCCTTTAAAGAATCATTTGTGCAATTTTTTCTGCTTTTCAAATCGTGCAATTTTTGCTTTAAAAAAAGAAATTAGTTGAGATTTTTTCTGTTTATAGAAAAATGTGTGCACTGTTTTTTATTAATAATTTTTGCAATTATTTTTGTTCATAGAAAAATTAATGGCATTTTTTTATTTTTGAGAAATTTGTGCATTGTTTTTTATTATAAATAAATATTTTCCGAATGAATTTTATGAGGTAAATTAAAATTTTATAACGCTTTTTTGTACTAGTTCCATTCCTTCAATATTTCACATACGTTTTTTGCTTAAGCCAACCTTTGGTTAACATTGAAGCTAAAGATGTGTACATATATTTAGGAATGCTTATATACACTACCAAACTATCTTGTATCTTCCTGATACATGTCTCACTTTAGCTATCTTTTGGTAAGCAATGAAGTATTTTGTATGTAAGAAGAATAAAAATCTTTAATATAAAAAAGTAATTTATAAAATAGGATATACATATTATTACAAGAATATATAAAATGTTGGTGTTTTAAGTAATTTTGAAGAAAACATATTTTTAAGTATTGCAACAAAATGCCTCTGTCGACCACAAAACATAGGATTGATTTTTGACATTTGTGGTCGTATAATATTTCATAGTGGGACGCTAAGTTGTATTAAAACTATTACCTTATCGCTCGCTTGCATTGACGATCGACTTGTCGTGCTGAAAATTTTAAATTGGGTGAAAATTAGCTGTTTTTCGTCGAAAATGGAAGAGCGCGATAGCGGACGAAACATGGGTAACCATGGCTGTAACCATTTTTGTACTGGAAAATGCTTAATTTTTTTTATCGTGCCTAAGATTTTCTCGCAAAAACCCAAATTTTTTTTAAGTTTTATAATCAAAAGCAAACATCAGAAATACTTTTTCAACATTTTGGTACTTTTTTAAAACATTTTTATTTTGCTCATATCAGCCATTTATGGACCGAGATAAATTTCAACAGCAAAACTCTGATGAGGATATCTAAAATGATAATAAAAAGTGTTGAAATAACCTTTTGATAATAATAAATTTTGTGTAGGCAATGTTGAAAATAGGGCTGTGGAGCACTGTTAGGATCTGATAATTCTTAAATTGTACCGTCTCAATGGCAAAATTGTACCAAATTGACATAAATTGTACCAAAACTTCGCTGTAAAATAAAAAAGCATACAAAGTAATTCAACACACTTTTTATTCAATAAAATTAAAAACAAAACATATAAAAAAAAAAATAAAATCGGTCAAGCCCGACCATTTTATACCATACAGCACAGTATTTTAAGACTATTTCGGACCGTTGGGCAATCATGGACCAGCCAGAACAAAATTATGTTAGGAGTTTAAGATTCATGCGAAAGTTCTTTGTTTGAATATTATTTAGATATCTTCATCTATATGAAATTTGTTTGCCCTTACGCATGTTAGGAAGGGCGCTTATATGGGTTCTATGTTAGTATTGGACCTACCAGCACAACTTTTTTTAAGACAAAGTATATCTTAAAAGTAATTGGAGCCAATTTTTATGTCAATACCAACATTTATAATGAAGTTACGGCATTAAAAGCTTTCCGAGAGTATAATCGTCAAATATAGACCGATTTCAATAAAATTTTGTAAGATGATTTAGATTGCAATAAAATAAGTTTTGCCCAAATTAAATCTAAATAACAACATAATAGTAGAGTTTATATTCACAAACACTATTCCGGAAAGTAGTTTGTATGACGGCTATGTGAAATTACGAACCGATTTTCACCATTTTCAGTAGGCTTCGTACTTATAAATTGAAAGCAATGTACAAAATTTCATCAAATTACCTTCAAAATTGCGACCTTTACTTTGCGCACAAGATTAAAAGGCCTGTAGGAAGACTGAGGGACATAGTTAAATCGACTCAGACAGTGATATATTGAGTCGATCGGTATACTTATAATTTTTAGTGTTCACCCATCAGCACAAACGCTAAATGGCCCCTTCACTATTGTGTTGGGGGAATACAAAATAAAAAGGAATAACAAATTTCTCTTTTCTTGGCAAATTAACAATAATGCAATTTTTGGTAGTTCTGGTCAAGGCTGGAGGTATGGTTATAAAAATTTTATTATTAAAAAGAAAAGTGAGGTAATCCACCCAAAAGAAATGTTAAAACTACGTGGGTATTGTTTTTATTGTACCAAAAGAAGATGAATTGTACCAGTGTTCCAATTTAGTTTCGATTGTACCAAATTTGGTACAATTGTACCACAAATCCCATCAGTGCTGAGGAGTCGAAGCTGTAGAGTCGGAGTTAAGGTGCTTGTACCGGATTTTTCGGCACAAAAAAATTAAAAATATATTCTAATAATTTCCAAAATGAAATACTTCGAAATTTGCAATGCAATATTAAAAATATTGATTCGAAACTTTTACTGAATCCTTTTTTTTGCTATATTTAACCATTAAACAGGTACTGCATTAAAAAAGAGTTTAAAGTCAAATAAGGACCAGTCTCATATACATTTAGGATTAAGGTTAGATTAGGAGTCGGAGTTGGAATTTCAGCGGTTGGAGTCAGAGTTAGAAGTTTTTGTTGAACCTGGTTGCCAATGTTAAAAAAAATAAACGCTTAATTTCTAAACAAAGAAGCATATAAAGAAAAGAATACTAAAACGGACGTGGGGGTACTGTGGTATTTTTGAAAGGAAAAAGTACTGATAATAGTACCATAGTACTGAATTTTCCATCACTGTTTTAAAGTAAAATATGTATTTTGTTCAAAAAATATTTTCATCCGTACAAAAAAATAAAAATAAAAAATATTGTGGTTATTTTGTTGAACTATTTATGGTTTTTTTATCCAAATTTTTAATATTTTTAATTAGGCTTAAGTTCATGAAATTAAATTTTTCATTAAATTATTTTTATGAAGAAAGGAATTTTACAACATGAAAATTAATTAAAATTGTTATTGATAATCTTTCATTCTTGACGTGGCTGGGAATCGAACCCCGGCCGGCAGGTTACCATGACATGTTTGGATTGCAACCACTCAATCTCCTCAGATGGACTTGCCGTCTTACACCCGCAGCCATCGATTACTGCTGACGTCAATAGTCACACATCAATCCTTAAACCAAATTGTATTCTAACATTTGGTAGATCGAAATTTGCTTTCCTGAATGATTATCCATCTTAATTGATTTTACATGTTTTTTCCCTACTTCTGTTTTTCCGTACTTTTGTCAAGAATTTTTCTTGAAGTCCAAGTACATTTTTTGTTCTTTCATTTTGTCCTTTTCCCTTCTGTTGACCTTTTTCAGCACAACCTGAAGGACAAATGTACACATAAAGCTCGTGCCCTAGCTTTAACAATAATTAGTATTGTGGTTATTTTGTTGAACTATTTATGGTTTCTTAATCCAAATTTTTAATAATTTTAATTAGCCGTTCATGAAATTAAATTTTTCATTAAATTATTTTTATGGAGAAAGGAATTTTACAACATGAAAATTAATTAAAATTGTTATTGGTAATCTTTTATTCTTGACGTGGCTGGGGCTCGAACCCCGGCCGGTAGGTTACCATGACATGTTTCGATTGCAACCACTCAATCTCGTCAGATGGATTTGCCGTCTTACACCCGCAGCCATCGATGACTGCTGATGTCAATAGTCAAACATCAATCCTTAAACCAAATTGTATTTTAACATTTGGTAGATCGAAATTTGCTTTCCTGAATGATTATCCATCTTAATTGATTTTACATGTTTTTTCCCTACTTCTGTTTTTCCGTACTTTTGTCAAGAATTTTTCTTGAAGTCCAAGTACATTTTTTGTTCTTTCATTTTGTCCTTTTTCCTTCTGTTGACCTTTTTCAGCACAACCTGAAGGACAAATGTACACATAGAGCTCGTGCCCTAGCTTTAACAATAATTAGTATTGTGGTTATTTTGTTGAACTATTTATGGTTTTTTAATCCACTTATTGACAAAAGTACGGAAAAACAGAAGTTGGGAAAGAACATGTAAAATCAATTAAGATGGATAATCATTCAGGAAAGCAAATTTCGATCTACCAAATGTTAGAATACAATTTGGTTTAAGGATTGATGTTTGACTATTGACGTCAGCAGTCATCGATGGCTGCGGGTGTAAGACGGCAAATCCATCTGAGGAGATTGAGTGGTTGCAATCGAAACATGTCATGGTAACCTGCCGGCCGGGGTTCGAGCCCCAGCCACGTCAAGAATGAAAGATTATCAATAACAATTTTAATTAATTTTCATGTTGTAAAATTCCTTTCTTCATAAAAATAATTTAATGAAAAATTAAATTTCATGAACTTAAGCCTAATTAAAAATATTAAAAAAAAAATATTGTTTGAGTTGTTCTTTAAAGTTCAAAACAATTAAGTTTTTAAAAAAAGTTTTAAGAAAAATTTTTTTTTTGTTTTTAGAAACTTACATTGAAAACTGAATTTTGAAGTTTAAATTGTGAATTTAAATTTTATGAAAGTCCCATTGGCATACTAAAGATGTTTTTGTACAGTTTAAAATATTTTTCGAACACCAGTGATAAAAATTTTTTAAAAAATACAAAAAAAAAAAAGTTTTCCGGTCCTTGATTCAAAATATATTTGAAATTTTTCAAAAAAATCTATGCATAATGAAATATTTTCTTGATTACAATAGGTACTTTTAATTAAATTTTTTGTAATTGATTTTTAGAATTTATGTAGAGAAAACTGTCTAGGGAAAAATTATATACTTTTTGTTGAGTATTTCTGGCAACACTGAATTGGAGGTATGTATTAGGAAAACCTTTGTTTGCGCTGATGTGTGTAGCACATAAAATGCCGTCTGGCAAACGTTTTGATTGTCATAAGGACGAAATCTATTGAATATGATGAGAATCGGTGTATCCCCATTAAAAACAAATTAAAAACAAATTTTTTAATTTCCTTTTTGGTTTAAATGTTAGTTAAGCGAACGATGCCTGTCCCTTGTAAATGTCAATAATTGTTCTAAAAACTTAACAAAATTCAAATTTTTTGAACAAAGTTAATTTCAATTAAATTGTTTATTTATTACCATTTTTGCTATATTCTAAAAAATGTTCATGATTTATTTTAGAATTTCGGCCCTGACCAACTAAAATGTTTCTTTTATGTATTTTAGACTAAGAAGTTAAATAATACATTCATTTTAAACACTGATTTGCAATTTTTGCTTACTAATGAATGGTCTATTAGTAAATCAATTTTTGTTTTAATAACTACATGTTTCTATTCTAAAGGGTGTGTTTTTAAGCCCGATACAACTTGAAATTGTACAAAAACTACAAAAACAAAATAGTATTAAAAAAATTTTCTTGTTAACATTTGAAAATTATTTCGGGCATATGGGCACAGCGGCTGTTCTTGATGGGAGCATTCCGGATGTCTAGTTAAGACATACTTTCTAAAGCATTGCTGGCCGTTTGTTACGAATAAAACGAACAATGTTGGGGCCCAAGGCGTCAAATGTGACAGACATTTCAGCATAAACCGGTGACTTCACGTAGGCCCTCAGGAAACAATCAACAGGTGTCAAATCCCATGACCTTGAGGTCCAATTTACAGTTTCAAATCGCATGACCTTGGAGTACAATTTACAGTTTCATTTCTCGCATGACACTTTGCCAGAGACATGCGCCGTGGGATTTAATTGGTGGCGGCGGCTGACGCAAAAAATCCTCGGCGGCGGCCCAAAGCCGGCTGTTAGCCCATAGAATATTTAAAAATTTCATGAGCATTTGTGCGTACATATTTTTGTTTTTACATTGTAACACAAACAATTTAAGCCATTTGTTGTACTCTAATTCACTACTCTTGACTCATTTTCGCATATGCCGCTATTTTAAAAATTTTAAAGATATTTTGGTGCTTTATAAACAAGAACTGACAGTATTTGGAGACAGACACTATTTGTGTTGCACTTTTTAAGGATAGTAAGTGTTTAAAAAAGAAAATAAAAATTATTTTCTAAGTTATCGGTGGCTAAGCTGGAGCCGATTTTTTGCTGAAAAATTAACGGCGGCGGCGGCTAAAAATATTTTTATCGGTGGCTGGCTTAGCCAGCTGTAAGCCGCTTCGGCGCAGGTCTCTGCTCGTACCAAATCTTGCCCGGATCATTGCCAATCATATTTAAAAAAAAAAAAATCATTAAACATGGTGCGGTAACGATCGCTAGTGGCCGTAATGTGAGCTCCGGCTTCATTTTACCCGTTTAGTCAAAAATGAGCTTTATCGCTAAACAAAATTTTGCTATAAAAAAAAACATCAATGAATGTTGTTCAAGCGTGAATCAATTCATGGTGATTTGCCAGAGTATAATGATTATAAATGTCAATAAGTGAGTGTAGTATGACAATTCGTTTGACAGCTAAACCTTTCGTAAGTTCTATCGTGTTTAAAAAAAATACCCTTTGCAATCTTAATATTGCCCGTCATTTAAAAATTAAATTATATTCAAATTTATATAATTAAATTAATTTACAAACTTTACACATGTCAATAATTAAGATACTTAGCAGATGTTTAATTAAATAATTTTTTTTTGTTATTTATTTACAATATTAATATTAATTTATAATGTTATTTGTTATTTATGAGTGTATTAAGTTTCTAAGAAATTTAAAACTGGAAAGTCCCTATTGACTTTAAAACATTTATAACAAAAAACACATAAACATAAATAAATATAAATCCCAGAGAAAGCTGCTGTGACTCATTCCTGATGCATAAAATTTAACAATAAAAATTTAAAAAAAAAACTTCCTTTAATAAATAGCAAAACGAAAAACAATAACAAAACTTTTTAAATTCTGATAATTTTTTTATAATTTATTACTTATTATAAAAATAAAATTTAGTGATAAATCTTAATAAAAAATGTTAAATCACGCTTTAAGTTTTTGTTTTTAAAATTCAGAAAAAAATTTCTTCTATTCTCAAAGAAAACAACATGTGACTTTAGCAACAACCAAAACAAATTGTAAAATTAGCAAAAAAAAAAAAAAAATTAACAGAAAACAATTAAGTTAAACGTGTTATAAATTTATTAACATCATTGTTGCTTTTTTCTTCGAACTGCGACTGTTTAAAAAAAAGTTTGGTTTTATTTTTGTAGTGCAGCTGGTGGCTTCAAGGCATTCGAAGATAAATGAATGTAAAAATTGTGTTGACAACACTGGTTTACAAAATATTTTATTTTCTGGTAGAAAACTACAATTCGAGTTTTTTCTAAGTTTTGATATCGTTTGTTAGTTACACTTGAATGTTTGTAATTCTCATTCGTTTTACATTTTTATTTGTATAATATCTTTAGCTTTTTCAAAGCCTTTGGAAAAAGGTTTCCTGATGATCTGACCTAAGCAACCAGTGAAATGCGCATAGGAACTGAAGAAATCTTATTAATATATATATTAAAAATATTTCTGATATTCAAAATCCTTAATGTTTCACATAACCTATTAAATCGCTGTTTTTAATTTTGCATAAACTTTCAAAAAATAAGAACGTGTCAAGTATAATTAAAATTAGAAAAAAAAACGATCAAGAGAACATTTTGGAGAAATTTGCTTAAAAAAGTTCGCCCAAAATTAATCATCCTATCAAAACATGTTATAAGTTTTGCAAATGGCGTCATACGTCAATGATATTTGACATTTGTGAACTAGACATCTGCAGTATACAATCAGACAAGCAATGGAGCTCTTTACTCCGCAAGAGCGAGAAATAATTGAGTTAACAACGAAGAGGACGCATTTTCATTTAAGCGGTTACGTCAATAAACAAAATCTTTATTGCTGCGTGTGATGCACAAAAACCCCTTAACAACCACTCAAAATCACTGGAGGACGCGGGGGGAGTATTGAGCGATTTGGCATGACCATCAATATCACCCGATTTGACTATTCCAGACCTTTTTTCTTTGGGATTACTTTAAGTCGCGAATTTATATTAAAAAGACCCAGACAATCGCAGTCCTGAGAATATCTATCAACACTGGCGGTAGCCACTTGGCGGATATCATCTTTTTCACTTAACAGAAAAAATTTTAAAGCTCCAAACAAAGATTTCCATCACTCAAAATGATTTTTTTTAGTCAAAAACTTATTGCAAAACAAAATTGGATGATTAATTTTGCCAATTGGTTTCCGAGTTATTGTCGTGAAAAATCCAGTTTTAGCCAAAATATACATGAGACCATAAAATCCGAACGAACAGCAGCCAAACTCGCAAAACACAAATAGGGGTTACTTAGTTTCGATAAGTACTTCGAAAAATTCCACACGGGAACGAGATTGAACTGGAAAACTTCAAAAATATTGCACTGTGTAATACTTAAAGAAATTCACTTATACAGGGTGGGCCAAAAGTCATCATGGGCTTAAAATGTAAGAACTTTTTCGATTATAAATTTTTTTTATTTTGTTTTAGAGTACAAAGCGGAATTTTTTTACACTGATGACCAATTTCACCAATTCTATTTAAATTTCAATTTATATTTAAATATAGTTTTTCATATAGTTTAATTTTTATTTGACATGAAAAACGAAGTTTAAACATAAATTGATATATAAATAAATTGGTGAAATTGGCCATAAGTATGGAAAATAATGATACTTAAATTACCCCCATTTCCAGCTTTGCAATTATTTAAGAGCATTTTTCACAACATCTTTTAAAATTTGTTGCTGTAGCAATTATGTCGGCCTCGAATTCAAGGCTTGTCTCGGGCTTGTTTACTTATACTCGCTCCATTAAATAACTCTTAATAAACTTCCCTGGCGAACGCGCTGGCCAACAAATCTCAACATTTTTGAAAATTATTTGCTCTCTAAATACAAAAATCTAAATCGAGCTCATAATTGCAAAGCTGAAAACGGGGGTCATTTAAATGACATTATTTTCCATATTTAGTGTAAAAAATTTTCATTTTATAATCTGAGAAATAGAAAAATAGAATAGGAGAAAACTGTGAAGCATAATGAAAGACTTCTTAACTGTAATGCAAAATGTCGGAAGTATTATTATAAATTTCTAAAATTAATTTGAAAATTATTAAGATGATTTTGGAAAGCTTGGCGAAATTATACCTTTTTTCTTTAATATCACAAATTCAAATATTACTTTACTTATGAATTTTTCGAAATTTTAAAGTATTAAATCAATTTGAATTTGATACATTACAAAATATTTAAAATACTTTTAATGATGCTTTCGGTTTAATTATTCGTTATCATAAAATAATCCTTAATTATAAATGTACAACAAATGATATATTTTATAAATTCTATTGCTAATTCTAAAATATTTTGAATTTTAAACACACATCAACCAGATTCTTTAGTTTTTTTTATTTACAATAAAAATTGTTTTAAACTTGCATCATGGGTAAAGCCATATCCTAAAAAAATATGAAACTATTGTCGGGCCAAAACGACTGCACGTCATCATACAACAGTCAATCTGCGGTCTGGAATTTTTGATAATTTGAGGTCGCTGATTTCAAATCTAATCTCCATTTTTCGCTACACGCAAAGAAAAAACATGGTTGTGGTAAACATATTCTAAGAGCAATATATTATGATAAGAATTATGATTGTAGTCACCATATTAAGATTATTATTGAATCATATTATGACTAAATATACTCGTACCATTACATCATAATATTTTTACCTTAATCATATTATTATTCTGTTAATCATACTAAGTTAAGAAGTTATCAAATTATTGTTATGTTAATCATAATAAGCTAAGAAATTAATCATATTATTGTCATGTTAATCATAATAAGCTAAGAAGTAATCATATTATCATCATGTTAATCATAATAAATTGAGAAGCAATCATATTATGATACAGCACCTTTTATAGCTGTCATAAAAATACAAAATAAATTTAAATATTTTTAAATCGATTTTTTATTTTGTGGCTTTTTACAATTTTTCTTAATGTTAATCAAATGGCGGAGTTCAATATAAGGCTTGCAAAAGAGCAAATGAAAAATCTGTGGTTTTCATGGGCAACCGCGTGTGTCCATTTTTTCGATTTTAAGATGTTGATGCCATATTGCCTAATTTTGAACTCTCTTTACATTTTTTTGAAAAAAGATGGATCAATTCCGATTTTTTTACGTAATGACAAAGTTTAAAATGTGCAATACCTATGCCCATAGTTTGATCTAGAATGGTTTTTCGGCTTTCCTGAACAATTTGTTTTAAGACATACGCGGTTGCCCATGAAAACCACAGAAACATCGTAGCACTTTTATAAAATATAACGAAATCTCTGTGTGTTTTGTTGTTGGGTTTTACAAAAAAACTATGATATTTTGCATTTGCACTATTACATCACTAATACTTGAATGAACTCCGCTAATATTTTAATTTTTTAATTTCTTTAATTGTTCAACCGCTCACAAATAAAAAAACGACACAACTTCTTCAAAATTATTTTACAAATGGCGCTAACATAATATGATTAGAGTAAAAATAGTTTGATTGCATCTTTAACATAATATGATAAATGTATAGAAAGTTATCATGTTTTGGCTATTATATATCATGATATGGTTGTGAGAAATATAATATGTTTAGAAATTAAGTTGTTAGAAAAATAATTATTTTTCGGTCAACAATATTCAAATTCATAATTGCGATAAACATTGACATGTTTACAGTAACTATAATATTGATGATATTAAATAAAAATTACAATTATTTGTGTACGACAACAATATATTGTTACATTAAACATAGTGTTGTTGCCGTAACCATGCCCAACCATATTTTTTCTCTGCGTGTATCAGCTATACTTTTCGATAAATACCGGTATGTCCATTACACTGCGGAACAGTCAATTTGCGGTCTGGAATTTTTTCTAAATTAAGGTCGCTGTTTTCAAATCTAATCTCCATTTTTCTCTATCAGCTATACTTTTTGAGAAATACCGTTATGTCCAAAATTAAGGCACTTTCACTACATATATTGGAATAACTTGAATACGGTTAACCATATTAAGTTAACAAGAAATCCGAATCTCGGCAACAGGGTTATCTTTAAGCCGTGCTTACATTGTTTTTAAATGTGCCCTGTAGATTCAGAGATATGGTTGAATTTTTGAATAAGAAAAAGGAACATTTTGAAAAAAACCAATTTTTTGTTCTTAAAAAATTCATAAAAAATAAAAATGCGACAAAAATCACAGTTTTGGTCTAAAACATTTATATCAACATAATTTTGAATGAAATAAGGTTTATTTCATTGTAATCGGTGCACTTCTTTTGATTTTATAGACAATTTACTGAGAAAACTGAATATCGAATATCTTACAATTATGAACAAATATTGAGAAAAACTCATCAATAATTTCGCATTTACAAAATATTTCAATTTAAAAAGAAGACTCTCTGAAAAAGGTTTAAAAGGTACATTTGATTTATAGATTATCTGGCTTTTATATCCTTCACCAAAGGTAAAATGGGTGTATATAAGTTTATCATCCCGTTTAGAATTTCTACAATATTGATGTTTGACCTTGAAATAAGTTTTTCGAAGACCTCAGATTCGACGGGAATTAGGTAGTTAGTTCTATATTTTTGTCACATATAGTCCAGAATTATTTGCTAGCAAAAAGCCACAACTGCCTCCTTTTTTGCCCATAAATACCTTGTTGGGGTTTTTTATTTTTCTGTATATATGGAGAACGGCAAGAGCCAAAGTTTCTAAATACGGTGCAAGCATATTCCCAGCTAGCATTTTCAATCGTCTAGGAGTCTATTGGGAATCTCACAAATAGTGTTTTTGATCGTCGACGAGCTCATTTTTTAATTGTAGACCATTCTTAGCACGGGAGAAACTGTTACACGTGCTGATTCGTATGAGAGATTCTTCTATAACGCAGCGAAAGACGCTTATATTAATCGTAAAGGGAATCGTTTGTGATGTATATAGAAATTATCTAACGAGTCTTTTAAAAAGCATGCCAAGAGTCGTATGAGACTCATGTAGGGATTATTTTACAACTCGTGCAATGCTCAGCCGAATAACTGAGCTACCTAAAAAGGGGCATCACGTATCGTTTTCATGTTAAAACTTCTAGTTTTCATACAATTTACATGAAACAAACCTTTAAGGTTGCGAAAGCAACACTATCCTGTCGGAAAATCCTTTATTTACAGATCCTTAGGTCGATTTGTTTTATTGAAATTGTATTGACAATAGAATTTTCATATTTCAAAAAAGCTCTTATTTAGTAATTGTTATATGACTCTTACAGAGCGTCGCAAAAGTTTCATTCCAATATTAAAAGACGAGCGTGTCAAAAAATTTGTAAAAAAAAGTAATAAATAAATAAAATTCGATTTTTTTGTTTTTCGTCAGATAATCATCAGAAGATTCTTTTAGGATTTGTATATTAAACATAATCGTCTAACAATCAGCCTATGCTAGCTGGGTTGGTTATCAATAGACAACATCCGACAAAATGTGGGAGGGGGAAGTGGGCCTGGCACAAAAAAGATTTATTTTTATCTGAAGATCGATAAGGGAAAAATTGTCCAAACTTGGTACACATGGCTAGGTTGTTACTACACAACTTTTCTAAGAGATGGGCTGAATGAGAGAAGTGTTCCAACCTTACAAATACATTAAACATTTCTGTATACTCATAAAAAAATTAAAGCTACTGATTGTAAGTTATTTAATCCGGTTTCCGTACTGTTAAAATTGCATAAAATATACAGAGAAAAAATTATTGCCGAATTATTTTCAAACAAACGCTTGTTTGAAAATTTTTTTAATTTCTATAAATTTTTTTACTGATTCAAACAATATTTTTCTTTGATTTTTATTTAACCAACAAAAATGTGGACAACTCTTCAAAAATATAATAAACGCGTTATTAGTGTCAAGTTTGTCAAGTTGTCGCCTTTTTGCATTTTTTTATTTGATCGTAAGCAACACTTCTTTATGAAATATAAGAACAACAACAAAAAACACACACAGTCTATTTTTGGATGCTTTAAAAAGTGCAACTATACGAAAAACAATAACAGAAACAACAGCATAAGAAAAAAAATCCCGTATTCAATTTTTTCAAACTGTTTACTTAAATACATCAAATACAAAAATAGAATGATGACGAAAAACATATCGAGTGGGTCTGCTGCCGTTTTTGGTTACATTTCTTCTTTAGCAAAGGAAAGGATACAGCAACAGAGAGTGATAAAGAAAAACATTGCGTTGTGTGTATAAATAAAATAAGACTTCGTTCAAAAATTATTCATACAAAAAAAAATGTGTCTCAAAGCCAGCCGGCGGCTCTGCTCTTGCCGTCATCTTCTCATACAGTGCATACTTGTGTGCGCGTCATTGCTTGTGCAAAAACTTTTTTTTTTTGAAATTTAGTATACATATGAATTTCAGTAAACTTTTTGTTTGATTCAGTTAAATTATTTGTTTGAAAAAATCAGTGTTTTTTTCAATAAACAAAATGCAAATAAATTGTTCGAATATGCAAATTTGTTTATAGGACCGATTTCAGACAAAAAATTTTTTGATTCTACAAATTTTTTGTTTGAATTGGAAAAATAATTTTTTCTGTGTAGTTATTTTAAGAATAACTTTTTTTTTTAACATTTATGTTTGTTATTTAAAAAACACACTACCAAAAAATAATGTTTTGTCGGTTAAAATAAATTTTTTAAAAGTTTTTTTTTTAACTATTTACGGAATATGTTGTTTAATAAATAACAAATTTTAAAATTAATGTAAATTTCATTTATTTTAAATGAAATGTAAATGATCCATCATTTAAATGAATTTTAAGTTGTTTAAAATAAATTTTTGTTTGAATTTAACTACGTAATATTTTGAGTGTATATTTTGAGAACGGCAAAGGCCAATGTACTTAGGTCCTATATACATAGTTCATTCTCGAAAATCGGCTAAAGGAACCATAAGCCGCAACAAGTATTGATATTGTGTTGAAAATTGGTTGGATAAAATAACTAACGACACGAGCCCCAAATAGATTAAGTTAAGTTTAAAAAAGATTTTGTTCAAAATTTTCCGGGATTTCATTGCGGGATTTACGGGATTGAAGGTCCAATGAATTCTCTAGACAGAAAACTCATATAGAAGGAAATTTTTTTCTGCGTTCATTGAGGGTTCAACAATCACTCGAATCCTCATAACTCTCTCTGAAATGATCATGTTATGATCATACTACGTCCTTTACCAAATTGTATGGCATTTAATTCGTATTAAGTTAGTTCTGCTGAACACCCCTTATTAATGTGAATAAATGTTCAAGGTGGCCTATATAGAGGTCACTATTTCAAAGTATTAAGAAAATCGTTATAATAACAGTTAACAAAACTCTTTAAAAAAGCAATTACGTCAAATTAACAGAAAAACCCTTGTTGTTTGTTGGCCAATGTAATTATAGCTGCCTCTCAAGCATGTTGACATTTAAAGTCAAGTTTATAATTTATTTTTTTGTTTTTGTTTATATTTTTCCAGTGTTGTTTTTTTTATTGCATTTAACACAAAAACCCCAAACAAACGTCAAGTTCGTAGGCTTGATTTTATTACGCTAAAATTAAAAAAAAAAAAACAAAACTTGTTTATTTTTTTTTTGGTTTAATACATTTTTCAATTAAAAATTTCTTTTTGTTTAAAATAACTGGTTTAAAAGTTGCCTTTAAAAATAATTTAACATTTTTTGTTGGCGAAATGTTGTTGTTGGTCATAGTAATTAAATATAATTACAAAGGAAATATTTTTAAAAAAATATTATTTATTTTGGTAATTGTGTATCTTTAAATTTAAGGCCAATATTTCATAATTTTTATGCGCTTTTTTTTCTAATAACAACATGCACATCTGATTATAATTAGTTTTCATATTTTGTTGTAAACACAAATTTGCACACACACACACACACACCTTATGAATAACAATTCACGTAAACATGCGCTTTAAATCCGCCGTCTGCTTTTACAACGTTCAAACGCGATAACGATAATGACTTTCTTTCTTTGCGTTTGTTTCACTTTTTTGTGCTCTGTGAGTGGTTGGTTGGTTGTTTAAAATACTTTTTTGGTTTTATTACTTAATAATTTAAAAAAAAAACAAAAATGAAAAAAGTTATTTTTTTAATACTCTTCCATTAACTCACCACAGAGCACCGCGGACAATTCAGTTACAAGACTGACTAAGTGTCGGAAATGAAATGTTGTCAATTTTATATTGAAAACAAAACACATTCATTCGAGAGGCCGAAAATTTTAACAAAATTACACACTCACAAAAACGTTGTATTGATATGCCTTTTTGAAAAATAAAGTAAAAACAAAAATAATTGAACGAAACGAATTCATTCAAGTCCCCGGCATTTCATTGTGTATATGTGTATGACCACGACGAGTGTGAGTTAAAATGTATCTCTACGTACAACATTTTTCCATGATGCGCTGTTTTGTTCCAGCCCATGTATGTATTTGTTTAGTTGTCGTTTGTTGTGTGTAGTATTTTTCAATTACTTTTTACTAACAATGCTACTTTAGCGTTTTTTTTTTCTTCTTACACGAATAAACAATTTTAAAATTTAAGTGAGTATTTTCCTGGTCGTCTTTACCCCTCGGTGTTCCAAAATGCATTCGACAGAAACAGGTATACTCGTCCTTGCTTTAAAACTGGAGCTATCTAACATCTACTGCTGAAATACAGCAGATTCTGTGGATTTGCAACAGCACTTGGCAAGCTACGCAAGCAGGCCGACGTTCCCCACAATGGGTGGAAAAACAGCCCGTAATGCTGACATTATTAAAATTTCCTTTTTTGCCATCGGGGGTGTAAACCCCAGCCACCAAGTGATTTTAGAAGAAACATCAACAATAACCGTACTAGGGCCGAAGTCCCAAGGGCTACTGGTTCCCATGTTTTAAGATAAGTAGTTCTGGTCAGCCGCTATTTCTAAGAGAGAAAGATAAGGTATGGGCCATATCTTTTCCCCCCAAGGTTGCAAGTTGTAACACAGAGAGGTAAAATATGCCTAATAGATATTCCTACATATTCCAGGCGGATTTCACATGAAAAATAGGATATTAAAGTATTATAGCCTATGATCTAGAATCTAGTTCCAAGAAATTATTATTTTTATAAAAAGCTAGCCAGAACAAACCGGCTCGTGCGGAAGTTTGCCCAAACTTTATAAATTTTTCGCCTGAGTAATTCCTCTTTTGTGTGGGCCAATTTCTGTTAAATTATTAAATTCCTGGAATTTTTTTTAATGATTTTTATGTTTTATAGAAAACAAATAATACCTTATATTACATACTAGCATACACCCGCTACTTCGTTAGCGTCTCCTTTTTCTTCGTGGACGTATTTTTATGCCAAATTTTATTTTTCTAGGTTTAAACTTGTTTAAATTATAGCATTAAACCCGCTACTTTAGTAGAACCAAAAAGCTAAAGAAAAATGTCAAATTTCCCGTATTTCCTTTTTTGGGTACCATATTTTTCCCCCATTAAAGTATCAAAAATTGCAGTATTTTAGTGGGTGCCCATAATTAAGTACGAATATGTCAATGCATGAAGCAAAATGTTTTGTAAAAAAAGTACAAAAAATAGTAACGATTTTTACCCCTTAAACGTTCGAATTTCGAAAAAGTACCAAACTTGTGTTCGTATTTTTTTGATAATACTATGTTCACACTTGATTTCTTAAACGCGTTTAAGCAGCTCGAACGTGATAAAGCTCTAATCACTTCAAAATCGAGATGATTACCCATACATTGAAGTGATTTGTTAATCACTTCAAATCGACATGATTACAACTAAATCACTTCATAAACCACATAGAATTCACTGAACATACCTAATAATGTAGAATCGCCAACATGTCGTGTACAACCGGCCAAGATTTCTGCTTAATGTATTTATTTTTTCCCTTAAATAATTCATAAATTTTCACAATTTCATCATTAAAATAATCTTCTGATAACTTTATAAAAGTGTTTTTATCCATTTTTATAAGTTTCGAATGTGGTATACACTTTATTTCTAGGTTAATTGGATCAAAAGATAAATGGGCTGACAAAAACGTACCAAAACCTGTCCACTTATTTTTCAAAAGAACAACGATATATATTATGCTATGTTCACATTTGGGTTCTTAAACGCGTTTAAGCAGCTCGAACGTGATTAAGCTCTAATCACTTCAAAATCGAGATGATTACCCATACATTGAAGTGATTTGTTAATCACTTCAAATTGACATGATTACAACTAAATCACTTCATAAACCACATAGAATCCACTGAACATACCTCAAATGTAGAATCGCCAACATGATCGTGTACAACCGGCCAAGATTTCTGCTTAATGTATTTATTTTTTCCCTTAAATAATTCATAAATTTTCACAATTTCATCATTAAAATGATTAAAATAATCTTCTGATAACTTTATAAAAGTGTTTTTATCCATTTTTAATACTTTAAAGAAATGTAAATTTGTTTGTTGGTTTTTTGTGTGTTTGTTGTGTGTGTGTTTTTCTTAATCATCTCAAATGTAATGTGAACGTCTTTGATTAGCTAAATCAACATTTTGCTTAAACGCGTTTAAACACCCAAGTGTGAACTTAGCATTACAGTTTTTTTGTATATCTTTTAGTTTTGGAGATACATAAAAGGTTTCCGAATTCACCCTTTTTTACCACCTAAACATTCGAATTTTTAAAAATCCCGTCTTAGTGGATCGATTTGGGGAGAGACCCACCTCCCGTTCAAAGTTCAAGTCTTAAGCCTCAGGCGTTTAGGCTGTACGATGATGAATGAGTCAGTCAATCATGCAACTCTTTTATACATATAGAAGATATCTGAAGCCATGATACAAAAATATAAAAAATTTCGATTAAATTGGTTTGATATCGTCTGCGTTTATTTGGCCAATCTGTTTTTGTACAAACGTTGTTGCACGTCAATATCGCGAGCCATTAAGGTCTGTTGATGATCGCGGAGAATACCTGCATGACAGCCGAAAAATGGTAGTCAGTCTTGACGTTTCTTATGTTGCTTCGGAATCAGTGAGTTTAAAATTTCACCTAGAGACCAATCGTTCAAGTTCATCGCACTTTAAAAACTTTTTTGCATGATTCCGATAGTTCATCCTTTTAGCGTCCAAGCATCCTGATCTTGTTACAATTTTCTTTATTTTTTTCAAATAAATGTGGCAACATTTAAAAACCAACTTAATTGCGTTACGGACTTTTGGTGTTAAATATATTCGAAATCTAGCAACTTGGATGACCTATAAACGACCAAGAAAAATTGACAGTTAAAAGTCGTCGTCGGCGTTTTCGACTTTAAACATCTCTTTAAAAGCTGAGCTTAAATTATTTCTCGAAACCGTAGTAGTTTCAAAGTAAAATTAATTGATCCCTGCGGTAACTAGAATGAGTAAAGAGGCCTAATAGAAGGCCTTATTTAGCAGTCACAAGCAGTCAGAAGCTCTTCTTGCCGCATTCCATACTTATTTATTTTTTACACAGGTTGTCATTGGGCGCAAGGCCTTCCACACTTCCTTTAAAAACAACTTCGATCCCTTCCCAAAGAAGGGAGTAAGGAAGGTCACTAAAAATAAAAAGTTAATAAAACTGAACACCTTCCTTTCTCCCTTCTCAAAGAAGGGAGTAGCGAATGTGTTCTGAATATTTCAGAAGGTCTTTTAAAAAGAGGTTTATGCCTTCTAGAAGGCATACTTCTGAAGGCAGGATATCATGCGAAGCGAATCTTTTAGAAAGGAGTATAGAGGCCTTCAAAAAGGCCTGCCACTTGCAGTACTTTCAATATTTACCGCTGGGTTAGAAGGCTTCACTTGTGTTAAGATTGCAAAGGCATTCGTTAAAGTACTAAGAAAAGCTTTTACCTAATGAAGGAATAATTCATCAGCAATTCATGAAAAAGTTCCTTATACCGCTACTAAGATTTTCAAAAACTAAATTAAGAAGATGAAGCTAATCCGGTTTCCCTACCAAGCTCATGAACAAAGAGGTACTCATACGTAAACTTTACGTTGCGTTGCGGATGAACCTGATAAAATTTAACATGTTTCTCCGTTTTAACGTATGAGTAATAATAACTAAAATATGTTTAACACTTATAATAGCATGATTGGTTTTCAACTATCGCATGTTGCTCTTGGAGAAAAGGAAAATACTATTGTTAATTTAATAACATGTTAAGAAGCAACCATCATTTGGTTGTGGCTTCCTGATGGATGACTAATTTAACCATAATATGGTTGTCGGTGACAAAAATCTGGTTAATTTAAACATAATATGTTAAAAATTGTTCTGTTGAAGGTAACTATATTTTAACATGTTTTTTTCTCTGCGTGTAGTGTTCGTTTTCTGCGCCGATAATGGTGTATGCGTAAACGCAGCTTAAGCCACATATTCGCTTAAATATGAGATTGTCTAAAAGCGGCAGCTTGTTTATACAAAAAAAAAATTCAATTGCTTTAAGTTATTCAAGCCTTTTTTGAAATGTTCAAACTTCATTTGACATCACTGTTCCCTACTCATTTGTTTATTCTCATTGATATGAAAATTGTCGTTTTTACTTATGTATGTATTTATTTTTAGCTCTCCCACAAATTGCAATTCATATTTGTTTTGTTTTTAGTTTTGGTTATAAAAATTATCATTTTTATTTACTTGATAATTTTTTTTTTAGTTTGTAGTTTTTTTTTTCTCCTAAATTTTACGCACTTTAGTTACAATTATACAAAGCTTACTCACAGTTTTAATCACTTTTTAAGCGTTGTGGAAATTTGACACTAAATACATTTAATAGCTTTTAATAGGCAGGGGTGGAGTAAAACAAGAGGTCTAATATAATTGAGTGCATATTGTAGTTTTAATCTAAACTCTATTGTTACTTTACACTATTGCAATAGTAATTGTTAGGCGGGCAATGCAATTACATACTTGGTGTGCGTTTCAATGGGTACTAAATGGGAGCAGCCAGTAAATGTGCCGCTTCAAAAGCGTATTGTGACAACTGTCATTCATCTTAAATTGCTGTCTACTCTACATTTCAATTGAAATCATTAAATTAAAAACGGCGACTGTTACACTGAAATTGTTTATTAAATAAAATTCTATAAAAAATGCGTAATTTTTCAATTCTATCGTAAATGTGGGAGAATTAAAGTTTTGTTAGAAAATAATGATGTTATAATCTGCATGATCATTTTTAGACCAAATATTTATTTGGTGAAGAAAACTTGCCACGGGATGGTAAATACATTTGTGATGTTTAAAATAGACCAAGTTGGTACATTAAATCCATTCCCAATACCAAAACTTACGCAAGATTTGAATTTGTCACCATTTGTGCAGTAAAGTGTTGGCAACCCTAAACAAATTCGACAACTGTCAGTTTAGGGCTAGTAAAAATGGAGCGTTATACGATACAACAACATGTCTTCATTTTTGAACAATATTAAAAAAAAAAAACAAAAGCTTGGCGGCTGCAGTTCGAAAATTTCATACAAATAATGGTCGGAATAGTGTTTAAACTTCGTCAACTGTGAAGATATTAATTTAAAAAATCAGGGATACCCGATACCCTTATTAATACCGATGCCGCTTAAATAAAGTTTAAAACTGAATTTTGATATTGAAACTGATACCGAAATAACAAATACCGATACAGAAACTCGTTTCAGTTGCCAACTTTACATAACGCCTATATAAAATCTTCCGAATTGAGGTCGGACAAGAGCTGTAAAGCTATCGATAGATTGATAGATTGATTTATTTGAAGAATTGTAAATCAATGCTTTTTTTTTTGAATATCTAGAATCATTTTTTATATTCTACCTATACACTATCATAAGGGTACGACCATCCAGAATATAACTTAAATTATTAAAAATTATTTCGTAGGCTTGTAATGGACTAAAGCCTAAAAAAATTACCCTCACCTCACCAAAGCTCCCACAGTTTATTTGGCTATACAAGTTTAAAAATGTTTAAAAAATTATAACCATTTTTAATGGACGAATAAACTGAAGACGAGGGACATCATACGCCAATTTAACATAACGAAATATATGATTCAGCGCATCAAATGAAACACAACTTGGAAATTTCTTCACTCTTGTCGTAGGTTTTAAAAATTGGCTTAAATTGCCCCAGGCCCCCTAAAAAAGTCTACAGACTTCTATTTCAAGACCTCTTTACTCAAAACTTTAGTACTTTTGAATGACTTTTTAGAAAGTGGCAAAATTCTTTTGGGTGATGTGTTTTGGATGAAAATATCTTTATCGGAAAAAAAAAACTATCGACAGTACATTAAAGTATAAATATTATCGATAGTGCCATCGGTAATTTTTTAACCTGTTGTTTGGGCACGATAGCCGCCAGCTAGGTTGCCAGGTTTGATGATTTATCCTCATTATGACGATTTTAGGGTCCAAAAATAGCCTTTTGCCGATTTATGGTATAAGACGAATTCGTAGGCAAGATTTCGTTGCGTCAATTCGTCCAATGAATTAATACCAGGTATTAATGTCACTTATTTTTTTTTTTATTTTTATAAATAAACATTTTGGACGCCAGATTATATAAACATTAATTATTCTTAATTTCTTTAATTATTTAACTGCATCCATTTTCATATCTTTTAAATATGTAGCAACAAATTTTGTTAAAATTTCTTCGTATATTAATTTTTATTATTTGTGACCATCTTTTAACAAAAAAAAAAAACTTTAATAGAAAAAGAAATACATATTGAAAAAAGTTAGTTTAACACTTTATAACAGTGATAACCACTCCATAGACTCGCGAGCCAGTCAATAATCGTATTTTTCACACAGACACGGTCGGCAATTCACATGTATATTACAACTTTGTTCGTTTCAAAACATCAGACTATCATCAGCTTTATAACTATAATTAAAAAAAAGTGGTAACTAAATTTATATAGTAATTTATATATGTAGTATAAAAACATATTAAAACTATTTTAAAGAACAATTAACACTATTTACTAAAACACTTCTAACAAAGTATACTACTTCTAAATTCTAATAAATCTAACAAAAAGCGGTCTCCCTTTCCCAATTTATTCGTCGTTCGTCTGCGTAAGAAATAAACCTATCGCAGAGTTCGTTAAGCACGATGAATTTCGGTATACGCAATGATTGTGTGTATTTTCATAAATACCAATGTGTTCTATTTCTGACCACAAATATTTGTTTCGAACAATTCGTCGTTCGTCGCAGATGTGTTTCTAGGATTAAGCAATGAATTGGACGACTTTACAAATGTATATGCTTCTTTACAAAAGTTTTTAGTATTATTTTATAATATTGAATAACTTCTTATAAACAGGGTGACGCAGAATGAGCTATATCGATTAAATTGCATAAAACTTTTGTGTTTATGCAATTAAGTATTACTATTTTTTTCGTAATACATGATAATCTTAAAAAAATAATATCCTGTAGGGACCATCTCCTGCCCCGCTCATACATGCTCTTTTTACCATATTTACTATAACTTTTTCGCAAAATTTCCGGTGTTATAAATATGATTTTACATCGAATATCGCTTATTAGTTGGGATGGTAGTTGGCTTGTTAACTTTATTTATTTTATTATGATTTTAGATGATATACCGCATCAAACAGTAAAATTAAATAGGTGTAATTGTTGTTGATAAACTGCTATTCTCCGTTGCCTAAACGTGTCAACGCGATGGATTGTTGGTTTGAAAAATAAATATCAATTGTTTGAATACGCTGTTTTATTGTGTAGTTAGTTATATTTAATTCTCCGAGTCTTTTTCACATAATGTTGAAATAAAAAAAAAAAAAAATAATAAAACAAGTTATATAGAATTTTAACCAAGTAGCTTATTTTGTGCCACCCTTTACTTTCGTATATTTGGTGGGCAGTAATTTGCATGTGTAAGCGGCTTATAATAAAATACGCCTTATTGTCTTTGGCGTTTATTTGACTTGTTGACCCTGTTTATAATATGTTTCCCCCTTAGATTCTGGAAATAGTTCCGTTTTAACCACTTGTTTTGTAAATCAACGAAACTGGATTTCTGATCTGTAAAATCGGTGTTCGACAGCTTTCAGTTCATGCGGTACTAAACTTTCGTACTTTTTTATTCATGGTTATACTTTTGTACAATTTTTGATTGTGTTACTCCAATGGTTATAGATCTTAATCAAGTCAGATATATGAAATCCTAAACAGTACACAACAAGCAAAGTTTTGTAAACATTCTTCGAGAATTAACTTGTACTACCAATGTTTCAAATACATACATATTTTCTATTTTGGATTTTTAGAAAACTGATATTTTTTTGTATGTAAAAATGCTAACCGCTCTTATTTGAAAAAAAGTTAAAACTTTCATACATCGTTAATGGAAGCGTAATAACTTTTTTACTTTCAGAGATTTTGTGATAAAAGAAATAAATAAAATAAAGCTAGTGCAACTCTCTATATAATTTTTTTTTATACCCTTCATCACAGGTGGTATACCCTTTACTATATAAGTTTGTCATTCCGTTTGTAATTTCTACAATATTGATCTTAGACCCTATAAAGTTTATATATTCTGGGTCCCTATGAGGAGAGAAGTTGATTTAACGATATCCGTCCGTCTGTGCGTCTGTTCGTCTTAACAGCCTTATACTCAATCAAATGGATGAAACTTTGCAGGCATACATATTCCCGATGACAATACACGAATATAAGGCGTAGCCAGGATAAAATCTAGGGGGGGTGGGGGGCAAAATTTTTTTTAAATGTTCTTTTTTAAGAGAAGCGTTTCTTAACAAAATTTTTTTTTAAATGTTCTTATTATAATTAAGTTTGTTTTTTACACCCTTCACCGAAGGTCCTACACCATATAAAGTACAGTACTTTTCGCTTATAGTCCATTCCAAAACTGTCATATTCACATGCAGATTTTTTCGAATTTCATACAAATTATTTGTTCTAAGGTCCATTTCGCTTGTAGTTCATTTTCGTTTAAAAGCCACATTTTCTTAGCCTCCGTAAATAATTCTTCATGCAAAAATGTTGGCTTATAGTCCACTCTGTTTTTTGTATATTTTTAATCAACTGGCAACATGTTTTAATTAACCTTTCTGGCAACTATTATAAATGCCAAATTTAGCAATTTATATTTCATGACATGGTGTCTTCGTCTGACAATTTTTTGTTAAATAAACTTCCAACTTAATAAAAAAAACGCTAATAAAAATATTAAAGTTTTTTTATATAGACTTTGACGTTTGGTATAACAAAAAATTGTTAGGTGAAGACTCCATGTAAAGATCCTTGAAATTCATATTTATGTTGTGTTTGATTTCGTCATCCAAAGAATTAAAATGCATCTCATACGCATTTTTTTTAATTGAGATCTTTTAATGCATTTGAATTAATTAATGAAAAAGGGTTTTTGTTTTAACTATTTATTTAAAATGAATCAATATTTGGTTATGTTTTTAATAAACTTTTTTTTTGTTTAAAAAGATTGGATTTATTGAAGAAAATAATATTTATATAGTCCAAAATGTGGATTATACTAGGTTTCACTTAATATCCATAAAATGGCTTATAAAAAAAATCGGTTATAGTCCAAATTCGCTTATAGTCCACAAAAGTTGTGCAACTATAGAAGTGGACTATAAGCGAAAAGTACTGTATATATATTCAGGGTCCTTATGAAAAGCGAAGTTCAAATCCGGTTGTCGTCTCTTCTTTCCCCCTCCCCCCTTCGCGTTTGTTTACATATACTGGCATAATGCCCAATATGATTTTCGTTATCACCCTTCTTTATTATTTCATATATTTAACGAAACAATTTTAACAATTAGAAACTAGGAATTTTTGTGTTTTTTTGCTACTTAAAAACTCGCCAAGAGATAAATCTACGGTATGACAACAGTGCCTTTACAAAAAGAAAACAAACAAAGAACTGTGTTGAGTTGTAAACAGTAAACGGTCCATATTTCATTTTAATGATATTTAAACAGCGTTCCTTCATGGTTTTGTTGTCTAGGGGGTGTGTTAAGTTAGAAACTGTGAGTTCCTTGGTTCGAATCTTGGTTTTTTAAAAAGAAATTTTTTTTAAATATTTTTATGTTTTAAAAACGATTTAAAAAAAATATTTACCAGTTTTCGCTTTTTAAATTTCATTTATAATGTATGTATATGTAAAAATTATTTGGTTGCTCTGTATTCTGCTCGCACAATGGTGAAGGGTATATAAGATTCGGCACAGCCGAATATAGCACTCTTACTTGTTTTTAATTAAAAATGTGTTAAACCAGTCCATTATTATATATAGTCCTCAAAGGAACTCTTTTAACAAGATAACGGCCATGATTCCAATTGATTGTTATTTCATTCGAACTAAGTTTGAAAAAGGTGCTTCTGTTGAAATCTGGCCAATTAAACATTTCAGGTTTATTAAATGTTTATGAAACGAATGTTCTATGAAAATTAGTTCAATAAACTTTTTATAAATCAAAATTTTTTTTATGAATATGGGGGTTAATATTTAACTTTTAATTTCCTATTAATATATTTAGTTAATTCTAATAGCTTTCTTTCTTTAAATAAAGTATTATGCAATATTGCGGAAAATAATTATTTATTAAAACAATAATTAGAATTTTTAATTTATGCAACCAAAATATTAAAAAAAAATTCAAGGTAAAAGTCAAGCCAATTCAAATTTATTTGAGTAAAAAAGGAAAGAAAAAAAACAGACAAAACAAAAAAAGTTTAAATCAGTTAACAGAAGTGTGTCGAAAACACAAAAATAATAATAAAAAAAAAAACACCTAAAACTTTCTCTTTCAATAATATCGAAGTAAAAGACAAAAAATAAAATACTACAATTCGAATATTCATTACCAATTCAAATTTAACACTTAACACGAATTTATAATCAGCTTATTGGTTTCTTTATATATTATTTTTTTAGATTTTGGTGTATTTTTTTCTTCTATTATGACCAGAAGGCATTATAATGGGTTTTCATTTGGTAGCAAACAAATCGTTTTGAGAATATTATTTAATATAAACCATTCAAATGCTGTCCATTCATGGTTCTGTCGAGCTAACCCTTCTAATATCATGACATCTAACTTAAATTGTTTAATTTGTTTAACGAATTAAGTATATTGTTGCACTAAGAAAAATAAAAAACTCAAATGGATGTATTAGTGCTTAAAGAACCTCTCGATGATGTTTCTCACTCCAAATGCGCAAGTTGGTTTATTGACATTACCACTGAGTGTCACAACTAGAGTTTGTTATTAATTGTTCTCAATTCCCTCTCAATCCCGCAATTATCTCTCGGGAAATTTTAACCAAAAACTTTTTCACACTTCTGAAAACTATCTTATAAATTTAAAACGTGCGAATGGTAGAACATTGAAAGAACAGATAAGTTTTGGAAAAAAGTGCAACCGATAACAATTCATTCAAGAAAATTTATGAATTCTTACCATACAAATGTGGCAGTTTAATGAATTTCTTAAATTTTTTATAGTCCCCCGGTAGGCTTGCTAGAAGTGCGCTGGTCTATCAGCGCCGGGGTTGCGAGTTCGATTCCCGCCAGTTCTTCGTTCTTTCCTGCAGAAAAGCGAAGATCTTTGCGGGATTAGCTTAGGGAATTTAAAAAATGTTTCATCCACATCGTTTGTTTCTAACATACCTTTTCTTAAGGGGGCTCCTATATAAAATTTTTAATATAGGCTAGAAATATATTTAAGAAAGAGTACCATAACTGCCCTGGAGTCAGTCAGGAGGGGAATAAAATGTATGACCGGCCTCAACTAGTTTTTTTGTTCTTAACATTTTCTCACTTAATTCCCATCCCTAGGGGGTGGACAGATTTTAATCATTTATGGCTTGCATCGACTCTAATAAAATCCCAGACTTCCGACTGTTCTGGGATTTTAGAAATACTTCCTTAGCAAAACTATAATGATTTTTTGCGAGCTATAATTTTCTAATTAAATTTAAAAATGTTTCTGCTGGAATTATCGAATCACATCCTTAGCAAACGTTTAATAGTTTCTTGTAAGCTTTAATTTTCTGACAATATGGTGGTACATTAGGGTGGTACGAACAGAAATCTGGTGGATAAATACTAGCACGAGATGCTAGAGGTCAATGGCCCTAAGGGCAAAACATTAATCTTCTCGAGACAAAAATATTGATACATTATAATTTTAGATCGCACTGTAAATACCTTATAAATGGTTATTATGGATCCTTGCAAGGTGGTACGCTCTAATGTACATATGGTAGAGTCTTTTTTAAACTGTTTATAAATAGTGTTAAAGATATTTGATTAAAAAAAATATTCAATAAACTATAAACAAATAGTCAAGTTAAATTATTTGAAATGAAATTGCTATCTAAACTTTTAAATTTTGTGGGATTTTTTTTTAAAAACGTCAATTTTGGGGGATTTTTAATATTTCACACTATATACATATTCACCCCTATCGTGAATAACAAGTGGAATTTTTGTTCCCATGAAATTTTCATTCCCCTCGAAGGGAAAGAAGCAATCGTGAATCTTATGTGAAAAAATTTTCACGCTATCAGTTTCAGTGAATGCAAATAAAAGAAGAAAGATTAAGAAAATTTTAAATCAATGAAATTTTTGTTAAAAATTATACAAGTATATATTTTAAAGAAAATATAAAATAATAACGCAAAATATTTAGTATTGGAGGGATAGTTTGGTTACAACGTTAGTTTTTTGCACTTTTTAAATTTAATGTTGTAAAATATTTTCCAAAATTCTGCCACCAAGTCAATCGAATGCTTTACAAATCCGCAAGCAATCGACCTGTTGTTTTCCATTTTGTTGAGCAATATATCGGTTTATAACTTTTTAACTTTATTAACCCTTAATATTCGATTTATAGGAGGAGCTTCTTACATACATGTTCTGTTCCCTAGCAAAAATAAAGTGAGAAAATCTAAGGGAAATGTGAACAAATTACGAGGGAAAAAATTTTTCACGATAAGGGGAATTTTTTCCCGTGAACATTTTTTCACGTTATTATTCTCCTTTGAATTACATTTTTTCATGGGAGTTGTTCATGATCGCAAATATGTGAAAAGTGGAAAAATTACGAGGGAAAAATTTTTCACGATAGGGGTGATTACTTAAGTTTTGAAATAAAAAGTGCAATAGTGAAAAGTAGCCTTAATTAAAAACTTTTTTCCATGTATGTATTAGGATTAAAATTTATTGGGCAAAGACAAGTCCAATAATTTTTTAAATTTTAACTTGGTTATTGATTTTCTGGTCGTTTACCGTTTATTATAACGTTATTTTGTTTACTTCTTTTTTGTTTACATTTCAATTAAAATTTAATTAAAATAAAGATCGTTTCTTATTATATTTTTGAAAAGGGTAGACAGTGCAAATGGCTGTGAGCCATTTTGTTCTATAAAATTTCTTATTAGGGTGTTTTTAATGTAATGAAAAATTCATTTTTATTTACATTTTCTTTACTGAATATTCGTACTTAAATTTCAAACTTTTGTTAGGTAAGTAGTTTTTAAGCAAATGAGGCGTAAAATAAAAAAAAAAAAAAATGATGAAAACACAGATTTATGGGAAATTTAATTTATTGCCAACTAAATATGTATTTAAAAAAAATTAAAATAATATTTGTTGTTTATATCGTTAATGAACTTTTTAGTTAAAACTTTCAATGAATTTTTAAAACCAATAATACGAGGGCAGGTTAATAAACCCTTTTTAAATTTTCCACCACTTAACTGAAAAGGTAACACTGTTCCTTAAAGTTTACTTCTTTCAACATTTTTATAAGCTGCTCCATTAAGTTCTTGCTTGATAGCTATTAATTGCAGAGTACTTCGTTATTTGTGGAGAAAATTGTAAAAAAGTGAATTTTGTGTGCGCATTAAAAAATCCGTAATTTAGACTACATATTGTTCTCTTATCTGCCCTACTCTCCGGTTATAGCACAGAGTGACTATGTTCTGTTTCCAAACCTAAAAAATTGGCTATCATCTTAAAAACAAATACATTTTTTAATACAGTATTTATCGGATATAAGAACATCTCATATAAGAACAAAACGCTTTTAAGAAACATTTTAAAAAACACCATGTCTTTTTAGTGATTTTTCTAACAAAAAAGGTTTCATATAAGAAAAACGCTTATAAGAAAAAAACTGATTAAAGAACATTTTTCTTAAACACTAAAACCACAAAATGTATAGAAAAAGAATTTATATAAGAAACTTCCAACGGCAACACAGAATTTATGTAGTTTGCATGGACAACGCTGTTTTCTGACAGTTTTACAACAAGAACAGAGTTTTTTTTACTTTTATTTTTAGATGAGCGAGCTGGTACTCATGAGAAGCTTTGTGTTTTTTGCCAATAAAAACCAAGGTATATTTATAACAGGTAGTCTCGGAAAGCCAGCTGGTTATTTTTTATTTGCTTGTTTTGTGATACAAACTGTCAAATGTTGTATAGTAAACAAGTAAACAAGTAAACAAGTTTTTTTTGTCTCTTTTCAACCCCTTTGCTGTTTGACAGTTCGTATCGCAAAACAACAATAAAAAGCCCTGTTGTTTGTTTTATGTACAATTGTTGTAATCTCGCGGCTACCTGGTATAAATATACCTTGATAAAAACAAAATTTAAAATTTTTAAAGAAATACAAAACGGTATAAAAAGAAGCAAAATTGCAAAAACATCTAAAATAGTGAAAAACTCAAAAGACATAGAAAATAATTATTTAATAGTTAGAAATGTTAACAAAAAAAGAGACAGAAAAACAAAATATGAAAGTCTTATGGCCATAGCTACTTATATAAGAAATAAGTTTCTTATATAAAATAATTGTATATAAGAAAGAAACGCTTATAAGAAACTTTTTTCGTGGATTTTTTAAGTTTCTTATATCCGATAAATACTGTAACAATTTTTTTTTTTTTTTTTTGAAGGAAAGAAAATTGTAAAAACTCTAGACAAATTGTATAGAGCTTCAAGGAGACTTCTTTGAAAAACAACATAATTTTTTTTCCAAAAACCTTTGTTGTATTAAAAAACGTCACTGACTTTTTGACCCACCTTCGGATATATAAGTTTTATTGTAGTAAGCCTAAAAGTGTGTTAAGAAATTTAAGTTTAACTACGATTTATGAAATATTCATATAAACCATTGTGAATTGTGATTTTATTTATAGCGCATTTACATATTGCACTGAAATCTTGTCGATTTAATTTGAAATCTTCCGCAAAAAAATTATCGAACTTTTCATTCATTAAAAATACCATTTTTTGACCTTTTTTTGGATCTTAAAGTGTGACATTATTGTCCCGAGAAGACCGATGTTTTGCTCTAAGGACCATTAACTACTACAAACGTTAGTATAATTAAATTTTAACATGGTTCTGCTCGAATTATCGAATAACTTTCTAAGTAAAAGTTTTATGATTTTATGCGAACTTTAATTTTATGACGTTAGGGGTGTAGAAACAGAGCTCTGTGAATAAATACTAGAATGGAATACTTAAGGACAATGGCCCTAAAAGCATAACATTGGTCTTCTTTTGGACTACAAATGCTAAAGATATAATGAAAAATTTACAAAAGCGACCCCAACGTTCGGCAAACCAATATTTTCGAAACTGCCTTGCAAAAATACTTTATATTAGAGGTAGAACGGCGTACTTTTTATTTTTTTTGTCAGTTGGTACGCTCAAAGGTACATTCATACTAAAGCTTAGATCCCACACAGAAAAAAATAATTTTCATATTTGAATACGAAAATCGCATATTTGATAAATAAAATTTTTGAATTTTCTGCGATGACGATTTTTGCATTATTGATAAAAAAGTTTGTAGGTATAGTTATTGAATTGAATCAATAAAAAAAGTTGTTGCCCAAAATAATTTTTTTAAAGTGGATAATCATTCAGGAAAGCAAATTTCGATCTACCAAATGTTAAAATACAATTTGGTTTAAGGATTGATGTTTGACTAGTGACGTCAGCAGTCGTCGATGGCTGCGAGTGTAAGACGGCAAATCCATCTGAGGAGATCGAGTGGTTGCGATCGAAACATGTCATGGTAACCTGCCGGCCAGGGTTCGAGCCCGAGCCACGTCAAGAATAAAAGATTATCAATAACCATTTTAATTAATTTTCATGTTGTAAAAATTCCTTTCTTCACAAAAATAATTTAATAAAAATTAAATTTCATGAACTTAAGCCTAATTGGAAATATTAAAAATTTGGATTAAAAACCATAAATAGTTCAACAAAATAACCACAATACTAATTATTGTTTACGTGATTTGTTAAAATAAATTGTTGGAAATGTTGAATAAATCAAACAAAATGTTTATCGAATCTTTATTTATTTATTAATAATGATGTGCTAAATGCCTTATTTTTATTTTTAAATAAATACACTTAAATTTATCATGGGGGGATAAGCTAGTTCCTATGCGCATTACGCTGGTTGCTTAGGCCAGATCATCAGGAAACCTTTTTCTAAAGACTTTGGCAAAACTAAAGATATTTAACCTAATAAAACTGTTAAGCGAATGAGAATTATGACCATTTATAAAATGGACAATAGTTGTTAAAATACTGTTTTAACGTTGATTCAAATATTTGTTTTATTGAATATGTTTAAGTGAGTGCTATTTTGCAAATTTTTTCTTTGAATCAAACAAAAAGTTTGTTGAACAAAAATTATATATTTAACATACTGTGTTGTTAAAAATTTTCTTGAGATATTTTTTTCTGTGCACTATCGGCGCAATGTTCCAATTTTTGTCGCATTTCATTTGACTGTGGACAATCAAAATTAACCTTGTTTCGCCGATAATGTGAACACTCTTTTGCAAAATGTGGAGCAATCAAATTGTTTATTATGTACCGATTTTTATCGGCCACTTGTGCGCCGATTACAGCCGCCAACCAGCGCCGATACAAGGGATGGCAAAACGAAATTTTTAAATTGCACCAACTGGCTACTAAATTTTTACTTTTTTGAGCTTAATTGTACCAAAATTACATTTCTTTTATCTATTATTTATGTATTAAAACGTTAAATAGTACATTTGTATTGTTAAATAAGAGAAAACGCTTTAACCAAAACGTTGCAGTTGTATCGATGTTTTCATCTCTGGTTTGTAAACATCTGTTTACAAAACAACAATAACGTACAAAAAAAGAAGAAGTGCAGTAAGTTTGAATAAAATTTAATAAATTTTTTATTATATATTAATATATTATTTAAAATTATTAGGAAACATAATGGAATACTCAGCCGGAGAATTTTGCGAATTTCTAAAGTAAAATTATGTCTGCCAACAAGCAAATACACAAAAACATATGATTTAATTTGCCCAAATAGCACGATAGTGTGACCGCATTGTACCGATTATTGTCGCAAGTTTTCGCCGATATTAACTGAAAAAAATTGTCACAATGTGCTACGATAATGGGACCACCCAAGACTAAATTGTGCAATGTTCTTAGCACGATCAAAATCGTCACAGATTGTGCTATTTGTGCCCCGGTAGGCTAGCTAGTAGTGAGCTAGTCTATCAACCCCGGGGTTGTGGGTTCGATTCCCGCCAGAGACACTGGTTTCTTTTCTGCAGACAAGCGTAAAGCTTCGCGGGGATTAGCAGAATTTAAAAAAAAAAAAAGTGTAAAAAAAAAAGAAAGTGGGATCTTAGCTTAAGTTATTAAAAAAATACAAATGTATTTTACCTGCCTGTTTCAGATTTTCTAACGATATTGTGTGCTTAAAAATTTTTTATAAACATTTTTTATACGAACATCAATTAACGCACAGTGGGTTCGATGGTACCAAATGTGCCGATATATTCATAGAAGCCGTAGTTTTTAAAAGCACAGCATTTTAGAAAAAAAGTTTAAAAAAATGTTTTTTAAGCCGCTAGCGCATTATTGTTTTTTTTTTTTGGAAAAAGGCCTTAGTTCGCAACTTATGCTGCAACTTTGGAATGGAAAGCGATTAATTAATGAATAAAATTGAAATTTAAGCATACTTAATGTGCTATTAAAAACTGCAAATTATAAATTAATTATATGTATTTATATAAGTATAAATTTAATTTAAAATCCAATTTTTGTTTTTCACATAATTTTATATAAGTATGTAAAAATTTTTTCAAAAGTCACAAAAGAGAATATTATAATTTTTTTAGTAATGAAAAATTGTAAATACAGAAAAACACAGCTTTAAATTTTTTTTTTTGTTTTTCGGAAAAAGCATGTTCCACAATTTTCGTTGTAACTTTTTAAATTTTAAAGAATAAGATAATAATATGTATGCCTATATGTGTACCTATTTTTATAAATTTGTATCAAGTTTTTGCTTTCACTAAATTCAGTAAATGTAAAACTTAATCTGAAAAAATAAAAAATTTAAAACTTTTTGGGGAATCTTTGTTTTCGTTTTACCTTTTTAATAAAAAATATATTAAAATATTTGTATTATTCTGTATTTTCAAATTCATCACCAATATCCTAATTATATTTATCTTCATCATCATTATTACAAGCTTCTTCACCATTATCATCATCACTATCTTCATCGTTGTTATCGTCAGCATCTTTATTACCATTATCTATATCATAATTTTTATTAGAAATATCTGGCAAAATTAACTCTAAATTCCAAAGTTGATAAATTAGATTTTTTTTCTACACATATTTCTTGCTCATGCTAGATATAAATGGGTCCGAACTTAGCAGAAACCTATTGAAAATATCTTCATTGGACTTTTCCCGGCTGCATTTGCCAGCAAAGTGCTCTCTATAATTTTTAAAATCTTTGTTTCTTGCTTCTTAAGCTTCTTCCGATAGTTCTCCTATTGGTAAAAGTGCTTGCTGCTTAATCTCCGGCCCGTGAGGAAAAAATTTATGAAAAGTGGGCGGCATACAAAACCATGGATATTGTTCAATAAAATATCTAGCCGTATTGTGAGCAAATTTACAAAAATTTACCAAATGAATCTTATGATCACAAGAAACAGCAATTAGAATTGTACTCATTTTTTTCTTATCAGTGTTAAGTCCACTTCTGTAATTTCAGCAGAAATTTCTGCGTTCTTAAAAAAACGTCATTCGAGTTACTACATACACAACAAAGAAAATTAAATCCGAATAGAGATGGACGCGTGACATATTTTTCAGATATCAAGCGTTATCATAGAGATGAGAATAAAATAATAACTTTAATTTTAAAACTTGTTTGTTTAAATTATTATTAAATAAAATTATATATGTATGGTGATTACAAGTTTTGGTTAAGAAAATACAAGTTGGTGAGCATAAGTTTGTAAGCGTGCGTAAACCATTTGTGATCGTGATTAAAATAATGTTGATTCACTTGAATTTAGCTAAAAGTATTAAAAATATGTTTACTTCCTGTAAATTGTGCGTGATACTATTTGTTGTACGTGAGCTTAAGTGACCAAAATCACATACGCACTCATCTCTAAAAAAACAAAAGGCATCAACAAAAACAAAAACAATAAAATACCAAAAAATAAAGAGAATGACAATATTAAAACAAAACAACACATTTACTGTTCTTGGTCAATAAATGACAACCAGGGTTTTTACACTGGACTTTTTTAAATACATATAAGCTGATATCTTTCATCGATTTCGAACGTTAACGTTCGCATAGAAAATAATATTTTAAACAAAAAACAAAATTCTTAAATTTGTTTTTACTTTAAATGTAAATTTCTATGCGAACGTTAACGTTCGAAATCGATGAACCGGCTGTTATACTTTTTATAGGAGCGATATTGCTATACTTTTTTTTTATTTATGCGAGTTTTGTTTTTTCAATTGTTAGTTTAGTTGAGTTTGGTTTTGTAAAGTTATCGATTTTGAAATATTTTTTTAGTGCATTTTTGTTGATATTTTGTTGTTATTTCTCATCGAAAATTTTATACTATTCCCTAAATTGCAAAATTTAATTCTTAAAGATATAAAAGCTTTAACAAGCACTCTCCTTAAATCGTTATTTGTGAAGACGACACAATTTCTTATAATAATTTTATTGGTTATAGAATCTTAAGGGCATTTTTAAAGATTATATTATCATATTTTTCTTATTTCATAATAACTAATAAATACATTAAAATAATTACTAAACTTTAAAATCTTCATAATCGAAAATAGTTTTTATTTAATTTTATCCAAAGCTATTGCTATAGTTTTTATAAACTCAAACGCTTCTTCACCTGATTCAACAATATAATGGGGTGGCATTAGATAACCATACCGTCCCTGATCTTTAAGGAATACATTAAACACATATTGGGGATTAATTTGATACTGCACCCAATCGGCAGAGTTGCCAGCACGAGCTAGTTTAAGGCGATAACTGGAACCTACACGATATTCGGCTTGGTTCATTTTGCGAAAGTTCTAAAAAAGAGAAAATCAAATAATTAAAAATAATAATAAATTTGGGAAAGTAGTAATAATAACTATGTATTTACCGCCATAGCTTTACGGCCAACTTTATGCAAACTTCTTTGATTGTCTGTTACATAATCAGCATCACCCCACGGATAAGCTATTTCCTGGCCATAACCACCAAACGAAATGTAGGCACCCATATAATCTTTCATATTCAACATGAAATTTCTAATAGCTTTAGTTTCAGGTTCTGAAAACTTTTTGGCTCCTTTATAGAGATTTTTGCATGGAAGTTCCGATGAACCCGACGCACCCCATTTATATTCGAAATTTCTGTCTAAATTAACACCAAAGCAACCAGTCTTTAAATCAAAATGGCGATTTTTAGTCCACAAACGATCCGTTATACGTGAGTACTGATAGCCATCGGGATTGGCTACAGGCAAGAAATACCAATCAATATGATGCATAATTTCGTAGTCCGCATTATCCCACAAATAGGTCAATTTTGATATGGCCAAAGTAACAGCGGCAGGGCTTAACCAATCTCTGCCCTGCAAACCGGCATCAATGAACACTGCCCAGTTGTTGGGATCACCATTTGATATTCTTAAGACCTCTAAAGGTCGCTTATTGTTGGTCACTCCGATTTGTACAATTTCAGATATTTCGTCATATTTTTCCAAAACAAATTGCATAAATTGTCTTATATCACCGATGTCGTGATACCGATTCCAATTCATAATGGTTCCTTTAATAAGAAAAGGGGGGTTATTATTTTTATATCCTCCACCACTAGTGGGGAATGTTGGTATTATAAGTTTGTCATTCCGTGTTATACTTATTCCTTGAGTAATTATAAGTCGATTAAGCCATGTCCGTCTGAACGTCTGTTGAAAACATGCTCACTTAAGACAAATATAGAAGAAAAAATTGGTATTGGTGTCAACTTCTTTCCTGTTATCCTAAGCAGTTTGGAATTGAAATCCAGCAAAATTGGTTCAGTAGGATAAACGCTATCAATCCAAATATGGAACAACCACCGCAAAAAAATTGATAATTTTGTTACTTACATAACTAACATAAATAGTAAAAGAATGCAAATATTGATATCATTTTTGCACAAATTCGTACTATATGACCAGAAATCATATTACAAAACTTCGTGAAGATCGGTCCATAAGACCCCATATAAACCCCATGCTCGGTAAACACTTTAGTTCTCGTAGAACCGTAGCGAATAATGCTTTTGTAATAAATATTGGTCTGTCACAGTTTTATATTACTAGAAATCACACTGTCAACTTTTGTGAAGATCGGTCCATTTTTTTCCATAGGATCTTTATAAAGCCCCCGTAAAACCGTTGAAAATAATGCTATTGTAACATATTTTGGTCTGTCTCAGTTTTATATAACTAGAAATCACATTGTCATATTTCGTGAATATCGGTCCATAATTTACCAAATTGCCCTTATAAAGGCAACTTCTGAAATAGTATAACTGTCGGCGGAGGATTTCAAAGTTCGGCATAGCCGAATATATTACCAAAACTTTTTTATTATAACTGGAATATATGACTTACCTTCTCTGTCTAGCCAGGGCATTTTGGGATTAGTGTTGTTGACTTCTACGTAAGTCTCATCAATAGCCACTTCCAGATCATCAATCATTATATTGTAAGTAAAATCAATTTTCGTCATAAATTCTTTAGCTTTAGCGGTATTCTTAAAATCGATTAATACATCGATACCATCTTGATTTATATTCCAAACTTCATTGCCTTAAAAATATTAAATAAAAAAAATATTTGTCATAATTTTCAAGCCGATAAAATAGGTAACTATTTCATGAAGACATGAATCGGGATAGCAGAAAACCGGAAGTAGCCATGGACTAGAAGATGCCTTGACTATAAGCTCGATATCGGAGATATCGGGGATATATAATTTTCACAATTTTGGGTTTTCATTGACTTAAGCTGAATGTACACGAAATGTTTTTTACATCTGACTTGTCAAATTTTCCACTGCAAAGTACATACATATCATGGGTTGCCTTTATAACATTGCTTCTGTAAAATTCAAATGCAAAGTCATCTGCCAAAATTTCAATTAGAGCGTGCTCTAGTTTCTTCTGACAAACCATCTGACATCAGGAATCTTATCAAAGATTATGATCACATTTTTTAAATTTTAATACGATTTCAACTTATATTATTATTATTATAGAGCAACAATATATAAAATTGTATTAAAATTTAAGAAATGTGATCAAAATAAATTGTGTAATGCCGTTATCAGTTGATAGTAAAAGTTTAAAAGAAAAAAGGTATTATTTTTTCTTTTTAGCGCATTCAAAACTTTTAATTTATTTTTTACTTTTTAGCGCATTTAAATAATAGCTACTTTTTCAAAAATAATTTTTACTTTAAATTTTTTTTAAATTCTCAGCAATTATTAAAAACTTAGTCAGCCATATTCTTAGCAAGCCCTTTTATTTGATACCCACACGCAAAGAAAAAACATGGTTGTGGTAAAAATATTCTAAGAGCAACATATCGATACCTTCCCGCAAGAATGTATTAAGCGACATTATTAAAATTGTGTAGGAAACAAAAAAACGTCTCATTTAGTTATTTATTTGTATATTTTATTGAAAGGAACATATTTGGAAAGCGATTTTCAGAATACAAAACTTGACATCATTGCAAAACCAACATTTTAGTCAGATAAAAAGTTTTTGTCGCTTAGTACATTTTCGTGGTCAAGACATTGGCGCTTGATACAATGGTAAATGGCGCTTAAAACATTGACATGGACACAAAAAATAAAGGTTTGAAATAAATTGTGTCGTTTAATTCATTTTTTATTTTTCTGTTAAACAATACAATAAATCAAAATCTATATAAAAGTATCGTTCAGGAATAAACTTTCTTTTGAGCAGACTCTCTAAATCCTTTCGTTTCGGGCCTGATACTGGCAGTTTTGAAGAATAGAGAAATTTTTTAAACTCAAGGACAATCATAATCAATAGTGTTATAAGCGACAAAAATGGATCAAGTTTTAGTTGGATGAGTGTGCTAAGCGACAATTTTGATTAAACTAAGCGACATCTACCAAATTTTTGTGTGGACCTTTTGTTGCTTACGACAATTACATTTTTAAAAATGTGGCTTAGCATAATTTCTTTGGCGGATAATACAAATTTCAGGGAGCAACTTCATTCCAATGAGAAAACTTGACGGTTGATACAATTTTATTTTCTCTCTAGTTTCCTTTGCATCCATGATAGGGCAGCGAAACCCAAGCCAAAATGTGGCGCTTAACTTATAGTATAGTTCCACATCAAAAAGTCATTTTCGAAAAAAGTGTCGCTTAATACATTCTTGCGGGAAGGTATCGATATTATGATAAGATTGATGATTGTAGTCCCCATATTAAGGTTATTATTGAATCATATTATGACTAAATATATTCGTAATATTACATCATAATATTTTTCCCTTAATCATATTATTATTATGTTAATCATAATATGTTAAGAAGGAATCATATTATTGTCATGTTAATCATAATAAGGTAAGAAGCAATCATATTATTATCATGTTCATCATAATATGTTAAGAAATTAATCATATTATTGTCATGTTTATCATAATAAGCTAAGAAGTAATCATATTATCATCATGTTAATCATAATAAATTTAGAAGCAATCATATTATGTACAGGTCCTTTAATAACTGTCATAACAATACAAAAAAAATTAAAATTTTTATGTATCGATTTTTTATTTTGTGACTTTACAATTTTTCTTGATAGAAATAAAATAGCGGAGTTCAATATTTGGCTTGCAAAAGAGTAAATGCAAAATATCGTAACATTTTGATAAAATAAAACGAAATCTCTGCGTGTTTTGTTGTTGGATTTTACTCCGATATTTTAAAAATAAAACGAAATCTCTGTGTGTTTTGGTGTTAGATTTCAATACGATATTTTGCACTATTGCATCACTAATACTGAACTCCGCTCATATTTCTTTTTTTTTTTTCATTATTTATTTATTGAATCTTCATATATTAAATATGAACTAACAAAAATTAATCAAATCTTAACCTAATACGTTATTTTATGTCCTGCCAGTGCCAGACAAAATTTTCTTCATCACGGTTTTTATTCACTTATATAGATGTTTATCGCTCATCTAATTGGGCAAGTGCTGCAGTGTCTCTTCTTCTTAAGCGAGTGTGGCCGCCATGATTTAAAATATTTCGAGCTAGTGGATTTGGGTGTTGTTCAAGCCTTTTTAAATATTTTATTGCATATTTTGTAATCATAGTTTTAACTAATGGCACATTGAGATCCTTGTGAATGTTTGAGTTTTTAACATACCAGGGAGCGGCTGTGATTATTCGAAGAAGTTTATTTTGGCGCCTTTGAATTTTGTCGATATTAGAGGCCGATGCAGTGCCCCATAGTTGAATACCGTAGCACCAGATAGGCTTTAAGATAGAGTTGTAAAGTAGAAGCTTGCAATCGAGACTAAGGACAGAATTTCTTCCAATAAGCCAGTGAATTTGAATGGCTTTTAGCTTCATTTGAGTTAATTTTGCCTCTATATGGCATTTCCACGTTAATCGCCGATCCAGATGTATACCGAGATATTTTACATGCGAATGTTGAGGAATTATTTGATTATTGATTGTAATAGGGGGGCAAGATTCCCGGCACAAAGTAAATGTTATATGTACGCATTTTTGCTCATTGACCATTATCCTCCATTGTCTTAACCATATTTCTAGTTGAAATATATGATGCTGTAAGTAACGTGATGCTTCATAACGATTTTCGTGGACGCTTAGAAAAGCTGTATCGTCTGCAAATGTTGAAGTTTGTGTATAGTTGCTTGTTGGCATGTCCGAAGTATAAATTAAGTATAATAGGGGGCCCAGGATGCTGCCTTGTGGGACTCCAGCGGCAATGGGCTGAGGTGGACTTAAGAAATTTCCTTCTTTAATAATAAATTGACGACCGACTAAGTAACTTTCTAGCAGCTTGTGTGTGTTTGCTGGTAAATTTTGCTTCAATTTATGTAATAAGCCTTCATGCCAGATTTTATCAAAAGCTTGCGAAACATCGATGAAGAGTGCTGAGCAATATTTCTTTTCTTCAAATGCTTTTCTTATGACATTTACTATTCGATGAGTCTGTTCGATTGTGCTGTGTTTTCTTCTAAATCCGAACTGATGGTTTGGAATACATCTAGTTTCACTTAAAATCGGAGTGAATTTTGAAACTAATAATTTCTCAAACAGCTTTGACATATTTGATAATAAGCTAATAGGCCTATAAGACTCAACTTTTGTATGATCTTTACCTGGCTTTGGTATCATGGTAACTAAGGAAACCTTCCATTTTTGAGGATAGTATTCAAGGCGTAAAATAGCATTAAAAATAAAAAGAATAATTTTCTTTGCTATGCGAGGTAGCTCCAAAAGCATTTTATTACTGATTTTATCAATACCAGGTGCCTTCTTAGTGTTTAAGTCGCAAATAGCCTTTTCGATTTCTCTTATCTCATATCTGAGGGGAAAAGCTGCTCTAGCAGCAACAGGTGGTACCTCGACCGCAATATTGTGAGATATATTTGTGGTAAATACGTTTTTTAAATGATTGACAAACAGATTTCCTTTTTCAACATAATTTCTTGCCCAACTTCCATTCAAGTTTCTTAATGGTGGTTTAGAGACAACTGGCCTTTTGAGGTTTCTAGCTGCACGCCATAATGAGTAGTCTGATTGTGGGGTTGCATCAAGTTCCTTAAGATATTTTTCCAGAGAAGCCGTTTTCTGAGCCTGCAGTAACTTTCTCAGTCTTTTTGTACACTCTTTAAGTAAGTTCTTAAGTTGAGGGGATCTGTGCAATTGTCACTCTCTTCGAGCCCTCCTTTTTTCAGACAAAAGATGCTCGACATCTGTGGAATATATTTTAATAGTTTTTGTTTTTTTGGTGGCAATATTGGAATGCTGAACAGCTAGTTTCAGAAAACTGTCAAAATTGTCAATAGAGCGATCTACATAATCCGGTGTACTGAGCGGAATATTTTCTGTGCAATGGGTACTGAGATATTTTTTATATTTTAACCAATTAATTTGCGCAGCTGTCGTCGCTAAGTAACCAGTCGGAGGTACAATTCTATTGGGGTTCATTATAGTAACAGTTGTAGGTGTGTGGTCGGAAGATAATTCTAGGGAAGCTTCAACCTGAATCGTTTCTATGGGAATGTTTTTAACCACGCCGAAATCGATGACATCTGGAATTTTTTGATGATCAGTGGGCCAATATGTTGGTTGTCCGCTCGCTACCACATTTAAAGCCATTTTAGAAATTGTGTTAAATAAAACACGACCCTTTGGTGTTATAAGTCGCGATCCCCAGAAGGTATGTTTAGCGTTATAATCGCCAGCGGCAAGGAAACAAGGTCCTTATGATTTAAAATATTTATAATATTGGTCCTCCGATATTGAAAATCTAGGCGGGGAGTATAACGATGAAATTACTAGGTTTCTATTTAATTCCTCAACGCAAATGTTCGTTGCTTGGAGATAATCTTCACGATGATCGCACATTAGATAGTGTTTGACTCGGGTTTTTATTAATATGGCAGAACCTTCACAAGCTCTAACTCGAGGGTCCTTGGTATCATATAGTATATAACCATTGATTTTAAAAGTATTTCTTGAGGTCAAATGAGTTTCAGAAATCATCATGACATCAATTTGTTTATTTTTAAGAAAGTATTCTAATTCATTTTTATGTTGGCGGATGCCGTTTGCGTTCCAAAAACAAATTTTTAAACAGTTCATGGTTTGTTAAGTACAGCTTGCAATAACATCAATTGCATTCTAAGCATTTCCTGCATCATATTACCCATTGTGTTCGTAAAATTATTTACTGTTTGCACTAATGTTTCCATGGTTTTTTCTAAACGACTTAAATTAGAAACCGGAGTTTCATCATTACTTGGCGAGGCACCTTGCATTGGCTGATGGTTTGATTTTAGGACGTTAGCGTAAGAGGTTCTGTTATTACTAGGCTGGGGGGCTTGATTTGCATTTGTGTTTACTTGATTTGCGACCTGCATTTGAGGGGTATTTGTTTTCGGTCCAACCGTCTGCTTGACGATATTATATACAGGGCATCCTCTATAATTGGCAGTGTGATTACCGCCACAGTTGCTACATTTTTTTACGTTGGGGTCAGTTTTAGACTTATCGCAAGAAACTGTACCGTGTAGTTCACCACATACTACGCAGACAGGGGGTAAGTAGCAGTATGCCTTGGTATGGCCAAATTCTTGGCAGTTTAAGCACTGAACAGGTCCATTTTTTTTGTGCGGCTCCTCAATTGTGACCCTTCTGTATAGAATATATTTCACACTATAAATGGGATGCGTTTCGTTTTTTTTAACTTAATGTCGCCGGGCTCTAATTCCACTCGAAAAAGTGGTTGTGGATTTTTGTCCCTATTTCTAATATTTACCACATGTTTTATCTTGAAGCCTTTTTCTTCCAAGAAAGTTTTAATTTCCTCTGAGTCTACGCATGAATCAATTCCCTTAATCCCCACCTGGAGACCTTTACTGCTCTTGAGTTGGTATGTGTAAAAACTTTTTTTAAGTGCCTCAAATTTGCTTATTATTTTGCGAAAGTCATTTTCATGATTTACTTGAATTTTAGTTTCATTTATACTACCTCGCTTTATTGCAGCAACATAAAGAGAATTTTCACCAATCAACGAAATTAAACTCTTTATTAGATCATTTGAGTTATGCTCCCTAAAGCTGGGATCACACGATTGCCGCAAATGCACCAATATGGCACAATTTTGATTGTGCTTTATTGACGCACAATAAAGAAATTGCACCAATCAAATATTCTGAAATCACACGATTGCCCTGTTTTATACTAATTTAATTGCCGCTAGTTGGTACAAAGTGAAATGGGTACAATGAATGCCGCAGCACAGTCACACGATTGTTCTTACTTGACAAGTGCGAAAACAGCTGTTGTGGTAGCTTTTTCATTTGTTTGTTCATTAAAAACTAAAAATTTGTTCATATAGGTACCTACTATACAATTTTTTGTTGAATAGTTTTATTTGAAATATTTTAAGAAAAATTTATGAAAATCCAAAAATTGACAAATTAAACAAAACTAAATATCTTTAATAAAATATTCGCACTTAAAAGCTATGTACATAGTACATATAGCAAAAACTAATAAAAAACTAAAATGTTTAATATATACATAAGGCAAATATTGGCGCGTATTGTGTTGTTTGATTGCCGCACGAGAAGACAATAAATATTGGTGCATTTTTGTTATTTTTATTGACGCGCGGTTGCGTAGCAAACGGTCACACGATTGCCGCACCAGGGTTGCATTTGATTGGTAAAAGTAAGCACAATATTGTCCTCGATTGGTACAAGAGCCAATTGGTTGTGCAGTCACACGATTGGTGTATTAAAAAGTGTGAAAATTGGTGCATTGCGGCAATCATGTGATCCCAGCTTAAGATATATCGGGGGAGGCTTGGACGATTTTATGACGTTTGGTGCCTCCAGAATAGCAAAGCGATTTTGGGAATTTATTTTATCAAAAGATGGCACTTTTGATGACGAAGCAACAGCTGAAGAAGTAGGGCTGCGACCCCGTTTAAGGACTGTTATATACCTGTCCATACCAACTTGGACTGAAGGCTTTTGACAACTTTTTACAGGGGGGTTTTCCATTGCATTTGTATTTAAGTTCATGGTATCATTTCCCACTTAATTTGTTTTTGACGTCACTGCAATACTTGCTGGCCTGGCAACACTTGTCACCAAATCTAGCTGTAGTTTTTTTAATGAGTCACTATCCACCGTTTGTGTAAATACCGAGGGTGAGAGGGAACGTGTTCGAATAATTGGCTTAGCCGTTAAATAGTTTATATTGTTTTGTTTTGTTTTATTTATTTCTGCATTATTTTCATTTGCATTAACTAAAACGTAAACGTTTCTTTCATTATGTCTTAGTGTTGTTTCACTGTTCGTACTCATGCAAAGAGTTGTTTTTGTTTTTCACCGTTTTGCCTTGCTTTAAATATTTTTATTATTTATTGTATTTTACAACAACAAAAAAATAAGAAATTTAAACTTAACCCTGAAGTAAATAAAATAGTCAGTTGCAAAAAACACTAACTATAAATTAACTTTTTTTTAAATGACTACAAATTGGTTTAAATCTCATGCAGATATCAACCAAAAAGGCACACGTAAAACACAAATAAAAGCAAAATCAGTAAAACAAGCATGCCATGAAGTCAAATGAAAAAAAATATATTCAAACATTTTAAAATAATTAAAAATTAAATCAATACAAATCTGTTTATGTTCTAGCAATTATGTGGCGTATTTATTTCAGGACTACTATACATCATCATTTTGGGCAGTTTAATGCAAAATTTTCATAAATAATTATTTATATATCAAAATATATAAAGATATAAGTACATATGTATGTATGCATATATTTTTTTGACAAAAATTATTTAAAATTTAAATAATTTATTATAAACTGACAATACTTTTAATTAATTACAAATAGGGTGAAAAATAAGTAGTTAGTAGTCAGTTAAAAAGTCATGCAAAGATGGCCAATTGACTACTGCCTATGACATGCCTATGTTAAAATAGTGAGTCGTCGACAAGGAAAAAAGTCACTTAATCAACTAGTTGTGGTTATAAAAAACCCGTTTGAAGTTAGTTATAAATGTGTTTGACTTCCTACAGGGATATGTTTTAGTTCAGAATATGTATACATACATACATGTATGAACATTCATACGTATGTATATTTTTACTTTTTTAATTTATTTAACTTTATCTTTTTAATTGTTCACTATTATGTTAAATAATTTAAATAACAAAATATATTATTTATTTTAAGCGTCCATTCGCTGCTGATATATGTCAAAATCAAATATGATTAATTAATAGTTCAAATCGTATGCGGGGTTAAAAATACACGTCTGTATCACAACAAAGCACAAACCGACCTGCTTATATTTGAATTATATTAATTTCTTTAAATTTATTATTTTTTGTGGTAGTTTATCTTGTTTAACCGCTCACATATAAAACAAACGACACAACTGATTCAAAATTATTTTACAAATGGCGCTAGCATAATATTATTAGAGCAAAAATAGTTTGATTGCATCTTTAACATAATATGATCAATGTATAGCAAGTTATCATGTCATGGCTATTAAATATCATGATATGGTTGTGAGCAGAGAAAGCCAATGGGTATAAAAAAATTAAATTACTCTAGCACATATCGACAATTTTCAATACGTGTGCGTACTCGTATCTGTTTATTCTCATACTTGTGTATATCCATGCGCATTTGATTTCATTCATGTATGTTATCATACTTATTGTGTTTCATACTCGCACATATTCAGACACACCCATAGTTATAGCACTGACTTCAAACATTTTTTTTTGTTAAATTTTTTCATAAATGTTGCCAGAATTTTTTTTTTCCAAATTGCTGAATCGCAAATAAATACGTTTTTTCAAAATCGTTTGAGTACAATTGAACATAATTTTATTGAAAAACGATTGTTGACTTTAAAAAAATTTCTGTGATATAAAGATTTGCGTTCTTATTTAAGAAAATCTAAAAAAATTACTAAATGGATGCAAATTAAAATACGTCGTGTTATTTTAGTCGTTCTTAATAAAAACAGAAAAAGTTACCGTAATCCAAAAAAAAAAAAAATCGAATATTCATATTGGCAGTTAAGAAATGAGATATCATAGGTAAATACATTCATTTATATTATGAGTTTGAGTAGTTTATCTGTTGCCAGTTGCATTTTGAAGACGTTAAAAAATGGTTTAAAATTTAATTGCTGAAGTCAATCAGTATGCCAACGAAATGTTAGCCTTAAAGAAGACTTCGACATCATGCTATGGTGGAAAAACAACTCCACAAGGTATCCACGGTTGTCTTAATAAGAATCAAGAATTTTATGAAATTTCCTGCCTGCAGCGCAGCTTTAGATTAAGATTTCTCTTTAGCTGGAAACATAAAAAAAGAAATAGAAAAGATCCCAAATAGTTAATAGCCTCCTTTTTTAATTATTTTTATAAAAAACCTCTTTCGTAAAATAGATTATAATTTATTATAGGTTTAGAAGCATTATTTTAATTTGATAGCAAATATTTATGTTTTAATATAACTTTAACATAAATTTTTAGGTCGTGGCAACACTGCTTGCTTTAAAATAACCATACAAAATGTTGAAGTTACTTGTCGATACTTCCCTGTAGTAAATAAAAAAGTCAGTTGCAAAAAACACTAACTATAAATTAACTTTTTTTTAAATGACTACAAATTGGATTAAATCTCATGCAGATATCAACCATAAAGGCACACGTAAAACACAAATAAAATCAAAATAAGTAAAACAAGCATGCCATGAAGTCAAATGAAAAAAATATATACAAACATTTTAAAATAATTAAAAAATGAATCAATACAAATCTGTTTACATATGTACTAGCAATTATGTGACGTATTTATTTCAGGACTATTATACATCATCATTTAGCGCAGTTTAATGCAAAATTTTCATAAATAATTATTTCTATAACAAAATATATAAAGATATACATATGTATGCAGGTTCATATGTACATATATTATTTTGACAAAAATTATTTAAAATTTAAATAATTTATTATAAACTGACAATACTTTTAATTAATTACAAATAGGTTGAAAAATAAGTAGTTAGTAGTCAGTTAAAAAGTCATGCAAAGATGGCCAATTGACTACTGCCTATGACATGCCCATGTTAAAATAATGAGTCGTCGACAAGGAAAAAAGTCACTTAATCAACTAGATGTGGCTATAAAAAAACCAGTTTGAAGTTAGTTATAAATGTGTTTGACTTCCTACAGGGTTATGATACATGCCTTTACTCATACGCATTCAAAGGATTACCCATAAGCATGCGTGTTTGTTCATACTCATACCGGTCGATATACAAACTTATTCATGCTCATACTTATTGGTAGTGATACCTGCCTGTACTCGTGCTCGGTGGCGTATGAATAGGTTATAAGTATTAAAAATATAACTTTTTGGCTTTCTCTGTGCCCATGTTCTGTAACTCTCGCGCCCAGAAAGTTTTCGATTGAAATGTGTGAAATGAAACAAAAATGCCATAAATTTAAACAAACCGCTGTTTTTCTCACTTAACTGTGTCTGTAACTTTTTTTGGCGAGTACAAGCTGTCACGTAAGGAAATTACTAGCCAATTTACAGAAAAAGTGTGTCTGTAACATTTTGGTGAGAAAAGTTCCCGCTTTGAACTGTCAAATAAACTCACGAATAAAAATGGGGCGAGAAAAAATGTTAACACTAAAAAACAATTAAAAATGCAAAATGCAAAGAATAATAATAATAATATTTTATTCTTGGCACATTTTTCATTGTTTTATTATTTTGCTTTTAACATTTTTATAAAATATACGAATGTCTTCAAAGCTCGTTTGCAAACAACAAACATTAAAATCGCTCTTTACACAATTTTGCATAGCCGACGGTTGTGTTTTCGCCGCCGTCGTTGAAAAATTTTCAATTTAAGTAAATTTTGGTCGCCGTCAACGATATGTGTTACTGGCGTTCTGAACGTCTGCAATGTCACATTGGCTTCGAGTGCAATATTATGACATTTATAACGTAACGACGTAGTCTCTTTTGATTGTTTTCGACATGAGTTACAGACACACATTTTTCTCACTTTTCGAGAAACGATGGAAAATTTTGTTTCACATCTTTTCGATGCAAGACGTTCTCACTAACGTTACAGAACATGGGTACTGGTTGTGAGTAATATAATATGTTTTGAAAGTTGTCATAATTTAGTTGTTAGAAAAATAATTATTTTTCGGTCAACAATACTAAAATGTATAATTGCTATAAGCATTAATATGTTTACAGTAACTATAATATTGTTGATATTAAATAAAAATAACAATTTTTTGTGTACGACAACAATATATTGTTACAATAAACATAGTGTTATTGCCGTAACCATGCCCAACAATATTTTTTCTCTGCGTGCATATTGTAAAAGTGCATTAAAAATAACTAGTCCGCCATCTTGTTTGTCCCGCCATATTGGATTTAGAGTGACCACTATATTTTTCGACAAATTCTTAGCAAGCCCTTTCATTTAATATCCGTTGTGTAGAAGTGCATTAAAAATAACTAGTCCGTAATCTTGTTTGTGTCGCCATATTGGATTTAGAGTGACCACTTTATTTTTCGAGATATTCTTAGCAAGCCCACTTTATTTTTCGAGATATTCTTAGCAAGCCCTTTCATTTAATACCCATTTTATAGAAGTGCATTAAAAATAACTAGTCCGCCATTTTGTGGGTGCCCGATTTATTGTATTTAGAGTGCCCACTTTTTTTTCGAGTTGTTCTTAGCAAGCCCTTTCATTTGATACACATTTTGTAGAAGTGCATTAAAAATAACTAGTCCGCCATGTTGTGTGTGTCCGCCATTTTGGATTTAGAGTGACCACTTTATTTTTCGTGAAATTCTTAGCAAGCATTTAATAGCCATTTTGTAGAAGTGCATTAAAAATTACTAGACCGCCATCTTGTTTGTGCCGCCACATTGGATTTATAGTGACCACTTTATTTTTCGTGGTGTTCTTAGCAAGCCCTTTCATTTGGAACCCATTTTGTAGAAGTGCATTAAAAATAGTTAGTCCGCCATGTTGTGCGTGGCCGCTGTATTGGATTTAGAATGACATGACACAGTTTACCATGCATTGTCATCCAAACTGAACGTGTATACAAAATTTCAGCTCAATCGGTTGAAGATAACTGCTCCAAAATTGAGTTGCAAGATTTCACCCAAACAAACATACATACATACATTGTAAGTTAAATAAAAGCTTTTAAAAACAGACATCAGCATTAAAATTGGTTGTGGTTTAGACCTATATTAAATTACTGACCGACAATCAGAAAGCTTAATACTTTTTTTATACCAATTTTAACTAGCTTGAGTAAAATATCATGATTATTACTCATTAAACATATGGCCGTCGAGATCATTACCGAGCAGTACAATAAAATGTTTTCAGTAGGACGGCAAATAAATGACCTAAGAAAAAAACTTTGCAAACGAATTTTTGTTTTAATTGTTTAGTCAATTGGCAACTTTTCAAGCAGCTGGGTTCATCCAAAGGCAAAGAAATTGGGTAAAACATAAGTTAAAGTCTCGAGACTTAAAAAAACGATTTGGCATTAGAATGTTTTTTTTTCATATTTTAAATCGTTTTAACTTACGTCACACTAACCAAATAATTTCCAAAACTGATTTAAATGTCTATTCGCCACATCATTCTCGTGTATCTTCCATAATTGATAACCGAAATATCGTTTAACCGAGGGATCATTACGATAACGCATATTGATCTGATACGTTGATTGTGGCGAGAAAACATTAAAACGACGTATATCGGTGGGAACTAACCATTGTAAACTTTCCATAGTATTATCGTACAGATCCTCACCCGAAAAGAATATCGAGGATAAACCACTACCACTATCCGTACTGCGTACAAGCAACACAAAACTGTTATTTTTAACGCGACAATTAGGCAAATACTGACGTGTCCATGATGTCGGTAGGCTTATCAATAAAAAAAATAGTTGAGTAACAGTTTTCAGTAAGTTTAAATTATTTTTTAGATTTTTTATCATTGTTATTAAAATTTGTATAATTAATCTATTTTCTTGTTTTTTTTATTTTTTGTTTCAAAGTTGAACTTTAAGCAAACTTTAAGTCGCGCTGTTAAAATACGAACTGAATAAAACGAAATTCTTAAATTTCTAACATGCTGGGCTATTCCTTATTCACTTGTTGTTTCTTAGTATTTTGTATTTTGTTTCTAACTTGGTAGACTATATTGGCCACAAGTATACCAAATACATATAAAACAAAATAACAATAATATTTGTTAAGTTTTTAAATTATGCATGACACTTTTTAAGTTTTTTTGTTAAGGTTGGCTTAAGTGTTTATTTTTAACTTCGACAGAAACATTTTGCTTTGGGTCAGCTTTTTTTTGGCTACTTTTTTTAAGAATCTCTTACAGACTTTAATAATTTAGCTGTTAAGCAAGTTAGCTAAAAGGTCATTAGACTTTCGAGAGAACTGTTGAATTGAAATTAGTCAGTTTCTTAGTTTTGGTTTTAATTTATGTATTGTTTGTTTGATTTAATTTAATTTTCGCTAAGGTCATAGGTATGTTTATTTTCAGCAACAAGTTCAACTAGTGTCAAAATTTATTATATGTTTTTCATCTTTTAATTCCCTAAGCTAATCCCGCGAAGCTCTACGCTTGTCAGCAGGAAAGAAACCAGAGGCTCTGGCGGGAATCGAACCCGCAACCCAAGCGCTGAAAGACTAGCTCACTACCAGCTAGCCTGCCGGGGAACTCTATTGCTTCAAGTTTAGCGAAATTGCACTGAAAGCAAAATACTTGTTCTTAAAAAAAATATAAACATTAAAACTATGAAAATATCAATCGTACTGATTTATATATTGTCAAAGTGCTCCCCGGCAAGGAGCCCTTGAGAACTCGGTTTCAGCCTGTCTGTTACCTAGTGGCCTCTCGTGGAATGAACGCAAAACACGGGGAAATGAAATTTCGGTTTGGAGTTTTAGTTTCAAACCGATTGTTGTGACCAATAGAGCGACAGGGATGTTAGGCTCAGCCTCTGACCATGGGGGAACTTTATGTCCAAATGCATGAATACCAATCGGTACTCAGGCATGAATATTTCTCATATCTAAGGGCGTAGATTTTTTCCTTGTATTCACCTGGTGTTTAAAGTAACGTGAGATTGAGCCATAATGGCAGGTACTTATGTTAATTTATAACACATCTGTCAAAGAGCTCGCCCGCAGATGTTCTATCACTCTTGAGAAGCACCTGTTTCTTGGCTTTGATTTGGCAGAACCCCTAAGATCGTGGCTGACTGGAGCACTATCCGGTACCACGGAAACCAGTTTCCCGTGGGAACTTATAGGAGCTGGACTAGTTATTGTTGGGTACTCTTTGGGAATAACGTGCTGACTATGATTAAAACCCAAAAACTAAGGGGAAAGATATCTTTAAAATGTTGGGTTAGGAGCTTAGGCGAAGTTTGGTTTACTGGCGGATATTCCTGTGTGCTGTTGGAATACAACAGAATCTGCGAATTGCAGGTGAGGTAAATAGCTCCTACTCCAAGCAAAGGTTGAATAAATGTATTGGTTCTGTTAATTCATACACTTGTATTGCCGGCTGTGTATTGTATGCTCTCCCACTGGGATGTGTATTGTATATTCTCGGTGCTGAGACCATCGTTAGGCAAGGCCGTCAAGGTAGGTTAGTCAAAGAACACATCTGTCATAGTGATATATTTCCCCCAGGTGTTGTGCAGATACAGTCTTGGCTTGTCTGGGTGCTTAAAATTGCTCGACAGCCGAATTATCCCGCTTGGTAAAATGCTAATCTGGTTCCATGAAATTAAGTGACCTCCAGAATTTTATTTAGTGTGTAAACGATGAAGGCATGTGCTCTGGCAGCAACTTGAACTTAAGGATTGGACAATTTCGAATTGAAAATTAATGACATGAGCGAAAGTTGCAAGTACGTAGGAAATCTGTTTTCTAGATAAAAAAAGGAAAATTAATTTTCTTATCAAATAACTTCATGTCACAAGTACGAGTGGGTTTTGGAATTTGTTCTTCTTGCAGAAGCTGGTATTCTGAAATTAGCGTTGTTGTGTTCAAAACCTACCTTTGTCTTCCACTTATCTCTTGCTAAGATGGATGAGAAATTTAACATTTGGGTGTCCGCGACATATAAGAGAATATTACAGCGGTTGAGCCAGCTAGACTTGTGATCACCGTTAAAACTTTGACGTAGGTGTATAACTTCATCCTTATGAACTAAAATTTTGGATAGCGATTTGAACCATAACTACAGAATTTGACTAACAGGGAAAGAAATGTACGAAATGTTCGATTCACTGGTAATGAAAACGAAGAGAACAGTCCTGAATTGCATTGAAGCGACTAAACTAAAAGATTCAGGATTTTTAAGCAATTTTTTAAAATACATTTTTAACTTGGTAAGAAGTTAAGGTTCAACAGTCGGAATTCTATTTAAACAGAGTTTTATGGTATCACAATGGATTAATAAAACTATTACACTATGCCACAAAAAAATGAACCTCAAAAATTAGATATTTTCTAAACTAAATTTGGGCTGATGAACACGAATATGGCATTCATTTATTTTTCTTAAAAAGCGTTTCGTGCTCAGCAGCCCCGATTTATATTAGAAAACATCTCATTTTTGAAGTTATGGCAAAAATTTTAAAATGTGTGAACCAGTGTTATTGATAGAACCACTACGTTTAATCGATAAAAATTAAACAACAATAACCATATCTTTACTTTAAAAACATTAATGCACTTTTAAAATTTAACCATTTCATAATACTATACTTACCATAGTTTTCAATAAACTGTTGGATTTTCTCCGTTTTGCTGAAATTATTTTTATTCAAATCTTGATCAAACATTATCTTCCACATTTGAGAACCATGATAGTTCACATAATTCTCATCGAAATCACTACGATAGTCCGACTTTCGACCCACGTGCACACTGGGACGAACAACGCGTAAAAGATTACGAAGGCCTCCGAAAAATGGCCAACGAGCCAAAAGCTGAGTTCTCGGTACATAAATAATTTCTTGAGAACTAACGATGTTAGAAAATATCAAAATGAAAACAAAATTAAAAATGTTCATCTGCATTTTATTACACAAAAACGTCCGTACCAAAAACAATAATATTTGAAATAAAGACGGCAGCCGAATGTTGGCAAGTTTTTAGAATTCAGATTCCAAAAGTTACATTTTGAAGAAACTTTTTCATCTAATCATCCATAAAAACCATTAGTAGTCGTTATTGTTTAGTTGTCTACATAAAAGATTGCTATTTCGTTTTTTTTATATTACAGTTACGAAAACTAGAAAAAATAAAAAATTTAAAACAAAAAATCATAACCAAAAAAATATTAACAAACAACAAAGAAACAAATATTAACTATATGTTTTTGGAAGCTGTTATTTTCTTCGTCTTCGCATTATTTATGGCTTTTTCTATTGTTTGCATGTCTTTTGATTGTGTTATACAAACATATGAAGACTTCCATAACAAAACTACATACATATCACTCATTTGCTGCAACGTCGTTATAACTAAAAAAAAAATTTATTTCGAAATAAACGTGCTTAAATTTTTTCATTTGCTCGCACCACACAGTGGTCCCAAGGACAAATTTAGAGCGAAAAAACTCATAACTCTTTTTTGTAAGTACATAAAGGGTGGTTAAATTTCAAGGGCCGATGTTGATTTTGAATAAAACACAAACTATTTAGGAAATTATTGTAATTTTATTTTATTATGATATATTGGTATTACTCAATTATGTATGGAACAAAATATCGGCCAAATGGGCGCCGCGAACACGGCGGCACACCTCCATCCGATGGTCCAAATTTTCGATGACCCTGAGGCATAATGGAGGTTCTATGCCGTTAATGTGCCGAATTATCTCATCCTTTAGCTCTTGAATTGTTGCCGGCTTATCGGCGTACACCTTCCAACAGTCCAACGGTGTCAAATCACATGATCTTGGCGGCCAATTGACATCGCCATTACGTGAGATAACACGGCCATTGAATTTGTTGCGCAAAAGAGCCATTGTTTCGTTAGCTGTGTGGCAAGTGGCACCGTGCTGCTGAAACCACATATCGTCCACATCCATATCTTCCAATTCGGGCCATAAAAAGTTCGTTATCATCTCACGTCAGAGAACACCATTCACAGTAACTGCCTGACCCGCCTCATTTTGGAAAAAATACGGCCCGATGATGCCGTCAGCCCATAAACCGCACCAAACAGTCACTCTTTGTGGGTGCATTGGTTTTTCGACAATCACTCTTGGATTCTCATTCGCCCAAATGCGGCAATTCTGTTTATTGACGAATCCACTGAGGTGAAAATGTGCCTCATCACTGAAGATGATTTTCTTCGAAAATTGATCATCCACTGTTGCCATTTCTTGCCACCATTCTGCCCATTCACGACGTTTGGAATGGTCAAGAGGCTTTAGTTCTTGAGCCAATTGCACCTTGTTAGCGTGTAAATGCAAGCCTTTATGCATAATGTTCATCAACGATGAGCGTGAGAGGTGCAATTGTTGGGCACGACGACGAGTTGAGGTGGACGGCTCTTCAGCCACACTATCGCGAACAGCAGCAATATTTTCTGCAGTACGAGCTGTACGAGCATGCACTGGTGTTCTCACATCTTCTACAGACCCGGTTTGCTCGAATTTTTCCACGATTTTTGCGATTGTACGCACATTTGGACGATCAAATTGACCAAAAAAATCACGAAGTGCACGATATGCATTTTGATTTGAACGCCCATTTTCATAATAAGTCTGGATAACTTTAACACGTTGTTGGATTGTGTATCTCTCCATGGTTCAAATTGAGTAAGTCTGAAATAGAGAAATGTCAAATAAAATTCGGAAAAAAACTTGGCGTTTAGGTGTGGTTCACATACAACATCGGCCCTTACAATTTAACCTTTATAAGGACAAAAATTTGTACGAACAATTGACTTGGTATGGCACGATCTTACGCCAACAATTCTATTGCGTTGGTGTGGCGCTTTTCATAAACAATAAGCTGACATAAAACCTACAAAATCATTTCATAATACAAGGGAATAAGGTTTTTGGTGATTAAGAACTGAATGTTGTTTTTAAGGTTATTTGGGACGCTAAATCCAAATCTGCACTTCCACAACATATATAGGAATAACTTGAAAATGAGTCACCATATCAAGTTCAAAAAAAAAAAAAAATTCAAAATTCGTCAACGATATTATCTTAAGGCCGTGCTTACATTGGTTTTAAATATGACCAGTAGTTTTAGAGATATCGATGAAGCTAAAAAACATAAAATAAAAATTAAAAAAAAAAAAATTTGTTTTTTCAAAATTCATAAGAAATTAAATTTCAGCGTCCCAAATAACCTTAAAAACAACATTCAATTCCTAATCAACACAAAAAAAGATGGATATATGTCAGCATTACTCTGGCACCATTCGAAAAAATTGTCATTGGGACCACAGCGCACCACTTTGAAAAATAACGACAACTTCTCTTCAAACGGGGAAAGTACAAAAGATATAAAAATGAATTTTAAACACAGTATAAAGAAAAACATTTAAAAATAATTCTGCCTCACTAAATTCAAATTTTAATTATTGAGCACTTTTGTGAGAGAGAGATGGTGCAAGTGTTGCCAATAAAGTCATTGATAAAAAAAACAAAAATTGAAAATGATGTCGCTTAAGCTTTTTTGCGCTATGGGCTCGACATAATTTAAGTTAAAATATTTTTAAAGAAGATAAACTTTTTTTTAATGTAACAAACTATTTATTCTTATCAACGATATCTAGTGTTTCGAAAATGTACAGAATTTGTAGGCGGTAGGCTTACACTTGACCTTAACGTTTATAATAGGCTTATTTGTTTCCACTACTCTTATTTACATAAATATAGATATTGGCGCGCAAACATTGATTTAAAGTTACCTTGCAGCATAATATAATGTTGTTGTAACGGGTCAAAATGGACCATTTAATATAATTCTATGTAGTAAGCACGTTAGTACAAGGTTATCCTGTTAGTGGTTTCAAAATCGCCGGGCAGGTAAGGCTATGCGCTGTTAAATATCTGTCATCTGAAGTCTAATTTATTAGGTGAAAGGCTTGCCATTAGCTAATATGGATCCTTTGACAGCCGAATAACGCGTAATAAAGTAAAAACTTATTACAAAAGTGGTTTTGATGATTACACTGGTTTACAGCCAAAAAAAATACCAAGAACACCACATGCCTAGATAAGTTAATTGGGACCTCCTGAACACGAAAATCGCTGTAATTTTTTTTCCTAAGTACCGTTTTTTAGATAACGGTACCTTGTGGAGCCCAACCGGTCGAAATAAATGGCATATCGTTAGAAAGGTAATCGAATGCCTTTTCCATCGATATGCTACAAATTTCTATCTGATAAGAAATGTCTGAGTAATGGCACCGCAAAGTTCAAAAATGTCTATTTTTACGTTTTTTTTTTAATTTACGTTTCTAACGATATGCCATTTATTTCGACCGGACTTTTTGGTTGGGCTCCACAAGGGTTTGAGTGGGACCATACACCGAAAAACGCAAAAGTACCCGTATCTAAAAAACGGTACTTAGGAAAAAAAAAATTACAGCGATTTTCGTGTTCAGGAGGTCCCAATTAACTTATCTAGGCATGTGGTGTTCTTGGTATTTTTTCAAATTAAAAATTTGTAAAGCAGTGTTATGGTCGTTATAATCGACCTACTGTGCAAGAAATTGGCTTAATAAGAAATCCTAACAGACTGGAAGCGTTACAGATGTGATCAGGACTGTGCATCATGGCGCACTGCTGACAATATTGGAAGAACCGTTATCGTCGATTCAGAGCGCTTGGCCTGCAATTGAAGGCCTTAAACTAGACGATATGTGGTTTCAACGAGACGGTGCCACACAATACGACTGATTTTGGCTTTATTACACAGGAAATTTGCAGAAATCTTACGTTTTGGCGTTGTCAGTTTGCCATCAAGATCATGCGACTTGACTTTTTTTATGGGGTCAAAGACTGTGTCTACGTGGAAAATCCCCTAACGTTTCAGCATTTGTCGCTTTCGATATAATCGCAAATAGGACTCGATGGTACCTGGCGGTTGTGATAGTTTTTATTATGTCGCTTACAATATAATTGCAAATAGGGTTTTAGATAATCGTACACGGAAAGAAATTTATTTTCTTTAGTAATCAAATTCGTTTCTTAAAATAAGAAAATCCATAATAATTTCTTGATTTTAGCTTATTTCGTTCGTATGTAGAAAAATGTTCTTAAAAAACTAAACGTTTTACTTTAACCAAGCCACACATGTATTTAGAATTAGAAATTTTAGGCTTGGACGAGAATCGAGCTTTATTTTCTTGTTTCAAGCCACATATTCTGGTGATTTAGTAAATAATTCTTGCAGTGTAAGTGGTGAAGGCATCTTACTTGTTAACACTGACTTTTAACTTATATCTTGAAGTTCTTAGAGCCTAGCCTGCTCGTCGATTTTGAACGAAGACTTTGATCGCTTGACTTATATTTAAAACAAAAACAAATTTTAAAATATTGTTTTTGATTTACATGTTAGTTAAGCAAAATCGACGAATAGGCCAGGCCAGGCCAATGATTTAATAACTATGGAAATTATTTTGATCTGAACCATTATTTTTGGAATTGTATAACAGCCAAATTATTCCCCTTTGTGCATGCACATTAGAATGTAAAATTAAATCTAATAAAAAACCAGAAAAACACTATAAAATTGGAATTACATTTATTGTTTTGTTATGGAACTCTTCATATGATTTATATACTGATTTGTTTTTTGAACTATGGTCATATTTTTTAAAATTTACAAGACATTTAACTGCGCTGTTAACTTGTCAAAATTTTCTTAGCTAAATAAATTTCACCTTTTATACTCATCATCACATAAGTTAAATGGAACTTGCTCACTAAACTAATTTTTAAAAGACTTTAACTTTAAGTCGTTATGCTGATTTTTTTAAAGTAGTTATACACTCTACATTTTGCGTTAGATAGTTTTGGAGTTTGAAACACTTTGCAACTATTTTATTGTAACGTTATTATCATTGTATAATTATAATAAATAAATTAAAGTTGTATTTAATTAAAGTTTACATTTTAAAGTGCTAATTAATGAATATTATTTAATTAAGATAAAAGTATGGTAGCACTACATAATATCATAAAACAGCTGCTTAGCAAAAGTAACGCATTTTCACTATATGTTGTCTGAACCTTAAAAAAACGCATAGGCATAGGTATTTATCAAAGCATCCAATTATTAAATTTTTGTGTTTGTTTAAGTAAGAAATTAATCAATTTTTTTAAAATTAATATTGCTCGATTATTCGAAGAAGAGTTTTAATTTATTCAAATAACTAATATTTAAAATAATTTTATCCAATGACGAAAATATTCGTGTCTTTTTGATTTGATACATTTATTATATTACTACACACAGAAAAAAATACCAATGTTAAAACAACATGGCGAAATGTTGATTGAGAATCATGGTAAATTTTTGCAAAAGTATGCCCTTTATTTAAATTTATCATTATTTCATATTAATTTTAAATGAAAAATATTAAAATAACCTTAAATCACGTTTATTTAATATTATTCACTGTTAAAATAACATTGTTCAATATTGAATCCATAAAAACCTGTTTTATATTAAAATCAAAGGCTTATCTTGTTAAATTAACATGCATACACACTTAAGTATGTACATTTTTGTATTTTCATGTTTAAAGTATGTTATAAAAAGAAGACAATTCCCGTATTCTTTTAATTAAAATTATTTAGTTAAATAGTACATAAAGTTTTCAAAGTAGAATGATGACGAAAACCATATCGGGCCATTCTGCTGATGCTTCTGTTAACAAAGGAGATACAAAATAAGTAAAACATGTGTTACAGGGGTAAGTGTTTTAAATTATTCTTTAATAAATGCATATGTTGTCTTCACACTGTTATATCACACTCCAACCAATTTGATTCTACATGAAATTCACGTTGTTTCAACTTGAAATAACTTTCATTCAACGTGATTCGGATAGTTATTTCAATATACATGACATTTTGTTATAACTTTACTGCAATGTTAAATTAACATGAATTATAGTTATTTTAAAAGGAAAAAATGTGGTTTGCAAGTTATTGTAAAATCATGTTAAATTAACATGAAACAACAATGAAGCAAAATCACTACTGAAAAATTTAAAATCAACCTTGTTTTGAACGAATTTACATTGATTTTTTTCTGTGTGTAGCATATAACCCGCCTTTTTGTTGGCATCTGCCTTTCTTTCATGGCCATATTTATATGCCAGAGTTTATGTTTCTAGGTTTTAACAATAAACATTTTTCATCTCTTAGGTTCATATTCACTCAGGACCATGCAAATATAATTTTATGTTTCTAAGATCGATGTTATATAAAACTCAAAAGTTACACCATGTAGAATACAAAAGTAAAAGAAGGAAATTTAATATCCCGTATTTCTCCTTTTTGATACTTTTGCTCTCCATTGAAGTATCAAAACGTTCAATATTGTAGTTGGAGCCCACAATTGAATACGTATCAATGAATGGAGCAAAATGTTTTAAAAACAGTACCAAAAATAGGTAAAATTATGGACCGATTCTCACTAATTTTTTTTATAGGCAGTAATTTTATTCAGCATAAACGCATAGTACCTTCTCCAACTTAAAAGGTGTGAGTATAAAAACCACAACTCTTCCAAAAAGAAAATTAAATTTTTTAATTAATTGAAATAATTGTCCACGCCCCCAAAGGTGGAGCGGGTATTATGCGATTATAATATTGTGTGTAACAAAAAACAAAATTAAATTATACCAATCGACTCGGAATCTTTTTCTGAATCGATGTCCGTCCGTTGGGCTAGCGGGAATACATTCAACAAATTCCTTATTTCTAGACTGGGGTCGACATTTGGCCATACAAGCTTAAATTAAATGATTCTAAAAAATATAGATGATAGTTCCAATTACCTATTTTTAAATAGAACTTCATCATGTAAATTTATGTAAATTTATGTTTATGGGGATGAATCCCAAAGTTAGGGATTTCATGCGAGAAAAAATGACAAAGAAAGTCATTTGGGGAGCGGGGTTTTTTTGGGGTTTTCAAAAAAAATTCAGGAATTTTTTGGGGGTTTTACACATTATTTATAAATTTTCCCTTTATTTTTATTACTAAAACTTATTTATCAGTCTTTCGTTTAAAAAATATCAAAAAAGTAGCAAAACTTTTATCTTCCTCTTACCAACAATTCATACGGCGTAAAGGGTTCTAATTTAGATAACCATTTTTGTGGAGTGTGTAAAAGGTACTTAATAAACTTATATTACTATTCTTAAGTGAGTGTTTTAAAAGAGAAGAATTAAAAAACCAAAATCAAAACCGTTGACAACACATACAATTTGTGATTTTTTTAAAGACCATTTTCAAGCAAATATGTCTTCCCCCAAAATAAGTAAATTTGAAAGACAATAAAATAAAGTTTGGGAAAAAGAATGGTAGGCTGTTATGATGCACCGAATTACAGTATTATTCGGATATAAGAACATCTCATATAAGAACAAAACGCTTATAAAAAACATTTTCAAAAACACCATGTCTTTTTGCGATTTTTCTAACAAAAAAGGTTTCATATAAGAAAAACGCTTATAAGAAAAAAACTGATAAAAGAACATTTTTCTTAAACACCAAAATCACAATATGTATAGAAAAAGTATTTATATAAGAAACTTCCAACGGCAACACAGAATTTATGTACAACTCTGGACAACTCTGTTTTCTGACAGTTTTACAACAAGAACAAAGTTTTTTTTTTTACTTGCTTTTCGCCACGCATTACTTGCTTTTTCGCAGCATAAGCAGCTGTCAAAAAAGTAGAATCTGTGTAGTTATACGTAGTAAGTTACATGCACAAAAGCGTAGATGCCTTGAGGCGAAAAGTAGGTTTACTTTCCACTTTTGTGAGCATCACAAGCAGTGTTCAAACAAATCAGCTTATTTTTTATTTTTACTTGTGCTTCTGCTGCATAAAAAGCGTTGCATGTAACTTGAAACGTAGAACACAAGTAAGGTTATAAAAGCATGCGCTGCGTGGAGGCGAAAACGCGTGTTATGGACCTCCAGCTTAAGTTTTAGATGAGTGAGCTGGTACACATGAGAAGCTTTGTGTTTTTTGTCAATAAAAACAAAAGTTGAAATTTTAAAAGAAATACAAAACGGTTTAAAAAGAAGCGAAATTGCAAAAAATATAATATTGGACTTTCAACGTTATCTAAAATAGTGAAAAACTCAAAAGACATAGACAATAATTATTTAAAAGTTAGAAACGTTAATATGGGGTCTTCATCTGACAATTTTTTGTCATACCAAACGTCAAAGTCCATATAGAAAAAACTTTAAAATTTTTGTCAGCGTTTTTTTTTATATGAAGTTTGACGTTTATTATAACAAAAAATTGTCAGGTGATGACCCTATGTAACAAAAAAAAGAGACGTAAAACCAAAATATGAAAGTTTTACGGCCATAGCTTCTTATATAAGAAATAAGTTTCTTATATAAAATAGTTGTATATAAGAAAGAAACGCTTATAAGAAACTTTTTTCCTGGATTTTTTAAGTTTCTTATATCCGATAAATACTGTATTAAATGAATGGCTAAAAGCGATTGAACAAGCTCCATATTCTTACAAATTGGCTCATTCGAACTCAAAAAAAAGCATATGGGAAGGTCCACCGTGACCGAAAATTTAAAAGTTATTAAAAGCATATTCGTAATTTCCTATTTGTGAGAATGTTTTATTGCAGTGTTACCAAGACTTGGTGACCAAAAATGGCTAAATTTACGGAAAAAGGGCTAAAAATGGGCTAAAAAATGGCTAAAAGCTTTTTTAAATAAAAACACATTAAAATTCAATGACAAAACAGAAATAATTAATTTAAAGTTGTTTAAGGTGCTATCAGACGGGATGTATTTTACATACGTACTGCCAAATTTTCCATCTGTAAAAGTTGTACACATCGTGTGATACATATGAAACTTTGCATGTGTAAAATACACATGGAAATACATATGTAAATTTTTCGATTAGAACACGCTCTATTTTGCTGTGGCAAACATAAACAAAACAGCTGGTTTGTTTTGAAACGTAAATAAAAGTCAGGTTTTGTTTACATTTATAGGTTATGTCATAAGGAAAAACATAAGCAGGTGTGATAGCAAAAATTATGAATCGTATGTAAAATGGAAATTTTGACATACATATGGAATTACATATGGGAAAGAAAAGTGACAGTACATATGTAAAATACATCCCGTCTGATAGCACCTTTACGATGAAATTGTGAGTTAAGATCAATTTCTTAAATAAGAATAAACGTAAATTAATATTAAAATAAATTAATATTAAAAAAAAAAATCATCGAAAAATTCGATGTCGTTATTGTTCATCTCATAGGAATCATTCACTCATTAGTTTCAAATAATCATAAGTTTAAAATAATTTGAAGGCAAATCATAATGACGCCAACATTTACCCAACCTTTTGAGTCCAGATCTACAATAAAAAACATGTAAGAAAGAATAGTCGGTTAAACCCGACAAATAATCTCTAAATTGCGACCTGTACTTTGCGCACAAGGTTTACATGGACAGCCAGCCAGCCAGCCGGACAAACATCGTTAATTCGACTCGAAAGTGATTCTGAGTCAAGGCGTAAGTAAAGGTGGGCTTCGGATAAATATTTATAGGTGTTACAAACATCAGCACAAACGCATAGTAGCCTCTCTACTATTGTGGTGTACAAATTTTATAAAATAAAAATATTTACCAAATTGATAAAACCGAATTAACGGTTGCTAAATGTAACCTAAACAATGTTTACTTGGCTAAATCCCCTTTCTACTTCAGCATTAGACCATGAAAGTTCTGAAATTTCTAAAACAATTTTGTTACCGCCTGCATCCCTTTATTGAAATACTTGCAACCAGAAAGAAACAGCGATGTTTATGTTGATCTATTTCTTAAATTTAATTGTGGAATGTTGTTCCTTTATTTTGAAAGATGTTTCAGCGTCATAGTTTATAGCGATTTTCAACATTTGCAAAAGTTGTGATTTAAATTAAAGGCGTTTTAATTGTTCAAAATGTTTATTTTACTTTTATAAATTTGTATAACAAAATAAAAATTATTCTTTAAAAAGAAAAACTGCAAAAAAATTTTATGGCTAAACAAGTTGAAAAATGGCTAATGGCTAAACTAATTTTTTAATGGCTAAACAGGGTGAAAAATGGCTAAATCTAGCCACTAAATGGCTAAATTGGCAACACTGTTTTATTGTATGTTTTCTTTAATATTATCTTCCTTAAAAGAGGTGATATTTGATAAAAATTATTCAAAAAAAATTTTCTTACATGGTCCGTAATCTAAGGAAGAGTTCGAAGAGAAATATGTTATTCGGATTAACGGCAAATTTTTATTTTTTTTTAATCATTATTCAGTTAAATTATTATGGAAAAAATTTCACGTTCGAAATGTCACGTATCGAGACAGATTTTGGCTTAAAAAAAATACATTGCTACGTTAAATTCTGAAAGTAGTTTGACTAAAAAATTGCGCCAGGCTTCGCTGAATTACGTAATTTTATACATGGCCACAAAAACAACTTCTATTTTTTTCACGTTTGAACCGCTACTTTTTTTGCCATTATCTTTGACCTAGAATCGCGCCCTCCATCAACTTAAGCATAGATAACGGTGCTTTAATTTAAGGGTTAAAAGAACGAAAATCTATTTGTTGTTTAAAATGCTATTGCATTTTTGATGCGTACGACCGTCACGTTCAACACTATGGAATTACCCACATTGTTCTGCTTGTAATTCCTCACTGGTATCGCTTAAAAAAGATTTAAAAAAACATACAGAAACCATTCGCTACAAACAAAATATAAAAAATATCAACTTTTTAAGGTTCTGTTTTTTTTTATTTGGGGATTTTTGGGGACAAGGAAAAAAGGACCTGGCAGCCCTGGCTCTGACAATATTCAAACGCAGTGAGACAGGAAAATAGGCTTTCAAAATGACGTAAATATCAGAGGTCGTAGATAGGCTTGCCAACCGTACTTTATAATAAAGTATTGTACGTTATTTCGAGTAACTGTACTCTATACTTTATGAGAATAATAAATTACGCGAAAATACTTTATTTCGCATTATTAGATTTATCTAGAATTCAAAATAGATTCAGGTTATATTAATTAGGGTTTAATCTATCTATATATATAAAATTGAAACGTTACTGACTCACTGACTCACTGATTCATCATCGCACAGCCTAAACGCCTGAAGCTAGACACTTGAAATTTGGACCAGAGATTGGTCACTCCCCAAATCGATCCACTAAGACGGGATTTTGGAAATTCGAATGTTTAGGGGGTAAAAAAGGGTAAGAACGGGAAAATTCGGTAACCTTATATCTCCAAAACTAAAAGAGATACAAAAAAAATTTAATACCTATCGTTGTTCTTTAGAAAAATAAGCGGACAGGTGTCTGGTACTTTTTTGAAATTCGGCCCTATTTGGGAGTAAACGGGTAATATCTGAATTTTAGTACTTTTTTGACACCCCATCTATCTTTTGAACCAATAAACACAGAAACAAAGTTAATACCACATTCGAAACCTTACAAAAATATACGAATTTAAATTTGGTACTTTTTCGAAATTCGAACATTTAAGGGGTAAAAATCGTAACTTTTTTTGGTACTTTTTTTAAAAAACATTTTTCTCCATTTATTGAAATATTCGTACTAAATTATGGGCTGCCACTATTATACTGAAATTTTTTATACTTTAATGGGGGGAAAATAGTACCAAAAATGGGAAATACGAGAAATTTGATATTTTACTTAACTTTTTGGTTCTACAACTGGTATTTTTTAAATTATCGTTTATGTTGGACCTTAAAAACATAAGATTCATCATGCAATGTCCGGAATGGATAAGAATCCATAAGGGGCAGTTTTTGGTACTTTTCTGTTAATTAACTGGTACTTTTTGAATTTCCGTTAGTATTGGACCTATAAAAATAAAATTAAACATGCAATGTCCCGAATGGATGAGAATCTATAAGAGGGAACTTTTTGGTACTTTTTTGTTCATTAACTGGTACTTTTTGAATTTACGTTAATATTGGACTTAGAAACATAAAATTCAAAATGAAATGTCCTGAGTGGTTAAGAATCCATAAGGGGAAGTTTTTGGTACTTTTCTGTTCATAAAATGGTACTTTTTGAATTTCCGTTAGTATTGGACCTATAAAAATAAAATTAAACATGCAATGTCCTGAATGGATGAAAATCTATAAGAGGGAACTTTTTGGTACTTTTTTGTTCATTAACTGGTACTTTTTGAATTTCTGTTAGTATTGGACCTAGAAACATACAATTCAATATGCAATGCCCGGGATGGATGAGAATCTATAAGAGTGAACTTTTTGGTACTTTTTTAATCTTGGACTGGTACTTTTTGAATTTCCGTTGGTATTGGACATAGACAGATAAAATTAAACATGCAAGGTCCTGGGTGGATAAGAATCTAAGAGGAAAGTTTTTGGTACTTTTTTGTTCATTTACTGGTACTTTTTGAATTTCCGTCAGTATTGGACCTAGAAACATAAAATTAAACATGCACGATACTGTGTAAATGAGAATCTTTAAGTGGGATCTTATTGGTACTTTTTTATTCGTTAGCTGGTACTTTTTGAATCTCCGTTAGTATTGGACCCAGAAACATGCAATTAAACATGGAAGGTCTTGAGTGAATGACAATCTGTTAGAGAGATCTTTTTGGTGCTTTTTCGTTTTTTAACTGGTCCTTTTTTAAATTTTCGCTAATGTTGGTCTAATGAAAATAAAATAAAACGTGCATAGTCCTGAGTGAATGAGAATCTCTAAAAGCGCTTATAGGTACTTTTTAGTTATTAAACTGGTACTTTTTTAAATATCCGTTATTATTGGACTTAGAAACATAAAATTCAAGATGCAATGCCCTAAGTGGATAAGAATATATAAGAGGGAAGTTTTTGGTACTTCTTTGTTCTTTAACTGGTACTTTTTGAATTTCCGTTAGTATTGGACCTAGAAACATAAAATTAAACATGCAAGGTCCTGAGTGAATGAAAATCTGTAAGAGGGCTTTTGGTACTATTTTGTTCTTTAACTGGTACCTTTTATATATCCGTATTTATTGGATCTAGAAACATAAAATTAAACATGCAAGCTCCTGAGTGAATGAGAATCTGTAAGAGGGATTTTTTTTTAAATAAACTGGTAATTTTTTTAATTTAATATTTATTTTTGTGCATTAAATAAAAAAGCAAATTGGTGTCTGGTACTTTAACGAAATTCTGTCGTTTTAGGTAGTAAATCTAGCTTTTAAGCCAATACGTATAGAAATAAAAATTAAATAACATTTGTTACTTATCTAAAAAATACAAATGCGAATTTGGTACTTTTTCGAAATTCGAACGTTTCAGGGGTGAAAATTGTACCTATGTTTATCGATCCCGCGAACCTCATACCTCCTAAACTAAAAGAGATAAAAAACATCAGCAATTCGCTAATCGTATATTTCCTAAACAAAAAGAGATACAAAAAATTTAATACTAATTATTGTTCATTAAAAAAAATAAACGGAGAGGTGTCTGGTACTTTTTTGAAGGAAGACCTTTTTGGGGTGTAAAAGGGTAAATAAATATTGTATCACATTTTTAGCTTATCTAAAAAATACAAAATAGGTTTGCCCCTTTTTTGAAATTCAAACGTTTAAGGTGTGAAAATCGTTCCTAATTTTGTTACTGTTTTCTCAACATTTTTCTCCATCTCTATATAATATAAATTTGTAAAGTAACTGACGGATTCATCATCGCACATCCTAAACTCTTGAAGCTAAAAAGCTGACTTTTGGACCGAAGGTTGTCCTCTCGCCAAATCGATTCCGCTAACCAAAAAAATCCAAAATTAAAGAGATCCAAAAAATTTAACACTTATTGTTGTTCGTTTAAAAAAAATAAGGGGACAGGTGCCTGGTACTTTTTTGAAAATAAACTTTGGCATAAAAATATGTCCACGAAGAAAAAGGAGACGCTAACGAAGTAGCGGGTTAAATGCTAGTTTGTCATAAAATTATAATACTTATTGTACAAAGAACAACTAAATAATATTAGTCAAAGCCATTTTTTGATGTTTTTTTATATTGGCAGGAAGATTTTTCGAAAGAAAAATAAACTGACAGCACTATTTCACTTGTTTGTTTTGTTTGAGTACAACAACTGCCTGTTTTTAAAACACGAGTTCAAAACTCTTTCAAATTACTGCCTGCTTTTAGATCGCGAGCACAAAAGTGACTCGTTTTACTAACATTTAAAATAAAATTTCCAAATTTCCATTCCTTAAGGGGCTCCCATACAAAATGTTAAATACAGACTAGAAATATATTGAAGAAAACGTACACCACAACAGCCAAGGGGTCGCCTTAACAATTTCTCGAGACATACTTGCCCCTTATCACCACTTCTTAAGGAGGCTCCCACACAAATATTGCGTTTTATGAAATTCTTAAATTTAATTAACATTTTTCGACTTTTGTGAATAAAATCCAGAGTTGTTAACAGATTTTAGTCATTTATAGCTTGTTTTGTTTGAACCTTTGTTTTTTATATGTCTGGAAAAAATTAGAAGCATAGCTGTAATTTTTTATAGATTTTTAACAAACAAAAATTGCGAAATGTTGCTAAAAAATTATTTTTGGTTGCAAAAAAAAAAAAAAAATGTTTCTAAAACGACTGCGCATGTTAGAAAAAAATTTAACGTTTAAAGGAAATTTTATTGCGGATTTTCGTTTTTTTATTAGTTTCAATGAACCGAACCGGTATTGGATTCAGCGTACCCGAATTAGATTAAAGCGCCAGTTGCCCGGCTTGTCTCAAAAAAAAGTGTAAAATTCTAGCACAGTGTAATTGTTTGTTAAAACTTGCGAAAAGCAATAACAAAACGTTTTTAAATATAACAATGAAAAGAAATTATGTAATTGTACTTAATATATATACTGTGTACTTTTTTTTCTTAACCTTTAATAATCAATGTACTTTAATTGTAACAAAAAAAGTTGGGAACCCTAGTCGTACGTACCCCTTGATAAAAAGATCAAGTTGTAACTTTTAAAATTTCGATTACACGCTCAGATATTTGATATTTTTATAGTTATATGGGTGATTCTAACAATCGTTTTTTGAACGATAATTTTAGATTACACACTCAAAATATTATGTAGTTAAATTCAACCGAAAATTCATTTCAAACAACTTAAAATTCACTTAAAAAACGGATCATTTACATTTCATTTAAAACAAATGATTTTTACATTCATTTTTAAATTTTTTATTTTTTGAACAGCATATTCCTTAAAATTGAATGATTTTTACTATTAAAAAATATATTTTAAACGACAAAAATCAAACTACATAACAAAATAAATACGATAAAACATTATTTTTTGGTAGTTTGTTTTTTGAATAACAAACATAAATGTTAAAAAATAAAATTATTCGAAAAATAACTATATTTTTATTCAATTTTAACAGAACAGAAAACGAATTTAATAACCCACAATCAGTTACTGTAATAATTTTATAAGTGCAGACACTCTTAAGTAATAAAATTTACAAAATCTATAACCTACGCTATATAATTTTAAAAGTGCATATTGTTATCACAATTATTATTGAATAGAAATATGTTTGGGGGTCCGCCACCAATTTAATTTTTATTATTTTACTTCTATTGTTTGTTTTCTTCAATTCATATATTTTCATTTATTTCTTTGCAGGTATGTTAACATTTTAAATTATTAAAATATTCATGAAGAAATTGGCAACTTTCTTTGACTTACTTTGACGTACAATCAAAACATTTATATGTGGAATTCGACTTCGTTTATACGCCCAATTCCGAAATGCTTGCATCGATCGAATTTTCTTTAACTCAGTTAATGGTTCATCCATCTAGCGATACCAGCTTGTTGGCATGAACTAATTATTTAACGTAGAACCATAAAATTAGTCTTATGGCCATTTTCTCATTAGGCGATTATCTTTTTTCCCAACGAAAAACCTCACATTAAAGACTTCACATTCCGAAATGCTTGCAACGATCGAATTTTCTTTAACTCAGTTAATGGTTCATCCATCTAGCGATACCAGCTTGTTGGCATGAACTAATTATTTAACGTAGAACCATAAAATTAGTCTTATGGCCATTTTCTCATTAGGCGATTATCTTTTTTCCCAACGAAAAACCTCACATTAAAGAAATTTGGTTTTCTCAATGTCTCATTTGCTTCGATTTTATCGCAAAGCTAACCGGCACTCATCTGCCAATTATTTATTTTCCTTTTATTTGCCGTACCGATAACTTCAATCAGCTGACTCCCAACTTTTACATCTATTTTGAGTGGCGTTGCCAGCTGAAAACTTTGTTTTTTGTCGGTATATTGAGAAACCTAAAATCGTTAACGGACAGTTTATCGGTCCAATAAATTTATGTTGACATTATTGAGAAATGCCCACATTGAGAAAATGGCCATAATGGTATTAAGGTATTCAATCACACGATGTAGTCAGGCAATAGATATAACACTTTCACTGAACTTAGATTTATATATGTAAGTCGATTGTTACAACCGCTGTGTGGCTTTCGGCACTGTCTGGTTGAAACCTCAAATACAGGCTTGTCACAGAAACTAATTCCGATATAAATTTGAAGTAAAATGGATTTACCCATGTTGTCCGGACAAAGTTGTAGTACCTCAGCGACAGATTATATTTTGATTTGTTTGTTTGATTTCAAATTATATATTTGAAATTATTTTCAAAATTTGTGTGCTAATAATGGGTCAGATCACCTACAATTTGATATTACAAAGATAAACTTGGTATACAAAATTTAACCTACTGGCAACTCAGTTAAAATTTGTCCGGACAAAATATTTATAAAAATAAATCGATTCAAGCGGATCTTTGTAAAAAAATATTTTCTCTCCCTCAAAAAGAGAGACGTCCAAATTATATATAAAAATGTTCGATTAGAATGTGTGACAGGTCTGAAAATTACGTTGCACCATGTCTCTCTAGCAATCTTCATTAACTTTAACGTTGCGGCCATCTTCATCAATGAACAATAAAAGAACGGCCTAATGACACAACCAGTAAGAAAACTATTCTATACAGTTAGTTTTTGTGTGTGAGGTTGTGCTTTTTGAAGCCCAAAGATGTTTTCTCCTGACGAATAACGCATATTCTGTTTGGTAAAAAAGGTTTTCTTTACTGAATGTTTTGACATTAACTATGTATACGGCAAATGGATGCGGTTGAAGTGAAAATTAAAAGTTGTCAAGTAATGGAGAACCCTTTATATCATAATTAGGTAAGTTAATTCATTTCTCTATTAAAATATAAGTCTAAAAGAAATAATTAATGTTATTTTGGCATCTAATCAAATCAAATCAATACACATGTTCAAAAAATATATATTAGTGTAAGTAATTTATTAAAAATGCCACTTTGCCTTTCTAAAATACATATTAAACTTTCTTTGCAATAAAGTAATCGCTATTTTACATCAATTCTTATGAATTCCCAACATGTAGTAAAATATCAAGTAAAGTTCAAGGTCAAAAGACTTTCGTTGCTCAAGCACACAGCATCAATGACTTTTCACAGAGTTTCAACAAACTTCCAAAAAATGAAAACAATTAAAGGATGCAAACAACAGTATAATCTCGATATACAATCTACTGCACGCAGAGAAAAAATATGGTTGGTTGGTATGTTTAATGTAACAATATATTGTTGTCGTACACAAATAATTGTTATTTTTATTTAATATCAACAATATTATAGTTACTGTAAACATAGCAATGTTTATCGCAATTATGAATTTGAGTATTGTTGACTGAAAAATAATTATTTTTCTAACAACTTAATTATGATAACTTTCTAAACATATTATATTTCTCACAGCCATATCATGATATTTAATAGCCATAACATGATAACTTTCTATACATTTATCATATTATGTTAAATATGCAATCAAACTATTTTTACTCTAATCGTATTATGTTAGCGCCATTTGTAAAATAATTTTGAAGCAGTTGTGTCGTTTTTTTTATTTGTGAGCGGTTAAACAATTAAAAGATAAAATTCCATAAAAAAATCAGTCTAAACAAATTAAAAAATTAAAATATTAGCGGAGTTCATTCAAGTATTAGTGATGTAATAGTGCAAATGCAAAATATCATAGTTTTTTTGTAAAATCCAACAACAAAACACACAGAGATTTCGTTATATTTTATAAAAGTGCTACGATATTTCATCAACATCTTAAAATCGAAAAAAATGGACACACGCGGTTGCCCATGAAAACCACAGATTTTTCATTTGCTCTTTTGCAAGCCTTATATGGAACTCCGCTATTTGATTAACATTAAGAAAAATTGTAAAAAGCTACAAAATAAAAAATCGATGCAAAAATATTTTAATTTATTTTGTATTTTTATGACAGCTATGAAAGGTGCTGTATCATAATATGATTGCTTCTAAATTTATTATGATTAACATGATGATAATATGATTACTTCTTAGCTTATTATGATTAACATGACAATAATATGATTAATTTCTTAGCATATTATGATTAACATGACAATAATTTGATTACTTCTTAACTTAGTATGATTAACAGAATAATAATATGATTAAGGGATAAATATTAAGATGACATATAACGAGTATATTTAGTCATAATATGATTCAATAATAATCTTAATATGGTGACTACAATCATAATTATTATCATAATATGTTGCTCTTAGAATATGTTTACCACAACCATGATTTTTCTTTGCGTGTGTAAGTTTTATTGTTTTGTAAATTTACAATTTTGTATACCCTTCACCACAAGCAGGGATGGGCAGTATTTCAAATACTTGTATTTAAAATAACTTTTGGAAATCAATTGCCAAAATGTATTCTTTGTTGAAAATCCTTTTCGCTAAAGTGTTTTGTATTTCAAATACTTTTGGTTTTGGATATTGTAACGATATCGAAGCAATATCATATAGGTGATAGAAAGTATCACAAGTGATAATCGTTTTCGAATCGAAAACGATAGTTTTTACGGACTAAATTGCACCTTTCCTTATAATATCATTTTTAAATTAAATTATGAAATCGTTTTCGATATCATAATTTCCAATAATAACGATAGTGAAATCGCATTTTTAAATTTCTTGAATTATTAAAAGATTCTGTGTAATATTTAAACAGTACATTGCTTTCTTTTCTGTTCTGCACTCGTGGCATTTTCTTAAATATATGTACATTGAAAATCAGTGTTTAAAAAAGTTGTAATAATTTTCTTGATTTAAAATGTTTTAAATACTCATTCCTGGACACTTTAACTGAATTTCGGAAGGACAAACATATGCACCTAATTTATTTTTATAGACACACTTACTTACAGTTTTAAGCGATTTATCCTCTTGCAGTAAATAAGAAATATTCAATTATTTTAATAAAAAAATTTTAAAATTTTTATGTTTTGTTTAAATAATTTTCTATGTTTAAAAAATTTTGATGATTTTTTCAAATGTTTGTTTTTAAATTGGAAAAAATATTTTGAAAAGTGATATCTTAACGATATTGTTTTGAATAAAAGTACATAATATTATAAACGCCGTAAAATATAATATCGTTTTCGCTGCCATATCGTTCTGCGGTTTATTGGGAACTCAAAATACATTTAATTAAAAAAAAACAAGTTGTTTCAAACATTCACCCTTATTGTGTTTGGCGTATTTAAAATACGCCTACGACTGTTTGGTAATAGATTTAAGAGAACGTGAACTTATTTCCTTTAATCTATTACCAAACAGTCGTAGGCGTATTTTAAATGCGCCAAACACAATAAGGGTGAATAATGTGCTTGGGCCAAGCAGATTGGTTTTGGAATATTTTTAGAAGGTCTTGGATTAGGGTTGCCAGACCGCCTGGAATGGCCTGGATTTTCAATTTTTTTTTTTTGGGTATTGTCCAGGTTCCAGCTAAAATGCAATTTGTCCAGTTAAAAAACTGTATTTAATTTCGAAAAATTACTTTTTTTTATTAATTATATTTATTATTGTTTAGAACAAAATCATATACTAAGAAGAAATTGTAAGGAAAAAATTTTTAATTTTCCGACAGACATTAAAATTAATGAGATAGAGATAGAGAGGTCACGCTTTTCAAAAATGCGATAAAAATATGTACAAAACTTATATAAATTTATCTCGTTTGTAAGTCATGCCAATTAGCAATAATTTTTGTGCAAGGACTTAAGCTATTTCTGATAATCTTTATTCACAAGAATCCATTCATATGACCGAATAAAGGCTACAATTTTAATAAGACTAAATTTTGATGAAAGTTGCAAAATGTTTCAAACAATTTTGCTTACAACTAAATAAAGTAATAGAGTTATTAAATTTTTCAAATAACAACACAAAAAAAATATATATCGTCAGCTCAGAATTGGTTTGGCGCATATGCCAAAAATTCGGAGTGGAGAAAAACGACAAAGAAGATTTACATGAAGATTTCTCAAATTGTACCCGATAGAATTCTTTTATATTTTTACCACTGCTTCCGGTATATGTTTTGAAGAAAAATGCAAATTTTTGCGCACTTGCATGAATAAAGTTAGAATTTAATAGTATTTTTTTGAAAATGAAAAATATTGTTTTGTGCCGCATACAAAAAAAAAATTAAAAAAGTTGCTTTTTGTGCTTCATACGTATACTTATTGCTGTGTATTGAGTAACTTGTTGTTGAGATGAATTTTTTTTATAGTTTATTTATTTGATTTTACTTTACAAAAACAGAAAAACAGTTCTACTGTTATGAAAAGTTACATAAAAAGCCACAAATTAAACAACTTAAATAATGCAAAAGTAAAAAGAAAATTTAAAACTTAATATTGGGTAATTTTTTATAATAAGCTTTATCAACACGTGGAAGAAATATAAGCAAGTCTTTTATGTCTCTATTTTTATCGCTGGAAATAAATGATGGTTTCGATATTTTCAAAACATTCGTCAACAAATTCTCAGGAGTTTTCAAACAATTTTTTGATGCAGACTTAACCAAAATTGCATTTTTATATTTTTCCTCTCTGGTAGAAGTTTTATAATATATACATAAATCATTATTTTAACTGTATAGAAGTACTTTAATTTTAGCAAAAGGGACTTTTCGAAAGTCCATTTTATTTGCTTCCAACGAGTATGTGCGAAAATTTTCCGGAAGCATTTCCATTACTTTAAGTTTTGTTTTATTATTTGGCATTGTTTTAAGCAAATTTAGTAAATGAAGAGGACTATAAATTTCAATATTCTTTAAGTACCGGTCAATAACACCATGGACACAGTCCACTTCTTGAATTAAAGAATGTTCTGGTTCTGAAGACTTTTGTATTACGGCATCAATATTATTTTGTTTAAATAACATTTTGATTGCGGTTGCGTTAATTTGATTTTTATTTTGAGGTACGCAAGAATCGCTCCATAATGTCAAAGTTTTAATAAGTGGACAATCTTTTATTAATTCATTTAAAATTTTAATTTAAGCACTAGCAATATTGTTACCACTCCGACCACTATGAGCTTCCGTCAAAAAGGCTCAATAAGTAAAAGTTAGTATATATGACATAATAATGGTTGCTGTAAGATTAAACATATTTAATTTTGGTTTGTAGTAAAATTTTGAAGCATTTCCCTTAGGTAGGCTAAAAACACAAATAATAGCAAACCGTACACTTGGTTGGGTCCATTATAAAACTATTTTTCACAAATTTATTTTCTTGTTGTCATTTTACTTTGCTTTTGCTTTAACTACTTTTTTTTTCTTACGGCAATGCAGCAAAGCAACAGTAAAATTTATTTTGTACGTTTTTATATGAAGAATTTGCTGCAATCGCCAAACAATGGCTTGTAGAGCAAAACAGTGCTTAAAAAATGTTGAAACAGTTGATATGCAGCAAAATTAATGCTTTATATCTCAGAAACCATAAAAATTTTCGCGAAACAGGTTTTTGATTTAGAAAGAGGGTATTAAAAAAAATATATATATTCCTCATACCTAACTCATTTTTTTTAAATGGTCGGTAGGTCAAACCAGTAATGAGCTGACGATATGTGGCTAAACCAAAAGTTATCAGCCATCCACGATCCAGTGTTTAAAGTTCATTAAAAATTTTGTTTTGTATACTTCATACTATGAGGACAGCTTATCTTCATTAGAACTTATCTTAAAATAAAAAAAAAACAACGGTAATTTAAACAAAAATTAAACTGTAAATCTCCACTGATATTAATTTCAATCGATCCATAACATGGCTGTTTATGTACTTTTTTATTTGATTTAATTTAATATATACCAAGTTGAATTTATATATACGGTGGCAGATCAGAATCAGCAGATGTTTACGGCTCTATTGTCTAGTTATTTGACTTTTGGTATCTGGCAACCCTACCTTGGATACAAGTCAATGTTTATATGTTCCACATGTACATTAGCGTGGCCGTTCGTTGTATGGAAATTTTTTTTTTTGAGTTCTTATATTCTTTCCCCGAAATCGGTTCAGTTTTATTAAAAAAAAAAAACAAAAAAATTTCATAGCGATAAGTTGTGTTTTAGGGGGTGCGTTCGCCCCTTAAAGTTTGCCTTCAAGCAAATTATTATTAAAAAAAATATGCATTCTTATGTCAAAATGTATACATATTTTGCTGAGAAATTTAGATGTTAAAGTTTTTTTTTAAATATGTATGTACCTATCAGGCATGTTCTGCATATCCCCTTTTGTGAAAGTGATTTGAAATCACAAAAAAAATGTTCTGGAAAAAAATAATTTTTTCATAATTGTGATTTTAAACTGGTAGGTTAAGTGGTCGCCGATCAAAGATTCCTTGCTTATATGTTTCCACCATTTTAAAGCAAGTTAAAATTTTTTTGGTTTCCAAAACACACTAAGGGTATTCATTTCAGTTTTTTTATTTGTTGGAAAAATGGAACAGTGGAAAAATGTAATTTTTGTTACAACAACCACAAGAAAAAAAATTCCACCAAAAGTTACATTTTTATCAGACTATAAACAAGTGTAAAAAAGTCAGGATAAAAAGATGTAATTTTCCGCTTTAAACGTCAAACGAAATGATGTTGCCATTCATAAAAAATTGCTAATTTTTAATACAAAGTACGAAAAATTGCATCTCTTTTTATAAACTCTTGAATTGAACAACTCTGATTTTAAAAATTATTTTTTATAGTTACAACATTTCAAAGATAACTTATTTTTCATTTAATCTTTCAAAAAGAACAATTCATATTAAATATGTGTTCAATGAAAAAAGTTATTAAAAAAAAGAAATGGGGTCAAAAAAATTGACAGAAGCTGAAGTTAATAAAATACTCGACTTTTTGGCAGACAATCGCCATTTTGAGTAACTTTTTGTAGTCGAATATTATGATGAAAATAACAATAATACTTCGTTTTAAATTTAATAATCAATTAATTCACTTTTAACACTTTTGTTCGGCATATTAAAAAATATCCATTACTTCCACGAATTATTTGACAGATTATTTTTTAATTTGTAAAAAAAAAAAAAAAAACCCCGTTCACGTCAATAAGAGTGTAATTTTTCTTTTTTCCATTTTTCCAACCAAAAAAAATTTAAATGAATACCCTTCCTTAAATCACAATTGTGATTTGAAATTTTGTGATTTTCAGAACATGCCTGTATGTATTGAAAAAACTTTCTCTGTAAAGCTTAAAAATCGCCACTCTACTGTAGATAAGTTTCCTTCAGTTGTTTTGACGTGATGTTGCTTCTGTAGCGGTTGTAAATTTTTAGCAACAACAAGATTTAATATCAAAGTTAAGGGGATACGAAGAAAAACAGAAACTAAAAAAAATTGTATATCGCATACAAGATGAAGCCAAGCAAAATGTCCTTTGGCAAAAAACAATGCATATTTTAGCATGAAAACAAACAGTCAAACGAATTAAAGACAACAATAGACAAGTCAAGTTTTGAACAATAAAATATGCAGAAGTATAGAGAATAGATTGAATCGGTATCTTAAAAAAAAAGACATAAATAAATAATTTTGTTTGAACAAATTTTCTATTTATCTTTTTTTTTAAATATAATTTTGTGCATTTAAAAAACATTTTTTTTTTAAATTAATTAAAAATATTTTTCTTAACATAAAATAAATAATTTTAATAAATAAATACTTAAATTTTATAATAAATAATTTAGTTTTCGATTAAATAAATAAATAAATAATTTTTTGTTTCGTTTCAATAAATAAATAAATTAATTAAATTCACTAAATTATGTTTTTAGTATTTTAAACTTAAATTCTAATTTCATTAAATTAAGATTTATACTTTGTATAAATCTTGGCACTTAAGTTACTCTAGTATTTCATTTAGAAAATTCTTAGTGGGTTTTATGAGCTTTTAACTTGCGTCTACGACCATTTTTTCCCATGGTAATGGCCTTAGCAACGGTTTCTACAAAAGTCATACCATTTTGGCCATTTGGTTCAATATATTTAGCAGGTAAAACGAAACCATAACGTCCAGTATCACCCATTTCAATGGTGTAAGAGTATTTAATGCCAGCGATGCCCTTGGCCCAATCGTCGGAACCGCCAGCAGCTGGATACAAAGTATTGGCCGAGGATCCTACAGTATATTTTACACCCGTACTCTTGGTAATGATCTGCCAAAGAAATTTAATATTGCTTTTAAAAATATTTTTTAAAAAAAATCCTTATAAAAACTTACGGTTCCTGCTTGTCTGGCCACCAAATCCAAATCAGCCATATCTTTGGTAATATGATAATCATAACCCCAGGGATATAAAATGTATTGACCATAACTGTGAAACGAGAGATAAGCCTTAAATGTTTCTCTAGGGAAATTGCTGATAAATTTCGATATATAGAAAGTTTCGGGTTCCGAGAAAGCTTTGCTGCCTCTATAAGTTTGAGAACAAGGATTAGCCGATGTTCCTTTACCACCCCATTTATAACCAAAGTTACGGTTCAAATCAACACCCGGGCAAGCACGACCATGCGATCTCATATTCTTACGCCACAGACGATCGGTTGTGTGCGAGTATTCGTAACCATCAGGATTGGCAACAGCATGTATGTACCAGTTGATATTACGCATGTAAGCGGGCAATTCCTCCCAACCTTCGATAATTTGATTCGAAATGTAAGTGACTACAGCAGGACTGATCCATTCTCTAGCGTGCATACCACCATCAATCCAAATGCCAGGATTGTTTGGATTGCCATTGGATATCCTTAAAAATATAAGAGATTTTGTTTTTTTTTAATTTATTGATTTGGCAATTGAGGTTATGAAAACTTACTTTAAAATCCTTAAAGGTTTCTTTTCAATCGAATAACCAATAGTTTCAACAGAACAGATATCGGGATAAGTTTTAGTCATATAATCAAAATAACTGTGAATGTCATCTAAACGATGATAAGCTTCCCAAGTCAAGCGATGTCCTGAAAGAAAAGTAAGGAGAACATTTAATATTTTTATTATTTATTTAAACATTTAATATTTTTATTATTATTTATCTTAGGGCCAGTTACGGCATTCGATATCGAAAATTTCCCTAGATATCGAATGCCTTAATTGGACTTTATAATTAGGAATTAAGATCTTATAAGTAACCACGTAATTAAGTTTCGACCTTACTAAAGTCTTACTAAATGTTGACAGATTTTTTGATTTTTAAAATAAAAATAAAAAAAAACAATTTTTGAGTATTGGTTAATGCTTTTTTCCAAAATGACACAAAAAGTCTTTTTAAGGGACCGCAAAGTTAATTTTTCCTGACGGAAGTCGAAGAGAGTGTTTACAAACAATTTCTTTAAACTGAATTTTGTATCGATACTTGCCATATTAGAATAACTTCATCCACACGCTTCGACAATGAGTCCTTCATGGATGCCATGATCTATTATGAACCCATGTTAACGATATTTGTTGAAATCACTCATGTATGCTCGAGAAAAATTGCGTATTGATGTTGAAATTTATTTAATATAAAATCAATTTTTGGGAATAGGCCTTTGTTAAAGATATGTTCAGTTTCAGACCATTAAAATTTGACGATGCTATTTATATGCATTTTTGAAGGATTTACTTGTATTGAATTTTGTCTTTATACGAACGTTTTTAAAATATTAATGCGACATAAACTTTTTTTCGAGAATGGGTTTCATACACGTTACTTCTACATCTACACGTTACTCGGCGGAGTAGCAATGTTTACATAAATTTTGTTTCTGCCATTTTATTTGTCACAGTTTATTCCAGGAATGTTTCTTGTGTAAATGTTAAGGCGAACTATGGACATTGTTGGTGCGTGACATTATACTTAATATATATTTGTTCAGAATTTTGCGAAAACCTAAAAAACTGTTTTATGGGAAATAGTTGAAGTCTTGGACGTGCTTGCATTAACTTTAACAGACCTCGTTGATCATTTGATCATTTTAAAAATTAACTTCAAAATTGCGACCTTTAAACTCATTAGTTTGTCAGCGGTGTGCTTTTAAACTTAAAGAAAGATCATTTTTATGACCGAATTTCGTAAGTTTCAATTCGGCTTTGACCGAATTTGCATTCAATACTTTTATCACAAACTTAATGTGAACATGGATTTTTTTCTAAAATAAATATTGAAAATTTTTCCACTCTGGTAAAATATAATTCGGATATCTATCTATCTTCTTCTATCTATCTATATGTATATATAAAACAGGATGTGTGTATGTATGTATGTATGTATGTATGTATGTATGTATGTATGTATGTATGTATGTATGTATGTATGTAACGTATGGACTCCAAATCGGCTGGGCCGATTTTGATGAAATTTTCAGAGAATCTTCAGAATATTCAGGCGGGTGACACTGTGAAGTCTGATTTTTGATTTTCAGTCTGCGGGCGGAGGGGCGTGACAAAATCCAATTTTCATATTGCACCACCAATGACATCTATATAATTTGGACGATTTTTTCTTTAAAATGATCGCCATGGCCCAACTTAGACTTATACGAAAAGAAAATTTTGCCCCGCCCACTTTTTTCGAGTTACCTAAAATCAGAAAACGGCTCCATCGGTTTGACAAATTTTTCTTTTATCAAATGTTCGTATTAATCCATTTTAAGTTTTCATCGAAAGAAAAATTTACCAAGCCTTCTTTTACGCCAACTTTTTCTATTAAGCGCATTACTTGAGAACGGCTTGACCGATTTGGACGATTTTTTCTTTTAAATGATTGCCATGGTCCAACTTAGGTTTTTACGGAAAGAAAATTTTGCCCTGCCCACTTTTTTCGATTACCAAAATAAAAAACGGATCCATCGATTTGACTAATTTTTCTTTTAAATGTTCGTATTAATCCATTTTACGTTTTCATGTACCACGCCTACTTTTACGCCCTCTTTTTTATTAAGCGCATAACTTGAGAACGGCTTGACCGATTTGGACGATTTTTTCTTTAAAACCATCGCCATGGTCCAACTTAGGTTTTTACGGAAAGAAAATTTTGCCCCGCCTACTTTAACGTCCACTTTTTTCAATTTACCTAAAATCAGAAAACGGCTCCATCGATTTGACTTATTTTTCTTTCAAATGTTCGTATCTTTTTAACGGATTTTAAAAACAGAACGCAAACATTTTTCCTAATTTGGACACGACAACGTCTGTCGGTTCAGCTAGTACATTAATATATGAAAAATAAACTTCAATTCCAGATCTATCATGTCACAGAGCACAGTTCCGTTCGGAAACGAAATTCTTTCCGTATTTTGGTGTTTCAGTTTTCTCTATCTTAGAGATATCCCGCACAAGTTTTTTTCATATGCGTTTTGGCAGCATTTCACGTGAAATTTTGAATAACTTTCAAAATACACTTTCTATCTATAAACAAATATTTTATCTTTATTGGTTTTTGAAAGGAAGTGTATTTTAAATAATTTTTAGCGCTTTATTTTACAAATATTTAAAACTCCTTACAAAACTTTTAAAGAAAACCAAATTTTCGTAATGGACTTATAAAGCATTGCCATATCGTTTTTTTTTGTCGTATTTTGCAAAACACAAAACTAAAAATTTACTTTTTAAATTTCACAAGTTTAAAAATTATCTTTTTTTATACATAAATAAAACTCAAATGTAAATCTTTTTGTATAAAAATTTTGTAAAGTGATGTTTTTTGTTTTGCTGAATGAATTTTTTGCCATAAAAAATACTGATGCTGCCAAATTGTTTACATAAAAATCGCCTACACAAAATTGTTCGAACTGCTGAAAACGTTGGAGTCTAGCGCACTTAAATGATTTCAAATTTAATGGCAAATACGGAATTGACAGCATTCCGAACGGAATCTTTGACACGGCTGTATATCATTATGAATGCTTGCCTAAATCATTGCTTAATTTTCACAAATTAAAATAGGATTTGTCTTGAGCTTAAATAGGTAACTTATCAAATTTTTTTTTTTAATTGTTACAAAAATTCAGATCTTAAATTGTATACAAGGTCGTTCTAAATATGACTCACTTCATTGCCTTAAGGGTCAAATAAACTACACAAACGGTTTGGCAGACCTGTCAAAATTTAACGTTTTTACAAATATTTTGGATTGGTTGTTAGGGTATTTTATTATTTAAATAGGATAAAATCATATTTGCAGAAAAATCAAAAATTTTTGATTTTATTAGAATTTATTAAAAAATTAATCATTACGTTTGTGTCGTTTATAAGCAACGAAAAGTGTGTATTTGCCAAATCGCTTGTGTAGTTCATCTGACCGCTTAAGCTATAGAGTATCAAACAATTAATGTAATTAATTTTTTTTTTTACATTTAACGGCCATTTTCACCAAGTTCGGTTAAAACTAACTTTCAATTAAAGTTCCGGTTACCAATATGTTTTGACAGCTATAACCGATAGTTAATTTTAACCGAACTTGGTGAAAATGGTCGTAAGTATCATAGTTTAGTTGGCATCAACTGTATTTGGCTTTAATACAATACATAAATACGTACGTTTCTTGCAATTAGAAGAGCCTCTACATTTTTGAAAGTTTTCCAGAAAAGATATTGTTTTTAAAACCATTACATTTTAAAGTTAAATAAGGTTAAAATTTGCAAAAAAAAAAAACTAAAACGTAACCATTACCTTTTCTATTTTAATACAAAAAGTTACATTAAATCACACCATTAAAATATGGGAAGTGATTGTATTGATCAAACAATAAACGACACTTAAATTTACTTGTATTCAATTCGCACCCCATAAAATTCAATATTGTTTCCAATATACATAAAGAGTAGAGAAAAATAAAAACAAAAGTTCATACTGAACGCATACTAAGTGCAATAATTATAAAATAAACGCACTGTTTCAATATTTACGCAATTTACGTTGTTCTTGTTGTTGTTTTTTATTGTTTTCTATACAACTGTAAAGTGGTGATATGCGTGCACATCATGTATTGGTAAACAATAACAATGAATGATAGAGAATGACTAGTAGTTTGTATATAAATTTTGACAGTTAAAAAAACTGATGCCAGACATTTTTTAAGTAACCCAAAATGGGCGTTGTTTTTAAAAACGTTAAAATTTTGATTAAATAAATATTAAAATTCTTAAGAATTGAAATTATAACTTTCAAAAGCAAACATTTCCTAAACTTAAACATATTTCCTTGAAAGCAACTTTATAGCCCGTAAACTTGTAAATAAAACTTTCCAGACTTTTTTCAACAACAACCTTCAGTCAGAACATTATGTATGACATTGCATGTTTAATTTGCATTTACCTTTAAAGGTTTTTTTCTTCTTATGCATTTTTTTACGTTATTGGGTAAATTAAGGTTTTTTTTCATTCAACATATTTGCACTAAAGTGTTTTATGTATTAAATTGCATGTCATGCTTGAAATATCTCCCAAAATAAAAAAACACTTTTTTTTTTATTTTATTTATTATTGACACTTCTTTACGAAACAAGTGTCAAAAAATACAGGGGTCTTTTGGTGGACTTTTTTTTTGAAAATTGTTAAAAATTTCTCTTTTTGGATATTGAAGATATTAACTTCTTTTTTTCTTTTTGGTTAAATTTTGGGAAAATAATATTTATTTTTAAGGTGATTTAAATTAACCGAACTATCAACATGCCACAAATATTGACATTTGTTTGCAGGAACACAACACAAGTTGTCGGTAAATGACAAAAGAGTTAAATTGAAGAAGGGGTTTTCATGAAAGAAATTTGAAAATTAAATATGTACTTGTAACCTAAATCCCTTTTCTCACTTACATTTCAGTTGCAGGGTTTTTTTTGTTTCTTATTAAAGAAATAAATATAAAATTCACCTAAACGCAATGTTGCTTTTGTATTGCCTGATTCAGACCATGTGACATGTCACGAAGACTTTAAGACTTAAGCTTAAAATTTTAGCTTCTAGCCTAGACTGAAACTGGTTTATATACATAAATTACACTTAGATTACTTGACCCAAAAAAATGAACTTCGATGAATCCTTTTCGAACTATTAGGGGGGAGTCCCAAATTTTGTTTTTGCCTTCTTAACTTTCTTTTACGAAATGTTTTGCCTTTTTTCAAAATTTCACGCAATTTAAAACATAAATGTCGATCAAAAGTAACGATTTTGACCATTTTTAGCCATGGATATAGCTAAGTCCGCGCAAAGTTTCAAATCTGGTGGTTTTTGTCCTTCTTATAAGTTGTTTTAACAACAAATACTCAAAATTTAAAAATAACCGTTACATATCATGCCAATCTTCATCATCCAACTCGGATTGCAAATTCCAGCAAAGGTCTGCTAAAAGAGAATTTAATCTTTTTCCACTATACCAATGCTCTAACTGAGCTGAAACTTGATGCAATCGTTCACCATGCTCATCTGATTCCGATGGCAATTGGCGGTGGAAGTAATCTTTGTGGTAATGAAGAAAATGTATTTTTAATGACATGTTGACATTAATTTTTTCAAAGGATTGAGGCATGTTGTCAACATATGGCTAAAAAACCTGAAAAATTGCCAAAAATCGTTACTTTTGATCGACATTAATGGTTTAAATTACGTGAAATTTTGAAAACAAGTAAAATCATTCCGTAAAAGAAAGTTAAGAAGGCAAAAAAAAAAAAAACTAATACAGACTTAGCTATATCCATGGATAAAATGGATATATACCGATTTCTCAAAAACTGGAGTCAATCTGACACTTCCAAATGCACTTTTGCACTCAGGGGACTCCCCCCGAATAGTTCGAAAAGGATTCATCAAAGTAAATTTTTTCGACTATCACAGTGTTATTATTTAACAAAGTATTATTCTGCAGACTGTATAGACTCATTTCGAATCTGTACTAGAATTAGCAAGTTTTTTCTAGAACAGTTTTATTTTCGCTCTTGTGTTGATTGGCTTTCAAGATTTAGTCTGCGTTTACACCGTGAACGTTAGTTTTCTTTCACTAAGTTAGAGTTTATTGGTTAGAGGGGAGCAAAAAATAGCATACTGCGCGAATGCTTTTTAATTTAATATTAATATCAACCTGAATGACTTGTTTAAAAATGTCAAAAATAAAAAAAAAAATTTCAGAGGTTTGCTGGAAATCGAAAACGTAAAACGCAAGAATTTAGAAGTTGTTTTATGAAATATACTTTTATTCTAATTTTTATAATTTTTTAGTTTTCAGTTTAAAGAAATATTTGTATATTATTTGTTATAAAATTATTTTATTACAGAAATTTTATTAAAAACATCTTTTAAAATTCTTGCGTTTTACGTTTTCGATTTCCAGCATACACCTCCCTGTATGTTTGAATAAACATGTTCAAAATACAATTTTATTAAAAAAAACACGAATGAAGGTTTAAAAGAGAATTAAGAAAAATTTCATAAATAATGTAAGCCCAGGCTAAAATTAGAATTGTTTAAAACCCAGAGCACTGGAATATACATACAAGTTCCTCAAGATCAGAAAAGTGTTGATATGTTTTTGAACTGTTTCTTAAGCTATGTTCACGCCTATCAAATATTTGACTTCCTACATGTAACCACTAGTTTTTTAAAAAAGTGTTTGCTTTTGCAAAACATTTGCTAGAGCAAACATCATTCAACCTTATCGTGGCTGGCGAATTTAAGATACGCCTGCAAATGTTTGGTTATAGATTAAAGGAAATAAGTGCCGTTCTCTTTTATCTATAACAAAACAGTCGCAGGAGTATTTTAAATATGCCAACCACGGTAAGGGTGATAAAACAGTTTCTAAATTACATTTTACAATTGAAGCACAGCCGCGAATAATTTTTTTTTTTTTTAGATTATTAAAAATAATGATAATAAAAATTTTTATGCAAAATATCAACAAATTTAAAACTTAAATTACATGCAAATTTACAGTTTATAACTTCTTTTTTTTTAGTGGAAAAACGTTTCATATCCACAATCATGATGTCATTAAAAACGTTCTTACACTACGCGAAGCATCATGACTGATGGCTTTTAAAACGTTATTCCACGCTTAAAACCATTTACTCTGTATCATTTTTAAGTAACTTACAACGTTCTTCCACTAGCTGACTCTTTGTATGTCCTTTTTAAAGGCTTTAAGGTGCATATCTTTGGGTGATTTGAGGTTTAAACAGTGTACGAGAGTAATGTTAACGGTTATCTGCAAAAAAACAGTTTTTGCAAAAAGTGGCTTTTGCAACGTTATTCGCGGCTGTGCTTCAATTATCTTCTTACAAATAAAGTTTAGTGAATCAATTAAAAAAAATGTTAAAAGTACAGCGTAAGTTTGAACAAGTTCCTGGTCCTGCTTTTTTTTATTTTTTCATCAAATATTTGTTAGGTTTGAATTAGGATGCTTAGGCGACTAGTTACAGAATTCAATAGTCCTCGAAATAACAATGCAATTTAAATGGGAATTTTTATCGATAAGGTTTTTTTAATGACTTAAGGCCGAAGTACATAACACGCGTTAGTTCGTCGACGAGTATCGTGCGTTTAAAAACGTTAGCGCGTAAAAAATTGCAAGTTACACAACACGCGTTAAAAAAGCCATTCCTGTCAGCTGTTTTTTATTTGTGCATTAAAAACAGTTTCGAAAGTTTATCAATATTTTTTTATTTTATTGAATTTATTCTTTTTATATAAATATTGTATGTTTTTTAAGCTCTTCAATAAGTTTTTCTTGTATGATTCACAAATTTGTTAAATTGTTCTTTTTATTGTCAGCTGATTACTTGTCATAAATACACAACGCATTAAAAAGTTCAAAGTTAACCAACTTTCTGGCGCAAACGCGTCAAAATATTTTGCATGTAGCTTGTTCTATGAAAATACACTAGTTTAACTTTTTTTGACAGAAGACGAAAGGGCGCGCGCGCACTTACGCGTGTTATGTACTTCTACCTTTAGGGTGTGTGTGTATAAATTTTGACATTAGTGTAGAAATTTTTGACAACCACAAAATTATTTTTTTCATCAAATTTGTTTAAACAAAATAAAAATAATATGGAAGCAGAACCAGCGGCAAAAAAAATTAAAAAGAATTATACAAGATGTGAGTATTTAAATATGTATAAGCTTTTTTGCCCACACTTTTTGTAAAAATTGTTAATATATCAGAACGAATTCATCAAATAGTTGGGACGATCTCATTTCCAACATAATTGAAATTATTATTGGTAAACGTTTGTTTAATTTATTCATTTACACAAAACTTTTAGTAATTCTTTTTTCCTTTATGTCAAAATTTTACGTTGTCAAAAATGTTACAATTTCACACAGCACAAATATGAAAATTTTCTACCACAAACAAATTTCATTTCACCATAGAACTTTGCTACCGTTTCACACACACCCTTAGTTATAGAAATGCAAATGGTGTCGTTCCGTAATCGCGCGGAATGCTCCCATAATTATATGTTAGCTTTTTAAGGAACCTTCTAAAGCGTGTTTTTTCCTTGTCGAGTCTCTACCATTTCCGGGTTCTAATTGATATGTACTGAATACTGATTAAAAACGGTGGGAGTTCGGCTTTAAATGAAAAATTATGTTTGCTTTAAAATACATTTATCTACATATTGGTAATTACACAGAAATGTCTACTTTTGGTCACGTAACGTCAGCAACCATTTTCAATTGTTTCTCAAAGAATAATAAAAATATTATTTACTTTTTGCATTTGGGTGTAGAGCGCAACTAGGTTTTCATTTTGTGAAAGAGAGGAAAAATTTTAACAACGTGGTTCTATAATACAAGAATAATTGCTAGGTGACGTGACGTGACAAAAATAGAGCTTTTAACTCTATATTTGTACCCGATGAGCAAAAGATCTCAAGAGTGTCAAGTAAAGGACGAAGTGTAAAGAATATTGGCTTTATTTAGCAGTATATAGGGAGAACCGCAAAGTGCCTAACTCATATATTTAATTACAGCGTTTAGAAAACTGCAGTCAAAGTAGAAAAACTGTCATTTCTTGCTCTTCTTCATTTGTCATTGGCCAAGCAAAAACTGTTGCTTTTACTTTTTATTCATTTAATGTAAACAGGCACTGTTATTCCAACTCAAAAAGCGTAAAGGTGTACACAAATTTTCGTTTTTTCTTCGACAGTTTTCGGTTTCGACCCTGGGGGCAAATCGCGACGTTCGATATCGATCGAAATTCCCATGTTAATTGTATTGCAATTTCGATTGATATCGAATGCCGTAATTTGGCCCCTGTTTAATTCTCTTGATAATAAGGTGTTAAATTTAGCATTAAATTGTTTGTGTTTTTAAACCCCCAACACCACATTTAATTGAAAACTACCACCCTTTAAACTCTACAACTTAAAGGTATATTCAATTACATAGTACCAAAACCTTTTGTCATAGTCCTTAATCCCCCCTCAAATTGTTTGTTGTTTATTTGTTTTAACTTAATTGCTGTCAAAACAAAAACAACAAAAAGAGCTGGTCTTAAGCTTTTTAATCACCACACACCCCTTTGTAAACAAAAAAAATTGGATTTCAATAAACTTTTCTACAACTTGTTTGCATTGCATTTAACCCTCAAACAAAATTTTTAAGGCCAAGACAAGTTTTCTGAGACTAAATAAATATAAATTTTGTTGCTTCTTACTACACGCCTTCAACTTTAAAAATAAATGGTCTCGTAAATAGAAACACCTTGTCTTAAATCTACCTGTAAAGCGAAATTTTTTTTAAATAGAAACTGTCAAACTAAATCAATTTCGTGGAATTTTGTTTTCTTAGTTGTTTGGTGTTGGAATAACAATAATCATAAATCTACATAAATTGTTTTAACTTTTTCTTCTTTTCGGATATTATTTGATTTCTTGACAGGCTGTTAAACAGACACCCCTTGTTTGTTTAAAAGAAATAAATAGTTTAAGAAAAAAAAAGTTAAAAATTAAAAAAAAAACTTACCCTTTCGATTTTGCAATTGTTCAATTATTTCAGCTGGTGGATTTTCCACTTCAATGACTTGTTGTAAATTATCAATGAGTACAATGCGCGATAAATTTGCAGCTTTTACATGACGTTCAGCCTCGGCCAACACTTGTGGCTTCAACAAGTAGTCAACTTCTTGTTTGACCTCTTTCCATAATTGTCCATCTAGAAAAGTGAAAAAAGAAAAAAACAACATAAAAGTGGTTTCAATAAAAGTTTTTTTTTTCTTAAATATTGGCTTGTTATGGGTATAATGATTATGGGGATTTAGCATGGAGTATGAGTGTGTTATGTGGTGGTCTAGCTGGCTAGTAGAGGATGTAGGCGTTTTTGCTTGTTTTTTGATGCTGTTGCTGGGTTTGTTAGATATTTTAAAACAGAAAATAGAAAGTAAAAGTTGATTTTTTTTTTATTACAAAAAAAAAACTGTGTATCTTTTTTTATGCTATTGAAAGGTGTTAAAAATAGTTATTTGATATGTCGTTTTTTTAGTTTACGAAAAAAAAAACAAGTTGGCGTAAGTTGTAATTATTATTTGTTTAAATTAAATTACACTTTTTTTTATATCTATTTTTGGTTTTTATAGACATTTTTTTGTTCTGATTAATATGGAAATGTAGGTTCCATTCATTATTTTTACACATAATTATAACCATATAACATCTAGGTCTTCGTTAGTAACCTAGATTTTAATAACCAGGGCAAGTTAAAAATGGCACGAAAAATGGCTGGCAAAATGGCACGAAAAAGTATAACAAATGGCGCAAAATGGCAAAACTGGCAAAAATTAACATGTTATTTAAGAAACATTTATTTTTTTAAGTTTTGATTGTATAGTAAAAGTTGTTTTTTACGAGTGTCACAAATTTGAGTTGGCATCACTGCTTTATTTGAGCATTCATTTAACAGCTGATAGTTGCCTTTTGATTAGTTGGCTTTAAAATTTCATTATGAATCGACTTACACTAGAGCAACGCGTGCAAATTGTTGAAATTTTTAATCAAAATAATTCGGCGAATAGGCTGAAGCCCAAATTGCTATTCACCCCTATCATGAATAATTTTTCCCTCGTAATTTTTTCCCTTTTCACATATTTGCGATCATGAAAAACTAACATGAAAAAATTTTTTTGAGTCAAAGGAGAATAATAACGTAAAAAAACGTTCACGGGAATAAATTCCCTTTATCGTAATTATTTGTTTTCCTCGTAATTTGTTAACTTTTCCCTTTGATTTTCTCACATTCTTTTTGCTGGGGAACAGTATATGTATGTAATTAGTTATTCTCAAAATTCGTATATTAAGAGCAAGATCTGTTAATAAGCCACAGTGCGATATGTTGATAAACAAAATGCAAAACAACAGGTCGATTTGGATTTGTGAAGATTTCGAAAGACGTGTTGGCAGAATTTTGGAAAATATTTTACTACATAAAAAAAGTGCAAAAACCTAACGTTGTAATCAACTTCCTCCAACACAAGATAATTTGCTTTATTATTTTAACTTTTCTTTCATCAATTTCATTAATTTTTAATTTTTTTAATCTTTTTTTGCATTCACTGGAACTGATAGCGTGAACAATTTTTCACATGAGATTCACGATTGTTTTTTTTCCTACGAGGGGAATGAAAATTTTATGTGAACAAAAACTCAACCAAATCGATATAGCGGTTTGCTGGCAATTATATTAATAAAATTGGACATTGCTGTGTTTGATCTAATCAAATGGAAATTGCTGCTTTTTAAGCATGGGCAAGTACTTAAAAAAATCAGTAGTTATAAAATTCTTATACTTAACAAAGGCTTAGTTTTTTCTTGATTGATTTGGAACTTCATAACAACTTAGCTCCATAATTACGACTAAAGACAGAGTTATAAAATAAACAATAAAACAAACTGCTTTATATAAAAAAAATAGCCTGCATTTTCGAAAATAGTTGAGAGAAAAAGAGCTTAACAAACTGTGATCATCAATTCTTAATTTTTGAACATACTTTTTTATGGGATAAAAGTGTTTCTGGTAATGTAATATTCACTAATAGGAAGCATTCAATAAATACAACTAAGAGGTATTATTAGTTACGTTTGTGAAAAAAGTGGACTTTGCAGTTTTTGCATCTATACACCTCATATGGCCGTAGCCATATGGTGGTGACAACAATTTTTTTTTTTTTGCTAAAATGCTTTTTTGATCGTTTTTTACTCAATACAAATGGATGAAACTTTGCAGGCATACATATACCCGATAACAGTACACGAATACATGGGCGTAGCTAGGATAAAATCTAGGGGGGGGGGGCGGATAAAATTTGTTAAAACCTTTTCTTTAGCTTCACTTCGGAAAATCAAATCTTGTAACGTTAATTTAACCGCCTTATACTCAATGCAAATGGATGAAACTTTGCAGGCATACATATTCCCGATGACAATACACGAATACATGGGCGAAGCCGGGATAAAATCTAGGGGAGGGGGGGGGGGGCAAAATTTTTTTTTGGTAAAATGCTTTTCTGACCGCCTTTTACTCAATGCAAATGGATGAAACTTTTCAGGCACGCATATTCCCGATGACAATACACGAATACACGAATTTAAATACATTTTTAAAACTTTTTCTTTAGCTTCACTTCAGAAAATCAAATCTTTTAACGTTAATTTAACTGCCTTATACTCAATGCAAATGGATGAAACTTTGCAGACATACATATTCCCGATGACAATACACGAATATATGGGCGTAGCAAGGATAAAATGTAGGGGGGGGGGGCAAAATTTGTTTTAAATGTTCTTTTTTAAGAAAAGCGTTTCTTAAAAAAAATTTTTTTTTAAATGTTCTTATTCTAGTGATGACACTAAAAGGTGGCATGTCATAACGTCCATGGACACTGTGACACTTTGGAAAATGTCATAATGTCCGTAAGCATTAAGACACTTTGCAAATGGACATTTTGTCATTTTTAAAATTGTCATTAGGTCCATAATTACTAAAGATGTTAAATACAAAAAAAGATCTACATACACGCAGAGGAAAACATGTTTTATTATGGTCACAACCAACAAAACTATTTAAAGAAACTTATTAACCCTTAATATGGTTGTCGGTGACAATGATTTGGTTAAATTAAACATAATATGTTTAACAAATTTTTAAAAATGGTTTTGTTGTTTTTTCTCTGGGTGCATATATTAATTATATAACAGAAATACTTTTGGGCGCAAGGATTTTCACTATGGTGTAACAAATACCGGCATAGCCGGCCTTTGGCCGGGCGCAAGGATTTTCTACTCTATGGTACAACAGAGGTTCTCTGCACAGCCGGCCTTCGGCCGGGCGCAAGGATTTTCTCCTTACTGGTATAACAAACACCGCTAACTTAAGCTCCCTGCATAGCCGGCTTTCGGCCGGGCGCAAGGATTTTCTACTCTATGGTATTACAAAGACCGGCTTTGCTAACTAAAGCTTTTCTGCACAGGCGGCTTTTGGGCGGGCGCAAGTATTTTTTCCTTTGTGATATAAAATGTACCGGTTTCGCTAAGTAAAGGTTCTAAAATCTGCCTTGTTTCCGAACGAAGGCCCATTTCGCAGAGAAGCTTTAGTTAGCGAAGCCAGTATTTGTTATACCATAAAGAAGAAAATCGTTGCGCCCGGACACTTGTAAAAGTGTCATAAAGTCCATGGACACTGTGCCACTGTTTGGAGTGCCATAGTGTCCACGGACACTAACACTGGACGTTATGACATGCTACCACACTAAAATAATCGGAAGATATAGAATGGAACAGAATAAGATAGGCACATTTTGTAAAGATGTTGAAAAATTTTGATTTTAAGCCCTTTGTATTTCTTATGGGAAAATTTTAACTTTTTTGCAAATTAATGCTAGATGTTGAATGTTGGCAAGTGTGAAAAGGCTATATCTTGCGGAGTTTTGTACGAGATTGATACTGGCATAGGGAGGCATTTTAAAAAACAAATTAAATGGCGGCTTTTACAGAATTTTTTCTTTTTTAATTTAGCGATTTTTGCAAGTGGACTACTCACATATACTATTTCTTATTTTAATTAACTTTAATTAATCTTTTCAACAAAATCTTTTTTACTGACATCTTTAATATTTTCCTAATTAAGTCTTAGCTTTCATTTATGGAAAGCCCTTTTGTTTTTTATTTCAAGAGACTTGAGCAGATGCATTGTAGTTGTGAAGAGGGTATGTTAAGTTTGTCATTCCGTGTGAAACTTTTTTATTATTCATCTCAGACCCCATAAGTATATATATAGTATATATATTCTGGGTCCTTGAGTAATTCTAAGTCGATTTAGCCATGTCCGTCTGTTGAAAACACGCTCGCTTTCGAACAACTCAAAAGAAATGAACAAACTTGGTGCCAAATTGCTTGTAGTTATCCTAAGCAGTTTGGGATTGAAATCCAGCAAAATCGGTTCAGTAGGACCAGAGCTATGAATCAAAATGTGGAAACACCACCTAAAAAAATTGATAATTTTGTTACAAAAAGTAACATACATGCTGGAACAAGGCACGGAATGAGATAAGATTTTGACTGGAAATCAAGCTGTTAAATTTCGTGAAGATCCGTCTATAATTTACCCTAAGCCCCATCATATAAACACTACTCCCGGAAAACAGTTTAGTACGCCTAAAACTGTAAAAAATAACGTTAGCGCAACTTTGGTACGTCACAGTTTTTTAGGACTAGAAATAACACTGTGAAATTTCGTGACGATCGGTCCATAATTTACCTTAGGCCCCATATAAACCCTACTACCGAAAAACAGTTTAGTACGCCTAAAACCGTAAAAAATAATGCAATCATAACAAATTTTGGCTCGTCACAGTTTTATAGGACTATAAATGGTACTGTGAAATTTCGTGAAGATCGGTACATAATTTACCATAGGCCCCATAGAAACCCTACTCCCGGAAAACAGTTTAGTACACCTAAAACCATAATTAATAATGCTATCATAACAGAAATTGTTACGTCACAGTTTTAAAGGACTAGAAATGACGCTGTGATGATCGGTCCATAATTTACCCTAGGCCCCATATAAACCCTACTACCGGAAAACAGTTTAGTCGCCTAAAACCATAATTAATAACAAATCATCACAGTTTAAGATACTAATAACATCATACATATATTACTCTTTAAACATTCGAACTGTTGGTGGAGGGCATCAAAGATTCGGCACAGCCGAATATAGCACTCTAACTTGTTTTTGTACACTTAGTCCCTTTTCACGTCCGATTTTTGCAACATTCATTTAGCACTTCGAATATATATGCTGCCTCATATTCGCTAAGCTTATTTAAAAAATTCTTCTAGGTTGCAAAAAAGGAATTTCTTGGCAAGCTGGACCAAAAATGGCTTTTTAACGAAATAATTAAAGAAATAGCAAAAATGGTAAAAAAATGGCATATTTCATAAAAAAAAACTTGCCCTGCTTATAACTTTATTGTGGTGATAATGTACGTATAATTTTAACTAACGGCAGAAGTAAGAAGTGGGTAAATGCTTTAGTAAAATGTAAATAAATTTTTCTTATAAAGGGCAGACAAAACAAAAAAAAAAAAAAATTAAAAAAATTCGTATGATATTTATATCATTTTTAGCACATCCCTGATAGCCGTTACAAAGCCAAAAGTCTTATCCCGACGGGGATTTTATGTAACACAAATTATTTTTTTACAAAATTATTTGCAAGCATTCTTAATAAATCGTTTTGAATTATATAAATTAAATATTTTTCCTTATTAAAGTAGAAGGATGCAGTCAGTTACTGTATTCTACTACTGTAATATAAAAAGGAAAGATGTCCAGGCTACAAGACGTAAATGTGTTTGATTTGCTTAAAAAATAGTATTATCATAAGTGGTATCAAAAGGTCTCAAAAATGGCATACGTGGTAAATGGATTCAAGGTTTTGTTAAATATATAAATAAAAAGAAAAAAATAAGTAAACATAACTGAACCATTCATATGATTTCGATTAGGTGCACAGAAAGAAAAACTCGTACTAAATTTAATATTTTTTTTTACCTACGAATAACACTAAGAGCCATTATTACAACCTAATGATAAAGTACCTGTAGTGGACGATAAAGTGGCCATAAAGTTTTCTCCATTATTACAACACTACAAACGAAGGTAAAAACGATTTGCTTGTTTTGTGTAGAAACAACAACAACAACACTTAAAGAAGAAAAACAAAGACGATATTCATGTTTAAAAAGAAAAATAAGAACCAATAATTCCCATATTCTATTTGCTAAAATTATTAAGTTAATCATCAAAATTTCAACGAAGAATGATTAAAAACCATGTCAGGCATTCTACTGGTGTCTTATAATTGAGAGTTCTTCTGTAGACAAAGAGGGGAATAAAACAAAAGTTAAACAAACATGTGTTTCACGGGCTAGTAAATAATAAGATTATTCTCTCTATCTCTTGGGTAAGTGTTTGGGTTACTTTCAGTGTTTTGCATAAATAACACAATCACCCCTATTCTGCGTTTCGATTCGGATCCAAATTTTCTCCGTTTTTGGCCACTTTGGTATTTTGTGCCCATGTTCTGTAACTCCCACGTTGAGAAACTTTTCGATTGAAATGTGAGAAAAGCAACAAAAATACCATAAATTGAAACAAACATGTTTTTCTGACTTAACTGTTACTGTAACATTTTTGGCGAGTAATTTCCTTACGTTACAGCTATTACACACCAAAAATGTTACAGTAACAGTTAAGTGAGAAAAACATGTTTGTGTCAATTTATGGTATTTTTGTTTCTTTTATCACATTTCAATCGAAAAGTTTCTCAACGAGGGAGTTACAGAACATGTGCACAAAATACCAAAGTGGCCAAAAACGGAGAAAATTTCGATCCGAATCGAAACGCAGAATAGGGATCAATATATGTATGTAGAAGGCCAAAAGCACAACGAACCACAGGAGCTTTTTTGCAGCCATGTCAGGTTCACGCTACGTATACGCAGGGAAAAACATGTTTAAATATGGTCACCTCTAACAAAGAAAAAAGAAAATTTTAAACATACAACCATATTATAGTTGAATTAGTTCAATAATTTGTTTTAAAATTAAAAATAATTTCCAATGATATGATATAATGATATGCTATAAGCCATGTCAGGTTCAGGCTACGTATACGCAGGGAAAAACATGTTTAAATATGGTCACCTCTAACAAAGAAAAAAGAAAATTTTAAACATACAACATATTATAGTTGAATTAGTTCAATAATTTGTTTTAAAATTAAAAATAATTTCCAATGATATGATATCGATACCTTCCCATAAGAATGTATTAAGCGACATTTCTAAAATTGTGTAGGAAACGAAAAAAAAGTCTCATTTAGTTATTTATTTTTCGGATTTTATTGAAAGGAACATATTTGGAAAGCGATTTTCAGAATACAAAACATATTTAAAAATATGGCTTAGCATAATTTCTTTGGCGGATAATACAAATTACAGGATGCAACATTATTCCAGTGAGAAAACTTGACGGTTGATACAATTTTATTTTCACTCTAGTTTTGTTTGCATCCATGATAGGGCAGCGAAACCCAGGCCAAAATGTGGCGCTTAACTTCTAATATAGTTCCACATCAAAAAGTAATTTTCGAAAAAAGTGTCGCTTAATACATTCTTATGGGAAGGTATCGATATAATGATATGCTTAAAATGGTCTTTAAAAATAGTTTTGTTGAAGGTGACCATATTTTAACATGTTTTTTCTCTGGGTGTATAAAGCTTTTTACCCTGCCTTGTGAAAAACCATTTATTTCAGTTTGGCTCATCATTTGCACCCCCAAAAATTTCCGAATAAAAGGTATTGGGTTAGAAATCAAACTTATCTCACTTTCGGATTATATTTCAAGTATGAATTGAGATTAAAGCAACTTACAAATTCCTTTGAATTTTTATCTCACTTTTACTTAAGTCTATCCCGTTTTCGGATTATTTTAAGTACGGGGAACTTGCATAATCCGTAATTGAATCAAGCTTTCGTTACTTGATTTAAGAAATCCGTACTTACAAGGTGTGCCAATCGGGACTAATTTTTGAAAATCTCGGGAGTCCGGATTTCTCGTTTGGCATCCCTAGTGCCTACCGTACTATTGACACCGCTTCGGCTTGATTTAAGTACGGGTGGATTGATTTGACTTTTCAGTGTAACATACTTAAATTCCAAACATTTTTATCAATTAGACAAATCTACTGTTTTATATTTTTAATGTCACCCTCTCTTGATTTCCTAAACTTTAAGCCCCATTTTGCCAATTTTTTTTTTACCAATCATTCTTAATGAATCGGTCAAAAATAAAATTTTAATGCATATGAAAAATATATAATGAAATATGATTACCAAGCGTTTAATAATTATAAAAATTAATGTCTTCAGTTATAAATTTTTATAACAGTTTAATGCAATTTTAAGAATTTTTAGCAAAATAACTAAAATTATTTCGAAGTCTATTTTAGAATTTATAAAAGACCAAAAAATCTTAATATTTGTACGTTAATATGTATGGATGTACTAAAAACATTTATAGTTATTACAAAAAATTCAAATTTAATTGACGAAATCCTGACTTTTATTTCCCTTTAATTACGTTGCAGAGCTCTTTTCTATGCATTTAGTATCTACAAAATAATTTTAACATCTTTATGTCTAAAAGATTTAAACCACTTCCTTAGCTGCAACTTTTTCCCCTCATCATTTTTATTTTAGCATTTTCAGTAAAAGCTTTACAACCACTTTCCTGATTGCATAGTTTTCTTCCTTAAAGTTTTCAACAAAAATTTAAGTTTGAAAGAAATTCTTAATGAAATTGCTATTAAAAATTATGTAAGTTTTGTTTAAGTAAATATTTAGCTTCAAGCAAAAAAAAAAAAAAAAAAACAGAACAAATTACATTGAAAGTTAAACCAAAAACATTTTCTTTCTGCTGTATTTGACGTTCAAATTGACTCCTTAACCTTGACCTCAAAAACCAACAAGTAATTACGTAGTAAAAAAAGTAAAGACAAAAAACAAATTTGTTTCGTATGATTCTTTATTCATTTTTATTTTCATTTTCATAATGAAAATGGAAGCTGCGGCCGCATTTTATAGTCACTTAGACAAAACGCTTTTCAAACCTTTCATAGCATATTGTTTTTAATATAAAAAGGGTAAAATATAAACAAAAAAGTAGCGTGGCCTTAATTCAAATGCACTTGTTAAAAACCAACTGATATGATTTCGCATATCACATTTTATCAAGTAATTATAAACTGGAATATCGAACTAATAATTGAAAAATAAAAAGATGAGTGTAGTTGGAAATACATTTTGCAATGAAAGCTGAAATCATTAGTTCTGAAAGCAATTAGTAAATCTAAAGGGGGTTTCAGAAGGTTTCAATAAAATTAAATGAACGGACGTATGAAGAGTAATCACATGCCGACATACTTTTTTTCGGCATTATAAAGAACAAAGTCTCTTCAATTCGCAAGCAATATTTTTTAAAATGAGGAAACTTACAAACTTAAATTAACTTAGTACCTTGTTTTACTTGTTCTTAAATCTCCTAAAGGTATGATATACAAACTGACCATTACACCACGATGTTTATTAAGGAGACCAAAGTATTCAAAATATACTGTGCTATGCAATCGTCCATATTTTAACGACCACACATCAATATTTCGTTGTCCTCTGTAAAGTAATACAAGTGAATAAAGCATGTCTTACTTTATCCGAGGACACATAAACGGCGGGGTGCAATAACGCCTTAAGAAATAAGGCCTTTAAGGCTTTATTTCACTTTCAATTGAGAAATAAGACCTTTTTTGCGAAAAAGGCTTTACTGCTCAATTGAAAGAAAAATAAAGCCTTTATTGGAATTTAGCCAATGGTGCAATAAAGCCTTTATTTTATATTTTTTGATTCTTTTGTTACACTATTCAATTTATCGATTTTTGTTGTTGTTGGTAGCAGCATTTCGACCGATTAGTAGTTCCAATATCTTTAAACAACTCCTAATAATACATATTGCTCATAATGAACATGTAAGTATATATTTCCGGTGGCATGTCATAATGTCCATGAACATTGTGACACACGAATAGTGACATAATGTCCATGGACTTTATGCACTACGTAGGAAAAAGCCACCTAAATCTTCACTTAATACAGTTTTTCTGCGTGGGGGCCTGCGGCCGCTCTTAGGGGTTTTCTCCTCCATGGGACGCGGCAGGTGGCTTCGCTGAATACAGTTTTCCTGCGCGCGACTCATTATCAACCGTAGTGTGACGCGCGCAGGGAAACTTTATTCAGCGAAGCCACCTGCCGCGTCCCATGGAGGAGAAAACCCCTAAGAGCGGCCGCAGGCCGCCACGCAGAAAAACTTTATAAAGCAAAGATTTTCAATATTGTTGCAGTTAAATTAACATTTGTTTTTTTTAATTATTAATGTTCTATTATTTTTTGTTAATATTAAATTTTTTATAATTGTTCAATAAAATATAATAAGAATAAGAAATTTTATTGCTTCATTTAAAAAGAAATTTAAGTGTAATAACCCTTTTACGACTTTATTTCACTTTCAAAGTGCAATAAAACCTTTTTGGAAATAAAATCCTTATTTCACTTCCCATTGAGAAATAAAGCCTTAAAGGCCTTATTTCTTAAGGCGTTATTGCACCCCGCCCGCATAAACATGTCTAAACTAATCTTTTGTCTTGAACTAATGCAATAATGAAATGGTATTGTAAGGTCTTTCTAAATATTAGGCACTTCTAATGCGTTTAAATGATAAGGATGCGTTTAAATGATAAGAAACATCTCTAGATTTCTGTTTATTTTCACATGAGCAACAGTTACATTTTCTTTACTTAAATTACAGGTGCTCATAGAAAACGATATGGAAGATGTTCTTATCATGACCTTGGAGTCCCTTCGAATTTGCAGGGCCCCTAATGCATAAGCACGACACTGCAGAGCAAAAAGAATAAAAGGCTACATTGATTTCGTGGAGAGATGATTAACAATGCCTCATAACGAACCACCTAAACTTTAAGTTGCGAAATATTTAACAAAAATAATATTTTTTTTTGCCGATTACGAGGATCTTAAAAAAAATCCAATCTTTTTGGTTGCAGGATTGTCAAACAGTTTGTATACATACATAAGTAACAAAAGTGGCCAGTGATACATCTAAACGATTGAAACTTTCAACTGTCTGACATGAACACCTTAACTAGAAGTCTCCATATCTCACTGCAGCCTTCCAAAAGAAGTTAATACTGTTATATGAAAAGGAAAGAAATCCTAGAAAAGTGTATTATCATAAGGGTTCACAAAAAGTCGTTAAAGTAGCAATAAATTATCGTGCAAGGAAAGATTAAAGTCCAGTCGCCCGATCTTTCTACCTGTTTGTCGATATGTTGTTCTTACCTTTATATTTAAAACAAAATTCTAAAGTTCGTTTTTTTTTTAAATGTAATTGGACTTTTCTTTTGAAAGCGCAAACTTTGCTTGATATGCTAAAATATTAAACCGTGGCAAGATTTGTCAAAAGGGGTATCGAATCGCAAAGATTTCTAAAATATAGCATTGGTGAAATTTGTGAGTTATGGATCAATAAAAGAATAAACATCAAATCATCCAAATGTAAAGCCACGAGGAACATCTGGGCAACGAAAGGGCTGACGGCCTGCCAAACAGGGACGCTCGACGTCCATTTTTAGGCCCTGAGCCTTTCTTCGGCGTCCCTGCTGCTCACATTAAGGGGCGTTACAAACATAATCCGAACGTGAAATGCATGTGTATAGCTTCGCGTGATTAGTTTAGGTAAACAAAAATTCTGGATTAAGATTGTCCAAGAGATTTGAGAGTCTGTAGTGTAGCAGGCCAGGTAGACAACTTCTGTTTGAGAAGGGAGAACTTGAACTACTTGTTGGCCTACTTACAGGGCACTGTGGTATCAGATACCATCAGTTTATAATGGGTAATGTTAGTACTAAGATATGCAGATACTGTGAGGCGGATGACGAAACGTCGGAACATCTCCACTGCTGCTGTCCTGCTTTGGGACGGAAATTTTTTGAGGTTTAGTGATATATAATTTTTCACCGGGCAGAGTGAAAGGCTTTAAATGCAGCCTGAACCTGTATGGTGAGATACAAAGGCTGCACGAAAGATCCTCTGGGTCGCGATGCGTATAGTCTTCTACATATCTATCTAAGGAATAAACCCATAATCAGTCTAATTAATGGTCAAACAAGGAAGTAGCTTAACGATTAATTAAGATCTCATGATGGACAAGGGGTCTAACCAGGTCAATCATGCGAAAACCGCTCAATGGATTTGGATGAAATTTGGTAGACAGATAGTATATGGCCCGGATTCAAAAATAAAGTACTTTATAAAAAGGGACATATTGAAAAAAATGTTGGTAGTTTTTCTCTTTTTGATGAATTGGGTATGTAAATTGCATATGGTGACGATTAAAATTAAAGGATAAAATATTACTTTTTCTCTTTTCGAAAAATTTGTCGTAGATATAGCATATGGCCCAGATTACAATAAAGGGAATAAAATTGTACTTTTGGTACTGTTAAATTTTTTTTTTTTTTTAAATTTGGTATACATATGGGCAAATCCTGCGTGACGAACGCTACATTCGCACGCGTTTTCTGATTTAAATATAAACATTTTATGGTCTTTCAAAACAGATAGCTTCAACTTATATATAGTATTTAGTGACATTAATATGTACTTACGAATGGCATATATCATTATTTCTTAGCAAGTATTTGTTGCGAAATAATTGATCACAAAGTTTTGTGACGCACGCTACAAAAAGTGGAAGTAACTTCAAACATGATAAGGTATACAAAATCTAGTACCTAAAAGAAAGATGACTATAAGAGAATTCTCAACGCACTTATTCGCAGCCAAAAAATATTGTGATTTTTTGACAAAAGCCGTGAACCCTTTGTGACGCACGCTACGTAACGAACGCTACAGTTTTTCCAGTAGTATTTTATTATTATATTTTATTTATTTTAACAAAACAGGCAAGTGCACGGCCTAAAAAAACACTTAATTGACAACATCTTTTGTAAGTTGTTGTTGTTTTTATTTTGTTTTTCTTAACCTACTTAAAACTACAATTAATGTTGAGAGAATTTCAACTAATTGTAGTGGGGAATGTAAGATGGGATAAACCCACTGTTTATTGTTGATGTGTTTTGTTTAAACTTTGATATTATTACAAGTAGAACTGTTGCTATAAGTCTTATACGTTTAACAGTTTTATTTGATTTAATACCTTTAGTTTTTCTAAAATCTTCATGGATGAAGTTTCCTGATGATCTGGTCTAAGCAACCAGTGAAATGCGCATAGGAATAGCTTATCCCATCAACAATAAATTTCAAGTGTTTTTATCAAGAATAAAAACTGGGAATTGAGCACGAATAACAAAATCTTTTGAAAAAAAAAACAAATAATATTTTTATGAATTAATCAGTATTGTGGTTATTTTGTTGAACTATTTATGGTTTTTAATCCAGAAATTTTTTAATATTTTTAATTAGGCTAAAGTTCATCAAGTTTAATTTTCATTAAATTATTCTTATGAAGAAAGGAATTTTACAACATGAAATTAATTAAAATTTATTAATAATTTTTCATTCTTGACTGAAGCTGGGCTCGAACCCAGGCGTTTTTACGGACAGGTTACCCTTACATGTTTCGATTGCAACCACTCAATCTCCTCATATTTTTCCTTACTTCTGTTTTTTCGTACTTTTGTCAAGAATTCTTCTATGAATTGCATTTCTTAAACTAATTTCTTAACTAATGAATATCAACTTTTTTTTTAACGAAATTTATATTTTGTTAAGTCTGCTGTAAGTGCTAATTTAAGCACAAAAATCACCTAAAATAATGCTAAATTCACGTATAACAGCAGTGGGGTAGGATCATTGAAAAACATATTTTTTAATATAAAAATGAATTTATACATCTAGTCTTATATTCCATTAAAAAAAAATTAATTTGAAAAATTTTTGGTTGGTGGACTGTTTCTGGGATTTGCCCATATTGCACATGATTCAGAGGTCGGAAAATACATATTAAGACACCCCTTTTCATTTGGACATAAGAAATTAAAGATGTAGAAAACTACAAAAAATTTCTGTAAATTTGTTAAATGAAAACCCCTTTTCTTTAAATCTTGCTCTAATTTTCACGCAAATGAAGTCACGGCTAAAAGCTAGCAATTTCATAAAGTAAATTTTGAAAACACAGGATTTTCCTGCCAAGAAAATATTTTGTAAAATAAAATGTCTCTTATTGTGAAACCCTTTAACTTTATTTCTATGAATACAATTTATCTGTTAAATTAAAATGCATTAAAACACATAAATGTTTCATCACAAAGAAATTCCTGCTGAGAAAACTCATGGAAAAAATCCATTTAATATGCACAACAACACAGTTAATATTCGTATGAAATAAAATCTAAGAAAATAAATCTCATAATATATTAGAAAACCAAGCTCGTAACATTGTTATGAACAAAGGGTTGGATGCAAAATAGGTTTTTAAATGATTTTTGTTTTTCTTTAACCACTTGGCGCTTGAAAAATAATTAAAAAAAGATTATTTAACATACATGTTGAGATTTAACAATTTGTGAGTAAAAGATATTTGTAACAAAAAACTTTTGAAAGCGTTATTCTAAATTTTGAATTTTGATTTTTTTCTAATGTTTAACCTGACATCCTTCACTTAGCCACATTTTAATTAGTTTTATTAAATTTTCTTACCGTATTTGGTTTGTAGTTCATCGGCCAATTTTCTTTCTCTGTCATTTTGTACTACAATACGCCATACTTGAGCACCATCGTAACGTCTTAATTGTGAACTAAAAGCTTGTTCTTCTTTAATTTCCTGCTTAATGTCGCTGTTGTTGTCATTGCTCATGTGATTTATAAAAGAGGCATTGACATAGTTGAGTACACTATCCAAGACATTAAATGGTTTCAAAGTAGTTGAACTAACGATGTCTACAACTGTAGGTTGTTGTTCTTGTATTTGTTGTTGTTCTTGTACTTCTTGTTGTTGTGTCAGTTGTTCTTTAGTGGGTACTTCCACAATAGTTGTTAACATTGATGTGGTTTCTTTAATGGGTTCTGTTTTATAAGTATCATCACTTAAGATATTATCACTGCCCTTGTCTTCTAAGGGTTTTTGAATTTCAGCAGCTTGTTCTTGCACTTTTTCGTTTTTGTTGTTGTCAACTGGTTTAACATTTTGTTGGGTATTTTCATTAACTAACAAAATGGGTTGAGCTGCAAGTATTTCTTGTTCTTGTTCATCATTTTGTTCAGCGATGAGTTCATCGGCTAACATTTCCTCAGGCTTAGCTTTGACTGGTTCAAATTTCTCTTGTTCAGCAGCAACTTCTTCAGCACTCGAAGGTTGGATTTCTTCAACAGGGCTTGTTTCATCATTAGAAACTTCATTTCCGACGTCTGATGCAATAGGTTCGATTTCGTCAACACTAAGTGAATCATCATCAGAAGATTGAGATTCTTCTTCAACAACTGGTTGCATGATTTTAACGGGTTCTAATTTTTGATATTGATTTTCTTCAGCATCTTTAGCTTTATCTTCTATAGCTTCTACAGCATCAACAGTTTTGGTTTCTTCAGCTTCTACAGCATCAACTGATTTGGTTTCTTCCAAGGTTTGGGCTTCCTTGCTGGGTTGCGTTTCTTCTACAAAGGCCTGAGATCCTTCATCAATTTGGGCGGCCATAACAGGTTCAATTTCTTGAGCAGGTTCAAATTCTTTAATAGCATGATTGTCTTCAAGAGGTTGAGTTTTTTTAACTGGTTCTGATTCTTCAACATGTTGAGGATGAGTTTCTTTAATTGGGGCATTTTTATCATCATCTTCAGCAGAATGAACTCCTTCAGCAGTTAAATCTTCTTTGTTGTTTTGAAGTTCATTGAAAGATTGAATATCTACGGTTAGTTGATCATCTTCCATTGGTTGAAATTCTTCAATACGTTGAGTTTCTTCCAGATGTGGAAATTCTTCTATAGGTTTTTTTTGCTTTAAAAGTTGTGCTTCTTCTATAAGTTGAGCTCCTTCTATTGGTTCTTCTTTTATGCTTTCGTTTTTCTCCGTAGGTAGAGTTTCTTCTTTGATTCCTTCAATTGGTTGTGTCCCTCCGAAAAATTGGAACTCAGTCATATGTTCTTCTTTTAAAGGTTGTGCTTCTTCTATATTTTGGGCTTCTTCTAGTGGTTTTTCTTTTATGCTTTCCTTTTGTTTCATAGTTAGAGGTTCTTCCATAAGTTGCAAATCTTTTTTGATAACTTCCATTGGCTGTGTCCCTCCATTTTCCCTCATAGGTTCTTCTTTTGCTGCTTCGGTTTTAACTTTATCTTCGGCTTGTAGAATTTCATCGTCATTTTGTTCTTCCATAGCTTGTTGAGTTTCTTCAACAGGTTGCTCCTCATCACTTAGCTGTTCCTCTTCAGTATCTAGTTTTTCATTAGATGGTTGGATCTCATCAAATTGTTGAATATCTTCAAATACATGAGATTCTTCAACGGGCTTTATTTCTTCCACAGCTTTTTGACTTTCCTCAACAATTTGGGATTCAGAGGTTAATTGATTTTTCTCTACTTTGTCAGTTTCCAAAAAAGATAAAGAATCTCCAACAATTGGTTCTGTTTCAACGTGTTGAGCTTCATTCTCAGATTGAGATTCCTTAACAGGTGTTTCTTTATCAGCAGATGCTTCATTTACAGATTCTTCGTTTTTTTCTATTTCCTTAAATGGGTGAGACTCTTTAGAAGTTTGAGATTCCTCTACAGCTTGAGTAACTTCCATATGTACAACGTCTTGTGGAATTTCTGTAGCAGTTTGGCTTTCTAAGGAAGCAAATTGTGTTTCATCATTAGTTTTTTCAGATTCATTGTTTTCTACAACTGCTTGGGTTTCATCATCAGCTTGAGCCTCTTCAGCTTTAGTTTCTTCCTCTAATTTAATTTCAGTTTCATCACTAGTTATTAAGTTTTCAGGGGCTATGGGCTTAATTTCTGTTATATTATCCTCTACAGGTTGAATTTTTTCGGCAGAAGTAGATTCCTCTGCTTCAGCTTCATCACTTAATGTTATTTCTTCTTTGACAAAAGCTTGATTTTTATCAGCAGCTTGCATGTCCAACTCAGCTGACACTTGAGTTTCATCAACAGCTTCTACATTGGTTACAGCTTTTTCTTCTTCAGTTGCCTTTTGAATTTCTGATTTCTCGTCATTAATTTGTTTATCATCATGCAATTGTTCTATGTTTTCAGTTTCTTCCATTGTTTTGACTTCTTCTGCAATTTGTAATTCTTTGTTTACTAGATCGGCTGTAACTTCAGTTGATTGTTTTTCAACTTGTTTGCGTTTTTCTTCCATACTTTGATTTAAATCCATGGCAGATGATTCTTCATCAGACTGAGTTTCCCCAATTGTGCTTTCACTTTCATCGGCCATTTGCTCTTTAGACTCTTGGGTGTTTCCAACAAAAGCTGGTTGCATTTCAGATTCATTTGCTGGCAGTTCTATTTTTAATGCTTCATCTCCTTTTTTAATTTCTTGTGAGATTTCAGCTTCCATTGCAGCGGCAGGTGTTTCATTAGATTCTTCCATTACAACACCAATCATTTCTTGCTCGGGGGTTTTTATTTCGAAAATTTCTTTCTGTTCGCTATTCTCAGTATCTTTATGTTGCATGGGTAGTTCATTGTTGGCCATAGTTTCATTTTCTATTTCAATTGGTTTTTCCTTTTTTACTGTTTTTACACTACCAAACAATTCAGTTTCAATTTCATTTTCAATTTCTTGTACAGTCTTAGCAATTGTATCTGCCATACTATCAGACACTTGCTCAGCATCGTTTAATATTTCTTCCTTTACTTCATTGGAAAATTGAGATTCTAAATATAATTCATCATTTGCCACCAATGCCTCAGCGATTTTAGTATCCAATTTATCTTTAGGTAATTCCAAAATTTGCATTGCTGGTGTATCTTCACTTTCCAACATCAACATATCCGAATTACTTTCAACATTACCGGAATTCTCCGATTCATTGAGATCGGCTAGAGATTGTAAATTTTGTTCCTGACCGGCAGCTGAAGCTGGAACCAACAAATACATATCACTATCACCGTCGAAGGCTGGCACTAATTCCATATCATTTTCTAACACTTCACTTTCTGCCTCGGGCAGCATTAATTCACTAAATTCTAATTGTTTATCATTTTGTTGTTGATATTGTCGTCCCAGGCGATCCAAAGACATGGACGACACATGACCAATAACGAGCATGCAACACGTTAAAAACGCGATATTTGAATACGGTAATTTATCGAGCGACAAAGAAGATCTCCTTTTGGCAAACATCTTTGCGAGATCTGTTACTAAACACTAATGAGACATGTCCCATTGCTAGTTGTGCGCTTTTATACTTCAGTTTGGGAAAAATTAATTCCTATTCGACTATGATTTGCTGTTGTTGCTGGTTTTTTGTTGTTGTCGTAAAAACACTACACTACACAAAACCCCTTGAAAAAAAAATAACAGAGACAACGTAAAAGCAGCAGCAGCTTTAGCTCCAGCTTAACGGCTACAATATAATTGTACTCACATATAGACGGACACACGTTCAATAGTCTACGCTTTAATCTTGTTGTTTGTTGTTATTGCTGTTGTTGGCAAAGGAAAGAAAGAAAATAAATAAATAAAAAAAAAACAACTTTAAAAAAGAGTTATTATGTATGTAAATACAGGTATAAAATACGCGCATGTGCCCATCATCGTCATCGTTAAGCCAGGCATGATTAGTCTTTCTTTTCTTGCCATTCAATCCCTACCCATGGCGAGCTCTTAAACGTTTGTGGTGTGTGCCACTATAGGAATCTCTACTCTCTTTTCCGCCTTATTGGCGTCTTAAGCTTGAACAAATCGTTTATATTTTTTTTACCTGTTTAAGTTAGGCTTGTTACATTTTGTATGTTAATTTTTTTAATTTTTATGGTAATTTTTTATTTTTTTTAACATTTTCACCTGTTTGTCTATTCAAGAGCATTTGTAGGAAATTTCTCTTAATCAAATATCTCTTTACAATTTTTTGTTTTAATTAAAAAGAGTTAACCGAATTCTCTTTGATATAACATGCATTTATCAAAAGATCATAATTACTATTCGAGAGATATTGTCTTTTTGTTTTATTTGTTTTAACTTCCCATTGAATCTTAAATAATGTTATTTTTTTTATCTGAAAACATACTGACGTATATATTTTTGCGGTTTGTCAATGCTTAACCCATTTAGTATTTTTTGTATTATTTATTTACTTTTAAAAGATTGTGTTGTACAAATATGATTATTCGAAACAATTAAAATATAATGTCACTTCCATTAAATTTCCAAAAAAAAACCCGGGGCCTAATTCTGGTAGTCGTGATCGAAAACTTTTTCTATTCGAAAGTAATTTTATTTCTATTCTTTTAGTCTTTTAAACTATTTGAACAGTTAATCGCCCAAAATTATTCTATTATTGGAACAATGGTTAATCGTTTGAATACCCTTATGATAACCAAATTACAGTCAAGTCCCGATAATTCGTACCCCGATAAATCGTAATTCCCGATAATTCGTAAATCTCGGTAATCCGTAAAATTTCCATACATTTTAGTCCCCTCGCTAATTCGTAATTTTTTTTTTTTTTCAATTAAAATCTTCTTTACCACCTATAATTCGTAATAAAAACATAAAGAATGATTTTTTGCCGCTATTTTTTTGCGTTGGTTTTTGCTTTTGCTTGTGTGTGTGTATTTTCTTAAGATCAGTTTGTTATATGAATAATTTTTATATATTTTATTTTTAACAATTGTTTTTTATGTTTTTTTTTATCGTTTTAGTAAATAAATTGAAAAACCCCGTTAATTCGTATTTATTTTATTTAAATCGAAAACCCCTATAATTCGTAAGAAATGGCCTGTCCTTGCGATTACGAATTACCGGGATTCTACTGTAGATTCTTTAGGCAGCATTCCTGTAACTCTTTACTATAACGTCTTTTTGTCTTCTTAAAATTATGCCTATCCAGGTTTACACCTGTGTTTCGATATTTCAGTTTTTATTGTGGCGCTGTAAAAGGGGCTTGCTAGATATGGTGCTGAGCAAAAATATATATATCAGAGATTTTACACTACAAATGAAAATTCGGAGCATCGTATTCCTGCTGGTGGTGTTGAATTTCTATACTTTATGTAGCGATTGAAAGGCTTCTCTTGTCTTATTTATACGTGCCACCATCTTTAGTTATCACGCTCCCTAAATAACTAAAAGATTCTTCATTCTAAATTAGCGTATTTTGCAGTTTTAATGGTATAGTTAAAGTTGTACCAATACGCCTTATTTGCGTCTTTGTTAAATTTCCCTTCGTGTAGTTTTAAAAAATGTTATATTCTTAAAAATTGGCTTCAAAATTCTCAAGTATTATTATTTAGGAATATAAAGTAATCATAATTTTTACATCACTAAAACATTGCTAAGAATACTAACTATTTTAACTCTTACACATTCTGCACATTTAATTAATATTTGTTTACTTATTTTTCTGTCTACCACTATTTAACTCATCTGCTGGTCTAACTTGTCCAATATTATTTGCATTTAATTTGCATATTAACCATTTAGATTCCATTCATTCATATTAACCATATCTTCTAATATCTGTATGTACTTAAACACAAACTTTATTCCCATAGAAATTTACAGAGATACAAATTTATACTATAAAATAGGGTTTCTAATTTCCGGCACTTTTTTCTATTTCCGGGAACACATATAAAACAAAATATATAACCAGGAAATTCCGGGAATATCCATTTCCGCTAAGACATTTTAAAGAGGTGTTTAAGCTTGCCTCCCTATTTTCATCTCCACATTGTAATGTTTTTAATTTTCAGAATAACCAGTTTATTAAGTATAAAGTAACAAATCAGAAATAAAAAGTAGAATTTTTATGACCAATTTTACCAATTTATTTAAACTAGAGTTCGCCTAATGGTCAAAATTCGACCATAAATTTGTATGTAAATATGAAGAAAACATAATTCATCTAAGTACATATGAATTTATTTGTTTCGAGCATTTATTTTTCCTTCAAATTGAATCACAAAACTGTACCCATGTTCTGTAACTTTAGTGAGAACTTTTTGCATCGAAAAGATGTGAAACAAAATATTCCATCTTTTCTCGAAAAGTGAGAAAAATGTGTGTCTGTAACTCATGTCGAAAACTATCAAAAGAGATTACGTCGTTACGTTATAAATGTCAAAATATTGCATTCGAAGCCGATATGACATTGCAGACGTTCAGAACGCCAGCAACACATATTTGTTGTTTGCAAACGAGCTTTGAAGACATTCGTATATTTTATTAAAATTTTAAAACCAAAATAATAAAACAATGAAAAATGTGCCAAGAACAAAATATTATTATTCTTTGCATTTTTAATTGTTTTTTAGTGTTAAAATTTTTTCTCGCCCCATTTTTATTCGTGAGTTTATTTGACAGTTCAAAGCGGGAACTTTTCTCACCAAAATGTTACAGACACACTTTTTCTGTAAATTGGCGAGTAATTTCCTTACGTGACAGCTTGTACTCGCCAAAAAAGTTACAGACACAGTTAAGTGAGAAAAACAGCTGTTTGTTTCAATTTATGGCATTTTTGTTTCATTTCACACATTTCAATCGAAAACTTTCTCGACGCGAGAGTTACAGAACATGGGCACAGGTCTACTTTTTTGGAAAATAGAAAAAAAATTTTGGACCACCCTAATCATTAAAAATTGCAACTCGTGAAGAAATCTTTAAAAAAAATTTTTCCCCGTTTGAAACCAATAAATCAATATAATCGAATTGGCTTCTACAATTGGGTGTAACCCATGTGTCAAGCAAGTAACATGTAACATGTAACAGTAACAGTGGCAACCTTAACCAAGTAACCCAGCAAAAACTTGGTAATGACATGCCATTACTGAACAACTTACTTTTCAATGACTACTACATACCATCTTCTGCGTCTCCCGAGTAATTACGACCCTTTTTCTATCCATTTTCCCCCAATTTTGTTTTTAAGAACTTTAACCCTCGTATGGCACGCTAATTTTTAACCGATAGAGCTCTAATTTTTGTAAAATTTTTTTTCCTAACCTCACACAAAATTGCCCTTCGTTTTCAAAACAGATAAGTTCTCCATTTTTTCATACATTCGTACATTGAGGGTCCAACTTAAAATGGTCACCTAAAAGGTAAAATGGCGTAACAACAAAAAAATTCAAAATCTAGTGCATTAGACTTAATTAAATGTTCCTACAAAATTAAAAAAATAAAATAAAAAGTGTTTTTACGCTCTTTTGCATTTAAGGTGATGAAATACTTATGTACATAATTTGGCAGCTTTAATAGATTTGTTTTAAACGTAAAAATGTACTCAATATATAGTATCTTTGATAATGTGTGTTAGTGGGTAAGTGGTCTAAGGCGCTGTTAGAATTAAATTTAAATATTTTTAACTTAAATGTCTATAAAAAGTCACTTTTTTGAACAGCACGACTAAATGAAAACCAATTTCTAATTAACTTAAAATTTTTCTACATTGAGTAGATATCACAGAACCTTAAACTTTTAGTATTTACAAAATCCTATGAAGTAATTGCCAAAATTTTTAAAAAAAAAATTCGCTTGAGTAGAAGGGTTTTGTGCATAGAACCCCTACATTATTTATATTCTCATAAATATTCCATATTTAGTTTTATTTTGAAGTGCATAATTGGCATTATAATAGTTTTTATTTTAAATTTTTAGCTTGGTCTTAAAATATTTCCATTCATGAGTGTAAATGCTTGCATTTATTTTATTTATATTTTTTACCATTTAATCTAGTTTATGCTAATAAATTTACATTTCATTTAAGTATTAATTTTTATTTGACTTTCATTTGTTTACACACGTTTTGCACTGCATTCATCTCTTGTCTACATTTTTTAAATGCAATTTTGAAAACTTTATTCCAGTATTGATTTTCTTTTATTTTTTTTTTTTTAAAGGAAAAGAAAACTACTGTTTTTATTTTTAAACTCACGTAAAGACATTTCATTTTTTTATTAATTAATATTTGTTTATTACTTTATTATAATATTTTGGTTTTCAATAGGTGCGACGCATTTTGTTTTTTCCAGTTCTCAAAAAGGAATGAAGTTGGCTTGGCAATTCTTTAAAGGTTAAAACGTCAGTCTATTATATTAAACTAGTTATGGTTAGATAAACTTTTCAAGAACATTTGGTTTTTTTGTGCTTAAATCACGTTCTATGAAAGCGCACATAGAAGAAAATCATCTTTCGGATGGAGATGATTTCGAGCCTGATAATTTTGTCAACAATCTAAATTGTTGCATTTGATTGAGCGCCTAAAGTGACGCACAAAGCACAACTTAATCCGAAAAAATTAACTGTTTGGGTTGGCTCTCATTCGGTGGCGTTATTGGCCCATTTTTCTTTTTAATGAAAATTGCTACAAACGTCAAAGGCGGTCGCTTTATTTCTATGCTATCGGAATATTCTCGGGACCACCTCTATCTAGGCTATAAACTTAGGCGATATGTCGCTTTAACAGGAAGGCGCAACGTGCCAAACACCTTACGACATAATCTAATTGCCAACAAGCAATTACGCTTCAAGAATTCCTGGTCAACTTTGAACGCGAAATTCCTAGTATTTAGGCCGACTTGTATGCTATAGTCATGGAAAATTTTGTCCAACATTTCCACTCGTGACTTCCGCATCAACAATTGCACTTTTATTTAAAATAACAATCATTTCCATCATTAAATCACAAGTCTTTTAATTGAAACCCAAAATTCGTCGCTGTTAATGAAAAGTCCGAAGCTTTCAAAATCTGACTAATGTTAAGTTAATTAAATTTTAATTTTCACATTAACAAAAGTTAGGTAACCCTTATGCAGTAGTTAAGCCGAAACTTGACGCCGAGAGCTGCTATTTTTCGTTGCAGCAGATCGGTGAAAGATCTTATAGTTTTGTATTTGTATTTGCAATGTAGTAACTAGACTACCGGTATCATCCTGTACAAGAGGTTTTAGTTGAGTATATTTGACACGAACTTCGAAAAGAGTTTGATTATTTTTTGCAGCACTTTTTTCGAAATTCGGTTCAATAAAATTCGATATTTTGATTATAATAATTATTATCATTAGAAACAAAAAACTGGATGCTGAATATTGTATACAGATCTTTAAACTTTTCCAAACAAGTAAGAATGCCGAATACGGTATCAGGAGGTAGACTTTTGTGAGATCTTTGATTAATTATGAACCAATTTTTATTAAACCCGACATTACAATTTCTAGTCATATAAAACTAATGTGTGCCAAATTTTATGATCGTATTATTCAACGTACGAGTTTCGACGTATTTAAGGCCGTTTTACGCAATCACACAAGTCTTACGGATTTGGACGAAACAGCATCTCTGATCTAATTATTGTTTGAACATTTTCAAAAATTAATAACAACTTTTCATAAACAACTATTAAGTGCATGTCGAAGGTGGGTTTCATATGTGACCTACGACAAATTATAAACCGATCAAATCTAAAGAAATCTGTCAAAATTTTAACACTTTGTTATTATTCATGGGTACCGGAACACTACAACATCACCCGCAGCGAGATAGCTGATGAATTGACGGGACTGGGTTCGGAAATGAAGGATTCTCATGGTTTAGAGTTGGTCAATAGGCTTCTTTTTTTGAAAGGATAGGGGAATGGGTTCCGAGCGGTACTAATTGGGTCTAGGGGAACCGAAAGGACTGCCGGGTATCTCGTGCGCTGTGATCGGTGCTTAGGAAGCCCGATTCGGAGATACGCTGCTGGGCAGGAGCAGTGTCTGCTTTAGAACCATGATAGGTATTATCACGGGCCGCTGTATGATAGGCAGGATCAAGCTGATAATGGTATCTGACTTGTCGGATATGTGAGGGTTGTATTGAGGAGTGTAAGACAGTTGACCATATTCTGTGTCACTGTCCCAGGCATTCAGGACATCAGGCTGAGGTGGCTAGGTAGTAGATTCCTAAGCGAATTGGTAGATGTCTCAGGTTGTGTATCCTATCACTAACAAAGGCTTCACAATGGACTATATTGGTCTCTGGGTAAGCGTGTGAAGGTGACTACGCACCTGCCTTTCTACCTAACCTATTATACGTTGCTGTTTAAGGCGTTTTAAAATGTTATCTCGAGATTGAACGTTATCTGAATCTTATTGAACCGATAAAATTTAAGCATCATTGTTTGCATGCTTTTTAGGCATACTTAAGTGATGACAAAGTTATAAACCCTTATTAACTACTCGAGGTAGTAGAGATATCCAAATGAAAGACAACTTTTACAAATTTTCTTTCTGTATTTAAACAACAAGAACTTTTTTCTAAACAGTATTTTATTAAATAAATAGTCACAAAATAAATTCCTAATTTTTTGATAAATAGCAATTTTTTTCTTAAATTTCTTTTATTCGTTAAAAAAATTTAATTACATATTTTTCTTTTATATTTTAACGATAGGATTAAAAATAGTTTCTCATAAAATTAAAATTCTTTTTGATTACCATTTTATTCAACTGTCGATCTAAAAAATGCATCACATCTCGTTTTAATATGTTTGTAGCCAAAAATCAACCCAAAAAGACGAACAACAACAAAATAATTTGGTAGTAAACATGTTAAGTTACCAAACCAAACCACTTTCCATTTTTCTAAAAACTTGTCATAAAATAAAACTAATACTAAATAAATATTAAAAACATAGTTTTTTTTTTGTAAAAAAATAGAAAAAAAACAATATGTAAATGCCAAAAGCTGCTGTCTCTTTCAATGAAAATTGATACCACTAAAAGGCGGCATCTACCTGTACGAGTACACATCTCTTTAAAATCAAAGGGTACTGCGGCAAGAGATTTAATTATTGGTCCATAATAAAAAACTCAGCTTGAGTTGCCACTATATTACCTGATATTGCATTACCCTGTAAGCTAAACCTGGGGAAGTTTATAAACAAATACCTAATAGTCTATTTTAAATAACAGTTTTTACGTATTTAAAGCCTTTACCACAGGTGGGAACGGTATTTTGAGTTTGTCATTCCGTTTGAAATTTCTACAAAATTGATCTTAGACCTTAAAAAGAATGCATACTCTAAATTCGTATGAGTAGAGGGTTAATTTAACGATGTCCGTCTGTTCGTGTGATTGTTGAAGTTAGATTTTGAAGACCCTTGTTATAACGGGTTATCCATTTTTCGGTTAAATAAAACACTCATAAAGCTTTGATTTGCATTAAACTTTAATTTCGTAATAATGGTTGGACAAGGCCGTTACTAGATTTGTTGCAGCAGTCGATCCTATCTACCACTTTTTCGAATATTTCGGGCAGTTGCTCGGCGATAACTTGACAAATGTTGGTTTTCAAATTCTCCAAAGTAAGCGGATTATCCGCGTAGACACGGTCTTTGAAGCAGCCCAACAAAAATAGTCTAACGGCGTCAAATCGCATGATCTTGTTGGACAATTGACGTCGCCTAAATGTGAAATGACGCGTTATGGAAACTTCGCATGCAATAAAGGCAAAATTGGTTATCTTGTTGAAAGCACATATCGGCAAGTTCATAATTTTCAATTGCAGACCAAAAAAGTGGGTCATCAAGAATAAGAATTGACGGTTACACCTCCATCATGCGCATCAAACAGTCAAATTTTCTGGATACAATGGCTTTTCCAAAACAACTTCTGGGTTCTTCGAGACTTATATGCGACAATTTTCACATACCCACTGAGTTATGAGTTTCATCGCTCAAGAATATTTTGTTCAAAAAATCAGCATTGAAAGCCAATCAGCATATCTACGGCGCTGTGAATAGTCAGATGGCTTTAATTATTGCGCGAATTCATTATATCGATGCATATGCAAATATAAATAATGAGCCGTAAGAAAGGCCCAATAGCTGAGAAAACTCGGATTATTCGCCCCACTTTCACTTACAGAAGGAGCGCATTGCAGTGATGCACAGAGCTTACCACATCTGTAACGCTTCCAGTCTCTTGAAATTTCTTTATACTCTTTATTTATTTTTTTATTTAATTTAAGTCTATGGACAAATTGCTTACAGACTATCTTAGTTTAGTAACATAATTTATTTTATTTCATTTACATATGGGCAAATCCTGCGTGACGAACGCTACATTCGCTTGCGTTTTCTGATTGAAATATAAAAATTTTTTGGTCTTTCAAAAGAGATAGCTTCAACTAATATATAGTATTTAGCGACATTAATATGTACTAACAAATGGCATATATCATAATTTCTTAGCTGGTATTTGTTGCGAAATAATTGATCACAAAATTTTGTGACGCACGCTACAAAAAGTGGAAGTAACTTCAAATTTTTGAAGTCCATATATAAACATTTGTTTTATATTAACAAACTTAGTTAAATTGTTAAAAAAGCGTAGACATTTTTTAAGCATATTAAATCAAATCGTTTCATTATTTCACAGGAACACCATACTGATTGACTCCGGAAATTAGAACAAAAGCGGCCGAACAAAACAACCATTAATGATGAAATACGGCTTAGTTTTCATAATATTTATGTTTAAAAGCTTTGTTTGATATTAACAAAATCGAACAATTATTGTAGATAGTCCACATACAATCGTGTCTCTTTTGCAAACCCTCTTTCTTCTCTAACCCGATTGCCAACAAACAAACAAGCAGACGTGTTTGTTAGACATGTCTGAAAAGACATCGTGTAAACTTCGCCTTATTTTAATGAACAACGAAAATTATTAAATTTTATTGTATCTCTTTAAGCTTAGGAGATATAAGGTTAGCGAATTTACACATATTTACCCTCTTTATCGCCTAAGCAATTTCCAAAAATCCCGTTTAAGTGGATCGAAATTCAACTTTTAAGCTTTAGATGCTTAGGCTATGCGATGATGACTTAGTCAGATAGCAAAAAAGTTTTAAAAATAACTCGGTGAACAAATTATTTAAATCAAATAATAAAATAAACCAAAATTAAAGCACAATTTCGTTTATAATACAAAATTTTAAAAACGAAATCAAAAATGGCTTTTGAATGGATAATCAAAAAACATTACAAAATCAATAATAATAAAGTGTTCTTGGAGTTTGAATTTCTTAATAAAGTCGCCTTTTTATCGTAGAGGTCTTAAAATTTGCGTCAGCATGTTAACGAAACACAATCCATTTCGAATTTTTGTGAAGTTACGTCCGTTTGCAATAAGATATTTATGTAAATTAAAAAAATAAAGCCTTAAATTAGGAAATGTATTTTAAAATCGCTCGAAATTCATCACACTTTTTAAAAACGATTTCCATCACATACCTGTAAACCTGCTACGGTTAAGGGTACATAAATTTCGGTAAAGCCGTATCTTAGACTCTTGTTAACATTTAATTAGCCTTCACCTTGCTCGGCATACTTCTCTACCAATTTCATCTTTTTTTCTGTTTCTTTAAAGCAGGCTTATGGTCGTTTGTTATTTTGGTCGGTGGGTTAGTCGGCTGCTGTTTTTGCTGCATTTTACAACTTGGCTGCTACCATTAATCTTTCCTGCTGTGTTTTTTTATTTCTTTGTGAGATGCATCATTAAAGTTTATAAAATACAATTTTTTTTTATTGTGTGTTTTTCCATTTCTTTGATTTCAATTGGAATTAGGTTTGGAAATCTAACAATAAAGCGACTTGTTGCTTATGAGCATGTAAGTTTGTGATCATTAAAAAGTTTCCTTACGATTTCAATCTAGTAAAGAAAATCTTGTTGCATTCAAAACAAGTGTTTATTTGTTAAATTACCCAATAAGCCTAATGCATATCTATCTCATATCCAACTAATTTTACAAGTAATCGATTTGCCCTATTTTTTATTAAAAACCAAAAACACACACACAAAATTAGCAAGCATTAACCCATCATTTTAGTAATAATAAAAATTATTTATAAATGATTTAAAAAAAAAAAAGTTTGATTGAAGTATGTATGTAGATCTAAGAGCTCATGATGAGCAATAAATCAAATATCTGTAGTAACCTGTCTTTTCTTGAAACTTGAGGAGGCTTTTTAACACTCCTCATACATCCAAAACCTAAAAAGGGTTAACATTTAAATTGTTCGTGTTCGAGTACCATTTCTAATAACCCCTACACTCAATAGCTGTCTGAGAATGATCAAGTGTAGACTGCAGATAAAGATAAAAATCAAATGGCAGTAGTAGTAGTACCTATTTATGTTCATATTCATACATATACTTACTTTATGTATACATATACATATATGTATTTACATATACATATGTAAATACATATATGTATATGTTGTTATTACTATTATTAACTTTTGCTAACTTATTTTTTATAGTACTCATATAAAGAGTAGATTGTTGTGGTGTTGCCAGAAAATTGTCGACTCATATCCCTAATTTAAATGTTTTAGTCCCCAAATAATCGCCATATAAAATCTAAATTCCCAGATTTGTTTTAAATTTTTAAATAGATTAACATTTTTGAAATAAAAGTTATTACAGGTTTTAATACTATTGTTTAACCCGATTTAACTTTTTCATAGAGAATTTCGATTTTCCAGAAGAAATTTTTTTTTTAAACTAAAAAAATTTTAACAGATTTAACAGATTTTAACAATAGAAGTAAATTGGCTTGTGAAAGTTGCCTTCTGAATTTGAGCATCATTGTAAAATCTGGCAACACTAGATACAAACACCACAGATTCTTCTTTCTATGTTGGGGTTGTAGGTAGATTTCTTACATTGGCAATTGTTTAATGTAGCAGAAAAGCAAAAGTAATAAAAAAGCAAACCTACTTAAATTTAAGCGTCTGTACCAAAACACCAAGCACAGCCAGAGGCCATAGTACAGTGAATTCCGTTAGATAAATAAAACAAAAAACGAAGAAATACGCAAATACCACTTGCCAATAATAAACGGGTAATAAATAGAAATTGCAAGTGACTTTGTGGTCCAAACGACATACAGATTGTTTTTGAGTTTAATAGGTTCGTCCATATGTTTGAAATTAGAATGACATTAAGTCTATCCTGCATTGAAGTCACCATTTTTGCCCCAAACTATAGTTTTGTTAAGTCTGGGATCACACTATGAAAGTTTTCTTTCAGAAAGTCTGAGCTTATGGGTGAGAGAGGAAGAGACCATGCTGCTATTCTCTCCCCTCTCACCAATAAGCTTACACTTTCTGAAAGAAAACTTTCATAGTGTGAACCCAGACTAACATATATTGCATGAAATCAAGAAATGAAAGAAAAATGCGTTAAAAATCAACTACTAAAGATACTGAAAACGCAATTTTTGGTTATAAATCGTTTTGTTTTCAAAATCGATTTCCCTCACATACCTGATTATACCATTTTAAAGCGATTCTAAGTCGTTTTCGTTTGAACGTTAATTATCTTTATAAGATGATTTTTGTTTTATTAGATATTGAAATTTGTTGTTAAAGAATTGTTCAAATAAATACAAGTGTGTGTGTTTTTGCGGTTGCTTTAGTTGTTGCTACAAGTATTTTTTAATAATGTTTTTTATTGACGGCTCTAAAAAAAATACAACTAATTGAACTCCATCTTATTGTTTTGCATTTTATTTATAGTTTTTTTTTTATTGCATTTATAGCAAAAATAATTGAAAGTTTTTATTGGTTTAAACAGTGCGGGCCTTTGGCAACTTGTCGCCCTTTGCAAGATTTGTACTGGCGCCCTCTTTTTGGAAAAATGTTTATTCAGAGTGTATGTAAAATTTAAAAGCTGCCCTGTAGTAAATAAAATAGTCAGTTGCAAAAAAACACTAACTATAAATTAACTTTTTTTTAAATGACTACAAATTGGTTTAAATCTCATGCAGATATCAACCAAAAAGGCACACGTAAAACACAAATAAAAGCAAAATAAGTAAAACAAGCATGCCATGAAGTCAAAAGAAAAAAATATATACAAACATTTTAAAATAATGAAAAATTAAATCAATACAAATCTGTTTATGTACTAGCAATTATGTGGCGTATTTGTTTCAGGACTATTATACATCTTCATTTAGGGCAGTTTAATGCAAAATTTTCATGAATAATTATTTCTTTATCAAAATATATAAAGATATACATACATATGTATGTATGCATGTTCATATGTACATATGTACATATATTTTTTTGACAAAAATTATTTAAAATTTAAATAATTTATTATAAACTGACAATACTTTTAATTAATTACAAATAGGTTTAAAAATAAGTAGTTAGTAGTCAGTTAAAAAGTCATGCAAAGATGGCCAATTGACTACTGCCTATGACATGCCTATGTTAAAATAATGAGTCGTCGACAAGGAAAAAAGTCACTTAACCAACTAGATGTGGTTATAAAAAACCCAGTTTGAAGTTAGTTATAAATGTGTTTGACTTCCTACAGGGTGTCTAATATCGCAATAGGGTTGTATATATGTACGTGATAGTATAAACACTTTGTATATACATATCATATATGTCCTTTAAAAAAGGTAAATCGATATAGGATTTTCATACAAGAGAAGCTGAATACAGAAGCTGAGTCCAAGATATTTTTCGAGCGCGCAGTTAAAAGGGTCCTTTAAAATCTCAACATAAACAAGTCCCCGGGGCCAAATATTCCTTAAGAAGTGTGCATTGTCGTTGTCTCATTTAGCTACTCGTACCGGGTAGGAGATTTTTACCTTTTTTCTGGAAGATGACCAACGTCCAGCCAATCCCAAAAAAAGGGTAAAGCTACAAACTCTGAAAAATACCGCCCAATAAAAATTTGCTCTACTCTCTCGAAGGTCATGGAGAGCATTTTCACTGACTTTTTTGACTTTTTTTTTGTTACACAGTATGCCTTTCGTTGAATTCGTTATACGAGAAACCTGTTAGCGTTTCTTTCGGAATGTTGCAGTCGTTATATTCACCAGTTTGGCGAAAGCAAAGTGGTTGCTCGAAATATTTACAAAGCGTTTGAGTGGTACGCTGCACCTGTTTCAAAGCTTATTGCGTTTGGTGTCGATAGTGATTATTCTCGATTTATATCGACATTTCTCAAGGACCATCGGAGGAGTTTAATTTAATTTTAATCAGGGGTACCGCAAGGCTCTGTTCTTTCTCCTTCACTTTTTCTTATTTTTCCTAACGACCTCCTGGGTCTAACTTCTAATCCTACTATTCTTTCGCAGATGACAACAGCATTTGTCATTCATTTTCTTTTAACCATAGACAAAGTCTTACTGAGGTTGAAGCAACGACAATCTCCGAGTAGGATCTAGGGTCGATTTTAATGCTCGTTAGACCCAATGTTTTATGTTGACCTACAGACCTCTTGTGGAGCCAGCGTCATCTGTATTCATGGCTGGTACAACTATTGGGGAATCAGACAGTGTCAATCTTCAAGGCATGAAAATCCAATGTGATGTTCGTTGGAACCAATATGTTCTTCAAGTGTCGAAAGAAGCTTTTAAGTGTCTTGGTTTCTTTAAACCGTGGTAGAACTACTTCATTCCGTCTGATCCCCTCACTATTTATACCGCTTATATCCGACCTAAAATGGAATATAACCCCATGTCTGGGCAGGTGCTTCAAGGTCTATCTTGAAGTTTCTGGATAGGGTGCAAAAGAGTGCGATGAAGCTCATCAATGACAGTAGGGTATCCAGTTCTATTTACTCTTTAAGCATCGTCGGAACTTTGGGTTATGCGTCATAGTTTTATCGATATTACCACGTTAAGTGTTCAGCTGAGATTGGCGAAATTATCCCTACGACGCGCGTTCATGCCCGTAGTACTCGCCTTCATGCCTGTAGTACTCGCCTTACCAGGCTACAATTTGGAAAAATTCAAATTAAATGTCCACAAGCACTGCTCTCTCTTTTCTTCTTCTCATAACCTTTTTTTCGAATACCGACACAGTGCATTGATTGCATTAGAAGGGGCACCCCCTAAGTGTTAGCTCAACCTTAAAAAAAAAATTTAAGAATTGTAAAAAAACACAAAAAATTTAATTTTAATAAAAAAAAAAAAACTTTTTATACCAAAGATCGATCAATTCTTGGTATTAACATCTGAAAATAATTTAGAATCTATATATCACGATTTTCCAGAGTATACTGTTCATAAATCTTAAAAAGTGAACACAGTATGACAGTTCGTTTGACAGCTTATCCTTCCGTAAATTCTATTGGGCTTAAGAAAACCCTTGAGATACTTAAATTTTTCAAAGGTTATATCAAAACAAGAAAAGAGTGCCTGAAAGTAGTGACTACGTTAAATTTGACAAATATATTTCTAAACGTTTTGTATCCAAATTACGTTAAGGGATCTGCGGAAAAAAGTTTGTTTCCCAAGAGGTACTTGAAGCAAAAAACGGTGGACCCCTAGTCCTAAGTAGCTTCCACACAAGTCCACACAAACAAGGTACGGGACATTGATAATTTGTAACAAGTCTATTTGGATAAATATTTAAATGGCCACGCCCTCTTTTATTTGAAACGCTTCAGCAAAATTTAGACAAATGGGGCAGCGAAGCTTCCTTTAAGTGTATTATTTTCTTCAAAAATTCTACAAGATCTTCTAGTGTTTGGCACGGATAAATAAGACAAATTAAATTTATTTTACATACACGAATTATACTCTGTTCACATTTGGGGTTAAAAACGCGTTTAAGCAAAATGTTGATTTAGCTAATCAAAGCCGTTCACAATACATTTGAGATGATTAAGAAGACAGTTGGTTAAGAAAAAAAAAAAAAAACAACAAACAAGTTTATATTTCTTTAAAGTTTTAAAAATAGATAAAAAAAAAAAAATACTTTAATAACGTTATTTTCAACATATTAATGATAAAATTGTGAAAATTAATGGAATTTTTAAAGACGAAATAAAAACATTGTGGTCGGTTGTACACGTGAGAGGTACGTTTATTGTGGCCGATTCTACTTCACACTCAGTTTGAGATATGTCCAGAGGATTCTACGTGAAAAAAAAATGATTAAGTTGTAATCATGTCAATTTGAAGTGATTAACAGATCACTTCAATGTATGGTTAATCATCTCGATTTTGATGTGATTAGAGTTTAATCTCGTTCGAGGTGCTTATACGCTTTTAAAACCCCAAGTGTGAAAATAGCATTAGGCTCTCTTATTTTTGTAAATTATTATAGGCTTTCTTAGAGTTGCAAAATTTTGCAATGCCATCCTTAACTGACCAAATTGAAATTTAGATAAAATCGAACAATATTAAAACCTCTATGTACAATTTCAATGCTAACTAAACTTGAAAATTGCCTATAAGTCATAAGCCTCTTCGGCAATGATCAGAATATTTAAAGAAATTATATTGCTCTGTTGAAAAATATTTTTTTTTTTTATGAAGAGGAAAATTAAACATTTTTTTTAATGTATTTTTAACTCCTTAAATATATTTTCCCGGCGCCCCTACACGCTTGCCGCCCTGTACGACCACACAGGTTGCACTAACCTTAAGCCGCTACTGGGTTAAAAATAAATAAAAACAAAAGTTTTAACAAAAATTTCACATTTTAATTGTGTTAAGGACAATTTCACTAGACACACTTGATGATGTGAGTTGTGTGCACTAACGGACTGTAAAGTAAAGTGGAAAGTTTCTAATACTCGACTGATTGCTTCTTCTATTTTGCATATAATTTAACAAATAAAAATAATAAAATAAAGCTCTAAAGCTAAAATTAATAAAATTTACTTTTCTACTTAAATTAATATGTAAAATTGATAGTGAAATGTGGAGTACTTTCTACTTTTAATTTAATGGCATTTGAAAAAAAATTTACTAAAAATAAATTTATTTGCTTGAATGCATTTCGAAATTTCTTTGAATTTAAATATTTATTGGCTCTTAGTTGTGTTGTGATTAAGGATATTACTGTTTTTAAGCTACAAGTATTTATTTTTAAGATATAAATATTGGTATCTTTCTAAAATTCCTTGAAGTAGAATAATAAAAAAAAAACAATTCGATACATTTATCCCAGTCCACTAATTTCTACTATAGAACAGATTAACCATTGAAAAATCGTTTGAACTCAAAAATACTGTGCAATGTGCGACGCACAGTTGCTGAAAATCGTTTTTAATCGGCCAAAAATCCGTAACTTTTGAACCGATAGAGATAACTATTTCGCTGAAGAAAACTTTAATACAGTTTAAATTTTATTAAAATCGGTTTAGCAGCTATTGAGAAATTTTGTTGATTTTAAGCATTTAGAAAATGCTTTTCATTGAGATTGAAAATTATGGTATATTTTTGTTCAAAGAGGGGGATATTTTTAAGTGCACTGTTTTAAGAACTTTTTAATCTACATAACTGCCAAATTTCATTATGATATATTCGTGTCCAATTTTTAGAATGTCTTTAGTTTACTTGAAGTTTACAGTCACTAGGCTTTATTGGTTAATTAGAGAAAATCAAACTTGCCCATTGACTATAAAGTCATCCTGTATAGGTTAGGTTAGGTTCCATTGGCAGCCGTGATCAAGCACAGCTCACGTGGGTCCATTAATTAGTCCCCGTTGTGTTACCATGTCGCACCGTCTCCCATGGGTCCTATGTTATCTGGCTGCTAGTCTTCCTACGCAGCCATCCGGTCGATTCAGTAAAGAAGTGGATCCTGTTTACATCAAGATCAGAGAGACAAGTTTTGTCCCCAAGGGCTCTTCGACTAAACATTCTGTACAAAACCGTTTTAAAACCAATTTGGACAAATGGTATAAAATAATGAGGAACTGCAAGCAATTCCAGGCATAATCAAAAATTCCTTAAACCATGACCGGAGCCTTGGCATGCATATATAAAATAAAAACATACTTAGAAGCTTAGAGATATCTCTAGTATAAGATGAATATCGCAAAGCACATGAAAAATATATTATTAAACTGAAAAATCATTCAAATCCACCGTGTCAACATTCATTCTCTCCTGTACCCATGTTCGTTTCTCGAAAAGTGAGAAAAAAGTGTGTCTGTAACTCATGTCGAAAACTATCAAAAGAGATTACGTCGTTACGTTATAAATAAATGTCTTAACATTGCATTTGAAGCCGATGTGACATTCATTGCAGATGTTGAGAACGCCAGTCACACATATCGTTGACGGCGAACAAAATTGTAGGGGAATGTAAGAAAAGATAAACTCACTGTTTATTGTTGGTGTTTTGTTTAAGCTTTGATATTGGTACACTTGTACCAATAAGACTTATTCGCTTTAAGGGTTTTATTTGTATAATAATTTTGGTTTTTCTAAAATCTTTGGAAAAGGTTTCCTGATGAGCTGGCCTAAGCAACCGGCGAAATGCGCGTAGAAGCTAGCTTTCCCTCAACAATAAATCTCAGTGTATTTATCAAATATGAAAAATTGGGAACTTAGCACGTCATATAGAAATCTTAATAATAATAAATTTTGTATTCCCAAAAATAACTTTGAAACTAAAATTGAAAATTTTTCAGCGACGGCGGCAAAAAACAAATTTCGACTATTCTAAACAGGGACCGTAACAGTTATACCTTTTTTCATAAAAGTAACAGTTATTTTTTGATTTTTATTTTTTCGAGCAAAAATAAAAGTTATTCTCTAAAGAAATGTACGTGATTTAATAATTTAGTTGAATTAAAATCTTTATTTTAGTGTGTAGTTATCATTGGAATTTCTTATGCACATTAAAATAATTATTAAAAGTCATCTAAATTATTAAAACACGTACATTTCTTTAGAGAATAACTTTTATTTTTGCTCGAAAAAATAAAAATCAAAAAATAACTGTTACTTTTGATCGAAAAAATAAAAATCAAAATTTTAAAAATCAATATATTTTATTATTGACAAGTGCATAAGGAACAATATGGTATACTTGAATCAGTTTTTCGACGTTTACTTCTATGTGCTTTTTTTGTTTTAAAATTCCAATATAACTGTTATTTTCGGTCCCTGATTCTAAATAATGTAAAGTGCGACTTTAATGTTTGTATTTTGCAAATGAGCTTGGAAAAAAATCGTATATTTTATAAAAATGTAATAAGCAAAATAATTAAAAAATGAAAAAATGTGCAAGAACAAAATATAATTTTTATTATTCTTTGTAATTTTCATTTTTTATTGTTTTTTAGTGTTAAAATTTTTTCTCGCCCCATTTTTATTCGTGAGTTTATTTGACAGTTCAAAGCGGGAACTTTTCACCCAATAATGTTACAGACACACTATTTCTGTAAATGGCGAGTAATTTTCTTACGTGACAGCTAGAACTCGCAAAAAACAAGATACAGACACAGTTTAGTGAGAAAAACAGCTGTTTGTTTCAATATGTTGGATTTTTGTTTCATTTCACACATTTCAATCGAGAATTTTCTGGATGCGAGAGTTACAGAACATGGGCACTAGAGTAGAAATGATTTTTAGATTTAGGATTTGTTTACTAACTGTTGAGCCTACATAAGGCAAATACAGTAAATAAAGATAAAAGAAAGTATAAAAAAGATTCATTTATAAAATTTTCTGAGTGCTAATAAATGTGTTGAGAAAGATTTGGACAATTTTCAGGTAATGATCTGATTTAATGAATCTTGATAGCGATCTATACCGTGTTGACCACACTCAATCAAATTAACATCTTACCATCTTAGAACTTCGCCAAAAAATTTTCGCTGTTTCGCACAATTGTTTATCGCAAGGTTTATGGCGTTTCGATAATTTTAATAAAGTGATTTTTATATCAAAGACAAATTTCGATCTACCAAAGTTAAAATACCATTTGGTTTGGTTTGACCGTCAATCGCGGTGAGAGTTAAACGGCAAACCCCTCTGAAGCAACTATTGAAGCATGTAAGGGCAAGGGTTCAATTCTCAGCTCAGTCAAGAATGAAAAGTTATAAATAAATTTTAATTCATTTCATGTTGTAAAATTCCTTTCTTCATAAAAATAATTTAATGAGAAATAAATTCAATGAACTTTAGCCTTTCTTACTTTCTACGCGAAATAGAACAAGACTACTAATAGATCAAATCTGCAAAAGGGTTTTGAAAAGTTAGCTCAGGTTTTCGAAATTTCGGGCCTTGAAGTTTTTGAATTTTTGAAAAGGCGTTTGAAATAAGTCAAAAAATATACTAAATGTACCCCTGAGCTAATGAATTATTTTAGATGTCTTCAGTAGAATTGTATGGCGATTCTTATCTTTAAATATACCTTTATTAACCCTCTTACTCTCATTTTAAGGGGTAATTTTTGTCCTTTTTCCCAACTTGTACACAAAAGTATACTTAAACGTCACTTTAGAGGGTTAAAATGTTCTACGAATATTTTCTACATCAAATTCGACTAGGGGTCTTCAAAGACCCAAAGTTCATGCAATATACGTAAAATGCTTAATAAAGGAAAATTGAACAGTAGCATATATTTTTATTTTTCACAAAAGCAGTGGTAATTAAGTCGAAACAGTGTAAAGTGTTTCGGAGCTATATGGTATATAAGGATTTATTCAAAAAAATTCTTATGGCATTTTTTTTAAGAAAAATTAACTCCGAAGATGAAGGGTAGTTAAATTTTAAGGGCCGATGTTGAATGCGAACCAAACCTAAACGTCAAGTTTTTTTCTGCGTTTCATTTGCCCATGGAAAGATACAAAATGGGCGTTCAAATCAAAATGCATATCGTGCAATTCGTGATTTTTTCGGTCAAATTAATCGTCCAAATGTGCATACAATCGGAAAAATCGTGCAAAAATTTTAGCAAACCGGTTCTGTAGGAGATGTAAAAACACCAGTGCGTGCTCGTACAGCTCGTGCCGCAGAAAATTGTGCTGCTGTTCGCGATAGTGTGGCTGAAGAGCCGTCCACCTCAACTCGTCGTCGTGCCCAACAATTGCACCTCTCACGCTCATCGTTGATGAACATTATGCATAAAGGCTTGCATTTACACGCTTACGAGGTGCAATTTACTCAAGAACTTGACCATACCTAACGTCGTCAATGGTCAGAATGGTGGCAAGAAATGACAACAATGGATGATAAATTTTCGAAGAAAATCATCTTCAGTGATGAGGCACATATTCACCTCAATCAATTCGTCAATAAGCAGAATTGCCGCATTTGGGCGAATGATAATCCAAGAGTGATTGTCGAAAAACCAATGCACCCACAAATAGTGACTGTTTGTTGTGGTTTATGGTCTTGCGGCATCATCGTATTTTTTCCAAAATGGAGCCGGTCAGGCAGTTACTGTGAATGGTGTTCGCTATCGTGAGATGATAACGAACTTTTTATGGGACGATGTGTGGTTTCAACAGAACGGTGCCACTTGCTACACAGCTAACGAAACAATAGCTCTTTTGCGCGACACATTCAATGGCCGTGTTATCTCACGTGGTCGCGATGTCAATTGGCCGCCAAGATCATGTGATTTTTCTTTGGGGTTATTTGAAAGAAAAGGTGTACGTCGATAAGCCAGCAACAATTCTAAAGGATGAGATAATTCGGCACATTAAGGGCATAGATCCTTAATTACGCCTCAGTGTCATCGAAAATTTGGACCATCGGAAGGAGGTGTGCCGCGGAGGGCGCGGAGTCCATTTGGCCGATATTTTGTTCCATACATAGTTGAACCATACCAATATTATCATAATAAAAAGAAAAGACAATAATTTCCTAAATAATTTGTGTTTTATTCAAAATCAACATCGGCCCTTTAAATTTAACCACCCTTTATTTGCAAAATTTTTAGGAGTAACACACTGGCATTTGAACTTATTAAAAAGCCATAAAATGGGAGATCATATAAACAGAAATCAATGACACTATGCAACATATTTTCCTTAAATATCATAAGGCACTTAAATTGTTCGATAGCTGCTTCTATAATCGCCAACTTTTGAGTACATGCAGCAGAAATAAAGGCCCAAATCGTGACACTGCCACTGCCAGCTTAACATTTGGCATACAGTTTTCCTTATTAAGCTCTGAACTGTATTTTTACCACTCATTTGACTTTTTATCTGAGATAGAGATTTTATTCCGATTCTTTGGTACAACTCGGCCCTGAAAATCGTGTTTACGTACTTAGGACACCGCGAACATTTTCGACAAAGCATTATTCCCCAAGCCAGCCTGAGCACCGGAAGTCACTTTTGAAGTTGAAAGCACTACACTGGCCTTAATTTTTCTTCAAATTTATCTCTCATCATGTTAGTTTCAAATTTTATTTGGTGCTTCTCTATCTTTAATGTTTTTTTACGAGCTTTTATGTTAATCATCTCGGCTATTTTCGCTGGGAATATTCGTTTTATACATGTCTTTTTGCCATATCCCGTTGTCCGCGAACTTTTTTAAATTTGTTTGAAACTAATACTTTAAATAACAAAAATTAACTTAAATTTAAGGCAAAGCACATCTAGAACTAAAATGAAGCCATGAAATAACTGAAACAATGCAAACTTAAAGCACTGTTACATGGAGAAGTGAGAGAAAAAATAATCAAGCTGTGAGCTGAAAATAGCAGCAATTCTGTTTTTTTTTTTTTTTTTTTAATTGAAATTTTTGCGAAAAAGAATGTTTTATTCATTATTTAGAGCTCGTTCTATGTTCAATTGTATTATTTTTTATGTTCTGTGAGTTTTATTTTATTGTGCCTTAAAGTGGTAATTATGAACTGCATAAAAGAAGCCGTCAGCCACTGTAGGTTTCAAACATTTTAAAATGTGCTTTTTGAATAAAATATTAAAATATCATAAACTTTTGCTTCAGCTAACCTTTGGTTTACACACTTGATTAGATGTTTGAATTGTTCTTACTTTTACTTGTATATTATTGTACTATTCAAACATGTTTGATTTAAATATTTTATTTAAAAACCTTCTATATAACGCAATATTTATAAAAGCAATGTGTAATATGTTTCAAAAATTCAAAACTTAAACCCAAGTTCTAGAGCAATTCATGAAAGTCATACATATTAACCTCAAATATACTCACGTATAGAAAAGTACTGTGTGCCTTAAGTAAATATAAATGCAAACGAAAGCGAAAGTGTTTGCATTTAAATTTTAAAAGTAACAATTGAAATGGAAACGAAACAAAACTTTAGTGAATACTTGCTGAAGAAACATGCAGGTTTTATTTACAAAGATAAACAATAAAACATTAAAGAAGCTGTGGAAGTACCGATGTATTCGTTTATTGTACCAACACGTTAATTTATAGACAATTGTATAAACAATGTTACAAATTCAATTTAATTCCTATTGTTAAATTCAATAATACAAAAAAGTAAATGAGACAAACAGTAGAACAAATATACTTTTAAGGCGTGAAAATATCGAACAAACAAAATACACTTTCGTTTGAATTATGAGACATGCAGTGAATTTAAATTACAAACATCTTACATGAAACCCTTTATCTTAATTTCTTAAAGAGTTATTTCGCTTAAATGTTTTCTAATTTATCTTTTACTTTTTTTACAGATTGAAGAAATTACCGAGGCAATGGAAACAATTGAATTAATTGTTCATGATAATGATGAAGAAGATGTAGTCGATGGTGACGGTATCGTCGGTGATGATGGTGATTACAATAATGAAATAAGGAATAAACACACAAGCGAAATGTTAACATTGGCGTTAGCTGATGATTCAATTAACTTATCAAATTCCACATACTCTTCGCTATCATCAATAATCTCGGCACGTACGAATGTGGTGCAACATAAACAACGTGGTAAAACAACATTAAATGAATTTACACTTGGTAGACGACCCAGTTGTGATGTTATTACAAACAATTTAAATACCTCATCAATGGCACATTCACAACAACAGCAAATTGGACAAAAACAAACTGTCTCATCACCAAATCTTTTGGCAAGTCCACTATTACGTTTGGCAACCAACGTACCACCCGATCGCTGTAATTCCGGTAGTTATCTTGGGCGCCGATCTTCGATGACTACACCCGATAGTGGTGTTAGTAGCCAAACATATACGACTACAACTTCCGCCAGCATTTTAACCCCATCACATACCGCTTCTACACCACGTCCCACCTCACCAAATGTCAAATCAATTGGCATTGGAACGATAACACGTACCTACTGCGATAAATCAGTCAATTCATCACCCATTCATGTTGTCTCCACACTCTCCTCGCCCATTGATACACACAATTCCATGATATCCGTAACACGCGAACATGCTCTCAAACAGGAAATCGAACAGTTGCAGGAACGCCTTAAAGACACTGAAGAACGTTTGGAATCATTTCGAATACAGCACGATACAGTCTCGCAATTACATCGTAAATTACGTGAGAGTAATACACAGCTACAAGAGGAATCGGAAATGTTAAAGTTGGATGTACAACATCTAAACGAATGTGCTAATGTTCTGAGAACTGAATTGCAATCGGCTCGTCATGATCGCAATGAGGCTTTAGATTTGCAAAGAGTTTTACAAAACGAATTGGAAGAGACAAGAGCGGAAAAGAAGCGTGCACAAGAGCAGAAGGAACATGATGCCAAAACCATACAAGACCTACAGAGACAATGTAGGGAAATGGAGAGGATTCTGATGCGCAAGCATCCGGACTCGGTTTCGGCATTAATAGGTGAGTTCTGACTTTAATTGTATACAAATGTTTTGTTTAAAACAGAAAACAATTTAAAAATGTTTTTAGTTGCATCTAAGAGTGGTGGTGGCTCACATCATAATCAAGAGAACCATAACAGCCGCAAATTGTTAGAGCAGCGTATAGCACAATTAGAATCGGATGCCAAAGAACAAGACTTAAAAGCACAACAAATACTTGCCAATGTACAAGCTCGCTTTAACTCTGTACAAGCCAAATATGAGACACATATTGCTGATTTGGAAACACAAGTTTTAAGGTTATTCCACCAAATTTTATTTAAAATATTTATTATTTTAATAACGCTTTTGTTCCCTACAGCCTCCAGGAAATCAATACAAAACTTAATGAAAAAATTGAATCTCAAGTACGCACTTTGGACTATTTTGTTTCTAAAAAAGCTGAACGTTTCTATAACAACTGCACACAAACCGAAGAACCTTATGTTGTGCCTGCACCAATCTCTGTACCCCTACCTATTGTTGTTACGGCTGAACCTAAACCGTCGAGATTTACATATAATCGTAAAACGATTAGTACCCAAACCTTGTCGGCTACACGCGAAAGTGGAACTAATACTATTGGTTCTTCTAGTCAACATTCGGCTAGCTCTAGTACTAGTAGTACTGCAAACTCTACACCCAATAATTCACGACCCAATTCCAAACAGAGTGGTATACGTAAACCCATTGCTACAGCTAGTTCATTGACCTCGGCTGTTGCTTCCAAATTGCCAATTTCACAATCAGATTCAACGATTTCTTTATCGGCAGCTCAAGCAGCTGCAAGTGCAAAGGAGGATGCTCATCTCTTGGCTACGATACGTGGAATGCGTGTAGATTTGGCCATAAAGAATAAGGCATTGCAACGTTTGACACGCGAGTTGGATGAATGTAAAAAGACTATAAGGAAAATACAAAAAGAAAAAGAAGGTAAGAAAAATTCAAACATGTCCATGGTCCTTAGATGACAACTTATGTAAAAATTCGATTATTTCGGATTACGTAAAAATTACTTTAATTCGATATACACTTTAAAAATGTAAACGCTGCTTTCAAAAAATTTATTCAAACCTATCGTGAATAAAAAGTAAACTTTAAGGAAAAGAGAACACATTTTTAGGTAAGTTTAATTCACGATAGGGGCGATTTTTGTATTTCAAGATCTTTGAAAGATCGGCGATACAACATAATTATGTTTTAAAGGCAGTTAGTTAATCAAGCTGTATTGCGGCAAAAACGCTTCGAACATTTGCTATTAAGTGCTAGACCGTTTGTCTTTTTTTTATGCATAGACCTGGGGCTTTATATATCCCCAGAATAATAATCTAACGGCGATAAATCTTATAATTAAGGTGACTAATTATTAGGTCCACTTCGTGAAATTATTTGACTTTGATTGTATCACCGCTTTGCGACACTGGGCCATATTCTGCTGAAACTACATTTGAGCAATAATTTTAATTAAGGAAAAAAACAAGTTTCCCCTCTTAAAAAACACCCGATTATTCTATCTCAGATAAAGATCCGAAAAAGGAAAAATTAGGCACTTTCCTCGTACCTTATTGAAGATAATAATAAACAATCTCCGACAATGACAACTTCTGAAATATAAATCAAATAGAGCATACTCTACTATTTTTTTTGTAATTAATTTGTATATCGTTAGCTAAAACGCAAAAGACTCTAACTAATATTTGGAAAATTTTACAGGAGAAGCAAAAAACTATATTAAGTGATAAATTGATAAATTGCCTTATTGTCATATTCCCAATGTATCGACAAACTGCCTGTTACCTAATGTCGACATAAACTTATTAGACCAATAAACTGTCCGTTATAGCCTTTTTACACTGATCCACATCTAACATCTACCATAAATTTGCCACCATTTGCGAAGATGTTAACATCTTTCCATAAGAAATACATAGGGCTAAAAACTAACATCTTTAAAATATGTTCCTATCTCGTTTTATTCCATTCTACATCTTTCGATTTTTTTAGTGTCATCACTAGAAAAGTGGCAATAAGTTCCATTATTATTGTGGCATCACTGACAAAAAGAAGTTTGTTTTGAAAGCAGCGTTACCATTTGTCAAGTTTTATCTTTTATTGCAATGTTTTTTTGTTAAGTATTTTTTATATTTTTAAACAAATTGAACTTCAAAAACGTTTTTGAGTTTTCTTTTTAAATTTTGGCACTTTTGTAAAAAAAACATTTTTAATTTAAAAAATTTTTTTTTTCAAAAATTGCCAGATGGCTTGCTTCACTTAGCTTTGCGAAAAAATAGATGTAAATAAAACATTGAGTAAACCAAATTTTAATCGATTTTTAATCTTTGGTAAGTTAGGACCGTTTTAGACAACTTTTTATGTATATCTTACATTAAGCAAAAAGAACCTTCCGAGCCTGACCACCTTTTTTGAGTTTTTTTTTGGGCCCACGGGTTTTTGGTCCAATAGTTTTATCTTCAGCTGTTTGCAAGTTAATAGTGTCATCGAATAATAGCTGATTTCTTGTGTATACAAGACTTCAAATCAGGGTTTTAAAAACTGCAGTCGAAACCAAAAACTGTCGAACAAAAAACGAAAATGTTTGGAAATGCTTTTACAGCGACTGTTTACATTTAGGCCCTAATTGTGTAAAACGCAACGCAATGCCAAAAATAACATTGAAAGCAAAAACAATGTCATCATTTTGTTGTTGCTTTCTACCGAAGTACATATTGCGTTTTAAAATTATCAACGCCACAAGATCTGCAGCGTTTAAAATTTAAAAATTCAATATAAATTTCTATAAAAAACAACAACAAAATAATTAAATATTTTCGATTTGGTTTTTGCTTTCAATATAATTTTTGGCGTTGCGTTTGCGTTTTAAAAAATTAGGGCCTTAATGAATCAGAAGTAAAAGCAACCGTTTTTTTTTGGCCAATGACAACTGAAGAAGTGGAAGAAATGGCAGTTTTTCTACTTCGGCTGCAGTTTTTTAAACTCTGCTTCAAATTGCACAGGCTTTGTCGAGCTGTAGTTCACTACGCCAGAAGTTTGATAGAGTCTAAGATTTTTAGCGTAACAAAAAAAAAAATAAAAAACTATAGCTAATTATCTAGACACAACAAATAAGAACGTATTTGGATTACCAATTATTTTTTAAGTAAGTCTTTACCTTTATGGGATTTGAAACATTTTGAAGCTGCACCGCGAAAGATAACTTTGCATTTCTGAGTTGTAATAAGGCTATGTCCTTAAAACACGGGGGACACATAATAAAAAAATTATTTTAATATATCAGAAAATATAAGCTATCGAAGACTTTATCAAGCTTGGATATTGAAACGAATTTCGGTATCGGTATTAAACTTTTTTTTTATTTCGGTATCGGTATACCGGTATAGCAACTTTAATAACGGTGTATATCGGTATTACCATAAAAAAAACAAAAAAAAAAAAAACAAAAAATTAAAAAAAAAAAAATATATTTATAGGTACTTATATAGGTACTTTATTATTCAAACATTAGCGTGTCCGTTATTATACCCTTCACCTCAGGTGGAAAAGGGTATATATAAGTTTGTCATTCCGTTTGTAATTTCTACAATATTGATCTAAGACCCTATAAAGTATATATTTTTTTTTCCAAAAATCTCTTGTTGTTGTGGTATTTTTATTACTTTTTTTTCTATATCTTCAGAACGACAAGAGCCAAAGCTTTCAAATTAGGTACACACATTTAGGTTATCAATACACAGCATCCCACAAAATGTGGGCGGGATCGGAGAAGTGGGCGTGGTATCTCCCGTACAAAAAATATAAAAAAACAAGAAAGAGTGCTATATTCGGATGTGACGAATCTTATATACCCTTCACCATTGTGCGAGCAGAATACAGAGCAACTAGACAAAAACTAAATAAAACTGGTAAATATTTTTTTAAAATAAGAGACAACCGGCTTTGAACTTCGCTTTTCATAAGGGCCCAGAATATATATACTTTATAGGGTGTAGGATCAATATTGTAGAAATTGCAGTCGGTGAAGGGCATAAAAAGAGTAATTTTTTGGGAATTCAGGGGTGTAATCACCGCATTCAATACTATCGTATCGAATAAACTATTGCATTTTTTTGCATACGATAGACCCCCAGTGTCGAATGAAAACTCGATAAATGTAATGTCGAGTTACTCGATGTCGAATGCTATTATTTCAAATTCAATTCATTTCATTCGATATCGAGTTTCAAGATACCAAAATAAATAATTTCTATAAATTTCAATAAATAAATAAAATCGTATGCGCTGATTAGACCCCAGTATTTCGGTTATAGCCCATAAAAATTTCCGATATGTTGGTATATAAGTCATATACATAGGACATATGGCAGTCCTAAAATTTACGTTTTTATAAAAATTTTTATATTTTTTAGCCCATTTTTGGAGTATTTTGCTCAAAAATTACCCATTGTCTAACCGATTTGATAGTTGTATATACCGACGTGTTAAGGAAGAATTTTACCATTTACTTAAGTTATATTTATATATAAACATTTATATATACTTGTATGGCGGGGTGCAATAACGCCTTAAGAAATAAGGCCTTTAAGGCATTATTTTACTTTCAATTGAGAAATAAGACCTTTTTTGCGAAAAAGGCTTTACTGCTCAATTGAAAGTGAAATAAAGCATTTATTGGAATTTAGCCAATGGTGCAATAAAGCTTTTATTTTTTATTTTTTGATTCTTTTGTTACACTGTTCATTTTATCGATTTTTGTTGTTGTTGGTAGCAGCATTTCGACCGATTAGTAGTTCCAATATCTTTAAACAACTCCTAATAATACATATTGGTCATAATGAACATGTAAGTATATATTTCCGGTGGCATGTCATAATGTCCATGAACATTGTGACACACGAATAGTGACATAATGTCCATGGACTTTATGCACTTCGTAGGAAAAAGCCACCTAAATATTCACTTAATACAGTTTTTCTGCGTGGCGGCTAGCGGCCGCTCTTAGGGGTTTTCTCCTCCATGGGACGCGGCAGGTGGCTTCGCTGAATACAGTTTACCTGCGCGCGACTCATTATCAACCGTAGTGTGACGCACGCAGGGAAACTTTATTCAGCGAAGCCACCTGCCGCGTCCCATGGAGGAGAAAACCCCTAAGAGCGGCCGCAGGCCGCCACGCAGAAAAACTTTATAAAGCAAAGATTTTAAATATTGTTGCAGTTAAATTAACATTTGTTTTTTTTAATTATTAATGTTCTATTATTATTTGTTAACATGAAATTTTTTATAATTGTTCAATAAAATATAATAAGAATAAGAAATTTTATTGCTTCATTTAAAAAGAAATTTAGTGTAATAACCCCTTTACGACTTTATTTCACTTTCAAAGTGCAATAAAACCTTTTTGGAAATAAAGGCCTTATTTCACTTTCCATTGAGAAATAAAGCCTTAAAGGCCTTATTTCTTAAGGCGTTATTGCACCCCGCCACTTGTATACATATATTTTAACAAAGTTAATTATAAAAAAGAGTAATTTTTGGGGGTTCTGTATTTCGGGTATAACTCAGCCATTTTTTAACCGATTTGACAGATTTATGTACCGACGTGTTTAAGAAGAAATTTGCCATTTACTTGAGTTATAAAGCTTGGACTCGGGGTGATCTATGGTTCCCGAAAGTGGGTATTTAAGAAAAAAAAATTTAATTTTGGTCATAACTTTTTTGTATCTGAACCGATTTTTTCGAGTTTTTTATAAAATATGTTCTACTAAAAATTTAAAAAATATTTTGGTATATAAGTCATATCCATAGGACCTTTGGCAGCCCTAATATTTTTTTAAACAATATTTTATACAAATACAAGTTTTTATACAATTTTAAATTTTTTTTGTACGGGAGGTACCACGCCCACTTTTCCAATCCCGCCCACATTTTGAAGGATGTTGTGTATTGGCAACCTAAATGTGTGTACCTAATTTGGCAACTTTGGCTTTTGCCGTTCCCCAGATATGCAGCAAAAAGTAATAGAAATACAACAACCACAAGGGATTTTTGGAAAAAATTAGAGGTAGTCGTGGTTTTTTTGCTCATAACTCAGCCATTTGTAAACCGATCTTGCTGAATTTCAATAACAAACAATTCCGGACCATATGCGACATAAATGTATAATAACCTGGCCCCCATCATATATGGGGTCTTCGGAAAATCCATTTCAACGGACAGACGGACATGGTTAAATCAACTTCGCTCCTCATAAGGACCCAGAATATATATACTTTATAGGGTCTTAGATCAATATTGATGAAATTACAAACGGAATGACAAACTTAAATATACACTTTTTACCTTCGGTGTAGGGTATAATTGACGTTCCTTCATGGTTCAGTTGTCTAGGGGGTGTGTTAAGTTAGAAACTGAGAGCTCCCTGGTTCGAATCTTGGTTTTTTTTTTAAAAAATTTTTTTTTAATATTTTTATTTTTTTTTTTTATGTTCTAAAAACGGTTTAAAAAAAATATTTACCAGTTTTCGCTTTTTAAATTTTATTTATAATGAAGTTTTAAGTATTGTTAATATGTATGTATAGGTATGTAAAAATTATTTAGTTTTTGTCTAGTTGCTCTGTATTCTGCTCGCACAATGGTGAAGGGTATATAAGATTCGGCACAGCCGAATATAGCACTCTTACTTGTTTTTTCTTTTTATTATTTCTTATATGTATTCTCTACCCCCAAATCGGTTCAGTTTTATTAAAAAGCAAATACATACAAATTTCATAGCGATAAGTTATGTTTTAGGGGGTGCGTCCGCCCCTCACAGTTTGCCTTGAAGCCCATTTATGCAAATGTTAATTGTTTGCATATGACTATATTTTTAAAAAAAAATTTTGCAAGAATATGATATATGGCAATATTTTTGCTCTTTTAGTCAACAACATTAGCCTTAAAGAAAGTTTTTTGCTTAAATTAATATTTTAGAAAATAATGAAGAAAATAATTTCGGTATCGGTATCAATACCGGTATTTAAACGGTATTGGTATCGGTTGCCAACCTTATTTTTGTATTAAGACGATCTCTTCAATGTAAAGTTTTTTAAATATTAAGTAATTTTACAAAATTCAAGGATTGCTTAGTTAATTTCGAATATGTATATGTGCAAAACGAATCTGTTTCACAGTTTTGCCCTAATATTTATCTCTCACCATTGTTCTTTTCAAAAAGCAGAAAACAGGAATTTCCCTGAAGGTATTATTATATTAAACTTAAAATTTTATAAAATACAAAATATGTTGAAGATAATTTTTTTATGATTTGTTTTGTTAACTTAAAAAAATAAACACTTTTTTATTATTTGTGATGTTTTCGTATTGAGCGTAGATCCCCTGAGTAAATAAGCTGGCGTGAAAGGAGGGGCTGGGAGGTCTACTGGATTGTTTCTGTCTTACTTAACTTGACTTTCTCTGAATTAAATAAAATCACGTACATATTACAAAAAAAAAGTTAAGTAAGTTCATAAAAAAATAAATAATTTTAAAATAAAATAACAAAATAAAAATGATTACGCGGAATTAAATCATGACAGTATTTTGTTGTTGCACAAAACAAAAAATTTTTAATTTCCTGCAATACTTATGACAATCAATTAATTTAATTTATTAAAAAATAAACTATCAAAACAAATAATAAAAAATAGGTGTTGAGTACAAGTAGCTTTAGTAATTTATTAATTTTTACTCTAATATATCAAAGTTTTTATCATTTGAACACTTTTAAAGTAAATTGTTTGTAAAATATACTTTAATGTTTTTAATGCGAGCATAAAAAATTATGTATATTGAAGCACGTTTTAAAATGCGTTCACTTTAAAGACAATTGTGTCAAATGCATATGGGCATTTCCATCATGTCGAACGTGACCGTCGTACACATTTAAAGTGAAAAAATCCAAAATAAAACGGGTTTTTATTTTGACAATAGATTAACCTTAAAGCTCTTAATTAGTGCTATTGTTCATTTTTAAATTTTTTCGTTTTCAAGACAATTGCAAAAAATGCAGGCATTCGCACGCGAAAAAAGAAGTGGTTTTCTTCGATATCAGCGAAATCTGACGCAATATTTTAATGCGACAAACTAAAGAATGTTAAGCCCTAAAATGTCTCTTAAAACTGGTTTTGATATTACCCATAAAATATTATACTTTTTAAGTTAGTTTTAATCACTTGTCGCATGTGACATGACACACGTGACATTTTTTTACAAAATTATATATAACCGAGCTTAGTTAATATTTTTGAAATAAACAGAAGTACTCAATGTACAAGGTTCGCCCGGTGGCCGAATTTCGAACACTTAACAGTTACAAAACAGTTATGTACAGCAAAAATAAATCTGTATAACTATATATATCTTTATGTATACATTTGTACTTGTGATCTTTTCTTCAAATAAGAGCATAAGAGAATGTAAGAAAAGATAAATACACTGTTTATTGTTGGTGTTTTGTTTAAGCTTTGATATTGTTACAATTAAGCCTTTGAGTGTTTAAAATTCTTATTGCTTTAGGGTTTTATTTGTATAATATTTTTAGCTTTTCTAAAATCTTTGGAATAGGTTAAAATTGTAAAAATTTGAAATGGGAATAAACTTCCGGGGAATTCGTATTCATAATTTGGCTGTTTATTTTGAGAGAACCAGTGCGTTTATACAGGTGTGCACATGTGTGTTTGCAAGTAAATGTATGTATTAACATTAATAAATCATTTATATAAAAAATAATTTTCCAATTTTCAATGTCCATACTTACGATGTTGCACGTGACCAACTTTATATTAATACCAAGATCACAATTCTTCTTTTTTTTCAGTAAGGTTTGTTCCCGATATTTGATAAGCTTTCTGCATTTACTTTTGACGCAATGATAGAAAATTTTGTTTTTTAATGTCGCACGTGACATCAAAATATTAGATAATAAAAAGAAAAAAAAAATAACAGTTATTTGCAATCGCATAGTTTCTTTTACATTCTTTTTAGACTCTTTGCATCCTCCGAACATTTTTAAAGGAAAAGTCAATGCATAATCTCTCTCTCTTAAAGAGCTTTTATTAAAACAAAACGTGCAACTAAAAAAAAAATCCAAATAAAAAAAGTTGCACTTGTTCGACTTTGCATTAGTAAATTTTGAAATATGTAGGTTATAAATAAATATAATTTTTTACATTAATTCAACTTGATAGTTTCCCTGTGAAAATATGCTAAAACAAAGTCTTTTTAAGAACTTGTAATTTTTTTGTTTCGGTGTATCTATCGGTGGAAATATCCATATACAATTTTTATAACTACATTTTTTTATTTTACCTTTTACTAACTAACTTACACGTACACTTTTATGTTAAATTTTGTAATATTTTGAGAAAATTAAAAAAATTACGTAAAAATCATGTATTTAGTTTGCGCTAAATAGTTCCGTGATTGGTTTTACTAATAAAGACTAGACTTGTCTAGATTAAAGAGCATCGTTATGTAAAATTATTACATAAATTACAAATGTTGACTGGATCTTTAAGGCGCTTATGCACTGGAATCGAAAAATATATCATTAATTGTGATTATACAATTTAAGAAGCGCAACTACAAGGCTCTAAAGTAGATCAATTCTGTTTTCTTATTTCCGATATAAAAGATGCAACTTTATGTAGGTAGGTATAAAAAATATACACAATGGAGTATCGTGTTTTTGTTGTCCAACTTTGTTTTACTCTTTTTTCGAAAATCTCTTAGCGAAAAACAGCACGGCTTTGATACAGATGCATTTTTGTATACATAGAAAGAATTCTTTAGAATTTTATTGAAACAAATAATATATAATCAGAATGTTTGGTGAGGTAAGATTTAATGAATACAAGTGTCAAGTGAAATAAGGCTATAACACGGCTAGAAATTGATACTTAAAATAAGTTCTCTCTATTTGTAAGATTAACGCTAGAACTTAAAAGTTTTGAAAATTTATTTTGAAAAAAATAAATCTGTTCGCGAAGTTCATAGAGGACTTTACAGCCATTTTACGAACCTCGTTTTTGGTTAAATGACTGAGGTAGCAAAATTGCCGTATTTGGAGCGGAGACAATCCTCAAGCCGTTAACGAATCCCCATTACATCCACACAAATTAAAGATAAACCTCAAAACTATCAAAAGAGATTACGTCGTTACGTTATACATGTCATAATATTCCTCTCGAAGACGTTGAGAACGCCAGTCACATATATTTTTTACGGCGATCAAAATTTACTAAAATTGTTGTTGCTTACAAAATAGCTTTAAAAACATTCGTATATTTTTCAAAAATATCAAATGCGAAATAATTAAACATTAAAAAAATTTATCAAGAACAAAATACTTATCTCTTCCGAGGTATTATTCATTGCATTTTGCATTTTTAACATATTTTTTTGTGTTTAAATTTTTTCTCACAAAAATTTTACAGACGCACTTTTTCTGTACGTGACAGTTATTACTCGCCAAAAAAAGTCACAGACACAGTTAAGTGAGAAAAACAGTTGTTTGTTTAAATTTTTAGCTTTTTTGTTTCAATCGAAAAAATTCTCGACGCGGGACTTACAGAATATGGGCACAGATTATAATTAAAAATTTTAGTTAAACAATATTGCTGTCTTGTATTATCATTTTAAGTTCTTATAAAGCTTAAAAAAACACCGTTTTTATATTGTTCATACTTCAAATACTGTCTGTTGGCTGGGGGCCATTTGTGGCAGTTGTGGTTTGGACCCAAAGTCGCGAGAAGCGAGATTTTAAAAAGCCTACTTCGAAGGCTAATTTTTCACCATTTGTGTGGTCGGATCTCCCTAGATGCTGTCGACTATCTTAATGCAGCGAAGGTTAGATAGCTCTAGCTCCTTAACAAGGAGCGAGTATAAAATTCTTCTGGCTTTTACATTCAAATTGCTACCAGCGTGTGTTGGTTGCTCTCATATACAGGAGTGGTAGGTAAACGCATTGCTTGTCACCCAGTAATTAAGATTACCAAAAACAAATCTTTTGTACTCATGTTACACCTTCTTCAAGGTTATATGAATAGGATTTTATTTAAAGTCTCATTTATATTTTACTTCTAAAAAAATATACAACAATTACTTACATAATTAAAAATGCCCGAATCCTGAAATCTAAACTCTTTATCATGTATCTTTTGATGGTTGTGTTATGTCATTTCATTCGGCCCTCATAGCGCACACAAAAAAATTTATGATCAAAATAATTTTTTATTATACCCATTTCTTCTTTCTCTCGGATTAAATTAAAAGATTAAATTGAAAGCGAAAGTTTTACATAAATTACTAAGAAATTTCGATTACAATCAAAACAAAATTTAAAAAGTCTGTTTTGTTTTTTTACAACAGATTTAGCTATAAATTAATTAATTACTTTATAAAAATAAAAACAAAAAAAAAAAAGATAAAACTACCATAAAAATTAGTTATCAATAAAAATTTATGCTTAATTTATACACATTTTCAATGAGTAGTTATGTTAAGAAAAAAAAATTATGTAAACTTTTCTAAAATTAATTTAATCAAAAAATTCAATTAATAGTCTCAAAAGGGGGGCTTTCAAATTGACTGTGATGAACTTACGAACGTTTTGTACGTTCAACGAACTTATTCATCTTTTTTATTAACTAATTTATATTTATATTTTAAGACACAACTTTTAATGATTAATTGCTTTGTTGACTTGGGTTGGTGATGCTAAATTAAACTTATGTTAATTATCTTTTCCTTGCATTTTTTAACATTGTTCTTCTTTCCATATTTTCTTTTTTTCTCTAGCCTTCAAATATGAAAGAAGCCACAGCACTGCCGCTTCTAGCAGCTCTTCAAAATTTAATGCAGAACATGTGCCAACTAGCACAGAATCCCAAGCTTTAAAAGAGGCTCTAAATAAGTATAAACTTTTGGAAGCTGATTACAAATCACTGCATGAGAAACGTTTACAAGATGTAAGTATTACTTCTCTTCAAGTTCTAAATAGATATATTCAAGTTCTTTTAATGCTTGGTGTATTATAAATATGTATTATTTTAAGTAATTTCAAATTTTTGGACTGTTTTTGACACTACTGCAGTGAAACAAGGTTATAACGTATCTAATGACTACCAATTACCAATAGCTCGCTATTTCCATGTTAAATACTACAAACAAAAAATCAATGGGAACGTTCATAAGACCATAAAGACCGGAGCTATAGGGTTAAAATCTTCCACAAAAATGATCCTCATAAAATTCCTCAATATAACTCTGACGATAAAAACTCTCTCGGACATTAACTTACAAAATTTTTTCATTTAGTATAATGCTCCCATAGACCAAAAAATGAAAGCAACGTCCCACTGCAAAAAAAAACAGACAAGCTGGACTACAAGTTTATTATAAAATAATTATCATCAAAGTAATTTTTGGGAACACGAAATTTTTAATTAAAAAGATTTTGTTTGTCGTGCTTAATTCCCAATTCCCATTCTTGATAAATACTCTGAAATTTATTGTTGGAGGATAAGCAAGTTCCTATGGCATTTTACTGGTTGTTTAGGCCAGATCATCAGGCAACCTTTTCCCAAAAATTTTAGAAAAGTTAAATATATTAGAAATACAAATAAAACTGTAAAGTGAATGAGAATTACAAATACTCAAAACTTTCATTTGCAACGATAGCAAAGCTTAAACAAAATACCAACAATAAAAAGTGAGTTTATCTTTTTTTACATTCCCCATTACAATTGGGTAGAATTCTCTCAACATGGATTGTAGTTGTAAGCGGGTCTTCGGTCAATTTCACTAAGTTCAGTTTTAATTAACTATCAGTGCCCTGTTTCGCAAAACCAGAAGTTACAAATCTACAATTGAAATAGATTTGAAACAAAAACAAAAATGTTTAAATTGTTGTTTTTTACTTATTTAACTTTTAGATTTGTAACTTCCCAATAAAAAATGGAGCTTCTAACGAAGCAGGTTTGTAGGGGAGAAACATAAACGTTTCGCTTAACATTACGCTTACGGAAGGCATAAATTTTATATGGCGAGTTTCCTCTTGAAGCAATACATTTTTGACACATAAAGCGCATTGTTCAGCGCATATAAAAATTGTTGGATGCCTTAGACACTGAATGTTTTAATGCAGTTATTTTTTAGTATTCTCCCTTACAAACCTGCTTCGTAGTAAGCGAATGCCGTAGCACTTTAAATGTTATTTTTTTGTTATAAGAGTTGTTGAGAGTTCTTTTACTTACTTTACTGCATTTCTGTATGTCTTATTGCGTAGCGCAAAATTGTGCGCGTATTTTTTTAAATATTCCGTTAGTGCTCCGCAAAATCATATATATGTTTTTTATTGGGTTGTAGTTTTGAGAAACGGACCAGTTATAACTGTAAAAAAATATTGTTAACTGGAAGTTTAAGTAAGTTTTAACTAAACATGTTGAAAATGGCCCTAAGAAAAAACAAAATTAAAAAACAAATTGCTTGTTCATTAAATTAGATTTTATTTTAGATTTGTTGTTTTCGCAAGAAAATCCAAGTAAAGCAATTTGTCAGTTCAGTTTTTTATGCACGGGCACTTTTTATTATTAAAGTCATTTTTGGAAACACAAAATTTTTAATAAATAAGATTTTGTTTGTCGTGCTAAATTCTTAATAAAAACACTAAAATTTATTGTTGGAGGATAAGCTGGTTTTAATGCGCAGTTGCTTGTTGCTTAGTCTGGGATCACACTGAAAGTTTTCTTTCAGAAAGTCTGAGTTTATTGGTGAGAGGGGAAGAGAACATGTTTTTCTTTTCTCCTCTCTCAACCATTAACTCAGACTTTCTGAAAGAAAACTTTCATAGTGTGAACCAGACTTAGGCCAGATCAGCAGGAAACCTAATCAACTGAACATACCCTTTCAGAATTATATGGTCGCTATTCTGTTCCAATCAAAGAGTCTTAAAGCGAAGCGAAGCGAAGCTGATCTGCTGAGAACTAGTTTTGATGCAAAAAAATTTCAATAAGAATTTATGATTTATTTTGATTTTTAATGGAAACATTTAAAATTTCTCTTATTATTTTAATTTCTCTTAAATAATTTTTTTTATATAAAAACTTGTTCTCTTTCAATATAGTTGAAAACCCTACAGACTGCCCATGAACGTGAACTCGCTACATGTCACGAAACCGTACGGATTTTACAACAGCGTCTCAACGAACGTGACGAACAATTTGCTTTGCAAAAACGTCGTAAAGTACCCGTTGACTATTACGCTTTAAAAGCCAAGGTATGTATCAAATAATAAATGGATAGATGAATGGATTTAAGCCATTTAAAGTCAAACTAACTTTGACAAAAAAAAAAAAAAAAAAAATATCAATAACAAACATTGAAAAATTTTAACATGCTAGTACATTATACGAATATGAATGAAGTGTGTGTTCAGTGGACTTCTTTTGGTAATTTCTGTATACCCTCAACCATGAGAGAAGAATGAGGGAAAATTAAAATTTTCAGTCCGTGTGAAACATTTTAAAATAATTTATCTAAGTCGATTAAGCCATGTCTGTCTGATAAAAAAAACACTTATGGGTCGATTAAGCCCTAATGACACTACATTTTTAATGCATTGTTCAAGTTTTGGTGAACAGTGCAAATATAAAGTAATAAAAAAATTTACCAAGTGCGAAAGGTTCAGCTGTATTAAGATAAATTGCAAACTGTCAAAAATTTTACTAAAGTTATCGATAAAAAATTAAGTTTTGTCAAAAAAAATGTAAAATCGTTCAACGTAAAATTGACATTTCAAGCTTGAAATATTTAAAGTTTGCTGAATCAGCGGTTTATGGGCAAATTCAGCGATTTACCGCTTTTTGTTTTTAGGTTTCTCATAAACAAAAAGTGGGCAACATTTAATAAAACTAACAGAACAAGGATGGCGAAGTTGTTTCAGTTGTACTTTTTTGTTAATACTTTTTAAACTAAGTTTTATAATACCTTTTTGTGGTGTTTTTAAAGAACATAAATAAAATTAATTTGAACTAAAAAAATCTTTTAGTACAATTAGGGTAAAAAAGTACAATTTTTAAAGGTTGTTGGTACAATTTTAAAAATTCTCAACGCCATCCCTGAAACAAAACCATAACAAGAGAAAAAAAAACTTAAAAACTTTGTTTACATTTTTTGTAGTTTGCTCTTTCTAGCATTTTCTGTTTCTTTCTATCAATTCTATATCAATTAATGAATAAAAAATGTAGTGTCATAAGGTCTTTACGCATGACTACTAAATTGAAGTTAAGTTGCCAGCAGCGAAATCAGGCACCGCCCGCTCATTTTTAAATATAAAATAAAAAAAAATATCATATTTTAACATGAGCGGAGTCGCCAAATTTCGCTGCTGGCAACTCAACTTCAGTTGTGTTTTTTTCCGTAATCGACCCAATGCTTCCGAAAAGAGTGTCAAATTGTTCTTCTTAGCTTTTTGCGATTGAAATCCAGCACGATCAGCTTAGTAGGAAAATAGTTATGAAACCAAATGTGGACGTATGTACCTCTCCAAAAATCACATTAATAAGTCTCAAACGATATCAAATTATAATATACTTCAAGTCAGTTTTATAAGACTTTTAGGCCCGTTTTCACAACTTACCGATAGCTAAAGGTAGGATTATGTCGGCCGTATAAAAAGAGTTTCATTATTTAAACTTTAGGTTAAAGTAAATTTTTAATGATGGAACACTTTTAATAAGGCCGGTTAAAGTCTACTTTTAGCTATCGGTAAGTTGTGAAAACGGGCCTTAAAATAAGACTAGCAAATTATGTGAAAAACGGTCTAAAATTTACTATACAGTGCCAGTCAAAAAAATAGCACCAATAGCCTATCCTATGTTCATTCTAGTGAAAACAAATATATTGTGCCAATTATTTTAAATAAAGTATGCAATACTATTTAATATGTATATTCTCTCTGATCGTCTTTATTTTTTCCAAAAAATGTTACCGGTTCTTTTCCAACGATCGAAATTATAAAAAAAACTTCATCAGTGCAGTCATTAAAATAGCACCGAATAAAAAAATTCTTTAAAAATTTAAATAGTGATTTAATAGTTGAAATAAAAGGATCAAATGCTAAAGGTAAAAAATAAATAAAATAATTCATCGCATATTACATTATTGATTTTCATAGAAATGGGACGTGGAAAGAATTGTACACCTGAAAAACGTGCTTATATAAAAAAAAAAATGGTTTCTGAGCATGAATCATATTCTGAAATAAGAAACTTGATTGGGTGTTCCAATAAAATGGTTGTGAATGCAATAAAATTAACTCAAAAGTCGGAAACACGTGGTCGCAAGAAAGTTTTGCCACCATTAATGGTTAAGAGTTTGGTCAGACAATGCAAGAATACCCCGTTTATGCCAGCTACAGAGCTGAAAAAGGAGCTAAGTGTGACCGCAAGTGTTGAAACTATTCGTCGGAGGTTGCGAGACAACAACTTGAATGCACGTAGTCCCCGAAAAGTGCCCCTGCTCTCACGTAAGCATGTTGCAAAACGTTTGGAGTTTGCTAGAACTCATTTGGAATGACCAACTGAAAAGTGGAGCAATGTTATTTGGACAGATGAATCCAAGGTTGTTTTATTTGGAGGCAAATGAATGCGTTCTTACGTCAGAAGATCCCCTAACGCTGATTTCAATCCAAAATTCACAACCAAAACCGTTAAACATGGTGGTTCAAGCATTATGGTATGGGGGTGCTTTTCCTACTATGTAGTAGGACCCATATATTGAAACAGAACAATCATGGATAAGACACTATACGTTAATATCCTCCAGGAAGTTTCTATGTTTCTAAGGAAATGCCGCTTGGTTGGGTGTTTCAGTAAGACAATGACCCGAAGCATAGCAGCAAACTTGCCAAAAAGTGGTTTAAGGACAATAAAACAAACGTTATGGAATGGCCAGCTCAGTCCCCAGATCTAAATCTAATCGAGAACTTATGGACAGATAGAAAGAAGGGAATATCCCAAACAGAACCAACAAGTAACGAAGTCCTTTGGGTGGCAGTTCAGCAAATCTGGAACAGAATTTCAAAGGAGAGGTGCCAAAATCTAGTTAAATCGATGCAAAAACGTTATGCAAAGGTTATTGCCAATGATGGGCACGCAACAAAATAATTATTTCAATATGAGAAGACATCATAAAAAACAGAATTCAAAATTTTTAATTTATTTTTAGTTTAAGTGATTAATTTTAATAGAATAAGTTGTTTTAAGTTGTTTTAAAAAATCGTATTAATAATTTACAAATATCTAACGAAGAACTATTTTCTATATCTTGGTGCTATTTTTTTGACCGCAGCTGTATGTCCCCTATAAAGTCCACTTTTTTAAAATTGGTTCATAATTTATCACAGATCCACTACAAACAAATTTAAATCTTCGATATAGGGTTTCAAAGATTCGGCACAGCCGTATATAGCACTGTTATTTTTATTATTGTTATATATTTTTCTACATTTCTTTTTGTGGCGTTTCATTGAGCACGCAGCCAGCTTATCTGGTCATTAATGTGGTTGACTACCAGGCTGGCTTCTTTTATGCAATAATTGTAACAATGTTTATGATTTTTATTTACAAATTAATGTGCACATTGCACAATGTAACATTATCGTCATCATTATAGTTTTAATCATTATCATCTACCGGCTGGCTGTCTGACTGATGATACAATTTTTATTTTTCAATGATTTGTACAAAAATTTTTTATTTTAATTTTACTGAAAGAAAAAGTAGCAAAAGAAATTTCATGAACGAGTGAACTTATGAATAACAAGTGAATGTGCGAAATGTTATAAAATAATGTTGGAATAAATAATTATTTTAGTCAAAATTTTTTTTGAACATACATACAACCATATGTAGTACATGCGACATAAATGTAACTATCTTCTAAATTATGTAATACATAAAAGACTATAACAACGTTTTTTTTTTTACTTTGAAGTTCGTTTCATTTTGCTTATATTTTTAAATGTTTATAATTTTAATAGTTTAATTATTTAACCAGCTTCATAAAAGTTCAAATAAGTGCCTAGTTCAACTGAAAGTTTTGTTAGTGGTTTTTAGTTCAAAATTTCCATTGCATTTAATTTTTTTTATTTGTTTATATGACCTTTTTATTATAAATAAAACAGAAAATTCAAAGTAATTTTCGGGAATACAAAATTTTAATTTAAAAGATTTTGTTATTCGTGCTTAATTCCCAATTTTTATTCTTGATAAAAACACTGAAATTTATTGTTGATGGGATAAGCTATTCCTATGCTCATTTCACTGGTTGCTTAGTCTGAGTTCATACGGCTCATGTCTTATTGACAAGATTGCTACTTTATAGGCGAGTGGGACGAGGGGAAAAGAAACGATTACACAGATGCATGTACTGTCTTTACGTTTTGCTTTTTCATTTGTTGTTTAATTTTGTTATTGTTTTCAATATCAAAAAAGCACATGTCGTCAACATGACATGAATCATTTGAACGCCAATTCATGTTCAAAGAAGAAAAAGGAAGAATCTTGTCAATAAGACATGAGCCGTATGAACTCAGACTTTGGCCAGATCGTCAGAAAACTTTATCCAAAGATTTTAGAAAAACTAAAGATATTAAAACCAGTGATGTTAACTTTTATTTTTTCATTACCGTACGGCCCTCTAAAAATTACCGTTTTTGAGAAGAAATTACCGTACGCAAAGGTTTTTTAATTTAAACATTCTCAGCAGTATTCAAAAACAATTTATTTAAATTTTAAATGTGTTTTTTGAAAAATTTTAATGAAAATCTTTGTTTGAAACATATTTTAAACCAAAATTATTGTATTTTTCATCAATACGAAAGTAAAAGCATCAAATAACTAAAATTTTAACGTTACTGACAGACTTATTCATCATCGCACAGACTAAGCGACTGAAGCTAAAAAGTTTAAATTTGAATCGGAGTTGGTATCGTTCAACTAGGAAAATAAAATTCGAATATCGCAAGAGAATACTAACTCAAAATTTTTTTTTTTTACGTTTTGGATTTACACGCAATATTCATATCTAGCCGCTGTAAAATATAGTGCTATTTTGTCATCTTATGATGAAACGATTAGTTTAGAAGTTCTTTTTCATATGCCTTTAATACAAAATTAAAGCATAATAGTTTAGCTTCAACTGAAAAGTTTTAATATTTAAGCTTCGTACAGACGGTGGTCAGATCTTACAATGTTGTCACTAAATTCGCCTAAAAAGTATTGCAACTGTGTTAACATTGTAAGCTCATTTTCATTTGGCAGATGTGTAAAATTAATGCGTCTGACAATGTCGCCATTGTAAGAAAAAGGACTACATTGTATGATCTGACCACCGCCTGTACGAAGCTTTACTATAGTTAATTGCATCACATTACGGCTACTTTAAATGCTTAAAAAATTGTTGATTTTGAAACAAACAAAAATTAATAATTTAACTACAATGAGTTATTTAATTTTTCATATTTTACACTTATCACTGTAATCTAAGCATTTGCCGAAACATAACATTCTTAATTTTTTGTATAACATTCATCTATTTCTAAAACTGGTTGAAAATCACCCCTGAAAAGTTAAAATCATAAAGCCTTCATATGTAAGTATGTAGTATATAAATATCAAAAAATCCAAATCTTGATATTACCGTATTTTAAATGAAATTACCTTGCTACCTTTTGGGGCTCAAAATTACCGTAAAAAAGGGTAATTACCGTACGGTTAACATCACTGATTAAAACAAATAAAACTGTTAAGCGTTTAAAGGTCCCATTAGCCGACCGTAAATGTAGAAATGTAATGTAAACAGCTGATCGTTTCTGTTATATGGAAAGCAATGCAAATGCTTAACTGACTGTAATGTCACTTAACCGTAACGTGCCAACCTGTAGAAAATAGAATTTCATTACGAGGATACGTGACAGTTGTAGATAGTGATGGGCTGCTTATATTTTAAATGCAATGCGGGTAAAATCACTCTTTTTGTTTGGTACTTTTTCAGTTATAATATCAGTGGACTTTTGACAAAATAAGTAACAATCCATACATATTTTCATTTTTACAAATATATGCTTAGATGTATAAAATTAACAAATGTATACATATCCACAAACAAACAAAGTCTGGGTTGTAATGGTATCAAAACCTTGTTTAGGTGTATGCACATTTTGCAAATTATGTAAGAACATATCTGTTTTTTGTAAATCTGTAATATTAATATCAAATATTAAATGATTTATTTATTTATACATGCAAGAAATATCTGTAAGATCTGTAAGTAAGATCTGACCATCGTCTGTACGAAGCTTTACATGTTCTATAAGTGCACAAACGAGCTTACAGTACGTTACGGTACTTTACATTGCATTTAATTACATTTACGGTCGGCTAAAGCGGCCTTAAGAATTAAATGCAACAGTTATACTTGTAACAATATCAAAGTTTAAACAAAAACATCAACAATAAACAGTGAGTTTATCTTTTCTTACATTCCCCACTACAATTAGTTGGAAGTAGGTTCAGAAAAAACAAAAACAACCTGCTTTAAATTTAGTACAAAACGTTGTTACATTTTGAATTAAAAAAAAAAAAACATATGGACAAATCCTAGAAACAGTCCACCAAAAAAATGTTTTCAAATAATTTTTTTTTAATAGAATATAAGACTGGATGTATAATTCATTTTAATATTAAAAAATATGTATTTCGATGAACATTAATACAATAATTTCACCAAATCATACCCCACCCCTGATCTCTTAATGTTATACGTGAATTTAACATTATTTTAGGTGCTTTATGTGCTTAAAATAGCACTTACAGCGGACTGATCAAAATATAAATTTCGTTAAAAAAAAAATTAATGTTCATTCATACATTTATTAATAATCACAAAATTATTTTAAGAAATGCAATTCATAAAAATATAATTTGTTTTGTTAAAATAAATAAAATTGGGTTTATTATATACTACTGGAAAAACTTTAGCGTGCGTTGTGAGGCTTGCGACACAAACAGTTCACGGCTTTTGTCAAAAAATCACAACATTTTTGGCTTCGAATCAGTGAATTTAGAATTCTCTTATATTCATATCTCTTTAAGGAATTAGATTTTGTATACCTTATGATGCAAAATTCGCAAAAAAAAATTAGGAAAACACACTTTAACTTTTAAAGTTACTTCCACTTTTTGTGGTGGCGTCACAAAACTTTGTGATCGATTATTTCGCAACAAATAACTGCTAAGAAATTATGATATATGTACATTAGGGTGTCCCAAAAAATTTTTTCTTTCTGATTTTCATAGGTGCTCAATTAAAATTTAGAAGCTTATAGGGTAAAGTATTTTTGGTTTTTTTTAAGAATTTTCGGAATAGGTTTAGAGGTCGCGCAAATGGAGTTTTCATAAAAAAACGGAGTTTTCGGCCTTTTTTAACTTTACTCATAACTTGGTTAATACCACGAGTTTCTTCACTGCTGAGGACACAGTTTTAAAGAAAAATATCTAAGGTTTATTCCTGTGTGAAAAAATTATAAGTTTTGGTGATGAGTTTACTCATTTAGATACCCTTAATTACAGTTTTTCGTAATTTTTTAAAAAAATTTTGTAATAACGCTTTACAACTTTTTAAGTTTAAATAAAAACGAAAAAAACTAATGATGCAGTTTGAAAGACAAATTAATTCTTATTAACATGAATAAACAATTTTTAAATTTGTTCTTACTGTTCCTGAGTTATACCCGTTTTTTTTCTTTATACCCAGTATTTGTTATTATAAGCTGTTTGCCAGTTCACCAATCTTACCCAATCAACAAAAAAAAAACTTTTCTTTTGCTCTGTGAAAAATCATTTATTGCGGTTCTTGCGATGTAGTTATATACCTTTCAATAAATTCTGGTAATCAGTTTCAGAAGTTGTGACATTAATATAAGTATTAGCTAAAGCCACACCTCATTTTGCCACATCATTTACTCTTGAAATGAGTTGTTGGCTTTCCAATTCTGTGGATCTATTTTTAAAAAATCGATTGAAATATTGCAAGCTTCAAAAAAAATTAAGATTGATTTGGGAAATGAATTGTTGAATTTCTTTATTTCTAAAGTTTTCTTCTGTTAAAGTTACATTTGCTACTTCATAATCGCTGCATGGAGTATCTACAAGTTTTTTTTGTCATTAAGTGCTAAGTTTTGGTGTCGATACGTTCATCAAAAAACGCTGGGGCAGCCAATTTCGGAGTAAAGTACCACTGATGACCTAGAAAAGTTAAAGCGAGGCTTTTGCAACTGCTTTATTAATAATTTTATAACTATCCAATTCCTTTAATAGGCTCAGATCATTGAGAGGAGCGTATGGAGGGCACTGGCAGAGGTACCAATATTTGATATTTATTCTTATAATAAATGAACTAAATTCAAGCAAGGCATCAACTGTTGATTTGTCTATATAAGAATGCAACTGGTTTCGGAAAATTCATATTTTCAAAGAATAGATAATTTTCATTATCCAGCGAGCCCAATTGATAGCTCCTGGAGCACACATAAAACAGAAAGTGAAAATGACAGAGTGTAACGGTTTAGATCAATAAATGTCAGAAGTTAATGACAGTTTAAACGTAACTATATAAATTAATGGAAATATACAATAATTATAACGAAAAAAGTATCACAATTTTTAAGGTACAAACTATAAAAATAGTGTAACTCGGAAACTGTAGGACAAAATTCCATTTTTGTTTTCCTTAATTGTTTAGAACTTATCGGTATTCAAAATCGTGTCACTAGTTTTTATACCTTTCATATAAATTTTAAAAGTAATAAACCGTTTTTTACAGAATTTGTTAAAAAATTACAAAATAACTTAATATGTGGAATCGTAATGGACAAAAATATTGCCGGAACTTAAAGTTTTTGCATATGGAAATAAAGTTTGGGAAATTTTCTTCAGAAATATTCGGTCAAAAAATTAAATGAACGTGGTTATTGACAAAGTTATGAGTCAAGTTTGAAAAAAGGCCGAAAAACCAGATTTTTAACAAAGAGTTGATTTGCGCGACCTCTTAACCTCTTCCTAAAAATCTAAAAAAAAATTCAAAAAAACTGGAACCTATAAGCTTTCAAATTATATTTCAAATATTGGGACACCCAAATGTACATTAGCGTGGCCGTTGGTTGTATGGAGAACTTTTTTTTATTTCTTATATTCTCCCCCCCCCCCAAATCGACTCAGTTTTATTTAAAAAAAATACAAAAAAATTTCGTAGCGATAAGTTGTGTTTTAGCTAAAAAAAAAAATAAGTTGACTAGAAGAGCTAAAATATTGCCATATATCATATTCTTGTTAAATATTGTTTTTAAGAGATAGTCATAGTAAACAAATTACATTTTAATAAATGGCTTGAAGGCAAACTTTGAGGGTTGACGCCCCCCCTAAAACACAACTTATCGCTACGAAATTTGTTTGTATTTTTTTTTTTCATAAAACTGAACCGATTTGGGGGGGGGGGGAGAATATAAGAAATCAAAAATAAAGAAAATAACGGCCACCCTTATGTACATATTAATGTCACTAAATACTATTATATATAAGTTGAAGCTATCTCTTTTGAAAGACCAAAAAATGATAAAATATCAAGAAGGAAACGCGTGCGAATGTAGTCGTTACGCAGGATTTGCCCATATATTAAAACTTAAATATTCATTTTTTTTATTTTTTATGATGAATAATAATTAAAAAATTAACCTTTAATAAGTTTTTTAAAGGTTAAGAAAAGGGAATGATGATCTTTATAATGGTTGGGGTTATATGGGCTAGGCTTTTTAGTAGAGCTGCAAAACTATCGATAGTCGTCCCATTCGACATTTTGAATGTTTAAAATAAGTGTATGTTTAGATTTTTGTATAAATACCACAATAGGTGGTACATACACAAACGACTATCAATAATAGGACTCCTAAATATTTTAAAATAAAAAGTAAATATGTATATTATTGTCTTAACACTGGCAGCAAACATAATTATACAAAAACTGCTTATACCAGGTTTCCCACTGGTCATGTTGTTGGTGAAATATTCAAAATTGTCAAAAGCAGCCATTAGGACCGTCACATGCTGCATTTAAATTAGGAATGTAACGATACGGCTTTTAGCCGATAAGTTACCGATATTCAAACAAAAATATCGCCAATATCGATACCGATGCGCATATTGAATATGAATTGAAGTTCAATTTAACAAAACTCAAGTAGAGTAAATTGTTTATTATACAAAATTACAGTGTAAGAGATTATTAATATTTTAAATTTATATTAATTAGATTAAAAAAAATGAGGATTTAATTTGAATTCATAATAAAATTAACAAAAAATATAACATTTGCTTACAAAAATATTAAAAAGATTTTTGTTTAATAAACAAAGCATTCTGAAATCTTGCTGAGATAGACGATTTCGAAAGTCCGTTGGAACCAGACCATCAGTGGAAAATAATCTTTTAGATGCTATAGAACTCATTTGAAAACTTAAGACTTCCTGTACCAGTTTCTTTATGTTTGGGTATAACATTGCGCCCGTAAACAAGCAGATCTGCGCCTCAGAAATATTAGGAGATCTAAGGTTTCTTCGGACTTCTTCTTTAGCAGAATAAGAGTATAGAATGCAAAGAGGCTCATCCTCCTCGGATCCTCTTAAAGGTTTTTCCACCAACGCTCCGAAGGCCTGTCCTTGTAAACGTATACCACCTGTAGGGGTGAAAACGGTCACACAGTCAGCACTTTCGGAATGCAGGTACATGTTTACTAGCTCAGTATTACGTTTATTTGATACGATTTAAATCCTTTGTGTTTGAAATATTCGAGCATTGTAGCGAGGGCCAAGAATGGTAGACAAACAATAGGTTTAATTATTTCCCAAAGCATCCAATCGTTTTTTTCCATCTCCGTTGATTCTTGTATTATATAAAACAATTTAATTTTTCTGTCTTAATTTAATGCTCTGCTTTTAAAATTTAAAAGCGTCATTTCCCTTAGTTGCTATGCAAAAGGCATAGAAAATAAATTTTTATGTTAAAAAATACTAATAAAAAAAAGTATATATATATAATATGGATACGACGATACTCCACAGCAAAATATCGCCGATACCGATATATTGGAATATTTGAAGTAACGCCGATGTATCGATATTGGGATTCGTTACGTCCCTAATTTAAATAACCTCTGAAAACCATATTCACGAGTAGACAAGATTTTACCGGTCAAGGAACACAGCGTCATGTTGGCGAAACAGTTCATTCTGGATGTCATTGGAGAAGTCATCCAAACTTCGACATCACGCAGTTGGAGGCTCCCCCGAGACATGTCAGACAGGACCAAAGTATACACGAGGAGAGCATACAGAGGAATATGCAGTATCCAATGGATCATAGCTCCTATATATGACAACTTGGAACGACATTCATAGGGACGTCACTAATTCCGCGGTAGCCGAATATCACATGAATGTTGTACTTGGAGGTCGTCCACCGCCTGTAGCAGGCGCCGAGTCAACAAGAGTCGCGCTGGCAAAACTAAGATCAGGATGGAGAGCAGGCTTAATGCCTTCTAGTCCCGCGTAGTCTGTGCCGTCCCTAATATATGTACATACATAAGTAAATATGTCGCGACCTTAGAACAACAAGGTTCTATCTGCCATGAAGTTTAGGTGCGAATAGAACCTTGTTGTCCCAATGTCACGATGTATGCATGGATGTATGAATGTAAAAATAAAATTTTTAGAAGTCCTTTTAAAAAACCTCTTTTTATATCAATTTGTACCTCTTTTGTATGTATTGTATGTATTCTTAGAGTACTTTAATTGAAGCCCATTTAACTGTACAGTTTTGTAATGCCTTTTAACAGTCCTTTTTTAAAAGGATCATTTGGTAGCAATTTGAGTGTTAAATCCACCAAAAATTCTACATCCAGCGCTTGCATAGGTAGCTTCGGCTCCTCCTCCATACTTCCACTGCTTTTTTCATAACCCCTGCAGCTTCTGTCGAATAGCAACAGAACCTAGGGATCCCTCCAGGAACCTATCTTTACCGCAAAGCAAAGATCAGTCCTCCAACTGGACGTCACACTACCCGTGACTTTGGATTTAAACCACAGCCAACACGTGCGCCCCTATAGTGTCACCTTGTCGAAAAGGCTGCTATTCGTGGACCCCTTTTGTGAGTTCATGCTTTGGAAATGGCACTTCCCCATCGGACGGTGAACAACTAAGTGAAGAACAACCTTCCATCAGAAAAGCCAGGCTTCCGCAAAGACAATCATCCTGAAAGACAGGAAGCATTCTTCATAAGATGCATACTCACGGAGAGGTAACCAATAGTAAGACCGGTGCTTACCGCGGGCTACTGACTTCCGTGGCACCATCATATAAGTATTCCAAGGAGCTCTGTCATTTGAATGTTTAGTACATTACAGGTTGCATTCAGCTGCCCATAAAAAGTATGAGATTCCAAAAAATGTCAGTATATCGTGCTTTTAAGTAAGGGAACAAACTTAATTTCAATGTTCTGGAAATTAAAAACGAGGGGAGTGAAGGTCGATGGAGATTTTTAATGCAATTTTTTTGTTGGAAACGACCTAGTTTTTTCTTGATTTTAATACCCTTTGTACACTTGCATACATATCGGAGGAACTCATGGAAGATGTTGAAACATCAAACATCTGCTATCAATAAAAAATGTCACCATTTCTTAAAAAAAAAACTTTTATTTTTTTTAAATACTTTTTTCTACAAAAGTGCCAACATTTCAAAAGATAGCACCAAAATGTATTTCTAATTCATTTCGTTTAATAATTTTAGCAAAATAAAGCAAAATAAAGCTTGCAAAAAAAGGAATAACTTGAGAAATGGTAACGCTGCTTTCAAAGCAACTTCCATTTTGTCAGTGATGCCACAATAATAACAGAATTTATTGCCACTTTTCTAGTGATGGCACTAACCCTAGATCTACACTATCTCAGCCAGTTGGCAATAACGTCGGCAGAATAACAAAGCAATATTGCTTATTGCTCAGCTTATGTTAAATGCATGGGAAAACGTATTTATGTTAACTCATAATTTGAAAAACATCTATGAAGAAGGTGCAGTGTAAAAACTGGCACTTTCTTGCAAAAATTATTTTTATTGATATAAATTCGTTCTTGTTTAAATTTGCGTTCTTTTTTATATAAAAATATTAAGTTTATTTTTTTTTTTTTTTTTTTGTAAAAGTAAAATTAATATTTTTATATAAAAAAGACCTCAAGCTTAAACAAATAAATATACATTTTAATAATAAAGTCGAATAAGAACGAATTTATATCAATAAAAATAATTTTTGCAAGAAAGTGCCAGTTTTTACACTGCACCTTCTTCCTTGATGTTTTTCAAATTATGAGTTAACATAAATACGTTTTCCCATGCCTTTAACATAAGCTGAGCAATAAGCAATATTGCTTTGTTATTCTGCCGACGTTATTGCCAACTGGCTGAGATATTTATCTTTAGTGTAGATCTAGGGTTAGTGCCATCACTAGAAAAGTGGCAATAAATTCTGTTATTATTGTGGCATCACTGACAAAATGGAAGTTGCTTTGAAAGCAGCGTTACCATTTCTCAAGTTATTCCTTTTTTTGCAAGCTTTATTTTGCTTAATTTTGCTAAAATTATTAAACGAAATGAATTAGAAATACATTTTGGTGCTATCTTTTGAAATGTTGGCACTTTTGTAGAAAAAAGTATTTAAAAAAAATAAAAGTTTTTTTTTTAAGAAATGGTGACATTTTTTATTGATAGCAGATGTTTGATGTTTCAACATCTTCCATGAGTTCCTCCGATATGTATGCAAGTGTACAAAGGGTATTAAAATCAAGAAAAAACTAGGTCGTTTCCAACAAAAAAATTGCATTAAAAATCTCCATCGACCTTCACTCCCCTCGTTTTTAATTTCCAGAACATTGAAATTAAGTTTGTTCCCTTACTTAAAAGCACGATATACTGACATTTTTTGGAATCTCATACTTTTTATGGGCAGCTGAATGCAACCTGTAATGTACTAAACATTCAAATAACAGAGCTCCTTGGAATACTTATATGATGGTGCCACGGAAGTCAGTAGCCCGCGGTAAGCACCGGTCTTACTATTGGTTACCTCTCCGTGAGTATGCATCTTATGAAGAATGCTTCCTGTCTTTCAGGATGATTGTCTTTGCGGAAGCCTGGCTTTTCTGATGGAAGGTTGTTCTTCACTAAGTTGTTCACCGTCCGATGGGGAAGTGCCATTTCCAAAGCATGAACTCACAAAAGGGGTCCACGAATAGCAGCCTTTTCGACAAGGTGACACTATAGGGGCGCACGTGTTGGCTGTGGTTTAAATCCAAAGTCAAGGGTAGTGTGACGTCCAGTTGGAGGACTGATCTTTGCTTTGCGGTAAAGATAGGTTCCTGGAGGGATCCCTAGGTTCTGTTGCTATTCGACAGAAGCTGCAGGGGTTATGAAAAAAGCAGTGGAAGTATGGAGGAGGAGCCGAAGCTACCTATGCAAGCGCTGGATGTAGAATTTTTGGTGGATTTAACACTCAAATTGCTACCTGTGTGTGCAAATGATCCTTTTAAAAAAGGACTATTAAAAGGCATTACAAAACTGTACAGTTAAATGGGCTTCAATTAAAGTACTCTAAGAATACATACAATACATACAAAAGAGGTACAAATTGATATAAAAAGAGGTTTTTTAAAAGGACTTCTAAAAATTTTATTTTTACATTCATACATCCATGCAAACATCGCGACATTGGGACAACAAGGTTCTATTCGCACCTAAACTTCATGGCAGATAGAACCTTGTTGTTCTAAGGTCGCGACATATTTACTTATGTATGTACATATATTAGGGACGGCACAGACTACGCGGGACTAGAAGGCATTAAGCCTGTTCTCCATCCTGATCTTAGTTTTGCCAGCGCGACTCTTGTTGACTCGGCGCCTGCTACAGGCGGTGGACGACCTCCAAGTACAACATTCATGTGATATTCGGCTACCGCGGAATTAGTGACGTCCCTATGAATGTCGTTCCAAGTTGTCATATATAGGAGCTATGATCCATTGGATACTGCATATTCCTCTGTATGCTCTCCTCGTGTATACTTTGGTCCTGTCTGACATGTCTCGGGGGAGCCTCCAACTGCGTGATGTCGAAGTTTGGATGACTTCTCCAATGACATCCAGAATGAACTGTTTCGCCAACATGACGCTGTGTTCCTTGACCGGTAAAATCTTGTCTACTCGTGAATATGGTTTTCAGAGGTTATTTAAATTAGGGACGTAACGAATCCCAATATCGATACATCGGCGTTACTTCAAATATTCCAATATATCGGTATCGGCGATATTTTGCTGTGGAGTATCGTCGTATCCATATTATATAAATATACTTTTTTTTATTAGTATTTTTTAACATAAAAATTTATTTTCTATGCCTTTTGCATAGCAACTAAGGGAAATGACGCTTTTAAATTTTAAAAGCAGAGCATTAAATTAAGACAGAAAAATTAAATTGTTTTATATAATACAAGAATCAACGGAGATGGAAAAAAACGATTGGATGCTTTGGGAAATAATTAAACCTATTGTTTGTCTACCATTCTTGGCCCTCGCTACAATGCTCGAATATTTCAAACACAAAGGATTTAAATCGTATCAAATAAACGTAATACTGAGCTAGTAAACATGTACCTGCATTCCGAAAGTGCTGACTGTGTGACCGTTTTCACCCCTACAGGTGGTATACGTTTACAAGGACAGGTCTATGGAGCGTTGGTGGAAAAACCTTTAAGAGGATCCGAGGAGGATGAGCCTCTTTGCATTCTATACTCTTATTCTGCTAAAGAAGAAGTCCGAAGAAACCTTAGATCTCCTAATATTTCTGAGGCGCAGATCTGCTTGTTTACGGGCGCAATGTTATACCCAAACATAAAGAAACTGGTACAGGAAGTCTTAAGTTTTCAAATGAGTTCTATAGCATCTAAAAGATTATTTTCCACTGATGGTCTGGTTCCAACGGACTTTCGAAATCGTCTATCTCAGCAAGATTTCAGAATGCTTTGTTTATTAAACAAAAATCTTTTTAATATTTTTGTAAACAAATGTTATATTTTTTGTTAATTTTATTATGAATTAAATCCTCATTTTTTTAATCTAATTAATATAAATTTAAAATATTAATAATCTCTTACACTGTAATTTTGTATAATAAACAATTTACTCTACTTGAGTTTTGTTAAATTAAACTTCAATTCATATTCAATATGCGCATCGGTATCGATATCGGCGATATTTTTGTTTGAATATCGATAACTTATCGGCTAAAAGCCGTATCGTTACATTCCTAATTTAAATGCAGCATGTGACGGTCCTAATGGCTGCGTTTGACAATTTTGAATATTTCACCAACAACATGACCAGTGGGAAACCTGGTATAAGCAGTTTTTGTATAATTATGTTTGCTGCCAGTGTTAAGACAATAATATACATATTTAATTTTTATTTTAAAATATTTAGGAGTCCTATTATTGATAGTCGTTTGTGTATGTACCACCTATTGTGGTATTTATACAAAAATCTAAACATACACTTATTTTAAACATTAAAAATGTCCAATGGGACGATTATCGATAGTTTTGCAGCTCTACTAAAAAGCCTAGCCCATATAACCCCAACCATTATAAAGATCATCATTCCCTTTTCTTAACCTTTAAAAAACTTATTAAAGGTTCATTTTTTAATTATTATTCATCATAAAAAATAAAAAAAATGAATATTTAAGTTTTAATATATGGGCAAATCCTGCGTAACGACTACATTCGCACGCGTTTCCTTCTTGATATTTTATCATTTTTTGGTCTTTCAAAAGAGATAGCTTCAACTTATATATAGTATTTAGTGACATTAATATGTACATAAGGGTGGCCGTTATTTTCTTTATTTTTGATTTCTTATATTCTCCCCCCCCAGATCGGTTCAGTTTTATGAAAAAAAAAAAAACAAACAAATTCCGTAGCGATAAGTTGTGTTTGAGGGGGGGCGTCAGCCCCTCAAAGTTTGCCTTCAAGCCATTTATTAAAATGTAATTTGTTTACATATGACTATCTCTTAAAAACAATATTTAACAAGAATATGATATATGGCAATATTTTAGCTCTTCTAGTCAACTTATTTTTTTTTTTTTTAGCTAAAACACAACTTATCGCTACGAAATTTTTTTGTATTTTTTTTTAAATAAAACTGAGTCGATTTGGGGGGGGGGAGAATATAAGAAATAAAAAAAAAGTTCTCCATACAACTAACGGCCACGCTAATGTCATTAGGGTGTCCCAATATTTGAAATATAATTTGAAAGCTTATAGGTTCCAGTATTTTTGAATTTTTTTTTGATTTTTTTAAACAAATTAATATAAATTGAAATAATAAAGGTCGAATAAGAAAAAAATTATATTAATAAAAATAATTTTTGTAATTTTTTTTAATGTTTATTAAATTCATTAATTTAATTCTTTTACTACAATTATAATTTGCTACCATTTCACAAATTTAATTTCTTTCTCACAATATTTGCTTTTATATTTTTCTTTTTTGCTTCTTTTTTCTCAATTGATAACCAAATTTGACGTTTTATTAGGGTTTCTAATTTCCCGGACTTTTTCCATTCCCGGGAAACGAAACAAAAAAAATCTTATTCCCGGGAATCCCGGGATTCGTTGAGTAAAACAATGATTTCATTTAATGAGTTCAAGACAAAAGTTTTTACTTTTTTAAAAGAATATACAACAGTCCAAAAAAAATTAGCCTTATTATTTTCACAGAAAACTAAAACAAAACCAAATAAATTGTTACACACTCAAAATATTATGTAGTTAAATTCAAACGAAAATTCATTTGAAACAAATTAAAATTCATTTAAAAAACGGATCATTTACATTTCATTTAAAACAAATGATTTTTTCAGTAATTTCTAAGTTTTTTATTTATTGAACATCATATTCGTTAAAATTGAATAGTTTTTACTTTTAAAAAATATATTTTAACCGATAAAAATCAAACAAATTAACAAAAAAAAATACGGAAAACATTATTTTTTGGTAGTTTGTTTTTTTAATAACAAACATAAATGTTGAAAAATAAATTTATTCGTAGAATAACTATATTTTTATTCAATTTTAACAGTACCGAAAACGAATTTAATAACCTACAATCAGTTACTGTAATAATTTTATGAGTGCATTTATATGTACATGCATATAATATGTATATTTATTTTTTGTTTTTTTTTGGGAGATCACGAATTATAAAAACTTATTAATATTTAGTAGTTATTATAAATAGCAACGTGGTAAAATTAACTTTCTTTTAAGAAAAATTTTTTAGCATTAATTTAAGCATTTAAAAGCTTATCAGAGATTCTATTTCTAATCCTTGTTGAAATGTATATTGCCTGCTACCGAAAACGTGCTCTCGCCCTCTACAGACGTTGGTTTTATAGTAAGAAGCGCGTCATACAAAGATTATAAATTTGTTGGCCTGTTACCCGTGACCCAATTGACGTCAAAATCTTTTTTTAAGATATTTTCAGGCTTTTGTATTTTCTTTACATTTATTTTATTAGAATTTGTAGATGGTTCAACATCTGGTGTTGTTCTAAAATGTATTGAAGTTACTAAAATTTCTATTAATTATTTTCATTTTATGTTACAAAAATGACAACTAACGGGGCGAAATATTCGCACGGGTCATCTAGTATATTTTTATTGCTCGTTCTTTAACGATGCTAACAAATTAAAATATCATAAAATTTCATTTGAAATTCCTGAAAATTCCCGAAAAAAATTTCCCGGGAATAATTTAAAAAATATGTCCCGGGATTCCCGGGAATTCTTTCCCGCGTAGAAACTCTACGTTTTATGTAAGCAATAATTGTCAACGAAAATGGACTAACAATTATTGCAACTTAAATTGTCGGCAATAAATATGTACAAAAAATTGCTGTCTACATTAATGATAACATAATTGTGACATTTACTGCAATATATGTCGCAATAATTATCTCTGGTATAGACGGGCAGTAAACGAATCAAAAAATGTAAAAAGGAACAAAATGAGATAGTAACATTCTGTAAGGACCTTGAAAATTTTTGATTTTTAGCCCTATGTATTTCTTATGGGAAAATTCCAACATCTTCGCAAATTGATGTTAAATGTTGACAAGTGTGAAAAGGCTATAAGAGTTGCTTTGGTAAAGATACGTCGTATGCCACGAAGTATTTTTATAAACATGCAAAACAGGATAGTTAAAAAGTACCTTCTATTTCAATTTTACTCCAATTACTTCCAAAACATGGCAGATTGTGTACAAATATGCTATTACATATCTTGAATACCAATAAAGAATTAATAAATCTTTCTTGTTAACAAATCATTTAGTAAACTTATCATTTTTCTTGCAGGTTTCATCCTTGGAAAGACGACACACCGAACGTGAAGAGCGTTTGCACATGTTGGTCGAGGCTCTTAGTAAAGGACGCCTTAATGGTGCTTTGGATGATCTCTTGGCCGATAACAATAATCAATGAGATTCATTGAAAAATCCACAATTAACGCAACGTTAATTAGTGAAATATGTTTTTTATTGCTAAACGTTAGCTAGTAAATTATAAAGCAATTACTTTTAATTACTAAGCGTATTGAAAACAAGAATCAAACTTATAAAATTTTATTTTTATGATTAAAAAAAAAACAATTATAATAAAAAGCTGGGTTTTTGCTAGCAGTGTAACAAGTATTGCAAAGAATTCATCCAAATTTTGCTGACATTTACATACATAAATTAAGTTTATTAAACAAAATCAAATTGTTACATAAATTTTTGTATTAAAATAAACAAAAATTAAGGAAAACATAAAAAAAAATATTACCAGATAATAAAATTATGGACTGAAATTTTATGATATAAAACTAAACATTAATCATTGTTTAAGAGTTTTAACAGTATTATTTAAAGGGAATTTCACAATTTAATGAAAAAACAATAAGAATTCTGAATAATAGAAAAATCAGAAAAATTAAGTAAAAGGGAAACTTTAAGAGATCGTTAAATAATAATTAATGCGAAAAAATTTAAGTAAAATTTATTAAAGATTAAAATTAAAATAATAGAAACAAAACCGTTCAGTTTCCTTCCAAAGGTTTTAAAAATTAAAATTACATTAAATAAGAAGAATTTTTAAAAATAATGCAAATAAAAATTTACATATTTACAAATTAGAATTATTAATTGAGTTCAGGTTTAATAAGATAACAGTAGTTTAGCTATTATAAAATACTCAAATACTTATTTATTTCCAATCTTCAAATGTTTCAAAATAAAAAAATAATATCTCAAGACCCTTTATAAAATTTAAAGTAGAATTACATATTTGTACTAAGAATAAGTAATAATTTCAAAAAGTTTGTGTTCGTTAAGAATTTATTATAACAAATACTTATTGTATTGTAAACTATGTATTTAAATACATTAGCAGATTTCCTCAATTGGTATTAAAAACAAAAAAAAAAAAAAAAACTAAAAAAAAACAAAAAAATCTTAAAACTCTAGTAGTGTTATTTTCCTTTCCAATAAAAAAATATTTCAATAAACATAGTGTCAATTTAATTATAGAACTATTGCTAAACAAGTATGTATGTATTGGATTAATAAAATCCCTAATTATAAACTTTATTTTTATTGTTTTTTTTTTTTTTTCTTTAATTTTATTCCCTTTGTTTCCTTTTTAGCTAGTCTGTTAATTTAATTTCAATGCTGTTTTTAAATATTTTTCTAAAATGTCTGTTACTCATATTAACATAAGTTTATGGTCATCATACAATTTTACCACAAAAGCTCAAAATAATTTGCAATATATTTTTGAAATATTTAATTTAAGTTTTTATTATAAGTTTTAATAACATTTCTTTTATTTATATGTATGTACTTTAGTATTAAGGAATTGATATGTTTTCTGTATTGATTTAACAAACCAAAAAAATATAATGAATGATTGAAATAAAAATTCCCAAAACTTTTTAAAAGTTACAAATAAATTACACATATTCTATGGCTTAATTCCTAAGTTGATTTAAAATTTAACTTGTTTTCTGCGGCAGAATGGCTTTGAAACCCAGTATCATCAAAGGTTGGAAAATATAAATTTTGAACTTATGAATGTTCTTTTTTTTTTAAATTTTTGATATTTTTATATCAGGCTTAAGTTCATCAAATTAAATTTTCATTAAATTATTTTTTATGAAGGAAGGAATTTTACAACATGAAATGTATTAAAAAGTTTGATAATTTTTACAAAAAATATATGGCCCATTTTCAAATATGTGTAGGGTACTTTTTAAGAGCAAAAACGGGAAAAATTGGTACTTGGTACTATTTCTTAGAGTTGTCAAATATTCATATATTCCAAAGAACCGGTTTTCGAATACTTCGAAAAACCATCTTCTAAAAAAATCGGGTTTTCGGTTTTGCATCAAAAAACCGGTTTCGAATAATCAGGTTTTCGGGGTTTTTTAAATTATTTATTTATCAAAGAAATTTTTGGGAATACAAAATTTTAATTTTTGTTATTCGTGCTTAATTCCCAATTTTTATTCTTGATAAAAACACTGAAATTTATTATTGATGGGATAAGCTATTCCAATGCGCATTTCACTGGTTGCTTAGGCCAGATCGTCAGGAAACTTCATCCATAAATATTTTAGGAAAACTAAAGATGTTAAACCAAAAAAAAAACTGTTAAACGTTTAAGAATTATAAGCAACAGTTCTACTTGTAACAATATCAAAGTTTAAACAAAAAACATCATTCCAATCACTACAATTGATTGGAATTCTTCCAACACTAATTGTAGTTGTAAGTAGGTTAAGAAAAAAAAATGATGTTTTTTTTGTTGATGTTTTTGTTTAAACTTTGATATTGTTACCAGTAGAACTAAACCGTATTATACTTGTTAGGTATATTACCACATAAAATGTAAGTTAAATGTAATTAGAGATCAGTATAATAAAACAAACAAAATATTTGTTTTTATACCCACACCACAATAGTGGAGGGGCATTATGCCTTTGTTCTAATGTGTGTAAACTAAAAAATATTGGTTCTAGACCCACCTCTTAGTATGCAATTTTGATAAAATCCTATTGAAAATGGTGACTTCTCTCCGAAATAGTCTGTGCCCATAAAGTATCTTATTCGCCCCTTTCGTGAATAATTTTTCCCCATTTCACATATTTGCCGTCATGAAAAACTCCCATGAAAAAAGGTTATTCAAAGGAGAATAATAGCATGAAAAAATGTTAACGGGAAAAAATTCCCCTTATCGTGAAAAGTTTTTTCCCTCGTAATTTGTTCACGTTTCCCTTAGATTTTCTCACTTTATTTTTGCTAGGGAACAGAAAATGTATGTAAATTGTTCTTCCTATAAATCGAATATTAAGGGCTAGATCCGTTAATAAGGCACAAGCCGATATATTGGTCAACAAAATGCAAAACAACAGGAGGCTTATTCTGAATTGCGATGCGAAAATCAATGCGATGCGCAAATGAAATGCGATGCGAAAGAAAATTGGTATTCTGTTAGACTTTCCCAATCGCAATTTATTTCAAATCGTGGCAACGCTGCTCAAATATACCTCACTGTCAATAACCGTCAAATTAAAAATAAATAAATTGTTTGGGTTTGGTTGTGAAAATTGTTTAAACAATTTATTTGTAATAAAACAAGTAATAGTGCTATATTCGGCTGTGCCGATTCTTATATACCCTTCACCATTGTGCGAGCAGAATACAGAGCAACTAGACAAAAACTAAATAAAACTGGTAAATATTTTTTTTTTAAATAAGAGACAACCGGTTTTGAACTTCGCTTTTCATAAGGGCCCAGAATATATATACTTTATAGGGTGTAGGATCAATATTGTATATACCTTTTTACCTTCGGTGAAGGGTATAAAAAGAGTAATTTTCGGGAATTCAGGGGTCTAATCACTGCATTCGATACTATCGTATCGAATAAACTATTGAATTTTTTTGCATACGATAGATACTGTCGAGTTACTCGATGTCGAATGCTATTATTTCAAATTCAATACATTTCATTCGATATCGAGTTTCAAGATACCAAAATAAATAATTTCGATGAATTTTGCTCGATATCGTATGCGGTGATTAGACCCCAGTATTTCGGTTATAACTCATACAAATTTCCGACATTTTGGTATATAAGTCGTATACATAGGACATATGGCAGCCCTAAAATTTAGGTTTTTATAAAAATTTTGATGTTTTTTGCCCATTTTTGGAGTATTTTGCTCATAAATTACCCATTGTCTAACCGATTTGATAGTTTTATATACCGACGTGTTACCATTTACTTAAGTTATATTAATATATAAACATTTATATAAACAATAATTAGTATTGTGGTTATTTTGTTGAACTATTTATGGTTTTTAATCCAAATTTTTAAAATTTTTAATTAGGCTTAAGTTCATGAAATTAAGTTCAAGAAAGGAATTTCTTCATAAGAATAATTTAATGAAAATTAAATTTCATGAACTTAAGCCTAATTAAAATTTGGATTAAAAACCATAAATAGTTCAACAAAATAACCACAATACTAATTATTGTTAAAGCTAAGGCACGAGCTCTATGTGTACATTTGTCCTTCAAGTTGTGCTGAAAAAGGTCAACAGAAAAGAGAAAGACAAAATGAAAAAACAAAAAAAAAATGTACTTGGACTTCAAGAAAAATTCTTGACAAAAGTACGAAAAAACAGAAGTAAGGAAAAAAAAAGTAAGGAAAAAACATGTAAAATCAATTAAAATGGATAATCATTCAGGAAAGCAAATTTCGATCTACCAAATGTTAAAATACAATTTGGTTTAAGGATTGATGTCTGACTATTGACGTCAGCAGTCGTCGATGGCTGCGAGTGTAAGACGGCAAATCCATCTGAGGAGATCGAGTGGTTGCGATCGAAACATGTCATGGTAACCTGCCGGCCAGGGTTCGAAACCGAGCCACGTCAAGAATGAAAGATTATCAATAACAAATTTAATTAATTTTCATGTTGTAAAATTCCTTTCTTCATAAGAATAATTTAATGAAAATTAAATTTCATGAACTTAAGCCTAATTAAAAATATTAAAAATTTGGATTAAAACCCATAAATAGTTCAACAAAATAACCACAATACTAATTATTGTTAAAGCTAAGGCACGAGCTCTATGTGTACATTTGTCCTTCAAGTTGTGCTGAAAAAGGTCAACAGAAAAGAGAAAGACAAAATGAAAAAACAAAAAAAATGTACTTGGACTTCAAGAAAAATTCTTGACAAAAGTACGAAAAAACAGAAGTAAGGAAAAAACATGTAAAATCAATTAAAATGGATAATCATTCAGGAAAGCAAATTTCGATCTACCAAATGTTAAAATACAATTTGGTTTAAGGATTGATGTTTGACTATTGACGTCAGCAGTCGTCGATGGCTGCGAGTGTAAGACGGCAAATCCATCTGAGGAGATCGAGTGTTTGCGATCGAAACATGTCATGGTAACCTGCCGGCCAGGGTTCGAACCCGAGCCACGTCAAGAATGAAAGATTATCAATAACAAATTTAATTAATTTTCATGTTGTAAAATTCCTTTCTTCATAAGAATAATTTAATGAAAATTAAATTTCATGAACTTAAGCCGAATTAAAAATATTAAACATTTATATAAACTTGTAAATATATGTATATTTTAACAAAGTTAATTATAAAAAGAGTAATTTTTGTGGATTCAGTATTTCGGTTATAGCTCTGCCATTTTTTAACCGATTTGGCAGATTTATATACCGACGTGTTGAAGAAGAAATTTACCATTTACTTTAGTTATAAAGCTTGGACTCGGGGAAAGCTATGGTTCCCGAAAGTGGGTATTTAAAAAAAAAAATTAATTTTGGTCATAACTTTTTTGTATCTGAACCGATTTTCCCGAGTTTTTTATAAAATATGTTCTACTAAAAATTTCCGATATTTTGATATATAAGTCATATCCATAGGACATATGGCAGCCCTTAAATTTAGGTTTTTAATAAATTTTTATTTTTTTTTGTACGGGAGGTACCACGCCCACTTCTCCAATCCCGCCCACATTTTGTAGGATGGTGTGTATTGGCAACTTAAATATGTGTACCTAATTTGGAAACTTTGGCTCTTGCCGTTATACAGAAATAAAAAAAATACAACAACAAGGGATTTTTGGAAAAATTTAGAGGTAGTCGTGGTTTTTTGCTCATATCTCCGTCATTTTTGGACCGATCTGGCTGAATTTCAATAGCAAACTTAAACGGAGTATATGTGATATAAATATACATCAACCTAGTCCACATCATTTCTGGGGTTTTCGGAAAACCCATTTCAACATACACACGGACAGACGGACAACCGGATTTGAACTTCGCTTTTCATAAGGACCCAGAATATATATACTTTATAGGGTGTAGGATCAATATTGTGGAACATACAAACGGAATGACAAAGTTATATATACCCTCTTACCTTCGGTGAAGGTATAAAAAATAATAAAAATGATTTTGGCACTGTGGTTCGACGACGAAGAAAATGAAAATGTTTTGTGTGTACTTTAAAATCGGCCCAAATCTTTTAAAATTGAAGTTAAAGTCAAATATTTTTGAACTGCTTTATATATTTCCTACTTTTTCCATCCTGCAGCTTATCTAATTGGTGGTCCATTGATATTTAGTTCTTCAGTTAACGTAAGCATTTGCCGACTGATGTGCATTTGGTGTTTTCAAATGGCCTCTTGCCAATTGGCTGTGCTTATTCATAAATTCTATCATTATTTCAAATTGACGCGGTTTGGTGGTCTTATTGCTTGCTTCCGTGAATTAAATAATAAATATATGATTAATAAATAAATAAAATATTATTTTTCACTAACATGTTCGTACTTTTCGAATGCTATTTTGTTGTCGAATAAATTTTGCGAATTTGACATTTGTTTTCGCAATGTAGAGTACCGACTTGTCACCTTTTCGCATTTGAAATGCGATTAAAAAAAAATAGCAATTGTTCGCATTTATGCATTTTCGCTTCGCATTGATTTTCGCATCGCAATTCAGAATAAGCCTCCAGGTCGATTGCATGCGGATTTGTGAAGCTTTAGATAGACTTGGTGGTAGAGTTTTGGAAAATATTTTACTACATAAAATTTTAAAAGTGCAAAAAACTAACATTGTAATCAAACTATCCCTCCAATACTTAATATTTTGATTTATTTTTAACTTTTCTTTAAAATATTTATGTTCATACTTGTATTTTTGAACAAAAATTTCTTTGATTTTTTATTTCTTTTAATCTTTCTTTTTTTTACATTCACTGGAACTGATAGCGTGAAAAATTTTTCACAAGAGATTGACGATTGATTTTTTCCCTTCGAAGTAAATGAAAATTTCATGGGAACGAAAATTACACTTGTTATTCACGATAGGGGTGATTATGTTGGTAACTAGATTAAAGTTGACTCAAAAATATTTTATTGCAATATAAATCGTCTCAAATGAGTTGGGGGCATTCGATTTCTCAACTAAGTTCTTATAGAGGACAATACTGAAAAACACGTTCACTAATTGAAGCACAGCCGCGAATAACGTTTTAAGTTACAAAATAATAATTTTTCAGGAGAGCAAAAAAACGTTTTTTGACAGGCATCATTATTTGTTTTAAACATTTTTTTTTTATTATTAAAAATAATGATAATAAAAACTTTAATGCAAAAGGATTTTAAAACATTATTCCGCACTGCAAAACCATTTCGGTTTCATCATTTTGTTAGTAACTTGTAATGTTCTTCCACTGACTGACACTTTGTACGCCATTTTGAAGGCGTTAAGGTGCATAGTTTTGGTTGATTTGATGTTTAAACTGTGTAAGAGAGTAAGGTCAACGGTTATATGCAAAAAAACACTTATTGCAAAATGTGGCGCTTACGACGTTATTCGCGGCTGTGCTTCAATTGTTGGGATTGAGTTAATTGTCAGTAAAGCCATGTGAACTAGATCTGCTTTGGAAGATCTTTTAGAACAGTTATCTCTGTAGTCGAAATCCTATTTTAAGTCACTGTTACTAACTGTTTTTGACCTTTTATCTTGGTTTTGAATTTTTTAAGGTAGCATTTAGCGGTTATTCTATTACGGTTTACAACTCAATTCTGGTTCAGTTGAAATGTTACTTTTTAAGTGCGATTTACAAAAATATCAAAAATCTACAACTCATCACTAGCAGTTGAGTTGGGTTGTTCACAAGAAACCAAAGTCAACGTCAGAACTGCTGGCCATTAACAAAAAAGTTAGTGTTGTAGAATTCTTCTGCAAGTTCAATAGCTGGGAACTGTGATGAATATGTTATGTATAACGAAAGTGTTTACTAAAAAATGTCATCGATGCAAGATAATTAAAAAATTAAATATAAGAAAAAGTCGATTATTCGGGTCCAAAAAAACCGATTTCTCGAATACTTGGAAAACCGACCTTTTTAAGCAACCGGTTTTAAAAACCGGAATAAAAGAAAAAAATCGATTTTTCGAAAACTTTGGAAAACGGCTTTGACAACTATAACTATTTTTCTTTTTGTTAAGTTTGGTATATAGGTGTCTAATTACCGCATACGATATCGAGCAAAATTGATCGAAATTATTTATTTTGGTATCATGAAACTCGATATCGAATAAAATGTATTGAATTTGAAATAATAACATTCGATATCGGGTAACTCGACATTAAATTTATCGAGTTTTCATTCGATACGTCAGTGTCTATCGTATGCAAACCCATTCGATAGTTTTTTCGATACGATAGTATCGAATGCGGTGATTAGACCCCAGATTGCATAAGGCCCAGATTAAATATCGTATACCTTATGAATGATAAAGTAGGTGCTACTTTGATAAATTTGGTATACATGCATACAGATTATACCTATATAACATACAGTGTACTTTGCTGGTACATTTTTACCTTTGGTACTTTTTCTCTTTTCGAAAAATTCGGTATAGAGATAGATTATGACCCAGAAAAAAATACAGAGTTCTTTTTATGATGTAAAGTTGGAAAAAATTGTTTGGTAGTCAGTAGGGTATTCATTTAATCGTGTTTTTGATTTAATCGATTAATCGCTCGATTAATTAACCGAGGTTTTGGTTTAATCGGTTAATAACACTACTTGACCGTTTTTTGACCAAATGAATCTGACACCTAATCTTGATTCGCTGAATCCGAATATGAAGTCAAAATTGTCAAAAGTAAAATAACCGTTTTTTGTGTTTTAAAAAAAATTTTGAACGGACTATGTATTTCTTTGTTTTTAGTGAAAGGTTATGAAATTTCTCAAATAACCATTGGTCATTTGTAAAGATGAGTCAATAAATGGCAGAGTTATAGTGGACAAAATTTCAAACTTCATTATAAATTTGATGATTTTTTGCAATTTTGCTCTTTTCAAGTTATTCGGATTCAGCGGACAATTTTACATATAGATTAGGTGTCAGATTCATTTGGTGACGAATTTGTTGGAAATTTGTGAACCAGTGTAATCGGTTAATTTTGTTATTGATCGTTTAACCGATTAATAAAGTTTTTTTTTGAAGTTTTAGCCGTAAAGATTTGAGTTTTTAGGAGAGAAAGGAAAAGAAATGGCATTCTCTTTTCCATTCTCTCTTAAAAGCTCAAAACTTGAAGGCATTTGCTTCTACACTTAGAGAGTCACCTACGAACAATTGCATCTTAATATTATGGAAATTTATAGCATAATTTAAATAACAAAGGAGATTTAGGAATGTAGATAAGTGATCCTTACGATCCATTTCTTATAGAATTAAATATAATGAATTCCATTTTAAAATATTTTAAGATCCTCTCTGATATTTGAAGATTTTTTTTCCATGTTCTTTGCATCCAGGAATAAAATACATATTTAGATTGTAAAGAGTCTAACAATACGGAGTTGATAGTGACCATATTATTAAAGCTAGATCTGTGGGAGTGGATGTAATTTATTAAATCTGTTTTGTAAATCACTATGGAAGGATATAGCGGTCAATAACAAGTATAAATGATGCAAATGGTTTACAAGACAAAACCCTAATTTCTATCGAAAAGTTCCTTCAGCGATAAGGTCTGAACTGGTTCATCAACTAACGAAACTATCGAATTTGGTGCGATGCCAGAAAAAAGTAACTGTTTGATATGGATTTTTGGTTAATGCATCTTTTTTAACCTGAATTTGAAAAATAGGAGTGTGGTTTCAACAATACGACGCTTTGTGCCAGAAAGTTTTTGCCACATTTGACATTCTGAACAATTGGTTTGAGGGCATGGTCATCTTACGTGGTTGTAATGTGAACTGGACACCGAGGTCGTGCGATTTTACCCGTTTAGACTTTACTTTGTTGGGTTTTCTTAAGTCGCAGGTCTATGCGGCTTACAAAGCCAACATAACCCATACCATCGCTCAAATGCAGTCTGATTAATGCTCCAGATTGGAAAATTGGACCTTTTGAATGCGCGTCACCCTACAAAGCATTTCCACGATGTTATGTTAAAACACAAATTTTACAGAACTTCTGATATTTTTTATTTCGAACGAATATTCAACAATAGATAGGTATAACTTTTATTTCTAACGTTTAATTTATAAAATTTAATTTAAGCATTTAGGAGTTAAATGAAAAATATGTAAATAAATACAATTCGAATCCCAAACAACAGCAACATGACACATATAAATTTTGATTTTTTTTTTCATGTAGTAGTTTTGATAATTACTTTAATTAAACAAATAGAGAACAATAAATTCAATTTCAAGTTAAGTGTCGTATTAGATTACTTTTATAGAATATAAATAATTTTTAATTTTTATTAAAATTTTCTTAAATATGCAACAAGAACTTCGTTTATTTAAGATAAAGAAATATTTTTATAATCATACTGAATTTCAATTTTTTTTATTTTAATTTTATAACATTAAAAAATTTATGATAAATGATTTTGCTTAATTTAATTTAATTATTTTTTTACCATTATTGTGATTCACATTTTCATCTAGTAGGGTAGTCAAAACTTTGAAAATAAAAATCATTTCAAGATAATTCTTTTAAATAAATCGAAATAAATATCGAGAATTTATTTCAAATACAAAATTGTTTATGGAGGGTTTTTATTTTGATAATAGGCTTAAACTTAAATAATTAAGAAAGATGAAAAGTTGAAAATATTATCTCCAAATAGTGGAGAAAATTTCTGAAAAGAAAAAAAAACACAATAAAAATGTATTTGCAAAGTTTTTTCTAAATATTTAAAGTTTAATTTTCTGTAGAAAACTTTTAGTTCGCATTAGTTTTCACAAAAAAAAAAAAAAATAAACGTCTAACTCATTCGTTACAAACAGGAAAAGATTTTTCTAGAAAACTTCTTACTTATATTAAGTTCGTTAGCAACCAGAACTAGATTATGCTTTTCTAAAAAACTTCTAGTTCGTTACAAACTAGATAAATTTTCAATAGAAATCTTCTAGTGCGTTCGTTACAAACAGAAAAAGCTTTCTCTAGAAAACTTTAGGTTTGCCACGGACTAGAAGAGTTTTTTTCAATAAAAATTTTAAGTTCATTTTCAACGGGGTTCTTGTTTGTTAGGAACTAGATTATGTTTTTCTAAAAAACTTGTAGTTCTTTACAAACCAGATTAATTTTCAATAGAAACTTTCCAGTTCGTTACAAACTGAATAAGTTTTCTATATAACTGGTTCGTAACTGGATTAGGTTCTATAGAAAACTTCAATTTCGTTTTGAAATTTAAATCTTCTAGTTTGTTCGTTGCAAACGAGAAAAGCTTTCTCTGGAAAACCTCAAGTTTGCCACGAACTAGAATAGTTTCCTCTAAAAAATTTTAGGCTCGTTACAACTTGGGTTCTAGTTTGTTACGAACTCGGTTATGTTTTTCAAAAACATAAAAAGACCTCTCGTTCGTTACCAACTAGATTAGGTTTTTCTAGAAATTTATAACACGCTACGAACATGGTTCATTACAACTAACTTGTTCTTTATGCACCGGATTAGTTTTCTTTAAAAAAAAACTTTTAGTTCAAAATAAACTAAATTAGTTTTCTGTAGAAAACTTCTAGTTTTTTTCGTTTTAAACAGGAAAAGCTTTGGGTACGTTCGTAAATGCAGTTGTTGGGCATCAGTTGCGCATAACATAGCGTCTTCACCTGACAATTTTTTGTCATACCAAACGTCAAACTGCATATTAAAAAAACGCTGACAAATATTTTGGAGTTTTTTTTATATAGACTTTGACGTTTGGTATGACAAAAAATTGTCAGGTGAAGACGATATGTAAGTAAAGTAGAATGTTCGTAAATGCATCACTTGTAATAAACTTGGCATTACTTTCATATGTCAAAAGTTTTTTTATGCAGTGATGCCGCAGCTCTGCTGCAAATATTGGCAATTATTGCATCAGTTAATTTTCTGATGCCATAACTTTTAACATAAAAGAAATCGAAAATTTATAAGAAAACTATTACTTTTTGGTTAAATATTTTAATTTAGCTCGTGTTCAAAAATTCAAACTTTGCACAGCTGTTGTGCAGTAAAAAAGCATCACAGCAAAAAATCTGGTTTGTTACAAGTTAGAAAATTTCAAGTTCGTAACAATCTAGAACCTAGTTATAGTTCTAGTTTGTTACGAACTGAATTATGTTTTTCTAAAAAACTTCTAGGTTGTTACATACTAGAATAATTTTCAATAGAAATTTTCTAGTTCCGTCATAAACTGAATAAGTTTTATCTATAAAACTTCTCGTTCGTAAAGAACTGGATTAGGTTTTTCATAGTTGGGATGCCCCAGTAGTCAAGCTGGTAGTTAGCTTGTCTATTAGTGCGGGCGTTTTGGGTTCGATTCCCGCCAGAGACTTTGGTATCCGTAGAGCTTCGCTGGATTAGCTTAGGTAAAAAAAAAATAAAAAACGTTCATTTCCTTACCAACCAGATTAAATTTTCTAGAAAACTTTTATTTCGTTACGAACTACATAAGTTTTATCAAAAAAAAAAAAAAAAAAAACTTCTAGATCATTATGAACTGAATTTGTTTTCTGTGGAAAAGTTTCAGTTCATTACGAATTGGGTTAGTTTTAAAAAAAACTTCTAGTTCGTAATGGACTAGAAAAGTTTTCTCTAGAAAACATTTAGCTTCATTCGACCTAAATTATTCATTTCTAAAATTCGTATACAGCGTTACGAGTAATATTTTTCTATTTCTCACCCGTTTACGACTACATCCTGAAGCCTTAGAGTTTTTAGATTTCCGAGAATATGGTTGCTTAAAAGTAACTGTTTACTTGTTAATAGCGTGTAACACTTTACAGTTTTGGATCCAGTTTAATACTGTCTGGTGTGCTAAACAACTCTTAGCTATTTATACTGCACTCTTATCAATATTTCAATAATTCAGCATCCTTTTTGATGCTGGCAATTTTTTTATGTTTTTTAATTTTGCGGTATCACAACATAAACGATTTTCATTTTACGCCTAAATGCGTTTTATTTATTTATTTTTTTATAAGAAACTTGTGTTAAACGAAATACTCAATCAATTTAATTTGATTTTAACTTTTATTGGAGAAATTCTTTGGTTTTTATCTAAACTTTACAGTAACATCCCTTAATATTGATATTCTAACATTTATTACGTACTTTATTATGTTCAATTATTTTTCGATTACTACATGCAACTGTGTCACTGATGTTATTTTGTAATTTCAAAAAAAAATTTAATTTTATACTTGATTGAATACAAGTAGAAATAAGTATTTTATGAATGAAATTTTTTATTTGCCATTGACGTCACATATGTATAAAGCCTTTTCTCGTGACAAAGTACTTACAATGCATTGAATGAAACGACATGCTTATGGTTTAAGGTTAGAAAAAATTTTCGTTAAACTCGACTAAAGTGGAGATATTTCTAAAATTTCTGTTAGACTTTCTTTTAGACTTTCGCAATCGCATTCGCAATTTATTTCAAATCGTGGCAACGCTGCTCAAATATACCTCACCGTCAATAAACGTCAAATAAAAAATAATTAAATTGTTTGTGTTTGCAGTGATAACCAAGTCCCGAACTAAGAAAGCCCCGAACGCACGCACACAAAGATATTATGTGCTTGTGTGCGGTCACAGATACTGATGATAGTCTGATGTTTTGAAACGAACAAAGTTGTAATATACATGTGAATTGCCAACCGTGTCTGTGTGAAAAATACGATTATTGACTGGCTCGCGAGTCTATGGAGTGGTTATCACTGTTTTAAAGATTTATTTAGGACATTCTGTAATAAAAAAATAATAATAAAAATGGTTTTTGTGGCACTGTGGTTCGACGACGAAGAAAATGAAAATGTTTTGTGTGTACTTTAAAATCGGCCCAAACCTATTAAAATTAAAGTTAAAGTCAAATATTTTTGAACTGGTTTATATATTTCATACTTTTTCCATCCTGCAGCTTCTCTAATTAATATTTTTTTCTTCAGTTAACGTTTGCCACAAAGTATTTGCCGACTTACGTGCATTTGGTGTTATCAAATGGCCTCTTGCCAATTGGCTGTGCTTATTCATAAATTCTATCATTTCAAATTGACGCGGTTTGGTGGTCTTATTTCTTGCTTCCCTGAATTAAATACTATATATATGATGAATAAATAAAAAAAATATTATCTTTCACTAACATGTTTGTACTTGCGAATGCTATTTTATTGACGAATAAATTTTGCGAATTTGACATTTGTTTTCGCAATGTAGAGTACCGACTTGTCACCTTTTCGCATTTGAAATGCGATTAAAAAAAACTTTGCGAATATCGCAACACAGAATATCAATTGTTCGCATTTATGCATTTCGCATCACATTGATTTTTGAATCGCAATTCAGAATAAGCCTCCTGACTAGGTTTAGAAGCTCATAATTTGAAAATGGCTCACCCTTGTTAAAGTTGCTCTCTGTTCCCTTTTAAAATAATTCAGCTTCGTACAGTAGTAATAATCCACTCTTTTCTACCAGTCACAATCTAATGTCAAACCAATTCCTAAGATTTTATTAAAAAAAAAATCGGAGATTGACGTCATATGTCTTTGAATTTTTTTGCTTTGGATCACAATGTTTTTAAATGAAATAAAAAAATAATTTTGCAAGTAACAATATTTCTGCAAGAATCTCTTCTAGTTGTTTATATATTTTCTTTCCAACCTTTGTTAATCTTTAAGATCAACCATCTTTAGAACGACGAAGTCAATTTTAACAAGAGATTTCGTAAAAAGTGTTTTCATCGTATACTAATTTGCGTAACTAATAAATACACCTATAACTATTTCCTATTCGACCTTTTGCGTTTGAGCAGTTCGCCTGTATACATAATCTTACGGGCATGTTCTGAAAACCACTTTAACTCAAACCACGTGACTTTAAATCACATGTGCCTTTTAAAATCACACGTGTGATATTTTGGTGTTCCGTTTTTGAGTGTTTCAGTTTGATTTTCAATTGCACACCGAGAAACACAAAAACGGTAAGACTTTCAGAACACCACAAAATCACACGCGAGGTTTTAAAAGTACGTGATTTGAAGTCACGTGAATTTCAGAACAGACCTGTTAGTCTGGGTTTCGACTATGAGAGTTTTCTTTCAGAAAGTCTAAGTATATTGTTGAGAAGGGGGATCTCTCAGCTATAAACTCAGACTTTCTGAAAGAACACTTTCATAATGTGAACCCAGACTTACTAAAAAAAAAATCAAAGCCCCGTACTTAAAAGAATCCGAAAACGGGATTGACTTAATTAATTTCAAACTGCGCTTAATTCAAAAATTCGTACTTGAAATAATGTGAAAGTGGATTGATTCTAAACCTAAACACTTACCCCAGAGAACCAGATATAAGGAATATTATTATTTTTCTAGTTTGCTTACCCTACCTACCCGTTAATTTCACAAGTTTGTTTCACCTTTGTTGTATTCCCCTTTTGTTTAAAGAAGAACTCCAAATTATAAGACACATGCAGCATGCTTGATATGGTTTTCGAATTCATTCGACTTTGAAAATTTGATGTATTTAACTAAATAATTTTAATATATAGAATTCATTAATTTTTGCTTCTTATATATACAAAAATCATAAAAAAAAAAAAAAAAAAACAGCCCTCTAACACTCATTTTAAGGGAGAATTTTTTAACTACCGCACAAAAATATACTAAAACTTTCGAGGGTTAAAATGTTCGACTAATATTCTCTGCATCAAATTTCACTAGGGGTCTTCTAAGACCAAAAAATCGTGCAATGTATATAAAACCGATTTTCAAATTTCGGGCCTTGAAATTTTTGAATTTTTCGAAAACCCGTTTTACATACATTGCACGATTTTTTGGTCTTTGAAGGCCCCTAGTTAAATTTAATGCACAAAATAATTGTCGAACATTTTAACCATCTAAAGTGCCGTTTTAATATATTTTTGTGTGGAAGTTAAAAAATTACCCCTTTCTTGTAGTGTTTTGTTGTTGATTCTACACAAAACAAGTAAACCGTTTTTTCCTAATCTAGCTGTGTTATTGTTGTTTCTACAACTAACTTTTACAAACAGATGCGAACGCACACATATAGAATATGAAGTGAGGCGCTGCGAAATATCGCCCCAAAAAATAAATGGGGTAATTTTTCATTATGAAAAATCACCTCAAAATTTATAATGAATTTTAACCCCAAAAAAGAACACAAAGAAAGTTACATTAAATATTTTAAGTGGAGTTCATATGTCCGAAACTAAAAATCCCAAATTTAGAACTCTGATTTCAAAATCCGAATGGTTTGTTTTCTTTATGGTATAACGAACACTGGCTTTGCTTACTAAAGCTTCAGGTTATAGCCGGCCTTCGGCCTGGCGCAAGGATTTTCTTCTCTATGGTATAACGAACACTGGCGGCGCTAACTAAAGCTTCTCTATTTAGCCGGCCTTCGGCAGGGTGCAAGGATTTTCTTCTCTTTGGTATAACGAACACTGGCTTCGCTAACTAAGGCTTCACTACATAGCCGGCTTCGCTAACTAAAGCATCTCTGCATAACCGGCAAGGATTTTCTCTACTTTGGTATAAGAATTCGGGTTTTTTCTACTATCCCTAGAACCTTTTACATAGAATTTTATAAAATTTGTGTAAAAATGTTTGGGGTGATTTTTCATTTCTTAAAATTTGCATTTTTTATTAGTAGACGAAAAATAGCCCCAAAGTAAAAATTGTGATTTTATTTGGTGCTATTTTTCATTCCTTGATATTGGGGTCATTTTTCATTCCACTTAAAATGCAAAAACATCCTAAAGAAAAAATGAAAAATAGCCCCAAAAAAATGTACCCACAATTACGTGTGTTGTCTTATGTACAATTTTGGGGCCGTTTTTCATTTTCCTTTTGGGGCCATATTTCCTGGGGTCATTTTGCGCATCGCCATGGAGTGATCGACCAACAAAACGTTTAAGCTCTTATTTACTTAATTTAAGAATTGTGTACTTATTTTAAGAAATTCGAGGATTGGCTTTCGAAAGTAGTCCCTGGATTATTTTAAGCTCCTTCGTACTTAAATTTTTAAGTACGACTCGTACTAAAAGTAAGTAAAAAAAATTAAATTTAGTACGAGTTTTTTTTTCTGTGAATCCACAAAATTTAATTGGGATAGGTTCACTCAATTTAATTGGAATAGTTCCCATATAAAACATAATTCTGCAAAATCTCTTAAATATTACAAAACCTAACATAATTCTCACATAACGACCTCTCCTTAAATGTGCTTTACCAGACATAAACTAGTTGACTCCAGTTTTGTATGTCAAAGCCTAATTAAAATTTGTATCCAACTAAATTTTTTACACTGTTGATAGGTATTACTTTTTTTTATCTATTTACTGTAAAGCTCCAGAATGACGTCATAGCTCTTAATATAAGTTAAGAATTTTCATTCATAAAAATCTTCATTCACAAGTTTAAAACATTTTTTCTAATACCAAAATCCTGAGCATTGGTGCACATTTGCGATAAGACAAAATTAAATCAATCATTTATTCAATTAAAGTTCAATGAAAAGGAACAAATTATAAACTTCCTTTGCCAAAGCAACATTAATTTTTGTATAAAAGGCACTGGAAAATAGCTGAGGATAACAGTCATTTCAAAGACTTCGAACGAAAAGCATTACGAGAGTAATCCTTGCGCAATACAACCTCAAAAAATATAACAACATCCAAGAATACTCTTAAATAAATACATATAAACACAAATTTCTTAACAGAAATAATACATAAACAGTTAAATATCATCACAAGTGACAATGTTATTTGGTTATTGGCAGTTGAAAACAACTGTCTATGTTCTATTATTAACATCGTGTCTTGGACAAGAACAATTTCGCGTCTGCGAACGTGATTACTGTTTTGAGCGATTTGACAAAAGTCGTAAAGCAGATCCAAACGATTTAAGTGAATGGCAACGTTCTCATGGTGAAAGATTTGAAAGAGAAAAATCAGTACTAACAAGAGAACGATATCAACTCAGGGACGAGAACAACCGAATAGATAAAGTTGATGAGCTCTATAAAGGTGGAGTTGAACTTCAAAATCGTGCAAATACAGGAATAGACGAACGTCAATCAAAAAGCGATGTTACCAGGCGTTTAGATGACAGAAGTGATGAACGCCATTGTTTAAATAACCACCGTGAACAGCGTCAGATTTTAAGGCAATTAAACGATCGCGTTAATAGTGATCTCGAACGTTTAGAGGATCGCGAAATTTTAAGAAGATCTGATAATAGAGATGCTAAAAGTCGTTTAGGAACTAAGCGTGAAGATCGACTGAATGCTCAAAATGCTGAACACGATTTACGTATGCGCCTAAATGAAAACCAAAAAGAACGTCGTAGAAGTCAAATGCAATCAGATGAACGAGATGAACGATTTGATATCCGCGATACTAGTAAGAGTTTAGATGTTGCTCGAGAATCTCAACAACCAGAAGAACGATTATGGCAAAGTCAACGCGATACTAGTAGGGAACGTGAAATTAAACAACGTCGTGACGAAAATAAATCTGATCGCGATGCAAGCGGACGATCAGAAATCATTCATGAAGAACGTTATGAAGATCAAAGACGACTTGATGATCGAAGAGCACAACGTGAAGTAAGCAATCGTCAAATCGTACAAAATTCTCTAAAGGAACGTCAAACAAATGAAATTCGGGAAGAAAACCAACGAGAACGATTGGAACGTTCCGACGCTAACGAACGAATTAATAATCGCATGGTTCAAAGTAATCTTGAGAGACGCTCAGACGATAACATTGAAGGACGTCGTGATAACTTAAGACGATTTGATGCCCATGATACTCAACGAGAACTTGAAACTTATGAAGAACGTCGCGATACTTTAAAAAGAAGTCAGGAACGAAGAGAAACTTCAATGGATTTGCATGAACGCCGAAATATAAATACTATTGAACATGTAGAACGCCTCGCAACTTTAAGACGTCTTGATAACCGTGAAGCCCATCGCAATTCTAATGCGTATTTTAAAGATTCTTGTGAATCAATTCGTTATGATGAACGATCTCAAAACGAAGAAGAATTAATCGATCGTCGCTATGAAAATAAGAGCGAACGTCAGCAATGCGGAGATAACTTACGCCTTGATAATTCTCGTGAATTAGTTCGTAATGATGAACGACTTTCTCAAAGAGTACAAGAGTCGATTGATCGGCGTCTCAATGAAATTAATAGAGAACGTAAACAACAGCGAAAAGACACATCAAACCTTTTGGAACGCCAACAAATTTTGGAACAACTAAATGACCGGCAAACTCGGAGCATTTTCAAAGGAGGTCCAGAAGAAAAGCGAGAATCAATTCGAAATGATAATATACTTAATAAAAGGCAACGAGAATCATGTAATCGTCGTAACGAAAACAACAGAGAAGATCAAGTACGAAGAGATAATCTAAGCTTTTTGGAGGAACGTCGTAATGTAAATACACCAGAACGTCATGAAAATTCTAGACAAATAAATAATCGTAAATTCCAACTCGATTCCAATAGACGACTAGAAGATTCTCGTGAATTAATTCGTAACATTGAAATACTACCTCAAAGGGAACAAGAATCAATTGGTCGTCGCCATGAAAAATCTTTAAAATATCAGGAACAAAAGGAGACTTTAAGGCGTGTTGAAAATACGCGGGAACGAGTAGAACGCCAGGAAATTTTTAGACGAATTGATGAACGCCAAACTTGTTCAGAAAATACACGCGAATTAATTCGTAAAGATGATCGACATTCTCAAAGGCAACAAGAATCAGGAAATCGCCGCGATTCAATAGAACGTCAAGATGAAAATAAACGAGAACGAATACAATTCCATGAAAATTTTCCACGAATTAACGCCCAAGAAGTCCAAGGTTATTTCAATAGACGTTTTAAGGATACTCGTGGATTTGTTCGTAATAATGAACAACCTTCTCAGAGCCAACGAGAATCGGAAGATAGTCGCAATGAAATTATTAGAGTACGAGAACATGAAAATAATCTAGAAGGAAAAGAACGCCACGTAACTTTTAAACGAATTATGAATGATGAACAAGAATTGATTGATCGTGGCAATGAAAATAATCAGGAAAGAATAGAACGCTATGAAGCTTTCAGACGAATTGATGTTCTTGAAAACCGTCGCGATTCTAACAGACGTTCAGAAGAAACTCGTGAATCACTCCGTAAAGTTGAACGACTTTCTCAAATGGAACGAGAATCAACAGATAGTAGCAATGAAAATAATAGAGTACCGGAACATGAACATAATCGAGAACGAAAAGGTTGCAAAGTTACTTATAGACGAATTAATAATCCTGAAAACCGACTCGATTTTAACAGACGTTTAGAAAATATACGTGAATCAGTTAGCAATGATGAACAAGAATTTACTGATCGTCGCAATGGTAATAGCAAAGCAGGCAACGATGCTAATAATCAGGAGCGAATAGAACGCTACGAAGCTTTTAGAAGAATTGATGTTCCTGTAAACCAATTCCATTCTAATAGACGTTTGGAGGATATACGTAAATCAGTTCGTAATGATGAACGCTTTTCTCAAAAAGAACAAGAATTAGTCAATAACCGTAATAAAAACAATAAGCAACGTCATGATGAAAATAAACAAGAACGAACAGAACGCTACGTTACTGGCAGACGAATTGATGAACCTAAAAACCACTTTGACCTTAATATACGTTCAGAAGATACTCGTGAATCAATTCGTAATAATGAACGACATTCTCAAAAAGAACAAATATCAATAAATCGCCGCTATGAAAAAAATGGAGAAGGCGAGGATGAAAATAAACGAGAACAAAAAGAACGCCGCATAGTATTTAAACGAATTGATGACCGCCAAGCTAATAATAATATCAATAAACGTTTTGAAGATACCCCTGAATTGCTTCGTAAAGATGAACGACAGTCTCAAAGGGAACGAGAATCGATTGAACTTCGTGAAACAAACTATCGAGCACGTGAAGAACGCGGTTGCACTTTACGATATTTGGAGGAACGAAAAGCTATTTTGGACACAGAGTACAAGTTTATTTTTAAGCAAAAGAATGACAACGACAAACGTCAGAATCAACGTTTTATGGAAAATGACTACACTGAAAAGCCAACTATTTTCCTTAGGAATGGTTTCGTTGTATTGGGACAAGGCGCTATTTTAACTTACGTTATATTGACAACACTTAATGGAAAGAATGAGTTAAAGTATGTTTACCTAACCTTAAGTTAAGATTTTTTACATATGGTAATATTTAATTATTTCCTTTACAGATTCCAACTTCCCCTTAAACTACGTCAAGCTGTAGAAATGATAAGTTTTTAAAGTACTAAATGCGGAAAATCTACTATTCAACTCGACAATGGAATAAATACTGTATATAAAATATTTAAGAATATTAAGACAAAAATGTGTACCTAAAAGCAAGATTATAACATGTATCTGTAAAAATTAATTTACTTATATAGATAATTTGTGAGCAACGAGTTTAACTAGTCCTAAATTATTGTATATGATTTTTTAATATATAAATATGTAAAATATTGTTATTTAACCAATAAAAATATTAGCAGCAATATAATATTCTTTCTAACTTTTTCTTTATTAGACTATTATTAGCCAAAAACATAAAAAGCATTTATCAAGTTAGAGTGCTATATTTGGCTATGCCGATTCTTTGATACCCTCGAATAAAAATAGATTTTGTGGCACTGTGGTTCGACGACGAAGAAAATGAAAATGTTTTGTGTGTACTTTAAAATCGGCCCATACCTATTAAAATTAAAGTTAAAGTCAAAGTCAAATAAAAAAGTTCTTCCCCCATCACAAACCAGGTGGTTTTCATTAAAGGCACTAGTAATTCGAATTCTACAATAAAATTAATGCCATCGATACGGCAAAAAAATATACAGTAGAGCCCCGATTTGCGTCGGTCCTATTTGGTCCGCTTTTTAACAATTGGTTAAATCCGCTTTGTGTTTAATGACTTCGATTTGCGTCGCTACATACGATTTAATTTTTTCGCTGACGTAATAATCATATGTGACGAATTTTTCTATTTGCGTGTAAAAAGCCGAATTCCTATTTAATTCTGTTAGGTAAGTTATTCTAAGTATAGTTGAGTGTAAAGAAGTAAGAAGTTAGTTCTTAATAAGAAGTTGTATAGAAAAATTAGTGCAAAGTGAAGAAAATGCACTTGTTTGGAACTAAAATTGGACGATTTAAAACGTTTCAAGTCGGGTAAAAAGACTGTTGATATAGACAGAACTCTTGGCTTATCACCTTCAACAGTAAAAACAATTTGCATAAGTGATAGCGCTAAAAATTAATCATTTAAAGATAGCACGAGTTAATAGCAAATGAGAATTTATTTTTTAGTAAATGTTTTTGTGAATATGGATAAATGAAATTGTACTGGTGTTTGGAATGAAATGATTAAATGATTAAAATCTGTTAACAACTTTTGATTTTATGTATTTACAAAAGACGAAAAATGTTAATTAATTTAAGAATTTTATTAAACCGCCACATCTTTTGTGAATACATAAAATCAAAAGTTGTTTACAGATTTTAATCATTTATAGCTTGTTTTGTTTGCAATGTTGTTTTTTATATGTCTGCATAAAATTAGAAGCATAGCTGCATTTTTCAATTTTTTATGAATTTTTAAAAACAAAAATTCCGAAATTTTAATAAAAAAAATTCCGAAATTTTAATAAAAAAAATTATTATTTTTTCCAGAAAAAAAATTATGTATCTAAAAAGACTGCGCATATAAGAAAAACGTTTTACCTTTCTTAAAGTAAATTTTATAACGTAATTTCGTTTTTTTTTTTTGTTTTCCAATAAGCTAAAGCGTTTTTGAGTTGCGCGAACATACATATGAGCCGTTTATTTTGAAAGTGGCATAAGTCATTTCGGTTTTTAAGTCGAGATATTTAAGGGTTTGCGTTTAAACACGTTTAAAATTATGGATGCTAACTTTCGAGAAGATTCACTTGTATTTGATACATCATGATAATGATATTTTTCTCATTATTATTATTATTTATTTTTATTATTTATTATTATTATTTATTATTAACTCGATTTTTTTTGAAAAAGTGACTAATGCCACTTTCAAAATAAACGGCTCATATGTTAATCTATCTATACAATATATAATTTCTTAGTATGTCAGGATGTTTGCATGTATGTCCTATTCTTTCCGCAACTTTCTGAAGCCATCTGATGACATAGGAAGCTGAAATTTGGCACACTTGAAGTACTTTCTCTGCGGAAGATCGTAACGAAGCCATATTTTTGATTTTCGGCTTTTCAACTAGTATAACTATAAAGATCTGATAGAAAATATGTTTTTTTTTATAATATGGGGAACTTTGGGCCCCACCCGGCACGGCTAGGCACCGTCGGATTGACCTGAAAAATTAGATCATGATTTCTTACACCAAACCTCATATTTTAAGCAGCGCAAACAATTAAATTTAAAAAAAAAAAATCCCATACAAGATGCGACCAGTAATGTACAAATGTAATTTGTACAGAAATAAATAAATGTTTGTTATGTTTTTATGAAAATATATTTTTTCTTATGTATTTCTTTTCAAATGATAAATATATTTCAGCCCACTTGTTGAAGTAAATAGAATAAAACTTAACCATATCACTTTCTTTATCATAAATATAATTTCTTGCTAAAAATTTATATTTTTGAACCACTCAACGCAATAAATTGTCTCCAATTTGTAAAATTTAAATATTTGACGATTGGTAACTGTTCATGACGATTTTGACGAATTTTGTTAAAACTTTTGACGATTTTTGAAGAAAATGGCCTAACAACATTGATCGCAATACAGAAAAGCAATTGTTCGCTCACCCTTGTTAAATTTGCTCTCTGTTCTCTTTTAAAATAAGTTAGCTTTGTACAGTAGTAATAATCCACTCTTTACTACCAGTCACAATCTAATGTCAAACCAATTCCTAACATTTTATTAAAAAAAAAATCGGAGTTTGACGTCATATGTTTTTGAATTTTTTTGCTTTGGATCACAATGTTTTTAAATGAAATAAAAAAATAATTTTGCAAGTAACAATATTTCTGCAAGATTCTCTTCAGTTTTTTATATATTTTCTTTCCAACCTTTGTTAATCTTTAAGATCAAAATCACCATCTGTTGAACGACGAAGTCAATTTCAACAAGAGATTTCGTAAAAAGTGTTTTCATCGTATACTAATTTGCGTAACTAATAAATACACCTATAACTATTTCCTATTCGACCTAAAGCGTTTGAGCAGTTCGCCTGTATACATAATCTTACAGGCATGTTCTGAAAACCACTTTAACTTGAGTGTTTCAGTTTGATTTTCAATTGCACACCGAGAAACACAAAAACGGTAAGACTTTCAGAACACCACAAAATCACACGCGTGGTTTTAAAAGTACGTGATTTGAAATCACGTGATTTTCAGAAAAGACCTGTTAGTCTGGGTTTCGACTATGAAAGTTTTCTTTCAGAAAGTCTAAGTATATTGTTGAGAAGGGGGATAATAATAGATTGTTCTCTTCCTCTCTCAGCTATAAACTCAGACTTTCTAAAAGAAAACTTTCATAATATGAACCCAGACTTACTGAAACACTGAAAAGAAAAATCAAAGCCCCGTACTTAAAAGAATCCGAAAACGGGATTGACTTAATTAATTTCAAACTGTGCTTAATTCAAAAATTTCTTAGTTGGTTTAATCCCGAATTCGTACTTGAAATAATGTGAAAGTGGATTGATTCTAAACCTAAACACTTACCCCAGAGAAGCAGATATAAGGAATATTATTATTTTTCTAGTTTGCTTACCCTACCTACCCGTTAATATAAGAAGTTTCACCTTTGTTGTATTCCCCTTTTGTTTAAAGAAGACACCTGCAGAGTGCCTGATATGGTTTTCGTAATCATTCGACTTTGAAAATTTGATGTATTTAACTAAATAATTTTAATATATAGAATTCAGGAATTTTTGCTTCTTATATATACAAATATCATACAAAAAAAAAAAAAAAAACAGCCTTCTAACACTCATTTTAAGGGGTAATTTTTTCATTTTCACACAAAAATATACTAAAACGTCACTTTAGAGGGTTAAAATGTTCGACTAATATTTTCTGTATCAAATTTCACTAGGGGTCTTCTAAGACCAAAAAATCGTGCAATGTATGTAAAACGGATTTTCGAAATTCCGGGCCTTGAAATTTTTGAATTTTTCGAAAACCCGTTTAACATACATTGCACGTAGTAGTTTAAGCTCCTTCGTACTTAAAAATTTAAGTACGACTCGTACTAAAAGTAAGTAAAAAAAAAATTAAATTTAGTACGAGTTTTTTTTCTGTGAATCCACAAAATTTAATTGGGATAGGTTCACACAATTTAATTGGAATAGTTCCCATATAAAACATAATTCTGCAAAATCTCTTAAGTATTACAAAACCTAACATAAATTTCACATAACGACCTCTCCTTAAATGTGCTTTGCCAGACATAAACTAGTTGACTCCAGTTTTGTATGTCAACGCCGAATTAAAATTTTTATAAATATTTTACACTATTGATAGGTATTACTCTTTTTTAAGGCTATTTACTGTAAAGCTCCAGAATGACGTCATAGCTCTTAATATAAGTTAAGAATTTTCATTCATAAAAATCTTCATTCACAAGTTTAAAACATTTTTTTCTAATACCAAAATCCTGAGCATTGGTGCACATTTGTGATACGACAAAATTAAATCAATCATTTATTCAATTAAAGTTCAATGAAAAGGAACAAATTATAAACTTCCTTTGCCAAAGCAACATTAATTTTTGTATAAAAGGCACTGGAAAATAGCTGAGGATAACAGTCATTTCAAAGACTTCGAACGAAAAGTATTACGAGAGTAATCCTTGCGCAATACAACCTCAAAAAATATAACAACATCCAAGAATACTCTTAAATAAATACATATAAACACAAATTTCTTAACAGAAGTAATACATAAACAGTTAAATATCATCACAAGTGACAATGTTATTTGGTTATTGGCAGTTGAAAACAACTGTCTACGTTCTATTATTAACATCGTGTCTTGGACAAGAACTATTTCGCGTCTGCGAACGTGATTACTGTTTTGAGCGATTTGACAAAAGTCGTAAAGCAGACCCAAACGATTTAAGTGAATGGCAACGTTCTCATGGTGAAAGATTTGAAAGAGAAAAATCAGTACTAAAAAGAGAACGATATCAACACAGTGACGAGAACAACCGAATAGATAAAGTTGATGAGCTCTATAAAGGTGGAGTCGAACTTCAAAATCGAGCAAATACAGGAATAGACGAACGGCAATCAAAAAAAGATGTTACCAGGCGTTTAGATGACAGAAGTGATGAACGCCATGGTTTAAATAACCACCGTGAACAGCGTCAGATTTTAAGGCAATTAAACGATCGTGTTAATAGTAATCTCGAACGTTTAGCGGATCGCGAAATTTTAAGAAGATCTGATAATAGAGATGCTAAAAGTCGTTTAGGAACTAAGCGTGAAGATCGACTGAATGCTCAAAATGCTGAACACGATTTACGTATGCGCCTAAATGAAAACCAAAAAGAACGTCGTAGAAGTCAAATGCAATCAGATGAACGAGATGAACGATTTGATATCCGCGAAACTTATCGCGATACTAGTAAGAGTTTAGATGTTGCTCGAGAATCTCAACAACCAGAAGAACGATTATGGCAAAGTCAACGCGATACTAGTAGGGAACGTGAAACTAAACAACGTCGTGACGAAAATAAATCTAATCGCGATGCAAGCAGACGATCAGAAATCATTCATGAAGAACGTTATGAAGATCAAAGACGACTTGATGATCGAAGAGCACAACGTGAAGTAAGCAATCGTCAAATCGTACAAAATTCTCTAAAGGAACGTCAAACAAATGAAATTCGGGAAGAAAATCAACGAGAACGATTGGAACGTTCCGACGCTAACGAACGAATTAATAATCGCATGGTTCAAAGTAATCTTGAGAGACGCTCAGACGATAACATTGAAGGACGTCGTGATAACTTAAGACGATTTGATGCCCATGATACTCAACGAGAACTTGAAACTTATGAAGAACGTCGCGATACTTTAAAAAGAAGTCAGGAACGAAGAGAAACTTCAATGGATTTGCATGAACGCCGAAATATTAATACTCTTGAACATGTAGAACGCCTCCCAACTTTAAGACGTCTTGATAACTGTGAAGCCCATCGCAATTCTAATGCGTATTTTAAAGATTCTTGTGAATCAATTCGTTATGGTGAACGATCTCAAAACGAAGAAGAATTAATCGATCGTCGCTATGAAAATAAGAGGGAACGTCAGCAATGCGAAGATAACTTACGCCTTGATAATTCTCGTGAATTAGTTCGTAATGATGACCGACTTTCTCAAAGAGTACAAGAGTCGATTGATCGGCGTCTCAATGAAATTAATAGAGAACGTAAACAACAGCGAAAAGACACATCAAACCTTTTGGAACGCCAACAAATTTTGGAACAACTAAATGACCGGCAAACTCGGAGCATTTTCAAAGGAGGTCCAGAAGAAAAGCGAGAATCAATTCGAAATGATAATATACTTAATAAAAGGCAACGAAAATCATGTAATCGTCGTAACGAAAACAACAGAGAAGATCAAGTACGAAGAGATAATCTAAGCTTTTTGGAGGAACGTCGTAATGTAAATACACCAGAACGTCATGAAAATTCTAGACAAATAAATAATCGTAAATTCCAACTCGATTCCAATAGACGATTAGAAGATTCTCGTGAATTAATTCGTAACATTGAAATACTACCTCAAAGGGAAGAATCAATTGGTCGTCGCCATGAAAAATCTTTAAAATATCAGGAACAAAAGGAGACTTTAAGGCGTGTTGAAAATACGCGGGAACGAGTAGAACGCCAGGAAATTTTTAGACGAATTGATGAACGCCAAACTTGTTCAGAAAATACACGCGAATTAATTCGTAAAGATGATCGACATTCTCAAAGGCAGCAAGAATCAGGAAATCGCCGCGATTCAATAGAACGTCAAGATGAAAATAAACGAGAACGAATACAATTCCATGAAAATTTTCCACGAATTAACGCCCAAGAAGTCCAACGTTATTTCAATAGACGTTTAAAAAATACTCGTGGATTTGTTCGTAATAATGAACAACCTTCTCAAAGCCAACGAGAATCGGAAGATAGTCGCAATGAAATTATTAGAGTAAGAGAACATGAAAATAATCTAGAAGGAAAAGAACGCCACGTAACTTTTAAACGAATTATGAATGATGAACAAGAATTGATTGATCGTGGCAATGAAAATAATCAGGAAAGAATAGAACGCTATGAAGCTTTCAGACGAATTGATGTTCTTGAAAACCGTCGCGATTCTAACAGACGTTCAGAAGAAACTCGTGAATCACTCCGTAAAGTTGAACGACTTTCTCAAATGGAACGAGAATCAACAGATAGTAGCAATGAAAATAATAGAGTACCGGAACATGAACATAATCGAGAACGAAAAGGTTGCAAAGTGACTTATAGACGAATTAATAATCCTGAAAACCGACTCGATTTTAACAGACGTTTAGAAAATATACGTGAATCAGTTAGCAATGATGAACAAGAATTTACTGATCGTCGCAATGGTAATAGCAAAGCAGGCAACGATGCTAATAATCAGGGTCGAATAGAACGCTACGAAGCTTTTAGAAGAATTGATGTTCCTGTAAACCGATTCCATTCTAATAGACGTTTGGAGGATATACGTAAATCAGTTCGTAATGATGAACGCTTTTCTCAAAAAGAACAAGAATTAGTCAATAACCGTAATAAAAACAATAAGCAACGTCATGATGAAAATAAACAAGAACGAACAGAACGCTACGTTACTGGCAGACGAATTGATGAACCTAAAAACCACTTTGACCTTAATATACGTTCAGAAGATACTCGTGAATCAGTTCGTAATAATGAACGACATTCTCAAAAAGAACAAATATCAATAAATCGCCGCTATGAAAAAAATGGAGAAGGCGAGGATGAAAATAAACGAGAACAAAAAGAACGCCCTATAATATTTAAACGAATTGATGACCGCCAAGCTAATAATAATATCAATAAACGTTTTGAAGATACCCCTGAATTGCTTCGTAAAGATGAACGACAGTCTCAAAGGGAACGAGAATCGATTGAACTTCGTGAAACAAACTATCGAGCACGTGAAGAACGCGGTTGCACTTTACGATATTTGGAGGAACGAAAAGCTATTTTGGACACAGAGTACAAGTTTATTTTTAAGCAAAAGAATGACAACGACAAACGTCAGAATCAACGTTTTATGGAAAATGACTACACTGAAAAGCCAACTATTTTCCTTAGGAATGGTTTCGTTGTATTGGGACAAGGCGCTATTTTAACTTACGTTATATTGACAACACTTAATGGAAAGAATGAGTTAAAGTATGTTTACCTAACCTTAAGTTAAGATTTTTTACATATGGTAATATTTAATTATTTCCTTTACAGATTCCAACTTCCCCTTAAACTACGTCAAGCTGTAGAAATGATAAGTTTTTAAAGTACTAAATGCGGAAAATCCACTATTCAACTCGACAATGGAATAAATACTGTATATAAAATATTTAAGAATATTAAGACAAAAATGTGTACCTAAAAGCAAGATTATAACATGTATCTGTAAAAATTAATTTACTTATATAGATAATTTGTGAGCAACGAGTTTAACTAGTCCTAAATTATTGTATATGATTTTTTAATATATAAATATGTAAAATATTGTTATTTAACCAATAAAAATATTAGCAGCAATATAATATTCTTTCTAACTTTTTCTTTATTAGACTATTATTAGCCAAAAACATAAAAAGCATTTATCAAGTTAGAGTGCTATATTTGGCTATGCCGATTCTTTGATACCCTCGAATAAAAATAGATTTTGTGGCACTGTGGTTCGACGACGAAGAAAATGAAAATGTTTTGTGTGTACTTTAAAATCGGCCCATACCTATTAAAATTAAAGTTAAAGTCAAAGTCAAATAAAAAAGTTCTTCCCCCATCACAAACCAGGTGGTTTTCATTAAAGGCACTAGTAATTCGAATTCTACAATAAAATTAATGCCATCGATACGGCAAAAAAATATACAGTAGAGCCCCGATTTGCGTCGGTCCTATTTGGTCCGCTTTTTAACAATTGGTTAAATCCGCTTTGTGTTTAATGACTTCGATTTGCGTCGCTACATACGATTTAATTTTTTCGCTGACGTAATAATCATATGTGACGAATTTTTCTATTTGCGTGTAAAAAGCCGAATTCCTATTTAATTCTGTTAGGGAAGTTATTCTAAGTATAGTTGAGTGTAAAGAAGTAAGAAGTTAGTTCTTAATAAGAAGTTGTATAGAAAAATTAGTGCAAAGTGAAGAAAATGCACTTGTTTGGAACTAAAATTGGACGATTTAAAACGTTTCAAGTCGGGTAAAAAGACTGTTGATATAGACAGAACTCTTGGCTTATCACCTTCAACAGTAAAAACAATTTGCATAAGTGATAGCGCTAAAAATTAATCATTTAAAGATAGCACGAGTTAATAGCAAATGAGATTGTATTTTTTATTAATGTTTTTGTGAATATGGATAAATGAAATTGTACTGGTGTTTGGAATGAAATGATTAAATGATTAAAATCTGTTAACAACTTTTGATTTTATGTATTTACAAAAGACGAAAAATGTTAATTAATTTAAGAATTTTATTAAACCGCCACATCTTTTGTGAATACATAAAATCAAAAGTTTTTTACAGATTTTAATCATTAATAGCTTGTTTTGTTTGCAATGTTGTTTTTTATATGTCTGCATAAAATTAGAAGCATAGCTGCATTTTTCAATTTTTTATGAAATGAAAAATTCCGAAATTTTAATAAAAAAAATTCCGAAATTTTAATAAAAAAAATTATTATTTTTTCCAGAAAAAAAATTATGTATCTAAAACGACTGCGCATATAAGAAAAACGTTTTACCTTTCTTAAAGTAAATTTTATAACGTAATTTCGTTTTTTTTTTTTGTTTTCCAATAAGCTAAAGCGTTTTTGAGTTGCGCGAACATACATATGAGCCGTTTATTTTGAAAGTGGCATAAGTCATTTCGGTTTTTAAGTCGAGATATTTAAGGGTTTGCGTTTAAACACGTTTAAAATTATGGATGCTAACTTTCGAGAAGATTCACTTGTATTTGATACATCATGATAATGATATTTTTCTCATTATTATTATTATTTATTTTTATTATTTATTATTATTATTTATTATTAACTCGATTTTTTTTGAAAAAGTGACTAATGCCACTTTCAAAATAAACGGCTCATATGTTAATATATCTATACAATATATAATTTCTTAGTATGTCAGGATGTTTGCATGTATGTCCTATTCTTTCCGCAACTTTCTGAAGCCATCTGATGACATAGGAAGCTGAAATTTGGCACACTTGAAGTACTTTCTCTGCGGAAGATCGTAACGAAGCCATATTTTTGATTTTCGGCTTTTCAACTAGTATAACTATAAAGATCTGATAGAAAATATGTTTTTTTTTATAATATGGAAACTTTGGGCCCCACCCGGCACGGCTAGGCACCGTCGGATTGACCTGAAAAATTAGATCATGATTTCTTACACCAAACCTCATATTTTAAGCAGCGCAAACAATTAAATTTAAAAAAAAAATCCCATACAAGATGCGACCAGTAATGTACAAATGTAATTTGTACAGAAATAAATAAATGTTTGTTATGTTTTTATGAAAATATATTTTTTCTTATGTATTTCTTTTCAAATGATAAATATATTTCAGCCCACTTGTTGAAGTAAATAGAATAAAACTTAACCATATCACTTTCTTTATCATAAATATAATTTCTTGCTAAAAATTTATATTTTTGAACCACTCAACGCAATAAATTGTCTCCAATTTGTAAAATTTAAATATTTGACGATTGGTAACTGTTCATGACGATTTTGACGAATTTTGTTAAAACTTTTGACGATTTTTGAAGAAAATGGCCTAACAACATTGATCGCAATACAGAAAAGCAATTGTTCGCTCACCCTTGTTAAATTTGCTCTCTGTTCTCTTTTAAAATAAGTTAGCTTTGTACAGTAGTAATAATCCACTCTTTACTACCAGTCACAATCTAATGTCAAACCAATTCCTAACATTTTATTAAAAAAAATATCGGAGTTTGACGTCATATGTTTTTGAATTTTTTTGCTTTGGATCACAATGTTTTTAAATGAAATAAAAAAATAATTTTGCAAGTAACAATATTTCTGCAAGATTCTCTTCAGTTTTTTATATATTTTCTTTCCAACCTTTGTTAATCTTTAAGATCAAAATCACCATCTGTTGAACGACGAAGTCAATTTCAACAAGAGATTTCGTAAAAAGTGTTTTCATCGTATACTAATTTGCGTAACTAATAAATACACCTATAACTATTTCCTATTCGACCTAAAGCGTTTGAGCAGTTCGCCTGTATACATAATCTTACAGGCATGTTCTGAAAACCACTTTAACTTGAGTGTTTCAGTTTGATTTTCAATTGCACACCGAGAAAAACAAAAACGGTAAGACTTTCAGAACACCACAAAATCACACGCGTGGTTTTAAAAGTACGTGATTTGAAATCACGTGATTTTCAGAAAAGACCTGTTAGTCTGGGTTTCGACTATGAAAGTTTTCTTTCAGAAAGTCTAAGTATATTGTTGAGAAGGGGGATAATAATAGATTGTTCTCTTCCTCTCTCAGCTATAAACTCAGACTTTCTGAAAGAAAACTTTCATAATATGAACCCAGACTTACTGAAACACTGAAAAGAAAAATCAAAGCCCCGTACTTAAAAGAATCCGAAAACGGGATTGACTTAATTAATTTCAAACTGTGCTTAATTCAAAAATTTCTTAGTTGGTTTAATCCCGAATTCGTACTTGAAATAATGTGAAAGTGGATTGATTCTAAACCTAAACACTTACCCCAGAGAAGCAGATATAAGGAATATTATTATTTTTCTAGTTTGCTTACCCTACCTACCCGTTAATATAAGAAGTTTCACCTTTGTTGTATTCCCCTTTTGTTTAAAGAAGACACCTGCAGAGTGCCTGATATGGTTTTCGTAATCATTCGACTTTGAAAATTTGATGTATTTAACTAAATAATTTTAATATATAGAATTCAGGAATTTTTGCTTCTTATATATACAAATATCATACAAAAAAAAAAAAAAAAACAGCCTTCTAACACTAATTTTAAGGGGTAATTTTTTCATTTTCACACAAAAATATATTTTCTGTATCAAATTTCACTAGGGGTCTTCTAAGACCAAAAAATCGTGCAATGTATGTAAAACGGATTTTCGAAATTCCGGGCCTTGAAATTTTTGAATTTTTCGAAAACCCGTTTAACATACATTGCACGTAGTAGTTTAAGCTCCTTCGTACTTAAATTTTTAAGTACGACTCGTACTAAAAGTAAGTAAAAAAAAAATTAAATTTAGTACGAGTTTTTTTTCTGTGAATCCACAAAATTTAATTGGGATAGGTTCACACAATTTAATTGGAATAGTTCCCATATAAAACATAATTCTGCAAAATCTCTTAAGTATTACAAAACCTAACATAAATTTCACATAACGACCTCTCCTTAAATGTGCTTTGCCAGACATAAACTAGTTGACTCCAGTTTTGTATGTCAACGCCGAATTAAAATTTTTATAAATATTTTACACTATTGATAGGTATTACTCTTTTTTAAGGCTATTTACTGTAAAGCTCCAGAATGACGTCATAGCTCTTAATATAAGTTAAGAATTTTCATTCATAAAAATCTTCATTCACAAGTTTAAAACATTTTTTTCTAATACCAAAATCCTGAGCATTGGTGCACATTTGTGATACGACAAAATTAAATCAATCATTTATTCAATTAAAGTTCAATGAAAAGGAACAAATTATAAACTTCCTTTGCCAAAGCAACATTAATTTTTGTATAAAAGGCACTGGAAAATAGCTGAGGATAACAGTCATTTCAAAGACTTCGAACGAAAAGTATTACGAGAGTAATCCTTGCGCAATACAACCTCAAAAAATATAACAACATCCAAGAATACTCTTAAATAAATACATATAAACACAAATTTCTTAACAGAAGTAATACATAAACAGTTAAATATCATCACAAGTGACAATGTTATTTGGTTATTGGCAGTTGAAAACAACTGTCTACGTTCTATTATTAACATCGTGTCTTGGACAAGAACTATTTCGCGTCTGCGAACGTGATTACTGTTTTGAGCGATTTGACAAAAGTCGTAAAGCAGACCCAAACGATTTAAGTGAATGGCAACGTTCTCATGGTGAAAGATTTGAAAGAGAAAAATCAGTACTAAAAAGAGAACGATATCAACACAGTGACGAGAACAACCGAATAGATAAAGTTGATGAGCTCTATAAAGGTGGAGTCGAACTTCAAAATCGAGCAAATACAGGAATAGACGAACGGCAATCAAAAAAAGATGTTACCAGGCGTTTAGATGACAGAAGTGATGAACGCCATGGTTTAAATAACCACCGTGAACAGCGTCAGATTTTAAGGCAATTAAACGATCGTGTTAATAGTAATCTCGAACGTTTAGCGGATCGCGAAATTTTAAGAAGATCTGATAATAGAGATGCTAAAAGTCGTTTAGGAACTAAGCGTGAAGATCGACTGAATGCTCAAAATGCTGAACACGATTTACGTATGCGCCTAAATGAAAACCAAAAAGAACGTCGTAGAAGTCAAATGCAATCAGATGAACGAGATGAACGATTTGATATCCGCGAAACTTATCGCGATACTAGTAAGAGTTTAGATGTTGCTCGAGAATCTCAACAACCAGAAGAACGATTATGGCAAAGTCAACGCGATACTAGTAGGGAACGTGAAACTAAACAACGTCGTGACGAAAATAAATCTAATCGCGATGCAAGCAGACGATCAGAAATCATTCATGAAGAACGTTATGAAGATCAAAGACGACTTGATGATCGAAGAGCACAACGTGAAGTAAGCAATCGTCAAATCGTACAAAATTCTCTAAAGGAACGTCAAACAAATGAAATTCGGGAAGAAAATCAACGAGAACGATTGGAACGTTCCGACGCTAACGAACGAATTAATAATCGCATGGTTCAAAGTAATCTTGAGAGACGCTCAGACGATAACATTGAAGGACGTCGTGATAACTTAAGACGATTTGATGCCCATGATACTCAACGAGAACTTGAAACTTATGAAGAACGTCGCGATACTTTAAAAAGAAGTCAGGAACGAAGAGAAACTTCAATGGATTTGCATGAACGCCGAAATATTAATACTCTTGAACATGTAGAACGCCTCCCAACTTTAAGACGTCTTGATAACTGTGAAGCCCATCGCAATTCTAATGCGTATTTTAAAGATTCTTGTGAATCAATTCGTTATGGTGAACGATCTCAAAACGAAGAAGAATTAATCGATCGTCGCTATGAAAATAAGAGGGAACGTCAGCAATGCGAAGATAACTTACGCCTTGATAATTCTCGTGAATTAGTTCGTAATGATGACCGACTTTCTCAAAGAGTACAAGAGTCGATTGATCGGCGTCTCAATGAAATTAATAGAGAACGTAAACAACAGCGAAAAGACACATCAAACCTTTTGGAACGCCAACAAATTTTGGAACAACTAAATGACCGGCAAACTCGGAGCATTTTCAAAGGAGGTCCAGAAGAAAAGCGAGAATCAATTCGAAATGATAATATACTTAATAAAAGGCAACGAAAATCATGTAATCGTCGTAACGAAAACAACAGAGAAGATCAAGTACGAAGAGATAATCTAAGCTTTTTGGAGGAACGTCGTAATGTAAATACACCAGAACGTCATGAAAATTCTAGACAAATAAATAATCGTAAATTCCAACTCGATTCCAATAGACGATTAGAAGATTCTCGTGAATTAATTCGTAACATTGAAATACTACCTCAAAGGGAAGAATCAATTGGTCGTCGCCATGAAAAATCTTTAAAATATCAGGAACAAAAGGAGACTTTAAGGCGTGTTGAAAATACGCGGGAACGAGTAGAACGCCAGGAAATTTTTAGACGAATTGATGAACGCCAAACTTGTTCAGAAAATACACGCGAATTAATTCGTAAAGATGATCGACATTCTCAAAGGCAGCAAGAATCAGGAAATCGCCGCGATTCAATAGAACGTCAAGATGAAAATAAACGAGAACGAATACAATTCCATGAAAATTTTCCACGAATTAACGCCCAAGAAGTCCAACGTTATTTCAATAGACGTTTAAAAAATACTCGTGGATTTGTTCGTAATAATGAACAACCTTCTCAAAGCCAACGAGAATCGGAAGATAGTCGCAATGAAATTATTAGAGTAAGAGAACATGAAAATAATCTAGAAGGAAAAGAACGCCACGTAACTTTTAAACGAATTATGAATGATGAACAAGAATTGATTGATCGTGGCAATGAAAATAATCAGGAAAGAATAGAACGCTATGAAGCTTTCAGACGAATTGATGTTCTTGAAAACCGTCGCGATTCTAACAGACGTTCAGAAGAAACTCGTGAATCACTCCGTAAAGTTGAACGACTTTCTCAAATGGAACGAGAATCAACAGATAGTAGCAATGAAAATAATAGAGTACCGGAACATGAACATAATCGAGAACGAAAAGGTTGCAAAGTGACTTATAGACGAATTAATAATCCTGAAAACCGACTCGATTTTAACAGACGTTTAGAAAATATACGTGAATCAGTTAGCAATGATGAACAAGAATTTACTGATCGTCGCAATGGTAATAGCAAAGCAGGCAACGATGCTAATAATCAGGGTCGAATAGAACGCTACGAAGCTTTTAGAAGAATTGATGTTCCTGTAAACCGATTCCATTCTAATAGACGTTTGGAGGATATACGTAAATCAGTTCGTAATGATGAACGCTTTTCTCAAAAAGAACAAGAATTAGTCAATAACCGTAATAAAAACAATAAGCAACGTCATGATGAAAATAAACAAGAACGAACAGAACGCTACGTTACTGGCAGACGAATTGATGAACCTAAAAACCACTTTGACCTTAATATACGTTCAGAAGATACTCGTGAATCAGTTCGTAATAATGAACGACATTCTCAAAAAGAACAAATATCAATAAATCGCCGCTATGAAAAAAATGGAGAAGGCGAGGATGAAAATAAACGAGAACAAAAAGAACGCCCTATAATATTTAAACGAATTGATGACCGCCAAGCTAATAATAATATCAATAAACGTTTTGAAGATACCCCTGAATTGCTTCGTAAAGATGAACGACAGTCTCAAAGGGAACGAGAATCGATTGAACTTCGTGAAACAAACTATCGAGCACGTGAAGAACGCGGTTGCACTTTACGATATTTGGAGGAACGAAAAGCTATTTTGGACACAGAGTACAAGTTTATTTTTAAGCAAAAGAATGACAACGACAAACGTCAGAATCAACGTTTTATGGAAAATGACTACACTGAAAAGCCAACTATTTTCCTTAGGAATGGTTTCGTTGTATTGGGACAAGGCGCTATTTTAACTTACGTTATATTGACAACACTTAATGGAAAGAATGAGTTAAAGTATGTTTACCTAACCTTAAGTTAAGATTTTTTACATATGGTAATATTTAATTATTTCCTTTACAGATTCCAACTTCCCCTTAAACTACGTCAAGCTGTAGAAATGATAAGTTTTTAAAGTACTAAATGCGGAAAATCTACTATTCAACTCGACAATGGAATAAATACTGTATATAAAATATTTAAGAATATTAAGACAAAAATGTGTACCTAAAAGCAAGATTATAACATGTATCTGTAAAAATTAATTTACTTATATAGATAATTTGTGAGCAACGAGTTTAACTAGTCCTAAATTATTGTATATGATTTTTTAATATATAAATATGTAAAATATTGTTATTTAACCAATAAAAATATTAGCAGCAATATAATATTCTTTCTAACTTTTTCTTTATTAGACTATTATTAGCCAAAAACATAAAAAGCATTTATCAAGTTAGAGTGCTATATTTGGCTATGCCGATTCTTTGATACCCTCGAATAAAAATAGATTTTGTGGCACTGTGGTTCGACGACGAAGAAAATGAAAATGTTTTGTGTGTACTTTAAAATCGGCCCATACCTATTAAAATTAAAGTTAAAGTCAAAGTCAAATAAAAAAGTTCTTCCCCCATCACAAACCAGGTGGTTTTCATTAAAGGCACTAGTAATTCGAATTCTACAATAAAATTAATGCCATCGATACGGCAAAAAAATATACAGTAGAGCCCCGATTTGCGTCGGTCCTATTTGGTCCGCTTTTTAACAATTGGTTAAATCCGCTTTGTGTTTAATGACTTCGATTTGCGTCGCTACATACGATTTAATTTTTTCGCTGACGTAATAATCATATGTGACGAATTTTTCTATTTGCGTGTAAAAAGCCGAATTCCTATTTAATTCTGTTAGGGAAGTTATTCTAAGTATAGTTGAGTGTAAAGAAGTAAGAAGTTAGTTCTTAATAAGAAGTTGTATAGAAAAATTAGTGCAAAGTGAAGAAAATGCACTTGTTTGGAACTAAAATTGGACGATTTAAAACGTTTCAAGTCGGGTAAAAAGACTGTTGATATAGACAGAACTCTTGGCTTATCACCTTCAACAGTAAAAACAATTTGCATAAGTGATAGCGCTAAAAATTAATCATTTAAAGATAGCACGAGTTAATAGCAAATGAGAATTTATTTTTTAGTAAATGTTTTTGTGAATATGGATAAATGAAATTGTACTGGTGTTTGGAATGAAATGATTAAATGATTAAAATCTGTTAACAACTTTTGATTTTATGTATTTACAAAAGACGAAAAATGTTAATTAATTTAAGAATTTTATTAAACCGCCACATCTTTTGTGAATACATAAAATCAAAAGTTGTTTACAGATTTTAATCATTTATAGCTTGTTTTGTTTGCAATGTTGTTTTTTATATGTCTGCATAAAATTAGAAGCATAGCTGCATTTTTCAATTTTTTATGAATTTTTAAAAACAAAAATTCCGAAATTTTAATAAAAAAAATTCCGAAATTTTAATAAAAAAAATTATTATTTTTTCCAGAAAAAAAATTATGTATCTAAAAAGACTGCGCATATAAGAAAAACGTTTTACCTTTCTTAAAGTAAATTTTATAACGTAATTTCGTTTTTTTTTTTTGTTTTCCAATAAGCTAAAGCGTTTTTGAGTTGCGCGAACATACATATGAGCCGTTTATTTTGAAAGTGGCATAAGTCATTTCGGTTTTTAAGTCGAGATATTTAAGGGTTTGCGTTTAAACACGTTTAAAATTATGGATGCTAACTTTCATCATGATAATGATATTTTTCTCATTATTATTATTATTTATTTTTATTATTTATTATTATTATTTATTATTAACTCGATTTTTTTTGAAAAAGTGACTAATGCCACTTTCAAAATAAACGGCTCATATGTTAATCTATCTATACAATATATAATTTCTTAGTATGTCAGGATGTTTGCATGTATGTCCTATTCTTTCCGCAACTTTCTGAAGCCATCTGATGACATAGGAAGCTGAAATTTGGCACACTTGAAGTACTTTCTCTGCGGAAGATCGTAACGAAGCCATATTTTTGATTTTCGGCTTTTCAACTAGTATAACTATAAAGATCTGATAGAAAATATGTTTTTTTTTATAATATGGGGAACTTTGGGCCCCACCCGGCACGGCTAGGCACCGTCGGATTGACCTGAAAAATTAGATCATGATTTCTTACACCAAACCTCATATTTTAAGCAGCGCAAACAATTAAATTTAAAAAAAAAAAATCCCATACAAGATGCGACCAGTAATGTACAAATGTAATTTGTACAGAAATAAATAAATGTTTGTTATGTTTTTATGAAAATATATTTTTTCTTATGTATTTCTTTTCAAATGATAAATATATTTCAGCCCACTTGTTGAAGTAAATAGAATAAAACTTAACCATATCACTTTCTTTATCATAAATATAATTTCTTGCTAAAAATTTATATTTTTGAACCACTCAACGCAATAAATTGTCTCCAATTTGTAAAATTTAAATATTTGACGATTAGTAACTGTTCATGACGATTTTGACGAATTTTGTTAAAACTTTTGACGATTTTTGAAGAAAATGGCCTAACAACATTGATCGCAATACAGAAAAGCAATTGTTCGCTCACCCTTGTTAAATTTGCTCTCTGTTCTCTTTTAAAATAAGTTAGCTTTGTACAGTAGTAATAATCCACTCTTTACTACCAGTCACAATCTAATGTCAAACCAATTCCTAACATTTTATTAAAAAAAAAATCGGAGTTTGACGTCATATGTTTTTGAATTTTTTTGCTTTGGATCACAATGTTTTTAAATGAAATAAAAAAATAATTTTGCAAGTAACAATATTTCTGCAAGATTCTCTTCAGTTTTTTATATATTTTCTTTCCAACCTTTGTTAATCTTTAAGATCAAAATCACCATCTGTTGAACGACGAAGTCAATTTCAACAAGAGATTTCGTAAAAAGTGTTTTCATCGTATACTAATTTGCGTAACTAATAAATACACCTATAACTATTTCCTATTCGACCTAAAGCGTTTGAGCAGTTCGCCTGTATACATAATCTTACAGGCATGTTCTGAAAACCACTTTAACTTGAGTGTTTCAGTTTGATTTTCAATTGCACACCGAGAAACACAAAAACGGTAAGACTTTCAGAACACCACAAAATCACACGCGTGGTTTTAAAAGTACGTGATTTGAAATCACGTGATTTTCAGAAAAGACCTGTTAGTCTGGGTTTCGACTATGAAAGTTTTCTTTCAGAAAGTCTAAGTATATTGTTGAGAAGGGGGATAATAATAGATTGTTCTCTTCCTCTCTCAGCTATAAACTCAGACTTTCTGAAAGAAAACTTTCATAATATGAACCCAGACTTACTGAAACACTGAAAAGAAAAATCAAAGCCCCGTACTTAAAAGAATCCGAAAACGGGATTGACTTAATTAATTTCAAACTGTGCTTAATTCAAAAATTTCTTAGTTGGTTTAATCCCGAATTCGTACTTGAAATAATGTGAAAGTGGATTGATTCTAAACCTAAACACTTACCCCAGAGAAGCAGATATAAGGAATATTATTATTTTTCTAGTTTGCTTACCCTACCTACCCGTTAATATAAGAAGTTTCACCTTTGTTGTATTCCCCTTTTGTTTAAAGAAGACACCTGCAGAGTGCCTGATATGGTTTTCGTAATCATTCGACTTTGAAAATTTGATGTATTTAACTAAATAATTTTAATATATAGAATTCAGGAATTTTTGCTTCTTATATATACAAATATCATACAAAAAAAAAAAAAAAACAGCCTTCTAACACTAATTTTAAGGGGTAATTTTTTCATTTTCACACAAAAATATATTTTCTGTATCAAATTTCACTAGGGGTCTTCTAAGACCAAAAAATCGTGCAATGTATGTAAAACGGATTTTCGAAATTCCGGGCCTTGAAATTTTTGAATTTTTCGAAAACCCGTTTTACATACATTGCACGATTTTTTGGTCTTAGAAGACCCCTAGTGAAATTTAATGCAGAAAATAATTGTCGAACATTTTAACCATCTAAAGTGGCGTTTTAGTATATTTTTGTGTGGAAGTTAAAAAGTTACCCCTTAAAATGAGTGTTAGAGGTTTAATGTATACTAAGAAAAGAATCGCCATACAATTCTACTGAAGACATCTGAAATAGTATATTAGCTGAGAAGTACATTTAGCATATTTTTTTTTTTTGACTTAACCCAAACGCCTTTTCAAAAAATCCAAAAACTTTAGGGACCAATATTTCGGGAACCCGAGCTAACTTTTCAAAACCCTTTGACAGATTTGCTCTACCAATAGTCTAGTTTCATTTTGGTTTGCAAGTATTGAGGATGGCGGCGATGACCCGAATTTTGTTGCACTGTGTAATAAATGTTTTTTATTTCTTGAAGTGTTTTGTTGTTGTTTGTTTACAAAACAAGTAAACCGTTTTTTCCTAATCTAGCTGTGTTATTGTTGTTTCTACAACAAACTTTTACAAACAAATGCGTATGCACGCATATAGAATATGGAGTGATCGACCAACAAAACGTTCAAGCTCTTATTTACTTAATTTAAGAATTTTGTAATTATTTTAAGAAATTAGAGGATTGGCTTTCGAAAGTAGTCCCTGGATTATTTTAAGCTCCTACGTACTTAAATTTTTAAGTACGACTCGTACTAAAAGTAAGTAAAGAAAAAATTAAATTTAGTACGAGTTTTTTTCTGTGAATCCACAAAATTTAATTGGGATAGGTTCACTCAATTTAATTGGAATAGTTCCCATATAAAACATAATTCTGCAAAATCTCTTAAGTATTACAAAACCTAACATAAATTTCACATAACGACCTCTCCTTAAATGTGCTTTACAAGACATAAACTAGTTGACTCCAGTTTTGTATGTCAACGCCGAATTAAAATTTTTATAAATATTTTAAACTATTGATAGGTATAACTTTTTTTTAATGCTATTTACTGTAAAGCTCCAGAATGACGTCATAGCTCTTAATATAAGTTAAGAATTTTCATTCATAAAAATCTTCATTCACAAGTTTAAAACATTTTTTTCTAATACCAAAATCCTGAGCATTGGTGCACATTTGTGATACGACAAAATTAAATCAATCATTTATTCAATTAAAGTTCAATGAAAAGGAACAAATTATAAACTTCCTTTGCCAAAGCAACATTAATTTTTGTATAAAAGGCACTGGAAAATAGCTGAGGATAACAGTCATTTCAAAGACTTCGAACGAAAAGTATTACGAGAGTAATCCTTGCGCAATACAACCTCAAAAAATATAACAACATCCAAGAATACTCTTAAATAAATACATATAAACACAAATTTCTTAACAGAAGTAATACATAAACAGTTAAATATCATCACAAGTGACAATGTTATTTGGTTATTGGCAGTTGAAAACAACTGTCTACGTTCTATTATTAACATCGTGTCTTGGACAAGAACTATTTCGCGTCTGCGAACGTGATTACTGTTTTGAGCGATTTGACAAAAGTCGTAAAGCAGACCCAAACGATTTAAGTGAATGGCAACGTTCTCATGGTGAAAGATTTGAAAGAGAAAAATCAGTACTAAAAAGAGAACGATATCAACACAGTGACGAGAACAACCGAATAGATAAAGTTGATGAGCTCTATAAAGGTGGAGTCGAACTTCAAAATCGAGCAAATACAGGAATAGACGAACGGCAATCAAAAAAAGATGTTACCAGGCGTTTAGATGACAGAAGTGATGAACGCCATGGTTTAAATAACCACCGTGAACAGCGTCAGATTTTAAGGCAATTAAACGATCGTGTTAATAGTAATCTCGAACGTTTAGCGGATCGCGAAATTTTAAGAAGATCTGATAATAGAGATGCTAAAAGTCGTTTAGGAACTAAGCGTGAAGATCGACTGAATGCTCAAAATGCTGAACACGATTTACGTATGCGCCTAAATGAAAACCAAAAAGAACGTCGTAGAAGTCAAATGCAATCAGATGAACGAGATGAACGATTTGATATCCGCGAAACTTATCGCGATACTAGTAAGAGTTTAGATGTTGCTCGAGAATCTCAACAACCAGAAGAACGATTATGGCAAAGTCAACGCGATACTAGTAGGGAACGTGAAACTAAACAACGTCGTGACGAAAATAAATCTAATCGCGATGCAAGCAGACGATCAGAAATCATTCATGAAGAACGTTATGAAGATCAAAGACGACTTGATGATCGAAGAGCACAACGTGAAGTAAGCAATCGTCAAATCGTACAAAATTCTCTAAAGGAACGTCAAACAAATGAAATTCGGGAAGAAAATCAACGAGAACGATTGGAACGTTCCGACGCTAACGAACGAATTAATAATCGCATGGTTCAAAGTAATCTTGAGAGACGCTCAGACGATAACATTGAAGGACGTCGTGATAACTTAAGACGATTTGATGCCCATGATACTCAACGAGAACTTGAAACTTATGAAGAACGTCGCGATACTTTAAAAAGAAGTCAGGAACGAAGAGAAACTTCAATGGATTTGCATGAACGCCGAAATATTAATACTCTTGAACATGTAGAACGCCTCCCAACTTTAAGACGTCTTGATAACTGTGAAGCCCATCGCAATTCTAATGCGTATTTTAAAGATTCTTGTGAATCAATTCGTTATGGTGAACGATCTCAAAACGAAGAAGAATTAATCGATCGTCGCTATGAAAATAAGAGGGAACGTCAGCAATGCGAAGATAACTTACGCCTTGATAATTCTCGTGAATTAGTTCGTAATGATGACCGACTTTCTCAAAGAGTACAAGAGTCGATTGATCGGCGTCTCAATGAAATTAATAGAGAACGTAAACAACAGCGAAAAGACACATCAAACCTTTTGGAACGCCAACAAATTTTGGAACAACTAAATGACCGGCAAACTCGGAGCATTTTCAAAGGAGGTCCAGAAGAAAAGCGAGAATCAATTCGAAATGATAATATACTTAATAAAAGGCAACGAGAATCATGTAATCGTCGTAATGAAAACAACAGAGAAGATCAAGTACGAAGAGATAATCTAAGCTTTTTGGAGGAACGTCGTAATGTAAATAAACCAGAACGTCATGAAAATTCTAGACAAATAAATAATCGTAAATTCCAACTCGATTCCAATAGACGATTAGAAGATTCTCGTGAATTAATTCGTAACATTGAAATACTACCTCATGGTCGTCGCCATGAAAAATCTTTTAAATATCAGGAACAAAAAGAGACTTTAAGGCGTGTTGAAAATACGCGGGAACGAGTAGAACGCCAGGAAATTTTTAGACGAATTGATGAACGCCAAACTTGTTCAGAAAATACACGCGAATTAATTCGTAAAGATGATCGACATTCTCAAAGGCAACAAGAATCAGGAAATCGCCGCGATTCAATAGAACGTCAAGATGAAAATAAACGAGAACGAATACAATTCCATGAAAATTTTCCACGAATTAACGCCCAAGAAGTCCAACGTTATTTCAATAGACGTTTAAAAAATACTCGTGGATTTGTTCGTAATAATGAACAACCTTCTCAAAGCCAACGAGAATCGGAAGATAGTCGCAATGAAATTATTAGAGTACGAGAACATGAAAATAATCTAGAAAGAAAAGAACGCCACGTAACTTTTAAACGAATTATGAATGATGAACAAGAATTGATTGATCGTGGCAATGAAAATAATCAGGAAAGAATAGAACGCTATGAAGCTTTCAGACGAATTGATGTTCTTGAAAACCGTCGCGATTCTAACAGACGTTCAGAAGAAACTCGTGAATCACTCCATAATGTTGAACGACTTTCTCAAATGGAACGAGAATCAACAGATAGTAGCAATGAAAATAATAGAGTACGCGAACATGAACATAATCGAGAACGAAAAGGTTGCAAAGTGACTTATAGACGAATTAATAATCCTGAAAACCGACTCGATTTTAACAGACGTTTAGAAATTATACGTGAATCAGTTAGCAATGATGAACAAGAATTTACTGATCGTCGCAATGGTAATAGCAAAGCAGGCAACGATGCTAATAATCAGGAGCGAATAGAACGCTACGAAGCTTTTAGAAGAATTGATGTTCCTGTAAACCGATTCCATTCTAATAGACGTTTGGAGGATATACGTAAATCAGTTCGTAATGATGAACGCTTTTCTCAAAAAGAACAAGAATTAGTCAATAACCGTAATAAAAACAATAAACAACGTCATGATGAAAATAAACAAGAACGAACAGAACGCTACGTTACTGGCAGACGAATTGATGAACCTAAAAACCACTTTGACCTTAATATACGTTCAGAAGATACTCGTGAATCAATTCGAATTAATGAACGACATTCTCAAAAACAACAAATATCAATAAATCGCCGCTATGAAAAAAATGGAGAAGGCGAGGATGAAAATAAACGAGAACAAAAAGAACGCCGCATAATATTTAAACGAATTGATGACCGTCAAGCTAATAATAATATCAATAAACGTTTTGAAGATACCCCTGAATTGCTTCGTAAAGATGAACGACAGTCTCAAAGGGAACGAGAATCGATTGAACTTCGTGATGCAAACTATCGAGCACGTGAAGAACGCGAATACACTTTACGATATTTGGAGGAACGAAAAGCTATTTTGGACACAGAGTACAAGTTTATTTTTAAGCAAAAGAATGACAACGACAAACGTCAGAATCCACGTTTTATGGAAAATGACTACACTGAAAAGCCAACTATTTTCCTTAGGAATGGTTTTGTTGTATTGGGACAAGGCGCTATTTTAACTTACGTTATATTGACAACACTTAATGGAAAGAATGAGTTAAAGTATGTTTACCTAACCTTAAGTTAAGATTTTTTACATATGGTAATATTTAATTATTTCCTTTACAGATTCCAACTTCCCCTTAAACTACGTCAAGCTGTAGAAATGATAAGTTTTTAAAGTACTAAATGCGGAAAATCTACTATTCAACTCGACAATGGAATAAATACTGTATATAAAATATTTAAGAAAATTAAGACAAAAATGTGTACCTAAAAGCAAGATTATAACATGTATCTGTAAAAATTAATTTACTTATATAGATAATTTGTGAGCAACGAGTTTAACTAGTGCTAAATTATTGTATATGATTTTTTAATATATAAATATGTAAAATATTGTTATTTAACCAATAAAAATATTAGCAGCAATATAATATTCTTTCTGACTTTTTCTTTATTAGACTATTATTGGCGAAAAACATAAAAAGCTTTTATCTAGTTAGAGTGCTATATTTGGCTATGCCGAATCTTTGATACCCTCCACCGACGGATCTATAAATTAGTAACCAATTTTTATAAAAACTGATGTCAGTTTTATAATTGCTTGCGGTTGAGACCTTCATGCATATCGTCACTTCATTATTAGTTTAGCGCACTGCCAAAAAGTCGTAGTGGAGAAAAACGAAAATTAAGGTTAACATAAAGTTTTCTTATAACAAACCTGATAAATCTTTTTGGTATTTTCACCACAGCTTTCAGCATACCATTTAAAAAAAGATTTAAATATTTGTAAATTTTCATGAACAAACTTAGAAGTTAATAAAATGGTATTGAAAATTAAATTTTTTGTTTTGTGCCGCATACGCCACTTTTCAAAATTTATTATTAAAAAGTAGTCTTTGTGCTGCATTTTATTTTGCTTTGACTACTTTTTTCTTACGGCAATGAAGCGAAACAAGAGTTAAATTTATTTTAAACGTTTTTGTATAAGGAATTTGCAGCATTCGCCAAACAGTGGCGTGTAGAACAAAACAATACATAATAAACTGTAAAATAGTTGATATGGAACAAAATTAATGTTTTATATCTCAGAAACCAAAAGAAATTTCGGTTTTGGATTCAGAAAGGAGGTGTTAGAGCCACTGTCGTTTAATTACTTATTCATTCTTCATTCGGTTACTTTTTTATTTCCATCTGTCAAAAATTAAAAAATATGTAACATACCCAAGCCTTGAAAAAGCGCACATTTCTTGTAGTCGTAAAAAAGCAATTTTAAAGTCGTAAAGAAAACGCATTCTTAAATCGTTAAGCAAAGTTATTTGTTTAAAAATATAATTTGGAAAACAACTTCAATATTTATTTATCGCGCTTTGTTGAGTATGAAAACAGATAAAGGGCAAGTACATATGTTTAAAGAAAATGTTAAGCACAAAAAACTAATGCGATAAGACAAAATTAAATCAATAATTTATTCAATTAAAGTTCAATGAAAAGGAACAAATTATAAACATCCTTTGCCAAAGCAACATTAATTTTTGTATAAAAGGAACTGGAAAATAGCTGAGGATAACAGTCATTTCAAAGACTTCGAACGAAAAGCATTACGAGAGTAATCCTTGCGCAATACAACCTCAAAAAATATAACAACATCTAAGAATACTCTTAAATAAATACATATAAACACAAATTTCTTAACAGAAATAATACATAAACAGTTAAATATCATCACAAGTGACAATGTTATTTGGTTATTGGCAGTTGAAAACAACTGTCTATGTTCTATTATTAACATCGTGTCTTGGACAAGAACTATTTCGCGTCTGCGAACGTGATTACTGTTTTGAGCGATTTGACAAAAGTCGTAAAGCAGATCCAAACGATTTAAGTGAATGGCAACGTTCTCATGGTGAAAGATTTGAAAGAGAAAAATCAGTACTAACAAGAGAACGATATCAACACAGTGACGAGAACAACCGAATAGATAAAGTTGATGAGCTCTATAAAGGTGGAGTCGAACTTCAAAATCGAGCAAATACAGGAATAGACGAACGGCAATCAAAAAGCGATGTTACCAGGCGTTTAGATGACAGAAGTGATGAACGCCATGGTTTAAATAACCACCGTGTACAGCGTCAGATTTTAAGGCAATTAAACGATCGTGTTAATAGTAATCTCGAACGTTTAGCGGATCGCGAAATTTTAAGAAGATCTGATAATAGAGATGCTAAAAGTCGTTTAGGAACTAAGCGTGAAGATCGACTGAATGCTCAAAATGCTGAACACGATTTACGTATGCGCCTAAATGAAAACCAAAAAGAACGTCGTAGAAGTCAAATGCAATCAGATGAACGAGATGAACGATTTGATATCCGCGAAACTTATCGCGATACTAGTAAGAGTTTAGATGTTGCTCGAGAATCTCAACAACCAGAAGAACGATTATGGCAAAGTCAACGCGATACTAGTAGGGAACGTGAAACTAAACAACGTCGTGACGAAAATAAATCTAACCGCGATGCAAGCAGACGATCAGAAATCATTCATGAAGAACGTTATGAAGATCAAAGACGACTTGATGATCGAAGAGCACAACGTGAAGTAAGCAATCGTCAAATCGTACAAAATTCTCTAAAGGAACGTCAAACAAATGAAATTCGGGAAGAAAACCAACGAGAACGATTGGAACGTTCCGACGCTAACGAACGAATTAATAATCGCATGGTTCAAAGAAATCTTGAAAGACGCTCAGACGATAACATTGAAGGACGTCGTGATAACTTAAGACGATTTGATGCCCATGCTACTCAACGAGAACTTGAAACTTATGAAGAACGTCGCGATACTTTACAAAGAAGTCAGGAACGAAGAGAAACTTCAATGGATTTGCATCGCAATTCTAATGCGTATTTTAAAGATTCTTGTGAATCAATTCGTTATGATGAACGATCTCAAAACGAAGAAGAATTAATCGATCGTCGCTATGAAAATAAGAGGGAACGTCAGCAATGCGAAGATAACTTACGCCTTGATAATTCTCGTGAATTAGTTCGTAATGATGAACGACTTTCTCAAAGAGTACAAGAGTCGATTGATCGGCGTCTCAATGAAATTAATAGAGAACGTAAACAACAGCGAAAAGACACATCAAACCTTTTGGAACGCCAACAAATTTTGGAACAACTAAATGACCGGCAAACTCGGAGCATTTTCAAAGGAGGTCCAGAAGAAAAGCGAGAATCAATTCGAAATGATAATATACTTAATAAAAGGCAACGAGAATCATGTAATCGTCGTAATGAAAACAACAGAGAAGATCAAGTACGAAGAGATAATCTAAGCTTTTTGGAGGAACGTCGTAATGTAAATAAACCAGAACGTCATGAAAATTCTAGACAAATAAATAATCGTAAATTCCAACTCGATTCCAATAGACGATTAGAAGATTCTCGTGAATTAATTCGTAACATTGAAATACTACCTCATGGTCGTCGCCATTAAAAATCTTTTAAATATCAGGAACAAAAAGAGACTTTAAGGCGTGTTGAAAATACGCGGGAACGAGTAGAACGCCAGGAAATTTTTAGACGAATTGATGAACGCCAAACTTGTTCAGAAAATACACGCGAATTAATTCGTAAAGATGATCGACATTCTCAAAGGCAACAAGAATCAGGAAATCGCCGCGATTCAATAGAACGTCAAGATGAAAATAAACGAGAACGAATACAATTCCATGAAAATTTTCCACGAATTAACGCCCAAGAAGTCCAACGTTATTTCAATAGACGTTTAAAAAATACTCGTGGATTTGTTCGTAATAATGAACAACCTTCTCAAAGCCAACGAGAATCGGAAGATAGTCGCAATGAAATTATTAGAGTACGAGAACATGAAAATAATCTAGAAAGAAAAGAACGCCACGTAACTTTTAAACGAATTATGAATGATGAACAAGAATTGATTGATCGTGGCAATGAAAATAATCAGGAAAGAATAGAACGCTATGAAGCTTTCAGACGAATTGATGTTCTTGAAAACCGTCGCGATTCTAACAGACGTTCAGAAGAAACTCGTGAATCACTCCATAATGTTGAACGACTTTCTCAAATGGAACGAGAATCAACAGATAGTAGCAATGAAAATAATAGAGTACGCGAACATGAACATAATCGAGAACGAAAAGGTTGCAAAGTGACTTATAGACGAATTAATAATCCTGAAAACCGACTCGATTTTAACAGACGTTTAGAAATTATACGTGAATCAGTTAGCAATGATGAACAAGAATTTACTGATCGTCGCAATGGTAATAGCAAAGCAGGCAACGATGCTAATAATCAGGAGCGAATAGAACGCTACGAAGCTTTTAGAAGAATTGATGTTCCTGTAAACCGATTCCATTCTAATAGACGTTTGGAGGATATACGTAAATCAGTTCGTAATGATGAACGCTTTTCTCAAAAAGAACAAGAATAAGTCAATAACCGTAATAAAAACAATAAACAACGTCATGATGAAAATAAACAAGAACGAACAGAACGCTACGTTACTGGCAGACGAATTGATGAACCTAAAAACCACTTTGACCTTAATATACGTTCAGAAGATACTCGTGAATCAATTCGAATTAATGAACGACATTCTCAAAAACAACAAATATCAATAAATCGCCGCTATGAAAAAAATGGAGAAGGCGAGGATGAAAATAAACGAGAACAAAAAGAACGCCGCATAATATTTAAACGAATTGATGACCGTCAAGCTAATAATAATATCAATAAACGTTTTGAAGATACCCCTGAATTGCTTCGTAAAGATGAACGACAGTCTCAAAGGGAACGAGAATCGATTGAACTTCGTGATGCAAACTATCGAGCACGTGAAGAACGCGAATACACTTTACGATATTTGGAGGAACGAAAAGCTATTTTGGACACAGAGTACAAGTTTATTTTTAAGCAAAAGAATGACAACGACAAACGTCAGAATCCACGTTTTATGGAAAATGACTACACTGAAAAGCCAACTATTTTCCTTAGGAATGGTTTTGTTGTATTGGGACAAGGCGCTATTTTAACTTACGTTATATTGACAACACTTAATGGAAAGAATGAGTTAAAGTATGTTTACCTAACCTTAAGTTAAGATTTTTTACATATGGTAATATTTAATTATTTCCTTTACAGATTCCAACTTCCCCTTAAACTACGTCAAGCTGTAGAAATGATAAGTTTTTAAAGTACTAAATGCGGAAAATCTACTATTCAACTCGACAATGGAATAAATACTGTATATAAAATATTTAAGAAAATTAAGACAAAAATGTGTACCTAAAAGCAAGATTATAACATGTATCTGTAAAAATTAATTTACTTATATAGATAATTTGTGAGCAACGAGTTTAACTAGTGCTAAATTATTGTATATGATTTTTTAATATATAAATATGTAAAATATTGTTATTTAACCAATAAAAATATTAGCAGCAATATAATATTCTTTCTGACTTTTTCTTTATTAGACTATTATTGGCGAAAAACATAAAAAGCTTTTATCAAGTTAGAGTGCTATATTTGGCTATGCCGAATCTTTGATACCCTCCACCGACGGATCTATAAATTAGTAACCAATTTTTATAAAAACTGATGTCAGTTTTATAATTGCTTGCGGTTGAGACCTTCATGCATATCGTCACTTCATTATTAGTTTAGCGCACTGCCAAAAAGTCGTAGTGGAGAAAAACGAAAATTAAGGTTAACATAAAGTTTTCTTATAACAAACCTGATAAATCTTTTTGGTATTTTCACCACAGCTTTCAGCATACCTTTTAAAAAAAGATTTAAATATTTGTAAATTTTCATGAACAAACTTAGAAGTTAATAAAATGGTATTGAAAATTAAATTTTTTGTTTTGTGCCGCATACGCCACTTTTCAAAATTTATTATTAAAAAGTAGTCTTTGTGCTGCATTTTATTTTGCTTTGACTACTTTTTTCTTACGGCAATGAAGCGAAACAAGAGTTAAATTTATTTTAAACGTTTTTGCATAAGGAATTTGCAGCATTCGCCAAACAGTGGCGTGTAGAACAAAACAATACATAATAAACTGTAAAATAGTTGATATGGAACAAAATTAATGTTTTATATCTCAGAAACCAAAAGAAATTTCGGTTTTGGATTCAGAAAGGAGGTGTTAGAGCCACTGTCGTTTAATTACTTATTCATTCTTCATTCGGTTACTTTTTTATTTCCATCTGTCAAAAATTAAAAAATATGTAACATACCCAAGCCTTGAAAAAGCGCACATTTCTTGTAGTCGTAAAAAAGCAATTTTAAAGTCGTAAAGAAAACGCATTCTTAAATCGTTAAGCAAAGTTATTTGTTTAAAAATATAATTTGGAAAACAACTTCAATATTTATTTATCGCGCTTTGTTGAGTATGAAAACAGATAAAGGGCAAGTACATATGTTTTTGAAGAAAATGTTAAGCACAAAAAACTAATGAAAGTCCGTCATACACTTTATCCCCCCTAGGGGCATATGTAGGTAGGTATGTTAGAAAAAAATGATATGCGTTTGGCTTTTTTTTTGTAAGCAAACGCACACAAGCACAAAAATTGAAGCTGAATTGACATGTCGAGCCCTATAGCTAATAGCAAAAATGATGTAACCAACAACATTTTAGATTTTTGTTTTTTTGGTGAAAATCGATAATTTTTGATCATTTGCATCATCTCTAAAAATCTCATATCTCTGGGAAGTACCGTTACGAAATAAGAGCAAAAGCAATTTCAAACGAAACCCCAGACCAGTGTTCCCAGTTTTGGGGATTTTTTTTTGGTGATTGGGGATAAACATTTCGTGAAAATCCCCAGGGGAATTTTCGGGCAAAAACACTTCTTTCGCTGGGGATTTTTAGGAATATTATATTATTATAAATTCCTTTTTTGCAATGGCAAGAGCGATTTGGTCCAGATGTGGGAACAAATTTAAGTCTTTTTTGCGGTTTAAAACTTTTTCAAGAACTTGTTGAAATAGTTTTAAATATGCTTTTTGTACCAATAAGCGTTACTTCTGTTGAACTAGTCTTTTTTGTAATGAATACAACCAAAATCAGTATTTGCAACAGAAGGCAACGTAAGTTATTAGAATTAAAAAGAATAAATACACACTTTAAAAAAATGCAGCTTGCTGTGACAAATTTATTCAATCATCTCTAATGCACTTTTTAAAGAAACAACATGTAAAACAAAATTGCATTGGCTGATGAATCTGAAGATTTTAATTCCCTAGTTTTTGAAATGGTAAATATTGACGCATAATTATTTTTCTTTTGCGTTTTTACGTTACCCTTGTTACATAATATACATGTGTAGATACGTAGAACTTAAAGAAAATATATCATTAGTTTTAATAAAACATATTACAAAAATGAATTTATTTAAATAAATCAATGTATGCATATTTTTCCATTGACCTAATAGATATTATGTATTTTATTTTAAAGAACATGTGGGGATTTTTGGGTATTAGAAAATAGCTATTTTGGGGATTTTTGGGGATGAAATATCGCAAATTGGGATACGGCTTAAAAAAAACTGGGAACCCTGCCCTAGACTTGAAGCAAAAATATTTAAAAAAACCTTCCCCTGTAAAATTTTATTTTTGTTGGTTACATCATTTTTGCTATAAGGGCTCGATGTGTAAGAAAAAATAGTTCTAAAGAAAAAATTGGCATCAATACTGTTGTTTGCTTGTTTAATATGACATCTAGAGAAAACTTGTTAAAACAAAACTTGTTGAAAACTTCACTAGCATCAACTTCTTAGTAAAAGATTTTAAGATTAAGATTTTTTAAAATTCGGACTTTACGATTTTTCTCAAACTTTGGCGGGCGTGAGGGACGGCTTAGCCTTCTCCAATTATTTAAAATTTTTTTTTGTCGTTGTTTTTTATCAATGCCCACCGAATTTGGGGTGAGAGCATGGAAGAGTAGAAAACAGATATGCTCCATACAGTTAACGACCACCCTAATACCTCATACCTGACTCAATTTGTATACCCTCCACCACAATTAGTTGTGAAGAAGGTATATTAAGTTTGTCATTCCGTGTGAAACTTTTTAATTATTCATCTCAGACCCCATAAAGTACATATATTCTGGGTCCTTGAGTAATTCTAAATCGATTAAGCCATGTCCGTCTGTCTGTACGTCTGCCCGTCTGTTGAAAACACACTCACTTTCGAAAAACTCAAAAGAACTAAACAAACTGGGTGTCAAATTGCTTGTAGTTATCCTAAGCAGTTTGGGATTGAAATTCAGCAAAATCCGCTTAGTAGGATCAGAGCTATGAATCAAAATGTGCAAGCACCACCTAAAAAAATTGATAATTTTGTTACAAAAACTAACATAAATGGTGGAATAATGCACAGAATGACATAAGATTTTGCAAGAATTCGTCTTATTCAACTGGAAATCACGCTGTAAAATTTCGTGAAGATCGGTTCATAATTTACCCTAGGCCCCATATAAACCTTACTCCCGGAAAAACGTTTAGTACGCCTAAAGGCCTAGTTAGGCGAACGTTGCTGTACCCGTAATGTACCGCACCGTACTGTAAGCACGTTGGTGCACTTATAGAACATTTAAAAACGTGGTTTATGTTTTTTCTATACATAAACAAAAAACAATAGTATACATAAAGCAAATCACACAGTGATGGGAATCAAAAATGTTTTAAAAAGTACCAAGTGATTTAAATGGTATTAAAAAAGTATTTTGTGTATGTAAAAAACGTTAATATGTAGTTTAATGTTTATATTATAGATTTTCAATAAACAAATTTGTATTTTAGCATATATATTATAACAAGAGATTATAACAATAGAACAAGGTTTTGCTACCATTTAAAGCCTTTTATTCTTTTCACATTTCCATTGTATGTGTATATGCATTTGTTTATATGTATTGTATATCTAAACATAAATATATTTGTTTATATGGAAATATGTTGTATATTAAGTTGTTTTGTCTCAATTCCATAGCTTAACTGAAAAGAGTACCAAAAACGAACAAAAATACCCGCATTCAATTTAACATACAAGCAGCCCATCACTGCTTTACAACTGTCACGTAACAACGGCATACAAATCTGTTTAATACAGATCGAGACGTTCCGTCAACGTGACATTTAAATTCAGTAAGCATTTGCATTGTTTGCAAATGACAAAACGAACCAGACGTTCCATTAGGGGACGTGAACGTTCGGCTAACTCTGCCTTAAGACCATAATTAATAATGTTATCATAACAAAATTTGGCTCGTCACAGTTTTATAGGACTAGAAATAATACTGTGAAGTTTCGTGAAGATCAGTCCATAATTTACCCTAGGCCCCATATAAACCTTACTTCCGGAAAACTGTAAAGTACGCCTAAAAACGTAAGAAATAATGCTATCATAACAAAATTTGGTAAATCAAAGTTTTATAGGACAAGAAATAAAAATATGTAATTTTGTGAAGATCGGTCCATATAAACCCTACTTCCGAAAAACAGTTTAGTACGCCTAAATCCGTAAAAAATAATGCTATCATAACAAAATTTGAAACATAAAAGATTTATAGGACTAGAAATAAGACCGTGAAATTTCGTGAAGATCAGTTCATAATTTACCCTTGGCCCCATATAAACCTTACTCCCGGAAAACAGCTTAGTACGCCTAAAAACGTAAAAAATAATGCTATCATAACAAAATTTGGTACATCACAGTGTTATAGAACTAGAAATGGCACTCTTTAATTTGGTGAAGCTCGGTGCATAACTTACCATAGGCCTCATTTAAAGCCCACTCTGGTAAAGTAATTAAATACGCGGTTAACTTTCTTCCAGTTTAGCTTCATATGGCCAGAAAAAATGTTATGCAATTTTGTGATATACGGTCCATAATTTTCCTTAGATTCCATTTTAGCAGCCTTCTGAAATTTACTGCAAACGCTTAAACTAATTGCACCGCTGTATTGAAATTTATGTTTTTTAATACCAGAAATCGTTCTGCAGAATTTGGGATGATTGGTTCATAGCTTACCATGGCTTTTATATAATTTGTTCTCTTGAAAATCATTTAAGTTCATCTTAAACTGATATTCTACTCAAACTTTTTAAAATTTATTCTGACCGCAACAAATTTTAATGCAGATGTCTGTTGTCTGTAATGTCTGTAATAAATAGACATCATACAGATATTACTCCTAAAACATTCGAAGTGTCGGTGGAGGGTATCAAAGATTCGTCACAGCCGAATATAGCACTTTTGGTTAAACCAAAAATAATGAGCTGACGATATGATAAATTATTGCAAGACCATCAAAAAGTTTTATGCTTTTATTTCTTTCTAGTCATATAAAGCCAAATTGTTAGCCATACTAAAATGATATTCAGGAGGGAAATTTATATTGGAACCATTGTAAATTATGGGTTTATCTTCACAAAATTCTGTAGAGTAATTTCTGGTATTAAAAAACCTAAAGTAGGCAAAATTTCAATACAGTACTGAAATTTGTTTTAGCGTTTTTTACGTTTTAAAGTCCTGTTAATGGAACCTATAATAATCATTGAGTTATTTGTGGCCATATAAGACTAAATCGGACAATATTTCACCACAATTTCTATATTTGCCACGGTTTAAGGCGTATTTGATGATTTGCCAAAGTGGGCTTTATATAGGACCTATGACAGTGTGATATTTAGTGTTATAAAACTGCGACACACCAAATTTTTTATTATTTATTTACTATTATTTAAAATAACATTATTCGTTACGTTACGTACTAAACTGTTTTCAGAGAGTAGGATTTATATTAGGCCTATGCTAATAACAAAATAAAATGGACATTGCGATTTTTAAAGAAATAAAACTACGGCCAACTAAATTTTATAATAATAGCGTTATAAACGGTTTCAAGCGTACTAAGCTTTTTTCCCATATATCGTATTCTAGAATCAGACAGTTAGTATAGCGTTATTCACTACTAAATGGTAGAGACATAAAAATATAGAGAAATATGCAATACAAAAAGCATGATTATACCTATAAAAACATACATACGTATATCAAAAATGTTCGTAAAAAGGTTATAAATTTGTATGTACACTAGGGTGGGTCGAAAAAAAAAGTTGTACCAGTCACCCCCTAGAATGGAAGATATGTCAATGAAGTTTCTAAAACAGGAAAACATTTTTTTTGCCACGCCCCAAAATATAGCACTTTTGGTATTTTATATGTAGCGCTGCCATTTAAAGTCCGATCTCATCATATCGCATATCGTTGTTCATGGCTTGATATTGGCTTAATTTTTGTCTTTGGTGACTTTTCAATCCGACCTGAAATTCTTGGCGCCACTTATGCCATCTCGGATCCTTCCCCCAAATGTCAAATTTTTTTGACGGTCCAAGAAAGTCCTTATAAAACTACGTATGTATAGATTTTAACATGCTCACTTTTATGCCACGCCTCCAAATTAAGCCCCTTTTTTCTTTTTCACATACATACTACATTAAACAAAGTAGAAGCCAATACAAACCCAAAAAAATTTTCATCAGTCACGCCCTAGAATAAAAAATTTAAAAAAATTGTTTGCCACGCCCTAAATTACTGCCCTTTTTGTTTTATATATACACCATCGTCATTTAAAGTCCAATCTCATCGTATCGTATATCATTGTTAATGACTAGAATGTGTCTTTATTTTCGTATTTAATGCTTTGTTAAACTAACTTAAAATTCTAGATGGCAATTATGATATCTCGGATCATTCCCCTGTGATGTTTAATTTTTTCAGGTGCTAAGAAAGTCCCTCTAAAACTTAGTATATCTAGCTTTTAATATACTCGCCATGCTCCAATTTGAGTCACCTTGAGTCTAGCTAAGATTTATATACACCGACTGCCCAATTTATAATTTTTCGCATATATGTTTTGAGGCATTCATTCATTTTTATGCATTTAAATTATTTTTTTTATTATTTTTTTCATTTTTAGAATTCTGCAGTTTCTTTATATTTTTTTAGTTCTTGTTTTAACTCTGTATCATGGTCTCATATTTTACATTATGTTTGCTTTTTACAAATGTCTTAATTAGGATTTTTAATTTGTAGTGCTTAAATCAATAAAAAAAATACGGAAAAACAGTGCCAGAAGAGTTTCACAGCCCAGCAAAAAAAAATGGCACAAAATATCAAAACTGGCAAAAAAAAAACGCTAGTAGTTCAGATGGAGAAAGCTTGTCAATAAATTCATCCGTCTCACTTTCATTAAAATATGAGTAGTCCATTTGCAAACACCGCTAAGTTAAAAAAACCAAAGGCTAAGCAACAGTTTTTAAAAATTGAAATGCCAAGCCATAGAGAGTGGTTTTCAGAATTATTGAATAATTAACCAAAAATTGCGCGTAACTTACAGAGTTTTGTACGAGATTGATTATGGTTTAGGGAGAATTTTTATTTTGCTATACATATGTCTAAAACAAAAACATTTTTTTTAAGTTCTTGAAACTTAATTAATATACCTTTTATTCTAGGGCGTGACTGTTGAAAATTTTTTTGGTTTGTATTGGCTTCTACTTGGTTTATTGTAGTATGTATGTGAAAAATAAAAAAGGGGCTTAATTTGGAGGCGTGTCATAAAAGTGAGCATATTAAAATCTATACATACGTAGTTTTATAAAATTGGACATTTGGGGGAAGGATCCGAGATGGCATAAGTGGCGCTCAGAATTTTAGGTCGGATTGAAAAGTCACCAAAGACAAAAATTAAGCCACTATCAATCCATGAACAACGATATGCGATATGATGGGATCGGACTTTAAATGGCAGCGCTACATATAAAAAACCAAAAGTGCTTTTTTTTAGGGCGTGGCAAAAAAAAAATTTTTCCTGTTTTAGAAACTTCATTGACATATCTTTCATTCTAGGGGGTGACTGGCACAACTTTTTTTTTTGTATGGAGGTCGACCCGGTCTAGTGTACACTTCATACACAGAAAAAATTGTTGCCGAATTATTATCAAACGCTTGTTTAAAAATTTTTTGGTCGCTTTAAAAAAGTACAGCAATAAGAAAAATGATAGTAAGAAAACAACATAAACAATAACAGGTAAAAAAAAAACATTTCACTCTTTTTCAACAACAGAAACAACAACAACATACATATAAGAAACCAAATAAATTTTTGGTTGGTTCCAAAGCTGGTAAAAAAAAAAACAAAATCCCGTATTCAATTTTTTCAAATTGTTTACTAAATACATCAAATACAAAAGTAGAATGATGAAGAAAAACATATCGAGTCGGTCTGCCGCCGTTTTTGGTTACATTTCTTCTTTTTTAGCAAAGGAAAGGATGCAGCAACATTGAGTGATGAAGAAAAACATTGTCAGCCCAATTATGAATATAAATTCCCCGGGAGTTTTTTTCAGCAAAAATGGGAGAAGGGAAAAAACTTCCGGGGAATTTTTATTCATAATTTGGCTATAAATAAATGAGACTTCGTTCAAAAATTATTCCAACAAAAAAATGTGTCTCAAAGCCAGCCGGCCGCTCTGCTCTGCTTCTTCATCTTCTTTAACAGTGCTTGCTTGTGTGCGCGTCATTGCTTGTGCAAAAACTTTTTTGTTTGATTCAGAAAAATTATTTGTTTGAAATTTATATGAATTTCAGTAAACATTTTGTTTGGTTCAGTTAAATTATTTGTTTGAAAAAATCGGTGTTTTTTTCAATAAACAAAATGCAAATAAATTGTTTGAATATGCGAATTTTTTGTTTGAATTGAAAAATAATTTTTTCTGTGTATAGTCTGTATGCATAAGATTGTCGTTTCTTTTGAAGTTTTAACAATATTGACCTTAGACCCTATTAAATATATATATTTTGGATACTTATGAGTAGGAAAGTTGATTAACGATGTCCGTCTGTATGTTGAAATGGATTTTTCTAATATCCAAGATATAACCCTGACTTATATCTTGGATATTAGAAAAATCCTAAAATGAAAGTTTTTTTTCAGAAAGGTGAGTTAATCAATTAATCACTAATAAATTTAGACTTTCATATTGTGGACATAAAGGTACTAGGTGTTTATATGTTTTGATATCCGGAATTTGTTGCTGAAATTCAGACACATGTGGCTGAGATATGAGTAAAAAACCACGACTGCCTCAAATGTTTACCCCTTTATCTCTAATTTTACTGTACAACAATTTCACATCGAAATTTTATTTTATATCGGTATGTATATAAAACTTAAAAGCTGTGTTACCCTGCCTTTACACATGCAAGTAATTACTTGCAAGTAGTATATACGTATTATCAACGAAAAAGTCGAAGAAAAAGCCGAAAGTCTTGCAAGTAGCTTGAGTGTTTACACAGTCAGTTGTAAGTTAATTTTTCAAATGTTCTCGAAGCGAAAACATCCTAAAAAAAACTTTGTTTTTCGGTTTAAGAACATTACCATGTTAAAAATATTAACAAGTTATAATAAAATAAATTTAATAATTACTTCTTTATTTAATTTTCGGCCCATCTTGATGAAAAAATTATGTTTATTTTATAAAATATCTGACTCCAGTATTGCCGTAGTGGTGATTTTATAATAAAACTGAGAAAATATTTTGATTAACAATTTTTTTTTTTTCAAAATGCTTGAAATTTATGATAAAATTACCATTGAGATTGGTTGTTGTATAGTTGTTTATAAATACACAGAAAATCTGCTATAAACATAACTTTTGTGTTACTAAGTACTAGTAAATTGATACAAAAGACATCCATGGTAACACTGTTTCTTCATTTGTCATTTTACTTGCGACAAGTGTCAAAAATTTACTTGCAAGCAAATTCTCTTGCAAGTTGGGCTGCAAGTACGAAAAATGTGATGGTGTTAGTAAAAATGTGTGAGTGTATTGAGTTTTTCGAACTTGCACTTGCAACTGTAAACCCTAGGTTAGGAGATTAATATGTTCCACAAAAATATTTGCCGTAACACTTTCTACAAAGTTGATAATACTTCAGATGTAAAGAAACCATAGTTTCATATACCGATTTCCTGCAAGAACAGACCAAAAGGGTAAAACTTTAAACACCCCTTAAAAAAAATTCCGATGCGATTCTTAATGGTACGTTTTTAATTTGGAACAATTTTTATTCTTAAACATCATAGCATGTTGCTTTCTGCGATCTACACAACTTTTTTTGCTAGTTTAACCCTACATAACCCTACAAGAATATAATGTCGGTATTACATGTTTTATTGCAACGAAAATCATATTACCAAATTGCATGGGAATCGGTACATATTTGACCATAGCTTTGCTGCCATAAATTCTTTATAAATATAAGATTATGATAAAATTTAGCTTAAAAACATTTACAATAGCTGGTTTATATGATGGCAACATTTTATTATAAAGGGTGATCCATTTATATCATTATACCCACACCACAATAGTGGAGAGTGTATTATGCATTTGTGCTGATGTGTGTAACACCTTAAAATATTGGTCCTGGACCCACCTTTAAGTATACCGATCGACTCAGAAATTGATTTTGACGATGTCCGTCCGGCTGGCTGGCTGTCTATGTAACCTTGTGCGCAAAGAATTTTGGAGATAACTTGATCAAATTTGGCTTATAGGTTATTATTGGCACAAGGACCAAGCCTATTGAAAATGGGGCAAATCGTAGGACCACGAGGGGAGATCTTGGCAATATCTGCCTCTCAGAAACTATCAAACCGATTTTAATGAAATTTAAAACATAGATAGATCCATATTTATATGGCCACATAAGCTACGCAGCCTCTCCAAACTTTCAAACTTTCATACATAGATCCATATTTAAATGGATACATAAGCATGATTCTCCATGGGTCCCGAATAAGGTGCACTCTCGTAAATGTGTTTTAAAATACTGTAGTGTAGGGTATCATATAGTCGGGCTTGACCGACTGTACTTTCTTACTTGTTTTTAGTTGTTTTTTTTTACAGATCACGTGTGACTGGTGTTAAACTGTATTATTGTTTTTATTTAGAAGTGTTTTACAATTCATAATGGAAAAGCTCACACCGCAACAACGTCTGCAAATGTTTCAGCTGTATTACGAAACTTAGTGTTCTGTGAGAAAAGTTATACGTGTACTTCGATCAACCTATGGTGTGCGTCTTCGACTTTCCAAAACTACCCTGCAAATAATATTGGACCACCTGATCCATTTTGATAAAATGGACTACTCCATGGACTGGTCCGATGTAATGCAAACATGGACCATGTCATTGTTAAAAAGTGTTTGTAGTGAGACGACATGTCTTCGGTTTTTAACGACGTGCTTTCGTTTTTAAACGACTTCAAAATTAATTCTCTTGTGTATACCATCGAGTAGTTTTAAAACTACTCCTTAGTAGTCCAAAGGTGGGTTATATGGTCCTCTCCTAGGACATCGTAATGTTAAATAGACCATGTTTTTCCATACGTTTGGGTTACTTTTGGAGTAGTACTGGTCCCTTGTGGGCTACTCTTTACACGCGTGTTTAGACTGGTCCTATTATTTGCAGGATACTATTACCAATACCATCCGCAAATTTGGGTCCTAGTGTACGTCATTGGATGAAACGCGACCGAATAGTCCTTTGCAATGAGGATATTGCCTAAAATTCAAGCCTGTGATGCCGTCAACATTTTTAGCAAAGCGGTGCTACGGCACATGTGGCGCGCGAAACAATGGCTTTATTGAGAAATAATTACGCAGAGCAGCTCATTTCGTATTTCGGACCGGTCAACTGGCCACCTAGATTGTTTTTTCGGAAGCTAACATTACTCGCGTAATTCGCGAAATACCAAGAGAAATGCAGGGGGCTACTCTCTATTACGATGCGAAAGAAAAATGGTAGAACATCGAGTGTATGGTACTTTTTAATGCGTTTGTGCATTTGAATTTCGCATTTTCTTTATTTTTATTTTTGCAAATTATCACTATTTATTTTGAAAATATTTACAAACAAAAGCACGTAGAGCGACTTTACTTAAATTTTTTGTTTTACATATTTTGTAATTTTTTACTGCCTTGAATTTTGTTGCTTGTTTTTAAAAATTTTGGTAAAGTAAAAGAGAATATCAAATTGGCCTCTAATCGCATTTAGCTTTCGTATTGAAATTGCATTCGCATTGTAATAGGGAGTAGTCCCCTTTGAAAGAGTAAACTGTTCAGTTGAAACTGTCAGTTAAAACTGTGCGTGAGTGGGTAATAACTGACAGTTCAACTCAACGGTTCAGTTTAACTGAGAAATATAAAATTTTTATATTTTTAAATGACAGTTTCAACTGAAGTGAACGTGTGTGGGGATTTAACTGCACAGTTCTCATTTCAATTTGTGTCGAGCGAGAGTGCGTATATGACCAAGCCGTCCTGCTCGTTTGAATCCAAGTTAAAAACTGAAGAATTGAACTGCACGTATGTGTACATCTCAGTTAACAGTTAAGGCTCTCAATTTTAACTGAACAGTTGAAACCGACAGTTTAAACTGTACGTGAATGGCCGGCCTTCATTGATAACAAAGCTGCGATGGCTGCGCAAGGAACCTAACCTACTTGATTCCTAACAAAAAAACTCCATAAACGTTAAGGCAACTTCCAATAATTGTAGCTGAAAATCCGCGTTTATGACATACAAGCCAAAAATGTTTTGCAAATTTCCTCATTAGTTAAAATTAAAAAATTAATAATTTTAACCCATAGTCCGTTTTAAATTACTTATGTTGACGTCATGGTTTCTCTTACTGCAAGCGTTTCAGTCTTAAATATCTTTATTTTTCAACACAAAATACTTGTAATTTATGGTACTCCTACAACATGAGTACAATACAGATGATGTCTGTGGTATTGGTGCACATGTGCGATAAGACAAAATTAAATCAATCATTTAATAAATTGAAGTTCAATGAAAAGAAAAAAAATGTAAACTTCTTTTACCAAAGCATACTAAAAGTAGGTATAAAAGGATAAAGAAAATAGCTAAGGATACCAGTCAATACAAAGGCTTCGAAGAAAAAGAACCATTTTAAAATTTAGCTTTAATAATTTATCAAAAACCAAATATATTCTGCATGAAATATAAATAAAAAAAAATTGAATTGAAACCGAAAGTAAAAGCAAAAATATATAAACTCACAATGTTATCTGCTTCTTGGCAGTTGAAAACAACTGTCAATGATCTTTTATTAGCATCGTATTTTAGTCAATAACTATTCCGTGCTTTTGAACGTGATTATTGTCATGGAAGATTTGACGAAAGTCGGAAAGTAGATTCAAAGGATTTAAGAGAATGCCAACGCTTTCGAGTTGAAAGAGACGAAATAGAACCAACAAGATATCAATTAAATGAAGAAACTCTTCGTGAAAATACAAGAATAAACGAAAATCAGTTGGAGTGTAGTGTAATTAGGCGTTCTGGAGGCAGAAGTAATGATCGCCGTGAAACTTTAAGACAATTTCATAATAAAGATATAAACAAATATTCAGACGACCGTGAACAAGGTCAGACTTTACAACAATTGAACGAACTCGTTAGTAATAATCGTGAGCGTTTAGAACGCCATGAAGCTTTAAGGCGTTCGGATAAGAAGGGTACTGAGAGGCGTTTAGAAGATAACTGTGATAATCGACTTGATGCTCGTGTAGCTGAACATGATTTAAGCTTGCATTTATTAAATAACCATGGGAGCCGAGGGCTAACCGTTCAACGAGATATAAGCAGACGTTTAGATGATACTCGAGATTTGTCACACATAGATAATGCCATAAACCGATTTAATAAACTTGAAACTTATACTGATACCCGGAGAAGTTCTCAACAACCAGAAAGATTATGCCAAAGTCAAGGCGAAGCTATAATGAGCTTAGAGAATGACCAGCTTTCTCGTAGGGAACGTCGATATGAAAATAAATCTAAACCAGCGTTAAGCCCCCAAAATTTAAGCCGACTTGATAATCGTGGAAGCCAGCGCGATGTTAGAAAACAAAAAGAAAATAATCGTAAAGGCCTGAGCCTAGAAAATCGTGACGTTCAACGTGAAGTTAGCATATATTTTGCTGCTCGAAAATCTTCTTTAATACAAAAAGAAGAACGATTAAGCCAAAGAAAAAATTGAATGACTAAAGCAGCATTAAGACAACATGACGGTGATAACATTCGAGTAAATATTATTAGGAGCTCAACAAATGCTCGAGTATATCAGTGTCAGAGAAAGCCAATGGGTATAAAAAAATTAAAGTACTCTAGCACATATCGACAATTTTCAATACGTGTGCGTACTCGTATCTGTTTATTCTCATACTTGTGTATATCCATGCGCATTTGATTTCATTCATGTATGTTATCATACTTATTGTGTTTCATACTCGCACATATTCAGACACACCCATAGTTATAGCATTGACTTCAAACATTTTTTTTTGTTAAATTTTTTCATAAATGTTGCCAGAATTTTTTTTTTCCAAATTGCTGAATCACAAATAAATACGTTTTTTTTAAATCGTTTGAGTACAATTGAACATAATTTTATTGAAAAACGATTGTTGACTTATTTAAGAAAATCTAAAAAAATTACTAAATGGATGCAAATTAAAACACGTCGTGTTATTTTAGTCGTTCTTAATAAAAACAGAAAAAGTTACCGTAATCCAAAAAAAAAATCGAATATTCATATTGGCAGTTAAGAAATGAGATATCATAGGTAAATACATTCATTTAAATTCAAATGAGTTTGAGTAGTTTATCTGTTGCCAGTTGCATTTTTAAGACGTTAAAAAATGGTTTAAAATTTAATTGCTGAAGTCAATCAGTATGGCAACGAAAATGTTAGCCTTAAAGAAGACTTCGACATCATGCTATGGTGGAAAAACAACTCCACAAGGTATCCACGGTTGTCTTAATAAGAATCAATAATTTTATGAAATTTCCTGCCTACAGCGCAGCTTTAGATTAAGATTTCTCTTTAGCTGGAAACATAAAAAAAGAAACAGAAAAGATCCCAAAATAGTGGATAGCCTCCTTTTTTAATTATTTTTATAAAAAACCTCTTTCGTAAAATAGATTATAATTTATTGTAGCTTTAGAAGCATTATTTTAATTTGATAGCAAATATTTATGTTTTAATATAACTTTAACATAAATTTTTAGGTCGTGGCAACACTGCTTGCTTTAAAATAACCATACAAAATGTTGAAGTTACTTGTCGATACTTACGATACATGCTTTTACTCATACGCATTCAAAGGATTACCCATAAGCATGCGTGTTTGTTCATACTCATACCGGTCGATATACAAACTTATTCATGCTCATACTTATTGGTAGTGATACCTTCCTGTACTCGTGCTCGGTGGCGTATGAATAGGTTATAAGTATTAAAAATATAACTTTTTGGCTGTCTCTGATCAGTGTACAACTGAAAAAAATGCTCAAAGGGAACCTGAAACAAAACAGTGTTGTAATGAAAATAATTATAAACGAGTAGAACGATCTGAAGCTTCAAGGCGATTTGATAATCGTAAAGTACAACATGTTGTTAACAGATTTTCAGAATGTAATCGTGAAGAATGTAATAAAGCGATTAGGCAAATTGATGATCTTACTGCCCAGTGTGCTGTTAGTAAATGTGAAATCGAACGACTTTACCTAAATGAAAAAGATACAAGTCATCAATTAAAACATGCCGATGCTACAAGACGAAATGATAATCGCATGGTTCAAAGGGAACAAGAATTATTTTACCATCGCAATGAAATTAAACAATACCCCAAAGATGAAAATAAACGAAAACGAGCAGAACGCCAAGATATATTGATACGAATAAATGGTTTTGAAAATCGAAATGAATCTAATAGACGTTTAGAGTACACTCGTGAATCAGATGCGCGACTATCTCAAAGGGCAGGAGAGTCAACTACCCGTCGCGATCTACACAATAGAGCACATGAAGAACGTGGTAAAACTTTACTGCGAAATATTTTTGTTGAAAAAGAGCACACTATTGTCTTTAAGCAAAGAAATATTAATGTCGATCATCATCACATCCACTTAATTAGTGATAACTTCACCAAGGAATCAGACATTTTCCATAAAAATGGTTACATAGTTTTAGCACAAGGAGCTATCTTGGCATACGTTATAATGAAAACCTTCAATAGAAATAATGATTTAAAGTATGTTTCCATTGTTTAGGATATCAATTTTAATATAAAAAAATAATGTTTAATTTTTCTCTTTCTCAGATACCAATTACCCCTTAAACTAAGTCATGCTGTGGAAGTTATGAGATTTAAACTAATGGAATAAATGATACAATTTCACTTCTCGATTTGACAATGAAACTAATAAAATGCGGACTAGAGAAAATAGAGACAAATATATGTACCTAAAAACAATATTTTTTTTAAATGTTACTTAAATCCCTATAAACATACATACATTTATAATTACATACATACATACATACATTACATTTATAATTTGGAGGCAACGAGCTCAACTGATACAAAATTATATTTATGTAAAATATTATTAAATATTTAATAAAATATTAAAAATAAAATGTTTGAAGAGTATTTTTTTTTTTATTAAAATAAAAACCAACGGGTTTTTTTATATTTTTCAAAAAGTACTTATAAGGATTTTTAAACTCGAAAATATATTATAGCGTATTTATTTTGTTATATCTTTGTGTAGAGTAAAAAAAAAATAAGGAAAAAAAATATTGCCTTACCCTGCAGCCACACCTTCAATAAACTACTTTCAAGATGTGCACACAAACAGCTTGTCAGAAGTTGGTTGAATTGACATCTGTGGCACAGGCTGCACTCAATTTGATAACCAATTTGATTTTTTAAACGCTCCCGACAAAGAAACAACTCAAAATAGAAGCTTGACTCAAAGTACTTTGTAAAAAAGCACAAGAATTTTTAAAAATACAATTTAGTTTTAATAAAGCACATTTATTTTTGAAGAAATATAAGCTGCGTTCGAGAACACAGCAGTTTTGACTATTGTTTACTGAACTTTACTGCATACAGCGTTCGAGTACAGAAAATACAGTAAATGTGACAGTTCTTGACCAGAGTTGCCAATTTAGCGCCTTTGGCGCTAGACTTAGCGGTTTTTAACTGTCGAAAAGGCATATATTTTTTCCTAAGCGCTTTTTTTAAAAAAGCGCTTTTATTGATACCCAACATTTTTGTACTTTTATTTGCATACATTAAAATCAAGACACATTTAACCAAAAATTTGTTTCCGTTTTGTAAATACTTTACTCTGAAAAGCATTCTATACAAGGAAAAAAGTTTATTTTCTAAAGAAATCCAATTCGTTTCTTAAAACAAGAAAATCCAAAAATAAATAACTGATTTGGAATTGTTTTGTTTGTATTAAGTAAAAGTTTCTTAAATAAAGACAAATTTTCTCATGATTAAAAAATTCACATTTTTGGTATATGATCAAAAATTTTAAGAAGCATTTATTTAATATTAGTCTGATTTTAAAATAGAATCAAGCAACAAATGCTAGCGATTTCTTTAAATTTTTCAGAAAATGCTCAAGAAAACTTGGTTTAATCAAACAGTTTTTATTTGGATCGACATGTTAACAAATCAATCAAAAGGTTCTTATTTTTTATACCCTAAACCACAATTAGTTGTGAAGAGGGTATATTAAGTTTGTCATTCCGTGTGAAACTTTTTTATTATTCATCTCAGACCCTATAAAGTATATATATTCTGGGTCCTTGAGTAATTTTAAGTCGATTTAGCCATGTCCGTCTGTCTGTCCGTCTGTCCGTCTGTTGAAAACACGCTCACTTTCGAAAAACTCAAAAGAAATAAACAAACTTGGTGTCAAAGTGCTTGTAGTTATCCTAAGCAGTTTGGGATTGAAATCCAGCAAAATCGGTTCAATAGGATCTGAGCTATGAATCAAAATGTGGAACCACCACCTAAAAAAAATTGATAATTTTGTTACAAAAACTAACATAAATGGTGGAAAAATGCACAGAATGATATAAGATTTCGCAACAGTTCGTTTTATTAACCTGGAAATCACGCTGTAAAATTTCTTGAAGATCCGTCCATGATTTACCCTAGGCCCCATATAAGCCCTACTCCCGGAAAACAGTATAGTAAGCCTAAAACCCTAACTAACAATGCTATCATAACAAATTTTGGCACGTCACAGTTAAATAGGACTAGAAATGAAACTATTAAGTTTCGTGAAGATCGGTCCATAATTTACCATAGGCCCCATATAAAACCTACTTCCAGAAAACAGTTTAGTACGCCTAAATCCGTAAAAAATAATGCTATCATAACAAAACTTGGTACATCAAAATTTTTTAGAACTAAAAATAAGACTGTGAAATTTCGTGAAGATCGGTCCATAATTTACCATAGGCCCCATATAAACATTACTCCCGGAAAACAGCTTAGTACTCCTAAAAACGTAAATAAGAATGCTATCATAACAAAATTTGGTACATCACAGTTTTATTGAACGAGAAATAAATCTTTAAAATTTTGTGAAGAACGGTCCATCATTTACCATAGGCCCCATATAAACCTTACTCCCGGAAAACAGCTTAGTACTCCTAAAAACGTAAAAAATAACGCTATCATAACAAAATTTGGTACATCACAGTTTTATTGAACGAGAAATAAGACTTTAAAATTTTGTGAAGAACGGTCCATCATTTACCATAGGCCCCATATAAACCTCACTCCCGGAAAACAGCTTAGTAAGCCTAAATATGTAAAAAATAATGCTATCATAACAAAATTTGGTACATCAAAATTTTTTAGAACTAAAAATAAGACTGTGAAATTTCGTGAAGATCGGTCCATAATTTACCATAGGCCCAATATAAACCTTACTCCCGGAAAACAGCTTAGTACGCCTAAGAACGTAAAAAAGAATGCTATCATAACAAAATTTGGTACATCACAGTTTTATTCAACGAGAAATAAGACTTTAAAATTTTGTGAAGAACGGTCCATCATTTACCATAGGCCCCATATAAACCTTACTCCCGGAAAACAGCTTAGTAAGCCTAAATACGTAAAAAATAATGCTATCATAACAAAATTTGGTACATCAAAATTTTTTAGAACTAAAATTAAGACTGTGAAGATCGGTCCATAATTTACCATAGGCCCCATATAAACCTTACTCCCGGAAAACAGCTTAGTAAGCCTAAATACGTAAAAAATAATGCTATCATAACAAAATTTGATACATCACAGTTTTATAGAACTAGAAATGACACTGTGAAATTTGGTGAAGATCGGTGCATAACTTACCAAATGCCTCATATAAAGCCCACTCTGGTAAAATAATTAAATACGCGGTAAACTTTCTTCCAGTTTAGCTTCATATGGCCAGAAAAAATGTTATGCAATTTTGTGATATACGGTCCATAATTTTCCTTAGATTCCATTTTAGCAGCCTTCTGAAATTTACTGCAAACGCTTAAACTAATTGCACCGCTGTATTGAAATTTATGTTTTTTAATACCAGAAATCGTTCTGCAGAATTTGGGATGATTGGTTCATAGCTTACCATGGCTTTTATATAATTTGTTCTCTTGAAAATCATTTAAGTTCATCTTAAACTGATATTCTACTCAAACTTTTTAAAACTGATTCTGATTGTCGATCAATAATTTTATATAGGTCTAAACCGCAACAAATTTTAATGCAGATGTCTGTTTTTACAAAGATTATAATAATAAATAGACATCCTAAAACATTCGAAGTGTCGGTGGAGGGTATCAAAGATTCGGCACAGCCGAATATAGCACTCTAACTTTTTTTATATTAAGTTTTTTTTAAACTAACTAGTGCTATACGTTTTTATGGAAAAAAATTTTGGCTTTTCTTCTGATTTTGTAAAATAAAAAGCAACGAAAACTTGATTTAAGTAACTATAGAATTAAAATAATTCTTTTTTAACTGTATTTTAGTAAATTTTAGTTCGCTTTGAGTCATAACTTTTTGCTTAAACCAGGCAAACACATGTTTATATACAATAAGAAATTTTGGCTTGGACGAGAATAGTGCAAAATTTTCGTGGTTCATCACATATTTTCTGGTGATTTAGTAAATAATTCTTTCCGTGTATATTTAAAATTATATTACTTTAATTTTCCTGAAATATCAGAAAAGGCCTTTTAAAAATATTAATGTTTTATTTACACTGCTCGGCAAAAAAACAAAAAAAAAGTCGATCTAGAGAACTTGATTATGTGATTTTAATATGCTGAATACAAATAGTTTATTCAATCACGTCTAGTTAACATTTTGTTTACTGATTTCTTGTCTTATTTTATTCATAATATACCTGGATTTCTGATTAATGATAAAAATACTTATTTGCACTAAATTCACATGAGGGCTTTTACGACGTCGTTTTATCTTGATTCCTTTTTAAAGCAACTTCCAAAATCTCTTTGCGTTCATACGATGATTTTTGGTTGCGTGTCTTTTTTTTATTTACAGTATGGCCTTGATTAGACGTCATTCGATTAACCGGCAGCTTCAATTAACTGGAAAATAAAAAATTTATTTGCATTGATTGAAATTACCTCTATTATCCGGCTTTACCTCTGTTATCCAAAATTATACACAAATTATCTTTTTTTAGTTCACTTTTGAACAATCAAAACAAATTTAAATAAACGAAGAAAGAGAATTTCCCAACGTACTGAAAGCATGATCTGCCAAAATTCCTTTTTTCCTCATGTTTACATAATAATATGTTATATTTTTTACATAAAATAAGAAACACACAAAAAAAATAATCAAAAATGCTGCCGGTCCCGTCTATTATCGATAATCAAGGTCTCACTGTATTTTCAACCACACACTTCAAAGTAACACTCAGTTTAGATGAGGGCTTTTACGACGTCGCTTTGTCGACGTCTCTTTTGTTTTGTTGGTGAGCGGTGTAGAAAAGAAAGAGGGGTTAACAAAATGACTCGTTTTGTATTTTGCATGTCGTTTTTTACATTTCTCTTTTAACTTTTTCTGTTTACGTTTTATTCTTTTTCTTACTTTGAAGTGTGTGGTTGAAAATACAGTGAGACCTCGATTATCGATAATAGACGGGATCAGCAGAATTCTTGATTATTTATTTTTGTTGGTGTGTTTCTTATTTTATGTAAATATATAACGTTTTATTATGTAAACATGAAGAAAAAAAATAAATTTGGCAGAACATGCTTCCACACCGTTAAGATATTCTCTTTCTTCGTTTATTTAAATTTCTTTTGATTGTTCAAAATTTAACGAAAAAAAGATAATTTCGGATAATAGAGGCAATTTAAATCAGTGCAAAAAAATGTTTGTTTTCCATTTTATTGAAGCTGCCGGTTAATCGAATGACGGGTAATCAAGGCCATTCTGTAAATAAAAAAAAGACATGCAACCAAAAATCATCGTATGAACGCAAAGAGATTTTGGAAGTTGCTTTAAAAGGGAATCAAGATAAAACGACGTCGTAAAAGCCCTCATGTGAATTGAGTGTAAGACAAATAATAAAACGTAAAAGAAAAAGTTTAATGAGAAATATAAAAAACCATAGTATAATAAGTACCAGGTATGTTCATTAGGGAGAGTTTTCATTATTTACCCATGTAATGTCAAAATAATTTATTTGATTTTTGACGCTTGTTTTAATTTTTTCCATATTTTCTTTTGTTTGACGTTATATGGGTTTTGAAATTGAGAACAAAATTTATAATGACTATACCTTGTACTTATTCTACCATGTAAAAAACTACATGCAAAACCAGTGTTACCACCAGCAAAGTTCAAAATTACACTTGAGATGTAGCAAAATTACCCGATTTAAATGAATTTACACCTGATATAAAATTGAAGTTTTATTAAATAAAAAGACATTTACAAAGAAACAAAAACACAACAAACTCATTAAAACAAGATCAATATTAGTCAAGCTGTTAATTTTATTTAAATAACCAAAAATAACATTAAAGACTTAAAAAAAATTAATAAAACATAAAATAAAACTGATAAAATAATGAGTTTAACTTCCACATTTCGTTGATATGTCTTGGGAAGATTTAAAATGTTCCTTGTCATTGCTTTATAATGGATGCTTTTTAGCCCCATAGAGCTTACGAAAGGTTAGCTGTCAAACGAACTGCCGTACTGTTTTCACTTTTTGATAATGACTTCATGATTTAGAAAAAATTAACTGTCAAGGCCGTGCGATGTGACACTTATGGATTGTTTTCCGTAGGGCTGTGAAGTCAGTGGTTAATGCTGATAAACCAGCAACAATCGGTGTCTTGGAGGTCAACATTGTTAATTTTATTCGAAAAAGAGAAACAAAATTGGACGTCTGCAATGCGTTTCGTCAAGGACAGGCGCGGTGTCTTTTTGTTTTAAATCAGTTTCAAATGGTAATGCCGTGTATCAATCTGCGATTAAAATTAATTTTTTTTGTGCTGCCTATCATTTTAAGTTTCATGGTGTTAAAAAAAAAACTTTATACCTTATTTAGTAAACAAAATGCCTGCAGAGTTTTATACAACTGTCCCTTTCGTAATTCAATTTTACAACTGTAAAAGGCGTTAAATATTCTTTAAAAAGTAGCAAGATAGAAATAAAATTAATTATATGTTGCAATATTGGAAACATATCTTCCCCCAGACGAGTTTTAAGTTTGAATAACTTTTTTCAATAAACTTCCGGTTCTAAATCACTATGATAGGCATTTTTATACAAATCTAAGGGTCCATCTTGCGACAGTTATTACCAAACATTTACCAAAAAAGAAATAAATGTCATCACTGAAATCGAATCTTGATTTTATTAGGGCATCTGAAGTAAAAATTTTAAATTACACCTGAAATACACCTAAGAGAAATTACCCACGCTCTACCCACGACCGTACAAATTATACCAAATTTGGGTAATTACCCACAAAGTGGCAACACTGTGCAAAACACAAAACAAGTCGTTTTGTTTACCCCTCTTTCTTCTCTACACCGCCCACCAACAAACCAAAAGAGACGTCGACAAAGCGACGTCGTAAAAGCCTCCATGTGAATTGGCTGTTGCATGGAAAAATGGCCGCCACTAATTTGTAAAAGATCAATATCGTTCTCAAGTTATGATAAAATGTATCTAGCATAAATGCCTTATTTCGGTCAAAATATAAGTCTAGCCCATAAAAAAACAAGACATGATAGGAAAAACTGAAAACGGATTTGAATTTAGCGCAGTAGTATCTTTGTTTTTCATATATTTTTATTTAAATGTTTGCAGTAAAATTTAGTAAAACAAAAAAACATTTGTGTGTTTCCACAGTAAAACAAACAAAAAAAAGAGCCAATCAATTGTAGGGGAATGTAAGAAAAGATAAACTCATTGTTTATTGTTGGTGTTTTGTTTAGGCTTTGATATTGTTACAAGTAAGACTTTGAGTGTTTAATAATTCTTATTCGCTTTAGGGTTTTATTTGTATAATATTTTAAGCTTTTCTAAAATCTTTGGAAAAGGTTTCCTGATTAGCTGGCCTAAGCAACCATTGCGCATAGAAGCTACCTTTCCCTCAACAATAAATTTCAGTGTATTTATCAAATATGAAAAATTGGGAATTTAGCACGTCATACGGAAATCTTATTAACCTTAGGATTACCATCTTGGTCTGGCCAGACCAAATTTGTATTTCACAATAGAACAAAAAATCAAAAAACCAGGAACGTGAATTCTATAAATGATATGTTCTGAATCGAATGAAATTTATTTGGAATCGATCGAAGCAAATGTGTGGGGTGAAATTCAATTTTATGTACACATCTATTAAATTACCCTCTTGGTCTGGCTGAACCACGAAGTATTGTATTTGTGTGTTGTTTTGTTTTTTTCAAAATTAAATAAAATTAAGTGACTTGACGATGAAATTATATTTTTGTTTTTGGTATTTGTGCCTTGATTTTGGGTTTTGCTCAAAGGCAAAGGAGGTTTATATTGCTTTGAATAAAAAGAACCCAACGAAACAACCCATAGAATGGGAGCCAACACACTAAAAAAAATAAATGATATTTTGGATTGCTTTTATTTGCCGGGATTTTCAAATGTGCAAGAATTTAAAGAATTGTGGGCACCACATCACCATGATGTTTATAAGGCTGCAATGTGAAAAGAACAATATACTTTATTGCTCTGGTTCATATGCTAATGCAACGCAAACACTGGGTCAATGCGCCAAAAACTGAGCAAATAGACGATCTTTGGTTGAGACTTGTTGCGAATTAAGAATCCTCATTCACTAACCGTGGATGAACAGTCTTTTCCTTTACGAGGACGAACGCGATTTACGCAATACATTCGGCTAAAGCCAATCAAATATAGCATAAAAAGAGGTGGACATGTGACTCGAAAACAAAATATCCCATGAAAGGCTAAATTTACACTGGCAAAACTTCTGATTGCACCCGAGAAGTAAGCCAGGGGGGGGAAGTTGTGATGGATTTGTCAACTGTATATTGTGAGAATTTTTCCACAATTCTGATACTCTCAAATACACTGATACAAGTCCGCTTAACTCTTGTTGGAACTCTTCGCTGTAATTAAACCTTTGTGACACATTTATTAAAAAAATCAAGCAAACTTCAAGCATGCGAAACTTTTTTTGGCTACTATGATGATAAGCATGCTCTCTGTTCGTATGTACCAAAAAGGAAGAAGGCTATTTTACTATTTCAACAGACAAGCTAGACAAATACTATCACAGAATACGAAGATGGGCCAGGTAGAGCAACCAGATTGAACGCTTCAAAAAATCTAGCCAAATCATTGAATATAATCAAATTAAAGCTGGAGTTTTTATTTCTGGTCATTAGCCAATGTAATATTTATAATATATTTTCTTAGGGCAGTTGGAAATGGTACCTTTTCCAACATCTTTAAAAAAAAAAAAAAAAAAAAAAAATAACAGCCCATTATGCACTAAGTGCAATTTATTGACAAAAACAAAACCAAAAATCCGTTTTATTTGTGGTAAATGTGGAAAAACTATGTGCCTGAAATTTGCTTTTATCATATTTTGGTATAAACAAATTAGTTTCAGTGTTAAAGCGATTGCAATATTTAAATTGTACTAAACATATCATTGGAGTACTTCAGTACTTTGGAAATGCTAATAGTACTAAAAAGAAGTACAATTGTACTGGTTTTATCATCCCTGACTTACATGATCTGCTCGATTTCGTTTTAAAGATATGCCCCTTTTGAATAATAATGTTAGGTGTCCATATCATTTCGTGACCCTTTCATATAAGTTGACTCCCTATAGGGGAACCGGTGCGATATTTATGTAGATATATTAACCTCCATTCAAATAATACACACATTAAATTGTTTCACTACTAACAGTTACTTTACAAATTATTTGCAAAAATACGAAACTTTAACAGCTTCCTGATGAATAAAATAAATTATTAGCAAGCTAAAACAGTATTTAAAAGAACAAAATAATTTTTTGGTTTGTTTTAATTTTTTTTAGTGAATTATGCAGTTTTGGTTGAAAAGTTTGTATATCTTTTAGACCAATGAAAAAAAGTTAACATTATATCACGTTCGAAATTATCTCAAAAATACTTTTTATGGTACTTTTTAGAAATTCGAACGTTTAAGGGGTGAAATTCGTAACTATTGTTGGTACTTTCTTTACAAAGAATTTTCTCCATTCTTTGACTTATACGTATTAAATGGACTAAATGGGGAGAAAAAAGTACCAAAAGAGAAATACGGAAATTACATATGCCACCATCGTGGACATACAATGTCGGAAAAACAACAAAAGAACTCCTGGTTTATATTTGTTAGATATATATTTATTAATAATATGTATGTTTTTATTAAAATTACTAAGACAAAACCGAAAAATGTGTCAGATTCTTTTTCGAATAAAAAAACAGACTACTATGTATATAAAGATGATGCAATTCATTACAAGCCAACTTGGTTATACGGTTGATTTTTCACAGGGTGACACATATCTTTCTTTTGCTTTTTGCTTCTACAACTGGTACTTTTTTTAATTTCCGTTAACATTGGACCTAGAAACATAAAATTCGACATGCAATATCCTGAGTAATAAGACTCTATGGTGGAACTTTTTGGTATTTAACTGATACTTTTGTTAATGCCGTTAGTATTGGACTTAAAACATAAAATTAAACATGCAATGTCCTGAGTGGATGAAAATCTGTAAGAGGGATTTTTTGGAACTTTGTATTTCTCTAACTGGTACTAACTTACGATAGGGATCAGGGCCGATAAACCTAATATATTCAGAAAATATTAATTATCGTTTTAGAAGAGATCTATTAAAGCAATAGTTTTCGTACTCAAGAGAAAAAGAAAAAGAAAGCGATTTTAACATGAGTACGCTCCGCTCGAATGAGAAAGCGACCAAGAGGGGGCATACGAAGAATTACTGCAACTCAGAAAATTACTAACCAATTTTGATGAAATTTGAAGAGATAGATCAGCGTAATTAAAACACACAGGGTTTATATGTATGTTTTTCAAAGCTAGGAATAGGAAGGGACAAATAATCAATTTCGTTATTGATGAAACTTAAAACTTATGTAGATCGATCTACATACAAGAAAACACGCAGGCTTTATATTTCTTTACGGTAAATCAAAAATTGATTTTGGGCGGGCAACGCCGCACAATACTTTGATGTAGATCAAAATTGTGCAAGAATAGATGGAGTTGACCTAGTCTACTAAACAAAAATTTGAAAAAAATTCCGTCAAAGCATTCATGTCCCTTTCCTTTTTTTAAAAAAAAATTAATTCGGCTACAATTTTTATGTTGAATTGTTGAAAACTACCAAATCTATCTAAATATAATGTTAAAATTGCCATAATGGTGCTGATTTTATCAGAGAAAAAATAAAAAACATGACAATTAATTGATATCATAGTATAATAAATACCAGGTATGTTTTGTTTGACGTTATATACCTAGGTTTTGAAATTGAGAACAAAATTTCTAATGGCTATTATACCTTGTACTTATTCTACCATGATTGATATGAAATATAATCAAAAACTACGACTCAATAATGATTATAAAATCTAACATTAAAATGCTCAAAAGGAATCAAAAAATTTATAACAAATGATTCGTTCAGGTGATTCATCGGTAGGGTAACATTTTCTCACAATGAGAATATAATTTATGATTGAAAAATGAGCTCATACCTATACGGGTATTTTGTTCGTGAAGCTGATTCCAAAATGATTAGATTTATTTATTTACACAAATCATATTAATAAATTTTAATATTTAAAATAAAACTTACTTAATTCAATTGTTTAACCATTGAACATCCACATTTAATAAACGGTAATTTATCCAAATTAATATTTAAATTATTATTAATACATTCAAAGTCTCCTTAGTAATTTATAACTCTGTAATTACAACAAATAGATAAACATGTTTAAAATTTGTTCTGGGTATTTCGTATGTACATCCATACTAACTTAATGTGACCGTCTTAACCCCATCTCACATTGTAGTATTTAAGCGCTCTTGTATTTCTTTTGTAGTCTTAGGACCCACATTAGCTATAGGTGAGGGTTCTTTTGGGGTATTTTCATCTGGCGAAGTATTTTTACTTTTATTTAAAGCCCGCTCTGCCTTTAGGGAATCATATTCCTTAAGTTCGGCTAATTTTAAAGGTATTGATTGCAGCTCGCGTTTTCGCATCTGTTAAGAGCAGAATATACTTATTAATATTACATCATGGTTAAGAGGTTTTTGATTGAAATTAAAAATGTAAAATTCAAATAATTTTTAGATAGAAACATACCTTTTGTAATTTGCGCTGATAAAAAAAAAAGTAAACAAAAAGCGCAGCTGTGTGACAAAGGTTTTTATTTTGTATAACAGTAAATTGGCGTTGCCAGTCCTAACTAATAAAACAATGCTGCCATATAAAAATAATAATAATCAAATTAATTTTTTAGAATTGTTAAGCTACGTTCACAATCAAACAAACATATTCATTTGGTGTTCATAATAGAGCAACAATTTCTTTGCAACCATAAGCTTAGTCTACACGATATGTTGAATCAGCAAATTTATGTTGAAAAATTTGCTTTCAGCGCCAACATATCGTGTATACACCAAATTTTTTCAACAAACGTATGCTTACTAACATATGACAGGCATTTGTTAACGAAGTCAGCAAACGTCTGTTCACAATTATAGCATATCGTTTAGACACAATAATTTTACTTTTCAACAAACTTTCTACGTATGTTGACAAATATGTTATTTGTTGAAAGTCGTATGCAAGCTTTTCAGCATACGGCAAATTTGGTAGCATATAAAATAGATAAAAATTGGTATTCTTTCAATTACTTGTTTAATTTTGTATTTAATTGCATTTAGAAGTGCTTTGAAAATAAAAATGTTGGTCAACGAACTTTGTTTTAGAGCAGTGATAACCAAGCCCCGAACTAACCAAGCCCCGAACGCACGCACACAAATATATTATGTACTTGGGTGCGGTCGCAGAGACTGATGATAGCCTGATGTTTTGAAACGAACAAAGTTTTTGTAAACATGTGAATTGCCGACCGTGTCTGTGTGAAAACTACGATTATTGACTTACTCGCGAGCCTATGGAGTGGTTATTACTGTTTTAGAGATATAGATCATAAAATTTGAAAAATTCTTTACCAATATCTCTTGAAGTATAAATTTGATCTCAGCAATATAGGTAGCGCTGAAGCGTGTTTCCAAATACCTTTTACGTGGTATATAAAACATGCTGAATTATTAACCCATTAAGAACCAATTTCAAAAAATATTTTTAGTTACTAATGTAATTTGTCAAAATGGCTCTTATCTCAAAATTAAGGTATTTTTATTTACATATAATATTTTCTAGAGAAATCTTCAAGCTTTCATATAATATAATGCATGGTACAGTAGCGTATAAAATTCTGAAGCTATTAAAGTTAACCATTTATATTCTAATAAATCTTTTTGTTTAATATATTAGGTTTGAGTATACATGTGGTAATATTTAATTTACTTTATGTAATTGCTTCAATATAGGTATTAACTATATGGTATGACAAACATCAGCTTCGCTTAATAAATTTTTTCCTTATTGCCGGGTTCTTAATTTAATGGTATATCAAGCAACGACTTCGCTCAGCTGAGTAAATTTTCTTCTTTTTAACCAGAACCCCAACACCCTTAAAAATTGATGTTTCTGTTAAAGAAACTAACAAAAATTCGCGACAGAATGAACCGATTGCTATTTAATTTTGCAAGAACTTTATATGACTAGATATCACACTAAGATGATCGTTCCATAATTTACCATAGGCCCCATGTTAAACCCATTCTCGGAAATACTTAAATATGCCTAAGACGTACCTAATAACGCTATTATAGTAAAATTTGGTCTATCATATTTTCATAAAATTAGAAATCACACAACTAAATTTGGAGAAGATCGGCCCACAATTTACTATAGGCTCCGTATAAAGCCCACTCTGGGAGATCATTTAAATACGCCAAAACCGTAAAAAATATTGATATTGTGGAAAAATATAGTCCAATTTAGCTTTAAGTGGCTAGAAATAACACGATGCAATTTTGTGATAATCGGCAAAAAAAACTCACTATAGCTCCCGTAGAAAGCGGGACTTTAAAACGGTTGAAACATACAAGTGTTTTGTATTGAAATTTGGTCTTATTTAAGTTTTTAATACTAAAAATTACTCAACCGATCAAGATTTTTAAGGACGTTATGGTATTGGTAATATTTTTGGGAGTGGTATTTGTATGGGAACAATAGATTTTCAATAAAACTTTTTGACCCAGATTTAGTCTTAATGTTTTATGAGCGCAAAGACTCTTATTCGGAAAGAAGTTTTTATGGGATCTTTGAAAAATTATGGACCGTTCCTTATCGTTTAATTACAATAAATAATAGAACCAATGTACCAAATTTCATCAAATTATTGCGACAAGTACTTTGCGCACTACAAAGTGGACAGTCAGCCAGCCGGCCGGACGGACATCCTTATATCGACTAAGTCGATCGGTATACTTAACGATGGTTATAGGACCAATATTTTTAGGTGTTACAGACACTATAGTGGTGTGGGTATCAAATAAATCCATAAAACATTCTGGTCTGCACATAATTTACCATAGGGGTAGAACTGAAATAAATTAATAAACTGTGAGACTTTACTAATAATTTTAAGATCAATACAGTCCTTAAATATTTTAATTTTTTGCGGATTTAACCAAGCCCAATAAAGCACTCTTACTTTTAAAGTGTTAATTACACTAAAACTATTCATTTTTGCAATAAAGGCGATAATTGATAACAAATTTTAAGTAAAATAATAAAAAAAGAGTATTGTCAAATTAATTTTTAATTTTTAAACAAATGCTCTTTACTCAACATACATAACAACATACCAAATTCAACATATCGTGTAGACACAAAAATTGTATGCTAACTTATTTGTTGAAATATCATTTGCTAGCATATGATGAATTTGAAAAATTAAGTATTTTCAGCATATCGTCTAGACACCTAGCATATTGCATATGCTGATAGAGACATTTGTTATTATTTTTAAGCATATGAGTATAAGCATACATTTGCTGATTCAACATATCGTCTAGACTAAGCTATACACATTTTGCATCAAGAAACCGTTTGCAAATTTTAGCCACAACAATATTATGCATTTATTTTTATTTTTGTAAACATTTTGTTAAAATTTTCATTCAAAACTAAATAAAATTATTTTAAACGTCAGAAACAATTTCATACAAATTGTTGCTGAAGTTCTAGTTGAACCAATTTTTTAAAAAAACTTAGTTACATTCTTGTTCTGAAAATTAAAGGAAAATATATGAAATACTTTGGGAAGAAAAAAGACAGAAGAAAAACAGAAATTGTTTTTTTGATTGTGAACGTAGCTTTATATATTTTTTTACCTTTTCCTTAATTTAATAATTTAAATATAATAACAGTTATAACTCAATTTTTTATTTACAAACATATTTTAATTTAAATATGACATAACTTTCGAAAAAAAAAATTTCACCTTTTTTCTAATCGCGATTTCTTTTCTGAGAAATATGTTGCATTAATGTTACATGTTCTACATTTTTGTGTTCGTTTGTAAAAAAAATACAACTGTGGGAAAAATTTTCAAGCTCTTTTGTGAATATGGTAATGAAAAACATGCAAAACATGTTGCATATTTGACCCTTATGGCGTTTTCTTTTCTGAGTAAAATTCTGCATTTATTCTACCTTTTACATTTTTTTTAATGTTCTTTTCTGAAAAACATGTGTCATTTTAAAAGTGTAAATCGTTCTTTTCTGATGATGTTCCCTTTAAAACTAAAAAAATTCTACATGTTCAACACTCATTTTAAATAAAGGGGCATGAGTGCAGCACTAGATCAAGGCGCATTCAGTACAAGGTGGTGGCAATTTCGAGCCGTAAACACTAACAATGCAATTCAAAAAACATCTGTTGTTTCTGTTGGCTTTTGATTGTTGTAGTCTTGCCACCACCTGTAATTGAATTTATCTTGCGCTAATTGTACTTTATTGTTTAATGCCGAAATTTGTGTTCTTTTTTGTTTTATTTCTTAAATTGTATATTTAAAATTTGAAAAACTCCTACTAAATTTAAGTTTTTTACATTTTCTTTTAGTACAAGTCGTGCATAAAAATTTAAGTTCGAAAGTACTTAAACAATACAAAATTGGATATGTTTCGAAAACCATTGCATTTATATGCATGCATACGCGCGTGTTTGTAATGCACGTTTAAAGAGTATAATAAAAAGCAAAAATTCTCGAATGCTATTTGTAAAAAATAATAAGTTAAATACTTCAAAGTAAGCATCTATGAGCATTTCACTGGTTGCTTAGGCCAGATCATCAGGAAACCTTTTCCAAGGATTTAAGAAAAGCTAAAAAATATTATACAAATAAGACCTTTAAGCTAATAAGAATTATAAACACTCAAAGTCTTACTTGTAATAATATCAAAGCTTAAACAAAACACCAACAATAAACAGTGAGTTTATCTTTTTTTACATTCCCCTACAATTGGTTGGGTTCTTTCCGATTCGAATTGTAGTTTTAAGTGGGTAAAAAGAAAAAAACTAAATTAAAAAACAAATTGCATCGTTTTTCACCAAAATATCCTTAAAAAGAGATTTTTATTATCAGTACTACATTGATAATCCCATAGCGTGATGGGATAACGACATTTTGCAAAAAAAAAGTTATGACCCTAATATTCGGTATTGTTTATTCTTATCCCGCGAAGCTGTGCGCCTGTCTGCAGGAGACCAGAGTATCTGGCGGGAATCGAACCCGCAATACCGATACTCTTATACTTACTCACTACCAACTAGCCTACCGGGCCACCTCGGTATAAATAAATACAGTTATAATGGATGTTATTTTAAGGACATATGTACTTCTTATTAAATTTTAGAAGAAAAATCACAATTGTTATTTAAAATTCTTGGAATCTTGATAAAACAAAATAATCTCATCGAGATACCAAAAAAATTTAACTTGAAATAAAGCAACATTACCAGATTTAAATAAAATTTCGGATATATGCATATATTAAGAAATATGCAATGCAATCTGTATATGTATAACGAAAGCTCTTAATAACAGCCTATCAGCAATATTGAAAAAATAGGACTATTGCAAAAAAGCTTTACAAATTCAAATTTGTAACAAAGAACATTCGTAAATAATTTTAATAATAAAACAGAACAGAAAAAATATCCACATCTATAATACTTTTTTATGCAACTCTGTTTGTATAACACTAAATTTTAATAATTCACAATTGAATTTACTTTGAGCTCTTTTTTGCGGTTTCTCTTTAATGCTGGCGTTTCACAATCAGCGTTGCCGTTGTGACACTAAAGTATCACTTTTGACCTTTTTTTATGCCAAAGACTCTTTGTGTGTCCCTTTTTTTAATTTATCCCTTTGTATCATTTTAACAAAATGTATGACATTTTTGAAAATTTTTGAAAATAAGTACAAGTTTCCATATTCCTTACGAAAGTTCTCATGAGTTTTGTGAACATAGATATACAAATTTGTAGAATGTCATAACGCCATAGTGTCCACGGACACTATTTACAAACAAACTTAAAATAGAAACTTGTGAGTCCATGCTTTCCTCTCTTAATATGCACGAATCAGAGCTGAAAGAATGGACTCCAAGTGAAGAATTAATTACGAAATATAGAATAAGTATTTCTAAAAAGCGATAAACATTATCAAAGGTTTTTTTAAAAGTAACTTCTTTTTTTTGTAATATGACTAATATTGAAATGTACCTGTGAATTGTTTCTTAAGCTTCGTACAGACGATGGTCAGATCTTACAATATTGGTAAGCAGCGTTGCTTAAATTGCATTACAATTGGCTAAAATGTCTTACAACTGTGTGAACGTTGTAAGCTCATTTGTATTTGCAGAAGCGCAACATTAATGCATCTGACAATGGACCATTGTCAGAAAAATATTGCTGTTGGCAAAGCCTGCTTACAATATTGTAAGATCTGACCATCGTCTGTACGATGCTTTAGTTTTAACATTGACTTATAATTCAAGTATGTATAATTACTTTTATTTTAGTCTAAGGTATTTAATTAATACATAATAATAAACTTGACTCTATTTTACTTTAAAATACCCTTTTTTGACCCTTTATTTTCTTAAATACCCTTTTTATGACACTTTTTTGAAATTTTCAACGGCAACCCTGTTTACAATCTTCTTATTTGCTTTTTTTCTTTGTGTCAAAAATATTGTCAATTTGTTGTTGCTTCTTATTTCTTGACGAGTTTTACGTGCGTGCACTATTTGTTCAGCAAATCTCGCATAGTTTTATGTCGATGTATTTCTTTTTGTAGTTTTTTTTCTCTTTATCAAATGTTAAACGCCTTAAAAAGTGACTCGATATCATAAAGTGAAGTTTATTAAATTAAATAAACAAAAAGAAGTAAAATGTATTGAATACAGAATTAAAGTTTCGCAAAGATAAAGAAATTCTTTGACAAGGTGACAAAATCACAAAGGTTACTTATTATATACTACCTATACAGTTTTTTCCGTTTTATGAGTTGTATATATATATTACTTTGCAAATGTTTTGTGCGTGTGTTGTGTGTATAAAAATGTAATGAAAAAAAGAAGCAATAAATAAAAGAAATATTTCAAGCAAATAATGTAAGAAAATATTTGTATTATAAAATAGAAAATCATAACATTGTAATAAAATTACTGCCATTTAAAGGAAAAATTAAAATTTAATTTCTTTGAGTTATTTTTTAGAAATTTTTGTGTTAAAAGCTAAATTATTTCTTTCCTTCATATTTTAACTACATATGTACCTATTTTGTCAAAGTGTTATAATTGTGCCAAAACAAAAAATTAAAAGAAATTTTACATTGTGTTAAAACGGTAGACAAATTTGTTTAAATAAGTGAAAGTTAACTCTTAGACCTAACTAATAATATAAATAAATTATTCAAATTAAAAGCGGTCAAACATCCTCTCGCTTTCCACTTGTGTGAAATACCATTTGTCCAAAAACAAATTAAACATTTTTAAATTGTTTTAATAATGTTTTAAAATTTTGAACTTAATTTACCTACAAATAGAAATTTACGTAATTTTTTCTTTATTTTCATACGGATTCTTTTTTAAAAACGTCATCAATGTTATTGTAGTTATTGTTTTGTGACTATCATTATAAATTATTTGTTGTTGCTGCAAAAGGTGCTTCACACATTTAATGAAAACGGAAGTAAAAATAACAAAACAAAAAATAAAAATAAATAAACACAATTTCCCACATTTTGTAAAAAACAACAACAAATTAAAAAAAACAACTAACTTAAAACTTGTTTATATTGTTTCGAAACGACAAAGTCTTGGCGCCATTGCAACTTTAACAACAAATTTGGTTTTTGCTCCAAAATTTTTTCAATTACAAAATATTTATTAACAAGTGAACATTTTTTTTTTGAAAACACTTCAACATGGGCTTATTAATATCGAAAATATGGAGTATGTTTGGTAATGAAGGTAAGAATTACCCAAAAAATTTTATAGTCTACTACCTACCTATTGTCAGATTTTTATGTACATACAAATCTTAGGAATTTGAAAGCAGAGCAGGATTCGAGACAAAAACAATTCCGAATTTCTGACATTTAAATAAAAAAATCAGGTCAGAATCTGTTCAATGTTCAATATACCTATAAAAACAACTTTTAGTTGAGATAATTTTCAAAACCAAAACATTGCTGAATCTTGGATAGGTATTTCAAGGTAAAAGAACCAAAGTAAGATTCTAGACCAAAATGGTAAAAAATAGCGCAGAATTTGGGCATTTTTCTAGACTTAAGGTATGTCCAGCTGCCGTATTCTGTAATTCGCTTAGCTAAAGCTAAATCTCGATCGCTAAAATTCCTTAGAGAAAACAAAATTTAAAATTTTTAGCGATGACGCTAAAAGCTAAAATTGCGGCAAATTAAATTTGTATTGCATTGCCAAATTTAGCAATGCATGTTACTGAATTACATTTGTAGACAAAAATTGCTAAAATCAACTTTATAAATTTTTAGCGATAGAGATTAAGCTTTCGCGAATTACGGAATACGGCTGCAGATCTAACAAATATTTTACGAAAAAATCCAAAAAAGCGTGACCACAATTTCTATTGATTTACTAAATATTATTTGTAAAAAGATAATTGTAAGTATTTAGAAACTGTTAAATGATGTTTGATCTAGCCAAACCTTTTGCAAAAGCAAACAAGTTTTAAATAAAACTAGTTGTTATGTGTAGGACGTCAAATATTTAATAGGTGTAAACATACATAGCTTAACAATAGTCTAGAATTTAAGAAATTTTCTGGACATTAAAAACAGTACAAAATGTGCGCAAATTTTTAGAAAGAAACCAGCCAAAAATCTAAGTCACTTTTTGTACAGAAAACAGTTCAGAATCTAAGAATATTTTTGGAGAAACAAATGCCCTAAATTTAAGCAATCTAAAAGAAAAGAGTCAGTTTTATAATGCAGAAAATAAATGCTATCTGAATTTTATTGCAGCCAGTAAACAATATAATAATTCAGAAAATCTTAGGATCTTAATATTCTTCTTAAAAACGATTTAAATTGTTCTAATAATATTTGATTAATTACACCCATATTAATCTTACTAGAAGGTATTATATCTATTTACATTTTCGTTATGGAAATAAATGCGTCACTTTGTATCAACGTTCGAAATAGAAAACAATGATTCACCTTCCATGACGATTTTATGTGCTTTGTCTTCATCAAGAAAGAAATGTGCATAATATCAATTAAAAAATATGTTAAAGAATAACAACCGAAATAGACTTTAACTCATAAATTAATAACAAAAAAAAAAAAAAAAAAACGTTTACTACCTATAGAAAAAATAAAGTCATTAACCTGTAACACTTGAGAACCAATAAAAAAAGAATTTTTATTTATTTATGTGCAGACACAAGGTCAATGAAAAAATGGATTTCAAAGAGTATAACAAAAAGGGCGCAGTCAAAATGTCTGGGAGTAAGATGAGAGACACAAGCCATAGCATCAAAGTCGTTTTCGAATTTCAAAAAATAAAAAAAAGGCATATTTGTGTTGTTACATTGCAATATTTGTTAAAGTTATTAAATCATAAAAACGTTGGCTTTTTTTGAGTTGGCAGGTTTTTGAAATTAAATTGTAGAAACATTAAGGTTTCGTTTCATATAACAAAAATCGTGTTTGTTTTGCGCAAACAATTGTTTTAATTCCCACACTTTCTAAAAAATTAATGGTCAACCATTCATTTAATGCATTTTGGTTAAGTTATATTTTAATTTTTGCTAATTCTCTATAATAATGTTTTCAGACAAATTTAAAAAGTACATATGAACTAGGTACATACATATGTATAATAATTTTTAATTCAGCTGTACTTAAATTTCATTAATAATCTCTGTGAATCTAAGGCGATGTCTTCTATTTAATAAGGTAGCGTGCGACCCACATTTATTTTATGCAGTTTAATAATAAAAATAATATGTTATTATTCATGTCTATATAATATTAAAATAATTGTAAAAAAAGAATTGCATTGCAATATGAGTAGTTATGTGGGTTAATTCTTTCACTAACAATCTTAAGAAACTACATAAAAATTATGTTCTTTACTTTAAGTGATAGTTATTATACGTCTTAGCTTACGAGTAATTAACAATTTTTCGTGCATCAGATAAAAAATGTTGTAAATTTAAATAACTTAATGTTACTAAACTAAATAAGCAAAAGTCCAAGACAAGTATTTGAAAAGTTTTTTACATACAAACTGTTTAGATTTTTGTGCAATTTAGCTGAAACATTTTAGACAGACTCTGCAAATAATCCAACTAATTTCCTTAACTGTCTAGAATTAAAAACTTTTTTGAATGTATCTACGCAGTTCTCAAGAAAAACTGTCGGTGCAATTTTCTAAGGGTGCGTACAGAGTGGCCGCCTGTTGCCGAGCCGAGCCGAGCCGACTGACGCCTATTGCGAGAATTTGTTCAAGCGAGAAACAAGTTGGAGTGTGCATAGTGGATGCGAGAATCAGCGCTGATATGTTATCTATTATTTGTGTTTTATGTATGTTTGGATTCATATTTTATTTTTTTTATAATTTTATTTAATTTTTATTATATATTTGAATTTTTTTTATCAAAAAGTAATTTAAATTTTTGGGAATACAAAATTTTAATTTCAAAAGATTTTGCTATTCGTGCTTTATTCCCAGTTTTTATTCTTGACAAAAACGGGAATTAAGCACGAATAGCAAAATCTTTTGAAATTAAAATTTTGTATTCCCAAAAATTGAAATTACTTTTTGATAATAAACAGGCAAGTGCACGGCCTAAAAAACACTTAATTGACAACATCTTTTGTACGTTGTTGTTGTTTTTATTTTGTTTTTCTTAACCCACTTACAACTACAATTAATGTTGACAGAATTTCAACTAATTGTAGTGGGGAATGTAAGATGAGAAAAACCCACTGCTGTTTATTGTTGATGTGTTTTGTTCAAGCTTTGATATTGTTACAAGTAGAACTGTTGCTATAATTCTTATACGTTTAACAGTTTTATTTGGTTTAATATCTTTAGTTTGTCTAAAATCTTTATGGATGAAGTTTCCTGATGATCTGGCCTAAGCAACCAGTGAAATGCATAGGAATAGCTTATTCCATCAACAATAAATTTCAAGTGTTTTTTGTCAAGAATAAAAACTGGGAATTAAGCACGAATAGCAAAATCTTTTGAAATTAAAATATTTGAATTTTTATTTTAATTTTTATATTCAACATTTTTTTCATTTTTCGAATTTATTCTATGAGCTAAATTTCTAAATGAAAAAAATGTTGAATATAATATAAAGTTACCTTCGGAAGGAAATAATTCCCAGTTTCTATTTTAATTTTTATTATTTTTTTAATTTTTTGATTGCATGTTTTATTTACTTTTTCTAACATTTTTGTTTTTAATTTTTTTTAAATGTTTTCCAAATAAGTTGAAATCATAACAACATAACATCAACAATGTTTTCGGCGCTAAAATACGCTTTGGAACTGTTTTCTCGCATTCAATCAGCTTTGCGCTCTGACCAGCTCGGCGCCCACTATGACCTGTTCGCGCTTATTTGTACTAACTGTATAGTATCAGTTTTCTCGCATTAGTTCTCGCAATAAGCGTCAGTCGGCTCTGCTCGGCTCGGCAACAAGCGGCCACTCTGTACGCACCCTAAGAAATTCTCAACAAAAAACTAAACTAATTATTATACAAAAAATCGCTTAGTAACAAAGACTTTAAACAAATTTAGTATTGATCCAATTTTATGAATAGGTTTTGGCCAAATTTCTAGAAAAAAACTGTCAAAAACTTAAAAAAAATTTGCGAATATTTGATTTACAGCAATTTTCTTAAGCCAAATCGCTTAGATATCTCTAGTTTTTATAAGAGAAACCCTTTAAATTCTTGGAAAATTTTTATAGAGAGAATATCTTAAATTCTCAATAAATTTCTATAGAGAAAATCAGAAAAGTACAGAAAATCGCTTACGTGACTTTTTACATTCCGTGTACTATAGGCTTAAGAGTTTCACTTATTTTTTATAAAAAAAGCTTAGATTTTCAGTAATTTTCTATAAAAAAATCGCAAGTAGTCGCTTAGATTTTTATCATTTTTTTATAAAAAAATATCTGTAAGATTCTTATTAAATTTCTATATCCAAAAGTTGCTAAGTTTCTTAACACTTTTCAATATAAATAATTTATTATTTAGTCTATTTTCTTCGAAGAAATAAATAATTTATTTTTAGATAAGATTTTTTATGGAGAATATAGAATAAAAAACATTTTTCTTAAACAATTTGAATTTTTTATTTTATCTATTACATATTTGTTAAAAACTTACAACCTGATGTAGGGCATTGTTAAACACAAATTTACCCAATCGTATACATGAACAAACACTTGTTAATACTGTGGAAACAATAATATTAACAAGGTCATAGAAAAGGGAACAATAGTGGTAGTTGAAGCACAACAACGGTAAAGAGAAAAAGGTTTAAATTGTCAAGACACGTTTATTTTTGTATTGTTTTCTTTTCCCATATTTTTAAATCGAGTACAAACGATTTTTTTTTTACAAATGCGAAATGTGTTAAATGCTAAAACAAATTGGGTTTATGGAAAAATTAATTTTTTGTTTTTATACCCTTCACCACAATTAGAAAATGTATATATTTATGTATGTATTAGCTTATCATTTTATTTGCAATTTGTACATAATTGATCTTACCACTCATATGGTAATATTATCTTATTTGAATTCCATGTCCTTCTGAACATGTGCATTTTGAAATGGGTTTTCCGAATATCGCAGCTATGTTTGGAATTATTTTGTTATGTATTAATATGACATATGTTCCGGAATAATTTGTTATTGAAGTTAAGCAAGATCGGTTAACAAACCGTTAAGATTTGTGCAAAAAACTGCGACTGTTACTAATTTTTACCAAGAAATCTCTAATTTTTAGGTGTGTACCTTTCCTTTCCCTAAATAGACTTAGAACAATTTCAGTAGTTAAAATTACCAAAATCATGTTAAAGGCAAATAGCTATTTATTTTTTTCCCAAAATGGTAATGGTTTTAGCACAATAGCGTTCAAACTATATGACCTAGGAGCAGTGTTGCCAACTCTTCACCACTAAAAATGTCTAAATATTTAATACAAAATGGCTTAAAATTGCTAAGCATCATTTAATTTTAAAACACACATACATTTTGTAAAAACAAACTCAAACTAAAATTATGCTTAAAATTTATTTTTTTATTGCGCCATTTGCGTTATAACAAATTGTGAAAAGTTCAACTTTACAACACAACTAATGCAGCATTTTAACATTCTTTTGGTCTAACATTTTTAAAAACTTGAAGGAAATTTTACCAAATAACAATTAAGAGTGCTATAATCGGCTGTTTGGAATTTTTAACACCATCTATCAAGAGGGCGAATATTTCAGTAGTGGGTTCCATATGATATGAATGTTTAAAATATAAGCCAATCTTATTCAAAGCTGACGTCACAGTATTATTATATGTATTTGATTTGTTTTAGAAATATTATAAGACAAATTTTGTTGCAATAGAATAGTTCGTTTGCGGCTTACATATCGCTCATTTGCTGCAAGACCGGCATAACTCAAAAAAATCCATTTCGAGATAAACGCATTTAAAGTTTTTGATTTGTTCTAACTACTTAGAAAAAAGAAGACACATTCTCTTCAAACTGGGAAAGTATAAAAGATATAAAGATGAATTTAATACACAATATAAAGAAAAACATAGCGAACAATTCTGCATCTATAACTCCAAAACTTAATTTTTGGAGTTATGCCGGTCTTGCAGCAAATGAGCGATATGAGTTCGAAGGTAAATTTAAAAATTTATAACCCTAAACACATTCTGTTATGTTAACAGAACAATGTTAACTACTTGACAGAACTCATGTTTACGCTGTTATGATATGAGTCCAGATTTCTTGAAAAGGAGTCAAAGTGGGCGAACAAAAATGATTAGGATTTGTGGACAATACTATTCTCCACCGTTTGCCATCTTCAGGATTATTAACAGAGCGAGTTAAAGCGTTTTAAGCCAGCTTACTCGCTAGAATTCTCTGGGGAATGAGTCCAGATTTCTCGACTCCGAGAGTGGGCATTACATTAGCACTACAGCTATAGCATTGTTCGTTACAACGCATGTACTTGTTTGAAAATCGATTGGGTGGTTCTTGAGTTATAAAATGACGAACATTGGACAACTTATTTTTATTTATATAGATATATATGTCCTTTATTAAATGTGTTGACGTTTCTGTAATCGATTGGCTTTAAGAAGATCGACTGCTTAGGCCAAGACTTCCGATCCTAGAGTTGGGACTGCCAACAAAACGCTAGGCTAAATACAGTTGAGTTTCAGCGACTAATTGTTATTTGATTGTCACCTAGTTTCCAGAGGCGCATCGGTGTTAGCATGAACTCTGGATACTCCGTACTGAACGCCTTCTCACTTTAGCTGCCACCAGGCGGACCGGAAGTTGTGAGATGCTTGGGAATTTCAACAGAGGAATCGCTTCTTGCTACCCACAAGTGGATAGCAGACAGAGAGAGAGAGCTTTCAATATCTGAGAAAAGCCCCACCCCCCAGATATGCTGCAGTAACAAGGGTTTTACAACGATAACGCCCATACCATATATTCTAGCGAGCAATTGGCTTGCAATACTATCGTAAAGGGTTTGGTAGCACTTTTACTTGTTGTTTAATTAAATTACAAATTTGCGATTTTCAAATATATCGTCATATTTCGTCAAATCGACGACGCATGTTTTTATTTAGTACATATTTCTTTTTCTGTATTTGAGTTCTTTTTAAGCTGTATTGTGGCAGCCGTTGGTGTACTCTTGATGTGTGCGCATGTATAGGTGTCTACGCATTGGCTAAATAGCGTTTTCTTTGAAACGACGAAGTATGATGGTTATGTAACTTTTACAGTAAATTTCCAGTGAATTGTTCTTTTCAGTTCATATTTAAGGCTTTGTGTTTTTATATAAAAGCAAATAGAGCAGTTTTGACTGGTAAAGAAATAACTGATATCCTCCGTTTAAACGGCAAATGGCAAAATTAGAGTGCTTAAAATGGAAAAAAGCCTATGGCGGCGCACAAAATAGAACTTTGTGCCTCTTGCAAAAATTGAAGACTAAACCTGCAGAAACCCATAACATTTTTTTTATTTATTAAGTTAATTCTAGGTTAGTTAGGTTAGGTTAAATGGGTAGCCGTCACGAAGACGACTCACTTGGGTCCTTATAGCGGTCCCTTTGTGATACCCCTAGCCAGTGACAAGGGTCAGAGGAAGTGAAACACCGTCTCCTCCTCCTCCTCATCATGACAACTCCTGCAGTAGTCATTATACGCAAGACCCATCCTCCTAGCATGAGTCCCTATCACCCAGTGACCCGTGATAACCGATATCACTGTCCTTATCCGGTCCCTGCCGAGACCGAGTAGTACGCGCGTTCTCGCCGCGTCATAGCCAGGCCATAGAGTCCTGGCCATCAAACAGGTATGCTCGCCCTGCCATCTCCCCTGAGCCCTTCTGTACGACTCCCGTCTGATGAGAGTCCTGCAGCGGGCCATTGAAGTGCCAATCAGGCCGTCGACGAACATGTCGTCCAACAGACAGCCTTGTTTGGCTAGACTGTCCGCAGTATGGTTGCCCAGGAGCCCGCTGTGTCCTGGTTCCCATGTCAGCGTTACACTGGAATGTTTCGCGATCTCATTTAGAGATATCCGGCATTCCACTGTTAACATAGATGTCGTAAAGACACCAGCCAGAGCTGCAATGGCAGCCTTGCTGTCCGTAAATATACATATATCCCTCGATATACGATAGTACTTCAGCCAGTTTGCCGCTCGCTTTATGGCAGAGATTTCCGCCTGCAGCACACTACTGCCATCTGGCAGCCTAAAAGAGACCCTGATGTCCAATTCCTCGATGAAGAAACCTCCACCCACTCTGTCGCCCATCCTGGAACCATCGGTGTAGACCCGCAGGGTCGGCTCCAGAGATCGCGTATTATCGAGCAGCTCATCATAGTTACCATGATGAACCGTGGACAAAGCACCGAAAAAGGGTTCCGGAGTGCAATAGTCCAGCCCCGCCAGGTCGTATGACGCGTGAAGCGTGACCCTGGCATGACCATAGTTCCGCGTAGACCATAGGCCCACCGCCCCCAGTCTCATAGCGGAAGTCAAGGCCTGTTATTCGGCCATCAGTTAAGCATAGTAAATAGTGCCTTCGTCGGTGTCGAGCGGAGTGATCCCGTGATCATCAGCGCAGCCAACCTATATACTTTCTAAAGCATCCTGCAGTACCGTCCCCTTTCCATGGCAGGCCACCACACTATGACCCCATAGAAGAGAATCGGTTTTACCACCGCTTCAAAGATCCATTCGACACCCCTGGGGCCCAGGCCCCAGCTTCTGCCCAAGGATCTCTTGCAGGTGTATAAGGCCACAATAGCCCTATCAACCCTCGTCCAAACGTTGAGTTCCCATGATAGTTTGCTATCGAGAATTACGCCCAAATATTTGGCACTGTTCGAGAGCCTCAGCTCCGTGCCGTTTAGCCTAGGAAGCCTAAAGTTGCCAACCTTGTACTTCCTGGTAAAGAGTACCAACTCAGTTTTCTGTGGATTGACACCAAGTCCACAGGAAATGCTCCAAGAGCTTAGAATCTGCAATGCAGTTTCCATACAGTGGGACAATGTGTCCAGGTGTTTACCCGCGACCGTCACCGCCACGTCATCCGCATACGCGACGGTTTTTTTAATTCTACGATGCAAACAAATTTAATGGATTTTATATTTTTAGGCTAACTATTTTCATGCATTTTTTTTTTATATATGTTTTCAAAAACCATCCAAACAAAGCAGTTACCTGAAACCTTCTGTTTTTATACCCTTCACCGAAGGTAAGAGGGTATATATAACTTTGTCATTCCGTTTGTATGTTCCACAATATTGATCCTACACCCTATAATGTATATATATTCTGGGTCCTTATGAAAAGCGAAGTTCAAATCCGGTTGTCCGTCTGTCCGTCTGTCCGTGTGTATGTTGAAATGGGTTTTCCAAAAACCCCAGAAATGATGTGGACTAGGTTGATGTATGTTTATATCACATATACTCCGTTTAAGTTTGCTATTGAATTTCAGCCAGATCGGTCCAAAAATGACGGAGATATGAGCAAAAAACCACGACTGCCTCTGATTTTGCCCAAAAATCCCTTGTTGTTGTTGTATTTTATTTATTTCTGTATATCTTGAGAACGGCAAGAGCCAAAGTTTCCAGATTGGGTACAAACATTTAGATTATCAATATACAGTATCCAACAAAATATGGGCGGGATTGGAAAAGTGGGCGTGGTACCTCCCATACAAAAAAAATCAAAAATTGTATATAAACCTGAATTTTTGGACTGTCATATGACCTATGGCTACGCCTTATATATCAAAAGATCGAAAATCTTTAGTAGAAAATATTTTCTGAAAATTTTGGAAAAATCGGTTCAGATACAAAAAAGTTATGACCAAAATATAATTTTTTTTAAAAAATACCCATTTACGGGAGCCATAGGTCTTTCTGAGTCCACGTTTTATCACAAAGTAAATGGTAAATTTATTCCTAAAGACATCGGTATATGAATCTTTCAAATCGGTTAATAAAAGACTGAGTTATGTCCAAAGTACTGAAATCCAAAAAAATATGTCTTTTTTTATACCCTTCACCGAAGGTAAGAGGGTATATATAACTTTGTCATTCCGTTTGTATGTTCCACAATATTGATCCTACACCCTATAATGTATATATATTCTGGGTCCTTATGAAAAGCGAAGTTCAAATCCGGTTGTCCGTCTGTCCGTCTGTCCGTGTGTATGTTGAAATGGGTTTTCCAAAAACCCCAGAAATGATGTGGACTAGGTTGATGTATGTTTATATCACATATACTCCGTTTAAGTTTGCTATTGAATTTCAGCCAGATCGGTCCAAAAATGACGGAGATATGAGCAAAAAACCACGACTGCCTCTGATTTTGCCCAAAAATCCCTTGTTGTTGTATTTTTTTATTTCTGTATATCTTGAGAACGACAAGAGCCAAAGTTTCTAAATTTGGTACAAACATTTAGATTATGCAGATACAGTATCCCACAAAATGCGGGCGGGATTGGAGAAGTGGGCGTGGTACCTCCCGTACAAAAATTATTAAAAATTGTAGAAAAACCTGAAACACTCGGGAAAATCGGTTCAGATACGAAAAAGTTATGACCAAAATATAATTTTTTTTTTCGGGAACCATAGATCTTCCCGAGTCCAAGTTTTATAATCAAAATAACTGGCAAATTTCTTCTTTAACACGTCGATATATAAATCTGTCAAATCGGTTAAGAAATAGCAGAGTTATGACCAAAATACTGCAATCCCAAAAATTACTTTTTTTTATAATTAAGTTTGTTTAAATATGTATACATATATGTAAGTATATATATATATACCTATAACCCAATTTAATGTTAATATTATTCTTAAGCACGTTGGTATATAAATCTGCTAAATTGGTTAAAAATGGTTAAGTTATGGGCAAAATACTCAAAAAAAGCACTAAAAAACATTAAAATTTTTATTATAAAAACTAAAATTTTAGAGCTGTAATATGACCTATTCATACGTTTTAGATATCAAAATATCGGAAAATCGGGGAAAAAAATGATATGGCAAATATATAGCTTTTTTTAAATACCTATTTTCGGGAACCATAGATCTTCCCGACTCCAAGTTTTATTACCAAAGTAAATGGTAATTTTATACTTTAAGATGTCGGTATAAAAATCTGTCAAATCTGTTACAAAATGGCCGAGTTATGACCAAATTCTAAAATTTGATCAAAACTAAACTAACTATACTTAAACTCTTAATATATTTAATAGCACGCAAGCATGTGCAAATAATTAAATAAAACTAAACAATACATATTATATAATATACATGTATATATACATATATTTAGATATCCATATATATAAACTTCTGTTCTTTCCAAACCATGGTGAAGGGTTTATAAGATTCGGCATAGCCGAATATAGCCCTCTTACTTGTTATTATATAATATAAGAATAAGAGTTTTTATTTATTTTATTAATATCAATAGCATGTTATTGAACAAATGAAATTTCAATTATATCTCGTTCGTATTTTATCTTTTTTGCTCTTGTGAGTATCACCGTTGCCGACTCGACGAAGTATGACGTTGACGCTATAAAAATAAGTATAAAATTCTAGGGTTAATTGACTAAAATTTAAAATAAATTTTTGTTTTTAAATTCTTTTTGTCTTCAGTTTCATTTTTCATATTCTAGCTGGTTTAATTACCTAATTCTTTGAAACTTTTTCTTCATTCAATTCTTTATTCATTCAACAATTTGATTTAGATTCTCATAAATAAATTCTTGTTTATTAACCGAGACCAGTTTTAACAAATTCAACATATTATTAAAACATTTTTTTATTGTTTCTCTATTTAATGCCAAAAAAAGCTTATTGTCAGGAATGGGCAATATTATTTAAATACATTTTTATTTTCAAATTTTCTTTTAAATTAAAAAAAAGAGTTTGGAAATACCCAACTTACTAGTTAACTGCTTGCCTTTATGTTCATTATGACTTTATAAAACATTATAAAAGTTTATTTTATTATTTAAGGAATTTAATTTGTTAATGCTTAAAATATTTACAACTTAAAGTATCTAAAACTATTTTTTTCGATATAAGTAGACAAATTTAGCCCCCACAAGGTCGTATTGTACGCATGCATAATATGATATAATCAAACTTTTAAACGCATTAAAATATCTCGCCAATGCAACTTTGTTTAAAATATATTATGACACTACTCACACAAATTTTACTTAAATACTTTTTAATGATCCAAACCAAATTAACTTTAATACCCGTCATATCTTTTTTGTCTCTTTTTATTTTCTTATGACTTTATAACCATATTTATAATGAATGCATGTCTGGCTGATCTCAGTGAAATTAACCCAATTGAATTAGTAAAAAGAAAAGGAAAAAACAAAAATAAAAATATATGTGTTTGAAAGACTTAACATTGTATCCATATAATAAACCAAATGTTAAACATATGGCTACCATACATTAACACTGGTTTCAATAAGATTAAAATTAAACTTATGTCATCAAAAAAAAAAAAAAAATTGTAACAAAGAAATACAATAAAATTGTGGTAGTTTTAATTTATGACTTGTCATAGGTCAGTTGAATTGAGGAGATTATAAAAGAAGTCGCTGATAACAGAGTTGTTTATTGAGAGCTACGCATTTTGTTTCTCTCGCTGAAAAGACTTGTGGGATAGTTATAGAAACTATTTTTATTTCAAATGAAAGGATAATCGATAACATAATTAATGGAATATGAGTTTGTTTAAATGTCCGCCGTACGAGTGAATATGCTGGACCTGATTTTAATGACTCAAAAACGGAAATTTCACGTTCGATGTTGTCCTGGAGTTCTTCTTAGTTAAAAAAATTTTTAAACTTTATCCCAATATTCATCGAAAGATAATTTTTTTAGTGATGAGGTCAATGTGGGTTCGTTTCGTCCCAATTTTGACAATTTGGAAAAAGTTTTTTTTGATCTTACCTCTAATTCGTACCGTTAAAAGTAAATTTTGGACTAGCTGTGTCTTCGGTTCATGTTTCCTTGAGAACGAGGTTGGACAGGCCGTTAGTAACAAATACTTTAAAATATTTAGTATTGATGCAATTTTTTTAACAGGTTTTGGCCAAAGTTCTAGAAAAAAACTGTCAAAAACTTAAAAAAAATTGCTAATATTTGATTCACAGCAACTTTCTTAAGCCAAATCTTTAAAATTCTTGGCAAATTTTTATAGAGAAAATATCTTAAATTCTTAATAAATTTGTATAGAGAAAATCAGAAAGGTTCTTTGCAAATTTCTTTAAAGAAAATAATTTAAATCCTCAGTAATTTTCAGTACAGAAAATCGCTTAAATTTTCAGTAGAGCGAATCGAAAAGACTCTTTAATAATTTTCGATAGAAAAAATCACTTACATTCTTCTTAATTTTTTATAAAGAAAATCGCTTAGGTTTGTAGTAACTTTCTGTGGAGAAAATTTCGAAGATTCTTAACTGTTTTCATCGTCAAAAGCCGGTTAGATTTTTAACAGTTTTGTATAAAGAAATTCGCTTATAATTCTTATGCCTGTACATACTCATAAAAATATATAAAATTTAACAAAATTTTACGAAACGAATTTTCTTTTAAAAAAGTTTCTTAATAAACGTTTGTTAAATTTAATATGTAATCGTTTATGAATACGAGGGTCAGTTTTTTCCTTACAGAAGATTCGTAACAATTTTCTTTAAGAAAACCGCTTAGAGTTTCACTTATCTTCTTCTTCTTCTATATACATATATAAAAATGAAAAATGTTTGTGTGTTTGTTTGTTGGGTTATTGACTCTTAAACTACCTAACCGATTTTCCCGAAATTTTTACATCACTTGAGCCCTAAAAATAAACTTACTTATTTTTTTCGATAGGGGCAGCGGAATTGGTACCCCCCATTGGATGCCAATATTAAATATCGCATATGGGCATTTCCGTCAAAAGGTCCACCGTGACCGAAAATTTAAAAGTTATTAAAAGCTGATTATTTTACTATATTGTTATAGTAGATTTTACTAATTCTATAAATTTACCCATAAATTTGTTCACTTAGATGAGCAATCAGACTGCAAAGTTGTGCAAACTTAATTTCTTATTTGTAAGAATGTTTTATTGTATGTTTTATTTAATATTCACCCTTATTCTATTTGGCGTCGGCAATAACAATGGCAATTTTAAGGCAACAGCAATTCTTATCAAAGACAACATCAATTCTATGTTAAATTGGTATTTTGTAAGAGTATTATGACGCCGTTGACTATTTATCGATAATGTTAATAAAATACAGCACACATCTCTAATGTTAAATCAGCTGATTCATTTTGTTTACTGTTTTTTTTTATAAGAAAAAAAAATTCTGTGCTGTTTGTGCAAATTTTAAGTTAAATAAAAATTTGTTTGTAAAAAAATAATGTTTAAATGAAATTTTTTTTATTATATTAAATTTTCCCAAGTGCCTAATGGATTTTTTTTTAACCTTTTTAAGATCTGACAGTTATTTTCGGCTGAATAAACTTTCTTTGAAACATGTGTTTGAAATAATAGAGCCTCATTTAAAAAAGGGAACGTTTGTTCCAAACACATATATTTGCGGCAACATTGCGTTTTTTGGCCCAGGGATCGTACCAGTTCAGCGTTGGAAATTATTTCCACTTTTGACTGTCCCAGCCACAAGTTTTAAAATTTTGTCTGAGATTCTTGAAGCCATGAAGAGAGAACTTTATCCACAATGGATAAATTAAAGTTGCATTTCTTTGAAAAGCAGCATTTCCAGGTGTAATTGGCTGTGTGGACGGAACCCACATCAAAATTTTAGCTCCAAAAAAAAACAAGACCACCATCTCTTCTTTAATCGCAAGGGATATTTAATTTATTAGGAAAAGAGACACTGCATAATCCTCTGGCTAGTAATGGATTTTTTACAAGCTCTTCCACTAGCTTCTCGAACTGGCACTTAGGCCCAGAACAGACGGTGAAACGCAACTGCAACGAAACTGCAACTTCTAGTTATTTTCGAGTTTCATTTGAGTTTATGCCATAGACTCCTTTGAGGGACCACACATGACACGATCATTTTGAGACCAGTTTGAAATGCATTGGAAATCAGTTGCATTGAAACCGGCGTGCAGGAAACTCTTGTTTGCGTTTCATCTGTTTTCAAAGAAAATCGAAATGATTGTGATAATTTTATAACATTCTGGTACAATTTAGGTTGCAGGGTGTGTGGAAAACGATTGAAACTGGTTTCAAAATAATAATTTCTAAAGGGTTTCGTTGCAGTTGCGTTTAACCGTCTGTTCTGGGCCTTAGTTGTTGTTTTAATTATTTCAATTATATCCACAAAAAATATATCAAAACACAACACAAATGAAGAAAAATATCAAAACCGCCCAAGAAATAATGATTGCAGCCAACCATAACGTAAAATTTTTAAAAACACGACACAAAGCAGCACAAGACAACACTAAAAATGCCGACGACAAAATCAAGGGCAATTTAAGGCAACAGCAACGCCAATTTTTCTTAGAAAATACCAAACATATGTTAACAGTCATCGCAATATGGCAATATTGCCAACGGGAATACGAAATTGAAACAAAACATAAAAAACGGCGTTGTTTACTGTTGACGACGCCAAATAGAATAAGGGTGATTATCTTTCTGAAAAGATAAAAATTATTCCAAAAAATTTTCTTACATGGTCTATAATCTAAGGAAGAGTTCAAAGAGAAATATGTTATTTGGATTAACGGTAAATTTTTATTTTATTTTAATCATTATTCAGTTCAATTATTACGGAAAAAATTTCACGTTCGAAATGTCACGTATCGACCCAGATTTTGGCTTAAAAGAAAAAAAATACAGAAGATTTTTGAATCAAACCAAAGACATTTTAATGTTACATTGCTACGTAAAACTCTGAAAGTAGTTTAACTAAAAAATTATGCAAGGTTTCGCTGAATTACGCCTTTTTAAATATGGCCACAAAAACCACTTCTATTTTTTTCACGTTCGAACCGCTACTTCTTTTGCCATTTTCTTTGACCTAGAATTGCGCCCTCCATAAACTTTAGCATATATAACAGTGCTTTTTTGGTGCTATAATTTAAGGGCTAAGAGAACGTAAAAATATTTGTTGTTTAAAAAGTTATTGCATTTTTGATGCGTACGACTGTCACGTTCAGCACTTGGGAATTACCCATATCTTAAGAGCCGCTGCACGCATTTTGTTGAACTTTTGAAAGTAGGATCTTCTGAGCCCCAAAATTTAAATAAAATAGCAGCGGGTGAAGTGGTTCCCCCTATAGGACGCCAATGTTTAATATCGCATATCTTAAGAACTGTTATAGTGAGAATGTTCAAACTTTGTAAAAGTCACTCTTATGGTAAATACACATTTGAAAATAAAAATAAAGCGGGTAGGCGCAGGGGGGGGGGGAAAACACCTCCCATAGGATGCATATATTAAATATCGCTCAACTGAAGAACTATTAAAGGGAGAGTCTTCAAACGTGGTTAAAGCTACTATTATGGTAAACTATAAATTTCAATACAAAAATTGGCGGGGTTGACAGAGGAGGAGCAGTACCCCTCATAGATAGAAATATAAATAAGTGCCGCTGCACGCATTTTGTTGAACTTTTCGTAGTAGGATCTTCTGAGCCCCAAAATTTAAATAAAATAGCAGCGGGGGAAGTGTTACCCCCATAGGACGCCAATGTTTAATATCGCGTATCTTAAGAACTGTAATAGTAAGAATGTTCAAACTTTGTAGAAGTCACTCTTATAGTAAATACACATTTGAAAATAAAAATAAAGCGGGTAGGCGCAGGGGGGGGGGGGAAACACCTCCCATAGGATGCATATATTAAATATCGCTCAACTGAAGAACTATTAAAGGGAGAGTCTTCAAACGTGGTTAAAGCTACTATTATGGTAAACTATAAATTTCAATACAAAAATTGGCGGGGTTGACAGAGGAGGAGCAGTACCCCTCATAGATAGAAATATAAATAAGTGCCGCTGCACGCATTTTGTTGAACTTTTCGTAGTAGGATCTTCTGAGCCCCAAAATTTAAATAAAATAGCAGCGGGGGAAGTGTTGCCCCCATAGGACGCCAATGTTTAATATCGCGTATCTTAAGAACTGTAATAGTAAGAATGTTCAAACTTTGTAGAAGTCACTCTTATAGTATACTACACTTTTGAAAATAAAAATAAAAAGGGGGAAATACCTCCCATAGGATGCATATATTAAATATCTCTCAACTGAAGAAGTGGTTAAAGCAGTGTAGAGAAGCGCACCGGGTTAAGCTATTTTTTTATAAAAAAAAATCGCTTAGATTTTCAGTAAATTTCTATAGAAAAAAAATCGCAAGTAGTCGCTTAGATTTTTAGCATTTTTGTTTTAAAAATTATCTCTAAGATTTTTATTAATTTTCTATATCCAAAAGTTGCTAAGATTCTTAACACTTTACAATATAAATAATATATTTTTAGATAAGATTTTTTATTTAGAATATAAAATAAAAAACAATACTTTTGCCTCTTTAACGATAATCAAAAAGGAGGTGCGGTGCGCAAAATGACCCGTGGTAATATAGCCCGAAGAAGAAAATGAAGAATGACAGCAAAATTTTACAAGAGAAACAACAACACGCAATTTAAGGACAACTTTTTTTTGGGTTTTTCATTTTTCGTTGGATTGTTTTTGCTTTTTAGGTGAAATGTCCAAATAAAATCACAATTTTTACTTTGGGGCAATTTTTATTTACTAATAAAAAATGCAAATTTTTTGAAATGAAAAATAACCCCAAGAATTTTTACACAAATTTTATAAAATTTTATGTAAGAATTTCTAGGGATTGTATCAAAAATACAAATTCTTATACCAAAGTGGTTATGCAGAGATGCTTAAATTACATGAGGTCTTCACCTGATGAAATATAACAATTTTTTTTATATAGACTTTGACGTTTGGTATGACAAAGAAATGTTATTGAATCTTTAGTGAGCGAAGCCAGTGTTCGTTATTCCATAAAGGAAAAAATCCTTGCGCTTGGCCCCAAAGTTGGGGTAAAATTTTCTTTTTATTTCGTGCCATAATTCAATAAATAAAATAAATCAAAAATAAAATTAAGCATTTGCTGATTGGTAGGAAATTGTAATGTTAACTTTATTACTGATATGCAAAATATTTTGCATCTCATTTCATTATCCACAATTTATTTATAATTAAATTCATAATTAATAATCTTTGACTTGGTTTTTAAAAGATTAACATGATACTCTTCACACAAGAGTGTGTGCGTTCTTATAAAAACATGCACATTTTACTTTATAAATCAGTTCATCACTGCTGTTGTTCTTCTCTCCATACAAAATATGTTGTCGAAGGATTTAATACCATGTCATCATGTTGTTCAACGTTCGTCGCGTTATCGTCTTATCAAATTACAAATTTTCACCGTTAGTCTGATATAAACAGTTGTTTGTTCAATATCATTTGGGTTTAATAAACCCAACCTTGTTTCTCCATACATCTATCTATGTTTGTATGCGAATAGTGTTTGTAGAGTAAAGGGCACAAAGCTTGATAAGATTATTTTTTTTTTGGTTTTGCTTATAGTGCCAATATTCGTAAACAAATTGGATTATTAATTAGTCTTTCCATTTTACGCTATAAAAGAGATTAAAGAATTCTGTAGAGAGGGTCATGCCCTCCTTTAATTTATCCCGATGGCACTGATACTTTACTTCTTTTCGAATAATTTCTTAATTACCAGCAGCTCTTTATTAAAACAGTTTTAAAGAATCACACAAAAAACTTAACACAGCCATTGTAGACCACGCCTCTTTAGGAAGTTTTTTATTTGCAAATTCATGAATTTAAAATAATCTTTAAGAAATGGCTGCCCTCTACGAAGTATTAAGATGAGTTTAGTCAACGCCACATTTGGCACATTTTAATTAAATATATTTATTTCAAAGTAATTTTTGGGAATATAAAATTTTAGCTTAAAAGATTTTGTTATTCGTGCTTAATTCCCAATTTTTATTCTTGATAAATTATAAATGAACATGTTCATTTGAATGGTAAAACATAGTCCTGTGTTCTTTTCAAAACAAAAAAAAAAAAAAAATGAAACAGTGTCGCATTTTTTTAATAATGATGCCCCCTGCAAAACCAAAAATATGTTGAATATTTCACCCTCAATTTCATCAAAGGGTTAGGAATGCAGCATTATTTAAATAGCTATTCTCGTTTTTGAGAAAAAAAAATTATTATTTATATTTCGTTTGGGTTCGAGACGATATACATACATTGGCCAATTTTTAATTTAGAGCTTAGTACATTTTATTTTCTTCTGTTAGGCATTGTGTTGTAACTAGGAAAATAGGTTATGGGAAGGAGGATAGAGGAAGCAGTGTTTGTGAACATTCGATTTGAACTTATTCATGTTGTAAGTGAGAGGGAAGACTTCAGCAGGAAGGTTATTCTACATACAAACAGTCCGGCAAAAAACTAATTCTGCTTGAAATGCGTTGTACGATTCACCTGACAATCGACCGCAAAAGGATAGGAACCAGATCCCTAAAACAGGCAAATACAACCCACATTGCGACGGTGCTCAAGGGAGTTAATAGAATTGGATACTCTACTGTCACCAATGAGAACGTACGCCCTCCTGCACGCAGTCGAGAAGCCCCAACAGACTGAAGCAACGGCCCACACATGAGTGTTGTATTTCATACGCGTTCGGATATAGGTGGTATAAATAGTAAAGAGATCAGATGGAGTGAAGTATATCTTACACCATCTTTAAAAGCCAAGGCACTTGAATGCTTCTTTCGACACCTTGAATATATGTTCTGTCCATCGGACATCACATTGTATTTTCGTGCCCAGAACATCAAGAGATTATGATTCCTAAATAATTATACCACCAATATATACAGATGAGGCACCTAGATCTGTCGCGCGTTTATGCGTCTGCACGCAACATTAAAATCCTAGTTGCACCCCTGAATGAACCGTGAACTCGTTTGACGAAACCCCATATATAACAACTCGTATAGTGCGATCTCTGAGAAAGCTGGATATAAATCGAGAGAATTTATCCCCGACACCAAATGCAACAAGTTTTGACAAGAGTGCAGCATGCCAGACTCTGTCGAAAGCAATTACCTCACTTTCGCCCAAAGTGGTGAATGAAACGGCACAATTTTTCCAATAACAGAGCCAGTAAGTCTCCAGTATGTTCGTATTTTTTTATCTCATCATGCGTTATTTTTGAAAGAATAAATTTAACTATGTTGGCATATTTATCTTCACACACATCCTTAAAATCACCCGTAAGGTAATGTTTCGTGGGATAAGAATTGCTACTTTTACTTAACAGCTATGCAAAACTATTTTAATAGCCTTCACCACAGGTGTAAAAGGCTTCGTTGACAATAGGCAGCAACATTTTCAATGGTGTTCATAATAGAGCAAACATTAAAAAATTAAAAAAAAAAATTATGTAAATTTTCATTCAAAACTAAATAAAATTATTTTAAACGTCATTTATATTTTCACACAAATCGTTGCTGAAGTAGAAGTAGACTCAACTTTAAAAAAAAAAACTTAAGTTACATTTTTGTTTGAAAAATGAAAGGGAAATATATGTTATACTTTTGGAAGAAATAGGATAGAAGAAAAAACGAACATTGTGAACGAAGCTTAAGTTTGACATTTCGTTTGTAATTTTTACAATATTGATCTATTTATATACGTTGTGCATCTGTCCATCTGTCTGTTGAAATGGATTTTCAGAAGAAGTCGGTTATGATGGGGACTTAATTGTTATGAATTTCTGTCACAACTGCTCCTTATAATTTTGCTATTGAAATTCGACTAGATCGGTCCATAAATGGCTGAGATATGAGCAAAAACCCATGACTGAACTAATTTTTTTCATAAAATCCCATGTTGTGGTTATATTTTTTTTATTTTAATTTTATCACAAATACATGCATGTTAAGCGAAGTATATTAAACAATGTCGTATTGTCCGTCTGTTTTTTTGTGTACCTAGAGCACGATAAGAACCAAAGTTTCTGAACTAGGTACAAGCATTTTGGTTATCAAGAAACAACATTCAGCAAAATGTGTAGAAGTGGGCGTGGCACAAAATATATTTATTTATATATTAAGAACGGTAGGAGAAAACTTCGAACACTAACTGGGTTATCAATTACACAACCTCTCTAAAAATATGGGCTCGATTGGAGAAGTGGGCATGACATATCCCGTACAAAGACATTATAGATTTCCGTATATCTAGAGAAAGGCAAGAGCCAAAGTTTATAAATTAGGTACATGCATCTTCAAAATCAAAATGTGGGCGTGATTGCAGAAATGGGCGTGGCAAAAATAGATTTATTTATATCAAAAAAACAGTATTTGTTAAACGTTCTGTTCTTATCGCACCATGGTGAAGGGTATATAAGATTCGGCATAGCCGAATATAGCACTCTTACTTGTTCTTATCGCAACTGTTTTTGGACATCTTGCAAACAACTGAGACACCTTCGAAATAGTATTAAGACAACAAATTAGCGATTTTTCTTAACTTATCACAACCTAATGAATACAAATCAATAATCAGTAATTATAGCGTTCAAATTATCAAAAGTTTCAGCAATTTCAACTCTAGTTTTTAATAAATATGTTTTGAAAGCTAATTTTGTTTGCCCACGAGCATTAACTTTTAGCTTTTGAATCTAATTTTAATAAAAGTATCGACATTTTATAAAAATTTGTTAGTGTTATATTGACACAATACAGCCAAAGCTCGATATAACGAATTTCGCTATAAATCCAATATAGCGAACGGTATAAGTTTTAATATTGGTTAACTTATATAGCGAACATTAAACAAATTTGGGGGGGGGGGGCGCTTTAATACCATGTGAAATAAGGCCGTGATGGCTTTATCTCTCATTCAATAGGGAGATAATGCCTTTTTTTTAATTTGAATGGGAGATAAAGCCATCATGGCCTTAGCTCACATTAGCAATATTGGAAAATGGCTTTATCTCTCATTTCAGTTCCGGAGACACTAAAGTTAAGTATTGAAATCTGGCTTCGCATACTAAAGTTTTTCTGCGTGGCGGCCTGCGGCCGTGCTTAGGGGGTTTTTCCTCCAGTAGGACACGGCAGGTGGCTTCGCTGATTAAAGTTTTCCTGCGTGCGTCACAAGAATGAATTAATGTTTTTCAATGATAACTAAGGATTTTCCCTTTACAGAGTGTTTACACCACACATTACAATATTCTGAAAAAATATGGCCTTATCTCTCATTTGCGAAAAAGAAAATATGGCTATATCTCTCATTTCGCAAAATTTTAAATATGACCTTACCTCTCAAGGATTGGGCAATAAGGCCATTATGGCTTTAACTCCCATTCAATTGAGCAATAAAGCCATCATGGCCTTATCTCACATGGTTTTAAAGCACCCCTCCCCCACAAATTTTATACTCGATATAACGAATAGATAGTAAGAGAACAATTATGACATTCTATTCGACATTTGTAACATTAACTACATTTTATAGCGAATACTTAAAAACATAATAACTTTATTTAACCAAAGTCAACAAAATTAAAGCAATGCTTGAACAGCAATCCATGTATTACAACACATATTGTGTGTTATTTTTACTTGCATGTGTAGCCCATATTTAATTAGTTCCATGTGTAATTTAACATTAAGTTCTTTGTTTTTATTAAATATTGACAGATAAGATTTGCTTTTCGCGCATTAAGTTTTGGTAATGTTTTTTCAGAGTCCATCACAGTCAAACTTGCCTTTGAAACCCGGACTTTTTTCACTTTCCATAGCATGTTCTCTTTCTCTCTCAACAATAAACATAAACTATCGGCAAGAAGACTTTCATAGTCTGAACCCAGATTAACACCATATGTCCACGTGTAGACCGCAAAATCATACATACATATTAGCACATACATACATACATACATATATCGCGAAATAATTGTTCAAACATTTTTTGAAGAAATAATGTTTAACATAAACTCAAATTTGATTTTAATTTCTTTGACTTTTGTTTTTGTTCTATTTAGTAAAAACGTGATTAAATTCCAGAGCAACTTAAAAGTGATGAGTAAAGCGGCAATAAAAATAGCAATAAAGTACTCAACATAATATTGTGAAGTAGATGGGTACACAGAAAAAAATTAAAATTGAATTCAATTAAAAAATTTGTGATATTAATTAAAAAATTAATTAAATTTGAACCAGCAAACAAATTATTTGCATCAATTAAACCAGTTAATAGTATTAATTAAACGTTTTATTTATTTGATTTAACGTTTAACTTACTTGATTAAAATTTTAATAAAAACTGATTTTATTTTTGATTAATGCTTTAATTGGTGAAAAATTTTGGAGAATTTTGTCTGTGTACCTAAGTCAATAAGCTTGTTTGCGTCAAACAGAACCACTCATAGCGAATTTGAAAAATTTTTGTTGTTAAGGCTTGTACAAAAACATTTTGGTGCTGTTTTCTACTGACGCGTCGCGACGTTACCGCTTATGTTCGGAAATAAGAATGTAATTCGCGTGGATACGTGGTTTTATACATGTTCATCCAGTTCTTTCTTACTGTATCAATTAATAAGATTTGCTTTTAAGTTAACCTAACCATTTATTTGCAAATATAGAATATCAATAAGGGGTTGCAAGTTGAATTCATTCTATCAAAGCTAGTTTTTCGATTTTTATGTATAATTTTGCTTTAAGTGTGTAATTTGATACACAGTCATGTGTAATTTGATACACAGTCACGTGTAATTTGATACACAGTCACGTGTAATTTCCGAATTCATCATTGGCAATACTGCTATGTGCACGTTTATATTGTGCGATTTTTATCGATACGATTCTTTCTTTATGGTGAGAAAATAGTAAACATTTTGGATGATTGTTGAAACGGTATGAGCATATGTACATTAGTGTGGCAAAATTAAACAAAATCATAAAATTTATAGTGAAGTTTGAGGTTTTGTCCACTATAACTGTGCCATTTATTGACTTATCTCTTCAAACGACCCATGGTTATTTAAGAAATTTTATAACCTCTCAATAAAAAGAAAGCAATACATAGTCCGTTTAAAATTGTTGAAGATATTTGCATTTCAGTCACATCATCTTTTTTAAAAACACAAATAACGGTTATTTTGGAATATCTCAAAAACTGTTATACTTTTGACAATTCTGACTTCATATTCGGATTCAGTTTTACATAAAGAATAGCTGCAGATTAATTTGATCTCGACTTTGTTGAAAATTTGTCACGTAGTGTAATCTCCAGGCAAAGATTGCGAAGATATGTGAAAATTTCGGTGTTATTTTTTAATTTGGTTTTTTCTGGATTAAATATTCATGTTAAAGAAAACTAATACAGAGCAACACTGTTCAAAAGATATAGCCCTAGAATATTTGTGAATTAGGTTTTTCTCTAAAATAAATATTACGAAAGTTATCAACAATTAAAGCTACCCATAGTGAGAAAAATAGCATTTTAGCAAACTTTGTGGGCTCAAGGTATGCCCAATAACTATGCAAACGATGTAAAATTTTTTATATATACATATTTTTTTTTTTCTAATTTGGAATCAATCTAAGGGGTTTGCTAAGTGAAAATACGAAAAAAAATAACGGCCACACTAATGTACTACATACATTAGAAAAAACAAACATCAATAAGCGATTTTCTGCATTTGCGGTAGTTTTTCATATCGTATTAATGCCCGTAAGCTCTACAAACATATCTGTGGCATTTTGACAAAACATCTTAAGTCAAATTTTAAAATTCGAAAAAAATGTTGTTAATTATACGAATTTTCATTTAAATAATATTTTTGTTTACGTTTTTAAAATTTTGTATTATAAACAAAATTTTTCTTCAATTTTAGTTTATTTTATTAGTTAATAAAAATTTTTTTTTTTCATCTCACTATCTTATCTCGACTTAAGATGTTTTGTCAAAATGCCACAGATATATATGATCGTGTTCGTACCTAATAGGCTTTTTACACTGATAAAGATCTAAGATATACCATCAAAGATGTAGAAAATGTCAAACATTCGTTTACATTGCTCACATCTAACATCTACCATCAAACAAAAATTTCACAATTTTTGTTTTTCTCTACAAAAGTGCCAAAATTTAAAAAGAAAAGACAAAAATGCATTTGAAGTTCCAATTGTTAAAAAATATAAAAAATACTTAACAAGAAAACATTGCAATAAAAGAGAAAACTTGACAAATGCTAACGCTGCTTTCAAAAAATGCCACAATAATAATAGAACTTATTGCCACTTTTCTAGTGATGACACTTAAATAATCGGAAGATATTGAATGGAATTAAATGAGATAGGAACATCTTTTAAATATGTTGGTTTTTAGCCCTATTTGTTATGGAAAGATGTTAACATCTTCGCAAATTGTGGCAAATTCATGTTAAATGTTGATCAGCAAGCCAACTGTTTGTATCCAAAACAGATGGCGCTAGAAACATAGTTTTTGCACGGGGTTACAACCAAGTACTATAGTGCAAGAGAAGTGTTAACACCTCATTATCTCATAACAAGTAGTCTGGGGTACACCACTAGCATTCGTTATACCGAGCTTTGCCTGTACTAAAACATCATTTTTGGTAACGAAAATTATATTTTTTTAAGCGTGTTATTTTTTTTTTTTTTTGTTAATTTTCAAGGTAAAATGAATGGGACAATTTTCATTGTTAAAAACACATTTTTATTAGCTATGAATACATTAAAAAATATAAGTTGAATTCACACTTTACGCAGATACTAACGGTTTACTTGTGAATTGGTAAGATTTTGTTGTTGCAAAAGTATGAAAGAAAAATTTTAGGATAGAAAAAAAACTTTGGTAGTTTTTCGGTAGCTGTTAAAATAATAATTAATTTAATTTTTTGTAACATCTTATTTACATTTTTAGGATTAAAATATTTTTCAAAACTTAAAATAAATATCGACCGTTCATTTTTATCTATTAACAAATTAGAAAAACCTTTGAAAGATATTCACGATAACACCAAGCTTAAAAAAACTACGAACTTAAGAATTACTTACTTAGTGTGAAGTCAGCTATTCTTTATTTGTTTTAATAAATAATTATTAAATAAAATAACAACAAACACGGGTTTTTTGTCAATTTATGTGGCGGATATGACGTTAGAATTTATTTACCTAAAATAAGAAAAAAGTTAACTTATTTCACTGTGAAAGAATTTTACACTTTTTAATGACAAGCGGGGCATCTGGCATTTTAACCTGATTCGAGCACGCTGAATCCAGTGGTGGCAACCGTTTTTTAGGTAAGCTCTTGTTTTCGAGATATACAGTTATTTCGAAAATGGCGGGGGTTGCACAACATACTTTCGTGATACTTAAAAACGGTTATTAAACATTATTGAATTTCATTAATATTTAATAATTTTTTAACCATAGTCATTCACAATCGGTTCTCTTAACATTTTCTATCTGGGGCAGTGATGTTAACTTTTATTTTTTCATTACCTTGCGGACCTCTTAAAATTACCTTTTTTGATAAGAAATTACCGTACGCAAATATGTGTTTTATCAAAACATTAATATGCTGTTTCCAAATGACAGGCGATTGATTGTGTAGTAAAATTTATATTAAAAGCAATAGCCCCATCTCCTGTTAAATGTGTTTTTAGAAAAATTTCAATGGAAAGTTTTGTGTTAAAATACATTTTCAACAAGAATTTTATTTTTTATGAATAAGGAAGCAAAATAATTTTGAATAAAATAGGTTCATATATGGGTTAATCCAAATGACAGCCGTACGCATCAAAAATGCAATAACATTTTAAACAACAAATATTTTTACGTTCTCTTAACCCTTAAATTATATATATAGCACTAAGAAAGTACTATTATCTATGCTAAAGTTTATGGAGGGCGCGATTTTAGGTCTAAGATAATGACAAAGGAAGTAGCGGTTTGAACGTGAAAAAATAGAAGTGGTTTTTGTGGCCATGTATAAAAAAGCGTAATTCAGCGAAACCTGGCACAATTTTTTAGTCAAACTACTTTGAGAATTTTACGTAGCAATGTAACATTAAAATGTCTTTGGTTTGATTCAAAAATCTTCTGTATTTTCTTTTTTTAAGCCAAAATCTGGATCGATACGTGTCATTTTGAACGTGAAATTCCATAATAATTGAACTGAATAATGATTAAAACAAAATAAAAATTTACCGTTAATCCGAATAGCATATTGCTCTTTGAACTCTTCCTTAGATTACAGACCATGTAAGAAATTTATTTTGGAATAATTTTCATCAAATATAACCTCTTTTCAGGAAGATAATAGTAAAGAAAACGTACAATAAAACATTCTCAAAAATAAGAAATAACGTTTGCACAACTTTGCATCTAAGTGAAAAAAATTTGTGGGTAAATTTATAAAATTAGTAAAATCTAAATATTTCTCTTTAATAATATCGTAAAATAATCAGGTTTTAATAACTTTTAAATTTTCGGACACGGTGGACCTTTTGACGGTTATCCCCATATGTATATTCATTCAACTCAAAATATTTTTATTTAATACGCTTAGCGTACATATTGCACTTGTTGCTCTAAAGAGAGTCAGCTCAAATTTTTCAATTGTTACTTTTTGCAAGAAATCGATGAACAGTGGTCATATCTACGCACGGTAAAAATCTGATATCAAAAAATAAAATACTATTTCATATGTTTAAGAATTGTTGATTTTTAATATAAAATTAATAATAAACAAGAGTAATTTCATTTTTCTTATTTTGCACTTATCGGTCTTACGAAAAAATTTGCAGAAACATAATTAAAGTTCTTAATTTTTTGTTATAAAATTTATCTATTTTTAAACTGAAAATCACCTCGTAAAAGTTAAAATTATAAAACCTACTTATGTTAGTTTATGTATACCAAAAATCCAAATTTCTTTAAATTACCGTATTTTAAAAAAAATTACCTTGCTACCTTTTGCGGCCTAAAATTACCCTAAAAAAGGGTAATTACCGTACGGTTAACATCACTGATCTGGGGGATATTATTATTAAAATTATGCCCCTATTGCGGTTCTCCACTCTTGTAACAGTTTGGTTGTCTTTGATAAATTCACATTGCCATTCTCAACTCAACTGGCAGTTGGCTATTCAGTTGTGTATCCGTTAGTTTCGTGGTATTACAGTTTTCAACTTTGTCAAAGTTTGGTCGACAAAAATGTTAAATACACACAACTCCTAAAATGTGTTGTGTTATTGGCGGTTAAAGTTTATTTTTTTTTAAATTCGGTGAAAATCGAAAACAAAATGGAGAAATCGTATGTATACATTTTTGTAATAACTTTTTCGGTTTTTTTTAAAAAAACTTTTATTAGTTTGAAAATAAAAACGAAAGCTCAATTTGAGCGGTTCATCCAGCTTATTTAGAGGAACTTAGAAATTGTTTGGTATGGTGAAAAATTCATGTAAGCAGTTATGGGAAGAGTTTATAGTGGAGTTAAATAGTTTAGGCCACGACAAGAACTTCTTTTAAACACTTATAATCTTCTTAATCTAATTATAATATTCTTGGCACAGGTTTGGATACACTACAAGGCAAGTATAATGAAAAAACTTGCCAAAAATAAAAGAAACAGTCAATCGACAGGGGGGGGGGGGGGGGTAGGGCTACCACAAGAAGTTCCATTAAATAGCCTTGAGGATACTGTTTCGCAGCTCTTGTATTGCAAGTATGGCCAAGTATTTGGTGTTGAAAATATTCCATCATCAAGTGACAATTTTACTGAGTCAGTTGAACCAATAATACAACCAGCAGATTGGCCAACAGCTACCCCAACCAGAAGAAAAACTCATCAGGCACAATAAAGTTTCGTTACTTTTTTGAAGTTCTTACATGGCACTGGGAAGTTCAAGATGGTTGGTATCATCACGAATTTGTCTTCTTGTACGAAGCACATAAATAAAAATAAATCGACACTAATATCAATTATAAATACTTTTTATTCAACACAACAATTAAAATACTTTTAGTTTAAAAAATTATTTAATTTTATCAAATTTTCACTTGTCAAACGTTATATTATAAGTTGGCAAATCGATATTTTAAGTTGGCAACTTTATAGCAAACTCAACTAAAAACAGTTGGGTATCACAATACCTAAAATGAGTTTGGTTGTTTGTAAGTTGGGTTGACTTCAACACGACCAAACTGAGTTGAGTGGAGAACCGCAATAGGGGCATTAATAAATGTTTTTCTAATACATTTTACACCAAAAGAAAAATGCTTCATATATTTAATGAATCATTTTCATAAAAAAATGTTCATTAGTTAAATGAAAATTTTCATTGTCTAAATGGAATTTCATAGTTATAATCAAGTATTTTCGTTAAAATCGCTTTATTGAATTTCGTTATTACGGTTAAAAATTTTCATTGGATATATGAAAACTTAAGTTTGTCCAAGTTAAACAAAAAATTTTAATTGGGAACATAAAAAAACAATATACAAGCATAACTATATTCAAAAATGAATACAAAATTATAGTTTCCTTGAAAAAATGTTTAATTGTTGATTAAAAAATATAATATTTAATTATTTCATACATCTAATGTAATATGCCATTAAATTTATTATGCGCTAGCAAAATAATAATCAACGTTGTTATTGTTGTTATGGTCAATTTAATCTCATTTTTACGCTCTAAATTGAGTTATGGCAAAAAACATAGTTTTTTTTATTCAAAAACTACACTGCACCGGTAGTCTATCAGCGCCGAGGTTACGGGATCGATTCCCGCCAGAAACTCTCTGGTTCCTGCAGACAAGCGTAATTCGCGTAAAATCGCGGGATTTGTTTAGGTAGGGAATTAATAAAAAAAAATTAAATAAAAAAAAATAAAAAAATAATTAATTCATCCAATGAATAATATTCATAGATCTAATGTAATGTTTCATTAAATACATTTTAATGAAACAGGTTTCATCGATACAACGAAGCGCTGCATAGGTTAATTTTTAATGCAATTTTTCATGGGATTAATGTCAAAATTTATTGGTATTGTGAAAAAAATTCTTTCAGTGTTCATTTGTTCCTATCTATAATATTTTTAATTGTTAATTGAATGAATTTGGACTATAGTATTTCAGAAATGGATTTTAAAATCGCTCGAAATTCATCACACCTGCTGAAAACGATGTTTTGAAATCTATCAATTTTCATCACATACCTGATTATAATAAAGGGTGGTTAAATTTCAAGGGCCGATGTTGATTTTGAATAAAACACAAACTATTTAGGAAATTATTGTAATTTTATTTTATTATGATATATTGGTATTACTCAATTATGTATGGAATGGGCGCCGCGACCACGGCGGCACACCTCCATCCGATGGTCCAAATTGTCGATGACCCTGAGGCATAATGGAGGTTCTATGCCGTTAATGTGCCGAATTATCTCATCCCAGGCAGAAATTACGACTCTTCTAAATATTCTGTGCCGCCACAACCCTGTAAATACAAAATTGTGACTCTATCAAAAATATGGTACCATCACAACACTGTAGATACAAAATTACAACCTTATTTTTTTAATACCGTTTTTAAATAAGATTTAACACCTGTACAACACCCTAAATACAAATATACAACTTTAGTTTTTTAAAGTCGTATTTACCATAAAACTATACCGCTACAACACTGTTTATACAAGAATTAAACCTTTAGTTCCTAATACCGCGTTTATAATAACTCTATACCGCAACAACGCTGTATATACAAAAATTTAGTCTTATTAATTTAATAGAGTCGTATTAAAATGAAAACACAAAAACTATTTCAGGTTAGCAAATATACAAATTTTTGCTTGTTTATTTAGCGAATTTATATTTGTTACAATATTTAAAATAAGAGTCGGAAGACGGTTGTGACTACGTTGTAAATTCGTGAATCCAACATTGTAAATTTAAATTTACAGTACTGTGACAACACTAAAAAGAAGAGTCGGAAGACGCACATTTGGCGTTATCATTTAATTATTGTGACAACATTGTAAATTTGGTTAACAGTACGTTGTATTGATGTTGATAGTACCCCCTGCAACGTCGGCACAGCGTCGTGGTGATTGTCTTTTTCTGCCTGGGATCCTTTAGCTCTTGAATTTGTTGCTGGCTTATCGACGTACACCTTTTCTTTCAAATAACCCCAAAGAAAAAAGTCCAACGGTGTCAAATCACATGATCTTGGCGGCCAATTGACATCGCCATTACGTGAGATAACACGGCCATTGAATTTGTTGCGCAAAAGAGCCGTTGTTTCGTTAGCTGTGTGGCAAGTGGCACCGTCCTGCTAAAACCACATATCGTCCACATCCATATCTTCCAATTCGGGCCATAAAAAGTTCGTTATCATCTCACGATAGCGAACACCATTCACAGTAACTGCCTGACCGGCCTCATTTTGGAAAAAATACGGCCCGATGATGCCGCCAGCCCATAAACCGCACCAAACAGTCACTCTTTGTGGGTGCATTGGTTTTTCGACAATCACTCTTGGATTCTCATTCGCCCAAATGCGGCAATTCTGTTTATTGACGAATCCACTGAGGTGAAACATATGCACGATATGCATTTTGATTTGAACGCCCATTTTCATAATAAGTCTGGATAACTTTAACACGTTGTTGGATTGTGTATCTCTCCATGGTTCAAATTGAGTAAGTCTGAAATAGGGAAATGTCAAATAAAATTCGGAAAAAAACTTGGCGTTTAGGTGTGGTTCACATTCGACATCGGCCCTTACAATTTAACCACCTTTTATTTCACATTTTTAGAAGCCAGTGCAAGAAACTTAGTAAGCCCGAATTCACCACTTGTGAGATGGATGGTAAAAGAAATATTAAATAATTTGAATTCCAAATCATCTTCTCTTTAAAAACTATTGCTTTTAGTTTAATTTTCTTTCAAATATTTAACAAAATTACTTTAGCTTCCTCTTGTTTACTTAACCTGTTAAGAATTTTATTCAATAAAACTCACATTATTTTAACCGCCTAAAGTCAATATGACATTCACTTCTTAATAAGTACTTTTTTTAAAAAAACTTACATGTCGTTGGCAACACACCCTTCTAAACAACTTGTTTGTTAACACATACCATTAAATACAGAGTAAATGACATATACGATTTGTAATGCGATAACTTTTAACATTTTTCTGTCAATCTTTGTCAATACTTTTATTATTTGACAATGAAAGTATTTTTTTTTAACATTCTGTACACAGTCGTTGACCCACACAATTTGCAATTAATTAGGGCAGTTCACTTGAAAATATACAACACGCACATAAAAATATACGTTAAGACAGGTCAACCTTAAAAGGACCTTGAATGAAATAAACAAGAAATGTTATTAAGTATGTATAACAAATTTCAATTTGTTTGATGTTGAAAACAAGTCAACTCGGCCTTTAATTAAATGCTTACCCAGAATAAGAGTTAGTAAGACGAAATTTAATTAGAGTACTTTTTATTTTTTGAACAAATAATAAACAAATTGATATTTGTTAACGTTAATATAAAGACACTGAAAAAATAACTAGACAACTATTGGAAAACGTCTTGCTAACTTATCTTATCTATAATCTCATAGTAGATGATTAAAAGATAGTAATTTTTTAATGGCAAATAATGTTCGGAATTAACGTATAGGAATTTCTTTAAATACTAATTGATCAGCTAGAAGAGAGCAATAAATAATAAAAACAAATTAAGTGCAATTTTATTCGGGAAGGAGAATATTGTTACTAAATTTCATTTACTTAAGAATTTTTTGTGGTTTTAGCAATTAGTTATCTTATAACTTTAACCGCCATTTTCACCAAGTTCGGTTAAAACTAACTTTCAATTAAAGTTCCGGTTACCAATACGTTTTGACAGCTATAACCGATGGTTAATTATAACCGAACTTGGTGAAAATGGCCATAAATTGTATAAGAATGTAACGCATTGTTAAGAGTTAACATCACTGTACAGTTTGTTCTAGTTATGCTGGGTACCCACTATGCAACGCGTTTACGCAATCTAGTGAATTAAATTCATTTTCATTCATTCTAGATTGCATCAACATCAAAACGCTTTGATATTTTGAGGTTGCATTGAAACAGATTGCATGTAGGTTGCATTGTGTGTACCCAGCATAAGACGGTTGTAACAAAATATGTATTCCTCAGGGTTGATAAAGTTGGTAAAATTGTACTTTTTTTGCACAATCCAAAACTAAAAAGTACGCTGGTACTCCAGTGACTCATTTGGTACTATTTCCAAATTTTTTAAACCTTCATATTTATAATGAATGAATATAAGCGTCGTAGTCTTGCGAAAATGCAAAGTGTCGTAGCTTTTTTATGAAATCTAAGGGAAATTCTATTTTTTGTTGTTGGATTTTACAAAACAGCAATGATATTTTGCATTTGTCTTGTTTTTCTGATCTTCGAGTGCTTAAGCTTGTTACCTTAGTTTGTTTCGTTCAATAAAGATTGTTAAAGTGAATCAATCAGTTTGGTTTTGTTTATTTTTAATTTGCAATACATAAACAAAACTCGAAAGTTATAATTATGAAGGAAATAAATCAACGCGTGTTTTTAATGGTAAAAATGTAACAATTTGATGAATTGAATCCACTAAGATGTTAAAAACATCATCAAAACTCCTTCAAATAAAAACTGTTTCGCTTGAAGGAATCAACCAAGAAAAATGTTTAATACAGTAAAACTTCGATATAACGGACTTCGTTATTAAAGTCAAAAAGTTTTATTCTGAGCTGCAAAGCCTCTATATAGCTCATTTAAATGCCTCTATTTAATGTAGTTAGAATTAAACAAAATTTTAAAGTCCTCTTATCATAACAACGAATGTAACGATACTTCAGGTTTGCGACATATTTTATTGTCGATACACCGATACCTTTTTTTTAATATCGGTGTAAACAAATGTTTATTTTTTGCATAACAACTAAGAGAACTAACACATTTAAAAGAAGAAGAATTAATTTGAAAAGAACTAAAAATCAAAACAAAATAATAAACTGTTTCTTGTAATTCTTTAGCCTAGGGGTTCACACTACGCGTTCAATACAATTGAAGCACAGCCGCGAATAACGTTGTAAAAGCCACTTTTTGCAAAATCTGTTTTATTGCAAATTATCGTTAACATTACTCTCTTACATTGTTTAAACATCAAATCATCCAAAATTATGCACCTTAACCTCTTCAAAATGCAATACAAAGAGTCAGTTAGTGAAAGAACGTTTTAAGTTACTAAAAAAATGATACAATCTAATGGTTTTGCGAATTGTTATAACGTTTTAAAAGCCGCTTGCGCAGTGGAAAAACGTTTTTAATGACATCGCGATTGTGGATATGAAACGTTTTCCCACTAACCCAAGCTATAAACTGTAAAATTGCATGTTATTTTAAATTCAAATTTCTTGATATTTTGCATACAAGTTTTTATTAACTATTATAAGTATTGTGGTTATTTTATTGAACTATTTATGGTTTTTAATCCAAATTTTTAATATTTTTAATTAGGCTTAAGTTCATTAAATTTAATTTTCATTAAATTATTTTTATGAAGAAAGGAATTTTACAACATGAAAATCAATTAAAATTTATTGATAATTTTTCATTCTTGACTCAATCTGGGCTCGAACCCAGGTGTTTACGGACAGGTTACCCTGACATGTTTCGATTGCAACCACTCAATCTCCTCAGAGGGCTTGCCGTTTAACACTCGCAGCCATCGACGACTGCTGACGTCATTAGTCAAACATCAATCCTTAAACCAAATTGTATTCAACCTTTGGTAGATCGAAATTTGCTTTGAATGATTATCTATTTTAATTTATTTTAACATGTTATTCCTTTACTTCTGTTTTTTCGTACTTTTGTCAAGAATTCTTCTTGAAGTTCAAAGTACATATTTTTTTGTTTTTTTTTTTTTTTTTTTTTTTCATTATTTGTCTTTCTTGTTCTTGTTGACCTTTTCAGCACAACTTGAAGGACAAATGCAAACATAGAGCCCGTGCCTTAGCTTTAACAATTATAAGTATTGTACTTATTTTATTGAACTATTTATGGTTTTTAATCCAAATTTTTAATATTTTTAATTAGGCTTAAGTTCATTAAATTTAATTTTCATTAAATTATTTTTATGAAGAAAGGAATTTTACAACATGAAAATCAATTAAAATTTATTGATAATTTTTCATTCTTGACTCAATCTGGGCTCGAACCCAGGTGTTTACGGACAGGTTACCCTGACATGTTTCGATTGCAACCACTCAATCTCCTCAGAGGGCTTGCCGTTTAACACTCGCAGCCATCGACGACTGCTGACGTCATTAGTCAAACATCAATCCTTAAACCAAATTGTATTCAACCTTTGGTAGATCGAAATTTGCTTTGAATGATTATCTATTTTAATTTATTTTAACATGTTATTCCTTTACTTCTGTTTTTTCGTACTTTTGTCAAGAATTCTTCTTGAAGTTCAAAGTACATATTTTTTTGTTTTTTTTTTTTTTTTTTTTTCATTATTTGTCTTTCTTGTTCTTGTTGACCTTTTCAGCACAACTTGAAGGACAAATGCAAACATAGAGCCCGTGCCTTAGCTTTAACAATTATAAGTATTGTGGTTATTTTATTGAACTATTTATGGTTTTTAATCCAAATTTTTAATATTTTTAATTAGGCTTAAGTTCATTAAATTTAATTTTCATTAAATTATTTTTATGAAGAAAGGAATTTTACAACATGAAAATCAATTAAAATTTATTGATAATTTTTCATTATTGACTCAATCTGGGCTCGAACCCAGGTGTTTACGGACAGGTTACCCTGACATGTTTCGATTGCAACCACTCAATCTCCTCAGAGGGCTTGCCGTTTAACACTCGCAGCCATCGACGACTGCTGACGTCATTAGTCAAACATCAATCCTTAAACCAAATTGTATTCAACCTTTGGTAGATCGAAATTTGCTTTGAATGATTATCTATTTTAATTTATTTTAACATGTTATTCCTTTACTTCTGTTTTTTCGTACTTTTGTCAAGAATTCTTCTTGAAGTTCAAAGTACATATTTTTTTGTTTTTTTTTTTTTTTTTTTCATTATTTGTCTTTCTTGTTCTTGTTGACCTTTTCAGCACAACTTGAAGGACAAATGCAAACATAGAGCCCGTGCCTTAGCTTTAACAATTATAAGTATTGTGGTTATTTTATTGAACTATTTATGGTTTTTAATCCAAATTTTTAATATTTTTAATTAGGCTTAAGTTCATTAAATTTAATTTTCATTAAATTATTTTTATGAAGAAAGGAATTTTACAACATGAAAATCAATTAAAATTTATTGATAATTTTTCATTCTTGACTCAATCTGGGCTCGAACCCAGGTGTTTACGGACAGGTTACCCTGACATGTTTCGATTGCAACCACTCAATCTCCTCAGAGGGCTTGCCGTTTAACACTCGCAGCCATCGACGACTGCTGACGTCATTAGTCAAACATCAATCCTTAAACCAAATTGTATTCAACCTTTGGTAGATCGAAATTTGCTTTGAATGATTATCTATTTTAATTTATTTTAACATGTTATTCCTTTACTTCTGTTTTTTCGTACTTTTGTCAAGAATTCTTCTTGAAGTTCAAAGTACATATTTTTTTGTTTTTTTTTTTTTTTTTTTTTTTCATTATTTGTCTTTCTTGTTCTTGTTGACCTTTTCAGCACAACTTGAAGGACAAATGCAAACATAGAGCCCGTGCCTTAGCTTTAACAATTATAAGTATTGTACTTATTTTATTGAACTATTTATGGTTTTTAATCCAAATTTTTAATATTTTTAATTAGGCTTAAGTTCATTAAATTTAATTTTCATTAAATTATTTTTATGAAGAAAGGAATTTTACAACATGAAAATCAATTAAAATTTATTGATAATTTTTCATTCTTGACTCAATCTGGGCTCGAACCCAGGTGTTTACGGACAGGTTACCCTGACATGTTTCGATTGCAACCACTCAATCTCCTCAGAGGGCTTGCCGTTTAACACTCGCAGCCATCGACGACTGCTGACGTCATTAGTCAAACATCAATCCTTAAACCAAATTGTATTCAACCTTTGGTAGATCGAAATTTGCTTTGAATGATTATCTATTTTAATTTATTTTAACATGTTATTCCTTTACTTCTGTTTTTTCGTACTTTTGTCAAGAATTCTTCTTGAAGTTCAAAGTACATATTTTTTTGTTTTTTTTTTTTTTTTTTTCATTATTTGTCTTTCTTGTTCTTGTTGACCTTTTCAGCACAACTTGAAGGACAAATGCAAACATAGAGCCCGTGCCTTAGCTTTAACAATTATAAGTATTGTGGTTATTTTATTGAACTATTTATGGTTTTTAATCCAAATTTTTAATATTTTTAATTAGGCTTAAGTTCATTAAATTTAATTTTCATTAAATTATTTTTATGAAGAAAGGAATTTTACAACATGAAAATTAATTAAAATTTATTGATAATTTTTCATTCTTGACTCAATCTGGGCTCGAACCCAGGTGTTTACGGACAGGTTACCCTGACATGTTTCGATTGCAACCACTCAATCTCCTCAGAGGGCTTGCCGTTTAACACTCGCAGCCATCGACGACTGCTGATGTCATTATTCAAACATCAATCCTTAAACCAAATTGTATTCAACCTTTGGTAGATCGAAATTTGCTTTGAATGATTATCTATTTTAATTTATTTTAACATGTTATTCCTTTACTTCTGTTTTTTCGTACTTTTGTCAAGAATTCTTCTTGAAGTTCAAAGTACATATTTTTTTGTTTTTTTTTTTTTTTTTTTCATTATTTGTCTTTCTTGTTCTTGTTGACCTTTTCAGCACAACTTGAAGGACAAATGCAAACATAGAGCCCGTGCCTTAGCTTTAACAATTATAAGTATTGTGGTTATTTTATTGAACTATTTATGGTTTTTAATCCAAATTTTTAATATTTTTAATTAGGCTTAAGTTCATTAAATTTAATTTTCATTAAATTATTTTTATGAAGAAAGGAATTTTACAACATGAAAATCAATTAAAATTTATTGATAATTTTTCATTCTTGACTCAATCTGGGCTCGAACCCAGGTGTTTACGGACAGGTTACCCTGACATGTTTCGATTGCAACCACTCAATCTCCTCAGAGGGCTTGCCGTTTAACACTCGCAGCCATCGACGACTGCTGACGTCATTAGTCAAACATCAATCCTTAAACCAAATTGTATTCAACCTTTGGTAGATCGAAATTTGCTTTGAATGATTATCTATTTTAATTTATTTTAACATGTTATTCCTTTACTTCTGTTTTTTCGTACTTTTGTCAAGAATTCTTCTTGAAGTTCAAAGTACATATTTTTTTGTTTTTTTTTTTTTTTTTTTCATTATTTGTCTTTCTTGTTCTTGTTGACCTTTTCAGCACAACTTGAAGGACAAATGCAAACATAGAGCCCGTGCCTTAGCTTTAACAATTATAAGTATTGTGGTTATTTTATTGAACTATTTATGGTTTTTAATCCAAATTTTTAATATTTTTAATTAGGCTTAAGTTCATTAAATTTAATTTTCATTAAATTATTTTTATGAAGAAAGGAATTTTACAACATGAAAATTAATTAAAATTTATTGATAATTTTTCATTCTTGACTCAATCTGGGCTCGAACCCAGGTGTTTACGGACAGGTTACCCTGACATGTTTCGATTGCAACCACTCAATCTCCTCAGAGGGCTTGCCGTTTAACACTCGCAGCCATCGACGACTGCTGACGTCATTAGTCAAACATCAATCCTTAAACCAAATTGTATTCAACCTTTGGTAGATCGAAATTTGCTTTGAATGATTATCTATTTTAATTTATTTTAACATGTTATTCCTTTACTTCTGTTTTTTCGTACTTTTGTCAAGAATTCTTCTTGAAGTTCAAAGTACATATTTTTTTGTTTTTTTTTTTTTTTTTTTCATTATTTGTCTTTCTTGTTCTTGTTGACCTTTTCAGCACAACTTGAAGGACAAATGCAAACATAGAGCCCGTGCCTTAGCTTTAACAATTATAAGTATTGTGGTTATTTTATTGAACTATTTATGGTTTTTAATCCAAATTTTTAATATTTTTAATTAGGCTTAAGTTCATTAAATTTAATTTTCATTAAATTATTTTTATGAAGAAAGGAATTTTACAACATGAAAATCAATTAAAATTTATTGATAATTTTTCATTCTTGACTCAATCTGGGCTCGAACCCAGGTGTTTACGGACAGGTTACCCTGACATGTTTCGATTGCAACCACTCAATCTCCTCAGAGGGCTTGCCGTTTAACACTCGCAGCCATCGACGACTGCTGACGTCATTAGTCAAACATCAATCCTTAAACCAAATTGTATTCAACCTTTGGTAGATCGAAATTTGCTTTGAATGATTATCTATTTTAATTTATTTTAACATGTTATTCCTTTACTTCTGTTTTTTCGTACTTTTGTCAAGAATTCTTCTTGAAGTTCAAAGTACATATTTTTTTGTTTTTTTTTTTTTTTTTTTTTTTCATTATTTGTCTTTCTTGTTCTTGTTGACCTTTTCAGCACAACTTGAAGGACAAATGCAAACATAGAGCCCGTGCCTTAGCTTTAACAATTATAAGTATTGTACTTATTTTATTGAACTATTTATGGTTTTTAATCCAAATTTTTAATATTTTTAATTAGGCTTAAGTTCATTAAATTTAATTTTCATTAAATTATTTTTATGAAGAAAGGAATTTTACAACATGAAAATCAATTAAAATTTATTGATAATTTTTCATTCTTGACTCAATCTGGGCTCGAACCCAGGTGTTTACGGACAGGTTACCCTGACATGTTTCGATTGCAACCACTCAATCTCCTCAGAGGGCTTGCCGTTTAACACTCGCAGCCATCGACGACTGCTGACGTCATTAGTCAAACATCAATCCTTAAACCAAATTGTATTCAACCTTTGGTAGATCGAAATTTGCTTTGAATGATTATCTATTTTAATTTATTTTAACATGTTATTCCTTTACTTCTGTTTTTTCGTACTTTTGTCAAGAATTCTTCTTGAAGTTCAAAGTACATATTTTTTTGTTTTTTTTTTTTTTTTTTTCATTATTTGTCTTTCTTGTTCTTGTTGACCTTTTCAGCACAACTTGAAGGACAAATGCAAACATAGAGCCCGTGCCTTAGCTTTAACAATTATAAGTATTGTGGTTATTTTATTGAACTATTTATGGTTTTTAATCCAAATTTTTAATATTTTTAATTAGGCTTAAGTTCATTAAATTTAATTTTCATTAAATTATTTTTATGAAGAAAGGAATTTTACAACATGAAAATTAATTAAAATTTATTGATAATTTTTCATTCTTGACTCAATCTGGGCTCGAACCCAGGTGTTTACGGACAGGTTACCCTGACATGTTTCGATTGCAACCACTCAATCTCCTCAGAGGGCTTGCCGTTTAACACTCGCAGCCATCGACGACTGCTGATGTCATTATTCAAACATCAATCCTTAAACCAAATTGTATTCAACCTTTGGTAGATCGAAATTTGCTTTGAATGATTATCTATTTTAATTTATTTTAACATGTTATTCCTTTACTTCTGTTTTTTCGTACTTTTGTCAAGAATTCTTCTTGAAGTTCAAAGTACATATTTTTTTGTTTTTTTTTTTTTTTTTTTCATTATTTGTCTTTCTTGTTCTTGTTGACCTTTTCAGCACAACTTGAAGGACAAATGCAAACATAGAGCCCGTGCCTTAGCTTTAACAATTATAAGTATTGTGGTTATTTTATTGAACTATTTATGGTTTTTAATCCAAATTTTTAATATTTTTAATTAGGCTTAAGTTCATTAAATTTAATTTTCATTAAATTATTTTTATGAAGAAAGGAATTTTACAACATGAAAATCAATTAAAATTTATTGATAATTTTTCATTCTTGACTCAATCTGGGCTCGAACCCAGGTGTTTACGGACAGGTTACCCTGACATGTTTCGATTGCAACCACTCAATCTCCTCAGAGGGCTTGCCGTTTAACACTCGCAGCCATCGACGACTGCTGACGTCATTAGTCAAACATCAATCCTTAAACCAAATTGTATTCAACCTTTGGTAGATCGAAATTTGCTTTGAATGATTATCTATTTTAATTTATTTTAACATGTTATTCCTTTACTTCTGTTTTTTCGTACTTTTGTCAAGAATTCTTCTTGAAGTTCAAAGTACATATTTTTTTGTTTTTTTTTTTTTTTTTTTCATTATTTGTCTTTCTTGTTCTTGTTGACCTTTTCAGCACAACTTGAAGGACAAATGCAAACATAGAGCCCGTGCCTTAGCTTTAACAATTATAAGTATTGTGGTTATTTTATTGAACTATTTATGGTTTTTAATCCAAATTTTTAATATTTTTAATTAGGCTTAAGTTCATTAAATTTAATTTTCATTAAATTATTTTTATGAAGAAAGGAATTTTACAACATGAAAATTAATTAAAATTTATTGATAATTTTTCATTCTTGACTCAATCTGGGCTCGAACCCAGGTGTTTACGGACAGGTTACCCTGACATGTTTCGATTGCAACCACTCAATCTCCTCAGAGGGCTTGCCGTTTAACACTCGCAGCCATCGACGACTGCTGACGTCATTAGTCAAACATCAATCCTTAAACCAAATTGTATTCAACCTTTGGTAGATCGAAATTTGCTTTGAATGATTATCTATTTTAATTTATTTTAACATGTTATTCCTTTACTTCTGTTTTTTCGTACTTTTGTCAAGAATTCTTCTTGAAGTTCAAAGTACATATTTTTTTGTTTTTTTTTTTTTTTTTTCATTATTTGTCTTTCTTGTTCTTGTTGACCTTTTCAGCACAACTTGAAGGACAAATGCAAACATAGAGCCCGTGCCTTAGCTTTAACAATTATAAGTATTGTGGTTATTTTATTGAACTATTTATGGTTTTTAATCCAAATTTTTAATATTTTTAATTAGGCTTAAGTTCATTAAATTTAATTTTCATTAAATTATTTTTATGAAGAAAGGAATTTTACAACATGAAAATCAATTAAAATTTATTGACATTAATTTTGATATAAAAAAAATTTAAAAATAAGTAATCCTGCCTTTTAAAAACGTTTTTTTTTGCTCTCCTGAAAAATAATTATTTTGTAACTTACAACGTTATTCACGGCTGAGCTTAAATTTTACACTGATTCTACTTTTTCGACAGATGCTGAAACGCATCATAGTAGTGGTAGTTTCTACATTAATTATTTAAAAGTTATAGGTACATAAATAATTTCGCTTTTTATTTAAAAAATATTAATTTTTCAAAATTAATCATATTTAACAGAGTGTTGAATTTAGTTAACAGACGTGTGGGACGTATTTGAATGGTAAATTTATCTTCACACCCTAATACGTACATGGTTTTGGCACTTGTTGAAGATTGCCAGGCTGTAAGGTCTCATAGTACAGGGTTTCTGTTAAAAATACTACATTTGTACTTAAGTGCTAGTGTATACAACAAATTTTAATTTTTAAATGAAAATAATACGAATATTTACGTATATTAGAACAATGAGATAATACATATTTTGAAAATTAGCTACATTTGCCTTAACAAAAACATCTCAAAAAAACGGTTTTGATCACCAAAATAATTGAAACAAGCAAAAAATTGTTTAATTTTGAACCTATCACCGAAATGATTATACCAATTACTCAAACTTGCAAAAATTGCAAAACAAGGATTTTTTTTCCAATTAAAAAGTTTTTACATTTTAATTACAAAAATAATTGAAAAAATTATTAATATTAAACAATATTTTAATTGAATGAATTAACAAATTAATTAAAAAAAAACAATATTTTAATTGAATGAATTAACAAATTAATTAAAAAAATATATATATTAATTGAATGAATTACTAACGTAATTGATAACAATACAGAAAATTAATTATTTTAATAATTGTATTGACTAAAACAGTGATTGAATTTTTGCATTAAATTGATAAAATTTTTAATTGAATAAATTAAACAGTGTATTTGAAATACAATCTTAATTCAATTACGCAAATTATTCAATCAAACAAATAGTTAATTGAATAAGTTTGTTAAATCAATTTAGTTGATGGTTAAATGAAGCAAAATAATAATATTTAAAATATATGTTTTATTTAAATATGGTTTAAAAATAACTTGTTTTATTTGTTTAATTGTAATAGCTCATGCTTAATTGTACAAATTTTGGAAGATTTTTTTGACAAAGGAATTTCATACATACAACTTTGTATAAAATTCTTCAGGGTATTCAAGATTGAAAACAAAAAAAACTGTTTTTGTTGTGTAATTTGGCTGTACTTTTTTCACCTATTCACTTTAAACGCACAACATGAAATGACGCCAAAAATAATTCAAGAATTAACAAACAAAGAAAATAAACACCAAATTTCGATTGCGACCATAACCACCGTCAACAATGTGGTCAGCCACAAGGCGATTTTTTATTTTACCCATAATATACATATGTATGTAGGCTCATTATTGACATTGTTGGTGGTCATAATTGTAATTCGTCTATAACAAATTTCAGTTCCTTTTTTACTTGTTAATAGTTTTTTTTTGCACGCGACGCTTACTGTGTGTATGTACATGCAAGGGCAAAGGTAATAAATTTATAAGGATGTTGGTTGCACTTGTAACATTTTTCGCAAACTGTTGATGAGGGAGGAAAGCAACAAAGTGTTCAATTCAAACAACCGAGTTGATTGATTCAATTAAACTTATAATTAAAATTAAGCTTAAAATCAAGTAAAATTTTAATTGAAAAAAAAAATTTTTTTTTTAATTCAATCAATTAAGAACGTAATCAAATTTATTTTAAAATTCAAAAATCACTGTTAATTGAAAAAAAACTGCCAATAATTTTTTCTGTGATACTATTGGCATCACTGTAACAAAGGATTCTTTGAATTCGGATAACGGGGAATGGAAAGTTTCAATTTAATCGCTTTTTAGCATATAACTGGATCTGTTTAACTGCAATTTGTTCAAATAAATTCAGAAATTTCTGGCTGGTTCTGACTTTACTTTTCTAATGCTTTTTGGTCGAAAAATAAGTTTTTGCAGATTTTGCTAGATTCAATTTGAATTTGAATTTTTTTTTCATTAGATCCGATTTATAACACTGTTATTTTTTATTGTTTGTAATTGAAATTTGTTTCTTAATCAAAATGATACGACAAAGGCCCTGAGATAAAAATAGAAACCTACAAATTAATAATAAAAAAGGTTCATTGATCTTTTAAAATACATTGTAACAAACATTCATCATGTGTTTTAATTTCGTTCTACGACTTCTAATTACAAAGATTTTTTTTAAATTTATGGCATATGGCATGTAACAGGGTTATTGTATAATTAAAATACTAGAAAATAAATTAAAACTAACGCTGCGAATCGCTTAAAAAAGGAATTAAATTTTTATAAACTTTGAACGAACAAATCAGCCAGCCTTATTACGGTTGTCGTCAATGGCTAAGCCGTTTTTTGTAAGAGATTAAAGAAACACACAACCTGTGTTCTATAATCTACCACGAAAAACGACTTAGTCGTTTACAACGACAATCGTCATAAGGCTGAATATGAAGATATAGGCCCCTATTATGAGTTACATTCGATAAACGATTTTCGCTGGCTATCGAACATTAATTTAATTAATTTGGTATTATGAGTTGGCAGCACTGTCGACAATTTCGTTGTGCATCGAATTTTTCAGCGACAGTGGAAATAAATGTAAAAAACTTGTGAAAATGTAATTATTTGCAAATTTTTTTGTGTTCGTATACCAAATAACATATTCTTTATCAGTTTTGCTCATTTAATGCAAGTCCAACGTCGTAAACAGCAATTGGAAACGCTCATATTCCTTATGGAACAAAATTCTTTTTGGCCAAATGATTTGCAGCAAATTTCAGCATGTAAAAAAGGGGATGAAACCCCACTGAAGCTAAATTATTTTAAAGCAACCATAATTCCGCCGTGGTCACGTTTAACTTTAGTTTTATTTTTTAAATTTGTAAACAAACATTTTTCATTTTAAGTGACAGCTGATCAAAAATTTTTTATCGAATCCACGCCATAATACCAAATGAAAATTCGTTCGATGAGCTAATTCGACTGCTGTCGAAAATCGAATTTAGTTCATAATAGGCACCATTGTGCACCTGATACATAGTGGATACTTTTAAACGACATATTAATACCCAAACCACAATAGTGCTGATGCATTTGTGCTGATGTGTGTAACGCCTTAAAATATTGGTCCTAGACCCACCTTAAAGTATACCGATCGACTTAGAATACCTTTCTGAGTCGAACTAACGATGTCCGTCCGGCTGGCTGGAAGGCTGGCTAACTATCCATGTAACCTTGTGCGCAAAGTACAGGGGTCTAATCCCCGCATACGATATCGAGCAAAATTTATCGAAATTATTTATTTTGGTATCATGAAACTCGATATCGAATGAAATTTATTGAATTTGAAATAATAGCATTCGACATCGAGTAACTCGAGTTTTCATTCGATACGTCTGTGTCTATCGTATGCAAAACAATTCGATTGTTTATTCGATACGATAGTGTCCCCAGGTCGCAATTTTGGAGATAACAATGTGAGACAAAGGTTTTTATTGGCACAAGGACCATGCCTATTGAAAATGGGCCTAATCGTAGGACCACGAGGGAAGAAAGGGGGCAATTTCTGCCTCTCACAAACTTTCAAACCGATTTTCATGAAGTTTATAAACATAGATAAATCCATTTTAATATGGACGCATAAGCATGATGTGCTTTTAAATACTGTGGTGTAGGGAATTATATGGTCGGGCTTGATCGTTTTACTTTCTTACTTGTTATACCCTCCACCACAATTAGTTGTGAAAAGGGTATATTAAGTTTGTCATTCCGTGTGAAACTTTTTTATTATTCATCTCAGACCCCATAAAGTATATATATTCTTGGTCCTTGAGTAATTCTAAGCCGATTTAGACATGTCCGTCTGTTGAAAACACGCTCACTTTCGAACAACTCAAAAGAAATTAACAAACTTGGTGCCAAATTGCTTGTAGTTATCCTAAGCAGTTTGGGATTGAAATCCAGAAAAATTGGTTCAGTAGGACCAGAGCTATGAATCAAAATGTGGAACCACCACCTAAAAAAATTGATAATTTTGTTACAAAAAATAACGTAAATGCTGGAACAAGGCACGGAATGAGATAAGATTTTGCAAAAATTTGTTTTATTTGACTGGAAATCACGCTGTTAAATTTCGTGAAGATCCGTCCATAATTTACCCTAAGCCCCATATAAACACTACTCCCGGAAAACAGTTTAGTACGCTTAAAACCGTAAAAAATAACGCTAGCGTAACAAAATTTGGTACGTCACAGTTTTTTTGGACTAGAAATAACATTGTGAAATTTCGTGACGATCGGTCCATAATTTACCTTAGGCCCCTTATAAACCCTACTACCGGAAAACAGTTTAGTACGCCTTAAACCGTAAAAAATAATGCAATTATAACAAATTTTGGCTCGTCACAGTTTTATAGGACTATAAATGATACCGCGAAATTTCGTGAAGATCGGAACATAATTTACCCCAGGCCCCATAGAAACCCTACTCTCGGAAAACAGTTTAGTACACCTAAAACCATAATTAATAATGATATCATAACAGAAATTGGTACGTCACAGTTTTAAAGGACTAGAAATGACGCTGTGAAATTCTACCGGAAAACAGTTTAGTCGCCTAAAACCATAATTAATAACAAATCGTCACAGTTTAAGATAATAATAACATCATACAGATATTACTCCTTAAACATTCGAACTGTCGGTGGAGGGTATCAAAGATTCGGCACAGCCGAATATAGCACTCTAACTTGTTTTTCTATAAATTAAGTGAAAGTAACAAAGTCCTCATCCAGATTATAAAACATTTGTTGCAGAAAATTTTTTTAATAACTGTTTTTTTTTTATTTTCCAGCATTTAAAGTACAGTAGAATCGTGAAAAAGTTAATACCGCGGTTAAGTTAACCGAATTTCAGCGTTTATGTGCCGCTCTAAAAAGTTTACTCTCAGTTAACTTTTAAAAATTTCTTAGTAACAATACACTCTCACAGCACACTGTGTTGAACTGCAAAAACCTGTGATCATATTCATGTCCGAACTACAGATTTAGACGTTTAACAAAAAATGTTAAAAAGCAGTACAAAACATAAATCATAAAGCGAATTAAATACTAACTGGCCTCGTAAGCCTACGTCATCATCAGCTATTCGAAGATGAATTGGTAATTCAAACCCAAAGTGTCAAAAAGTTTTCATGTTGGCTTTCGTTCAAATTCTAAAAATTTAAAAATTTTGGAAGCAAAAGTGAAAATTATCGGGCATGTTCTACAAATCGAAATGAAGTGGATTTAAAATCCCACAAATTTTGAAAATGAGCCTGTAAAGAAAGTTTTTAATAATATTCCCTTTTATATACTTTATACATTAAGTATCAATTATCTTTACAAGAACCACTGCTAAAAAAAGGAAAAACTATAGTCATTTTGGAAATAATTGAGTTCAAAATCTCGTTCGATTTCAATTCCACTTCATTTCGATTTCTAGAACATGCCCGAATAAAATAAAATTTTGCAAACAAACAATCGAACGTTGTTACACTTTTTCAAATTCCTTCTTTGTTTCTGTTAGATGTGTTTGACAGATTGGTAAAGTTGTACCAGGCGAAATTTTTTTTGGTTTAGCCTTAATAAATCAGATCTTAAGAAGCCATCTCAAAATTATGAAATAACATGAAATTCTCGAGGGTGTGACCGCGAAAAATGTTTTCTGATTTCGAACCAAAAGTTTGTACAAATGTTGCTTAAAGGAACGAAAGTGTTATTGTGTAATGACTAGTTCTATTTAAATATCAACAACTAAGCACGAGTTTGCCATACTGAAATTAAAAAAATTAAATGTCAGTAATGGATGGATTGCAAATTTTAAGAAAATTTGATTACATATAAATAACTAAGTTCAATGTAATTGTGAATTAAAAAGAGCTCTAATGATGAAAACTTAGTCATTAATAAAAATTAACAGCCAATCCCACGATGTCACACGTTAACGTTCGCATAGAAAATTACATTTAAAACAAAAACAATTTCTAAAATTTGTTTTTGTTTTAAATGTTATTTTCTATGCGAACGTTAACGTGTGACATCGTGGGACTGGCTGTAAGTGTGTTATTTCCGAAAACTATCGTATTATTGTATTTTTTTTTAAATTTGAAAATACTTAGAAAAGTTTATATTTCGAAAAAGTTAATTAAGTTTGGGACATTTTGATTTAGTATTTCGCGATTCTACTGTATTTTTAATACTTTTTCTCTTTCTTCTTATTTTTCACAAAAATACATATATAGCATTATATTCTCCCCCCCCCCCAAATCGGTTCAGTTTTATGTAAAAAAATACAAACAATTTCATAGCGATAAGTTGTGTCAAAGTTTGCCTTGAAGCCCATTTATTCAATGTAATTTGTTTGTATATGACTACCTCTTTAAAAAAACATTTTACAAGAATTTGATATATGGCAATATTTTAGCCCTTCTTAAAGCAGATTTTTTAGCATATTTTTACTTTTTAGAAAAGCAGAATTTTTAAGCAAATTTTGTTTCAAACATACTTACTATACATATTTTGAAATAATTTCATATACAAATTTTTACTTATACTTCGTTTTTTCCATTACACTGCTTTACAAATTTTAAGTTTGGAAAAGTACCAAGACTGCCACATGCCTAGATAAGTTAGATTGGGACCTACTGAACACGAAAATCGCTGTAATTTTTTTCCCTAAGTACCGTTTTTAAGATAACGGTACTTTTGTGTTTTTCGGTGTATGGTCCCACTTAAACCCTTGTGGAGCACAACCGAAAAGTGGCACATCGTTGGAAAGAGAAACGAATGCCTTTTCCGTCTATCTGATAAGAAATGGCTGAGTTATGGCACATCAATTTTCAAAATTTGCCTATTTTTTTTTTTCAAAATTTTTCATTTTTATTTGGTTTTTTTTTCTACGTTATATTAAATATCTGGAATGTTTTTTTTTACCAAATAGTATATTTAATTACCAACATTTTAAGCGTAATTTGAAAAAAATCGGATGAAAAATAAAGTTTTTATTAAGGATTTTGTGGAACGACAATATTTTCATCTCATATGGCTATTTCCAAAAAAAAAAAACGTCAACCACAAAAAATGGAAAAAAAAAATTTTTATTTTCAAGATTTATTTAGAGAGTTGCTTATATTTTTTTAATATATGCGTATAAATTAATTGATTCGAAAAAAAAGATAAATGGTAAACGAAGTACTATAACTTTTAGCAAATACTTGTGTATATTAGAAAATATGCATTTGGAACAACAATACTCTAATCTAAGGCATATTTATGATCTGAAAAACATTTTTTATTAAGTTTCTTATATAAAGGATTATAAATAGCAACATAAAAAAATTTTAAATCATGGTGGAAAAATTGTCCCGTTTACAATTTCTTTAACAATTTATTTTAAAAAATGTAATTCATATTTTATTTTGAAATCGAAACTATTTTTAGGGCACATTAGTACGCAACATTTTAAAATTAATCCCAATAAAATATTGTGTCAGGTTTCGCAGAAATCACTGTTTAAACGGTTACCCCTTAAAATCCACTTCCGTTTTTTGTCCCGTTTACAATTACTGGTTTTTTGCAATTATCTCGGAAACCACGACAGTAAGCGAAAAATTTCATTTGCGAAAATTAAAGAGCTAATTGAGAGTTAAAAGAATCATTAATTTAAAAAATGAAAATCAGGTTGTTTTTTACAGTTTTGTCAATATAAACGTGTGCGAATGTCCCGTTTACAATCTTGGAAGTGCCCATATAAAATTCCGTGTTTTTTAAATCCATCAGTTTTAACGTATTTAAAAAAAAAAACGAAATTTTATATGAGATGAAAACGACCATTTCAGGCACGCGTTAAGTTCATCCGCAGCAGAAAATTTGGGGGACGGGAAGTGTTTGACGAAAATCTCCGGAGAGCAATATCAAAGCCCCACCAAATCGTCTTAAGTATTAAAAATTCTATATTTTTTGGTTTTGTATGATTTTAAACTCAATATTTTTTTATGTTTTAATAAAGTGATTAATCCGCGCTGATAAAAAAAAAAACGATTTTTTGACGGTTTTTTTCAAAACTAATGACGATTATGACGATTTTTTTTTTAAACTTTGACGATAATTCGAAAAAAACATCTAACATCACTGCATACAATGTTGTTTTAAAATATGTACATAGATACTTCAATAAATAAAAAATATTCATTAACTAACACGTGGCAGATGAACTACAGTGGATCAATAAAGTCGTCGGACAAACATGAAAGTTGCAAATTTTTTTTTTAATTTTTTTTTCCACAATATATATGTACATACATAAATACTAGGGAGATCGATCGAAAAGTATTCGACCGGCTTAAACCGTTTATTTTAGTTTTGCCCATGTCGGATATCTTAAAATTTCCATTTTTCGAATATCGAATAAACCGGTTATTTTGGTAAAATAAACCGGTTATTTTGGTAAAATAAACCGGTTATTTTTGCTATGTGTAATTTATATACGTTTTCCTTAATTCTGTTATAAATGTACCCGTAATTTAATTATTTTTTCAATTGAAACAAAAGTCAAAAAACATTACGAGCACTGTAAATACAAATCGATTATATCGGGTGATTTTTTAGCTATTATCTTTTTGGCAACACTGGTTTAAACAGCTGACGCACGTTTCGTGTTTTGTTTCACTGTCAAACATCTTCAGTTTGGTCTATAATTTAACCATGAATCGTCTTACAAACGAACAACGCTTGCAAATTATTGAATTTTATTATCAAAATACGTGCTCTGTTAACAAAGTTCATCGCGCGCTTCTTCCATTTTATGGTCAGTTTAATCGACCCACTGAAGCGGCTAATAGGTACGTTAATAAGCAGAATTGTCGATTTTGGAATGAAGATCAGCCAGAAGCATTGCAAGAGCTACCAATGCATCCAGAGTCACAGTTTGGTGCGGTTTATGGGCTGGTGGCATCATTGGACCGTACTTCTTCAAAGATGATGCGAATCGTAACTGTGAATAGTGGGCGCTACCGTGAGATTATATCCAACTTTTTTTGCCCAAAATGCAAGAGCTTGACTTGCATGACATGTGGTTTCAACAAGACGGTGCCACATGCCACACAGCACGCTTAACAATGGACTTATTGAGAGGCGAGTTAGGTGAACATTTTAATTCACGTTCGGGACCGGTCAATTGGCCGCCTAGATCGTGCGATTTAACGCCTTGAGACTATTTTTTGTGGGGCTTTGTTAAAGCTCATGTCTATACACACTTCAATACCGCTTCAATTGACGCATTGGAAGACAACATTGAAGCATTTATTCATGAGATACCTGCCGAAATGTTGGAAAGAGTATGCCAAAATTGGACTAAGCGGATGGACCATTTGAGGCGCAGTCACGGTCAAGATTTGCATGAAATAATCTTCAAACATTAAATTATATGGGCCGTACTATCGATTCAACATGCATTTTTCTGAATTTGATGTTTTTTTTTAAATTTTCCTACAGCTCTTAAAAAATCACCCATGATAAGCGTGTGTTCTTGTAACAAAAACCAATAAGAATTCAAAATACATACTACCAAAAAATGTTCAGCTTAAAAAGTAATTAGCAATTGGACAGTATTCTAAATATTATATATACACATATTTTTATAAAGATGTCATCTCTGGTGATATTTCAAACTGATTTAAAAGACAATGGTGCTGAAAAAGCCCTAAAATGATAATTTGCAAAGGTTCTTCAAAGTCACGACTTATAAATCACCTTTAATTAGTCCACAAGCTTGACTGAAATATACACCAAGTAAAACTTGACTCTGTTCCAAGTAGATTTTAAGAGACTGCAATAATACTTTACCAAAATATGCTGCCAAAAATGAATGAAGAAATCTTAAGAAGTGCTAGCATATCTCCATGCTTAAAACTACAACATACCGGCGGAATCAACGATATGGGAAAATTCTTCAGTTTTAACAAAATTCAGAACTTAAAACAAAATTGAAGGAATCAAACAATGTCATGGAAGGGTTTGTGATCGACGAATTGACAGATATTTCATACAAAAGCATGTTCATATTACTATTCGTTTCTATAATGCTGATGCAAAATATTTTGAAACAAATAATCCTGGCTAAGAGGTTTTGTTTGCATCTTAAAAAATATGGTTGATTTCGACTGATTTATATAGACATGATTAGCCACCAACAAATTAAAACTCATTTTAAATAAATTTTTGAGAATATCACAAATAATAAATTTATTAAATACCTGTAATTTTTTAAAAACAAAGTTTTTTAAAATTTCTAAAGCTATGTCCGCACCAAAGATGTAAAGTAATGATTAGATAATGCTAATGATTGCTAATTAACCTTCTTTTGTGAAATTCTCTAATTCATCAAACAATTAGAACTAGTTCAACTAATTCCCATTAGATAATTGAAAATTTTATTCCAATGGTAAAACTAATTGCAATTAGTTGCCATTAGCAAAAAAAATTGGTTTAGCTTTACAATTAGAAATCTAATTGACTTCTGCTAATGCAATTAGATATTCAATTAGCTCGAATTAGAATCAATTATATATCCTAATTGAATATCTAATTGCATTATCAGAAGTCAATTAGATTTCTAATTGTAAAGCTAAACCAATTTTTTTTGCTAATGGCAACTAATTGCAATTAGTTTTACCATTGGAATAAAAATTTCAATTATTTAATGGGAATTAGTTGAACTAATTCTAATTGTTTGATGAATTAGAAAATATAAACTTATTGCATCAATTGTTAATTCTAATTGGAATTTAACATGTATGGTCCACACCTATTAAATATTTGACACGTATCCACTATAATTGTTTGCTTTTGCAAAACGTTTGGCTTTAACAGTTTCTAAATTACATTGCACAATTATGATAAATAGAAATTATAAAAAATAAATCTTAAGTTTGTTCAATTTACTGGTCACGCTTTTTTTTTTTGGATTCTATCGTCAAATATTTGTTAGGTCTGAACATACCTTAAGTCATATCCATGTATTTTGTTGGTTCCTTACCATCGTGAATTATTTTGTTTTTATTCAAATAAACTTTTTATTATAAAAACTAATTTGATTTTTGTATTTTTATGTATTCGAACTAAAACCGGTTTTTAAAATAGCAGCTATTCGTAATATTCGGAAACCGGTTTTTGAAAAAAGTCGAATAATCGATCTCCCTAATAAATACATATACATATATACATTAGGGGTACAACCAAAATAATCACCACGCTGTAGCCGATGCTGTGCTGAAACCGATTCCCCAGGCCATTTCGGAACAAAAACGTTCCGCGTCGAAGCCGATTTCTGAAAGCCCTTTAAGATTTTCTTTTTATTTTTTCAAAATTTTGTATTTTATAACTATTTAACTATTTACATTTCTTAATGTAATTATATGATTATAATTAAAATCACAATCTAAAAACTATCTTTGTTTAGTGAAATTAACTTAAGATTAAGAGTTCGTGTAGATTTGCATTGGGGGAAAAACTCTTGTACGAATTTGATGGCGCGTTCCGCACAAATGTTGCTGCGTTGTGTTTTTGGAATTCTTGATTCATCTTTCACCCAATCTCTTAGAAAGCATTTCTGAGCATTAGTTAAGCTCGATAATGATTTGTTGATGGCTTCGAAGTCATTTGTACCAAATTTACTTTAAACTCTATATAAAAAAAAAATGTAAACAAACATTATTTATGTATGAGCAAATGTTAGATATCACTAGCGTTGCCAGAAAATTTTGAAAAACAGAATTGCATTAGCAAAAATCGGTTGTGATTTGTATGGATAAATAAGTTTCACAAACTTGTTCATCACCATAAACAACTTATAAACTGTTTATGGTGTAGGTGTAAATGCATTATTACTGATCCCAAACTTAATTGCATTTGACGAGGAACCGTTTTTAACGATATCGAAAATCTAAAGATGCAGTTCTTATTGTTTTTTTATGCACTACATGGTATGGATAGGGCCATTTTGATATTTTCAAAAAATTGTAAAAAAAGTTGTGTCCCTAATTTACATATCTAATTTTTTTGTTTTTATTTTATTTGACTCTGTGGCATATGTAAACATAAAAAGTAAAAAATTTATTTGAATCCAACATTTTTTACATATTTTCAGACAAATTAAAATTCACATATTTTTATATACCTATCCAAGGTAAATTAAAAAAAATAACATATAAAAATTTACATTTACTTATAAATTAGTAAAAGTAGTTAAGAAATAACGAAACTTAAAAATTCATTGCACTTACTTATTCAAAATTTCATACTGCAAGTGTATGAGAGTTCAGTAGGTGTATGAACAGAACAAGCATGTCACGACATTTTCCATACGATTTGACAGGAAAAAACGGTGACCGTCTTGAAATAAAATAAATATATTTTTATTTATAAAAATAATAAAATTATTGCCCATGGCTTTAACAATGAAGATGACAGATAATAAAAAAAAGATGACAAAAAGAGGACACAAATTTTATACATTAAAATTAATTTATATATAAAAATTTGCATCAAAAAATTAGTCGGAATACCACTAGCTAAAACTTTGGACCTAAACATGTAAAGGACTTAATACAAATTACGAAATGCCGTTTATCACATCTCCTATTTATAATACATATAGCCTATTTAGCATTGTTAGGGTTGCATTTAAAGACATGTTGCCGTGTATTACTTTAATGCAACAGGCGTTTAGAAAAAACAGCATTAATGTTACGTATACTCCCTTAAAGTTTGCTGTGGAAATTATGCAACATCGGTCTTTCAAAAAATGGGCGGGATTGGAGATGTGCGCGTGGAACTTCTTATACAAAGTAATATTAGATTTCTGTATACCTGGAGAACGGAAAGAGCCAAAGTTTGCAAATTATGTGCAAGCATCTGGGTTATCAATCCATAAGATGCGACAAAATAAACTTATTAATATCTGAAGAAGTAAAAAAAATTGTTACACATAGCTGGGTTTTCAATACACACACACAACCTTTTTAAAAAAATGGCCGGGATTGTTAAAGGGAGCGTGGCACCTCAAAGACATTATAGATTTCTGTATATCTGAAGAATGGTAAGATCCAAAGTAGGTACTAAAGCCCTGCACGAATGCATTTGTTTCTTTTTCACAGTTCTCCACACCAAGTTATTGTTGTGTCAAATACTGTGTGTTTTTTTTTTAAATCAGTGCGAATGATACACAATGAAAACCCGAATCAATTTTTAACAGTAGTTGGTTTCAAACAACTCGTTGTTAAGCAGTAGTTTGACTTAAAAAAACAAATCAACGCAATGTATAACTTGATGTTAAAGAAAACATAGCGCACAACAATTGTGAGTCTATAACAGGGAATTCCATTTCTTTGCACAATTGTGTATACCACTGCTAACACATATTTTTATGCTCATCAATTCAGTCGTCGATGTGACTTCGACAAGTTTACAAAAAGTGTAAAAAATAAGATAATTCATATCACCTATTTTGTTACTGTTGTTTGGTGTGATTCGTTTGATTTTTGCGATTCGTGTGATTTGGTGTAGTTTGTGTTATTCGTTTGTTGTGTGGAGTATACTTCGTGCTCTTTACACTTCGAATTTGGTAGTTTATAACACACTAATTTAAATTCATTTGCATTTGTGTGTTTATATTTTTTTCGTGCTTTATGTGTTTTTCACAATACAGAATTTGATTCGTTACTAAAAAGCAATCGACAATCAGTAGTTGAAAAACAAACGAATGTTTTGAAACGGCACTCGTGCAGGGCTTTAGTAGGTACTAACCTATTCAGTAAAAGTATCTGAATTTAGTACAAATCAAAATATATGTCTTAAACAAATTTTACTAATTTTATTATTTCAACGGGTGTTGCGAAGCGCACAATGTTAAGCTTGTAAATATTTTTATCAAACTTCCTGTTCTTACCGCACCATAATGAAGATTTATAAGATTCTGCAAAGCTAAGTACATCTCTCTAACTTGTTTTTATTTGATAACAAAATTTTATCGGCCATATTTATAAAAAAAGTTTTCAGGCTTAATAAAGATTTTTTATGCCTGTATTCATAAAAATATTTTAAATTTAATAAAGGTTTACAAAACAAATTTTGTATGAAAATTTGGCTTAATAAACGTTTGTTAAATTTGATAATCGTTAATGAATACGGTGGTCTTAAAACGAATTTTCTATGAAAATTTATTAAATAAACATTTTATAAATATGATGAATTACGGGTCTTTATTTATCAATTTACTGAGAGATATGTAATCCACTGTTAACCTACATTATTTTAAAGTTTAATGGACTTGCAATAAAATATTTTTCTTTAAAAATATTCAAATGTCCCATTTTCGTGTTTAACATACTCGAATTGTTAGTCATGGGTTAAAAAAAATCGGCAAAGCCACTCTTTTGTTTCTAAAAATTCTTACTTAAACTTAAAATCTAATAGAAACTTAGTTATTATATAAAATATTGTAAAATCAATTAAAATGGATAATCATTCAGGAAAGCAAATTTCGATCTACCAAAGGTTAAAATACCATTTGGTTTAAGGATTGATGTTTGACTATTGACGTCAGCAGTCGAGTGTAAGACAGCAAATCCATCTGAGGAGATGGAGGCTACTTATTTTTTCGATAGGGGCAGGGGAATTGGTACCCCCCATTGGATGCCAATATAAAATATCGCATATCTTAAGAGCCGCTTCACGCATTTTGTTGAACTTTTGGTAGTAGGATGTTCTGAGCTCCAAAATTGAAATAAAGTAGCAGCCGGGCAAGTGGTTTCCCCCATAGGACGCCAATGTTTAATATCGCATATCTTAAGAACTGTTATAGTGAGAATGTTCAAACTTTGTAGAAGTCACTCTTATGGTATACTACACTATTGAAAATAAAAATAAAGCGGGTAGGCGCTGGGGGGGAAATACCTCTCATAGGATGCATATAGTAAATATCGCTTAACTGAAGAACTATTAAAGGGAAAGTCATCAAACGTGGCAAACTTTAAATTTCAATATAGTAATGGGTGGGGTAGAGAGAGGAGGAGCAGTTCCCCTCATAGATAGAAATATTAAAAGGAGCCGCTGCAAGCAATTTGTTGAACTTTTGGTAGTAGGATCTTCTGAAATATGAAATAAAATAGCAGCGGGGGAAGCGCTACCCCCCATAGGATGCCAATGTTTAATATCGGATATCTTATGTATACTTATGGTATACTTCACTTTAGAAAATAAAAATAAAGCGGGAAGGCGCAGGGGGGAAATACCTTCCATAGGATTCATATATTAAATATCTCTCAACCGATAAAGTGGTTAAAGCAGTGTAGCGAAGCGCACCGGGTTAAGCTAGTAAAATATATAATCATCTTGCTGAGTTAAGTGAGAGTTGGTTAAACTTAATTAATTAACCTCTAAACAAATTTTTAAATTTTATTTTCTCCATTTCTTTTCCATTTCAGAACACAAATTAGTTATGGTCGGTTTAGATAATGCTGGCAAAACCACAATACTCTATCAATTTCTTATGAATGAAGTCGTCCACACATCGCCCACAATTGGTTCAAACGTTGAAGAAGTTGTTTGGCGGAATATACATTTTCTTGTTTGGGATTTGGGCGGACAACAAAGTCTGCGAGCGGCATGGAGTACATACTATACAAATACAGAGGTTGGTTGGTTTATAAGTTAATTTTGTTTGAAATAAATAAATTAAATATTTTACTATTAATAAAAAAAAAAAAAAATATTTCTATTTTAAGTTCATTATAATGGTTATCGATTCAACGGATCGTGAACGTTTGGCTGTGACACGTGAAGAACTATATCGTATGTTGCAACATGAAGACTTGAGCAAAGCCAGTCTGCTGGTTTATGCCAATAAACAGGTTGGTGATAAGTGTTTAAAACGTTAATGAAATTAACATTCAAAATAATGGTTGTCATTAAGAGTTTGATATGGAACTTGTGCTTAAAAACGTTTTTTGAAATTTAAGAATCTATTTAATTTTATTGATTGCTATTTATTTTTTTTCTTTACGATAATGTATGTATTTTCATTTACTTTTAAAGGACTTAAAAGGCTCAATGTCAGCTGCTGAAATATCACGTCAATTGGATTTAACTTCAATTAAAAAACACCAATGGCACATACAAGGCTGCTGTGCGTTAACGGGCGAAGGGTGAGTTAAACGAAGATTTTGTTTTTTATGGACTAGTATTTTGTCAATCTTAATACCCTCTACCAGCGTAAGTGGTGAATGAGGGTATACGTATTTTCGTTTGTAAATTACACAAGTTTACAGAAAATTTCGTTCCGGAAATATTTTAGCCGTCGCACAGTGGCGCCATTTGAGTTTTTTCGTTGCAAAAATCATATCTTTTGAACCGAATAAGATAATTGAACAGTTTAAACAGCATATGATAGATAACTGTTCAGCCTATGAAATGAGCGTTTGGAAAGGGTGCTACGCTCTGTAGGGGCCTAATTATGGGTTATCAAAGTTAAAATTAGTAGAAAAATCAATTTTATGGTAACTAAAAAAAATTATTTTTACATTTTTAGATTGTTTTTATTTTTTTTCTTTAGGTTTTTATGTTTTAAATTATTACCCAACAAATTAAAAAAAAAATTATTTTTTTTTAAATTTATTTTTTCAATTTTCTGTAAAATATTCATCACAGTTCGTAAGAGAAGGTATATCTAAAAGACTAACCATTTCTAAACTATAATTATTTTCTAACTCTATTCGTGACTTCACATGCCGCAGGGAAGATATAAGTGGATCGGAAGATGCTGCCAACATGTTGAAGAGGTCCTCATTTTGCCTTACCCTTGATGCTTTGAATGTGTTCTGCAATCTATATTTTTTATAAAATTTGTTAAGAGACTCCTGTGCTTCTTCAGAAAGCTCTCCAATTGGCAAAGACTGGTACTCAATTATATCTTTGCCATGCGCCAATATTTTATGGACGGTCGGGGTCAACTTCTTCTGTGGATACATTTCTGCTAAAAGAGATGCAGTTTTCGACGCATATTCTCCATATTTTGTAGAATTGACATTTTCTTTGCAGTTTAAAACATCCAAGATCGTTCCCAATCTTTTCACGATTTGATTGTCAATTCCAGTGATTCTAGTTACTGCCTCATCATTTTCAAAAAATCTCCTAGAAGTGTTTCCATCGTTTGAGTTACCGTATCCGTGCTTGGGACAGTCTACTTTTAGTCCAACTTGTTTAAAAAAAGCATCCTGTATTTGCTTCTTTCTGATCTTTTCCTTATCCTTTATTGATGTATTTTCATCGAAGTTTTCCTCCTCTTGTGGTAGGGTATACGCCAGTTTTAGCAAGAATTCCATACACCTTATCCTTGCGTGCAATGGTGACATTCCATATTCGTAATTCTCCTCATTTGTAGAATCGTTTAAATTACCAAAGTTCTTCTGACTCTTTTTGCAAATCGGGCATGACATTGTTGAGGTTGTTCCTGTCAGTTCGTTTACGACTTTTCCGTCAACCATGGTCAGATGGAACTCGTAATTGCATTCAATATATTTTCCTTCTCCAATTTGCAGCTTTGTAGGCTTAATCTTGCTTATTTGTTCTTCAATGTCCTTCACCGTGGTCCTTATGAGTTCTGCCGATTCCCTTGCAAACTGAAACATTATTGGTCGGCAATAATGCACTGATGACGGACGTGGATTTTTCCAGTGAAGGGAAACATCCGATTTAAGCCGCAAAGGAACAACAGATGCCATAAACATATTTCCGTCCGATATTGTAGCGTCATCGGAAGATATCCTTTGCTTATAAACGCTTTGTCCGGATGATCCATCGCAGCCCCATTTGCTGATCAATGTCAACTTCTCAGGAAGAATTTTCACCTCATTTTCAGGAAGACTCTCCAACAACCGTTTTGCTGTATGGCCCATGAGATCCTGCAGATTGGCTTTCGCAGAGACTTCCGTAAATTCCGTATGCAGTGGTCGTGAATTTATTTTGGCTTGCGTAATATGCTTGTATCCGGGTAAAACGTCAGCGCCGTGTCGCGTTAAAGATGCCCGTAGTTTCTCATATTTCTCTTTGGAAAGTTCTAAGTCCATAAACAAGGCCAAGGCTTCTTCGGAACCATACTTTTTAATGTGTGCGTTTGTGGGCGTGGGAATGCTTTCCTTAATCCTTTTTAGTCGCAGTGGGCTTGCATCAGCAACAGATTTGGTTATGTGCGACCTAACTCTTTCACTATCCTTTGTAAATTTAATAGACAGCGCTTCCGATAATTGCTTCGTGGTCAAGTCATTGGTGGCATCGGCAAGTTTCCTCTTTCTTGTGAAAATTGAACACTCCTCAATACTTTTTTTTGGCCTTCCTTTTGCTCCTCTGGTTGATGTGGTGGGTTTATCTACTGCCAATATATCCAGGATGGTATCTTCATTAAGCCAGTCCTCGTATTTGGAGTTGAAGTTCTGAATGGTTCGATTAGATTTCACCCATTTTGCCTTAATATTTGCATATATCAGATAAAAATTATTTTTTATAATTTCGCTTCTCTCAATATTTCCGTATAAGCTATCAAGTTCTTCTAAAGCAGCTTCCGTGAAAAAATTTGGTGTGGTTGACTTTCTAAACAGTTCAAATAATTTAAAATTGTTCAACGCCATGTTTTCAGTACTTAAATTGTTTAATGGTTTCAGTAATTGTTGCGCCAACTTTCAGTCGTAGACTAATCCAGGCATTATGCTTATTTTGCAATATATAGGCTTATGCTACCATGCCGAAAAATGTACCTGTTCCCTACATACATATGGATTTAGGCTGAATAATGCATTTTTATATTATGCACGTGTCCAAATAAGATTTGTGCCTACCTGTAGTCAATATTGTTCTTGACCATTTGCAATATATAGGCTTATGCTACCATGCCGAAAAATTTACCTGTTCCCTGCATACAAATGGAATTAGGCTGAATAATGCAATTTTGATATTATGCACGTGTCCAAATAAGATTTGTGCCTACCTGTAGTCAATATTGTTCTTGACCATTTGTACGCCAAAGTATTGTTTAAGTGAGGTACGTACCTGCTAATTTCAATGAGTAGTTTTTTTAGATTTTAGATCAAACTACTGTCATACAATTTCTGCAACCATGTCTTTTTAACCTTTTTTACCTCTAGAAGCCAAACGGGCACGTACGGGCAGATAAAATTTTTGAATTATGTAAAGAAATAATCAAAGAACAGATTTTGCAAATATGGCAAATATAGAAAAATATAGATTTTTGTTATTTTCCGTCAAAGTTGAAAAATAGTGAAAAAACGGATAGTTTTTAAATAGTGATTTACCAGGAGAAACACAAAGCAAACAGTTCATTTTTTTTTTATCATTACACATTTAATAAATGCATCAATCAATACAAACAAAAAATAAGGCGATTCGTTACCTATTTTTCGTGATATTACACCTGAAATCGCAACAAATTTACTAAAAATTGTGTGTTTTTTTGAAAACCGAAAGTCGGTCAACTTTGAACGGCTATATCTTCTAAACTAAAAATGTGATATTATTAAGAGTGGCAGATTTGAAATCGTTGAAAAGTTTCCTATAACATGAGTTTATTCAAAACTTCGTCGGTGCTCATGAAAATTTTGATTTTTGCAACCTCGTTTGCTCTACGGGCGCTACTGTGCGTCGTACAGTGCGAAGTTTAGGAAGTTTAGTGGAACTTTATTCAATCTTTCATATACAGAAAATGTATAAGATTATTCATTATTTCGGTAGCTTAATATCCCACCTCAAAAACCTCTTCAGTTTGGTGATAAACCCTGCGAAATAACTGCAAAGCGCACCTAAAAGTTGTATAATTTATTCAATTAAACTTTTTGCCTACAGAAAGCTTTTCGATTTGTTTAAGATAATAGAGTAGGCCATGATTTTTTTTTTTTAAATAAAGCAAAATTTACATTTTTCATTTCGTTCGAGACTTTAAAAGGTGATCCCACATAATACCGTCTTGAAACGCACAAAATTTGAATGTTAGGGTTTTTCACTTTTGGGAACCCAAAACATTTTCTGCGATATTTTGTGATCTTCTTTTAAATCAAACTATTTCAAGAATGACTTTGCAAATTTCATATAGTAACTGCATTTTCCAAAAGTGTACGGGAGAACTGACATGGGACGCCATCATTGGCTTTGTTTTGGAAAGAATAGGCTCACAAATGCTAACATCTGACGCTCTTTGCAGCTTAAAGGCAACTCTTCGTGCTTTAATTACTAAAATTTAGAAATGGATGGGGGCAAACAATCGAAATTTAGAAAATTTTTTTAATAAAAATGCCAGAAAATAATGTAAATTGTTCAAATGCTATAAGGGATAGGCATTGCCAGATGGATCGAGGAATAATGCAGGAAGACCTAAAAATAATTTAAGGATTTTCATCATAAAGTGCAAAACAGATAAGTGCATCGTCGTGAAACTAAAGTCTCGAAAATTATAACAGTACAACTCAACTATATACTTCAATTTTTGTAAGAGCCACAACTGCCTGGGCTTTTGTAAAAAATTCTACGAGATTCATTCTTTTATTAGAGAATTTTATCTAAAATATGACTTATGGCCCGGTTTGGATAAGATTATCACTTTGTGTCAGTACCAGTGTTACCACCAGCAAAATTAAAAATTACACTTTAGATGGAGCAAAATTACCCGATTTAAATGAAATTACACCTGATATAAAATTGAAGTATTATTTAATAAAAAAGACATTAACAAAGAAGCAAAAACACAAAAAACTCATTACAAAAAGATCAATATTAGTCAAACTGTTAAGATTCTAATTGTAAATTAAAATAACATTAATAAAACATAAAATAAAACTCCTAAAATAATGAGTTTGACTTCCACAATTGGATGAATATATCTAGGAAAGGTCTCATTGCCATTCATTTATAATGGGTGTTTTTTTTTTTAGCCCCATAGAGCTTACGAAAGATTAGCTGTCAAACGATCTGTCATATTGCTCTTAATTTGGGCTCGGGCACATCATTATGAATACTAAATAATCTAATTTTCATCTATCAATGCTCGAAAAAGAGAAACAAAACGGGACGTCTGCAATGCGTTTTGTCAAGGACAGGCGCGGTGCTATTTGCCTGAAATCAGTTTCAAATTGTAATGCCGTGTATCAATCTGTGATTAAAATTAATATTTTTTTTGTTGTCTGCCATTTTAAATTTCATGGTCTTAAAAATACCCTTTATACCTTATTTAGTAAACAAAATGCCTGCAGAGTTTATTACAACTGTCCCTTTCGTAATTTAGTTTTACAACTGTTAAGAGCGTTAAATATTCTTCAAACTGAAAGCATTAAAAAATTGCAAGTTTGAATAACTTGTTTCAATTAACTTCAGGTTCTTAATCACTTTGATAGGCATCTTTATCCAAATATTTTTAATGATTGAAGACTTTTCTTAAACAGAAACCGAGTTGGTTCAGAAGACTGTGCATTTTTTAGCAACAATATTTAAAAAGAAATAGATGTCGTCACTGAAATCGAATCTTGATTTTATTTGGATATCTGAAGTACGAATTTCAAATAACACCTGAATTACAACTAAGAGAAATTACCCACGCTCTACCAACGACAGTAAAAATTATACCAAATTCGGGTAATTACCCACAAAGTGGCAACACTGATCAGTACATACTTATACTATGTTCACACTTGAGTTCTTAAACGCGTTTAAGCAGCTCGAACGTGATTAATACTATGTTCACACTTGGGTTCTTAAACGCGTTTAAGCAGCTCGAACGTGATTAAGCTCTAATCACTTCAAAATCGAGATGATTACCCATACATTGAAGTGATTTGTTAATCACTTCAAATTGACATGATTACAACTAAATCACTTCATAAACCACATAGAATCAACTGAACATACCTCAAATGTAGAATCGCCAACAACCGTGTACAACCGGCCAAGATTTCTGCTTAATGTTTTTATTTTTTTTTTTTTCTTAAATAATTCATAAATTTTCACAATTACATCATTAAAATTATTAAAATAATCTTCTGATAACTTTATAAAAGTGTTTTTATCCATTTTTAATACTTTAAAGAAATTTAAATTTGTTTGTTGTTTTTTTGTGTGTTTGTGTGTGTGTTTTTTCTTAATCATCTCAAATGTAATGTGAACGGCTTTGATTAGCTAAATCAACATTTTGCTTAAACGCGTTTAAAAACCCAAATGTGAACATAGCATAAGCTCTAATCACTTCAAAATCGAGATGATTACCCATACATTGAAGTGATGTGTTAATCACTTCAAATCGACATGATTACAACTAAATCACTTCATAAACCACATAGAATCCACTGAACATACCTAATAATGTAGAATCGCCAACATGTCGTGTACAACCGGCCAATATTTCTGCTTAATGTTTTTATTTTTTTCCTTAAATAATTCATAAATTTTCACAATTTCATCATTAAAATGATTAAAATAATCTTCTGATAACTTTATAAAAGTGTTTTTATCCATTTTTAATACTTTAAAGAAATATAAATTTGTTTGATTTTTTTTTTGTGTATTTGTTGTGTGTTTTTTTCTTAATCATCTGTCATCTTAATCATCTCAAATGTAATTTGATTAGCTAAATCAACATTTTGCTTAAACGCGTTTAAAAACCCAAGTGTGAACTTAGCATTAGCTAGCTTCTTTATTATGATAAATTGTATTATAATTATTTAACTTTATATTTATTATAAAGAAAAAAAATTGTTGAATGAAAAAAAGTATGTTTATAATTAATTAAATTATTATTAAAGTTGAAAGCACTTGCATTTTTGAAGTCATTATTGACAACAATTGATTGCTACTGAGTCAGTACTACTGACAGTCATTTGGTATTTTCTACGGCGTTTTTAAGTCCACGTCGAGTTAAATGGATTCTGTTTTATTCTACAAGAAATTTTGTGCCAACAATCAGTGGTTATATTTTTTTGGACTATTTATGGTTTTTAATCCAAATTTTTAATATTTTAAATAGGCTAAAGTTCATCAAATTTAATTTATATTAAATTATTTTTATGAAGAAAGGAATTTTACAACTTAACTGAAAGGTAATGATGTTTTAGCCAGATAGTAATACGTCATATTATGTTTTATAAAGAAAGATTAATTCGCGTTGTTATAACGTCTCGAAAATGGCTAAAAGCAGGGGTTTTTTTAAATATTATGCGAATATATCGCGAAAACCTGATGTGGTGGAGAAATTTTGAGTACAGTTTTGGATTCAAATTACAAACCTTTAGAAAAGTGTACTCTAGTCCATCGGCTTAAAATTAATTGTCATGTGTAATTGTTAAGAATGAAAGATTGTCAATAATAGGCTGAGTTCCTAAACATCATAATACTTTGCAGTCAAAGTCAAAAAAGTATCATAGAGTTTAACTATATCTAGTTTGATTATTGTGTACGCATCGATATTGTTTTTAGTGAACTTTGGTACATATAACATTGTAAAATTTTTCACGGTTGCTTGGTAGAAAGCACTTAAAAAAGCGAGTTGCTTTGCAACTGATGTTTTGGAACTCACCCACAATTTTAATTAATTTTCATGTAGTAAAATTCCTTTCTTCATAAAAATAATTTAATGAAAAATTAAATTTCATGAACTTAAGCCTAATTAAAAATATTAAAAATTTGGATTTAAAACCAGAAATAGTTCAACAAAATAACCACAATACTAATTATTGTTAAAGCTAAGGCACGAGCTCTATGTGTACATTTGTCCTTCAAGTTGTGCTGAAAAAGGTCAACAGAAAAGAAAAAGACAAAATGAAAAAACAAAAAAAGTACTTGGACTTCAAGAAAAATTCTTGACAAAAGTACGAAAAAACAGAAGTAAGGAAAAAAACATGTAAAATCAATTAAATGGATAATCATTCAGGAAAGCAAATTTCGATCTACCAAATGTTAGAATACAATTTGGTTTAAGGATTGATGTTTGACTATTGACGTCAGCAGTCGTCGATGGCTGCGAGTGTAAGACGGCAAATCCATCTGAGGTGATTCAGTGGTTGCAATCGAAACATGTCATGGTAACCTGCCGGCCGGAGTTCGAGCTCCAGCCACGTCAATAATGAAAGATTGTCAATAACAATTTTAATTAATTTTCATGTTGTAAAATTCCTTTCTTCATAAAAATAATTTAATGAAAAATTAAATTTCATGAACTTAAGCCTAATTAAAAATATTAAAAATTTGGATTAAAATTTAATGTTAACATTCCACCAAAAGCTTTTTACCAAACACCTGCGTTTTAAATACATTTTAGACTTCGGCCAAATGCCCAAATGCTATAGAGTAACACTTGAATTCAGTGATATTAACTTATATTTTTTCATTACCTTACGGCCCTCTAAAAATTACCGTTTTTGAGAAGAAATTACCGTACGCAAAGGTTTTTAATCAAAACATTACTGTGCTGTTTTCAAATGACTGGCGATTGATTGTGTAGTAAAATTTATATGAAAAGCACTCAGTCCATCGCCTGTCATTTGGAATTAGCACATAAGAGCAGTATTCATAAACCATTTACATATTTAAATTTAAAATGTGTTTTAAGAAAATGTTTGTCTTAAAATACATTTTTAACAAAAATTGTTGTATTTTTTTTATGAATTAGGCAGTAAAATAATTTTCAATAAAATCAATCCATCTGTACTTAACTTTAGTCACATTTAAGCCGTACTTAAAATAATCCGAAAACTATAGTTAAATGTGTAACATTGCGGCTATTTTATGTTTAAGAAATGTTGATTTTAAAACAAACAAAAAGTTAAATATAAAATTAATAAAATTAAAAATTAATAAATTAAATATAAAATAAAGAGTAATTAAATTTTTCTTATTTTGCACTTATAGGTGTTACGAAATCATTTGGAGAAATTTAATGTTCTTAAATTTTTGTATAACATTTATCCATTTTTTAATCGAAAGTTAAAATTATAAAACCTACATAAATTCAAATATCTTTAAATTACCGTATTTTAAATAAAATTACCTTGCTACCTTTTGCGGCCCAAAATTACCCTAAAAAAGGGTAATTACCGTACGGTTAACATCACTGCTTGAATTACTAAAGCCGTCATTATTTTATTTTAACTAGTGTTCGCCTAATGGTCAAAATTCGACCATATTTTTTTTTTAAATATGAAGAAAATATAATTCATCTAAGTACATATACATATATGCATTTATTTGTTTTGAGCATTTATTTGTTCCTTCAAAGTGGATCGATTTGGCGAGGAACCAACCTCCGGTTCATATTTTATATTCTACGTGAGTTAATTTAATTTTGTTAGTTCAGTATAAAAAATACCAATTGAAAAACAAAAAAGTATCAAAAATCTCCCTTATATGTATGTATGTTGTCATCCACTCAGGACGCTTAAGAGTGCGTTGGTCAGGGTTACCGTTAGGAATTTTTAAAAAGTCGCACAAAAGGTTGTTTTATAAAAATAAAGTCGCACAAAAAAGTCGTTTCAGAAAATAAAAGTCGCATATCTTTTTTTAATGTTTTTTATTAATAAAAAGCATAACAAAACAATTGAAACAAAAAGCTTATTGCAGAATTCATTTTTATCATATTTCGTAACAATGTACATGTTTGTCCATGTTTTCATGTATAGCGAAAACATTTACTTAAGTTTAATAAATTTGTCGTATGCTGCCAAGGTCAAAGGAGTAGAATTTCTGTTTAAAGCCAAAAAAGTTAAGGTTAATATATTTTTGACCAAATTTAAACTTGTCCAATTAAAGCCGCTTGAAAATTTTACTTTAATTCCGTTCGTTTGATCTTGGCGCAATATTTCTTTTTCTTAACATACCTACATAAATACTACTTTTTTGAAATTTTATTTCTATATTTAGAAATAAGTTCATCACAGGGAATCCAGTCTTCTATATCTTTGTCTATTAAATTTAAAGATGACAGCATTGAATTGCATGTTTTTACATTGCATTGCTAGTGTTTACGATTCGAAAACTACAGGTGGTGCTAAGACTACAACAATCCAAAACCAACAGAAACAACAGAGGTTTTTTGCATTGCTGGTGTTTACGATTCGAAATGTCAACCATTTCTAACAAAACACTGACGAATTAAAACAAATTGGTCCGAACCGTCAAAACTTGCCACAACCTTGAACTGAATTCGCCTCAAATACTTTGTATACATGACAAGGTTGCAAAAATGTAATAAAAGTGTTGCCAAATGAACAATAATTTATGAATTGTTTTTAAATTTTGACGAGGCTATTTTGACGAATTTTTTTTTTTGATACAAATAATAAGAATATTGAATGTTTTGTAAGAATCTTAACAAAAAGGGTAAAAAGTAGCAGAAAAATTAAAATAGTCGCAAAAGTCGGTGATAAAAAAAAGTCTCACAAAAAGTCGCAGACCGCTGAAAAAGGGTCAAATTGCGACTTTAGTCGGGCGAACGGTAACACTGGCGTTGGTGCTTATAAATAAATGCTCTTCTACTCACGTAGAAGATTTATGTTTTCGAAATATTCGAAAACCGGTTTCTGAAAAATGTCGAATAATCGATCGCCCTGCCCTGACTCGCAACTGACTATTTTATTTACTACAGGGTTGATAATTGAAAATAAATTTTTATTTATTTATTTTGCATCTGTGTTAGTAGCAATTTTGAACGCTTATAACTCTGCAGTTATTAAACAGATTTTAATAAAATATACATTGTGCACTTCTTTGAGTAAATACCTCTCAAATGGTGTATATTTTGTTTAAATCGGGTGACATACAGAGGAGGAAAGTGTTCTTAACTGTTTTGACTTAGCCGATTTATATATAGATAAATAATAATTTGTTAAAAAAAAAAAATAAAACAAAATAATATAAATAATTAAATATAAATATAAATAGTAGCATCGACAAAGCATTCTTATAAAATACAAAATGTACGTCGAAGTGGTGTAGTCGCCGACTTGATGTGAAAACACCTTTAAATTGATGTCAGCCTACAAGGGTTTTCATATTATGAATATGAATCGAATATGACTTTCTTTCCCAAACTATTATAAAATATTTCTTGACGCAATTTTATGGAGTAATGCGGGCATATCACAGAGTACAATTCCGTTCGGAATCGAATAAAACATATTTGTTTATTGATATAAAGCAACGATCATCTGCGTGATGCCCCCAGGGGCCGAGCACTTTTCGTGAATTTCATTCCTACAAATTTGTTCTTAATTTTCCGAACGGGGACAAATTTAAGATTTTTATAAAACCGCCATATTTGTATGGTTGAAATTCTTAAATTTAGCCAGTACAGCGCGTAGGATGTTTCTAGATGGGTTTTCATCTCAATCATTAATTTCTAACATATTTACCCGCTATCTCCGCTATCTCCGTTCCATACCAAATGTTAAATGCAGACTAGAAATACATTGAAAAAAAGTCCCATAAATGCCCAGGAGTAGCGCCTAGTGGGATAAAATGTATAACCGACCTCAATTAGTTTTTTGTCCTTAACATTTTCTCGAGACATACTTCCTGTCGTTCTGACGTAATTTTGACGTTACTACAAAGCCAGCAAGTGTTGCGTGATGACGCCAAAATTACGTCAGAACCACATGAGCATGTAGTTTTTTACATTCCGTGTGTCTCAGGCTTAAGAGTTCATTTGGGCAAACTTCGTAAATTTACCCAACAATTTTGAACAGTACACTCGCGCTCGAAAATTACAGATTTTTTGAAATCATTAAAATATATTTACTTTTCAAAAATGTGACAAAAAGATAAATATTTGTCAATCTTTTTCAATTTGTGAAAAATAAAATAACATATAACGTCACTGATACAAACAGATTTTTTAATTCTTACCTTAGTTTTTAACGAAAATTTCATGTGTTAAAAATTACATCTAATAAATTCTTGGAATAAAAAGAGCAAATTAGTCTTTTGGTTTTCTGTGTGCATTTTTATAAACTCCAACCAAGACGAATTCATGAATAGGGTGGTGGCGATACTTCAACAACTAGCAACACCAAAAACACAACATTGTATTTTATTTGTTGCTTTCGTTGGTCGATATGTCAAAAACACAAGTTACTTTTGACATTCCTCTCTCTAAATAAAAGAAAAGTAGCACAGCTGTGCTTTCAACGCCACCTCATAGTATAATAAGTACCAGGTATGCTCATAAGGGAGAGTTGTCATTATTTACCCATGTAACGTCAAATGAATTTATTTGATTTTTAGCGCTTGTTTTAATCTTTTTCCATATTTTCTGTTGTTTGATGTTATATGGGTTTTTAAATTGAGAACAAAATTTCTAATGACATACCTTGTACTTATTCTACCATGCGCAACCTGAAAAATGAATTCGCCTTAACTTCAACTTTCAACTTTTATTTTTATAGTTTTTTTTTTAAATTTTATTTTGTATAAACGTTTTTTACAAACTGATATTAATTGTTTCAAATTACAAAAAAATTGAAAAGGGGCTCCAGCAAACGAGTCTCGCAAGCCCATTTGAACAAATGGCAGTTTGGAGCGATTTATTGAAAACCCTTGTTAATTTGAATACTCAAACCGTAATGGTGGAAAGGGTATAATGTGTTTGTGCTGATGTGTGTAACACATAAAATATTGGCTGGTGACCGACCCACCTTATAGTATACCATTCAACTCAGAAACACTTTCTGAGCCGATCTAACGATGTCCTTCCGTCCGCCTTTGGAAAATCAGTGCATAATTTCGCATGGTCTTCTTGAATTTCGGTTGCTAAAGAGTATCGAGTACTCATAACACATATGTACTTTTGTATGTATGTGTAGACCAAAAATATTGATTTTTGTTTTTAGAAAACTTTTTAACATAAAATAAATAAAGATCAAAAAAACTGAATAAAATCACCCTTATTATTACCTAGGGATTGCTGTTCGGTTTTAACCGAAATCGAAACCGCGGTTTTAAATGCTAAAAACCGAAAACCGACTAAAAAACTTCGGTTTTAGCTTTTACTTTAACAATATATTTATGCTTGAAGAAATTGAAAATTATACATAATACTCGTACTTCATATACAAAAACTTTATACATAACAGGCTGCAACAATGACAAGGTATTTCAAAATTCTTAAAATTCAAAATAAGTAATAAGAAAAACAAATGTTACCTTTTTAACTCTTAAGTCAATACCTAATTTGTGTGGAACAAACTACCACCTGGGCCTGACTGGGATCACTTGTATTTTGTGTGGAGTTTTTGTGACTATAGAAAAAACTCAAACTAACGAACCCCAGGGCAAGTCTGGGACTACTTTAATATGTATGGAGTTTTATGGCTATAGCAGGAATATTTTGATGGGAAATAGAATATCTAATTCTTTGAAGAAACAGTAAAAAAGAATCCTTATGTGTTGTGTATGCTTTTTGATACGTGTGATTTTGATTTTATTTACTGCAGAAGATATATAATAGGGAAGGGCCTGGCCAGGCCCAGGTGTATACAATATGCACAAAATTTTCATTTAGCCAATTGTGACGCCCTCGGTGTTTTAAATTTACACTTTTTTCTCATTTTCTTGTAAAAAACACTTTGATTGAGGAATACATAAAGTTTCGGTCTAATAAACTTAATAATTACATAAAAAAAAAAACTGGAAAAAGTCAAAAAATGCATGGCCAAGCACAGGTATACACTTAAGGCTCAATAAAAGTACATGAATTGAAACAAATAAATAATTGTATTGCATACAAAAAAATATATATGTTTACGTATGAAGTTTAACTTTGATATTTTCAAAACCGAACCGAAACCGACCGGTTTTAATCATTTTAAAACCAAAACCGCGGTTTCACATTTTTAAGGTTTTTAGCAAACTCTATCCAGCGTTACCGTTCAAAATTTTCAAAAAGGGGCACAAAAAGGGGATTTTCAAAATAAAAGTGGCACAAAAAGGGGAATTCTGAGAAAAAAAGGGGCAACTTTAAAAATAAGACCATTTTCATTTTTATTAAGTTATTTTCACGGAAAACATAAACGTTACAAAAAATAAGCCTCTTCTTATGTATAAATAAAAGGCCTAACTCCACTTTTCGAAAATTTCTCAATTTTGTTATATTACTATCTAATTTTCCTTTAAAAAATATGAAAAATTGGCATAGGGTTTTAATCTTATATGATTTTTTCCGAAGCTACCAGCCAGATAAAAGGAAAATATACATAACAAAATTAGGCCATTATATATTGCATAAATATGAATTGCTAAGCTCTTCTCTAGTCTTTATTTTGTGGAGTAAGGCCTTTTAGCATTTGACACATCCATATATAGTCGAACTTCCCTATATTATACAGAACTAACATTTGTTTTACTATTGTTTATAAAAACTGGTATTTTAGTTTGATAATCCATTATCAATAATATCCATATAAGGAACAGTTTGAAGACTTTTGCGTTAAGTGTTTAATTGCTTGTAAGAAATAAAGTGCTTGAAGATAATCTGCTAGGCTACAAAACCTTTTGTGCTGCTTATTTAACTTTTAATGATAAAATTTATTTTAAAATAAATGCTGCTACATTTTTGTCCACTAAAACGAGTGACTGTTGTTAAAATCGTTATCAAGAAACTAAGATACTGCCATGCTACCTTTGCGCTTAGTTAATTGTATACCATATTTTTAGGTAATTTTACCTATGATTTTTTTTGTGTGTAAGGACATCAAATTATAATAATTTTTAAATTTGTTCATTATATAGAAAGCTTCATTTTATAGAACTTCACTATAGAACTTCACAGTGAAAAAACACGTCTTGTTTACAAGTTAACGTGTATGAACTGTTGCATAAAATTTTACCCTTCACCACAGCTGGAAATATATAAGTTCGTTATTATATAAGTTTGTCGTTCCATTTTTAATTTAACAAAATCGGTTACTAATTGACTTAGTAATAGACTTATAACCACGTTAATATTCCCAAAATAAGGGCTTTGGCACAATAGCGCCTTTATTATGAGTGATAGGTGGACCAAATTTAGTTCTGATATTTCTTATTAGGAGAAGTTAGTAGTGGTACGATTTTTATTAATGCATTACAGTGCTATGCTGTTTCTTTAGTTGTTATATAAGTATCTACTTTCCGAAAATATGCATCTATATATATTTATTAATAAGTTCAACATGGACTGCCGGGTATCAACTTTCAGTCTATTGGACCACTTATTGTTTTATAATGCTAATTTAAAAAAAAAATCCGTTTAGCGGATGCACTTCTATGCGGTAAAGTAAAAACATACAATCATATAAAAGCTGGAAGTTCAAAAAGGGGGCAAAAGGGGCACAAAACATACAAAATGATACAAAAGGGGATTTAAAATAAAGGGGCAAAGAAAGTGGCATGACATTAAAAAAGGGGCAAAAATGCGACTTTAGTCGCACAACGGTAGCGCTGACTCTATCCTTACCCTTATGGTTGACGAATTTAAAATACGCCTGCGACTGCTTGGTAATAGATTAAAGGAAATAAGTTCGTGTTCTCTTTAATCTATTACCAAACAGTCGCAGGCGTATTTTAAATTCGCCAACCACGATGAGGGTGAATGTCTGTAAATTTTGTTAATAATCCATTTTCGTTTAATCTTGCTTTTATTTGCACGTGAACGAAGTCACGGGTAGAATCTATTTATAAAAATTTTTAATTAGAATCTATTAAAATCAATGTACAGTAAACAATTAATCGTTTTTTCTCACTTTACAGACTCTATCAGGGTTTAGAATGGATCGTCCAACGCATCAAAAAGAAATGACATACTCAAATGGACTGCGATAGTAGTTTATAGTTAAATCAATAATTACTATTTATATATAATTAAACAAAAAAAAAAACCATTTATAATAATTTTATATACACATACTTATATACATAAAAAAAAAAAACAATAAAAAAAAAACAATTTAATTATTTGTAAGTAAATGTAATTTATAAATCTTAATACATTCAAAAACCCATTTGAAAGCAGCCGTTAAAAGTTTTTTATTTATACACCCAACAAATTCTCCATTTAATGTAAAAAAAAAACATATGCAACAGAAAAAAAGGATTTATTTTTAAATCCCATTATAAAACCCTTGAACTGAAAAATAGAAAAAATAGAAAAAGGTAAAACTGGGAATTGTTAACGCAACTCACAATAGTAAACAAAACTTATCGCGAAAATATCAAACAGTTTACGGAAATAAAAACAATTGACGGTTAAAAAATATCCGGTTTTAAAAGTTTTGAAACTTACATCACTTTATTCACATTTGTTTTACAGTTCCGGGGTTTTTAATTTATTGTTTGTTTTATTTTTAAGTTTTAGCATTTAAATGAAAAACTTTCAAGATAAATACAAAAAATACTAGTGGTATTCACACCGAACTTGTTAATTTGTTACACGGTAGTTTGTTAATTTGTTTAAGTTGCCAACTGTGAACGACCCCCTTTTTAAAACTTTGTTAGTCTGGTAACTTTCGTAGTAAAACAACTGATTTATTGTTCTGACACAATTTATTATTCTGGAAAAAATAAAACATGCCACGAGAAAGTGTAAAAAAACAATTGTCAACCATTTAATTACTCATGCTTTGACACAAATAACGTTTGCTGACGGTAAAGCTGGAGGTCCACACCACGCGTTACTCGCTTTTTCGCAGCATACGCAGCTGTCAAAAAGGTAGAATCTGTGTAGTTATACGTAGTAAGTTACATGCACAAAAGCGTAGATGCCTTGAGGCGAAAAGTAGGGTTACTTTCTACTTTTGTAAGCGTCACAAGCAGCGTTCGAACAAATCAGCTGATATTGACAAATTAAATTTTATTTTTACTTGTGCTGCTGCTGCATAAAAAGCGTTGCATGTAACTTGAAACGTAGAACGCAAGTAAGGTTATAAAAGCATGCGCTGCGTGGAGGCGAAAACGCGTGTTATGGACCTCCAGCTTAAGTAGTGAGTTACCAACTAACAACTATTTTATCAGGGGTGCCGTGTCTTTAATTTGTTAAATGTTAATACGGTAGCGCGTTAAATATACAACAACAAAATGCGTGTAAAAAAGTAACGATTAACGACTAACAAACTAACAAGCTCGGTGTGAATTCCGCTACTGTAAATTAAATAAAAAAAAAAACAGTTAAATATAATTTTAACATAATCTTGTTTATATTTTGACGACACGCGCATTTTTTATTCAATCTAGAAAATCTAATTTACCAAAGCGCATTGTAAGTTTTTTTTTTTATAAGAAATTTGTTTAAATTTAATATATATTTTTTTAATTTTAAATGCTTTAATTAGTATTTTTTCAATTACATATTAACCATTTATTTTTTTTTCTTTTTAAATAAAATAAAAACAAAAATTTAATTTTTATATTTTAAGATTATTCTTGAAAATTTTTTAATAATGTACAATTAACGTGTGCTCTTATTCAAAAAAACTGTTTTTGTTCTAAAATAAATTTAATTAGTAAAATATATTTTTAATATTATAAGATCATTTAGTTTTAATTTTGAAATAAAAAAATTTACATTATTTAATAATAAAAAAAACTAAAAACATTGTTTTGTTTTTAATTTATAAATTCAAAAATTTTTTGAATTTTTGTGAAACAATTTAAAAATATTTAAATTTTAGTTTTTAAAATATGTAAAAAGAAATTTAGAATTACACATTTTATGCATACAAATTTAAAATAATTGCCAAAACTCAGAAAGGAAATACAACAAAAAAAAAAAAAAAAATAATGATAATAATTAATAAAACTGTATTTGTAAAGTTTACAAATAATAAAAATTGTAATACTAAATATTAATAAATATTATAAAAATCAATAAAAATGTTTTATGGGATTTATTTTAGCTTTAAAGAAAAACACTTTTAATGCCTGTTTTACAATTTTTATCGCTAACGTTTAAAACAGTGATAACCAAGCCCCGAACGCACGCACACAAAGATATTGGCTGATTTCATAAACGCAGTATTGCAAAGCATCACAAAAAACAAATGCGTTAAAAAGGCATTACAAATTAAAACAATGCACAAATTTCGCAACCGTTGTGTAGTGAATACAGTTACCATGCAATTATGAACTCAAAGCATTGTCTACAGGAAAGTTGTGAAGCTTTTGTAAGCTATTCCATTTAGTGTTGCATTGCAATACTGCGTTTATGAAGTCAGCCATTATGTGCTTGTGTGCGGTCGCAGAGACTGATGATAGTTTAATATTTTGAAACGAACAAAGTTGTTGTATACATGTGAACTGCCGACCGTGTCTGTGTGAAAAATACGATTATTAACTGCCTCGCGAGGCTATGGAGTGGCTATCACTGGCTTAAAAGCAAAAGCCCCTTGCACGGCGAATTCACTAGAAGGTGAGTTAGACTCTACAACAGAGATCAGCAATGAGTAGTGAAAAAATGAGTAGAGCTAAATCATGACTCATAAATTCTTGTACTTATACGCACTCATACTTATTCCAATGTGATTCAAACTCATATTCACTCAAAAGTTTCATTTTATTCATCGTACTCATATTTACCAACATTTGTAGTGTTTGATTTAGAATCTACTCAAGTCAATGTGTATAGGCGAAGCAAAATGCGAGGCTGCCAGATTTGTCCCCGAAATAGCAAAGTGACGATTTGGCAATTACAGTTTACTAAAGAACATGTATGAAGTAGACGATTTTTCGGCAAATTTATCTGGCAGCGCTGATTATTAAGTTGTGTGTTTTCTCTGTTGTGTTAAAACGGTAAATGGATGAGCTAAATGATTTGAATCATTGTGAGTATTATAAGTATTTTCTTGAAATTATAAATCAAGCTGAGGTCATTTATGAGTATGCGTATAATGTCGACGTCGCACTCATAAATATTTCTCTTGTGAGTATGAGTGAATCAGAGTAGTTTAGTTTAAATGATTTCTACGCACTTATACTTACAATTGCATGAGTCAGTATGAGTAGCGAAAAAGCGATTCATTGCTGATCTCTGCTCTACAACAACACTGCTTTTGTGATCCGATTGTCAAAAATATTGCAAGTAAAAAAACGTTTGTTTACATACATTATTGTAGTTTGTATACAAACTTTGACAACTCGACCACCGAAAACAAAAAACATATGTTGACTTGACCCTACGTTCTAGTTAATTCGCCTTGGCCCCTTGTTTGTTTAAGGTTCTAATGCGGCGAAAATTCCGTTGGGGTTTTTAGAAAAACTACTTTGGAAATTCCTGAAAATTAGGTAAAAGAGAACTTTCAATGATTTCTTTAGAAAAGTTCTTTTTATAACTAAGTCCCCGACCATATTATGAAACATTTGCTGCAGAAACTTTCTTCAATTCTCTTTTGAAACTGCATACGTGTCCGTAAAACAAAACTTTTGTTTTGCAGCATTTTAGCATTTTATATGACTTCTCTGTTTCTTTCACTTTTTACACTTTTCCATTCGTCTTTCCCCTTTCATTAACAAACTCAAATGTTTAATAATATGGACGAGGACTTACGATGTTAAAGGAAAAGTTTTTAAGTAAGTAAAGGAAGCTGTATTCGGTTTTTACGTTTGTATTAAGTTTACCAGTGTAATTTTTATGTACACACCACAATAGAGGAGAGGGTATTATGCGCTTGTGGTGGCGCGTGTAACACTTTTAAATTAATTATTGTATGGACGTTGCTGCTGGGTTGAAAGCCCTTGGCGAAAAATTTCAGGGCATTACGGTACGAAAAACTGACTGTCGGGGAAATTTTTAAATACTGGTCGAACCTTTTAGTATACCGACTTAGAATCACTTTTGGAATTTAGCAAACTAGGGAATTGTAAATCGATTTTGATTCCAATCGAAATCCGATTTCGTGGTAAAAAATCGAGTTCTTGTAGTCGAATTAACGTATGAGATTTTATACTGAAATCGATTATTTGGCTGTTAAAATCGATTTTTTTTTGATTTTATTAAAATGTTGGCAATTATTAATTTAAATCTAAATTAAATCGATACATTATAGGCATGCACAACAAAACTTGAAATTTTTATGTGCGTACACATCGAGCCCTTATAGCAAAAATGATGTAACCAACAAAAATAAAATTTTACCAGAGAAGTTTTTTTTAAATATTTTTGCTTCAAGTCTAGGGTTTAGTTTGAAATTGCTTTTGCTCTTATTTCGTAACGGTGCTTCCCAGAGATATGAGATTTTTAGAGATGATGCAAATGAACGATTTTCATCAAAAAACTAAAATCTAAAATGTTGTTGGTTACATAATTTTTGCTATTAGGGATCGATATGTGTGTTGGAATGTAAATGCAGTTTTCAAAGTTAAAAAGTAAAAAAACATTTGTAGTTTTACGTATTTACCTATTGGTACCATTGGTATACTTTCAACTTTAATATAGTACCTCTTGTACTTTATTAATTAATGGACAGTGAACAAAACAGTACTAAACGTATCGTACCAAACCAAACACTAAAAGTGAGTGAAAATTAACATGCATAATATTATAGAAACACAACAGATGAGTTAAACCTTGGTATTATTTGTGGAAATAAGATAATATTTAAACAGACCAGTGTGTGAGCGATAATTAAATCTAGTTATTAGCAGAGTGGAAACACAGAAAGTACTTATGCTTACAAAAACGAAGTTGAGAGGGAACATCTTTGCATCTTTCCGACATCAATGACATGCAAACGTTTTCTAAAGCTAACTTAATAGTAACTTAGCAAAGAAACAGTCTTCACCGAACAAGAACTTTTTTCATAATCCTTTATAATACTATCCATACACCGACCAAGTTGCTATATTTTGAAATGTATTTAATTTATTATAAAAAATATTGCTAAAATTCAGATTTTTTTTTTATAATTTGAATCAAGAACACAATTTTATTATGTGAAATGTACATACATATCAGTGTTACCACCAGCAAATTTCAAAATTACACTTGAGATGAAGCAAAATTACCCGATTTAAATGAAATTACACCTGATATAAAATTGAAGTTTTATTAAATAAAAAGACATTTACAAAGAAGCAAAAACACAACAAACTCATTAAAAGAAGATCAATATTAGCCAAGCTGTTAATTTAATTTAAATTAACAAAAATAACATTAAAGACTTAAAAAAAATTAATAAAACATAAATTCAAACTGCTATAATAATGAGTTTAACTTCCACATTTGGTTGATATACACTGAAAGAATTTTCTTCGCAATACTAACGAATTTTGACATTAATCCCATGAAAAATTGCATTATAAAGGAACCTATGCAGCGCTTCGTTGGATCAATGAAACCTGTTTCATTAAAAGGACTTAATGAAACATTACATCAGATCCATGAATATTATTCATTGGATTAATACTTTCAATAAAGTAAAATTTTTTTATTTTTTTTAATTACTTTTTTTTCTTTTTTCTTATTTTATTTTACTTTATTTTATTTTATTTTTTATTTTTTTTCTGTCTCTGGTGGGATTCGAACATGCAACCTCGGTGCTGATAGACTAGCTCACTACCAGCTAGTCTACAGGGGCAGTGTAGTTTTTGTATGAAAAAACTATGTTTTGTTCTCAATTAAGAGCGTAAATATGAGATTAAATTGTCCATAATAACAATAACAACGTTGATTGAAAGTGGATTGAAAGTTTTTGTTTCATTACTATAATGACATTTTTATTGTCATAATGAAAATTTAAATTTATGAAGGCAATTATTGAAATATGTTGCTTTTATAAAAAAAATTTTTGATTTCATAAATTTAATGGCATACATGTAACATTAGATGTATGAAATTATTAAATCTTACATTTTTTAAATAACAATTAAACATTTTTTTAAGGAAACTATAATTTTGTATTAATTTATGAATATAGTTATGTTTGTTTATTGATTTTTTGTGTTCCCAATTAAAATTTTTTGTTTTACTTAGACAAACTTAAGTTTTCATATATCCAATGAAAATTTTTAACGTAATTACGAAATCTAATGAAGCGATTTTAACGAAAATACTTCATCAAACCTATGAAATTCCATTTAGACAATGAAAATTTTCATTTACCCAAGGAAAACTTTTTTATGAAAATGATTCATTAAATATATGAAGCATTTTTCTTTAGTGTATCTTGAAAAGGTTTAAAATGTTCCTTGTCATTGCTTTATAATGGATTCTTTTTAGCCCCATAGAGCTTACAAAAGATTAGCTGTCAAACGAACTGTCATACTATTTTCACTTTTTGAACAGGCACATCATCATGAATAGATTCATGCTTGAACAACGCCACCAAATTATCAAAATATACAGTATTATTCGGATATAAGAACATCTCATATAAAGACAAAACGCTTATAAGAAACATTTTCAAAAACACCATGTCTTTTTTGCGATTTTTCTAACAAAAAAGGTTACATATAAGAATAACGCTTATAAGAAAAAAACTGATAAAAGAACATTTTTCTTAAACACCAAAATCACAAAATGTGTAGAAAAAGAATTTATATAAGAAACTTCCAACGGCAACACAGAATTTATGTAGTTTACATGGACAACTCTGTTGTCTGACAGTTTTACAACAAGAACAATTTTTTTTTTTTTACTTTTAAGCTGGGGGTCCACACCACGCGTTACTTGCTTTTTCGCAGCATACGCAGCTGTCAAAAAAGTAGAATCTGTGTAGTTATACGTAGTAAGTTACATGCACAAAAGCGTAGATGCATTGATGCGAAAAGTAGGTTTATTTTCTACTTTTGTAAGCGTCACAAGCAGCGTTCGAACAAATCAGCTGATTTTGACAAATTAAATTTTATTTTTACTTGTGCTGCTGCTGCATAAAAAGCGTTGCATGTAACTTGAAACGTAGAACGCAAGTAAGGGCTGCGTGGAGGTGAAAACGCGTGTTAAGGACATCCAGCTTTAGTTTTAGATGAGCGAGCTGGTACTCTTGAGAAGCTTTGTGTTTTTTGTCAATAAAAACAAAAGTTAAAATATTAAAAGAAATACAAAACGGTATAAAAAGAAGCGAAATTGCAAAAAAAATATAATATTGGACTTTCAACGTTATCTTAAATAGTGAAAAACTCAAAAGACATAGATAATAATTATTTAAAAGTTAGAAACGTTAAACGTTTTCACCTGCCAATTTTTTATATACCAAACGTCAAAGTCCATATAAAAAAAACTTTACAATTTTTGTCAGCGTTTTTTTATATGAAGTTTGACGTTTATTATAACAAAATGTTGTCAGGTGATGACCCTATGTAACAAAAAAAGAGACAGAAAACCAACATATGAAAGTCTTATGGCCATAGCTACTTATATAAGAAATAAGTTTCTTATATAAAATAGTTGTATATAAGAAAGAAACGCTTATAAGAAACTTTTTTCCTGGATTTTTTAAGTTTCTTATATCCGATAAATACTGTACTTTTAAAATCAGCCATAGATTTTCGCAACTTAAAGGTGACTTCATGATTTAAATGACGCAACTTTTTTCACAAATTTAGGCGATGGGTTGATTTAGAGAAAATAAACTGTCAATTAGAATTCAAGGCCGTGCGATGTGACACTTATTGATTGTTTTCCGTAGGACTGTGAAGTCAGTGGTTAAAGCTGATAAACCAGCAACAATCGTTGTCTTGGAGGTCAACATTGTTCAAGTTGTGCTGGAAAAGGTCAACAAGAAAAGGAAAGACAAAAAAAGGAAAAACAAAACAAAATATGTACTCTGGACTTCAAGAAGAATTCTTGACAAAAGTGCGAAAAAACAGAAGTAAGGAGAAACATGTAAAATAATTTAAAATAGATAATCATTCAAAGCAAATTTCGATCTACCAAAGGGTTAAATACAATTTGGTTTAAGGATTGATGTTTGACTATTGACGTCAGCAGTCGTCGATGGCTGCGAGTGTTAAACGGCAAGCCCTCTGAAGAGATTGAGTGGTTGCAATCGAAACATGTAAGGGTAACCTGTCCGTAAAAAACGCCTGGGTTCGAGCCCAGCTTCAGTCAGGAATGAAAAATTATCAGTAAATTTTAATTAATTTCATGTCGTAAAATTCCTTTCTTCATAAGAATAATTTAATGAAAATTAAATTTGATGAACTTAAGCCTAATTAAAAATATTAAAAATTTGGATTCAAACCCATAAATAGTTCAACAAAATAACCACAATACTAATTATTGTTCATTTTATTCGAAAAAGAGAAACAAAACTGGACGTCTGCAATGCGTTTCGTCAAGGACAGGCGCGGTGTCTTTTTATTTTAAATCAGTTTCAAATGGTAATGCCGTGTATCAATCTGCGATTAAAATTAATTTTTTTTTTTGTGTTGTCTACCATTTTAAGTTTCATGGTGTTAAAAAAACCCCTTTATGCCTTATTTAGTAAACAAAATGCCTGCAGAGTTTTATACAACTGTTCTTTTCGTAATTCAGTTTTAGAACTGTAAAAGGCGTTAAATATTCTTTAAACTAAAACATTAAAAAGTAGCAAGATAGAAATAAAATTTATTATATGTTGCAATATTGGAAACATGTCTTCCCCCAGGCAAGTTTTTAGTTTGAATAACTTTTTTCAATAAACTTCAGGTTCTAAATCACTATGATAGGCATATTTATCCAAATCTAAGGGTCCATCTTGCGACATTCTTTACCAAACATTTGAAAATATATGTATTTTTAATGATTGAAGACTTTTCTTAAATAGAAACCGAGACTTTGATTAAGAAGGCTGTGCATTTCTTAGCAACAATATTTAAAAAGAAATAAATGTCATCACTGAAATCGAATCTTGATTTTATTAGGGCATCTGAAGTAAAAATTTCAATTTACACCTGAATTACACCTAAGAGAAATTACCCACGCTCTACCCACGACCGTAAAAATTATACCAAATTCGGGTAATTACCCACAAAGTGGCAACACTGATACATATATTACACTGGTTCCTCTAAAGGTCATCTCAAAACTTACACATTTTCACATTTTGTAGGAAAATTTAAACAGTAGTCATATCTGTAAAAGTTGTCAAAAAAAAAAAAAAAAAAAACGTTTTTCCCCCTTTGTGATATAAGTTATAATAAGTAAGTAAGTTATAAATAGTAAGTAAGTTAGTTCAAAAATCGAAATAAAAAAAGTCGATCGAAAAATCGAAAATCGATTTTGGAATCCATTTACCATTCCCTAGAGTAAACCTACAAACATATATACCAAATTTCATCAAATACATAAAAAGTCCTGGGGCCTAATTCTGGCAGTCGTGATCGAGTATTTTCTCGATTCGAAAGCAATTTAATATCTAAATATTTCAGTCAATACTGAACAAATCGGAATTATTTCTTCAGTATTGTAAAGCATTAATTTGAGTTTCACAATACTGAAAAAAATAATTTCGATTCGTTAAGTATCGACTGAAATAAAATTGCTTTCGAATCGAGAAAGTACTCGATCACGACTGCCAGAATTAGGCCCCTGTACTGTGCTCACAAATTAGTATATATCGACCCCTAACCGCGAAAATAACGTAAGCGCCAAAAATCAAATTTTACAGAAAAGAGCTTTTTTATTTTATTTCATATAAATTTTGTATGAAATTTGTCGCTTACAATAAAATTGTTTTTGCTATAAAATCGTAACGGTATCTTTTGTGACCATGACATTTTAGGAGATGATGCAAGTGTTGCCAATGAAGTCATTTATTAAAAAAAACGAAAATTGAAAATCATGTCGCTTACGTTATTTTCGCGGTTAGGGCTCGATATGGGCAAATCCTGCGTGACGAACGCTACATTCGTACGCGTTTTCTGATTGAAATATAAACATTTTTTGGTCTTTCAAAAGAGATAGCTTCAACTTATATATAGTGTTTAGTGACATTAATATGTACTTACGAATGGCATATGTCCTAATTTCATAGCAAGTATTTGTTGCGAAATAATTGATCACAAATTTTTGTGACGCACGTTACAAAAAGTGGAAGTAACTTCAAAGGTTGAAGTGCGTTTTCCTAATTTTTAGCGAATTTGGCATGATAAGGTATACAAAATCTAATTCCTAAAAGAAAGATGACTATAAGAGAATTCTAAACGCACTTATTCGCAGCTTAAAAATGTTGTGATTTTTTGACAAAAGCCGTGAACCCTTTGTGACGCACGCTACGTTACGCACGCTACAGTTTTTACAGTAGTATTTTATTATTATATTTTATTTATTTTAACAAAACAAATTATATTTTTATGAATTGCATTTCTTAAACTAATTTCTTAACTAATGAATATTAACTTTTTTTTTAACGAAATTTATATTTTGAAAAGTCTGCTGTAAGTGCTATTTTAAGCACAAAAATCACCTAAAATAATGCTAAATTCACGTATAACATTAAGAAATCAGCAGTGGGGTAGGATTTGGTAAAAATTATTGCATTAATGATCATTAAAATACATATTTTATAATATAAAAAATAAATTAAACATCTAGTCTTATATTTCATTAAAAAAAATTCATTTGAAAAATTTTTGGTTGGTGGACTGTTTCTGGGATTTGCCCATATGTTCTTTTCACTCCTCCAGGGAGCATAAGGACAAATAAGTATGCTAAAAACGCTTTACAAATCACAAGTTTAATTAATTAATATTTATTCACTTTTTTTGTTGTTTAAGTTTTATTTCAAATTTTCTTTTTTTAAATAATTTTTTTACATTTGCGTATTTACCTTTTGTATCATATACGATTTTTTGTTTTACTTAATTTTACTGAAAAAAAATTCTGCAGTATAAATTTATAAATACTCAGTCAAGAAATCTCACTTTACGATTATAGTACTCTGTGCTTTACGCTTTCAATTTTTGGTCTCATATTCTGTATTTTGTGTATTAATAAAATGTTCTTGAAAGCAAATAATGTTAGTATGAAATAAATGCTCTATTATGGATTATAACTCAACTCTAGTTCATTTGAAACTTAGCAGTTTTTATATAATGGTTTACAACTCTGTTATATTGCGATTTATAAAAATATCAAAAAATTACAACTCATCGCAGGCAATTGTTTTAATTTAAACTCAACTAAGTTGAGTTTTAAACCGTAATAGGGGCAAAATATTCCCCACATTCCCAGCAAACACAAATTAAACGTCTGAAAAATTGTTAACATCGATTTAATTTGAATTTAATTAAGAAATTCAGAAAAAGTTTTTTTTTTTGAATATGTAGTCACGGTGGAAATATTTTTTGGCTGTCAACTGAAGGATCATTTCTTGTATGAAATCACGCTTTTGCTCTGCTATTCCACTTACATTAAAAGCAAAAATATTTTGATTTAACGTGTCGATATGTACAATCGCAGATTAATGTAGCCACATATGTACATATATGTACATTGTTTTGCTCATATGTATTTAGATTTGGAGTAGTTCTTTGTGTTAAAATTTTGTTTCAAAGCTTTGTGTTGTTTATTCAACTGGCAATGGTTTGTTTATCTTTGTTTCTATTCTAATAAAATTGCGAACTTTATTGTTTTGGTAGATTAGTGTTAAAACTGTTCATTCATTAAGTAAGAAAAAAAAAACCATTTTAATATAAAAACGAAAATGGTAAGTAAATCCCCTTGTAGTAGTTCATAACAAGGAATAGTTGCAACTTGAAAATTAAAACTTGTAATGAACAAATCCAAAACAAATTTCCTACCAAAATCTGGTTTCTTCTAGTAAAATTACGAAAAGCTTTTGTTAAAAAGCTCATGTTGCTCTTTAAAGCAGTTGTCTGTCTCTTCGAGCACAAACAATCAGCAGCAACTTAAATGGCAAGTTCAGTATTTAAAGTGCATAGAGATTATCAACAACTAAAAAATATTTTAATAAAATTGTCTTCTATTAAAAACTACAAATTAAAACCAAAAATGAATACATCTAATACAAATCAAACCGTAACGGCAATAGGTGCTCATATTTTGCCACCGACATCTTCCCGTTTAACATACGACATCAAATTGAAATTTAATGAAGAAGTTTCTGACTGCCCCGATAGACAACTGAAAGATTTGATACAGCAAAAGATTCAAAATAAAGAATTCTTTTATGGCATAGAAATATTAGCCAGGAATCATTCTGCTAATAATATATTGGATTATAAATCATTTGGTTCTCTAATGCCTTTATTTACGTCCATTGTTTGGTTAAGTTCGGAATATTGGTCCGTGGAAAATGTAGCAGATGTTGAATCTATAAAATTGGCGCGTAAATTGCAGCCTCATAGCGTAGTGCTGCCACATTTCTCTTGCTATCATTTGAAAGCAGGCAGACTGCAAGAGTTTTTAAATTTAAATTTCTTTAATGTTCTTGCAATACGTGGTGATTTCTATGACGAAAATCAATCATATAAATATTCTGGCGACTTGGTAGAGAATATACGTAAATTAAGAGGAGGTAAGGGAATACTTGTTTTTTTTTTATATGTGTATGTATATTTGCGTTTTTTCAATCTGATAAGAAATTAAAGTCAACAAATTCATTACATCTAATAAAAAGATATAACACGTATATAGGGATCGCAAAGTTATGGATTTTTTTATTTCCCGGGAAAGAGGAAACAAGTACATTTTTCCCAGGATCCAAGATTAGCAATGAAAAACTAAAATTTCCTTAATATTTTTCAAAGATTTTATTTTTTTTATTTTCAAATTGTTTGGATTGTATTCTTCTCATTACTTCGTCCATTCAGATATAATTGATCCTTGTATTAATTTTCATAAAATGTTATTCAAGTGACTGCAATACACGATCAAGATTTTCTTGATAGTCTTTTACATATACTGTTTGTCAAAATATGCTCAAATTGGCAGCTTTACTTACTTTCGAGATGTCATTAAAAAAAAAATTTATAAAGACAAACATGTAATCAGCTGATACATTGAAAGTAAAATTGCCAAACAAATGTAAAATTGAAAGCCATCTCGTGGTCAATTTAAAAAGTATGAGTGTGTTAGTAAAAAAATGAGAGTGTATTGCAAATTGAAAGGAATTGAAAGGCAAAATTTGATCGTGTGGCTGCTATGTAACTCAAGACTTCAAATATAACAAAAACCTTAGAAACTAGGGATGTAACGATACGCCTTTTGCCGGTACTGAGAATCAAAAATAAACATACCGATACGTATATTGAATCCGAATTCAAGTAAAAATTATGGTACCATAATGGAAGGTACCCGCAAGATTGCAACAAATGTATAAAAAAAAACAACATGGCTTTATTTATTATTATCATGTGATAAGAACTGTCAAACAGCAGCCAAGTGTTATAAAAGAAAATTAGAAACAACCAATAAAAAACACAAGTTGTTTAAAAGTGTGTGTGAGTGTAGGTATAACATAAGCATCATTTGACAGATCAATTAACAAAACAAGCAAATAAAATAAATATCAGCTGGATATTGGAGTCTACCTTTTATTACTGAACCATGTTTAAAATTAACAAAACTCAAGTAGAGTTTTTTTTTAAGTATTATTACACAGAATTACAATGTAAAATTAACAAACAACTGAATAATCGAAGTTATTTTTTGGGATTCAAAAAATTAATTAATAAGGTTTCGTTTATATGTTTAAATTATTTTTTACAATGTATTCTTAACTTTTGCGGGGATGTATTCTTAACTTTTGCGGAGATTGTACCAGACCTGTAGTGGAAAATAATCTCTCAAACACGGAAACAATTATTTTCTAAAAATGGCTTGAACCAAGAAAATTTTGCATGATTCTCGTCCAAGCCAAAAATTACTTATCCTTAATACATATATGGGGGATTTCATGTAAAGTGATCCAATTTTGAAATCGATGTCTTCCGATTTGGATGAAATTTGTACCAAGGTTATTCCTATTGGTTAGTAGTTAAAGCACAAATCAACAAGCAGCAAAATCAACAGCTGAACCTAGTAAAGCTAAAAATTTAAACACCCTCGTCTTGAGTTAGAAATTATTACATATGCCACTAGCGTCCCAAAAAGCACAAAAAAACGAAAAAAAATATACCCATATTAAAAAAAAAAAAAAATAAAAAAAGTTTTAAATTAAAAAAAAAATATTTTTTTAAAAACAAAAAAAAAATTTTCAAAAGATTGTTCAAATAGCTTTCTAAGCTACTTGGGACAAATTTTACTAACACCAATAGGTAATAAGATAGATACATGGTTGAGAAAGAACAAATGTTTGGCAAAATGTCAAACTTAAGCTACTATCCAAGGACAAGCCTTGATGCAAATTCCATTAAAATCGGAAGACATCAATTCCAAACTTGGGTCACTTGACATGAAATACCCCATATGTACATATATGTGACCTGGGGCTGATTTTGGCAGTCGTGATCGAATACGTTTTTTATTTTATTTCTAAGTTTTTCAGTCGTTACTGAACGAATCGAAATTATTTTTTCAGTGTTGTGAAAATTCAAATAAATGCTTGACAATACTGAAAAAATAGTTTCAATTCATTCAGTATCGACTGAAAGAATTAGAAATAAAATGGCTTTTGAATCAAAAAAGTATTCGATAATTTCTACCAGAATAAGCCCCCTAGCTTAAAAATATATTTGTGTATAAAAGAAAAATGGGACCTTCTTTGAGGCGTGGCATAAGAGTGAGCATATTAAATACTAGAAGTACAAAGTTTTAAAAAGGATTCTTGCCACGTGCAAAAATTTGGCCATTAAAGGGAATGACCCGAGGTGGAATAAGTGCCGAAATTCCGCAATAAATAATAAAGTGGGGTTGGGGATTCATTTGACCCATCTATGAGCATCATACCTGCCTGGCTTATCTGTTTTTTTGCAACTAGCACAGTGTACTTATTGCTCAAAATTACAATACATTTTAAAATTCTATTTTAAGATAATTTTTAAAGGTTGCGAAAGAAAAAAAATCATAATTTTAAAAAGGGAAAAAATACCTCCTCCAAAGTTTCAGGATTTTAAAAGAATAGTTTGAGGTATTAAATAAAAAAAATCAGTCAAATAAAAAAAATAAATTTTTGACTTAGTGCGTTTTTAAAATTTAATATTTTGCAGATTTACATTTTTCCAAAAAAAACTTTTTCTCAATACCTATATGGTTTGTAGTCCCAAGTTTTCTCTTTAAAATGGCATTAAAATCATTTTCGTATGTAAAGTGGTTTTCGAGATATGGAAGAAATAATCTTAACACATTCGGCTTATTCGGCAAAATCCTCCAAATTATATAGATGGTCCAATATGAAAATTTGATTTTGCCTCGCCCCTCCGCCTGCAGGCCGAAAATCAAAAACCAGACTTCACAGTGTCACCCGCCTGAATATTCTGAAGATTCCCTGAAAATCTCATCAAAATCGGCCCAGCCGTTTTGGAGTCCTTACGTTACATACATACACACATCCTGTTTTATATATGGGTAATTCCAAAGTGTTGGACGTGACAGTCGTACGCATCAAAAATGCAATAACATTTTAAACAAAAAAAAAAAATTTCCGTTGTCATAATCCTTAAATTATAGCACTAAGAAAGCACTGTTATCTATGCTAAAGTTTATGGAGGGCGCGATTCTAGGTCAAAGATAATGGCAAAAGAAGTAGCGGTTCGAACGTGAAAAAAACAGAAGTAGTTTTTGTGTCCATGTATAAAAAGGCGTAATTCAGCGAAACCTGGCACAATTTTTTAGTCAAACTACTTTCAGAATTTTACGTAGCAATGTAACATTGAAATGTCTTGATTTGATTCCAAAATTTTTTGTATTTTCTTTTTTTTAAGCCAAAATCTGGTTCGATACGTAAAATTTTTTCCATAATAATTGAACTGAATAATGATTAAAACAAAATAAAAACTTACCGTTAATTCGAATAACATATTTCTCTTTGAACTCTTCCTTAGATTCCAGACCATGTAAGAAAATTGTTTTGGAATAATTTTTATCAAATATCCCCTCTTTTAAGAAAGATAAATATTAAAGAAAACATACAATAAAACATTCTCACATATAAGAAATTACGTTTGCACAACTTTGCAGTCCGATTGTTCATCTAAGTGAACAAATTTATGAGTAAATTTATAAAATTAGTAAAATCTTAATATTTCTCTATAACAATATCGTAAAATAATCTGCTTTTAATAGCTTTTAAAATTTCGGTCACGGTGGACCTTTTGACGGAAATGCCCATATATAGATTCAAACTTTTCTTAGGGCCATTATTACAACTTGAAGTTAGCTAAAGTTAAGATTAAATTGACAGATAATAATGTGTTATCTGTCAAAAAGTGTCTGTTAACTGTCGGATAACAGCTAACGCCAAGTTATAATAATGGCCCTTAGTGTATTAATATTTTGTTATTGTTTCAAATTAGTTGAGCTCACACAAACTGAGCCCAATTATTCGGAAATATGGGGGAAAAAGGGAATTTTCCGATAATCCTGCGACGGGGAAAACCTTGCAAGCCTTTTTTAAACATATGACAAGGGTTTTAAAATAGATTTAAATTTCTTTAATAAGTTTTATGTCTTAAAAAAAGTACATATTTCGATTTCTTGTTGGCTTTATTAAAGATACAATTACAATTGGAGTTGGTGGATATCCAGAAGGACACCCGGAGAGTTTGTCGAAAGAAGAAGATTTGGATAATCTAGTTAAAAAGGTAAGATATCTATATATTATACTATGTTCACACTTGGGTTCTTAAACGCGTTTAAGCAGCTCGAACGTGATTAAGCTCTAATCACTTCAAAATCGAGATGATTACCCATACATTGAAGTGATTTGTTAATCACTTCAAATTGACATGATTACAACTAAATCACTTCATAAACCACATAGAATCCACTGAACATACCTCAAATGTAGAATCGCCAACAACCGTGTACAACCGGCCAAGATTTCTGCTTAATGTTTTTATTTTTTTTTCTTAAATAATTCATACATTTTCACAATTACATCATTAAAATTATTAAAATAATCTTCTGATAACTTTATAAAAGTGTTTTTATTCATTTTTAATACTTTAAAGAAATTTAAATTTGTTTGTTGTTTTTTTGTGTGTTTTTGTGTGTTTTTTTTCTTAATCATCTGTCATCTTAATCATCTCAAATGTAATGTGAACGGCTTTGATTAGCTAAATCAACATTTTGCTTAAACGCGTTTAAAAACCCAAATGTGAACATAGCATTAGCCATCAATTGTGCTTTATTGATTTTGTTGCTGTTTGGTAGAACATAAAAAACATCATCAAATATTTTACGCTTTAATAAATTTCGTGTGTATACCCTAAAAAAAATCGTGTAAATAAGTTTTATTCAATAAAACTCGCGCGATTAAATTCTCTGCGTACCTATGTATCTGTTATTTAAAAGTCTTGATAAATATTTGATCAAAGCTCCTACTCATTTCATTACTTTAAAAAATTAAGAAATAATGCTGCATATTTCTTAATTTTCTAAAATATTTCTATGACAAATGTGTAGTCAAGTTAATAATCGTTTTTAAAATGTTTTACCTTTTTTAATTCTATACAGAAAACTTTTCCGAATTTATTGCAAGTCATGCACTTCTTTCAAATTTATAAATGACTTTCGTTATTTAAATTACATCAATAATTTTGTCACAAAAAAAATCCCCTAACTCCAAAAAAAATATTTTAACATATGCATTACACATAAATAACAATACAAATAACAAATTGTTTGTTTTTAATTTACATTATTTTGCAACAGGTTGAGGCCGGTGCCGATTTTATAATAACACAAATTTGTTTTTCACCAGAAGCTATTATTGATTTTGTAAAGAATTGTCGCGCCAAAAAAATAAAAGTACCAATATTAGTTGGAATTTTTGTACCAGATAATTTACGCACGTTGGAGGCAATACTGCGTATAACGAAAATTAAAATGCCCGACGATGAATTGAAAGAATATAAAAGTCACAACTTACTGGGTCACAAGAATTTCACAGAATATGCTGTCCACAAAGCGGTTGAGATGATAGAGAAAGTATTATCCAGTGATGTGGAGGTTTATGGTTTGCAATTTTTCACTTTGAATAAATTTAAAAATATACCAAAAGTTTTAAGTGAGATAGAAAAAAATGCGAATTTAATAAAGAAAAGATGAGAAAATAGGAACTTTTTGTAGTTTAAATTAATAAATACCTAGTTTGGGAATGAACAAATATGTTTGTAATAATAATTCTTACTATACTAAAATTCTATGGGTATTATTATTTTGAGAATTATAAAAAACGGGACTAAAAATAAAATTTAATTCAAAGCTTTTTTTAAAGTGAAATTTAATTATTTATTAGTTAAAATCCAGTTAAAGTCCGGTATTTTTGTATAATACATACAACCATTAAAATGACTTGCAAATTATTAAACTTATACAATTAAAATAAAATTAATTAATTGTTTAAAAAAAATATAAAAAAAATCGACACTCCTACATCAACACTTAAGAGTCTTTTTAGCAGAGCAAGGTTTCGATCCTCGGACCTCTGGGTTATGGGCCCAGCACGCTTCCACTGCGCCACTCTGCTTGTAATCGCTTTGATGTCAAATTTTTATTTTATTCTAACCCTTTTAATTTTTGTTCTTAGCAAAGTCAACCACCAAATTTTTTCAGGTTAAAGTATTAACTAAATAGCAAGTGGTGAGTAAAGGCCAGGGCTGTCAGATTTTTTGAGCTCCATTGCCAAACCGGAGGACAAAAATCGCCAAGCGCCAATTTTGGTCAGTTTCGTAATATTTTTTTTTTAAAGTAAAATTTTGCTACCAATTAGCACAGTTAAATTCATTATTTATGTGTTGTTTTTAGGTGACAAGCAATTGGTTGTGTAGAAAAATTTATATGAAAAGTACTCAAAAAACTGAGTGATTTTCATATAAATTTTTCCACACAAGCAATTGATTGTCACCTGGAAACAGCACATTAATCTTTTTGAATTAAACTGCTTTCTAAACTTCAATTACTTTAATCAATGTAATTTTGTTGTTTATCAATAAGTATTAGCCATCCCTGTTAAAAAAGAAAATTTCATTGAACATCATGTTAACTCCGAAAAAATCAGTTGATTTACAACACACAGCACTACAAATTTAATGTTGCTGCTGTCGTTGTAATTGCAAAATTATTGAATTCGCCTTCCCACCACTTCTTGCATTAAAACAATTTTATCTTCTTTTATGTTTCGTAAAATATTCATGATGCGCTAACGGCCACATAGTTGTTAAACACAATAACAACAAGCAAAAAAAAAATAATGTTGTTGTATAAATGGCATAATCTTTACTCTCCACACTCTCCTCTTTATTCTTATTGCTAGAACAATTTCTTCTTAACCCCCTTTTTATTTTGTTTCCTTTTTTACTTCTTTTTAGTTTTTAAAAAGTTTTGTAGTGCGTGAACGTTTTAGTAGATGCTCTCAAAGAATTACATTTGTTTATGTGAAAAAGTGTTTGAAAATTAATTATTTTTTTAAATAAATGTAATTTAATTGCAATTCTATCAATAAATGAAAAAATTTTAGTAAACAATTACTTATTTTATGATGAAAAATGTATTAGAAATGTTCTTGTACAAATGCAGAGTAACTAAGCAGCGCAGTCTCTGTTGGCCTGCTGCTTCTTTTGTTAAGAGAGTCGCGCCGTTAAAGTAGTTAGCAGAGGGCTGAAGCAGAGAGTTAAAAATGTTTTTTGTGCTAAACATAGTGTGTGTGCAAATAAAATCAAATTGCTTTGTTGTAAAAAATAAAAGTAAATTTGTAAAGATGGCAAATTGCCACAAAATATGGCCTGTTTTCAATTAAAAATGTGTTAAAGAAAATTAAATTGTTGAAATGTGCTTTAAAATTATAGTGAAATTGTGCAGGACACAATTATGAAAGGTAAGTTACTATATGTACATATGTAGTCTTTTGCCGAAAAAGAAATTTTTTATTGTTGGGGCCTCTTAAACAATAGTTGTTCTACCACTTTTCCGTAAATGCACAAAGTTATCTTTATTATTCAGTTGTCGAAGAAAATCTCCAAATCTCGAAAGATGACTTAACAATGTTTTACAATTTTGTTCAGAACGGTTATTTCTTTATTTTTTCACATTTTTCATATGTGTCAAACCATATTGAATTTAAGGAAACTTTTTGTTAAGTTTTATGAAACTGTTATTTGCTTAAGCAAAGTGAAAATGTTTTTTTATTTTGTTTTTTAAATGCATTTGAGAGGCTTTTCGTTTATTTTCGAAAGTAGCTTAAGTTTGTTTACGCACATTCTGGATGGGCCTTTTTTTCATGAAATAAAATTTATTTTACTTCTAATACCTACATGCAGCTTTGAGCTTAAGTTCTAAAACTAGTAAGTATTTGTTGATTTAAATTTTTTATGAATTCAAAAATTTTATAAAAATACAAAAAAAAATATTTTATTTTGCATCTTCAGCCTCAATTACTCTAAAAATAAAGGCTAAATAAAAAAATGATATTTGAGGAACTTGTATCTGGCGTAGTTTTAAATGTTTTGACGGACTGCATAATAAAATCGGGTGCGCCGTTGCAAAGTTACAATAAGATGTATGGAGCAGCCTCTTTAAAAATCTCAATTTTTAGAAAAAAAATTTAAAAAAACCTTACCATAGAATTTTAAAAAATGATGATTTTTGCAGTTAGGTGAATTTTTGCTTGTTGCATAGTGTTACAGGGGTGTGCTGGAAATCGAAAACGTTAAGCACAAGAAGTTGTTTTTAATACACATCAGAAATAAAGTACCGAAAACTTAAAATCTAAGTTTTTCATTTGAAAAACTCAAAACTCATGCGTACAAAATAAATTTTTTTTCTATCAGTTTAAAAAAATAAGAAACACAAAAAGAGTGTGTACGTATTTACATACGTATTTAGTTCAAAAAATATTTTCATTCGTATAAAGAGAAAAAAAAAATTATTTTGTTTGAATTGTTCTTTAAAGTTCAACACAATAAAGTTTTTGAAAAAATCTTTTAAGGTGGAAGTACATAACACGCGTTAGTTCGTCGACAAGTATCGTGCGTTTATAAACTTTAGCGCGTCAAAAACTGCAAGTTACACAACACGCGTTACAAAAGCCATTCCTGTCAGCTGTTTTTTTATTTGTTTACTTATTTGTGCATTAAAAACAGGTTCGAAAGTATATCAAGATTTTGTTATTTTATTAAATTTATTCTTTTTATATAAATATTGTATGTTTTTTAAGCTCTTCAATAAGTTTTTCTTTCATGATTCACAAATTTGTTAAATTATTCTTTTTATTGTCAGCTGATTACTTGTCAAAAACACACAACGCGTTAAAAAGTTCGAAGTTAACCAACTTTCTGGCGCAAACGCGTCAAAATATTTTGCATGTAGCTTGTTCTATGAAAACACACTAGCTTAACTTTTTTTGACAGAAGACGACAGAACGCGCGCGCACTAACGCGTGTTATGTACTTCTACCTTTAGAGAAAACTTTTTTTTCGTTTTTAGAAATTTACATTAAAAACTTAATTTTGAAGTTTAAATTGTGAATTTTTATTAAATTTATAATCACCCCTATTATGAAAGTCGACTGCACGGAACAGTATTTGTATTTTTTTGTAATTTTTAACAAAATGCAAATTTAAAAGAAGTTATGTGCACAAATTTTATTAAACGTTGCAAAAATTCGATAAAGTTTGCTAAAATAGCGTTTAATTTGTGACGATTGTCTCAAAGAGCAATAAAGCTACGCGAAAATTGCAAAAATAGCGAAAATTCTCGAAAATTTTTAATATTTCAAACAATACATAAAATAGATTTAAAGTCCCTAAAACTATAAGAAATAGTAAAAATTCGGTAAAAATTGCAAAATTAGGGGAAATTTGCAAAAATTTGCTAACAGCTACATGATAGAGTCTACTATTTATTATAAATCGTTAAAGCTGTAGAGAATCAGAAAGTTACAGGAAAAAATCGCTTCTAAACTAATCTCTATAATCTAATTTATAATTTTAATCTTTCATGTTGAATTTGAAGTTTTCGGTTTTTTTTCTTTTCATATACAGAATAATATTGCTACGAAAGTAACTTTATTTAAGAATTAGATTTATTTATTAGTTATCTTGTATTGATTAGTAATGCAGTATTTGCTAGTTATTTTATTAGTTTAAATTTTTATTGTATTAGTTATGCATGCACACTTCTAGTGTAAAAATCAATTTACAGATGTAATGTTAAAATTGTTGTGCTTAATTGTACTTCAACCCCACTGTAAATACTAGAATTTTCGTTAAAGATAACTTAATTTATTGTAAAACCTTAAAATATGCTTTAGTTTATTATAGCTCAATTTAAATTCAACTATAGTGTTAGTGCTCTAGTATAACAGTAATTAAAAGTTAAAAAGTCAGTTAAAAAGCTATAGTGTTCCGACTATGTAACCATAGATGCTGTCACATTACGGAAACATTTTTGAGCTTTCTGGAAACAGTTTGAAGACTTGGATAGAGTATAAGTACTTAAGAACGATGACGTTGCCAGTCAGTTTTTAGTTTAACTTTAAAGTGTGATGATCACAATAGTGAGCATTGAATAAAAGCTTTAAATTACGGTTGTTAAAGTAACTAAGTTCTTAATAAATAAATTTTATTAAAGTTGCAAAAAAAGAGCTCAAGAGTTTCATTATAAATGAAATAAACCGAAGACGTTATGGAAAGTCAGTAACGTAACAATAGTGTACTGAAAAAATAAATACATATCTTTTTGTCTCTGTTTTTTATTTTTTTAAACTGAATTTTTATTATATTTTTTTAAAAAATATAATTTTCGGTTCGTTATTTTTTGTACAAAAGTACAATAAAAATATTTTTCTTAAAAACTTTTGTTTGAGAACTTTATTATTTTGAACTTAAAGCTACAATATCAAACAAAATATTTTTTCTTCATTTGTTTTTTGTACAGTTTAAAATAATTTTCGAACACCAATGAAAAATATTTTTTAAAAATCATAAAAAAAAACGTTTTCCGGTTCTTGCTTTTAATATTATTTTTATAATTTTTGTTATAAAATTCCGTTTAATAGAGAAATATTTGTATAATATTTGTCATAAAAATATTTTATTATTATTATTCAAGAATGATAGAATACAAGATTACGCCATACGCATGATTTATTGTTAGATGACGTAGTTTGTCCCTGGCAAGGGCTGCCATGTCTAATAGACCCTTAGTTTTTCGAATTTCTTATAAAATATGTATGGATTTTGAAAGAGATGGCAGCCATGCAATTTAAAATAATTGGAAGTTTCTAGAAAATATTATATTTTAGTTATTGTGTTTAAATTACGGATTTTAGCTAACATTTTATAAAAAACAATATTAAAACATAAAAATATAAAAAGAGCTACAGAAGTGTGTTACAAGAATTTTAGTCCAAAGAAAAAATATAATAATAAAACATAAAAATGAAGTGTGCAGTGGTCAAATGAAAACAAAATAGCAGTAAAAAAATCAAGTGGGATGTTGTACTAAAAAATAAAATTTTGTTTGTTTTTAAAAGTGTTAGCACAGAAATTTCTCAAAATATTTGTATAAGAAAAAGGAAATTTAACCAAATAACAACTAATTGTATATAAAACAAAAAAACAATATTTTACTACTAAATAATTTGAAGAACAAAATAATGAATTGTCACACAACTTGAAATTCGTTGCCATTAGGAAAGCAGTTTGCGTGACGTCATATGTGCGACATGCGCAGAAGATTTCAATTTTGTTTTCGAGATGTCGTAATCTTCTATTCTATCATTCTTGACTATTAATCAATCGTATTAAAAAACAACTTTTAAAATTCTTGCGTATTACGTTTTTGATTTCCAGCATTTACCAAAACAACTCTTTAAAATAGGAAAAGCTATTTTCGGTAAGCTAAAATGGTTGATAATTTCACTTCCACTCATTTTACTTTACTAGAACATAGCCAAATACACGTAGTGGTCAAAACATTTGCAAAAATTATCGTAACAACACATGATTCTTGGATTAACTGCCTGTTTGTAGAACAAGAGCGCGAGACTCGTTCGCAAATTTTGAATTCTGAAATCAATTTGAACAAATTTTAAAAAGATCTTGTTTTGAATTTCATTAAAATAAGCGCTTTTATACAATAAATACTACGTTTAAAATCTGGAAGTGGTTTATGGGCACAAATACCCTATTCGCTCCATTTTCAATAAGCTTGGTCCTTGAGCTATGTTCCGAATTTCAACAAATTATCTCCAAAATTGCGACCTGTACTTTGAGCACAAGGTTTACATGGGCAGCCCGCCAGCCAGCCGAACAGTCATCGTTAATTCGATTCAGAAAGTGATTCTGAGCCGATCGGTATACTAAAAGGGCGGTCTAGGATCAATATTTTAAAGTTCTACAAACATCAGCACATATGCATAACACCCTCGCCACAATTGTGGTGTGGGTATAATAATTTCGGTATCGGTATCCATACCGGTTTTTAGTTTTAAACGGTATTTTAGTGGTATCGGTTAATAATGACGGTATAGATTGCCAACATTGCTTACTCGAAAACTTTTCGTTTAGAAGCTTTCTTTGTATTGAAAATGGTACAAATATGTACATTAGAGCGACTCAAGTTGTATGGAAGCAAAATTCGTGCTCGATGTACCCTCCTAAAAATGAACCTTGGACATTTTTAAGATGACATTTTGAATATTTCGGCTCCAGCTTTGACCTCTCGTGAGCTGGACCAGTTTGAAAAAGGGTATATTTTTGCATGTTTTGTTAATTTAAGAATCTGTTTCCTTACCAACATATACAAATTGGGTATCGTAAGAAAGGTTTAAGGCGCGTCCAACTGTGTATACAATTTGTCCAAGGACGTTCATCCATGTCCTTTTTTTTAAGGATTTTCTGTAAAAAAAAAAAAAACAGTGGTGAGTAAAGGCCAGGGCTGTCAGATTTTTTGAGCTCCATTGCCAAACCGGAGGACAAAAATCGCCAAGCGCCAATTTTGGTCAGTTTCGTAATATTTTTTTTTTTAAGTAAAATTTTGCATACAAAATAAAGCTAGTATAATATTTCAGTCAAAAAACGCCAAAAACTGAGAAAACAGTACGAAAAAGTCGCCAAGAGTAAGTTTTGCTTAGTTTCTGTTGTTTTTTTTTTAAACAAAAAATAGAGAATATGTATATATGTATTTAGTTAAAAAACGAAAATGAAGTACACAAGTCTATTAGATCGCTATTAGAATTGAATAGTGACTGAATAAAAAATTCACTTAAAATGATAACATGTGAAAACAGTTCCCAATTAAATTAGTAACGATACAAAAAATGACAAACTGTTACAACAATTTTTTTAATTAATTTTCACCACAATATCATTTTAATGTGTGCTACCAATTAGCACAGTTAAATTCATTATTTAATCTTTTTGAATTAAACTGCTTTCTAAACTTCAATTACTTTAATCAATGTAATTTTGTTGTTTATCAATAAGTATTAGCCATCCCTGTTAAAAAAGAAAATTTCATTGAACATCATGTTGACTCCGAAAAAATCAGTTGATTTACAACACACAGCACTACAAATTTACTTGTTAATGTTGCTGCTGTCGTTGTAATTGCAAAATTATTGAATTCGCCTTCCCACCACTTCTTGCATTAAAACAATTTTATCTTCTTTTATGTTTCGTAAAATATTCATGATGCGCTAACACATAGTTGTCACATAGTTGTTAAACACAATAACAACAAGCAAAAAAAAAAATAATGTTGTTGTATAAATGGCATAATCTTTACTCTCCACACTCTCCTCTTTATTCTTATTGCTAGAACAATTTCTTCTTAACCCCCTTTTTATTTTGTTTCCTTTTTTACTTCTTTTTAGTTTTTAAAAAGTTTTGTAGTGCGTGAACGTTTTAGTAGATGCTCTCAAAGAATTACATTTGTTTATGTGAAAAAGTGTTTGAAAATTAATTATTTTTTTAAATAAATGTAATTTAATTGCAATTCTATCAATAAATGAAAAAATTTTAGTAAACAATTACTTATTTTATGATGAAAAATGTATTAGAAATGTTCTTGTACAAATGCAGAGTAACTAAGCAGCGCAGTCTCTGTTGGCCTGCTGCTTCTTTTGTTAAGAGAGTCGCGCCGTTAAAGTAGTTAGCAGAGGGCTGAAGCAGAGAGTTAAAAATGTTTTTTGTGCTAAACATAGTGTGTGTGCAAATAAAATCAAATTGCTTTGTTGTAAAAAATAAAAGTAAATTTGTAAAGATGGCAAATTGCCACAAAATATGGCCTGTTTTCAATTAAAAATGTGTTAAAGAAAATTAAATTGTTGAAATGTGCTTTAAAGTTATAGTGAAATTGTGCAGGACACAATTATGAAAGGTAAGTTACTATATGTACATATGTAGTCTTTTGCCGAAAAAGAAATTTTTTATTGTTGGGGCCTCTTAAACAATAGTTGTTCTACCACTTTTCCGTAAATGCACAAAGTTATCTTTATTATTCAGTTGTCGAAGAAAATCTCCAAATCTCGAAAGATGACTTAACAATGTTTTACAATTTTGTTTAGAACGGTTATTTCTTTATTTTTTCACATTTTTCATATGTGTCAAACCATATTGAATTTAAGGAAACTTTTTGTTAAGTTTTATGAAACTGTTATTTGCTTAAGCAAAGTGAAAATGTTTTTTTATTTTGTTTTTTAAATGCATTTGAGAGGCTTTTCGTTTATTTTCGAAAGTAGCTTAAGTTTGTTTACGCACATTCTGGATGGGCCTTTTTTTCATGAAATAAAATTTATTTTACTTCTAATACCTACATGCAGCTTTGAGCTTAAGTTCTAAAACTAGTAAGTATTTGTTGATTTAAATTTTTTATGAATTCAAAAATTTTATAAAAATACAAAAAAAAATATTTTATTTTGCATCTTCAGCCTCAATTACTCTAAAAATAAAGGCTAAATAAAAAAATGATATTTGAGGAACTTGTATCTGGCGTAGTTTTAAATGTTTTGACGGACTGCATAATAAAATCGGGTGCGCCGTTGCAAAGTTACAATAAGATGTATGGAGCAGTCTCTTTAAAAATCTCAATTTTTAGAAAAAAAATTTAAAAAAACCTTACCACAGAATTTTAAATAATGATGATTTTTGCAGTTAGGTGAATTTTTGCTTGTTGCATAGTGTTACAGGGGTGTGCTGGAAATCGAAAACGTTAAGCACAAGAAGTTGTTTTTAATACACATCAGAAATAAAGTACCGAAAACTTAAAATCTAAGTTTTTCATTTGAAAAACTCAAAACTCATGCGTACAAAATAAATTTTTTTTCTATCAGTTTAAAAAAATAAGAAACACAAAAAGAGTGTGTACGTATTTACATACGTATTTAGTTCAAAAAATATTTTCATTCGTATAAAGAGAAAAAAAAAAATTATTTTGTTTGAATTGTTCTTTAAAGTTCAACACAATAAAGTTTTTGAAAAAATCTTTTAAGGTGGAAGTACATAACACGCGTTAGTTCGTCGACAAGTATCGTGCGTTTATAAACTTTAGCGCGTCAAAAACTGCAAGTTACACAACACGCGTTACAAAAGCCATTCCTGTCAGCTGTTTTTTTATTTGTTTACTTATTTGTGCATTAAAAACAGGTTCGAAAGTATATCAAGATTTTGTTATTTTATTAAATTTATTCTTTTTATATAAATATTGTATGTTTTTTAAGCTCTTCAATAAGTTTTTCTTTCATGATTCACAAATTTGTTAAATTATTCTTTTTATTGTCAGCTGATTACTTGTCAAAAACACACAACGCGTTAAAAAGTTCAAAGTTAACCAACTTTCTGGCGCAAACGCGTCAAAATATTTTGCATGTAGCTTGTTCTATGAAAACACACTAGCTTAACTTTTTTTGACAGAAGACGACAGAACGCGCGCGCACTAACGCGTGTTATGTACTTCTACCTTTAGAGAAAACTTTTTTTTCGTTTTAGAAATTTACATTAAAAACTCAATTTTGAAGTTTAAATTGTGAATTTTTATTAAATTTATAATCACCCCTATTATGAAAGTCGACTGCACGGAACAGTATTTGTATTTTTTGTAATTTTTAACAAAATGCAAATTTAAAAGAAGTTATGTGCACAAATTTTATTAAACGTTGCAAAAATTCGATAAAGTTTGCTTAAATAGCGTTTAATTTGTGACGATTGTCTCAAAGAGCAATAAAGCTACGCGAAAATTGCAAAAATAGCGAAAATTCTCGAAAATTTTTAATATTTCAAACAATACATAAAATTTATTTAAAGTCCTTAAAAATATAAGAAATGGCAAAAATTCGCCAAAAATTGCAAAATTAGCGGAAATTCTAAAAAATTTGCTAACATCTACATGATAGAGTCTAATATTTATTATAAAGCTTTAAAGCTGTAAAGAATCAGAAAGTTAAATGAACAAGTCGCTTCTAAACTAATCTTTATAATATAATTTATAATTTTAATATTTGTCATGTTGAATTTGAAGTTTTCGGTTTTTTTTCTTTTCATGTACAGAATAATATTGTTACGAAAGTAACTTTATTTAAGAATTTGATTTATTTATTAGTTATCTTGTATTGATTAGTAATGCAGTATTTGCTAGTTATTTTATTAGTTTAAATTTTTATTGTATTAGTAATGCATGCACACTTCTAGTGTAAAAATCAATTTACAGATGTAATGTTAAAATTGTTGTGCTTAATTGTACTTCAACTCCACTGTAAATACTAGAATTTTCGTTAAAGATAACTTAATTTATTGTAAAACCTTAAAATATGCTTTAGTTTATTATAGCTCAATTTAAATTCAACTATAGGTTTAGTGCTCTAGTATAACAGTAATTAAGGGGGTAATTTTGTTGTTCACTTCACCTTGCGTTGAGAAAATGTTTGGAAATTTTGAAAATTCAAAAAATTTTATATGAAAATTTTCTCAACGCAAGGTGAAGTGAACAACAAAATTACACCCTAAAAGTTGAAAAGTCAGTTAAAAAGCTATAGTGTTCCGACTATGTAACCATAGATGCTGTCACATTACGGACACATGTTTGAGCTTTCTGGAAACAGTTTGAAGACTTGGATAGAGTATAAAGGGCATAATAAACCACACAAAATGCTTGGCAAACACACACATTGTTTCCGTTTGGGGTTTGCCAATAAACAACACAAATATTCTCCGTACAAACATCAATTTTCATTTTTGTTTTGTTGCCAATGAATGCAGATGCCAATAGTGCTACGGCAATTTTATTGCTTTTTGCTTAAAACGGAGAAGAAATTAAAAAAAACGCAACAAATTTAAAGTAAAAAGTGATTTACAAACGAGCTGTTTTGTGGCAAGCAATACTACTTAAAAAATTTAATTGAATATTAAAAATTAATTCAATTGAATACATTTAGCATTAGACGCCACAAAAAGTTTGACAAATATCCAACATGTCTGCCAAATATTAAAAATTTTTAATATTTCTGCAAACATTGCTTCAAATGTTTGTCCAAACAGCAAACACTCTAATTAACAACACAAAATGCTTGTACAAACGTAAAATTTTGACATGTTTGCCAAGCCATTTGTGAGGTTTATTATGCCCTTAAGTACTTAAGAACGATGACGTTGCCAGTCAGTTTTTAGTTTAACTTTAAAGTGTGTTGATCACAATAGTGAGCATTGAATAAAAGCTGTAAATTACGGTTGTTAAAGTAACTAAGTTCTTAATAAATAAATTTTATTAAAGTTGCAAGAAAAGAGCTCAAGAGTTTTATTATAAATGAAATTAACCGAAGACGTTATGGAAAGTCAGTAACGTAACAATAGTGTACTGAAAAAATAAATATATATCTTTTTGTCTCTGTTTTTTATTTTTTAAACTGAATTTTTATTATATTTGTTTAAAAAATATAATTTTCGGTTCGTTATTTTTTGTACAAAAGTACAATAAAAATATTTTTCTTAAAAACTTTTGTTTGAGAACTTTATTATTTTGAACTTAAAGCTACAATATCAAACAAAATATTTTTTCTTCATTTGTTTTTTGTACAGTTTAAAATAATTTTCGAACACCAATGAAAAATATTTTTTAAAAATCATAAAAAAAAACGTTTTCCGGTTCTTGCTTTTAATATTATTTTTATAATTTTTGTTATAAAATTCCGTTTAATAGAGAAATATTTGTATAATATTTGTCATAAAACTATTTTATTATTATTATTCAAGAATGATAGAATACAAGATTACGCCATACGCATGATTTATTGTTAGATGACGTAGTTTGTCCCTGGCAAGGGCTGCCATGTCTAATAGACCCTTAGTTTTTCGAATTTCTTATAAAATATGTATGGATTTTGAAAGAGATGGCAGCCATGCAATTTAAAATAATTGGAAGTTTCTAGAAAATATTATATTTTAGTTATTGTGTTTAAATTACGGATTTTAGCTAACATTTTATAAAAAACAATATTAAAACATAAAAATATAAAAAGAGCTACAGAAGTGTGTTACAAGAATTTTAGTCCAAAGAAAAAATATAACAATAAAACATAAAAATGAAGTGTGCAGTGGTCAAATGAAAACAAAATAGCAGTAAAAAAATCAAGTGGGATGTTGTACTAAAAAATAAAATTTTGTTTGTTTTTAAAAGTGTTAGCACAGAAATTTCTCAAAATATTTGTATAAGAAAAAGGAAATTTAACCAAATAACAACTAATTGTATATAAAACAAAAAAACAATATTTTACTACTAAATAATTTGAAGAACAAAATAATGAATTGTCACACAACTTGAAATTCGTTGCCAATAGGAAAGCAGTTTGCGTGACGTCATATGTGCGACATGCGCAGAAGATTTCAATTTTGTTTTCGAGATGTCGTAATCTTCTATTCTATCATTCTTGATTATTAATCAATCGTATTAAAAAACAACTTTTAAAATTCTTGCGTATTACGTTTTTGATTTCCAGCATTTACCAAAACAACTCTTTAAAATAGGAAAAACTATTTTTGGTAAGCTAAAATGGTTGATAATTTCACTTCCACTCATTTTACTTTACTAGAACATAGCCAAATACACGTAGTGGTCAAAACATTTGCAAAAATTATCGTAACAACACATGATTCTTGGATTAACTGCCTGTGTGGATCATTTCTTTTTTTCTTTCTTTAGTCCTTTTTTCATCCATACATGATCTAGAAACTAAATCCGGTATCATATTAGAGTTACTACAAAATTGCATTTATATATATTCCAGAGCACCGTGTAAAATGCATCTAATTTGCAAAAATCTAAAATATTTACATACAAAGATGATATACTTGCCAAAAGATAAAATTTAATACCCATATTGCCCTATTTTAAACGAAGGGTTGCCACACCGTTGTGTTTTTGTCAAAACGCGAACTAGCACGATTTTCAAAAAAAGCTGAGACACGTGTTTAATTAAATCGACTAAAGATTAAAATATGTTAATTTGGCACTTTTATTACAAACAACCCCGAACAAAAAATTCAAAAACTGTTTTTTTTTTTACAGAAAATCCTTAAAAAAATGGACATGGATGATCGTCCTTGGACAAATTGTATACACAGTTGGACGCGCGGAAACAGATTCTTAAATTACCAAACATGCAAAAATAGACCCTTTTTCAAACTGGTCCAGCTCACGAGAAGTCAAAGCTGGAGCCGAAATATTCAAAATGTCATCTTAAAAAAGTCCAAGGTTCATTTTTAGGAGGGTACATCGAGCACTTTTTTTGGTGAGTCGCTCTAATGTACATACATACAATTATCAATATAGCCCAATAAAAAGAAAATAATAAACAAAATCTTAAGAAATGTTTATTAAATGAAAAACTCAAAAATTTGACATTCAAACGAATTTTGTTTACAACACTTAAAATAATAGTGATACTTAAAAAGGAAATATCTAATAATATTTGTGGCATGTTGAAAAGCCATTTATAAATGTAGCCCAAATAGTGTATTTGCCGCAAACAATATCTGCAATAAATAACAACAATAAAGAAATAAACTGCTAGAAATTTAACAAGCAAAAGTGTTTACTTGAATAGATTTTACAGAACCAGCCAGAAAAAAAGGATTACAAGGAAACAAAAAACTTTAAATTGTTTAAATATTTTATTAAAATACAAAAGAGCGGAAAAAACGTGCTATAAATGCATAAATATCGCCTTAATGCGAGTAAAGAAAAAAAAAAACTATTATTTTGCTTTAACAAACGAAAAATATTAAGGGTCATTTCTACAATTTGGCGTTAGTTAAAGGTTGGATTATAAAGTAACTGATAAGAGCCACTTTTTGGGTTAGAGATTAGCGATTAAATTAAATTTAATCTCTGTATTTACTTTTTGAGTTGTATTTTTTTAACTTTTTTTTGCTAGTTTAAGCGGCCAACGGTGGTGGTTTAAACCTAAACTTAAACTGTCAACATACACATGTTTAGCATACAGAAATTGCAAAAATATAAACAACAAATACATTTTAAAACATTGCTTAACACTTTTATATAATTTTTCCATTCTATATTTGTTCTTTAATATATTTTTTTCTTTAAACGCAAAAAATTTCTACCTTGTAAACAATATTAAATTCGTGCATTTTCTTCTTCTTCTTTGAAAACATCCATATTACTTGATAGAAAGTTGATATTTGCAAAAAAATGTTGCCATTTATTTGTGCTCAGTATGGTAGCGCTACATGGTTTAAGCCACCACCCAAAAATATCAAATTCAATTGATACTAGATTAACTTAATTCTCAGATTAGCTAATTATAGAATAAAATTAACTTTAATCTCAAACCCAAAAAGTGGCTCTAAGTTAAAGTCAAGTTTATCAAAACCAATAGGTTAAAGGAAAGTTGAAATAATAAAAATGTTTAATGATTCCGTTAAATTCCCACTTTAAGTAACGCCAAGTTAAAATAATGGTCCTTAAAGAAATAAAATGGGAACATTCAAATAGTCAAATTATGTAATATGCACTCAATTTATACACAGCAATTTTTGTCGGCCAAGTGTGAAGTGAAGACGGAAAAACGACAACTGAAACTGTTTCGATTCCTCTTACGTCTTATTTTCAAACCCTTTCATGCAACAAACGCCGTTGGGGCAGCTTTTACAAAAGTTAAATATTAAACAAAAAAATCATTTACTTATGTTCAAGTTAAATCAAAGCTGTAATTAGGGACAAACATTTTTTTTTGTAATATTTTGTTTTAAAAAATTGCTTTAAAAATTGTTGTTACACATCGAGAACGGCTTTGTGCAATTGCATTAAATGAACAGCAACAAATACACTCGCTTGCGGTCATAATATCAAACTTGCGCAACCGCAAACATTCGCTGCTGGTTTGCAGTCATTCAAATAATGCACATCGTGCTTTGTTATTTATACCATCGTTAGCTTCGTTTTTTAATAAAGATGTTTGTGTTAGACGTGCCAATTGGCCAGTTTTCGCCGGCCAGTTTTAGAGTGGAATGTCCCGTGTCCCGTCGATACTCTGAACTGGACGCCATTTGTCCCGTTTTTATTTTTGTAGCTGTCAACTTTGAATCACAATACACAAGTTATATTGTGTATGAGCAAGGCAAGTACAGGTAAAGTAAATTCGCTTGTGTTTAATAATTTGACATCTTCATGGAACTGCGACTACCTGGTAAATAATTCTGCCTTAATTTGCAACACTGGAACATTTTGATTCCCTTTTGTCGTTATATATATACCCTGCAAATAACATTGGACCACCTGATCCATTTTGATAAAATGGACTACTCCATGGACTGGTCCGATGTAATGCAAGCATGGACCATGTCATTGTTAAAAAGTGTTTGTAGTGAGACGACATGTCTTCGTTTTTTAACGACATGCTTTCGTTTTTAAACGACTTCAAAACTAATCCTCTTGAGTATACCATGGAGTTGTTTTAAAACTACTCCTTAGTGGTCCAAAGGTGGGTTATATGGTCCTCTCCTAGGACATCGTAATATTAAATAGACCAGGTTTTTTCCAAACGTTTGGGTTAGCTTTGGACTATTCCTGGTCCCTTGCGGACTACTCTTTACACGCGTGTTTGGACTAATCCTATTTCTATGACCGAAATCCCCCATTCAAAAAAAATAATCCAAAAATGGTTAAAATTTTTCGATAATGGGGAAAGTCTAAATTTGTTTATTATAGTGCAATATATTTTTATTGTACCACCTAGTAATTGCTGTGTAGGCATGATACGCGCTCTGGGATGCTTGTTCCTTTAGCTAAGTTGTTGGTTCATTTAAATTTTAAGATGGGCTGAGTATTTTGAATTTATTACTTTAAATAAAGAGAATAATAAAAACTGCTAAAATTGATAAAAAATATAAATATAAAACTAAATAGTGAAATAATTACACTTTTTAAAATTCTATTTTATGTTACTATTGCTATCAACTATGTATATTATATTTATTTACGTTTATGTTTTGGTAGTGTTTTTATAAGTCTAGACTTTACACAATTTAAATTAACAAGGATCGCCCGGTGGCCGAAATTCGACCACTCGACATTTACTTTCGAGAAAATCTGTGCGTTATAAATACAACAAAAACGTACACATTTTAAGAGAACGGAAAAAATTCACTTTTCACCCAACTTTGTCCGTTTGTCTGCAAGATAAATTAAAACGCTTTTCAAACACTTTAATTCAAAAAAATTTAGAAAAAAATATATTGTGCATATCTACACACAAATTCCTTTAAAACGATATATGTTTCATTAAAATCGGTGGGCGATAAGATACTTAAAAATCAACCACAAAAAAATTGTTCCCGTATTTATATATAAGATGTGTGATTGTTTATTTTCCAAATAAAATAGTAAAATAATTATACATAAACGGATTTCTTTGCATTTTTCTATGACTTTTTAGTGGTGTCCCGTTTTGGCAATTTTAAAAGGTGGTAAGCCTAGTTTGTGTGATCGGTGCGACAATGATTGTTTTGGTAAAGAAAAAAAAAATACAAACAAAAAACCAGAAATCAAGCAATTATTACTCATGAAGACATTCAGCAGTTACTATGTAGTACAAGAAAAAAAAAATTTAAATGAAACTAAACGCACATACTGATGTAGGTACAAACAATTTCCATAGAAACAGTACAGTAGTTCTTTATGTACAATGTATTCTTGTTATTGTTGTTAATTTTAACAAAGCGTCTCATCGAGTGGTTTATTGTTGTTAATGTTAACAAAGCGTCTCATCGAGTGGACAATGACTACTTGAATGCAAAAGTATAAGAATGTGTGCCTTTGAATTTACACAAGTGTGTTCTATTGCGTGCGCAACAAAAATGCAAACAAAGCACTTTCAATAAAAAACGAATCCATGCAAAAATCAAATGTGTACGAAACGATGTAAAAAAAATTATCAACGTTGAATTTAGTTTTGCAGGCAAAGAGTGAATGTAAATTTGAGCGTATGAATAAATCAAGAAAAATTGTGATTTTGCAGTTCTCTGTTATACATATCAATATTTGCCCAACAAAATTTGCGGTTTGTGTTGGGGATAATTTTCAAATTTTGTTTCCAAAAGATTGAAAATCAATATCATAAAATTGATTTATTTTAAATAACTGCCAATTTATAATATCCATTTTCAATTAAACATTTCTTTTAATTAACAAGATTTTGTTTTTCGTGCTCAATTCCCAATTTTTATGCCTGATAAAAAAACTGAAATTTATTGTTGATCGGATAAGCTATTCCTATGCGCATTTCACTGGTTGCTAAGACCAGATCATCAGGAAACTTCATCCAAAGATTCTAGAAAAACCAAAGATACTATACAAAAAAAAAAAAAAAAAAACTGTTAAGAGAATAAGAATTATAAGCACCAGTTTTACTTGTAACAATATCAAAGCTTAAACAAAAACACTTTTTTAAATGTTTGAATTTAATTGAAAACGACGTTCAATATCATTTCCCACAGCTGATATATTTTAGACATATCACACTTGATCATAAAGAGGGCATTATCTCAAAATTTAAAAATTTTCAGAAAAAGCATCAAGTTTTTATTAAAGGCACATGTAATATGCACTCAATTTATACACAGCAATTTTTGTCGGCCAAGTGTGAAGTGAAGACGGAAAAACGACAACTGAAACTGTTTCGATTCCTCTTACGTCTTATTTTCAAACCCTTTCATGCAACAAACGCCGTTGGGGCAGCTTTTACAAAAGTTAAATATTAAACAAAAAAATCATTTACTTATGTTCAAGTTAAATCAAAGCTGTAATTAGGGACAAACATTTTTTTTTGTAATATTTTGTTTTAAAAAATTGCTTTAAAAATTGTTGTTACACATCGAGAACGGCTTTGTGCAATTGCATTAAATGAACAGCAACAAATACACTCGCTTGCGGTCATAATATCAAACTTGCGCAACCGCAAACATTCGCTGCTGGTTTGCAGTCATTCAAATAATGCACATCGTGCTTTGTTATTTATACCATCGTTAGCTTCGTTTTTTAATAAAGATGTTTGTGTTAGACGTGCCAATTGGCCAGTTTTCGCCGGCCAGTTTTAGAGTGGAATGTCCCGTGTCCCGTCGATACTCTGAACTGGACGCCATTTGTCCCGTTTTTATTTTTGTAGCTGTCAACTTTGAATCACAATACACAAGTTATATTGTGTATGAGCAAGGCAAGTACAGGTAAAGTAAATTCGCTTGTGTTTAATAATTTGACATCTTCATGGAACTGCGACTACCTGGTAAATAATTCTGCCTTAATTTGCAACACTGGAACATTTTGATTCCCTTTTGTCGTTATATATATACCCTGCAAATAACATTGGACCACCTGATCCATTTTGATAAAATGGACTACTCCATGGACTGGTCCGATGTAATGCAAGCATGGACCATGTCATTGTTAAAAAGTGTTTGTAGTGAGACGACATGTCTTCGTTTTTTAACGACATGCTTTCGTTTTTAAACGACTTCAAAACTAATCCTCTTGAGTATACCATGGAGTTGTTTTAAAACTACTCCTTAGTGGTCCAAAGGTGGGTTATATGGTCCTCTCCTAGGACATCGTAATATTAAATAGACCAGGTTTTTTCCAAACGTTTGGGTTAGCTTTGGACTATTCCTGGTCCCTTGCGGACTACTCTTTACACGCGTGTTTGGACTAATCCTATTTCTATGACCGAAATCCCCCATTCAAAAAAAATAATCCAAAAATGGTTAAAATTTTTCGATAATGGGGAAAGTCTAAATTTGTTTATTATAGTGCAATATATTTTTATTGTACCACCTAGTAATTGCTGTGTAGGCATGATACGCGCTCTGGGATGCTTGTTCCTTTAGCTAAGTTGTTGGTTCATTTAAATTTTAAGATGGGCTGAGTATTTTGAATTTATTACTTTAAATAAAGAGAATAATAAAAACTGCTAAAATTGATAAAAAATATAAATATAAAACTAAATAGTGAAATAATTACACTTTTTAAAATTCTATTTTATGTTACTATTGCTATCAACTATGTATATTATATTTATTTACGTTTATGTTTTGGTAGTGTTTTTATAAGTCTAGACTTTACACAATTTAAATTAACAAGGATCGCCCGGTGGCCGAAATTCGACCACTCGACATTTACTTTCGAGAAAATCTGTGCGTTATAAATACAACAAAAACGTACACATTTTAAGAGAACGGAAAAAATTCACTTTTCACCCAACTTTGTCCGTTTGTCTGCAAGATAAATTAAAACGCTTTTCAAACACTTTAATTCAAAAAAATTTAGAAAAAAATATATTGTGCATATCTACACACAAATTCCTTTAAAACGATATATGTTTCATTAAAATCGGTGGGCGATAAGATACTTAAAAATCAACCACAAAAAAATTGTTCCCGTATTTATATATAAGATGTGTGATTGTTTATTTTCCAAATAAAATAGTAAAATAATTATACATAAACGGATTTCTTTGCATTTTTCTATGACTTTTTAGTGGTGTCCCGTTTTGGCAATTTTAAAAGGTGGTAAGCCTAGTTTGTGTGATCGGTGCGACAATGATTGTTTTGGTAAAGAAAAAAAAAATACAAACAAAAAACCAGAAATCAAGCAATTATTACTCATGAAGACATTCAGCAGTTACTATGTAGTACAAGAAAAAAAAAATTTAAATGAAACTAAACGCACATACTGATGTAGGTACAAACAATTTCCATAGAAACAGTACAGTAGTTCTTTATGTACAATGTATTCTTGTTATTGTTGTTAATTTTAACAAAGCGTCTCATCGAGTGGTTTATTGTTGTTAATGTTAACAAAGCGTCTCATCGAGTGGACAATGACTACTTGAATGCAAAAGTATAAGAATGTGTGCCTTTGAATTTACACAAGTGTGTTCTATTGCGTGCGCAACAAAAATGCAAACAAAGCACTTTCAATAAAAAACGAATCCATGCAAAAATCAAATGTGTACGAAACGATGTAAAAAAAATTATCAACGTTGAATTTAGTTTTGCAGGCAAAGAGTGAATGTAAATTTGAGCGTATGAATAAATCAAGAAAAATTGTGATTTTGCAGTTCTCTGTTATACATATCAATATTTGCCCAACAAAATTTGCGGTTTGTGTTGGGGATAATTTTCAAATTTTGTTTCCAAAAGATTGAAAATCAATATCATAAAATTGATTTATTTTAAATAACTGCCAATTTATAATATCCATTTTCAATTAAACATTTCTTTTAATTAACAAGATTTTGTTTTTCGTGCTCAATTCCCAATTTTTATGCCTGATAAAAAAACTGAAATTTATTGTTGATCGGATAAGCTATTCCTATGCGCATTTCACTGGTTGCTAAGACCAGATCATCAGGAAACTTCATCCAAAGATTCTAGAAAAACCAAAGATACTATACAAAAAAAAAAAAAAAAAAACTGTTAAGAGAATAAGAATTATAAGCACCAGTTTTACTTGTAACAATATCAAAGCTTAAACAAAAACACTTTTTTAAATGTTTGAATTTAATTGAAAACGACGTTCAATATCATTTCCCACAGCTGATATATTTTAGACATATCACACTTGATCATAAAGAGGGCATTATCTCAAAATTTAAAAATTTTCAGAAAAAGCATCAAGTTTTTATTAAAGGCACATGAAAAAGAATTTTTTATCCAAAGTAGACAAAAAGCACGATATTTTTACAGCGGGTATTACTACATATTACCATTTTTTATACAAAATAAGTTAATACCTTCTTTATGATCTAGTGCGATATGTACATACAAAAATATTTAGAATTTTATGTAAAAATATTGTGGTTGAATATGTGTGTGTGTATGTATGTGTAGGGGGTTATGTTGGTGTTAGTTATTACTACAGGTAACATTTTACATCAAAGTACATCAGCAGGGAAACCAGAAATATGCAATTGCATGTTTTTCCTTGTGAGACTAATGAAGGCAGAAACAATATATTTATACGTTTTAGTGCTTTTTATGAATTTTGGCATCGATTTGTTAGTGCATATTTTTGCAGCATATTTTAGTTAAAAGAGCCTTTTTGCAGCATTTTTTTAGGTTTATAGTGCATATTTGGCCTTTTTAATGCATATTTTGATACATATTCAATTTTTTTAGATGACTACAATAGCTTTCGCAGCAAATAATTAATTTTTTTTTTGTTCGAAAATCTGTTACTTTTATTTCTTTTTTTTATTGACTCAGAATCACTTTTAAAAGTGATCTTACGATGTTCATCCATCCGCCTGGCTGGTTGTCTGTCCATGTTAGCCTTGTGCGCAGAGTACAAGTTCCAATTTTGTATTTAATTTGATCAAATATGGACGAAGTCTATGTAAATGGTGAAAATCGGTCTATAATTTCACATCCAAATTAGACTCTTTGTGTGGTATTTAAATTAAATTCGTGCTAAAAATATTTTACTTCAAAAAAATTATTTTCGAATTGGTTCACATTTGCTCAAAGCTCCCGTCCTTAACTAGCTTTAAATTCCTTTTAAATGTTAACATTTGTTAACAATTTAGCGACCGTACCTTAAATCCCTTTAAAACAAAAACCCATATGGATGTTAATATCTTGATAATATTCGGCGCAAACATCTCTTATATGAATTTTAACCTTTTTTAGGTTTTTTTTAGGTTTTGTTATTAAATTGTTGAATATTGTGTCTTCAAATGAGCAATTTTAATTTTTAGGGCATATTTTTAACATTTTTCAGGGCATATTTTCCAGTTTTTTCTGCATATTTAATGCGCATAAAACGTGTTTTTTAAAGCATATTTCTGGTTTCCCTGTACATCATTAAAAGCACCCGTTCCAATAAGTTGAAGTTTCCGAACTTTAAGGTGTGCATACGAAATGAAATATTTGTTTTTTATTGCAGAAAATTATTTTTAAGGACTTTGAAAACAATTTCAAATAAATTTTAACTTGTGGTTGTAGTTGGGTGTACCCTCAAAATAAGTAACAAGTCATAATAAAAATCATATGTGGCAAAATGTTTTTATTTTTGCACTGGAATATTTTTCCAAATCAAATATAAGAATGTCTGTAAAATCTAATGGTTAAATGAAAGGTAGAATCTTAATAAAAAATTTCAAACTGCTTAAAGAAATGTACTTGATAAGTCTTAATACTAAAATTAAAAACCTTCCTAAAAAGTAGAAATTTTTGTTACATTTGTGAGTGACACAGTGCACAAATTCCCATTAAATTTTGCACAAATTAATATACTACAAAAATTTTAAAAAGATCAACCTATAGTTGACCGTAAGCCCCATATAAAGCCTACTCTCGTAAAATACCTTAGTGCGTCTAAAACCAAAACGAATAATGATACAGGAGTAAAATTTAGTCAGTCGTAGTTTCATAAGATTAGAATCACTCTGTTAAATTTTGGTCCATAATTTAGGCCACTCTAAAAAAAAATTTTTTTTAAATCAACAGAGTTAATTGAAACAATTACAGCCGTATTCATAAACATTTTAAACATCATTTCAAATCTGTTTTAAGCATAAATCGTTTAAATTGTATTCATAAGCGAATATTACCTTAAAAACCCTATTTTAAACCTTGTGTAAATAAGTGAATTTTAAAATTGGTTTGATCCTTGTTTAAACCTATTTTAAAATTACATTTTTGCTTTTTTGCTGTGTGTTTATGGTTATTTTGAAAATTTTTGCGAGAAATTTTCAGTCAATATATTATTATGTATTTATTCATTATAAATAAAATGAAATTCAAAAATATGTATGTGTGTAAAATGTATATTATTAATAAATATATTTCTCAATTTCAAAAATTAAAGCTCAAAAAATTTAATTGAACTGCACCATACACAAGACTTACGAGTCTTATTTTGCAGTATGGAACTGAGAATGTGTATAATTATAAATCATAAATTTATTAAAAACTTAATAACTAATTACAGTTTAATATATATAAAGCAAAATCAATTAAAATCAAACAATATTTAAATAATTTTATCATATGTACTTTAGTCTCAAATAATTATGTTTCAAATTGTTATGTTGAAAACTATGGGGTATAGAATTCCAGAGAGATATTAAGAATTTGTGGAAATGCCACTCCGAAACTAAACTTTTGTATCCAAACGATCTAATTCTTTTTCCCCTGCTTATATCTGAAATACAAAGTTTGCCGTACAGATGATCAGGTTTGTGGGTATATATTATCTTATAAAAAAAAATTAAAACTCTCATGTTCAGTAGATTATCTAAAGAAAGGCCATATAGCCGAGATGAAAACAAAGATATACTAGAACGCCTATTAAGGTTCATACACGTAACAGACTATGTTATTAACTGTAACTTTTAATTTAGCTTTACTAATTGTGTCACATTAAGCAAATAGCTCACAACCATATAATAAAACGGGCATCAGATAAGTTTTGGCAAGCAGTATTCTTATTTTTAAAGGTGTACACCTTGCTGGGTCCGCCAAAGAGTTCTAATCATAGAAAAGGTGCGACCACAAGCATAATTAATGTGGTTCGTCAATAAAAAATGTTCCGAGATGTATCAATGCATATCCCCTTCCATGATTTTAGCACGCACATGCATTGATGCAATCAGAATATTTCGTCTAATAAAGCGCTAAAGGAACTTTAAGAATCATTTGCCATCTCGTATTTCAATTTTCCAACAAACGAGTTTTGCAACTCACCTTCTCAATTGTATCAGCTGTTTTATTTTTAAATCAAACGTTAAAAAAATTTCAAGCAACTTTGGGTGAAAAATTTAAAAATAAACAAAAAGCTTAAAAATAAAGAATTGATAAATCAAATCTTGAAAGTAGAAAATGTTATTATTGTATTATATTTTTTTTATATTATAAGTTTGGCTGAAGAAAGCAGGTCTGCCAACTCCTTTCAAAAATCCAGAGTAATATCGGATTATTAAGGAATTAAGGGTTTTACGAAGCCTTCAAGTAGTACAACGATATGGAGTTAAGATGAAAAATTTTATGCATCAAAAAAAGAAGAAGTCATGGCGGATGGAATGAAAGATATTCCATAGTATTTTTTTTTGTAAAAATTATTTTTTTAATTTGTTATTCTCATCGATTAATCGAATACTTTTTTGGATTTAATCGTTTGATCGAACGAACAAAAACAATTATTTGAATTATTCGAACAAAGTTGAAAGGCGAATAATTGAAGCACAGCCGCGAATAACGTTTTAAGTTACAAAATAATAATTTTTCAGGAGAGCAAAAAAACGTTTTTTCACAGGCAGCATTATTTGTTTTAAAAATTATTTTTTCTATTATTAAAAATAATGATAATAAAAACTTTAATGCAAAAGGCTTTTAAAACATTATTCCACACTGCAAAACCATTTCGGTTTCATCGTTTTGTTAGTAACTTGCAATGTTCTTCCACTGGCTGACACTTTGTACGCCATTTTGAAGGCATTAAGGTGCATAGTTTTGTTTGATTTGATGTTTTAACTGTGTAAGAGAGAAAGGTTAACGGTTATCTGCAAAAAACAGTTTTTGCAAAATGTGGCGTTTACAACGTTATTCGCGGCTGTGCTTCAATTGACAACTCTATTACTTAAACATACATACATTAAATATAATCTTTGATACCCTCCACCGACAGTTCGAATGTTTTAGGAGTTATATCTATATGATGTCTATTTATTATTAATTTATTTTTATAAAAACAGACATCTGCATTAAAATTGGTTGCGGCTTAGACCTATATTTAATTATTGACCGACAATCAGACAGTTTTATGACTTTTTGTTTTGCAATATTTACTAGCTTGAGTAAAATATCATGATTCGTAACAGTTTAAGCTGAACTTAAATGATTTTCAGGAGAGCAATTTATATTGGAGCCATGGTAAGCTATGAACCAATCATCCCAAAATTCTGCAGAGTGATTTCTGGTACTAAAAAACATAAATTTCAATACAGCGGAGCAATTAGTTTGAGCGTTTGCAGTGAATTTCGGAAGGATGCTAAAATGGGATCTAAGGTTAATTATGGACCGTATATCACAAAATTGCATAGAATTTTTTGTTGACCATATGAAGCTTAGCTGGAAGAAAGTTTACCGCAATATCTTTGTCTGTTACAGTTTTAGGCGTATTTAATTATTTTACCAGAGATGGCTTTATATGGGGCCTAGGGTAAATTATGGACCAAGTTTCACGAAATTCCACAGTGTCATTTCTTGTCCTACAAAACTGTGACTTACCAATTTCTATTATGACAGCATTGTTAATTGAAGCGTACTAAACCGTTTTCCGGGAGTAGGGTTCATATGGGGCCTAGGGTAAATTATGGACCGATCTTCACGAAATTTCACAGTGTTATTTCTTATCCTATTAAACTGTGGCGGGCCAAAATTTGTTGTGATAGCAATATTAATTATGGTTTTAGGCGTACAAAACTGTTTTCCGGGAGTAGGTTTTATATGGGGCCTAGGGTAAATTATGAACGGATCTGCACGAAATTTTACAGCGTAATTTCCAGTCGAATAAAAGTCGACATTTCACAGTGTCATTTATAGTCCTATAAAACTGTGACTTACTTAATTTTGTTATAGTAGCATTATATTTTACTTTATATAGGGCCTAGGGTAAATTATGGATCGATCTTCACGAAACTTTATAGTGTCATTTCTAGTCCTATTAGACTGTGACGTGCCAAAATATGTTATGATATCATTGCTAATTAGGGTTTTAGGCGTTCTATACTGTTTTCCGGGAGTAGGGTTTATATGGGGCCTAGGGTAAATTATAAACGGATCTTCACGAAATTTTACAGCGTGTTTTCCAGTCGAATACAACGAATTTTGCAAAATCTTATCTCATTCCGTGCCTTGTTCCAGCATTTATGTTATTTTTTGTAACAAAATTATCAATTTTTTTTAGGTGGTGGTTCCACATTTTGATTCATAGCTCTGATCCTACTGAACCGATTTTGCTAGATTTCAATCCCAAACTGCAAGCAATTCGACACAAAGTTTGTTTATTTATTTTGAGTTTTTCGAAAGTGAGCGTCTTTTCAACAGACGGACAGACGGCTAAATAAATTAGAATTACGCAAGGACCCAGAATATGCATATATACTTTATGGGGTCTGAGATGAATAATAAAAAAAGTTCACACGGAATGACAAACTTAGTATACCCATTTCACAACTAATTGTGGTGGAGGGTATAAAAATACTGTTGTAAATTTGACTTATTTTAAATTCCACGAAACAAGGAAACACTCGCAGTGAAATAGCAGGAAAAAAAATTTAGAAATGGTGATACTAAATTATCTACTACGTAGACAAACTTGAGCAGTTGCAAATTATGAAACTTTTGGTTATTATATTCGAAGATGGTAAGCCATTTTTTGTCGCAGCAATTCTTGAGCTTATAGGTGAATGGAGTGTGATGATCGGCGAGGGGTACACAGTTTATTGTACTCTGCAATTATGTTTTGTTTCGTTATTCTCAAACTTTTTAACTTAAAGTTTGCTGTAGGTATATTTGACAAGATGAAATATAAAAATTGCAAAACTTGAATTTCATAATTTGGACACTACTGCAATTTGAGGAATGCTTAGACCTAACAAATATTTGACGAAAAAATGCGAGACCAGTAAATTGATCAAACTTTAGCATTATTTTTTAACAATTTCTATGGATAACCTAAGCTTTATTTGTAAGAAGATAATTGTATAATGTAATTTAGAAACTGTTAAATGATGTTTGATCCAGCCAAAAGCTTTTTAAAAGCAAATAATTCGTTGACAAAACTAGTAGTTACGTGTAGGACGTCAAATATTTAATAGATGTGAACAAAGCTTCAGTTATTGTAAAAAAAAATAAAAAAATAAACATATATATATTTATTCCCCTTAACATAACCCGCCCCACACAAAAAAAAATTTTTTCTCCATGAATTTGCCTCTAAATTAAATATAACCCCCTAAATCTGGGAAAACTTCTAAACTGGCAACTCTGTACTACACAGTTTATTTCATTGAAAGTATCTTTATCTCAAATACTTTGGAGTAATCCGGAAGTCCGACCCTTATTTGCCTGTAACTAAAAATAATTGGACGAACTAAAGCCACATAGATCAGCAGTTCCTTTAAAGAATTAACTTTCTATCACAAACTAAAAAGCTTTATGTAATAAAATTACCTAACCATATGCTACAAAAGTATGAAAAAGGACATAATTAATGTCTTACGAGTTTCGTATATCTTGTACATGAAGTCCTTTTTTAAAAAGGAAGACACGCAGCCAGCAAATTCATTTTAAGTAAATTTATTACAATGAGCAAGTACCATATTCTTAAAAAATACTTATAAACGTTTTTATAGTAAATGTGTTTCCAGCATATATAGTTGGGAGCCGTGGCTATATTTTTCGTGTATTTTTGAACTTTAAAGGGAAATGTTAAAAAAGTGTTGATTTAAAATGAAAATATAAACCATAAATGTTATTTTTAATGTTACAAGGACATTTTTTACACTCCCTTTTATTGTAGTCGTTTTTATACTTTTGCCTTCCTAACAGATGTTGCAGTTGAAATTATAGTTTAGATTTTTTATTTACAACAAACTAATGGTGCCAATACAAACTAGGGCACTTAAATAATTTTAGGATTAGTACTGATAAGAAAAAATATCCCTTAAATGTTAGGCAATTGCGGAATAGGAAAAACGTCTTATTGTAAGTGAAAATTTGAAATATATGAATGATCAGTGATGCCAACTTTTTGAGAGCAAAAAGAACTTTAAAATTTAAAAAAGCACTAAAAAGCACTATTTCGAGCAAAAAAAAAAAGCGTAAAAAAGCACTAAGCCCTTTTTACAATTTAATTAAACACAAAATATGTTATTGCATTCGGCGTGCCGAATATTATATACCTCCAAAATTAAAAAAAGGCGTCGGCGTTGATGGGGACAATTTTCGTTTAAGATTAAGTAATAAATATATTTACATTTGAATATAAACATTTTTAAATGTATTATTATTATCTTTAATAAAAATAATATCATCCAAATCATTTGGAGTTTAAATTGGCTATAAAACAGTTTTAAAGTAATACAGTGCGAGCTCGATTTTCGTAACTCGAAAAAATCTGGCCTGTTGCAATTACCGAAAATTTGCAATAACCGACCATTGTTTATAAAACTTAATGACAGCATATATTTCAATAAATATACCTAGATTTTATCGTTTAAATAAATCAAAATTAAAATCGTCAAAGTTTAATAAAACAATTGGCTTCTGAATAAAGAACACACATAAGGTGTAGAATAGAAAAAACATGTATGTTTGCATTCTGATACTTAGTCAAACCTTTTTTCAATAGCACTAGAGGTAGAATGCACAACACGTGGAAAACTAAAGCGCATGAAAAATGGCAGGTTACACAACGCTCGTTATAATAGTATTTTCTGTCAGTTGTTTTTAATTTATTTAACACTTCGCATATTTAAAGTCTTTGCGTTTTTTTGAACGGTTTCTGACTGCATGTTTTTGTACAATTCCTAATATTTTCCAATCCATATTCTATTTTTAAAACAGTGTCTACAGTGTATTACCGAAATACAACGTTTTTATTACGATTACTAAATATGTTGTCAACACTAAAAAGTGCAAGGTTTCGTAAAATTTCCAAATTGCTAGGAAGCCTAGTTCTAACCTCGTAAATACATTTTTTGGTCAAACGAGTGTAACTTTCTTTTATAACTTTTTTATCATTTGCAATCTTAAAATCTTTACAAGCCTTCTCAAAATTGTACTCCAAATAGCAAAGTTCAACTAAATGCTCCTCTATATAATCGTAGTTTTAAAAAATCGAAGAAAAAAAATAAAAATTTTAAAAAACACTAACGGCACTAACGAAAAATTGAAAAAGCACCAAGTTAGTGCTTTTTTTTAGTTTGGCATAATGGATCAAATTTTGGCGTTTTGAGGCATCAAAAAGCACCATAAATAGTGCCAAAAGCACTAAGTTGGCATCACTGTGAATGGTTCTTAAAAAGACAAATAATCAATAATCATTTTAAGATGAACTTTGATGGATATGTGCTTCCAATTAACAAACATTTCTCTTTGATTAAAGCAAGACATTAAAATGGTCAATGATAATGTCCTATGTATGTATGTATGTAGATGGCCATAAGCACTACGAACCCCGAGGATCTTTTGTGCAGCTCATGCGCCTCACCATGTCAGATTCAGGATACGTATAAAACCCATTAACCTGCCCGGTGAAAGATCATAAATATCAGTTGGGCTCACTATTTGCCCCCCGACAAATTTCCGCCTAAAAGTCTCCAAGGCGGGACAGCAGCAGAGCAGATGTTCCGACGTTTCGTCATCCACCTTACAAAATCTGCATAGTTTGGTAGATGCATTACCCATATTAAACTGGTGGTATCTAAAACCACAGTGCCCCGTAAATAGCCCAACTAGCAGTATAAATTCCGCCTTCGCAAGCAGTAGAAGCTTAGATGCCCTGCTGCGTTACAGTGTTACAAATCTCCTAGACTGTCTTAAGCCAGAAGTGGATGTCCATGCGTGAAGGAATTCACGTTCGGACCTTTTTTGTAACGTCCCCCTGATTTGACCGAAAAGGACGCAGATGAATGGACGGCGAACTCCCCTGTTTGCCAAGCAATCAGCCCTTTCGATGCCCGCAAGGCCCTCATGGCCGGGCACCCAACACAAATTCAAGTCATTGTGTTTGCCTTACTCCTATGTAGATATGAAGTTAAACTAACAATTTTTCATTAAAATATTACCTGCGATCACTTTTTCTTTTCGAACATTAAAACTACTTATTAGACTTATTTAGATGAGCCCATAATTAGGGATGAAACGATACGAGTAAATACAAGTACATATTCGAAACTTTTATATAAGTACCAAGTATTTTTGTAATCGATACTTAGCAACCGAGTAAAAGTAGTATCGATAAAAAATACTCGGTATCGGTCAAAAGTAATCGTTTCACTTTGGTATTGAAATTAATCTTACATTTTTGATTATTTTCCAAAGCTGGAGCAGCAGAAACGGTGTCAGGAAACCGTTTGACCAGTTAACACCTATAAACCACAAATCGTCTAGGTCCATTTCCTCAATTTATGGCTATAGGAAGTCCGTTATCATCTCGCGATAGCGAACACCATTCACGGTAATTGCTTGCCCGACCTCATTTTCGAAGAAGTACGATAACGCTGCCAGAACTAACTGGGCGAGCATTCACATTTGTTTTTACATTTTATTCAGACCCGGTTGGCTGAAATTTGCGCTCAATTCTTCCGATTGTGCTGACCAAAACAATCACGATGTGCACGAAATGCATTTTGATTGAACGACTATTTTCGTAAAAGGCAACAATCTTAACGCGTTGCTGAATTGTGTACCTCTCAATGGTAGAAGCTGTCAAATACTGAAACAAAGAAAGGTCAAATTAAGTCGCGCAAAAACTTGACGTTAAGTCGTGACTCACAATTAACATCGTAGATTATGGTTTTACCACACTTTATTATATATTTACCAATTTCAAAAAAAAATACATATTTACATTTAAAATAAATACACAGTGACATTGTTGACTTCTGGAATTAAAGGTGAATGAAGGATGTTATCCTGAACGTTCTATAAAATTTCGTTTCCTAAGATAAAAACGACTTTTCGGAAGGGAATTGGTACTAGGTGGTAACAAAAAGTGGTCGAAATTTTTAAACTTTTCGTTTTGCACTTTAAAGGGTCGTAGTTCTTATTGTATTGTATAGTACTAAAACACTAATAAGAACGTTTATAAATGCTTCTTTCTATTCTTTTATCATACAAACCGATACAAGTACCGATACAATTAAGTATCGATACTTTTTTTTCGATACTGAGTAGGTATCGTTTCATCCCTACCCATAATTGCTAAAGTTATCCTTTAATTTAAGTTAGTGGAATACATTTTGTTTTTTTTTCTCTATAGACTTCACCTAAAGTTTGAATACACAAAAATATTATAATTTTAAATAACCCCCCCCCCCCTGGGATATCCCACCTTCTGGTGTTACATCCTCTGGGGGCAATTATACAGTTAATACCTGGAATTTAGCTAAGTGCAAAATTAACAAGACTCTTGAGATAGCCACCGACCAAAGATCCTATCTGGTACCACGGGAGTCAGTAGTCCATTGTGAGCAAGCAACGGATCGGAGAAGAAGCCAAAGTGTCGGAAGAAGAAGGGGAAGCGGAGAAAGAGGATGAGCTAGATCTGTTTAAAGAAGAATTGGAGTGAAAATGTAAAAATGAATGAATAAATGCTGGTAAATGAATAAATGAAAGCACACTCTCAATTAATGTAGGATGAAAGAGAAGGTAGCATCTGATGAATGAATAAGCACTGAATCAAGAGTACAAGGCCAATACTCATGGTGAATTAAGAATGATAAATAATGCATAAACTAACGAAGGATGAAGAAGAGTAAAAATAGGATGAAGCGTAAAAAGAAAAAGCGAATGAGGAGGAGAAAGACGAGTCACTACCTTTGCAAAATTATATATTCTAAAAGATAAGGCAATTTTTAACGAAAAACACTTCCGGGGACCATATGGCGGTTGTGGTTTAAGGACCCCATACATTTGCAATAGTATTGTTCAATAGTGGATGCTGTACAATTAAATTGGCTGTGTGTTTTTAATAAACAATACGCACAATACACACATATGTGCATTGGTTTTCTTTACTTTTAGATGTATTCAATAAACAATGACGCCATATATTTATTTTTTATATTGCCCAAATTATTTAATATTGTGGAGCAAATCGACAATTACACCAGCAATAAATTACTCAATAATATTGCATATGTAAACCATTAAACGCCATGCGCCTTCATTACAGCAGCAACGCTCATATCACCATCGGCAATCTTCGAATAGAATACGTCGACGGCTTCTTATACTTAAGAAGCGAAATTTCGTCAAGCCGAGGCATAAATGAGAACATCACGAATAGGCTTAAAAAAGCAAGAAGTGCATTTGTCAGACTAAAAAATATATTCCCGCCATTTCACGAGAACAACAAAGATCCGTATTTTCAAGGTATATATCAAGTCGAACATTTTATGCGGAATTAAAACATGCCTGGTCAGTGAACCGATCAAGAAGCGGCTACAAGTTTTTATAAATTAAAGCTTAAGCACTATATGTGGCCTATACTGGCCCAACACAATAGCAAACGAAAACCTCTTCAGCTTTAGCTCCTAAGCTTGTAAGCAGTTTGCAAGTTTGTAGACACTATTTATTCAACTATCAAGTCTAAAGTGTTTCACTATATTCAAGACATCATTAGTTGCAGTTGGAAAAGCACTGGTTAGCTTATTGAATAAATGGCCTGTTCTTGTATATCCATCTTGTACTAAATAGGTAAAATACTATAGCATTTACAAAGATACAGCAATTTTTGGAGCCAGCACTGAATTATTCAAATAATTTTTTTATTAAGAGTTTCAAATACAATTGAAAATTATATTCTAACTTATTTATCCGAACAATAGTAACTAAGACTTTCAGCACGTTGTATTGAAACAGACCAGAGTCTCTGGCAGGAATCGATCCAGCAACCTTCGCACAATACCGACCAGCCTACCGGGGCAACCTTATTCTAATAAAATTCAACATAGATATTGTTCAAAATAAATATAATTGGTGGTGTCGGTAAGATCGATTTCAGTTTTAAATGAAAAAGTTAAGTTTAATTCAAATTTGCCTTCTCGCTTGTTATATACAGACATGCATATTAATTATTCAACTATATATTTAGCATCTAATTAACTATTAAATGCTTGCTAAATGTTATATTTATACCTTTGCAACCATTTAATTTAATTTAATGTGAGCTAATGCAGAACAAACACTGCTCCCCGCATTATACTGGAAAAAAGTAAATTTTTTTTTAACTAATAGCACTTATAAAGCAAAAATGCGACAATTATATAAAAGATAACTTAATGAAAAAGGTAAAAAAACGATGTGTTGCTATATACATAATTAAGTAAAACTTTTTGCTTCTCCAGTTGAACCGTCTATCACAATTGCCTTCTCTACAAGAGTAATTATACCTTTCAAAGTTAGGTAAACAGATTTAAAAAATACTGTTAAAGAAAACCTTTTAATTAAATCGATTTTAGTTTGCAAGAACTATGATACAAGTCTGCACACATACAAGCATACTTGTGAGTGTATGGATAGTATACACTTGAGTATTTATCTTAGAGATGGTGGGTAAAATAAAAACTTTTACAAATTAAATCGCAAAAAAAGATGTAAAAAACGGTTAAACTGAAAAATTATTTAAATATTAAAACATAGAATAATATAAAAAAAAATTCGAAAATTTTCACTTCATTCTTAAAAAAGAGGACTCTAGATCCTTTTTTCGCATATAAAAAGATTGCTTAAGGTGATAATAGATAAAACAGATTTTGCGTTTTTATTATTAGTTGTTTTCAGCTAAAGTAATTTTTGGAAAAACAAAATTTTTAATTAATAAGATTGTTTAAAACTCTTAAAGTTATTGCTTGAAAGTAAGCAAGTTTCTAGGCGCATTTTAATGGCTGCTTAGGCCAGATTATAAAGAAACATTCTCCCAAAAAAATTTAGAAAAACCAAAGACATTAGCAAATAAAACTGCAAATAAAACAGAACATTTTCGATTAAATTTTTTTGCTGTTAAAAGTATCTTGAATCCGCTGTATATAGTTTTACAACCATATTCATAAAAAGTTCTTAATTTAAGCTTATAGTATGTAAGAACTATCAAACGCTTTTTGTCTTATAAACCTCTTAAAAAATTTGTATTCATAAACGTACTTTTTGGTTGGGCTCCACAAGGGTTTGAGTGGGACCATACACCGAAAAACACAAAAGTACCGTTATCTAAAAAACGGTACTTAGAAAATAAAAATTAAATCGTTTTTCGTGTTCAGGAGGTCCCAATTAACCTTTCTAGGCATGTGGCGTTCTTGGTATTTTTCCAAATTAAAAATTTGTAAAGCAGTGTTATTTTTTATTGAATCTTCATATATTAAATATGACCTAACAACATTTAATCAAATCTAATTCTTATACTTTATTTATGTCCTGCCAGTGCCAGACAAAAATTTTCTTCATCACGGGTTCTGTTCACATATGTAGGTGTTTATCGCTCGTCTAATTGGGTAAGTGCTGCGGTGTCTCTTCTTCTTAAGCGAGTGTGGCCGCCCTGATTTAAAATATTTCGAGCTAGTGGATTTGGGTGTTGTTCAAGCCTTTTTGATTGAGATCCTTATGAATGTTTGAGTTTTTAGCATACCAGGGAGCGACTGTGATTATTCAAAGAAGTTTATTTTGGCGCCTTTGAATTTTTTCGATGTTAGAGGCCAAGGCAGTGCCCCATAGTTGCATAATAAACAATTTTTCCATTATTTTTTAACATATTTCACAAAAATAATACATTTCATAAATCAAAATGTCATTTTATTATACCCACACCACAATAGTGGAGAGGGTATTATGCATTTGTGCTGATGTGTGTAACGCCTTAAAATATTGGTCCTAGACCCAACTTAAAGTATACCGATCGACTCAGAATCACTTTCTGAGTCGAACTAACGATGTCCATCCGGCTGGCTGGCTGGCTGTCCACTGAACCTTGTGCGCAAAGTATAGGTCGCAATTTTGGAGATAATTTAATAAAATTTGAAACATAGGTTCTTATTGGCACAAGGACCAAGCCTATTGAAAATGGGCCAAATCGTAGGACGGAAGGAAGATAGGGGGACATTTCTACCTCTCAGAAAATATCAAACCGATTTTAATGAAATTTAAAATTGGACCATATCTTTATGGACACAAAAGGGATGCTTTTTTTTAAATAGGACCACGAGGGGAGATAGGGGCAATTTTTGCCTCTCAAACGGATTTTAATGAAATTTAAAACATAAGCTATACAGTTTTTCAATAATAGGACCACAAGGGGAGGTAGGGGGCAATTTCTGCCTCTCACAAACTTTCAAACCTATTTTAATGAAGTTTATAAACATAGATAAATCCAAATTTATATGGACATATAAGCATGATGTATTTTTTAATACTGTGGTGTAGGGTATCATATGGTCGGGCTTGACCGACTATACTTTCTTACTTGTTTTTGGTTTAAAGATGGGCAAATCCAACAGTAAATTTTCTTACTTTATGAATGGCTTATTAAAGGTTTAATTTATTTCGTTAATGAATACAACTTTAGCAATTTTTGCTTAAATACGCTTAATTAATCGTAAATAAGTTTTTATGAATACGGCTGTTAATTTTTATAAGGCATACACTATTTTTATTATTCACTATTTTTATTATTTCATAACAAAATAAAATTGAAAAATGACGTATGTATATTGATATACACAATTTTTAAATAATATAAATGGTGTAAAAGATTCAAATAAAATAGTGTATAACATACAAAATAAAATAGCGTATAATGATTTTCATACATATTACAAAACAAATATAATATAATATGAATCACATTTATTTGCAATTAAAGCTCTTCTAAACTAATGAAATATCATCGAATTGTAGCCTAATTATTCCACCTCATATTTAAATGACCACAGCTTAGAAACATCGATTATTTTCTGAAATATTACTGTTTTCCCAGATGTCTAATAACACAAAAAGTATAAACGCCATTATCTCGAAATGGTAAACGAATTATACACTATTGTTTTATTAAGGGGACGATATGTATGAATACTTAAACCTTTAAGGGCCATTATTACAACTTGAAGTTAGCTAAAGTTAAGATTAAATTGACAGATAATAATGTGTTATCTGTTAAAAAGCGTCCGTTAACTGTCGGATAACAGCTAATGCAAAGTTATAATAATGGCCCTAAATGTAGTACATATTTTACAATAATACAGTATGTATTTTAAAAAGCCTTACTGGTCTATCCTCGTTTATAAACAGCAAAAAGCAACAAAATTTCACGCACGCACACACATACGTTACAGTCAAGGCGTATTCACTGGAAGGTGGGGTGTTTTTTTTCGGTGGTCGAGTTGTCAAAGTTTGTATACAAACTGAGTTATGTAAACAAACCTTTTATTACCAGCAATATTTTTGCCAATTCGACCACAGAAGCAGTGTTGTTGTAGAGTTGACTTCACCTTTTAGTGAATTCCTTTGCGTAACAGAATCAAAAAAATTAAGGAAAAGCTAAGACAAAAATAATTTAAGTGCATTTTTTATAAAACATTTAAGGCAAAAACCGTTACTCCCTCATTTTTTTTGTTTTGTTGTTTTTTGGCAAATTAAATTATTTGGTCCAATATTTCGATATCCATCGGATATCATTATCAAGGCTGTAACAATATAAGAAAAACAACAATGTACGAAAAATATTAACAAAGACTGTGCATTTATAAAAATTAAATACATAATAACAACAAAAAAGGAAGAAGAAAAACAAAACACTTACAATGAATTACAAGTATATTCGTAAGAGACGTATTACTATCTCCGCATTCAATATTGAACTATCTTAACTATTTAATTTTCTTTTTTATTATGTGTCTATAGCTTTTGGCGCAGTTCTCCGTGTCCGTTTTATAATTGATTCTCCTCTCCTTTGGTATGTTTATTACATATGTATATGCAGCGTTACCATATATTTAAAAAAAAAAACCTTGTTATCTCAGAAAAAAACTTGTTTTCGCAAGAAAAAACTTAAAAGAAAATACCAAAACGTATTAGGAATTCATTTTATTTACACACAAAGGTATAAAAAATTAAATATAAATTAGTCGTTCTTTTGATTGCTTAAAGTTCCTAAAACCGCTGTTATTTGTTTCAAAAAGTTTTTTGTTCGTAAAATACCACATAAAGTTGGTATTTCTAATTTGTTTCTTTTTTTTTTAAATTTTTTTTTTATTATTGAATCTTTCTTATCGAAATTTACAATATGTATTCAAATCTTAATTCTACTTGTTGTTTATTAGTTGTTTCCAATGAAACCACTAACTGCTGTATTCAGAGATCTCTGTGTATAATATCATTACGTATATACAATGGGGCGCAGACAATTTGTCTTAATATTCTCGACTGTCTTCTTTGAAGCTTTTGGATGTTAGATGCGCATGCAGTACCCCATAATTGGATGCCATATGTCCATATTGGTTTTATGATGGACTTGTATAAGAGAATTTTGTTGTCTAAAGACAAGTTTGAGTTTCGACCGAGAAGCCAATGTAGTTGAGCTGCTTTAAATTTCATAGCCGTTATTTTCGCTTCAATATGACGAGACCAGGTCAAGCGTCTATCTATATGAATTCCCAAGTACTTAACATGGTTTTCTACCGGAACAGTGATGTTATTTATTTTTACAGCTGGGCACGTTTGTCTTTAGCCGGGTTAACCTTTATTCTCCATTTTTCTAGCCAGGCCTCTAGTTCATTGATGTGGGACTGCATATTTTGCGATGCGACTTTTGGGTCATGGTTAACGCTAATAAATGCTGTGTCGTCTGCAAATGTAGAGGTATGCGTGCTCAGGTTTGTTGGCATATCCACTGTGTATATAATATATAGAAGCGGTCCTAATATGCTGCCTTGGGGGACACCAGCAGTAATTTTCTTGAGTGGGGAGTATTTATCTTGCGACCTTACTATGAATGTTCTGCCTGTTAGATAGCTCTCCAGAAGCTTGTGAGTGTTTTGAGGAAGCATTCGTGTAATTAGGGTGATAATTCTATGCACTTGTTTTATTGTACCATGTTTCGCTCTGAATCCGAACTGGTGATCCGGGATGATGTCGTGTTCATTTAGATGAGGAGTTATACTTAAAACGAATATTTTTTCGAAAAGCTTCGATAGGATTGATAGTAAGCTTATCGGTCTGTACGACGCAACCCGGCTAGCATCTTTTCCTGGCTTGGGAATTATAGACCTTTTCCATGAGTATGGGAAATATCCGACTCTTAATATCGCGATAAAAATGAGCAGCAAGATTCTAGAAGCAGACGATGGTAAGTTTCTTATCATTGACCCTGTGATGCGGTCAGGTCCGGGAGATTTTCTAATATTAACTTTTTCTATTGCAGATTTTACTTGAGTTATGTTAAATTTTATTGGATGGTTTACCTTATCATTAATGATTGGACGACAGGAACAAGTATGTGCATCATGTGGCGTGAAAACTTTCTCAAGGTGGCCCGCGAAAGCTTTTAATTTTTCATTTATGTTTTTGGCCCAAGTGCGGTTTTCCAGTCTTAATGGAGATTCTTCGGCTATAGGGCATTTCATTTTTCCTAACACTATTTTTGTTTAAATTTATTTTTGAGAAAATACGCTCTACATTTGCTGTAGATATTGGTAACGACAAAATTGAATAAATTATTTTTTTTAATATGGAAAAGTTTAAATACATCCTCCCAAAAACTCTCAATATTTTGTTCTTTTTGTAAATTATGTTCCGAAAAATCCAAGTGAATATCATTTACATCTACAACATTTGGGAAAATAGCACATAATTGACCAATTCTTTTTTTGTATCCTTTTATTACATTAAAAGGTTCTAAAACTTCAACTTGTTTAAGGAAGTCGTTATCAAAATCGGACCTTTTTAACAATACATTGCAAAGTTCAGCATAAAACTTTAAACAATGAACTCTTAAGTCTGTTTCATCATCTTCAGATAATTTATATGAAGATAGTGCTGAAATAACTTCAGCACCTTAATAAATATCTTTGGGATTTTAAAGGTAACTATTACTGTTTACATAAATTTTTTTAAAACTTCCAAAACTTACATACTAAAAACTTTATATATTTATAAAAAACTTGAAAAAACATTAAATAGATTAAGAACTTTTTGGCATCTCAAAAATCTTGCAAAAAAGGGGAGTCTTGACAAATTGCAATGCTGACTATATGAAGCATCTCTAAAGTATACCGTTTATTATATTTTTCCTCTCTTGGTAATATCTCCACATTTTCTATGTTTGGTTTACAAATAATTGGCCTCGAGCTCGAAAAAACTATTTATTTTTATTAATAAAAAAGTACGAAGGAATAAAATTTAATGTATTTATTTTTTATTTTTTTCATAATTTATTTATTGAATCTTCATATAATAAATATGAACTAACAATAATTAATCAAATAAAAATATGTAAAATATAAATTTTTTAAAGCGCTTAATTCCTTTTCAGTTTTTTTTATCATGTCAAGTTTTTTTTATGGGCTAGTCTTATATTTCGCCCGAAATAAGGCCGTAATGCTCCATAGATTTTATCATAACTTGAGAACGATTTACGTGATTTTGACCATTTGCAAATGATTATGAACAAAATGTTAACTAGACGTGATTGGATCAAACTGTCAACAGATTTTGATTCATCATGCTTATGTCAATTAAAATCCCTCGATCTTTTTTTTGTTTTTGCCGACCAGTGTTATTAAAACATTAACATTTTAACAAACCTTTTTCTAGTTTTCTATATGAAAAAACAAAATAGAATGTTTTGATTTTAATTTCTTAAAACGTGCAGCATCACAATAACAAGTAAAAATATATATATTTACTTTTACATTGGACATTTACTGCATAGCACCAAAAGTGCCGAGCTCTTAAATTATGGATATGAGACAATGTTAGGTCTCGATATCTCATAATACATATGTATGTATATTCCAGATATCAAAAAATAGATTGAGGATTTAAAAAGAGGATTGACTAATGCGAAGCGTCATACCAATAGCCACCAGACGATATGAAGGTATTGATACATATAGCATACATTCCAGTATACTACACATACATATGTCAAAAGTATTTGAAAATCGGTAACAAATTTGCAGAAAAGTGCTAATTTAGCGCTCTTTAAAAAAAACGCTAAGGAAAAACTATGTGCTTTTTCGACATTTAAAAAAGCGCTTAATCTAGCGCCAAAGTCGTTAAATTGGCAACTCGGTTAAGAATCCTTTTAGCCAGAGAGTTTATTATATACAGAAGAGAACAAGAGAAATAGCCAAGTTAAATAGAGAACTAGTTTTCCTAACTAAATATACCGTTAATAGGTATAACAAAAAGTTTTGCCGAAGGTCAGTGATACCGGTGCATGCAATTTGAGCAAACAAATAAACAAAAAAGTGTTGAAAAAAAAGATTTAACAACATAAACCATCGTGTTTAAATAAAAGAAAACAAATAAAAATAAAAAAAATTTGAGGAATTTGGGTGAGAGGGGAAAAAGGAACAGCATGTTCTCTTCCCCTCTCACCAATAAATTCAGACTTTCTGAAAGAAAACTATCAAAGTGTGATCCCAGACTATGCTTGTTATTATATACACATATACATACGTATGTAAGTGTAAGAAAAAAGTGAACGAGCTAGTGAGTTTCCGTAAGATATTAAAATGAAAAACGTACAACAAAAACCGTCGATAAGACCCAAGAAAAATCGTACGTATGTGTGTATTTGTTTTGAAAACTTTGAAAGCATGTACGTTTTTATGTGTATGTTTGTATTTTGCTTATTTATATGTACTTACTTTTATGCATGTGAGCTAGTTCGTTAGTGTAGTTGAGAACATATTACATGATTTTACACCTTTTATTCCAATTACAATTACATATATCACGTGCTCCTAACACAAAAAGGATAAGAAAATGTTGGCTCTACAAATGAATTTGTTCTCCATAATGTAGTTTAATTTCACTGTGCGTGTTTAAAAAACAGACAAGCCGGGCACCTGGCGTTTTAAAATAATTAGAGTACTCTGAATCCAGTGGTGTAAGCCGTTTTTTAGGTTAGCTCCTGTTTTCGAGATATACCGTTATTTCGAAAATGTTCATTGAAACACTAAAAAACCGCAATAAAATTACCTTTAAAGCTACGTCCACACTTGCCAAAAATTTTACGAAAAAAACAAGACCAACAAGCAAACTAAATAATCATTTCCTTTAATTCCAATATTTATTTTGATCATAATACCACATCTAATAAAAAACGGGTTTTTGCTATGTCTGGTAGCATAATAAGTTCATTTTGTGAAATTAACACCAAAAACTCACTGACTTTAACAAACGTTGTGGTTACGTTTATTTGGTCAAAGATTTAATAAGTGCGACCGTACCTAAGGTAAAGTTAAACCTTTTTCTAATATGCGCAGTCGTTTTAGAAACATAATTTTTTCTGGCAAGAAAAATAATTTTTTAGCCAAATTTTAAAAATGTTGATAAAGCTGTTATGATACTTGCTATTTTTTGTATTTTTTCTATATTGGAGAACAGTGCAAATATATTTGCATAGGAAAACTGACTAAGTGTAAAGAGTATGATTATATCATAAAAAATCTTGAAAAGTCAAACAAATATACATGTGTTATCGATAAATAATCTAAGACTGTCAAAAAAAATATAAAATTTTTTAACTTAAAATTGACATTTCCAGATTAATTGTTAGCACTGTTGCCAATTTTTTTAGTTTTTGATCGAAAGAAACGGGTTTTAACTTTTTTGTTGCGATTTTTAGCTTTTATGACGGTTTTTTGTGGGGAAAAACGTGGGCTGTATTGTTTGTTTTGTTTACATTTTATCAAATTGTATTTCTTGTTATTTCTCGCATTTGTTGTTTCATTCAGTCAATCCTAAAAAAAAACCAATACAAAAAATAGCAAGTATCATAACACCTTAACTAAAAATTCATAAAAAATTGGAAAATGCATCTATGCCTTTAATTTTTTCTAGAGTCTAGACATATGTATTAAAATCGAAGTCGCAAACAAAACAAGCCAAAAATGATTAAAATCTGGATTTTATAAAACGCAATATTTGTATGGGAGCACCCCTAAGAAGTGGTGATAAAGGGCAAATATGTCTCGAGAAAATGGGCAGTTATAAGACTTTTTCTTCAATAAATTTCTATTCTGTATTGAACATTTTGTATGGGAGCCCCCTTAAGGAATGGAGATAGCGGGTTGGTATGTTAGAAATATATGATGGAGATGAAAAATAAAGTGGGATTGGTATACTTGTGAACCATCTAGGGGTATTTAAGGCACTGCAGAGCCCAAATTTAAGAAATTCTTTAGTGTTTTCAATAAATTAAACGGTTTTTGAGTTAGGGGAATATATGTAAGATGCGCAACATCTTCCTTTTTTTCGTAATAACGGTATATCTCTTAAGACAAGAGCTAACCTAAAAGACGGTTGCCACCACTGGATTCAGTGTGCCTGAATTAGGTTAAAACGCCATGTGCCCGGCTTGTCTCAAAAAAGTGTCAAATTCTATAAATTATGCCGCTACAAAAATATTTTTTATTATACGATTTATAAAAAACAAATACGTCAAAGCGAACTTGTTTACAAATTTTAATTTTTGAATTCCCATAATGCAACTCTATTTCATCAACGATATCTTGGCGCATTTAAAGTATAAAACAGTGAACCAGTGAGTTTTGTTACAGAAAATGTAAATACATAGTTTTGAAAATGCCTGGTGAGTGAATCGAACCAGTTTAGTTACATACAATCTATATATTAATTCTCATAAAGTGCTAAAAGATATGAGAAAATCCTGCGTTACGAACGCTACATTCGCACGCATTTTCTGATTGAAATATAAACATTTTTTGATCTTTCAAACGAGATAGCTTCAACTTATATATAGTATTTAGTGGCATTAATATGTACTTACGAATGGCATATATAATAATTTCTTAGCAAGTATTTGTTGCGAAATAATTGATCACAAAGTTTTGTGACGCACGCTACAAAAAGTGGAAGTTACTTCAAAGGTTGAAGTGCGTTTTCCTAATTTTTCGAATTTGGCATGATAAGGTATACAAAATCTGATTCCTAAATGAAAGATGAGTATAAGAGAATTCTAAACGCACTTATTCGCAGCCAAAAAATTTTGTGATTTTTTGACAAAAGCTGTGATCCCATTGTGACGCACGCTACATAACGCACGCTACATAACGCACGCTAAAGTTTTTCCAGTAGTATTTTATTATTATATTTTATTTATTTTAACAAAACAAATTATATTTTTATGAATTGCGTTTCTTAACTAATGAATGTCAACTTTTTTTTTAACGAAATTTTTATTTTGATAAGTCTGCTGTAAGTGCTATTTTAAGCACAAAAATCACCTAAAATAATGCTAAATTCACGTATAACGTTAAGAAATCAGCAGTGGGGTAAAATTTGGTAAAAATTATTGCATTAATGGTAATTGAAATACATATTTTGTAATATAAAAATAAAATTATACATCCAGTCTTATATTCCATTAAAAAAAATTCATTTGAAAAATTTTTGGTTGGTGGACTGTTTCTGGCATTTGCCCATATGTCAAATTCAATTGTTATCTCAATTTTAATTTTTGAAACGAACGAGTTTTGCAACTTACCTGTTAAGTAGACCGGTTTGAAAAATATTAGAAAAAATTTTACGCCTAAAAAAATAAGACACGATCAATTAATCTAATATGGGGAAAAACTTCGCTCTGCAGTGAACACTAAACAAACGTGGAAATAAATTCGCGATATAGGCATAGTAAGTTCTCAAAGAAGTACAGCTACAAATGTTATTGATGTTGATAAACTTTTTCAAACATTCCTTAACCGAGCCGGTGGTTCTTGACTTCTATAACCAAAACTCTTTCCGCAAACAAATTTGCATTTCAATGCTTTATCATTTGTGGTGCTGTAAAATCCCATGCACTACTCTTCAACAAATTTTATTTTTTACTAATATTATATCTCATAACTTATCTGATTCTGATTATAGAACTGTTTTTCATAAGATCCTTTATCTTGTTGCTTAAGAAAGGCAACTATTAATAATAAATACATATACATCTTGGAGTAGACTCCGACTCCACAGCCCTGCCAAATAGACAGTAATGGACCTGGCATACACAAATAAATAGTGAGGTTAAGATTCATTTAAGAGTTCATTGTGCTGAATCTTATCTAGATATCTATATGAGTTTTTTTTGTCTTAAGTGAATCCAGCGAGGTGGTATATATGCGATGTTCAATTTCGGAGCTACCAGTACCTACATGTCATGACATAGCAGCTATTATAATAGTTTTCGTTGCCAAATTTTATATCAATACCAACATTTATAAGGTAGTTTTTGCATTAATAGCTGTATTCAGGAGTGGTATGGGAGCTATGGTTTAATATGGACTAATTACAATGAAATTTGGTAGGGTTACTTAGGGTTCAATAAAATTGGTGACTTAAATTTAAGTCCAAGGTTTTCCGAAATAAATGCAAACAAATTTTTTGTCTTAAAATTTCCCGAACGTTAAATAAAAACATTGTGGATTTCAATTAATCATTTCGAAATGGCTTATCTCTGCGAAAAATTTGTGTCAATTGGTTTCCAAAAACTTTTCCCGTGACCAGTGAATTTTGACCTTTGACCTCATTATGGCACGGGTTGGCACCTATCCAATCAGCCTGAAAATTTGCTTCATAAATTTTGGTATCAAATCGCACATTTTTATTGTTAGCCACATTCAAGTTTCAAAAAAAAGTTTTTAACGCCAGGTCTAATAACCATATATTATCTTATCTACTTTTATTTACTCAGGTAGGCAAAAAGATGGGGACAGGAGTTGAGCCTATATAGATATTCCACAAACTATTAATAATATCGCAACAAATGATCATATTTTATTACACCTCCAAAGCCCTTTTTTTAATTTTGTTCGAAACTTTTGAGTTGGCAATGATTAACTGGCCAGCCCCTGTATGTACGTCTCTCAAATTTTACCTAGGGATGTATGATTATTGATTATTCTTAAGTTGGATACCAAATTTCAGCCATTTACGTAAAAAATAAAGAAGTTATGGATTTTTGGCCGAAATTGACCAGTGTGCACTGGTTTAAAATTTATACATAAATGGTTAACCTCTTAATAAAGTTTATGCATAAAGGCAGAAAAAACCCCGGCTTATTTTTGATATACATATTTATATAAGAATTAAAAAAAAAAAAATATTTTCTGGGTTACTCCATTTTTTCGTAAAAAAAACGGGTAAATTAACGCGCTGAGTCAAATAGTTAATGATTACTAAAGTTGCCCTTAACTCCATTTTTCAAAAACAAAAACAAGGTAACTGCCATTGATTTTTGGTTTAAATGTCCAAAAATGAGTGCAATGGAACCATAAATCTTTAACATTATTCAAAATTATGTTTTGTTTAATGCGCATTCACAATAACATGAAATATGTTTAATACTTTAACTGCCACATTCATTAAAAATTAAGATGGATTTGAAATGCATTTTAAGAAAAAATTGTATGAAAATTTTGCTTTAAAACACATTTCAAACTTATTTTATTTTTTACGAATACGGCAGTAAGTGTGTTTACTCGTGTCAAAAAAAAATTTAATTACCTAGTTTTTTTATACGGCCACAGTTTTACAGTTAATTTAACTGTTAAATTTCAGTGTATTTATCAAATATGAAAAATTGGGAATTTAGCACGTCATACAAAAATCTTAATAATAAATTTTGTATTCCCGTAGATAACTTTGATAATATACTTGCATGTGCCCGTGCAGAAAACTGAATTGCCAAATTGGTTTTTTTTTGTTGTTTTCTTGCGAAGACAATAGAATGAAACGATTTGTTTTTTAATTTTGTTTTTACCCACTTACAACTACAATTCGAGCCGGAAAGAAACCAACCAATTGTAGGGGGATGTAAGAAAAGATAACCTCACTGTTTATTGTTGGTGTTTTGTTTAAGCTTTGATATTGTTACAAGTAAGACTTTGAGTGTTTAAAATTCTTATTCGCTTTAGGGTTTTATTTGTATAATATTTTTAGCTTTTCTTAAATCTTTGAAAAAGGTTTCCTGATGATCTGGCCTAAGTAACCAGTGAAATGCGCATAGAAGCTAGCTTTCCCTCAACAATAAATTTCACTGTACATATTTATCAAATATGAAAAATTGGGAATTTAGCACGTCATACAAAAATCTTTATAATAAATTTTGTGTTCCCGTAGATAACTTTGATAACACCTTTAACGTTTTTCTCTAGTTTGATACTCTACGGTTTAGTGAAGAATTTAGTTCATCCTTTGCTTATGACACATGCTGATACCACAAAATTTATTGTTCAATAACCATAGTACATGATTCATTTCATGTTGTAATAATACTTATTAAAAATTAATATGTAGTATACTCTTGAAGTCCATTTTGCCGTCAGAATATTAAATCATATTGAAATATGGAATCATTTTACAAAATTAATAAAGATGATGTAATAAAAAGTATAATATATGGTTTTTTAATATTTAATGAGGAAATACGCATTACATTTGTTTATAGTTTTCAGTTAAAAGTTGAAAGATAATAGATTTTTTTTTTTTTATAACAACTTTATATTTTACTAGTTGAATAATCATATCATACCATACCACAACAACCCAGAAAATACCATAGAATATCATACATGTTGTATGGCATATTTTATGGTTTGATATCAATTATTACACCCTTCACCGAAAAGTATATATATGTAAGTTTGTCATTCCGTTTGTAATTTCTACAATATTGGTCTTAGACCCTAAAAAGTATATCTGGGTCCGTATGAGGAGCGAAGTTGATATTGAAATGAGTTTTCCGAAGACACCAGAAATGATTTCGACTAGGTTATTATATATATTTATGTCACATAAACTTCGTTGAAGCTTGCATTTGAAATTCAGCTAGATCGGCCCATTAATGAACAGATATGAGCAAAAAACCACAACTGCGTCTAATTTAACCCACCGTTATGTTGTTTTTTAAATTATTTTTTCTGTGAACCTGAATGTCGCATTAGGAACAAACATCTTGGTTACAACATTCGACAAGTGGCAGGGCTGTGGACTCGTCAAGAAATAGTTATAACTCCGACTCCTTCCGCTGAAATTTTTTAAGTAAGACTCCGAATCCAACTCTGACTCCTACTCTAACCTTGATGCTAAATATTTATGAGACTGGCCATTATTTGACTTTAATTTTTTTTTAATTCAATACCTTTTAAATGATTAAATATAGCAAGACAATGATTCTGTAAAAATTTCAAATCGATATTTTAATTCTAACGTGCCGCATTGAGCTTGAATACACGAGTTATTAACATATGAGGAGTAGAGCTACAAAATATTTTGTTTGAATTTTTCAAAAAATGCAAGAAACATATAGCTCCCGATTGAATGGACCAAATGAGTTGAACTTTTTTGATTTAAAAGTGTTTTGTCATTCGTGACAAAAAGTCAACGGTTGAAAAATTTAAACCAACTGAAATATAGAAAAATAATGGATTTAATTTTGCAACGAACGAGTTTTGTTACGAACTTTCGAAAGAAACGAGTTTTGCTTCAATCCGAATGGGATCTTTGAACTTTAGTATTTTTTAAAAGCTACATTTATTTATTAAAATTATGCAAACAGTGCTAAAAGTATTAACAATAGTTCTGTAGAGGATAGATATCCCTAGAGGAAAGGGAACTAACACTTAACTTGTCACGTGACAGTTCTACAGTGATAGTTACCGGTTCGAGTTCTAACACTTTATACGAAGGGGACTTGTCACTTAAACATGGCGATGTCCTACAAGGGGGTTAATTGGCACCTTTTTGACGCTTTGTAACAGGTCTCAGAAACTACCTAAATGGACACATTCAATTTCAGTTAAAATAATGCCTGTCGCAAATATTGCCCCAAATGAACCATGTTATTAGGGCGGATCCCCTTCATTTAAAGTAATAGAACCAATCAGTCATTACCCACACAAAATCCAGTTACATGACAAGTTGTTTGTCAATTACCTTCTGGAGTAACTACTCTTTTAGCACATTATCACCAGTTAAGTGATATGTTCTGTTTTAACCTATCACAATTCGTTCCTTTTTATTATAAAACTGCTTTCACTTGTCACGGGATAAGTGCCTTAAAACCAATTGACACAAATTTCCCGCAGGAATACTACACCAATTCAGATCGAAATACGTTTTAATATTGTTGGAATCATAATTTTTCCTCTAAAAATGTAAAAATTCTCATAAGTATTATCTTATGTAGTCTTCGGGATAGAAAAGTTGAAAACATCACCAAGTCCAACTTGCTTAGACGTAAAGGGCATCAAGTGTACAAAGTATTGTTTACCACTGATTTTGTAGAGGCAAAGAACATCATAAGTCCTTTTTTGTAAACTGTGAAGGGAGGTCTTTTGTTTTTAATATACATACATAAATTAAAACACTGCCATTTTGGTTTTGTTTCATTTATTAAGTCAAATATTTCGACCAACTTTGTTAATCATTCTCAGGAAAATTAAATATATTTTCTACAATTTTTATAACACATTTTGAAGAGAAGCGTAAGGTAAAAAAAATGTTGTAACCCTTCTATTATTTTTGGAGTTGGACTTTTTGGACTTGGTGCTGTTTGTCTCAAGGCATGGAACAGTACCAATGACATCATAGAAGGTATCGGCATTAAAAAAAGTCGTTAGTTTTTGTGGGTACTCCGACTCCGGTACAAAAACCTCAACACCGACTCCACAGCCCTGGTCTGCAGAATAAGAGAACAAATTTATTTTATAATCGAATGAGTCTAGTACAGTAAACTTGTGTCGTTTTTATTCTTTTTTTTAGTTTTTTCTATTTTTTTAGTTAAAAATTTTGTTTTTGCTAAAATTAATTTACACAAACCTTTTTTTATATAAAAGTATGGTTTATTTAATATTTAAAACGATTTTCTATCTATCGTATTTTGAACATTGAAAAAAAAAAATAATAATAAAAAGTTAAAGGAATTTCAATGAAAACAATATTATAATAAATCAAAGTTTTGCTTAAAACAGGTAGATATAGTTATTACATTCCCCCAGACTTATCTAGTTTCGCACGAAGTTTTTTCCTGATTCTTTCAGAACGTCTCGGTGTAAACTGTTGTTGTCTCTTTTGATTACGCGTTTCCATAAACATTTCTTGGCGTTGAATAGGTGCTTGTGTAAATTCTGTAAATTTTCATTTATGGGTTCTGTAGTGGAATTCTCTAATTTATAACAACTAACGTTAACGTTAATTTTACCGGCACAGTTTATTGCTTACGGTAACAATACAGTAATTCAGTAACTCAATTTTAACGACAGAGCTAAAAATTTCAATCAAGTGGCATCTTTGTTAGTCAATTAGTATATTAAACGAACACTGCCATCGAGAGCAAACTACTTCTCGTGTGGAAATACTTGAAGTACTTTCGAAACTAACAAAACCCCATTTAGGATTTGATACTCTAGCGAAAATTGCAAAAAATCGGAAAATTTGCAAAAATAGCGAAAATTTTTAACATTTCAAACAAGCCATAAAATAGATTAAAAGTCGCTAAAACTATAAGGAACTGCAAAAATTCGGTAAAAATTGTTAAATTAGCGGAAATTCACAAAAATTTGCAAACAGCGGCTATTTATTAAAAATTTTTAAAGCTTTTAAGAGCCACAGAAAAAATCGCTTATATCGCGAACATGGCTAAAATTTGCAAACTTGGACAAAATCATAAAATTTATTTAAAATCGCTAAATCGCTTAAAAAACAAATTGTCGGAATATATAAATTTTTTTTTGCAAAAATAGCGTTAATTCGCGAAATTGTTTTATATTTCGAACAAACCATAATATTGATTTGAAGTCACTAAAACTATAAGGAATGGCAAAAATTCGGTAAAAATTGCTAAATTAGTGGAAATGTGCAAAAATTAGCTAACATCGGCATGATTGGAAAGTCTAACACTTTTTTTTTTGTGTAGTAAAGAAAACACTATTAGTGATTTTCATAAGCTGCATCTAAAATGTAATATTTTTAATGCTTTTTTGTAAATTCTAATTTTTTAATATTATTTTTGCAAAATGTATATAAATAACGTGAATTTTAAAAATGTTAATCTGGCTTTTATTTGCCAAAATTTTTGTTTGTTTGTTTTTTTTTAATAACTACGAATTTAAAAATAAACAATGAAAAGTATTTTGCTGTTAAGATAACTTAAATACCTGACGTTAAGATAGAACTTAGTAGTAAACGTTATTGTTAAAAAAGTTACTGAATAAAATTTACGTTTACTTTGCTGTTAAATATTTTTAACAATTTAAATTATGTTAAAATTGAATAGAGAATCGCACTACTGGTTCTCTTAAATACAGGAGTTCTCGTGACTCTGTTATGGCTCCTTCATTACATAAAATGGTGGAGTTATTATTTGATAGATCCCTTGTAATGGAAACTGAAGTATGTAATTAATTTCTTAAATCTACTTGGTGTTGGTTTAACTGTTTATTTGGAATTATAATGTCAAAATCTGTATTTTTGAAGCTTGTGAGATTAGTTTGTTGAGTTTTATTTGTGACCTGAGTGCTAATTTTCATATGATTTTGGTGCCATTTTATTATACCAAATTTTAAATTTAAATACATTAAATTACCAATGTTTTATTTTACTTCTCCTTTTATCCAACGCATATTTCCAGAAAAATTTCTTGCATATACATACTTTTTGCCCAGTTTCAAATTTTAAGCTGTGTTTGAGATTATTATTATGTTTAACCGGAAACATTGCCGTTAAAATAGTACGTGGTTGGCGACCATGAAGTAACTCTGCAGGTGATTTACCAGTAGTTGGACTTGGTGTTGCTCTATACGTCGCTAAATATTTGTAAAGAGCTTGTTCCTTTTTAAGTTCTTCTTGGCAAATTTTGTTAAATGATGATTTAAAAGTACGTACAAATCGTTTCGCTAATCCATTCGATGACGGATGGAATGACTTTCAACCTCAATTTGAGAATTCAGAGTAGATTTAAAATCAGCACATATTCTACTAGAACCATTAGGTTTTTTTACCACAATTATTGGAGACGCCCATTCACTAAAATTCACAGGCTCTATGACATCAATAGACTTAAGGTGATTAATTTCATCGCGAACTTTCTCGTACAATGCAAACGGTATTTTATATAATAATATTATTATAAGGAAAAACATGCAATTGCATATTTGTGGTTTCCCTGATTATAATAAATCAAAGTTTTGTTTAAAACAGGTAGATATAGTTATTGTAGTTTTTTTTAACCCATATCGTCCCAATGTTCGATTTTTCGAACAGTAAATTTTACGCGTTTTTTTGTACTCTTTTAAGGTAAGACAAAGAACTAATTTTTTTAAACAATAATATATTGTAACTGGTAAGCTACAAACATAAAAATAAAAGTTCTTACCCACTTCACTCCTGCTTTGTATAACAAGGGGGTGCACATGTGTTTCGCTTTCTTGCACATCTTGCTCAATTAACCGATATTAGTTTTAATTGCGTGGGCGATTCAATTAACCGAGTACCTTTAATTGAGTTCCCATTTAATTGTGTCAAAAGTAGTGCATTTTTAGAAACTCAATTAAGCGGAAATAACTGTCATAATTATAAGTTAAACTCTATCCTTATCCTTTGCAACGCCAACATTTTCCAATAAAAATGTATTAAATTTTCTTTTGATTTTCTACTTGCTCGCTTTCCCTTTTTTTTACTGTTTTTCACTCATAAATATTTAAACATAGTTAATTTAGTTCCTATAAAGAGCGCAGGACCTAATAAATAATTTGTGTAAAAAATATTTTCAAAAAGATTTCGACAGTTAAATACACAGTTTCAAAAACAAGAATCGCTTGTGCAGTGAAACGATGAAAACATTTTGATAAAAATATTTTGATATTGGCTTTAATTTTTTCATTTAACAGGAAACAAAAGTATTATGAAAATCATAAAACACTTTTCATTTCACCGTTTCACAGAATGAGAACGGACCCTCAGTACGAGAAATTTTAATCGTTCGATTAACATAAAGGAATTTGCAAGTTGATTTCTCATATATTCGGCCATGTTTTTGACACCGAATGAATGTAATAGTTACTACCCAATAAAAAAGTTTTATCATTTTGCGAAGCACTAATGGTACATTTTAAAAATAAGCGCACAATTATGCGCTACACAATAAGACATACAGAAATGCAGTAAAGTAAGTGAAAGAACTCTCAACAACTTTTATAAAAAAACCACATTTCAAGTGCTACGGCATTCCCTTACTACGAAGCAGGTTTATAAGGGAGAATTCTAAAACATAACTGTATCACAACATTCAGTGTGTAAGGCTGATCGTTACATCCAAGAATTTTTATATGCGCTGAATAATGCGCTTTATGTGCCAAAAATGTATTGCTTCAAAGTGGGAACTCGCCATATAAAATTCATGTCTTCAGTAGGCGCAATGGTAAGCGAAACGTTTATGTTTCTCACTTATAAACCTGCTTCGTTGGAAGCCCAATTTTTTATTGGGCAAAGTAAAAATAATTAATGCCTTAAGTATGAACTATATAAAAGTGATTACTTTTATGAACTTTCAAACCAAGAGCGTTTTCAAAATTTGGTTGATTTCATATTTACTCCAATATAATTTCCAGATCAGGGCTGATTTTTTTTAACATATATAGCATATAGCAATTCCAGTGTAAATACAATTAGAGCTAAACATATACCGAATAGAAAAATAAGAAATAAAGACTTAAAATAATTAAAACCTAATAGCTCAGTGCTGCTTTCAGAATCATCAAAGAAACGTTTTTTCTCTACTAAGAATGCCATCGAATTTAGTATCTTCTATTAATTTAGCTGAAATACCTGATTCCATTATATATTTTAAATAACGATCGAACAACTTGAGGTAAGGTAAGTCTCGCCGTGCGGTAAAATACTCCTGCCTTACTATGATTGCATCTTTGATTTTATACAAACGGGACACTTTTAGATTTCGCTGCTGAAAGAATATGAAATCCACTTTATTTTCCAAGGCCAGGAACAGATATGAATTATTCAGGTCACTGTGGGCTTGTAACATTTCTCTTACACCAACAATTTTTGCATTTTTAATTACAAATTCTCGTAAAGTGTGAAACTGATCTATAAAATCATAATCAACTTGAGCTATCAGATTTGTGTGACGTGTTGTTTATCCTCCAATTTTTGCTTCAGATATTCAGATGAAAGATATTTTCACAAATAGTGTGGATAATTTCGCCAAATACAAATTGGTCAAAATGAAACCAATAATGAACATTAGAAAATAAACTAGTTGCTTCGACTTTAAAATTTGCGTGATATTGACAGATGAACGCGGCCAGAACATATAGAGCGGATTTGCTAAAATCCTTTTCATGCGTATAGTGTTGCCGGTAGTAAATAAAAGAAACTGCCAAAACACAAAATAGCAGCAGCAGCAGAATACAAGTCCAGGTGGCAACAGTGAAGGGATGCAGAAAATATTCAGTTCTTGACAGGGGTGGGGGATAAGGTGCCACAACAAGCACTTTCACATTCCACATAACATCGCTACTGCTACCAACCAAACGGTCGTTATAATACAACCCAAAAGGTATAAAATCAAAATTTTTTTATTTGCACCCTGTATAAGTTTTCATAATCTAAGGTGGTATTATAACCTTGAATATCCATTAATCGGAAGTTATGGTATTGTGCAAACATTTTAATCATTTTATATAAATATCTAGTAGTTATTGTTTTTCCAAAATGGTCTTGAAAAGAATAGCATCGGGGAGGTACTGAAGAAATCGGTACTTTTAAGAGATATCGTTGAAAATCTTGTACTTCTTTTCTATCGACATACTCTGTTATATGCTTGATACGATAAATTGTTATGTTGGGCACTGATTGGTAACTAAATAATCCTTCATCTGTGTAATATAGAACATTCGTATGGCCAGAAAACCAATTTTTGTCTGCCAAACTCCACAAGTCTGCCATGCTGGCTTCCGGAATAATCCATAAGATATGCGTAAATTTTGAATGTTTTAAGAGTTCTTCGACGATTTCATAGACATTATTTAAAGATGAAAGTTGTAAATAAACTATAGTGAGCAGCTGGTCGCGATATAATGTCTTGATATTTGTGTCAAATTTCTTGGATATTAACAGCACTGGCAAACTCAAGGATTTCAACGCATCCTCTATTTCCTCTATTTCAAGAGTGACCACAGCATCCCATTTTATGTCGAGTTTCTGATTAAATTCATTGATGACATTTAAGGGAAAATTATGTTCGATTTTATTTTCAGCTGGACATAATTTTTATTTACGAATTTATTTCTTTAAAACCTCTTTGCTGTTTGCAAAAAAAACTTGTAGTGATTTTTAAGTACATGAGTGTTAAAAATTTTAAACGACGTGACACCTTCTTCTTTGTTAAGGATGGAAGTCGGTTAGTTAATAATTTTCCTTCTTTTAGTTTTTGTAAGCGAATGCACCTTTTTTAAGTTAGAGTTTTTTTTTTTGGGTTTAGAAATTTATTTGATTATTTTCTTTAAGTTTTGTTAAAATTGTTAGTTTTATTTTTTTGAACGATGTTTTCTATTATGTGATAGTGATGTTTTTTATATTTTCTGTTTTAGAAATTGTTGTTCTCTTGGTCACTGTTTTAAGTTGACTGACTGTGTTCAAATTATTATTTATACTTTTATAAGAATCCCTTTTGTTAAAGAAATTTTCTACTGGATCTACTGAAACAATTGAATAATTAAAACAAATACAATGTATGTTAACAACTTGACAATATTTGTATGTATAACAATAAAACTCAAATAATACAATATTAACATTTATAAACAAGTTATTATTCCGCAGGGTCGTCGTGACATTGTTAAATATTTAACTTAGTTTCGGTTCTTCAAGGAGCCCCGAAAATAAATAAAACCGTGTTCAGTTGGATTGTGCGAAAGAAATATTGATTTAGTCAGCCCTAGGCGCCCTATGCTCCAGTGGGAGTTAAAGGAACATATATATATATATATAGGGTTAAAGATTAGTTGAAAACAATTCAAGAAATATTTTTTCAATTGTTTGTCACGTCTCTGGATACCGCTCTATTAGTTCTTTGTACAGTGCGTCGTTATTTGCAGTTTGATCGTAGCCAGGAAAACGGGAAATATGCACTTAAACAAGTAAGAGTGCTATATTTGGCAGTGCCGAATCTTTGATACCGACAGTTAGAATATTTAAAGCGTGGGCTTTATTTGAAATCTATAAATTATAAATTAATCTTTAAAAAACGGGCGTCAGTATTCAAATTCTTCGCAGTTTAGACCTACACATGTTAAATTATTGACCATCAATCAGAAAGCTTTATGTTTTTATCTCTAGTCATAAAAAACTTAATTTTAACAAGTTTGAGTAAATAATCATGATTCGTAACAGCTTTTGCTGAACTAAAGTTATTTTCCAAAGAGGAATTAATGTGTATAATCACAAAATTCTGTGGTGTGTTTCTGGCAGAAAACCTAAACTAGAACTAATTTCGATGAATTAGTGGAATTTGTTATAACGCTTTACAGTTTTAAACACACAACATATGTTCGCGTAACTCAAAAACGGTTTAGTTTATGGAAATTATTAAAAAACCGGAAACTCTGCAATAAAATTATCTTTAAGCAAAGTTGAACTTTTGTCTATTATACGCAATCGGTTTAGAAACATAATTTTTAAGCAACATTTAGAAATTTTGCTTGAATATGTACTAGGGTATTCATTATATCGGGCTTTTGCTTTAATCGGTTAATCGCTCGATTAATTAACGAGGTTTTGGTTTAATCGGTTAATTTTGTTATTGATCGGTTAACCGATTCACCGAAAAAATAGAAAACTGACTTTAATTAAACAATTCGTTCAGACAATTAAAGTTTTTACTAATTTTGTCCCTGCAAAAGAATTAATCATATCAATTAACGGATTTGTATTTTCGAGTCATGCCACACAAATTTAGTCAATTAAAAAGTTAACTGCATAAACAAAAAAAAAAAAAAAAAAAAAAAAAAAATACACAATATATGCACGAACATTTAAATTTATGTGTTTTGATAAAAAAAATTAATTGCAGCAGCCAAAAAATTAATTGAAAACATTAATGTTCACCAATTAATTATTTAATTAGGCAATTTATGGCAAAAATGTTTCTGTGTTAATAGTTTTGTTAGTAGTTTAAGTAAATTCAATAAATTAAAATGAAAAACTATTTATTATTTGGAGTTTATTAGTAAAAAAACAATATCATAACAATTCTTGAACTAAAAAAAGCAAACAAAAAAATAATTCATAGAGGTGTAATACATATTTTTCAATTAGTAAATATTATGTATTTATTAAAAAATAAACTGTGAGATTATTTTAGTAATTTCAATAGTTTAAGAAGATCTTATAAAATAATCTTCTTGAAAAATAATTTGATTAATTGTTTAGAATTTTGGCGATTGTTTTCTTTAGTTTTGATAAAACTTGACTTTGAAAAAATTCTTCCACTTATCGTAGATGTTGGAGAAATCGAAAGCAACCCATATTACAGAATATCTAATTTCTCAGTCCTTTTCCGGTATTTCTCCTGTTTTAATTTTTTAAATTTTAATACTTCTAATTGTTAACGTTAATTCTGTTGTTGTGTTTCTATCGAGAGTTTCTTCTGTGTAATAAACAGGGGTTTACGTATCTAAAAAAATGAATCTTTTAAGCAACAGAGGTGTTCGACAATTTTATGTGATTAAATGATTGAAAAGAAATATATCATTATTTGAAAACTCTAGGAAATACGAGTGGGAGCCATTTAAGCCACTAGTAAGCAGTACGGCCCACCTGTTTTCTCTGAATCTACATAAAAAAACCCTGCAACACAAATATTATTTTAGACTCCCTAGTTTTGTATTTTAGTGTACCTACATGTTTCCATACTACCGAATAAATAATGGCTTCTAGATGTAACCAAAGACGAACTTCTCATAGCCCACCCTAACTTTGGTTTTAGCGACGTTTATATTATGCTAAAACCCCTACACCGAAACTCACAACAGCTTTTAATCCATTAGACAAGAAAATTTAAAAAATAACAAAAGCAACAAATACAACAAACACATTTTAAGAGAACGGCAAAAACACTATTCTCCCATCTTTGTACGTATGTCTGTAAGATAAATTAAAACGCTTTTTAAACACTTTAATTCAAAAAATTTTGAACAAAATATATTGTGCATATCTACACACAAATACCTTTAAAACGATATATGTTTCATTAAAATCGGTGGTACTTAAAAATCAACCACAAAAAATTCTTCCCGCATTTATATATAAGATATTTAAAATTTTGTCCAGAGTACAGTAAAATTGTTAAAATTTTAAAAAATTCAACTTCATATGCAAACGAAAACGATTAATTTATAGAATAAATTTTCCAAAATAAATAAAAAACTGACTAGTTTTTCCGTAAAGTGGTGATGAGGGATAAGAAAATGATATTAACTCCAAATATTACCTACTGTGTACATTTTTAAATACATGAACAACTGATAGCTTCTGATAAGGAAAATGTTTGAAAATCTAAGAAAGCCTTAAAGTTTTTACAATTTTTTGATGTTTTCAAGGTAATTATTTATCAATTCTATCAATTTATCATCTAAAACATTCTCGTGCGTATTGTGACTTTAAAATTTTATAAAAATTAAAAAAAAAAAAAAAATAGCTCTACCAGTACTCTTTTTCATATAAATAAGAAAAAAGCTAAAATGCGTTCTAGAAATCATCCAAATAATCACAAACTTTTTTTAAATATCGCCAAAAAAGCGCCAAGTCGACAAACACAAAATTTCATCGCCAAATAGGTTTATAAGTCGCCACGTTTTGTGGGAAATCGCCACATCTGACAGCCTTATTGGAATTAAATGAAAGCAGAGAAAGAGCAGAGAACAAAACAATTTCGCTCATTTACTCAATTTGCTAATTCTCTGGTTGGCATGTTCACATGGCAATGATTCTGCAACAGCAGTAATAGCAATAACAACAGCAACAGTATGGATGAAAATAAACACAAAGAAATAAAGAAAAAAAAAGAAAAAGAAAGAATATAGAAAATTGACTAGAAGGCAAACTCTTTTAAAAACAAAATAAAAAATTATCTCTCAAAATGCCGTGCGTGTGAAGTAACAACAACAAACAAACCACATTTCTTACCAACACAATCATAGAGCTAGGATTGTTCTTACTCTCTTTTCATTCTTGTAAGTCATCTATGAGAAAAACCTTGTTAAAGCAACAGCAGCAGCATTTACCGAAACAACTCATGAAGAGACAAGATAATGGGAAAATTCTGCATGCGTTTGTATGTGTTGGTAATTTTGGTGTTTTTGCACAAAAACTCAGAGTGTTTCTCACTACAAACGAGTGCGGTTCACAAGGTGAATTTAAGCGCATAATGCAGCAAAGATTTTGAAAAAAATTTAACAAAAAAAAAAAAGTTACAAGTAATTTTAAAAGAAAATAAAGGAAATTTTATTAAAAATTTATAAAATAAGATAAAGAAATATTTAAAAATAGCATAATTTGAAAAAAAAATAATTACAAGAAAATTTAAAAAAGTGGAAAATTTTTGATTGAAAAATTTTAAGTTTCCGGATAAGCAAAAAATTTTGATTGTTTAAGAAAAAACCTTTAAATTAAGGGTGTTAATACGAAAAATTTTTTGTCTATGTATTTTAGTGTTTGTCTATGTCTGTGTATAGTGTTGCAATAGAAAATTTATTTGTGTTAAAAAAAAATTAATATAAAAGCATAAAAAAAACAAATAATAAGTGCTAACCTTTTGCTATATTAAAATTTATGTGTTTTCTTCTTCTCGAGCTGGATAATGAACAATATAAAAAATAAAAAAAAATATTGAAATTTATTGGTATACGAGTACGACAACGGTGCGTATGATTGTTATACTTTTACATACATACTTATACGTTGGTTGTTTGTTATACTAGACTTATACGTTATTTTATGGATTTCTTTTATTTCTCATTCTTCTGAGGTTTGCCTTTTTTTTTCTGAAAAAAGTCAGAAGGTTTTAAATTCTTTCTTTTTTTGTTTAATTTTTATGTGAAAACAAGAAAATACAGTAACAACAATAATTTCAACAACAACAACAACATAAAATAGTGGTTAAGGTCATGTTAAGCATAGAAAAATTAAATAAAAAAGACACACACACACTTCTCTTTTTTTTAATTCCCAGGCCTTTTATTATTGTTTTACGTATCATCACTAATAGACTTCTTTTTATGGATTTTTGTTATTAATAATATAAATATGCAAATAATGTGTTTTAAAAATTTAATCATAATGCTTAGAAAATGTTTACAAAACTGTTCAATTAATAAAAATTCTTGTAATGTTTGTTCAAAATTAATTTTTCATAATAGACCGATGGTACAAATTTTTTGAAATTCAAATATTCAAATGCAATTGCAAATTATATTTCAACTTAATTAACTGAACATTAGTAACTTTAGCCTTCGTTGTTATGAAACAGACTCGAGTCTCTGGCGATGAATCGAACCCATAACCCTTTCAATGATAGAATAGCTTACTTCAAACTAGCCTTCTGGGGTACCTTAAACTTTTTAATTTTTTTTATACAATTAACCAAAAATGAAAGGTAAATTTTTTAAAATTTTTGTATTAAAAATGGGTTATAACAACTTAAAAGAAGACTGTTTAAAGCAATTAGAGTTTTAAATTAAATTTTTAGTAAAATCCTCTCATCAGATGAACTATTAATAATAACTGTTTGATTAAGTATTAAGGTGCCCCTGTAGAAATGTAGAGAGCAGTGGAAGGGTTGCGGGGTTGATTCCCGCCAGATTCAATTATCTATTTCACTACAACGGTCTTCATTGTAATTGTTAGGTAATTAAAGCTTAAATAAAATTTGTAATTGTATTTGAATGTATTATGAAATTAATAATGTTTTGGATAATAGAGAGCTGCGCAAAATGCTGTACAAGTTTTTTATTCTATTGCACACTGTATTTTAGTGTAAACATAAATAAAAGAAAATGACACTCACTAAAACAAATCCAGCACTTTTCAAAACAATTTTCTGTGCAGCTTTGTTAGTGCCAGTGTTTTCAAAACAAGTGGAATATCAAGAAAAAAAAAAACCGACATGAAATAAAGAAACGATAAATCATAGCAAAACATCGAGTACAATAGAACTAATGGGTGATTTTTTAAGAGCTATAGGAAAGTTAAAAAAAAAACACATCAAATTCAGAAAAATGCATGAAATCTTTATTTGAATCGATAGTACGGTCCATTTAATTTAATGTTTGAAGATTATTTCATGCAAATGTTGACCGTGACTGCCCCTCAAATGGTCCATCCGCTTAGTCCAATTTTGGCATACTCTTTGCAACATTTCGGCCGGTAGCTCATGAATAAATGTTTCAATGTTGTCTTCCAATGCGTCGATTGAAGCGGCCAATTGACCGGTTCCGAACGTGAAATAAAATGTTAACCGAACTCGCCTCTCAATAAGTCCATTGTTAAACGTGCTGTGTGGCATGTGGCACCATCTTGTTGAAACCACATGTCGTGCAAGTCAAGCTCTTGCGTTTTGGGAAAAAAAAGTAGGATATCATCTTACGTCGTTGAGTAACAGAGGCCCAATTGCTGCGAATGGCGACGAATCGATAATTGATGGTCATCATTAACACTGGCCGATACAGCTGCGATATTTTCTTCACTTCACAACAATGTAAATTTGGTGCGAAATTTAGTCCCAATAGCCGCTGCAGTGGGTCGATTAAACTGACCATAAAATGGAAGAAGCGCGCGATGAACTTACTTAACAGAGCAAGCATTTTTATAATAAAATTCTATAATTTGCAAGGGTTGTTCGTTTCTAAGACGATTTATGGTCAAATTATAGACCAAACTGAAGCTGTTTGACAGTAAAACAAAACACGAAACGTGCCACAGCTGTTTAAACCAGTGTTGCCAAAAATATAATAGCTAAAAAATCACCCGAGAATACATACAAAAAGTGTTCAACACCAATATAGTATTTCAGGGTTCAAAAATAAACATTACATACTGTACTTTAGTGTTCTGTACGTAGAAATATTGAAAACTCAAACGCTAATAGTGTTTGTGTAGTAAAGCGTGTTTGTGTAGTAAAGCGTTCAATTAATCGGGTTTTATTTTTGTTCGATTAAACGATTAATCGATGTGTGCCATTTTTAACTTATTCGATTAAACGAATCAAATTTTAAAATTAATCGATTAATAGAATAGTTCTAAGTCCACAAAGTTTATAAGTTACATGATTTTTTCGATAATTTTAGAAAATATTAGTACTTGAGTAAATAAACATTCTTTTTTAAATAAAACTTGTCAGTGTAGCTCCAAATTGTTGATTTACTTTAGGGCACTTAGATTTTAAAAGAGTCAATATAACTTGGGATTTTTTGAAACTTTTCCGAAGTATTCAAAAATCGATTTTTTTCTATTTTTCCGGTTTCCAAAATCTGTTTTTTAAAAAGCCCGGTTTTCGAAGAATTCTTATATTTAATTTGTTTTAGTAACCACTTTTGTTAAACAGGACAGTATTTTAATTGCTGCCATCATACATAACAATTTCGATTTTGATCTTGAAAATTAATTTTTTTTTAATTTTATATGTTCACAATTTTGGTTCTTTATGACAAGAGCTACAACTTTGTCTCAGAGGGTAAGTCAAAATTACAAACGGTTTGCAAGATATGAGCCTGAGAAAATTATCACTATTTTGCAAAAATGACACCGAGGTCCCAAATCTTTGGGAGACCATAAAAAAGGGTATGACTTTGGGCAAAACTGGGAGACACGGGGGGGGGGGGGGTTTTTTTGGCCTTTTATCACATAGTGGTGTCCGTATATGGTTATTTTTCCATGACTTAAAAAATTACACACAGTGTAATTGTTTGATTTACTGAAAACAAAGCAAGGGGGAATTCAACGAAACAATGGTTGTAATAAACATGTGCACCGAACGTTTGGGTAAGAAAAGTTCTCTTTGGGGTTAAATATTTTGTTTTAAAATCGAATTTGGGATCAAACCTGTACCCATGTTCTGTAACTATAGTAAGAACTTCTCGCATCGAAAAGATGTGAAACAAAATCTTCCATCGTTTCTCGACAAGTGAAAAAAGAGTGTGTCAGTGACTCATGACGAAAACTATCAAAAAAGATTACGTCGTTATTTATTAATGTCATGACATTGCACTCGAAGCCGATGTGACATTGCAGACGTTGAGAATGCCAGTAACACATGTCGTTGACGGCGACCAAAATGTACTAAAATTGAACATTTTTCAACGACGGCGGCGAAAATACAACCGTCGCCTATACCAAATAATGTAAAGTGCGACTTTAATGTTTGTTGTTTGGAAACGAGCTTTGAAAACATTCGTATATTTTACAAAAATGTTAAAAGCAAAATAATTAAACAGTAAAAAATGTGCCAAGAACAAAATATTATTATTATTATTATTATTCTTTGCATTTTGCATTTTCAATTGTTTTTTAGTGTTAACATTTTAATATTTAGCATATTAAACAATATCAATGATAAAAAGAGTGCAGGTTTTGACGAGATACGACCAAATTACCTGAAAAATAATGCAAGCTATATAATTCCAGTTTTGACAGCTCTTATTAACTGATGTTTCAATGATATGCAGATACCAAATATATTAAAAATCTCACTCATACGGCGAATATACAAACAGGGTTCTAAATCTGACTATAATAACTATAGAGCAATTTAAATTTTACCTATTATCGAGAAAATTATTGAGGAAATAGTTGTCAGAAGACAAACCGAGTTTCTAAAAAAATATAAAAATTTCAAAAGATTTTGTTATTCGTGCTTAATTCCCAGTTTTTATTATTGATAAAAACACTTGAAATTTATTGTTGATGGGATAAGCTATTCCTATGCATTTCACTGGTTGCTTAGGCCAGATCATCAGGAAACTTCATCCATAAAGGTTTTAGACAAACTAAAGATATTAAACCAAATAAAACTGTTAAACGTATAAGAATTATAGCAACAGTTCTACTTGTAACAATATCAAAGTTTAAACAAAACACATCAACAATAAACAACAGTGGGTTCATCTCATCTTACATTTCCCCACTACAATTAGTTGAAATTCTCTCAACATTAATTGTAGTTGTAAGTAGGTTAAGAAAAACAAAATGAAAAAAACAACAACTTACAAAAGATGTTGTCAATTAAGTGTTTTTTAGGCCGTGCACTGCCTGTTTATTATCAAAAAGTAATTTAAATTTTTGGGAATACAAAATTTTAATTTCAAAAGATTTTGTTATTCGTGCTTAATTCCCAGTTTTTATTATTGATAAAAACACTTGAAATTTATTGTTGATGGGATAAGCTATTCCTATGCATTTCACTGGTTGCTTAGGCCAGATCATCAGGAAACTTCATCCATAAAGGTTTTAGACAAACTAAAGATATTAAACCAAATAAAACTGTTAAACGTATAAGAATTATAGCAACAGTTCTACTTGTAACAATATCAAAGTTTAAACAAAACACATCAACAATAAACAACAGTGGGTTCATCTCATCTTACATTTCCCCACTACAATTAGTTGAAATTCTCTCAACATTAATTGTAGTTGTAAGTAGGTTAAGAAAAACAAAATGAAAAAAACAACAACTTACAAAAGATGTTGTCAATTAAGTGTTTTTTAGGCCGTGCACTGCCTGTTTATTATCAAAAAGTAATTTCAATTTTTGGGAATACAAAATTTTAATTTCAAAAGATTTTGTTATTCGTGCTTATTTCCCAGTTTTTATTATTGATAAAAACACTTGAAATTTATTGTTGATGGGATAAGCTATTCCTATGCGCATTTCACTGGTTGCTTAGGCCAGATCATCAGGAAACTTCATCCATAAAGATTTTAGAAAAACTAAAGATACTAAACCAAATAAAACTGTTAAACGTATAAGACTTTTAGCAACAGTTCTACTTGTAATAATATCAAATTTTAAACAAAACACATCAACAATAAACAACTGTGGGTTTATATCATCATACATTCCCCACTACAATTAGTTGAAATTCTCTCAACACTTAATTGACAACATCTTTTGTAAGTTGTTGTTGTTTTTATTTTGTTTTTCTTTACCTACTTACAACTACAATTAATGTTGAGAGAATTTCAACTAATTGTAGTGGGGAAATGTAAGATGAGATGAACCCACTGTTGTTTATTGTTGATGTGTTTTGTTTAAACTTTGATATTGTTACAAGTAGAACTGTTGCTATAATTCTTATACGTTTAACAGTTTTATTTGGTTTAATATCTTTAGTTTGTCTAAAACCTTTATGGATGAAGTTTCCTGATGATCTGGCCTAAGCAACCAGTGAAATGCATAGGAATAGCTTATCCCATCAACAATAAATTTCAAGTGTTTTTATCAATAATAAAAACTGGGAATTAAGCACGAATAACAAAATCTTTTGAAATTAAAATTTTGTATTCCCAAAAATTGAAATTACTTTTTGATAATAAACAGGCAGTGCACGGCCTAAAAAACACTTAATTGACAACATCTTTTGTAAGTTGTTGTTTTTTTCATTTTGTTTTTCTTAACCTACTTACAACTACAATTAATGTTGAGAGAATTTCAACTAATTGTAGTGGGGAAATGTAAGATGAGATGAACCCACTGTTGTTTATTGTTGATGTGTTTTGTTTAAACTTTGATATTGTTACAAGTAGAACTGTTGCTATAATTCTTATACGTTTAACAGTTTTATTTGGTTTAATATCTTTAGTTTGTCTAAAACCTTTATGGATGAAGTTTCCTGATGATCTGGCCTAAGCAACCAGTGAAATGCATAGGAATAGCTTATCCCATCAACAATAAATTTCAAGTGTTTTTATCAATAATAAAAACTGGGAATTAAGCACGAATAACAAAATCTTTTGAAATTAAAATTTTGTATTCCCAAAAATTGAAATTACTTTTTGATAATAAACAGGCAGTGCACGGCCTAAAAAACACTTAATTGACAACATCTTTTGTAAGTTGTTGTTTTTTTCATTTTGTTTTTCTTAACCTACTTACAACTACAATTAATGTTGAGAGAATTTCAACTAATTGTAGTGGGGAAATGTAAGATGAGATGAACCCACTGTTGTTTATTGTTGATGTGTTTTGTTTAAACTTTGATATTGTTACAAGTAGAACTGTTGCTATAATTCTTATACGTTTAACAGTTTTATTTGGTTTAATATCTTTAGTTTGTCTAAAACCTTTATGGATGAAGTTTCCTGATGATCTGGCCTAAGCAACCAGTGAAATGCATAGGAATAGCTTATCCCATCAACAATAAATTTCAAGTGTTTTTATCAATAATAAAAACTGGGAATTAAGCACGAATAACAAAATCTTTTGAAATTAAAATTTTGTATTCCCAAAAATTGAAATTACTTTTTGATAATAAACAGGCAGTGCACGGCCTAAAAAACACTTAATTGACAACATCTTTTGTAAGTTGTTGTTTTTTTCATTTTGTTTTTCTTAACCTACTTACAACTACAATTAATGTTGAGAGAATTTCAACTAATTGTAGTGGGGAAATGTAAGATGAGATGAACCCACTGTTGTTTATTGTTGATGTGTTTTGTTTAAACTTTGATATTGTTACAAGTAGAACTGTTGCTATAATTCTTATACGTTTAACAGTTTTATTTGGTTTAATATCTTTAGTTTGTCTAAAACCTTTATGGATGAAGTTTCCTGATGATCTGGCCTAAGCAACCAGTGAAATGCATAGGAATAGCTTATCCCATCAACAATAAATTTCAAGTGTTTTTATCAATAATAAAAACTGGGAATTAAGCACGAATAACAAAATCTTTTGAAATTAAAATTTTGTATTCCCAAAAATTGAAATTACTTTTTGATAATAAACAGGCAGTGCACGGCCTAAAAAACACTTAATTGACAACATCTTTTGTAAGTTGTTGTTTTTTTTCATTTTGTTTTTCTTAACCTACTTACAACTACAATTAATGTTGAGAGAATTTCAACTAATTGTAGTGGGGAAATGTAAGATGAGATGAACCCACTGTTGTTTATTGTTGATGTGTTTTGTTTAAACTTTGATATTGTTACAAGTAGAACTGTTGCTATAATTCTTATACGTTTAACAGTTTTATTTGGTTTAATATCTTTAGTTTGTCTAAAACCTTTATGGATGAAGTTTCCTGATGATCTGGCCTAAGCAACCAGTGAAATGCATAGGAATAGCTTATCCCATCAACAATAAATTTCAAGTGTTTTTATCAATAATAAAAACTGGGAATTAAGCACGAATAACAAAATCTTTTGAAATTAAAATTTTGTATTCCCAAAAATTGAAATTACTTTTTGATAATAAACAGGCAGTGCACGGCCTAAAAAACACTTAATTGACAACATCTTTTGTAAGTTGTTGTTTTTTTTCATTTTGTTTTTCTTAACCTACTTACAACTACAATTAATGTTGAGAGAATTTCAACTAATTGTAGTGGGGAAATGTAAGATGAGATGAACCCACTGTTGTTTATTGTTGATGTGTTTTGTTTAAACTTTGATATTGTTACAAGTAGAACTGTTGCTATAATTCTTATACGTTTAACAGTTTTATTTGGTTTAATATCTTTAGTTTGTCTAAAACCTTTATGGATGAAGTTTCCTGATGATCTGGCCTAAGCAACCAGTGAAATGCATAGGAATAGCTTATCCCATCAACAATAAATTTCAAGTGTTTTTATCAATAATAAAAACTGGGAATTAAGCACGAATAACAAAATCTTTTGAAATTAAAATTTTGTATTCCCAAAAATTGAAATTACTTTTTGATAATAAACAGGCAGTGCACGGCCTAAAAAACACTTAATTGACAACATCTTTTGTAAGTTGTTGTTTTTTTTCATTTTGTTTTTCTTAACCTACTTACAACTACAATTAATGTTGAGAGAATTTCAACTAATTGTAGTGGGGAAATGTAAGATGAGATGAACCCACTGTTGTTTATTGTTGATGTGTTTTGTTTAAACTTTGATATTGTTACAAGTAGAACTGTTGCTATAATTCTTATACGTTTAACAGTTTTATTTGGTTTAATATCTTTAGTTTGTCTAAAACCTTTATGGATGAAGTTTCCTGATGATCTGGCCTAAGCAACCAGTGAAATGCATAGGAATAGCTTATCCCATCAACAATAAATTTCAAGTGTTTTTATCAATAATAAAAACTGGGAATTAAGCACGAATAACAAAATCTTTTGAAATTAAAATTTTGTATTCCCAAAAATTGAAATTACTTTTTGATAATAAACAGGCAGTGCACGGCCTAAAAAACACTTAATTGACAACATCTTTTGTAAGTTGTTGTTTTTTTCATTTTGTTTTTCTTAACCTACTTACAACTACAATTAATGTTGAGAGAATTTCAACTAATTGTAGTGGGGAAATGTAAGATGAGATGAACCCACTGTTGTTTATTGTTGATGTGTTTTGTTTAAACTTTGATATTGTTACAAGTAGAACTGTTGCTATAATTCTTATACGTTTAACAGTTTTATTTGGTTTAATATCTTTAGTTTGTCTAAAACCTTTATGGATGAAGTTTCCTGATGATCTGGCCTAAGCAACCAGTGAAATGCATAGGAATAGCTTATCCCATCAACAATAAATTTCAAGTGTTTTTATCAATAATAAAAACTGGGAATTAAGCACGAATAACAAAATCTTTTGAAATTAAAATTTTGTATTCCCAAAAATTGAAATTACTTTTTGATAATAAACAGGCAGTGCACGGCCTAAAAAACACTTAATTGACAACATCTTTTGTAAGTTGTTGTTTTTTTCATTTTGTTTTTCTTAACCTACTTACAACTACAATTAATGTTGAGAGAATTTCAACTAATTGTAGTGGGGAAATGTAAGATGAGATGAACCCACTGTTGTTTATTGTTGATGTGTTTTGTTTAAACTTTGATATTGTTACAAGTAGAACTGTTGCTATAATTCTTATACGTTTAACAGTTTTATTTGGTTTAATATCTTTAGTTTGTCTAAAACCTTTATGGATGAAGTTTCCTGATGATCTGGCCTAAGCAACCAGTGAAATGCATAGGAATAGCTTATCCCATCAACAATAAATTTCAAGTGTTTTTATCAATAATAAAAACTGGGAATTAAGCACGAATAACAAAATCTTTTGAAATTAAAATTTTGTATTCCCAAAAATTGAAATTACTTTTTGATAATAAACAGGCAGTGCACGGCCTAAAAAACACTTAATTGACAACATCTTTTGTAAGTTGTTGTTTTTTTTCATTTTGTTTTTCTTAACCTACTTACAACTACAATTAATGTTGAGAGAATTTCAACTAATTGTAGTGGGGAAATGTAAGATGAGATGAACCCACTGTTGTTTATTGTTGATGTGTTTTGTTTAAACTTTGATATTGTTACAAGTAGAACTGTTGCTATAATTCTTATACGTTTAACAGTTTTATTTGGTTTAATATCTTTAGTTTGTCTAAAACCTTTATGGATGAAGTTTCCTGATGATCTGGCCTAAGCAACCAGTGAAATGCATAGGAATAGCTTATCCCATCAACAATAAATTTCAAGTGTTTTTATCAATAATAAAAACTGGGAATTAAGCACGAATAACAAAATCTTTTGAAATTAAAATTTTGTATTCCCAAAAATTGAAATTACTTTTTGATAATAAACAGGCAGTGCACGGCCTAAAAAACACTTAATTGACAACATCTTTTGTAAGTTGTTGTTTTTTTTCATTTTGTTTTTCTTAACCTACTTACAACTACAATTAATGTTGAGAGAATTTCAACTAATTGTAGTGGGGAAATGTAAGATGAGATGAACCCACTGTTGTTTATTGTTGATGTGTTTTGTTTAAACTTTGATATTGTTACAAGTAGAACTGTTGCTATAATTCTTATACGTTTAACAGTTTTATTTGGTTTAATATCTTTAGTTTGTCTAAAACCTTTATGGATGAAGTTTCCTGATGATCTGGCCTAAGCAACCAGTGAAATGCATAGGAATAGCTTATCCCATCAACAATAAATTTCAAGTGTTTTTATCAATAATAAAAACTGGGAATTAAGCACGAATAACAAAATCTTTTGAAATTAAAATTTTGTATTCCCAAAAATTGAAATTACTTTTTGATAAAAATATAAAATTATAAATCAATTTGGATTAAAAAAAAAAAAATATATATAAATAAGCTACTTGGTAACTTTTCTAGCCAAATTAATGATAATTTGAGCAAAAACTATTATCACTGCTTAGCGCTATTTATCGATTTCAGCAAAGCTTTTAATACGCTCTCGTATGGGAAACAAATAAATATATTGGAAAGAAATGGAATAAGAGAAAATTGCATGAATTGGTTAAAAAATTACCTAAGTGCACCTCAGGGTTCTAAATTAGGCACGTTATGTTATATTATCTACGCAAACAATATGATAAGCCAGCGTATGCCTACGCAGATGACACTGCAATTATTGAAGCACATAAAAATCAAAATGCCGCTTGTGAAACTACACGCAGAGAAAAAACATCTTTAAATATCGTCACCTCCAACAAAACTATTTTTAAAGAAAATTTTAAACATATTATGTTCAATATAACCATATTATTGTCACCGACAACCATATTACACTTAAATAAGTCCTCCATCAATAAGCCACAGCCATATTATGGTTGCCTCTAAATAGGTTATGGTTAAATATGACAATAATTTGTTTTTAAATTAACAATAGTATTTTCCTCTTTTCTTAGAGCTACATGGTATGGTTAAAAAACAACCATGCTATTATTAGTGTTAAACATGTTTTAGTTATTTTTTACCATAATATGTTCGGATTATGGTTGCCGCTACTTTATAGAGGACTAATTCAACCATAATATGGTTTCCAGTGACAATAATATGGTTAAATGAAACATAATATGTTAAAAATTTTCCTTAAAAATAGTTTTGTTGGAGGTGACCATATTTAAACATGTTGTCCTCTGGGTGTATGCAAAGGCAACTTGATACTGTGTCAAAATGGTGCCACGACAATAATCTTGTTATAAACACACATAAATATCAAAATCAAATTCCACAGTTTAAACTGCTTACATACAAACACAAACAAGGTTAGGTTAGGTTCCATTGGCAGCCGTGATCAAGTACAGCTCACTTGGGTTCATTAATAAGTTCCCGTTGTATTAACATATCACACCGTCTCTCATGGGTCCTATGAAATCTGGCTGCTATTATTCCCATGCAGCCATCAGATCGATTCAATAAAGGAGTGTATCCTGTTAACATCAACATCAGAGAGACAAGTTTTGTCCCCAAGGGCTCTTCGACCAAACATTTCGAGTCTTAAGTCTCCGAATGCCGGGCAATTACAGAGAAGATGTTCCGTTGACTCTTCCTCCTCATCGCCGCAACTTCTACACAAGTCATTATTAGGGAGCCCCAGCCTCTGGGCGTGCCTCCCAATGGGCCAGTGGCCAGTTATAACCGCAATTAGGTTTCTAAGATGATGTCTGGACAGCTGTAATGCCCGCCGTGTCCTTTTTTCATTTATGATGGGCCAGATTTTCCTGGTTTCCTTACAGGTGGTTTCATCGTGACACCTCTGACTGGCGATAAGACGAGACTTGTGCGCTATAAGTTGCTTGCACCTTAGGAGTGAAGCACCTACATTATATGTGGAACCGTTCCGATTCAAGGTGGTACCTGCATACGCCAACGAATCCACCATGCAGTTCCCATGTATGTCCCTGTGTCCGGGGACCCAATTAAGGGTGACCAGTGAATGTCTCGCTATCTCCTTCAGAGACATCCGGCATTCTCGGACAATTCTCGATGTAATGAACACATTCTCCAGGGATCTTATGGCCGCCTTGCTATCGGTAATAATGTGAATATCCCTTCCAGATATTTCATCGTACCGGATGCGTCTGGCAGCTGTGTGGATGGCCATTATCTCGGCCTGGATGACACTGCAGTGGTCCGGAAGCCTTATAGGAATGCTCCAGTTTTGCTGCTCGGTGTATATACCAGAACCGACACCATACAGTGTTTTAGACCCGTCCGTGAAAATTCGAATCGCATTCGCGGGAATTTGCATGTCATCATAGTGGACCACGTTATCCAAAATGCTAAACGTTAAGCCAGGATCAAAGATTGGCTCGGGTGTGACATAATCAACATCCATGTGCTAATTAATTTTGTTCAGAATGTTAGCATGTCCGAAATTGTAATCGCTCCATGCTCCGGTGGCCCTAAGTCTTACCGCCGCGTTCGCAGCTAGCCTTTTCGCCAAAATGTCTGGTGGTAACCAGTTTAAAATCGTAAACAATGCCTTAGAGGGGTTGTTCTAATGGCACCTGTTACCGCTATCGCCACCATTCTCATTGTACGTTCAAACCTGGTTTGATGACTCTTCACCTTGAGCGCCGGCCACCAAACAGCTGCTCCGTAGAAAAGAATGGGTTTAATGACACATTCGTATAGCCAGTATACATTCCTCGGGTTAATTCCCCAGTTTAGGCTAATGGCCCTTTTGCAGCAATATAATGCAGTAGCCGCCTTATTAGTCCTGAAAATGGTGTTCATCCTCCAGTTCAGTTTGCTGTCCAATATTAGCCCAAGATACTTGGCGGTATTAAATTTGGGAATGTTGAAATGTTCGAGGCGCCCAAGTTGGATTCGATACGCCTGAAGTGCAAGATACTGCTGACAAATTGAATGATCGCTGGGTCGATTTCCAAATGTCTCATAGCGTTAATAACCGATTCAGGTCTAACACAAGCAATAACATTGACCCAAATGATAAATGAGACACTTACATCGATATGGTAAATACATACAAATATCTGGGTGTTTTCATTGATCAAAACTTTAATTGGAAAACCCAAATAACACAACTCCAAAAAAAGCTAATTAAAGCAGCGTATATGCTTTTTCATTTAAGCAACTGCGCATCCACAGTAGTGCTAAGGCAAGCGTATTTCTCTCTCGCCGAATCTTACCTAAGACATGGCATAACTGCATGAGGACAGTTGCAAGATACACTAAATAGACTACTGAAAATCTTGAAAAAGAATTAAAACTACAATAATAACTTAAGAAACAATAGCACATACACTACTAGTAATAATTTAAACCATAATCTACCGAACAGCAACATCAATGTTCCAACTAATTCAAGCAACAACAACATAAATTTCAACAGCGTCAATAATACAGGCAGCTACTGTTACACAGGCGAAAACCTAGCTAAATGTCTCAACGTCTTTAATGTACAAAGTATATAAAACACAACTTTAGCCAATGAATTTTCTAATGAACCCCGTTTCTCACAAGCGATCGACCACACTCACAACACAAGATTTCGTGCAGCCGGTAGATTTAAAGTCCAAAAATATAAGAACAATCACGGAATATGTACCTTAAACGTATCTTTGCCAAAAATAATGAATAAGTTGCCAGCAGATATAATAAGGACTACCAATGTACATAAAAGAAGAAAATTGATAAAAAGACACGGATAAACATTTTGAATATTAAATAGATTGCACTTCTGCAGACAAGCCTGAAGACTTCGCAGACTAGTTCCTATATAATATTAAAGTTAAGCTTTTATTGCAAAACCATAATGTTAAGCTCTACTTTTGTAATTCTATTTTTATTGTCAATAAAAGTAAATAAAAAAAATTCTCGCCCCTTTTTTATTCGTGAGTTTTTTTGACAGTTCAAGCAGGGACTTTTCTCACTAAAATGTTACAGACACACTTTTTCTGTAAATTGGTGAGTAATTTCCTTACGTGACAGTTTGTTCTCGCCAAAAAAAGTTACAGACAACGGCTTAGTGAGAAAAACAGTGATTTGTTTCAATATATGGCATTTTTGTTTCATTTCACACATTTTAATCGAAAAGTTTCTCGACGCGAGAGTTACAGGAAATTATTGAATCAAGCTAAGTTTGAAATTAGTTTTTATCTCACTTGAACTTAAGTAAATCCCATTTTCGGATTATTTTAAGTACAGTGCACTTGGATAATCCTTACTTGAATCAAGCATTCTTTACTTCACTTTGGCTTGATTCAAGTTCGGAATGGTTTGATTTTTCTATTCTGTGTGCCATCGACTTTTAAATTATGATTTTAAATATTCAACAAAAAACATTCTTTAAATTTTTTATTAAGGAAAGATTTTAAAATTTTAAGTTTTCATATTATAAAACATTTTTTTAAATGTGCTTCTATGAGTCAAATTTCCATTTAAAAAGCTTCCTGCAATAGGACTATTTTAAAGAGCTTTATACATAATTTTGAATTTTACTTATAGAAGCACATCAGAAAACTGTTACCCAAAGGTTCGCTTAAGCCAAAAGTATCCGAAATATTGAGGGAATAGGACTGTTGTAATAAGCTTTTCAAATCCAAATTTGACTCACTGAAGCACATTCGAAGAAATGCTTAATGTAATAAAAACAATTTGTAAAAATAAATAATTTCCACATTTTTAGTTTTCTTTGACAAAAATTTGTCTGCATGTTTTGCTGCAGTGCACTCAGGCGTATGAGCAATCTACTTTTACAAATCAAATAACACAAAAAAAGTCAAACATTATCTCTAATCGTTTTTTAAATAATTTTAAATTCTTTTTTCATCTCTTTGGTTCCACTACAAAGAAAACGATGCCAGAAACAAACACAACAAAAAAAAAAAAAAAAAATTAAAATTTACACTTCAAAAGTCAGGCAACAAGTCTGAAGTAGACAGTATTTTAATCAAGAAAAAGTATTTTCCATCTTCAGCAACACAATAACAACAAATAGGCAAAAACTCTAGAAATTCAACATACAAGCACACAAAAATCAACTAAAGTGACAACAAAATGACAAAACGATGTTGATAACGCGACACAAACAATTGGTGACAGGCGTCGACGTTGCAAGTGGCTTAAAAGTGTAAAGTAAAAAAGAAGAACGAGAAATGAAATTAAATAAAATGAAAAGAAAGCACATTTAAAAAGAAACAAGCAAACAGTGTAAAAGAAAATGAGAGAGAAAATATTAGCAGCAATACAGTGAGTGAGTGTGTGTGATTTTTGTGTCATTTGATTATATTTTTTTTATTAAAATTCCATGTACAAAAAAGGTCCAAAATGGAACTAAAAATTTTGAAAGTTGATATCGGCCATACTTTTAAAGCTACAGCTGTTGAATTGGCTGTCATTTATTTAGTGTACTGCCAAATCCAAACGGACGGATAAATCTTTCAGCAGCACGTGCAAATGATAAAATCTTAAACATATTAATCCAACTCTTATTTTCACTGAAAAAGCATCTTCAGCCCATTTCTGGAAAAGTGGGTATGTCAACAAACAAATTGTTAAAACTGGATGTACCAAATTTTATTCTGATAACATTATTTATAACGGTTTTAGGCGTACTAAACTGTTTTCCAGGAGTAGGGTTTATATGGGGCCTCGGCTAAACTATGAACCGATCTTTACGAAGTTTAACAGTGTAATATCTAGTCCTGTAAAACTGTGACGTGTCAAATTTTATTCTGATAGCATTATTAATTACGGTTTTAGGCGTACTAAACTGTTTTCCGGGAGTAGGGTTAATATGGGGCCTAGGGCAAAATATGAACCTATCTTTATAAAATTTTAAAGTATAATTTCTAGTCGAATTGAACAAATTTTTGCAAAATCGTATATAAATTCGTGCATTCTTCCACCATTTGTGTTAGTTTTTGTAACAAAATTGCCAATTTTTTTTAGGTGGTGGTTCCACATTTTGATTCATAGCAATGATCCTACTGAACCGATTTTGCTGGATTTCATTTCCAAACCGCTAAGGATAGCTGTACGCAATATGACACCAATTTTTTTATTTCTTCTGAGTTTTTCGAAAGTGACCGTGTTTTCAACATACGGACAGACATACGGACATGGTTAAATCAACTTAGAATTACTCAAGGAGCCAGAATATTTATACTTTATGGGTCTGAGATGAATAATAAAAAAGTTTTACCCGGAATGACTAACTTAGTATATCAACTTCACAACTAATTGTGGTGGAGGGTATAAAAATGCGGAAATACTAAGAATATAGCAAAAAACCGGATTTTTTAAACTTCAGGTTAAGATATCTAAGGAACAAGATGTTAGTAACATTGGTAGGACTTTCAGTCGACGTATCAGGTTTTATAAATAAAGATGAATGAAATCTCGAATATGGCAAATAACTCGAGTTTTTTATTTAAGAAAATACGTATACCTATCGCAACTTAAACCTGAGGAAAGGTATATTCCCAGGGTTTCGGGTATTTCCAAATTCTGCAGTAGTGTGTAATCTAAGGCATTAACAAAAAAATTAATAGTTTTTTAAAAAAATTATTCAAGTGAATTTAACGTTTAATTGATACTTTTCATTTGCACCAGTAAACAAATTCACAAATTCATTTAATTAAACGTTTTATTTACTTGATTAAAGGTTTAATTAAAATTCATATTACTTTCGATTAATGCTGGTGAAAACCCTTTTTCTGTGATTTTAGAATCCATTTTAAAATTGAAGTTTAAGCTTTGGTTTTCAAAATCGGCTTCAATCAGTGATGTTAGATGTTTTTTTCGAATTATCGTCAAAATTTGAAAAAGAATCGTTATAATCGTTATTAGTTCTAAAAAACCCTCAAAAAATCGGCATATAAAAAAATCGTTTTTTTTTATCAACACGGATTAATTACTCTATTAAAACATAAAAAAATAATTAAGTATAAAATTATACAAAACCAAAAATATAGAATTTTTAATACTTAAGACGATTTGGTGGGGCTTTGATATCGCACTCCGGAGATTTTCGTCAAACACTTCCTGTCATCCCCAAATCTTCTGCTGCGGATGAACTTAACGCGTGTCTGTAATCGTCGTCTTTGTGGAGACATATCCAGAAGTTGCAATTGACCACAAACATGAGAGTCGCGTTGCAGAACGACCCATCGGCTGCTAAATTCTCGGGACAACTGCTGGAGCTTGGCAACGGCCAAATTCCTGTTGATGTTTCAAATGGATTGATATCGTTCCCTGAAAATTTTTGTGAATTCACATCGTCCAAGGAGGAACTCATCAGCAAAGTGTTCCCTGGCATTGCACAAAATTACAAAAATCTCGATTGGATTCGTGAACGGGCAATACAAGCAGCGAAGGATATGGACGTTGATAGCTTAAACTTAATAATTCAAAGTCAAATCGCAGGACAACTGCATACGTACAAATCTGTTGACTGCGTGACCGACGAAAATGAACCGACCAGCTTCCCGTTGGAATTTTTGAACTCGATTGATGTACCAGGAACTCCGCCGCATAATTTACAGCTGAAGGTGGTATCGATCATAATCATGTTGCGGAATCTCAATCCTGCAACGGTACGCGGTTGTCCGTCAAAAAGCTAATGAACAATGTGATTCAGGCGACAATCATCAAGGGCAAATTCAAAGAAGAGGAAGTCCTTATCCCACGAATTCCCATTATTCCAACTGAACTTCCATTCCAATTCAAGCGGATTCAGTTCCCCGTTCGATTGGCATTTGCAATGACAATCAATAAATCGCAAAGCCAATCACTAGAAGTCTGTGGATTAATCTCGAATTTCCCTGTTTTCCGGTCACGGTCAGCTATACGTTGCATGCTCGCGTGTTGGGAAACCGTCTTCGTTATTTGTTTTTGCGCCGGAAAACAAATCGAAAAACATTGTTCATCAAATTGCTCTCCACTGATTCCATTCAAATAAATCACATTGAAAATTTAAATATTTGTGTTGTATTATTACTCTAAAGTTTGTCTGAAGGCTTAAAATTGGGACGAGGCGAAGTTCGTCGGGTCCGCTAGTATAAATGACTGAGAAAAAACTTTACTTGCCAGATTGAAGTGTTATAAAATTGATGCCAGATTAAAGTTTAAAATAAATTTATTAAATCGTCAAAACCTAAGTGACTCTACATTAAAAATCGTCAATCGTCATTTTGGTAAATTCATCGAAAAAAATCGTCCAATTTTTTTTGTCATTATTTTTTATTGAATCTTCTTCATATATTAAATATGAACTAACAATAATTAATCAAATCTTAACCTAATACGTTGTTTTATGTCCTGCCAGTGCCAGACAAAATTTTCTTCATCACGGGTTCTGTTCACTTATATAGGTGTTTATTGCTCATCTAATTGGGTAAGTGCTGCAGTGTCTCTTCTTCTTAAGCGAGTGTGGCCGCCATGATTTAAAATATTTCGAGCTAGTGGATTTGGGTGTTGTTCAAGCCTTTTAAAATAGTTTATTGCATATTTTGTAATCATAGTTTTAACTAATGGCACATTGAGATCCTTATGAATGTTTGAGTTTTTAACATACCAGGGATTATTCGAAGAAGTTTATTTTGGCGCCTCTGAATTTTATCGATATTAGAGGCCGAGGCAGTGCCCCATAGTTGAATACCGTAGCACCAGATAGGCTTTAAGATAGAGTTGTAAAGTAGAAGCTTGCAATCGAGACTAAGGACAGAATTTCTTCCAATAAGCCAATGAATTTGAATGGCTTTTAGTTTCATTTGAGTTAATTTTGGCTTTCTAGCAGCTTGTGTGTGTTTGCTGGTAAATTTTGCTTCAATTTATGTAATAAGCCTTCATGCCAGTCTGGTATCAAAAGCGTGCGAAACATCGATGAAGAGTGCTGAGCAATATTTCTTTTCTTCAAATGCTTTTCTTGTGACATTTACTATTCGATTCGATCGAACAGACTCGATTGTGCTGTGTTTTCTTCTAAATCCGAACTGATGGTTTGGAATACATCTATTTTCACTTAAAATCGGTGTTAATTTTGAAACTAATAATTTCTCAAACAGCTTTGACATATTTAATAATAAGCTAATAGGCCTATAAGACTCAACTTTTGTATGATCTTTACCTGGCTTTGGTATTATGGTAACTAAGGAAACCTTCCATTATTGAGGATAGTATTCAAGGCGTAAAATTGCATTAAAAATAAAAAGAATAATTTTCTTTGCTATGCGATGTAGCTCCAAAAGCATTTTATTACTGATTTTATCAATACCTGGTGCCTTCTTAGTGTTTAAGTCGCAAATAGCCTTTTCGATTTCTCTTATCTCAAATCTGAGGGGAATAGCTGCTCTAGCAGCAACAGGTGGTAACTCGACCGCAATATTGTGAAATATATTTGGTGCAAATACGTTTTTCAAGTGATTAACAAACAGATTTCCTTTTTCAATATCGTTTCTTGCCCAACTACCATTCAAGTTTCTTAATGGTGGCTTAGATATAACTGGCCTTTTTAGATTTCTAGCTGCACGCCATAATGAGTAGTCAGATTGTAGAGTTGCATCAAGTTCCTTAAGATATTTTTCTAGAGAAGCCGTTTTCTGATTCTGCAGTAACTTTCTTAGCCTTTTTGTGCGGGGATCTGGGGATCTTCGAACTCTCCTTTTTTCAGTCAAGAGCCGCTCGACATCTGAAGAATATATTTTATTATTTTTAATTTTTTTTGGGGTAACGCTGGAATGTTGAACAGCTAGTTTAAGATAACTGTCAAAGTTAACAATAGAGAGATCCACATTCTCCGGTGTACTAAGCGGAATATTTTCTGTGTAATGGGCACTGAGAAATTTTTTATTTTAACCAATTTTTTTGTGTGGCTGGCGTCGCTAAGTAACCTGACGGAAATATAATTCTTTTTGGGTTCGATATAGTAACAATTGTAGGTGTGTGGTCGGATGATAATTCTAAGGAAGCTTCAACATGAATCGTTTCTGTGGGGATGTTTTTAACCACGCCAAAGTCGATAACATCTGGAATTTTTTGCTGATCAGTAGGCCAATATGTCGGTTGTCCGCTCGCGACCACATTTAAATCCATTTTAGAGATTGTATTAAACAGAACACGACCCTTTGGTGTTATAAGTCGTGACCCCCAGAAGGTATGTTTAGCGTTATAATCGCCAGCGGCAAGGAAACAGGGTCCTAGTGATTTATAATATTCACAATATTGGCTTTCTGATATTGAAAATCTAGGTGGAGAGTATAAAGAAGAAATTACTATGTTTCGATTTAGCTCTTCAACACAAATAGTCGTTGCTTGCAGATAGTCTTCACGGTGATCACACATAAGGTAGTGTTTGACTCGGGTTTTTATCAAAATGGCAGAACCTCCACAAGCTCTATCTCGAGGTTCCTTGGTGTCATATAGTATGTAACCATTAATTTGAAATGTGTTTCTTGAGGTCAGATGAGTTTCAGAAACCATCATAACATCAATTTGTTTATTTTTAAGAAAGTATTCTAGTTCATTTTTATGTTGGCGGATGCCGTTTGCGTTCCAAAAACAGATTTTTAAACAGTTCATGGGTTGTTAAGTACAGCTTGCAATAACATCGATTGCATTCTAAGAATTTTCTGCATCATATTACCCGTTGTGTTTGTGCAAATATTTACTGTTTGCACTAATGTTTCCATGGTTTTTTCTAGACGACTTAAATTAGAAACTGGAGTTTCATCATTACTTGGCGAGACACCTTGCAATGGCACATGGTTTGATTTTAGGACGTTAACATAAGAGGTTCTGTTATTACCAGGCTGCGGAGCTTGTATGTCATTGTAGTTACTTGATTTGTTACCTGCATTTGGGGAGGATTAGTTTTTGGTCCAACCGACTGCTTGACGATATTATATACAGGGCATCCTCTATAATTGGCAGTGTGATTACCGCCACAGTTGCTACATTTTTTTACGTTGAGGTCAGTTTTAGACTTATCGCAAAGAACTGTGCCATGTAATTCACCACATACTACGCAAATAGGGGGTAAATAGCAGTATGCCTTAGTATGACCATACTCTTGACAGTTTAAACATTGAACTGGACCATTTCTTTTGTGCGGCTCTTCTATAGTTATTCTTCTGTAGAGAATATATTTTAAATTGTAAATAGGATGTGTTTCGTTTTTTTTTTTAAGTTTTACGTCGCCGGGTTCAAACTCCACTCGAAAAAGTGGTTGCTGAATTTTTTCTCTATTTTTATTATTCACTACATGTTTTATTATTTTGCGAAAATCATTCTCATGATTGACTTGTATTTTTGTCTCGTTTATACTTCCACACTTGATAGCCGCTACGTAAAACGAATTTTCACCTAACACCGATATCAAACTCTTTATGAGCTCATTTGAATTTTGCTCCCTAAGATATATCGGGGGAGGCTTGGACGATTTTATGACGTTTGGTGCTTCAGAGGATTCATCCTCCAGAATTGCAAAACGATTTTGAGAATTTATTTTATCAAAAGATGGTACTTTTGAGGCCGAAGCAACTGCTGCAGAGGTAGGGCTTCGTCCCCGTTTAAGCACTCTTATGTACCTGTCCATACTAACTTGTACTGTAGGCTTTTGACAAATTTTTAAAGGGGGGTTTTCCATTGCATTTGTGTTTGAGTGCATGGTATCATTTCCCACTAAATTTGTTTTTGACGTCACGGCAATACTTGCTGGCCTGGCAACACTTGTCACCAAGTCTAGTTGTAGTTTTTTTAATGAGTCACTATCCACCGTTTGAGTAAATACCGAAGGTGAGAGGGAACGTGTACGAATAATTGGCTTAGCCGGTAGATAGTTAATATTGTTTTGTTTTGTTTTATTTATTTCTGCATTATTTTAATTTGCATGAACTAAAATGTAAACGTTTTTTTCATTTTGTCTTAGTGTTGTTTCACTGTTCGCACTCATGCAAAGAGTTGTTTTTGTTTTTCACCGTTTTGCTTTGCTTTTAATATTTTTATTATTTATTGTATTACAACAACACAAAAAAATAAGAAATTTAAACTTAAATGTTTTTGTTCCGAATATGTATACATACATACATGTATGAACATTCATACGTATGTATATATTTTTACTTTATTATTTTATTTAATTTCATCGTTTTAATTCTTCACTATTATGTTAAATAATTTAAACAACAAAATATATCATTTATTTTTAAGCGTCAAAATCAAATGTGATTAATTAATAGTTCAAATCGTATGCGGGGTTAAAAATACACGTCTGTGTCACAACAAAGCACAAATCGAAGTGAGTCGTCAAAATGACGTTAACTGCCTGTTTTTAGAAAACGTAAACAAGTGAGTGAGTGAGAAATTATATTGAAAACAAAAACAAATTTTCGTTTTTTATTGTTGTTTTCAATATAATTTCTCACTCACTCACTTGCCTACGTTTTCTAAAAACAGGCAGTAAATCGTCACATCTAACATCCCTGACCTCAATGTCTATTTTATAATCTTTTTTTTAGTATAAAACACTTTTTTAAAGACGAACATACACAGAAAAATTCTTGCCAATGTTTTGCCAAGTAAACAAAACAAAAAAAAATCATTTTTAATTAAAAAGTTAATCAAGCGCATTAAACGTTTTCTTACATCAACAAAATTAATTCCGAAAAATACTTTATTAATACTATAAATTTGTTTCCTGATGTAAATCTCTTTTGCCAAATCCCCATGAACGGATATACGGTTCAACGAAACTAGCAAATGTTAAAATTTTAAACATTTTTTTATGCCATGGCCAAAAAATAGATCAGGCTTTAATTTATAATTATACTCTAATGATAATTAAAATAATCATTATAAATTGACCAAAACTTTTAACCAAAAATAATTTAACAGCGATGAGTCATATTTTCGGATGAATGTGTATGAATTTCGGTCGATATACAACATTTACTTGTTCAAAAACAAATATTGCAAGAACAAAAAAAGCCTGCTTTTTCAAAATGATTTCGGCAGTTTTTATTGACTTAGTTTATCCTTGATATCCCCCATTCTTTGCCAAGCTAACAAATAATGAGACAAAAGGCAGAAAAAAAAGGAAATGGAAAAAATCTAGTCAAACAAAATGAACAAAAACGAAAATTAATTGGCCATTATAATTTAACAATTTAATATTGATGTTAATGATGGCGGCAGAAATAAGAGGTGTTAATATTTTATTAATTCAGTCAAAGAGAGATGACTAAAATGAGTAAAAAATTGTGTTTTTGTTGGTCCTCTTATTGCTTTATAGACAATAGGAATTATACTATAACTTAATTTTGTTTATTGTTAATTAAGTAAAGAGAAGAGATTTAATGATGGAATTTTAACATAAATTCGGGTTTGGAAAGTAATAAAGTTATTAAGTTAAGAAAAATATATTATTGTATATTAAAACAAAAAATTGTGAAAAAATCATCAAAATATTTGACGCAAAATTAAAAAAATTATGTATATTTATGAAATAATAAACAGCATTGTTATTAAACAAAAAATTATTTTTATTAAGACTTTTTTTGTACCTACACCACAAGTTTAATACACCCAGAAAAAACATGGTAAAAGTATCAAAGTTTTTCTTGGGATTCAAAATTAATAATCAAGTTTTCGTTATGATGTGCTATATTCCCATTTCATGCTATTGACAAACTGAAGTTTATTGTCGATGGGATAAGCTATTCCTATGCGCATTTCACTGGTTGCCTAGGCCAGATCGTCAGGAAACTTCATCCAAAAACTTATTATGGTCCCGCAATTGCCATAAACAAACATTTGTGTTTTTTAAACATTACTATTCGTTGTTGCTCCGACAAAATCAGCTATGTGTTTTTTCCTAGTTTTTGAGGAGAGCAAAAAAACCGTTTTATTTAGTCACCTTAGCATATATTTTTAAAGTGAAACGTTTAATTGAACAAATGTTAACATTGCTTTAAGTATTTCGTGAAAAAAAATTGACTTATTAGCCATTGGGCAGCTATAACAAATTTTTTCGAAAAACTACACATAACTCATTTAGTTGGAGCATTTTTAATAATTATTTTTATTTTTTTTTTACACGTAGCTGTTTTGGTTTGAAGAAAGAATGGTTATTTTTATTAAAGCTTAGCACTTTTTAAGCGTATCTAAATGTTAATTTATTTTGTGAAAAGATCTTAATGAATTTTATTCAGTATGTTAAAGATATAACATTGAAAATATTAAAAAAATAGTAAATCTAAAGCTAATAATTTAAATTATCATAAAATGAGTGGCAATCGTTATGCATATATTTTTTGAGTGATTGCAGACTTCTATACGTTAATTCTTTTATTTTAAGTTTGTTGGTGTACAATGGTTTTGGCTCACCTCCACAATTTTTCCTCGTTCTTTTTTGCGATAAGATGTTCCAGTCGTCTGAATGGCGGATCTTATACATTATTTTATTTTCTTTGTATAAGATTCCTCGAATACTATTAACAGTTGCTTCTCTGGGACCTTTTCCTGGCCTTATTGAATTCAAATTTCCCGAAACATTTTCAAAGTTTTTAAAAAATGAAAATTTCAAATAGTTTATATTGTAAGGCTGTGATGGCCTTGCCTGGCGCATGCGGTTTATATAATCCATTGGTGTATATATTAGACCACGAAAACAGCTTTCCAGTGTTGAATGAACACTATCAACCTCCATCATTGTGTGCCCTTTTTCTAAAATTAACTGCTCTATTTCAATACCTGTTTTTGAATTGAGGTTTGCCAAAGCACTGGACAAAATCTTATTTCTATTTTGATAGGAACAGCCATCAGATATCAAAATAACTTTTTCATACGTTCATTCATTCATTGATTAAATGTACTATACAACTTGTAATATTGTTAGCCGTAACCCCACCTTCACCTTCGTGCCATACATAGAGATGAACTTCCTTTGTATTCTTGATATAAAACGTGAAATTATGTACCGCCAGTTTTGATTTATAATACTGTTCGGACACTTGCAACTTTGGGCATAGCAAAACACTTTGCATGTCCATGGTAACAACCATTATTTCCGGCGACATATTATTAATAGCGAACTGTTTGGCAGCCCTTGCTTCATCTTTTTTTGCAATTTGTAATTGATACTCTTCTTCATTTGTGTTCCCTTGTGAATATCCTACGCATACATCACACTGATCTTTTCGTGGTTTAAAAATTTAACTATTATCTTTTTCTAGAACTTCGCAAAATTTTTTTCGCATTGCTGGAATTTTATTATTATTTTTACACCAATCAATATAAATCTTATGCATATAACTCTTTGTTTTAAATTGATCTTCTACGTATAATCGTTTTGAGCTACACAGAGAAAACAGATTCATGATCACAACCGAATTTGGCGCCAATCGAATTTCGTCGGTTGCATGTACTATCACACAATTCGGTTCCAATTACTGAAAATATCGTTGCTTAGCATAATAGGTTTGATAGCAACATTTGAATTTTGGTACACTATCAGTCATAACAACAGATATTGTTGATTGTTAGTATGATTATTAGAAACAAAATTGTGCTTATACCCGAATAAATGATAGGTGCAACTGAATTAACACATAATTGGTGTTCATAACAAGATTGTCGTTATCAATATATTTTTTTTAACCGGTCAAATGTAGCCCATAAGGGGCAAGGACTTGTCCAAAGCTAATCTCAATGAATGGAAAAATGGGTTATTTTGCAGAACAATGTCCTAGGGCAGGACCATATAACCCAGCTTGCATTACAAAGGGGAAGTCATAAAACTACTCCATGGTATACTCCAGAGGATTAGCTTTGAAATCGTTTCAAAAGGAAAACATGTCGTTTAAAATTGAAGACATGTCGTTTCACTTCAAACTCTTTTTAATAATGACATGGTCCATACTTGCACTACATTGGACCAGTCCAGGATCAATATGGATCAAAAAGTCCAATATAATTTGCAGGGTATAAAAAATAATACATACATTCATACATACATATGTATGTACGTGTATATGTTCATACCTATAAGAATACGTAAATTACTTACCCCTATTTATTAAGTTTTTCACATTTTCCATTTTTGACCGCAAATATATTTTTAAAATATAATATTAAAAATTAATTTAATCTATCAAATGTTTTGACAGAAAATTTAGTAAACAATTGGGGCTTTTAACTATTTTTTGGTTGTGAATTCTGAATAATTATATTTTCATTTGTTGTACTCGAATTTAATCTATTCCAACAATAAATAATTAGCTGCAATAAATGAATAATCATTTATATTAAAAAATTTATTGACGAAAGCAAATTATTGATTGCAATGACCAATATTCAGTATTGCCCTGTATTTAATTCGGTTGTGATTCTAACCATTTGTACTAATTTTTAGAACTTAATTAAATTAGTTATCATAACTAATAAAAGAATTGAAGGCATCATATTTCAGTTGGAACATCATTTTTATAATCAAGAGAATTAAAAATCAGTTAGAACTATATATTTTTAATAGTTGCAATAATAAATCGTGTTACTTGATCAATATTTTATTACTGCAACCGTTTCCCAACCAATTAATTTTCTGTGTGTAGCTCTGCAGTAATGACTCGGAACCTTAGGTATTGTGTGTAACCATTCTCGCACGGATTCACATTTTTCCGATCTTGTGTTTTTACATACCGAAATGTTATTGCTTGCTTTTAGCCACGTTTAAAAAATACCTTTTTCTAAATTTAAAGTTGCTAAAAAAAATTCCTTGCAGACACGCACTTTTTGGCCATCACCATATGGTAAATAGCAATCGAATAGCTGCCTCTTTCTTATGTCAATTGAAGTTGACCTTCTTCGAATTGAGTAAGTCCGTACTTGCACCAACCCTTTTATGTATGTTTTTTTAGCATCCCATGTGGATAAGTCCCAAAAATAATTAAACACGATTTTTCTATTTTCCTCACTAACAACACCACATAAGAAACTTCTTTCAGTTTTTTTCTCCGCTAAGTGAATGCAACGTTTTTCTCGAATTGCCTTAGCCTTTCTTACTCCATAGCTTTTACCCAAAACTCTTTTTTCTTTATTTCTTTTTTTTTGTTCCGTTTTCAGTAGCCGTTCATTTTGACAGTCGTGTTCAACGCTTTCCGCAAATGGTTCAAAACTTCCTGTTACATCATTTAAAATGTAATTTGGCTCGTTTAATTGACCTTCCATTTTTCTTTTATAATAAAATGGGCAAAAATAAACTTTTAAAATGTCTTTAAGTATTTTTTAATTACTTACTGTTTTCTATGTTAAATCGAAACAAATTAAGGAAATGCCGCGAAATACTTAGTTTGTAGAGCGAGTACGAATCTATCAGTTTTCAAAATACTAATTTTTATAACCACCGAAACTTTTTTGACATAAAATAAATGAAATACTTGCTTAATTTTAAATGATATGAAAAACGGTTATGTGTATTTTAACACATAGCTGTTTTTGTAGGAACATTTTATATATGGCTTACACATAGCTGCTTTTGTTAACTTTCGAACCAGTAAAGATATCATTTAACGGTTTGGTGGGTAGATGCATCATTAACAAAGGTTCAAAAGAGTACAATAAAAAAATTTTCAAAATTTTGCACATAGCTGATTTTGTTGGAGCAACGACGAATTGTCACGATTAAAATTTTTTTTTGTTTATATTGAATAACTTCAAAAGATTTTGTTATTCGTGCTTAATTCCCAGTTTTTATTCTTGACAAAAACACTTGAAATTTATTGTTGATGGGATAAGCTATTCCTATGCGCATTTCACTGGTTGCTTAGGCCAGAGCATCAGGAAACTTCATCCATAAAGATTTTAGAAAAACTAAAGATATTAAACCAAATAAAACTGTTAAACGTATAAGAATTATAGCAACAGTTTTACTTGTAATAATATCAAAGCTTAAACAAAACACATCAACAATAAACAACAGTGGGTTTATCTCATCTTACATTCCCCACTACAATTAGTTGAAATTCTCTCAACACTTAATTGACAACATCTTTTGTAAGTTGTTGTTGTTTTTATTTTGTTTTTCTTTACCTACTTACAACTACAATTAATGTTGAGAAAATTTCAACTAATTGTAGTGGGGAATATAAGATGAGATAACCCACTGTTTATTGTTGATGTGTTTTGTTTAAAATTTGATATTATTACAAGTAGAACTGTTGCTAAAAGTCTTATACGTTTAACAGTTTTATTTGGTTTAGTATCTTTAGTTTTTCTAAAATCTTTATGGATGAAGTTTCCTGATGATCTGGCCTAAGCAACCAGTGAAATGCGCATAGGAATAGCTTATCCCATCAACAATAAATTTCAAGTGTTTTTGTCAAGAATAAAAACTGGGAATTAAGCACGAAAACCAAAATCTTTTGAAATTAAAATTTTGTATTCTCAAAAATTGAAATTACTTTTTGATATTGAATAACTTTTTTCTTTTGGAATTCATTTAAGGTTTGCATTCTCATTAATATTAAGATTAAAATTTTTTTATTTATTATTCGTTCGCAAAAAAAATCTCGCGCAGGAGAGCCTTAGTTGGACGGGCTGTATGAACTATGGCTCCATCTGGTTGGAACTACAATTCTGGATTGTTTTCTACCTCTGGCTCTTTAAATTTTTCAAACATTGCCCGGTATTGAATGTCATTCACATTAACCGCACTTTGTTTGTCGTTTTCCAGTGGCGCTAACTGTTTTTTTAGGTTAGCTCTTGTTTTCAAGATATACCGTTGTTTTGAAAATGTAAGAAGTTGCCCAGCATATCGATGGTTTTCTTCCGCAACCTCGTAACTCAAAAACAACTACTTTTCACGAGAGACAAAATACTTTTATTTTACCAAATATTTGAAACTTTTTGCTATATATTCTTTTATAATCCAAGACTTAGGAAAAATTCCGATATTCCGCCAAAGAAAAAAATTGCAAAATTGTAAGGCGGTATTAACTGATGACTTTTCCGGTTAAAACAAAAAATTGGAAAAAATCGAGTTACGTGGTTGCGGAAGAAAACCATCGATATATTCGCGTAATATATGGTTTGTAGCCCCAAGTATTTTCTTTAAAATTACATTAAAACCATCTTCGTATGTCAAGTAGTTTTCGAGGTATTGAAGAAATAAGCTCAACACATTCGGCGATATTATAACATTTTTAATATGACAAAAATTTTAAATTTTGTTTTTGTTCATATATGTTCCTTATATGACAAAAGAAACCTTCTCACCAAACTTCATTTAAATCAGAAGGGGTCGTGTCCCACTCTTGGTCGTTTTGACATGGAATTAGCGATATACGAAAATGTATAAGTCATGTAAAATTCTTGGCAAAGACCAACTGCTGAGAAAGTCTCCTGGTGAAAATACCCGAACACTATTCATATCATTGCAAGTTGCAAGAAGTCTTACACAGACAACCCCATGTTCACAACTTTAAAGAAATTTCGATATGATCTGTGTGTCTAAGCTAAATAAATATTTGACGTCCTACACGTTACCACTAGTTTTATTAAAAAATTATTTGCTTTTGCAAAACGTTTGGCTAGATCAAACATCATTAAACAGTATCTAAAGTACATTATTCAAATATCTTCTTACAAATAAAATTTAGTAAATCAAAAAAAATTTTTAAAAATAAAGCTAAAGTTTTTTTGCAACCATCGTTCTTTGTTTTGTGCTTTCCATCATAAATTTTCCAAAGTTTATTAAAGTTAATTCTAAAAAAAAAAAATATAAACAAGATATATAAGAAAAGATTAACTCACTGTTTATTGTTGGTGTTTTGTCTCAGGTTTGATATCGTTGAGTGTTGGTAATTCTCATTCGTTTTACAGTTTTGTTTGTACAATATCGTTAGCTTTGGGAAAAAAATTAAATTAATAACAGCAACAACATTGTGATTGTTGCGTTTTCTGCATTAAATGCATGCTTTACAATCATTTGCTTAAAATTCTAGAATTTTTGAATTCTTTTTCTTTTAATTGTGTTGACTTAAATAACGGAAATTTCCGAAAAAGCACAGGCCGGTAAAACCTAAATATTGCTGATGACTGAGGTCGCGGACTGTTAAATGGATTACATGCGGTTTTATTTTTTTAAAAATGTAGGACACTTCTGTTTCAGGTATAGATAAACAAAAATTAATAAAAATTTGAGTCTTACCATAGCAATCGATAACACTATGTAACAGTTTTTTGACCAAATGTATTTGACACCTAATCCAGCTGAATCAGAAAATAAAGCCAGAATGCTCAAAAGTAGAACAGTTTTAAAAAAATAAGATGAAAAGAGCAAAATTGCAAAAAATCATTAAAACTTTTGTGAGATTTGAACTTTGGTCCAATGTAACTTAGTCATTTCCTGACCTATTTTTGCGAGCAAACTATGGTAGTATTAGTAACTTCATTATCTTTGAACAGAAATAAAGGAATAAAAAATCCTTCGAATATTTTTGAAGATACTTTTATTAACGGTTATTTTGGAATATCCCGAAAACTGTTATACTATCATTCTGACTTCACATTCGGATTCAGCATTTCAGATTCATTTGGTCACGACTTTGTTAAAAATTTGTGACACAGTGTAAAGCAGCCCTAACACGATTCAATTCAATTGTCAACTGAGTCGGTTGTTCTCCAAATCAAAGCATGTATGACTTTGTCAATTGATTAGTTTGACGGTTGTCGAGTTGGTTGAAGAAAAATCAGAAGATTTTGATTTTTTAAGTTGACTACTAAGTCTTTCAATTCGATTGTAATGTGTGTGCTCGAGTCTATTGATTAGCTGTCAAAATTAATGTTTGTAGTTTTCTTTTGCAAAAAAAAAGTTAAGTATTTTAAAAATTGTCTTTTATATCATTAAATTTTAAAATTAATTTGAAGTCTTTCAACTCAGTTAATGAAGTGTGTGGCCAAGCATCAATTCAGTTGAATGACTCAGTTGACAATTGAATTGAAAAGTCGTCGTGCCGAAGTTATCTTGCCGTATATCACAAAAATTGTTTTTTGGGAAATCGAATCTTAAGGTTCAAATTTGTATACACAAAAATGTACGTGAAAAAAGTCGTCCAATATTTTTGTCAGATATTGTGTTTGAAGTTCTTTATCGATTTATGTAAAAATATCTAAAGTCATGGAAAAAAATTTTTAAGTTATAGCCATTATCACATCCAAAAAAATTTTTCAATTTTGTCGTATACGCCACTTTTTGCGATATATTTTTTAGTTTTTATGATATAAGTCAAAATTAGGTATTAAAAACCTACATTCACGTGTTTTACCAATATTGAAAATTAAGTTATAATAATTTTCGAAACGAAAATTTATGTAAGTGACAAATATATTTACATACGTAAAGTTATAGTTTTTTATTATCGAATTTCCTTATGTATGAATAATTTTAAGGTTTATTATTACTTAAGGGTGGTCTAACTGTGAGTCACACCGCAACGTAAAATTTTTGTCCAACTTAATTTGACATTTCTTGGTATCAGTGCTAAATTCAACCATGGAGAGGAGCAGCACTGAGCAGCGCGTTAAGATTGCTGAAGCCTTTTACGAAAATGGGCGTTCAAATCAAAAATACATTTTGTGCACATCTTGATGTTTTTGATCACCATAATCGATCAAATGTGTTCACAATCGGAATAATTGTGGGCAAATTTAAGCAAACCGGCTCTGTAGGAAATGTGAAAACGCCTGTGCAAGTTAATATATGGCATACCATCTCTTAATGTAACATTATTTTTAGCAACACTTGCAAGACATTTCTGCTGACGTCGTAATTTCCCACGTTGTTGCATTGGGTTAAATTAAATGTTATTTGAACCTCTCTTTTAGTTCCCACGATGTGACGATAATCGCAATGATAAATATAAAGCATAATTATGCTTCTTGCTTTTAAAAATTATTAGATTTAAATTACATTTAATTTGGACAACGGTTCGAACAGAACCTAAGAATTGTAATCTACCGTTTAAGAAATTTAAAAAATAAATAAATGTATTTTTTTTAAATAAATAAACGGGAAGAAATAATAATTTGCATGCATGCTTGGTGCGGTTTATGGCCAGGCGGCATCATCGGGCTTTACTTCTTCAAAAATGAGGTATGCCAAGCAGTTACTGTGAATGGTGTTCGCTATCGCGAGCTAATAAGGGATTTTTTTTTGCCAGAAAGTGAGGATATGGACATGGACGATAAGTAGTTCGAAAATAATGTGTCGCACGGCCAACAAAACAATGGCTCTTCTGCACGAGAAATTCAATGGCCATGTCAACTCGCCGTCACGATCATATGATTTGACACCGTTGGCCTTCTTTCTTTGGTAATATTTAAAATAAAAAGTGTACGTCAATAAGCCAAGAACAATTCAAGAGCTAAAGGATTAGATCATTTGACACATTAAGGACATTGAATCTCAATTATGTCTCAGAGGCATTGAAAATATGGACCATACGACAAAGGTATGCTAGCCGCGACGAGCATTTGGCCGATATTTTCTCTCACACATAGTTGTCATAGATCCTTCTTTATAATAATAAAAAAAAAATCAGATAATTCTCTAAAAACTTTTTGTTTTATTCACAATTAACATTGTGCATTATGGTTGGACCACCCTGAATATTTAATCTTTAATTGCTTAACAATAAGGAAAATTTAGGCAATATAGCAATAATTCCATCAATATAAAAAGCATATAAAACGAAAAATGTTAAAATAACAGTAATATTAATAATAAAGTCTCTTTTTTGTAACTTGCCTAATTTACTTTGTTCACATACAATAAGATAACGCAAGATTTTTTTAATTGAAAATTTTCATACGTTTTTTGTCGTACATCCACAATTATGCTTCATACGATATTATAACGTATTAAATTTTGCGCAAAAGTGGATATACAACAAAATGGCTTCGTAATATCTCATTAACCATAAGAGATAGAGACGTGAGGATAGCGCAAATCGATAGATCTATTAAATTTACCATAGGAAACGGTCTTATCTCATTTTTTTCGATTTTGTGATATACGACATGATAACTCCGGAACGACGAAGTGTATGGGGCGCATAATACAATATAATATACATTATGTATAGTGCAATGCAATCGTAAGACTTTGGTAACATTTGATGTGGAAAAGTAGATTTTCATTCCCTAAAAACCCTTTAATATAAACAAAATCGGAAAAAGATGTCGATATCTAAATAATATTCGGCACAAAGAACTCTTGTACGAATCTTAGCCTTACAATATAATTTTGTTTTGCCGAGTAATTGATTGCCCTTGATCAAAAATATATTCCACTGTCGAAAATTTTACTGTATATACAGTGGTGTTGGGTATCATATAGCCAGGCTTGGCTTTCTTAACTGTTGTTAACTGATCTTATATTAAACAAATTAAAAATAACTTAAATAGACTTAAAAGCTTCGTTCACAAAAGGCAGCAACATTTTCACTGGTGTTCAAAACACAGCAACAATTTTTTTCACAAACTCACACATTTTGCATTAAGAAGACATTTGCAAATTTTGCCCACAACAATATAACTTATTTATCATTATTTTTTAAAACATTTTTTTAAAATTTTCAATAAAAACTAAATAAAATTATTATAAACGTCATTTTAACTTTAGTTACATTTTTTTCCGAAAAATTAAAGGAAAATATATGAAATACTTTCGGAAGAAAAACGAAATAGTTGCTTCCATTGTGAACAAAGCTTCAACTTTAACTTTCTTATTTATAAAAAATAGAACAGGTTGATAAAACTAATTTTAATAGAGAATCCGAAATTCAACACATTAAAAAATATTTAAAATATTAAAGTGTCGCTATCAAAAACAAATACTGAAGAGAAGTGTATACGACGAATAAAACTTAGTGTAGAGGAACTAAAGTTAAAGGTCGGGTGTATAAATACTCTCAAAAATTAATGCGAGCTTGGTTCATGTGTGTGTGATATATTTTCTATGTTTGCTTCTTTCAGTAAAAACAATTAAATATTTATTTATTTTATTAAATTCAGTAATTTTCGTTTACTCCACAAAAGAGCCGAATTTCTAAAAAATACCAGACAGACACCTGTCCGCTTGTTTTTCTTATAAGCCAGATAGGGAGAATATTATTATTTACTTGCCCTGTTACACACGTTTGTTTTGCTTTTGTTGTACTGACCACGTTGTTTACAGAAGAACTCTCAATTATAAGACACCAGCAGCTTGACCGATATGGCTTCGCAATTATTTTACTTTTAAAATTTGATGTATTTAACTAAATTATTTAAACAAATAGAAAATGGGAATTCCTTATACACAACAAGCAATTCATTTTTTATATATAAGTAAAAATTTATTTTTGGTAGTTAAATTATATAAAATAACTGAATGTTCATTTGTTTTTTACAGAATATGTAGTTAAGTTTTTGACAGTTAATTTCTATAAAATAACTGAATGTTCATTTGTTTTTACGGAATTCGTGGTTGAATTTTAAAAAAATTAAATGAACTTTTCGTTGCTTTAAATTACACTTTTATTTAATTTAACATAAAGAAGAATTTAACTCAATCAACGGACAATATTAACTGCAACTGAAAATCCGTATTAATGTGCACTTAGTTTTTTGAATAACTGTTAGAATCAGTTAAAAATAAATTTGCTTGGAATTTTAAATGTTTATTTATTTAAAAATGACTGAACGGAATATTTCTTAAATAAACTACAGTCCGATACTGTAATAATATTGTGAGTGTAATATTGCAACAACAATTCATTGCCAATCCAATTCGTTGTATTCTTATTTGTGTATTTTATGTGGCGTAAATTAATTCTCGCACACTTCACAAGGTGATTTTCAAATACTAGGAGTATAGGCAAAAATTGTTTGCTGTATTAAAACGGTTTAAAGGAAACAAGTAATGTCTAGAGAAGGGTGTTCAGTCGATTAATTCTTGTTCGGTTAATCGAACAATTTTATACAATTACAGTAGACGCTCGGTTATATGAATACCCAGTTATATAAACATCCAGAATAGTGAACAACAAAATTTTTACACATAAGGTTCTAAAGAGTGAATACAACCCATCTCTATTATGTGAACAACTTGCAACCGTTTATTTTTTTGTAACTATTTTTTGTAAAGTGTGTTTTTTAGAGAATCACAACTGTAAGTTGGCATCACTATTTGAGCACTCATTTAACAGCTGATAGTTGCTTTTTGTTTAGTTTGCTTTGAAGTTTCATTATGAATCGACTTGAGAAAGAACACCTGTATTGCAAACTTTGACCCCCTCTAACTCTGAAACTTTTTGACCGATCTTGTCATTAGGATCATTAGGGATCATCCAAATCGGAAGACATTGATTTCAAAATTGGGTCACTTGACATTAAATTCGGCTTTTATATATGTATTATTTTCTAAAATATAAATTTAAGCAAAAAACTTTCTTCGAGGATAATGTTGTTGACTAGAGGGTCTAAAATATTGCCATATATCAAATTTTTTTACATAAAACTGAATCAGTTTGGAGGGGGGGGGGGGCGGGTAATATAAGAAATAAATAAAAAACAAGTAAGAAAGTATAGTCGGTCAAGCCCGACCATATGATACAATACACCACAGTATTTAAAAACACATCATGCTTATGTGTCCATATAAATATAGATTTATCTATGTTTATAAACTTCATGAAAATCGGTTTGAAAGTTTGTGAGAGGCAGAAATTGCCCCCTGCCTTCCCTTGTGGTCCTATTTTTTAAAAACTGTATAGCTAATGTGTCCCTATAGATATGGATCTATGTTTTAAATTTCATTGAAATCGGTTTGATAGTTTCTGAGAGGAAGAAATTTCCCCCTATCTTCCCTCGTCCTCCTACGATTCGGCCCATTTTCAATAGGCTTGGTCCTTGTGGCAATAAAAACCTACGACCCACATTTTATCCAATTATCTCCAAAATTGCGACCTGTACTTTGCGCACAAGGTTACATGGACAGCCAGCCAGCCAGCCGGACGGACATCGTTAGTTAGACTCAGAAAGTGATTCTAATACGATCGGTATACTTTAAGGTGGGTCTAGGACCAATATTTTAAGGCGTTACACACATCAGCACAAATGCATAATACCCTCTCCACTATTGTGGTGTGGGTATAAAAATAAATAACGGCCACCCTGATCTACACATAATAAAAATGATTTGAAAAACTTATTTTATATTGTTTCGATTATGTGAACTTTTCCATTTAGTGAACAGGCCCTGTCAGAATTAGTTCATATAAGCGAGCGGCTACTATAACTGTTTGAATAATTTAAAATTGCTAATTTCGATTAAAGGATTGATCGAAGAATTTATACCGATTAATCGAATAATAATAATATATATCATTTCTGATAAATGTATAATTTTTTTTTAAAGTTTTAAGTCGAATAAACAAACCAAATGTATGTGTTTCGTTAGTAATTTTGTTAAATTTTTTCAACACAATTTAAAATTCATTTTACAAAAGAATAAACGAAAAAGGTATGTTAAGTCAAAGATTTATATTAATTTGGCGGGTATGTTCTAGAAATCGAAATGAAGCGGAATTGAAATCGAACGATAATTTATTTTCAATTACTTTTTACAAAATGGCCGTAGTTTTTCGTGGCTTTAAGTGTTGTTCTTGCAAAACTGATAGATACTTAAGATAAAATGGAATATTTTTATGAACTTTCATTACGGGTCGTTTTTAAAATTTGCTCGATTTTCAATCCACTTCATTCTGATTACTTAAACACACCGGTATTTTTTTACAAAATAGTTCATGCGTTTCTCTTTTAGAGTGAATTTGGCTTAAAAATAATGTTCGAAGAATAAATCTAATAGTGCGTAATGTAACAGGAGTCCAAAAATGTATTAACGTAAATGTTCTTCAACAACTTCACTAATTTACCACTTACACAGGGACTAAAACATTGTACTTGATGAAGATGCTCCACCAACAAAATCAAAGGGGGCTACAAGAGGTCCAATGAATAAATATTTTAAGCAAGATACTTCGATCGAATATCTACAGGAAATTATTTGCAGAAGCATAGCAGAGGATGGAATGTCCGTGAAAAGTTTAAAAAAATCCCAAGTTATATTGACTTTAAGTGCCCGAAGGTGAGGCAACAATTTGGAGCTGCATTGACAAGTATTTTTTAAAAAACAATGCTTATTTGCTCAAGTACAAATTTTTTCTAAAATTATCAAAAAAAAAAATCTCGTAAGTTAAAAAAATTCTGGATTTAGAATTTTTCGATTAATCGATTTATTTTAAATTTTATTCGTTTAATTGAATACTCTTAAAATACCAGATATCGATTTATCGTTTAATCGAATAAAAATTAAGCCCGATTAATTGAACACCCTAGTCTAGAGTGAATATCTGCAAGTTGTGCGAGGAGCGGTACTACCGCATAGCGTTTGTTATTGTGGTTGTACACACATTTGTTTGTATTGTGTTTATGATTTTCAAATACAGTTATGCAGGCTTTTATTGTTAACATTCCCCAAAAAGCACAAATTTTTTTTGAATTCCAATGTTGGAATTCCAGTGTGAATCCAAGCTTGAATTACATTTGAAATCCATCCTCTTTCCAGTCTGTTTGTTTTATTTTCACAAGAGGAAATCGGGTACAAAATGTGGCAGAAAATGGTTTTAAATTATTGTTGAAATAATGTTATAACACTATTTAAATACTGTTGTAACATTGCTTCAATAACACTGAAATTCCATGCTTGAATTCAACGGTAAAAACAGGTTCGGTTCGACTTGAGTTTCACTGCAATTCCATGCTTGAATTAAAGTGTAAAAACAGGTTCGGTTCAACTTGAATCACACTGTTATTCAAGGCTGGAATTACACTGTAAACGTACTGTTTTGTTCGACTGTAATTCATTGGTTAATTTTGCTGGATTCGCTATTGAATTCAACTGTGTTTCAACTGTAATTCAACACTGGAAATTGGAAATTGTGACTGGATTTCAAATGTAGTTCCACATGAATTCAAGCCAAAATGCTTATTGGGTCGTATTTTATAATTCTTTGTTACTATACCTCCTAAAATATACAAGAGTATAAATATGTATATGCATACTTTTGTTCATGTATGTTCCATAAGACTACTTTTTTTCACAAAAAATATATAAATATTGAATGATGTGCTGTGTAAGTTTCCTAACTTCCTTTTTCAATGTTTCCCCGCTTCCCCCCACTACTTTGTTTCCGCAATCGAGAAAGATTTGATGTTTTATATTGGCTGCAACAGCAAAAAAAAAAAATGCTACTGTATTGGCCTTTATCTTGTTGTATCACACAAAAAAAAAAAAAAAACGTTTGATACATTTCATGAGACTGTCATGTTCAACATGCGAATGCTGGTTGTTGTAGTTTTTTGACGTTCTATACAATTTTCACTCCTACCATAAAATTATTAGTTTTTATGTTTCTGGTGTTTTGTCAACGTCATTTTAATTTTTTTTCCATCTTATTTATGAATAGAAACATTTTTGCAAAGAAAAGCGAAACAAAAAAGTCCCACAAGTGTATCTTGTTTTATGAAAGGCAACTGATTTTTTTTGTCACCTTCAAACTGATGTCATGTGAAGTTCTGTGAAAGAACAGATGATTGTGGAGTGTGAGAAAATTCCTTGAACTGTTGGCTAATTGCAATTTGTTTTTGCACAGATTCAGTGTTAAAGAAAAAGTTTTATAGACTATATATAGTGATTATATATTAATGTATATTGATTGCTTTATATGATCTGAATGAATTTTTTTTTGATTTTATGAAAGGATGATACCTGAATAATGATACTGAATAACAATTTTTTATTATATAAGAAACTTCAATACATTTGTATGAGGGCTAGATAAAATTTGGGAAAAATGTACCTTTAATGAATCGATATTTGCTTTAAATGTTGTTTGCCGAGATTGTAGCTACATGTCAATATCCCGCCAACACTGTAATTCCGCTCGACACTATCATAAGAAACTTTTAAAGTTATGAAGTGTAGGTCCTTTTTAAATATAACCGTGATTGTTAGAACCTTTAAGATTTTTTAAGGACTTAAAACAGACATACATAGAAACAGGCATAAGTTGAAAGTATTACAAAAAGAAAGAATTTTGTTTACGCCTAAATCAGGAAAATTAAGGCCCTCTGTTCCACCTAGGAACTACGGGAATTGAATACCACTGATCAGGATTAGCTGAAACGTCAATACTTTATTAAAAATCTTTCCAAGAAATTCAAAAGTTTCAATGCCCGAAATTTCGAAAATCCGTTTTACATACAATGCATGATGTTTTGGTCTTAGAAGACCCCTAGTGAAATTTGATGCAGAAAATATTTGTAGAACATTAAAGCCCTCTAAATTGACGTTTCGGTATATTTTTGTGTGGAAGTAAAAAAAAATCACCCCAATTAGTGTTAGAGGGTTAATATATTCTAAAGAAAAGAATTGCCATAGAATTCTACTGAAAACAGCTGAAATAGTCTTTTAGCTCAGGAGTACATTAAGTATATTGTTTTGAGTTGTACCAAACTCCTTTTCAAGAAATTCAAAAAGTTTAGGACATTGAAATAGTTTAGGGCCTAAACTTTAAAAATCTGTTTTACATAAAATGCACGATGTTTTGGTCTTTGTAGACAACACTAGTAAAATTTGATTCAGATAATATTCGTAGAACATTTTAACCCTCTAAAGTGACGTTTTAGTATACTTTTGTGAAGAAGTTAATAAAAAGGGCAAAATTGACCCCTCAAAATTAGTGTAAGAGGGTTAATATCTTCTAAGAAAAGAATCGCCATACAATTCTACTGAAGTTATCTGAAAAAGTATTAAAGCTCAGAAGTACATTAAGTATATATTTTTGACTTGTGCCAAACGCCTTTTCAAAATTTCGAAAATCCGTTTAAAATACATCACACAAACTTTTGGTCTTAGAAGACCTCTAGTGAAATTAAATGCAAAAAATATTCGTAAGACATTTTAACCCTCAAAAGTGCCTATTTAGCATACTTTTGTGTAAGAGTTGGTTAAAAGAACAAAAACTACCCCTTAAAATAAGAGTAAGAGGGTTAATTAATTCCAAGAAAAGAATCGCCATACGATTCAACTAAGTACATCTGAAATTATTTTTTAGCTCAGAAGCACATTTAGCAATTTTTTTTTTGACTTATACCAAACACTTTTTCAAAAAATTCAAAACATTAGGGGCCCATATTTCGGGAACCCGAGCTAACTTTTCAACACCTTTTGGCAGATTTGCTCTTCTAGTAGTCTAGTTTAATTTCACGCTGCAAGTATTAAGGATGGCGGTGCTGACCCGAATATTGTTGCACTGTGTAATCATTCAAAACAAGTTTCGACCTATTAAGTTTAAATACCATTTGGTTTAAAGATTGATGTTTGACTTTTGACTGCCAGCCGTCGTCAATGACGGTGAGTGTTAAACGGCAAACCTTTCTTAAGAGATTGTGTGGTTGCAATCGAAACATGTAAGGGCAACCTGTCCGTGAAAACCTGGGTTCGGTTCCCAGCTCAGTCAAGAAAGAAAAATTATGAAAAATTTCAATTAATTTCATTTTGTAAAATTCCTTCATTCAGAAAACTAATTTAACACAAATTTAATTTGATGAACTTTAGATTGAACAAATATCAATTGTAGAATTGGCAATTGAATGCAACGACAAGTTTTTATTAATCAAAAATTTGTTTTAATAGGAAAATGTTACAAAAATAACAAGTAAATGCGAGTATACTCTATTTAGGACCCATGGGCAATCTTGGACCCGCCTGAACAAAATTATGTTATGAGATTAAGATTAATTTTCATCTATATGAGATTTAAGGATGGGGGCTTATATGGGATCTATGGTTCATTTTGGACCTACCAGGACAACATATCGCCAATTTTTATGATAATACCAACATTTATAAGGAAGTAGGCATCAAAAGCTATTTTCGGGAGAAATATTTTTATTGTTTTACCATAGTCAAATTTAAACCGATTCCAATAAAATTTGGAAAGATGCTCTTGATGGGAATGAAATAAATTTGGACCGAACTTAATTTAAATACCAACATAATAAAATGGTTTGTGCCCATAACCCTCAATTATGGAAAGAAGCTTGTCTGGGGTCTCTCTGAAATTAGAGACCGATTTGCCCCCTTGGTCCTTGTAACAAATAAATCCCATGTATCAAATTTCATCTAATATTCTCCAAAATTGCAACCTGTACTTTGCGCAAAAGGTTTTCATGGACAGCCAGCCAGCCAGCCGGCCGGCCGGACGGACATCGTTTGATCGTCTCGGAAAGCGATTCTGAATCGATCGGTATACTTAAGAAACTGCCTTAAATGAAAAATTTTACAATAAATTTTATGTATATAACTAGGAAAAATCCCTTATAACTAAAAATTTCGATTTTTATTTAAAAAATATTAATTTTAAAAATTTACCATATTTAACAGTGTATGGAATGCAGTTAACAGAGGTGTGGGACGTATTTAACTGACGAATTTATCTTCACACCCAATACAGTTTTGGAATCTGCCACCTTAGGGCTTTCAAATGGTATCCCCAAACCCCATTCAGGTCTGTCCTAAGTGCCCCAAACTGATATTTTAATATTTTTAGTTACCTTTATTCCACCCCTCGTTACATGTCTCCTGCCGGGCCCTTTTTCGTTTTTTTTGGGCAAAAATTCATATTTACCTTTTTGGGTCATTTTTCATGTTCGCTTGGGCGATTCTTCATTTGGGCGATTTTTCATTTATTTTTTTGGGCCATTTTTCTTTGGGCGATATTTCCTACAGCCGTTTTGGAATCTGTCCTAAGTTAACAGAGGGGTGGGACGTATTTAACTGACGAATTTATCTTCACACCCTTCAATAAAACTTATTTTATTCATTAATAAAGATGTGCCTAATTTCTAATTTTAATTATTGATAAATACCCTGAAATTTATTGTTGAGGGATAAGCTAGTTCCTATGCGGATTTAACTGGTTCCTTAGGCCAGATCATCAGGAAATCTTTCTCCGTAGACTTTGGAATATTTAACAAGTAAATACAAATTAAACTGTAAAGCGAATGAGAATTACAAACACTCAAGTCTTATTTGCAACGATATTAAAGCTAAAACAAAACACCAAGAATAAACAGTGAATTAAAAACAAAATTAATTTATTTGTGGTACAATTTGATCCAGATTAGTTTAAAAGGGTGGTTAAATTTTAAGGGGCGATGTTGAATGTGAACCACGCCTAAACGTCAAGTTTTTTTCTGCATTTCATTTGACATTTCTCAATTTCAGACTTACTCAATTTGAACCATGGAAAGATACACAAACGAGCAACGCGTTTTATTTATTCAGGCTTATTATAGGTGCTCAAATCAAAATGCATATCGTGCACTTCGTGATGAAGCACATTTTCACCTCAGTGGATTCGTCAATAAGCAGAATTGCCGCATTTGGGCGAATGATAATCCAAAAGTGATTGTCGAAAAACCAATGCACAAGGAGTGACTGTTTGGTGTAGTTTATGGGCTGGTGGCCCATAACTGAGGCCAGCCAGGCAGTTACTGTGAATGGTGTTCGCTATTGTGAGATGATAACGAAATTTTTATGGACCAAATTGAAAGATATGTGGTTTCAACAGGACGGTGCCACTTGCCACACAGCTAACGAAACAACAGCTCTTTTGCGCGACAAATTCAATGGCCGTGTTTTCTCACGTGATGGGGATATCATTTGGCCGCCAACATATTGTGATTTGACACCGATGGACTTCTTTCTTTGGGGTTACTTGAAAGAAAAGGTGTACGTCGATAAGCCAGCAACAATTCAAGAGCTAAACGAGGAGATAATTCGGCACATTAACGGCATATAACCTCAATTATGTCTCAGCGTCATCGAAAATTTGGATCATAGGATGTAGGTGTGCCGCCGAGTTCGCGGCGGCCATTTGGCCGATATGTTGTTCCATACATACCCAGTTGGCCATGACTTCAAGACAACGTCGACGACATGTTGGCGACAGCCCATGCGAATCATCGACGACTTTTTCTTACAAAGGGCACTCAAGTCGTACACGACAATATGAGCGACATTATCATGCACATTGTCGTTAATGATCATATGGGTAACAATGCGGTTAAATTTGTCATTGGCGACTATATAAACGACTTTTTTCTCATAAATTCGTTAATGCCCGATTTGCGACATTACTTTAATATTGTCGTTGATGACACTGTCTACAATTAAGTCGCTGATATGAAAGTGACAATTAGGAATGTAACTACAGATTTTCCGATATAACCATGATAAGGGGAACGGGAAAAGGGGTCTAACTTGAGGATATACATACTTCAAGTTCAAATAGGTTTCCTGACGACTGCAGTATATTTTTCGCGGAGGCTATAGGGATTCTGAAGGCCTAAGAATTGGTAAAAGGTGACATTGCTGGGTCTCGACGGTCACTATATATGTGAACAGTTCTAAGGGCCTTGATGGGCTGTGAATTTAAACTAGCAAGGGAATATGTTCTGAACTAAACATATGGCAATGTAGTCAGCAGGAAAATTAATTTCTTTGTGCTTCTTGACCCATCAATTCACATATGCCCAAATTCACAATTAAAGCACAGCCGCGAATAACATTGAAAGTTACAAACTAATTGCTCAGGAGAGCAAAAAAACGTTTTCTACGTTCAGGATTATTTTTTTTAACTTTTTTTTTATTATCAAAAATAATGATAATAAAAGTAAAATATCAAGAAATTTTAATTTTAAATTAAATACAAATTTGAAGTTTATAATTTTTTTTAGTAGAGGACAACATAAGCGACCATTGCATGCATTTTGTCGTCAAAGTGGTTTGAAACACGACAAAATTAATGCAATGGTCACTTACGTTGTCCTCAATGAAGTATTATTCAAGACAAATTTAAAAAAAGGCCCCAAATATGTTATATAGGCAACAAATTCAAAAATGTCCTAAAGACATCGTTTACGACATTTGCGTCTATGACCATTTTGTCAGCTGGGTAATTGAACCATACCAACATTATCATAATAAAAAGAAATGACAATAATTTCATAAATAATTTGTGTTTTATTCAAAATCAACATCGGCATTTTAATAACCTTTTAAATGGCAAAACGTGCGATAGTCGGTCCTTTACACTATTTTACAAGAAATCTTAAAAAAGGAAGTTATTTTTCATTTTGTAATGGTCCCCAAACAACAAAAACAATAGAAATTTAAAATTCTATGGATACATTTTGTTTGGGGCATTCCACCGATTTCATCATAACTTAGGGAGAGGTTATCCAATTTAATAACATGAAACAATAAATAACTTGAAATAAAATTGTCGTAAAAGTCGTGTGAGCATTATTTTTATGTAATCTGAACGGTTGCGGAATAATTCAGTCTGAAATTATTATTATTTTTTTTTTTTTTGGCAAAATCGGAACTTCTAAAAATTTATTTAAACAACGTATATTCCAAATAAAACCAGCTTATTTCATCGATGGAATTTTGATTAATTTTATTCATAATTAAGTGAAATATTCTGATTTTATCACTGAGTTTTAAAGAGAGCGCTCCACAGATTTTTTTTTTTACAACTTGAGATTCGTGTTATTTTTTTAAAAATAGAATTATAGTTCAAATTTGTTGCATAGGGGATTTAATCATAATTTCGAAAGTCTACTCCAGAATTAAATACGTCCTAAACCGCAACAAATCGAGTCATTACCGCAAAAAAAGGTAAAGCGACAAAAACAAAATTTTTCAGGAAAATGTTTTTTTATATTATTTCATAAAAGTTTTTATGAAAGTTGACTCTGGAATAAAATTGTTTTTGCTGTAAAATCGTAACGGTACCTTATGTGACCATGATATTTATGGAGATGATTCAAGTGTTGCCAATGAAGTCATTAATTAAAAAAAAAACCAAAATTTAAAATGATGTCGCTGAAGCTATTTTGCGGTAAAAGCTCGATATAACAAAAGGTTGAGTTTCTTAACGTCATTTGCAAAGCAACTTGCTTTTTTAAATGCATTGTAAAATACACCAAAAAAATTTTCGATGCGTTCACAATAAACAAAATGGTGAACATGAAATTCATGTAACTAAAAATTGTGATGTCTTTATCACACATTCCATAATGCTCTAAAAATTTAAAGATTGGGCTCAGCCAACTATAAAATGTTAATTTGTTTCACTATAAATTGAAGATTATAAAAAATTAAGAGCACTCCAATTGCCATTAACTGATTTCAAACTAATTGAAGCACCCCCTTTGAATATTCAAAATAATTGGCTTTACAATTCTTAAACAAAATTCCTTAAAATTCTCTCAGTGTAAATAATTTATTAGATTTGTTATCATCAGCCTTTGCAGGAAATTCTTACAATCTTTATAATAAATAGTTTGTCTTTCTTCTTTATAAAATAATAAAATAAAAAGCAAACAATCCTGTGAGCCCAACATTACGAAGACTTAAAAGCACCAAAGAAACTTAAAAAGTAAAGTAATTGATTCAGCAAAAGAGGGAGTACAAGATTGAAAAGGACAAGAAAGGATTTGCACTTACAAGGAACAATGAATGAACTGTGATGTACAATGTATTTGTGAGTTGCATAAGTGACGTTACTTTTAAAAAACGTGACACCACCACGAACAACAATGACAACTGTGTTTGTTCTTGTTTGTAAGTGGCTGTGCTTGGTTGCACATTAATGTTCAGAAAACAAAGTCTTCACAACTGTCAGCACCAGATTTAAAATGGAATATTCGATTCGATATGTGGCTAACGGATTTCATTTAAATTTCATTTTAATAAGCTGACGACTGACTGAATGACTGACATTTTGCATGTTTTAAAGCGAGCAGACGTCGAAAGAGAGTGATGCCATTTCTTCACTACTAAAAATGGATAAATTTCTAGGAAAAAAAGCTAAATAAGATTTTGTTACAAAAAACGCATTTTTATTAAAAAAAAACTTGTTTTACTACACTGAAATTACACATAAGAGATTATTTTGTTTGTATCTTTTAATAACGACGAGCTCAAACTATCGATTAAAAGTTTTTTTTTTTAATTGTTTAAGTTATTTGCGTTAACTTATTAAGAAAAATTCAACGTTACATCACAACTAATGCTGCATTTATAGAATTTTTTGGTTTAAAAATTGTTAAGATTTAATGAAAAATTTGATAAAATAAAAATAACTTATGGGTAAAATTATTTTTTAATGGCTAAACGAGCTGAAAACAGTTAAAGCTCAACTTTTAATTGGCTAAATTGGTAGCACCGTCTACATTAGACATTCGTGCATTGTTCGTTTAATTAGAAGTCAATTTGTTTTTCAGTAAAATTTTTAATTAAATGTGGGTAGTATAAAAAAAATTGCAATGCTCATTTTGTTTAGATAAATCTACATTTGATATCTATTGTTTTACTCTCACTTGGCCGCATGGAAATCGCAAAGAATTATATTCACAATTAGTTCATCTAAGATAAGGGATGCTTTTTTTAAGAATTGTCCAATTTGGCAACTATTTTATCATCTTTGTTTAGTTTTATACGCAAGTGGAGCATACATGGATATATTCCAGAGCAATGTTTGCGAAAATTCGAAGGCCGTTGTAAGTTCGTTCGAGCGGTTTAATCTAAAGTGTGGTTAAATTTTAAGGGCCGAAGTGGATTTTGAATAAAACACAAATTATTTAGGAAACTATTGTCATTTCTTTATATAATGATAATATTGCTATGGTTGAATAATGTATGGAACAAAATTTCAGCCTAACGGACGCCACAACCTCGGCGGCACACCTCCATCCGATGGTCCAAATTTTCGATGACGCTGAGGCATAAGTGAGGTTCTATGCCGTTAATGTGCCGAATTATCTCCTCCTTTAGCTCTTGAATTGTTGCTGGCTTATCGACGTACACCTTTTCTTTCAAAAACCCCAAAGAGAGAAGTCCAACGGTGTCAAAACACATGATGTTGGCAGCTAAATGACATCACCACCACGGGATATAACACGGCCATTGAATTTGTCACGCAAAAGAGCTATTGTTTCGTTAGCTGTGTGGTAAGTGGCAACGTCCTGTTGAAACCACACATCGTTCACATCCATATTTTCCAATTCGGGCCATAAAAAGTTCGTTATCATCTCACGATAGCGAACACCATTCACAGTAGCTGCCTGACCGGCCTCATTTTGAAAAAAATACGCCCCGATGATGGCGCCAGCCCATAAACCGCTCCAAACTGTCGCTCTTTGTGGGTGTATTGGTTTTTCGACAATCACTTTTGGATTATTATTCGCCCAAATGCGGCAATTCTGCTTATTGACGAATCCACTGAGGTGAAAAGGTGCCTCATCACTGAAGATGATTTTCTTCGAAAATTTATCATCCACTGTTGCCATTTCTTGCCTCCATTCTGACCATTAGCGACGTTTGGAATGTTCAAGAGGATTAAGTTCTTGAGTCAATTGCACCTTTTAAGCGTGTAAATGCAAGTCTTTATGCATAATGTTCATCAACGATGAGCATGAGAGGTGCAATTGTTGGTCACGACGACGAGTTGAGGTGGATGGCTAATTTGCCACACTATCGCGAACATCGGAAATATTTTCTGCAGTACAAGCTGGACGAGCATGCACTGGTGTTTTTCACATCTCCTTCAGACTCGGTTTGCTCAAATTTTTGCACGATTTTTCCGATTGTTTGCACATTTGGACGATTAAATTGACTGAACAAATCACAAAGTCCACGATATGCATTTTGATTTAAACGCCCATTTTCATAATAAGCCTGACTAACTTTAACGCGTTGCTCGATTTTTATCTTTCCATGGTTCAAATTGAATTGGTCTAAAAATTGGGAATTTCAAATGAAATGCAGAAAAAAACTTGACGTTTAGGTGTGGTTCACATTCAACATCGGCCCTTAATTTAGCAACGGATCGTTTTCGTAGCCTATACATACAATGAGACAAATGCTTGAAAAATTAATGGAAATTTGGATATGCAGCAGACGCTATGTCCGAAGAGTGATGAACCGGAACGACTCGGAATTCATGTCAACTGAGGAACACCTAGCCTTTAGGTCTTGCTACTATAACCGCAGCAAAATAAGGGCGAAAATAAAAAAAAAGACACAGAAAGAAAAATACTCGGGATAAATTAAGTTTTTTACACTTACTTTAAGTACAAGTCGTACTTAAAAATTTAAGTACGAAATACACTAAAACGCACTTAAAACAATCCTTAATAAGATAACTTTCGAAAACCAATCCCGGAATTTCCTAAAATTAGTATAAAACTCTTAAATAAGTAAAAAAGATTGATCTTTTCATTGGCAGTGCCACTCTGAGAGAAAGTGTACAAAGTGAGCGTGGGAAAACACATTTTTTGATATGGTCACCTCCAATAGAACAATTTTTTACAAAAGAGGTTACTTAATTAATTTAACGGTAGCCACATTATGGTGAAACACTATTTCAACTTAAAATTTTAAAACATATTATGGTTTTAACATATAAGTGCCACCAGCAACTACTTTATTATGGTAAAATTAGACCTCAGCAAGGAGACATAACCATATAAATGTTTCCTCCGAATATGTAATGTTAATTCTGCCGAATCAAACAAAGAACGTTTAAAAGCTTTACTAGTCCTTATACAAATTTCAAGGGAAATTAAAGAGTATTGATTGTAATAGTTTATGTCGCTATTCTCAAGTAATGATAAAATGTATTAGCTTAATTGACTTATTACAGGCTGTTATTTAAACGCATTAAACTCTGTATAGTCAACATATATTTATTTAAAGACTCAAAAAGTAATTGAGTTTTTCAAACCTGTTATTAATGTTGAGTATAAAGGGAAGTACATACAAGTTTTGATACGGGCTTCTGTTTCAAATCTGCATCTCAGTGCACACTGGGTAATTTGAGCTAGACTTTAGGGCAACATTAATTTCAGCCAAAGTTTTGGACCGATAAGGCTGAACACGCACGAATTTTTAATTTTTGAAAGAAGTAAAAACAACCGAATATCTTGAAAACTAACGGACTCGTTTTTTTTAAATTAGGCAAGATGAAAATGCGCAAGGGGGCTAGCAAAATGGCGTATAAGCCATACAAATAAAATCAGTTTTGAAGGTTTCGTTTAAATGTGCTAAATTCTCATTTAATACTATTTATTTATTGTTGATGGGATTAGCTTTTCCTATGCGCATTTCACTGGTTGCTTAAGCCAGATCATCAGGAAACTTCATCTAAAGATTTTATAAAAACTTAAGATATTTAACAAACAAAACTGTTAAGCGAATTAGAATTATAAGCAACAGTTTTACTTGAAACAATAATAAGCTTAAACAAAAACAAGAACAGAAGAAACAGTGAGCATATCTTTTTTTACAGTCTCGGCTACAATTGGTTTATTTTTTGGTTATGCTTGAAAAGGTCGTTAGTTTTTCTGTGAGCATTGTGCCCCCTTAACAATAAATTCTTATACAAAGTTTGTACGTTTTGATTCAACGAAGCCAAATCTTGATTTGAAACACTATTTAAATCAACTTTCACTGATAATGAAATTGTAATTTAATATACATATCTTTAATATAAAAAATAAATCATAAAGCATATTACACGCCGCATTCACATTTATCACATTTGCTGGAATATCAGTGAAAGTGTGGCTTACAAAATTTATTCCATTTCTTTCAGTGCTTTAAACTTGGATTGAAAGTTGCCTGCATAGATAAACATAGCATTTTTGGTGGTACATGCTTACGAGTTGGGTGCATACCTTCCAAAGCACTACTTCATTCTTCCTATCGTTTACCCTGTTTTCCTGGCTTTTTCACTACTTTTTAATTCGCTACTTCGGTTATCTATATTAAAGTAAAACAGGTTATTATAAGGATTTAATTCTTGACTGGCTAAATATCATCAAGTATAGCGTGATTAACTTCGACTTTATACTTTGATTCCAGATAGCTAATTAATTGCTTTTTTAGCGATATCATCACACGTTTTCCGGTGTCAACGGTGTCACTAGTACTTTTAGTAAAGAATATATTCATCCGTTATTGCAAGGCATTTCCAATAAGCTACAAGAGAGTTTCGAAGCTCATGACGCATATTACGATATGAAAAATGGGAGTAAAGTAAGAATGCTCTTTCTTGAGAATCATTTCTCACTTTTATAATTTCTAATTCGTTCTCTCCAATTTTTTGCTGCACATTAATTTCACAAATTCAAACAGAAGAGAGTTTGTCATATTTAAAGCTGAGGCTGTCTGAATGAAAATTATATAAATAAAGGACCGGAAAAACCGAAACAGAAAATAACAAATAAAAAAAGAATTTTTATTTATGGAAAAGTCATTTATTTGAGGTTAAGGAAGAGTTACACGTTTCGTTAACAAAAGCAATAACGTAAACTAAAACATTTTGGGTTTTCTATTTACTTACTATCCGCTCTCTTTCCCACGTTTGCACGATTTCCTTCTTTTTGTTAAATAACTGATAAAAAACCTTTTAGTTTGTATAAAAATTACATGCACTGTGAACTTTGCTTGCAAATGTCAACTTCAACTGCCTATAAATCAGCTGATATTTGTTTTTTGCCAAAGCCTAATAAGCAGTTATTCGCTTTGATATATTCGTAATCCAACGTCAGTAACAAAAACATTTTTATTGTTAGTGCAAAAAATTATTTTAGCTAAGATTTCGGGTCAAATTACCTACAGTGCAGTGTTGTCAAATTATTAGTGTTAAATAAAAGTAACGTAGTTTTGATAGTTTTTTAAACAAATTCACTAAAACAAACAAAATATTTAGTTGCTTTTTACACAGCTTTGCTTAAGGAAAAATGTAGATACATTTTTAAAATAATTACGAGTTTTTTCGGCTTTAAAAATCTTGACGAAACATTAGGGTGGGTCGAAAAAAAAAGTTGTGCCAGTCACCCCCTAGGATGAAAGATATGTCAATGAAGTTTCTAAAACAGGAAAACATTTTTTTTTGCCACGCCCCAAAATACAGCACTTTTGGTTTTTTATATGTAGCGCTGCCATTTAAAGTCCGATCTCATCATATCGCATATCGTTGTTCATGGCTTGAAAGTTGCTTCATTTTTGTCTTTGGTGACTTTTCAATCCGACCTGAAATTCTGGACACCACTTATGCCACCTCGGATCCTTCCCCCAAATGTCCAATTTTTTTGACGGTCCAAGAAAGTCCTTATAAAATTACGTATGTATCGATTTTAATATGCTCACTTTTATGAAACACCTCCAAATTAAGGCCCTTTTTTCTTTTTCACACACATACTACATTAAACCATGTAGAAGCCAATACAAACCAAAAAAATGTTCATCAGTCACGCCCTAAAATAAAAGGTATATATATTATGTTTGAAAAACTTTAAAAAAATTGTTTTTGCCACGCCTTAAATAACTGCCCTTATTGTTTTATATATACAGCATCGTCATTTAAAGTCCAATCTCATCGTATCATATATCATTGTTAATGTCTCGAATGTTCCTTTATTTTCGTATTTAATGCTCTTTTAAACTAACTTAAAATTCTAGATGGCAATTATGATATCTCGGATCCTTCCCCTCTGATGTCTAATTTTTTAGGTGCTAAGAAAGTCCCTCTAAAACTTAGTATATCTAGCTTTTAATATACTCTCCATGCTCCATTTTGAGTCACCTTGAGTCTAGCTTAGATTTATATACACCGACTGCCCAATTTATAATTTTTCGCATACATGTTTTGAGGCATTCATTTTTATGCATTTAAATTATTTTTTTTTCATTTTTAGAATTCTGCAGTTTCTTTATATTTTTTAGTTCTTGTTTTAACTCTGTATCATGGTCTCATATATGACATTATGTTTGCTTTTACAAATGTCTTAATTTAAATTTTTAATTTGAGTTTCACAGTCCAGCAAAAAAAAAAAAATGGCACGAAAAATTGCACAAAATATGAAAACTGGCAAAAAAAAACGCTAGTAGTTCAGATCGAGAAAGCTTGTCAATAAATTCATCCGTCTCACTTTCATTAAAATATGAGTAGTCCACTTGAAAACACCGCTTAGTTAAAAAAAAACCAAAGGCTAAGAAACAGTTTTTAAAAATTCAAATGACAAGCCATAGAGAGTGGTTTTCAGGATTATTGAATAATTAAACAAAAATTGCGCGTAACTTACAGAGTTTTGTACGAGATTGATAATGGCTTAGGGAGCCATTAAAAAAATGCAGGCTTTTACAGAATTTTTATTTTGCTATATATCTAAAACAAAAAGGGCTGTCATTTAGGGCGTGGCAAATTTTTTTTTTAAAGTCCTTAAAACTGTATAAATATACCTTTTATTCTAGGGCGTGACTGAGGAACATTTTTTTGGTTTGTATTGACTTCTACTTGTTTTAATGTAGTATGTATGTGAAACAGAAAATGGGGCTTTAATTGGAGGCGTGTCATAAAAGTGAGCATATTAAAATGTCAACATACGTAGTTTTATAAGGACTTTCTTGGACCGTCAAAAAAATTGGACATTTGGGGGAAGGATCCGAGATGGCATAAGTGGCGCCCATAATTTCAGGACGGATTGAAAAGTCACCAAAGACAAAAATGAAGCCACTATCAAGCCATGAACAACGATATGCGATATGATGAGATCGGACTTTAAATCGCAGCGCTACATATAAAAAACCAAAAGTGCTGTATTTTGGGGCGTGGCAAAAAAAATTTTTTTTTTGTTTTAGAAACTTCATTGACATATCTTTCATTCTAGAGGGTGACTGGCACAACTTTTTTTTTTTGTATGGAGGTCGACCCGGTCTACGAAACATGTTTTGTTTTAACTTGTTTAAATGCCTTTTTCCAATCATTTTTATAATATATTTGCTGATTTTAATTTAATACACGTTTTTCGTAAATAACTTATTTTTTTTGTCACTTTGCGCACCCGTTGTGCCCAACAAAAGAACAATTCTTTTTTAAATATTTGTGCTTGCGAAAAAACCATAATATATTTTTATTTTTTACGCTTTTAAAACTTCTTTGTTGTCAGCACTAAAGAAGCAGTTTTTTTGTATGTATATTTTTTTTTTTTTTTTTATAGATTTTGCTCTTTTTCACTTAAGTGCCTCAAAAACACAATATTTTTTAACTGGGTCAGTTTATATACCCAAACCTACACAGGTGCTGAGGGTATTATGCGTTAGTGCTTATGTATGTTAAGCAAAGAAAAATTGGTTCTAGACCCACTTTTTACTTTACCAACTAGCGTAGAATCAAATTCTGAATCCATCTAACCGTTTCCATCTGTACAGTACGAAATTCTGGAGATAAATTCTTGGACTTTGGTACATATGTTTAAATAGTAACAAGGACAAATCTTGTTTAAAATAAAGAGAATCGGTCCATAATTTAACATAATCATTTTACAAACTTATTTTGGAAAACCGTTTTTGTGTCTATAACCAGAGTTCGAAAATAAACATTTTAAACTGTACTTATACGCTTAGGGGAATCATATACTTAATACCTTAAAAAAAATTTTCTTTGTTAGAAATCTTCGTAAACATTAAAAAATAAAAATGAGAACATATCAAAGCGTTCTGGTTTTCGTAAAAAAACACAAACTTCGTTTTGTTCGGTTCAGCAGTTTTAATTTTCGTTTATTTCAGTATTCTTTTTACAAAAACAAAACATGTCTACAATACATACACAGGCTATTTGCGCAACAACAACAACAACACTATTGAGAAACGTTGATAAACAAAAACACTACAGAGCATTAAAATATAATGTATATCTACAGAACCACTACAATTGTAATTGTACGAAAAACAGAACACAACATAATATTTTTCACTTTCGTCAAATTAGTTATAAGCGGTATTAACGGTTGTGTACTAATACACTAAAAAAATGGATATAATTTCTGCGAGTGTGTACCGTACGCAAAATAACCATCTTATTATGTTGGTATTTAGATTAAAATTGGTGAACAATCTTTTCACAACCCAAAATATCTAAACAAATGTTATTGGAATCAGTCCACAGCTCTCATACAAATACCACTCCCGGAAATAGTTTTAAATGTATGTTCTTCCTTATAAATGTTGATTGATATTGATAAAAAAAATATCTTGCGGCGATAGCTTTATAATAGCTACTATGGCATGGCAAAACTTTCTGCTGGTAGGGCTAGAGTTGACCATAAATCCGAAAAAAACTTCCTCTCAAGATCAATTTCAGACGAAAAACCTTATTTAGATGCAAAAGGTGGCATAAGACACGATGTTAATTGTGAGTGACACCTTAACGTGAAGTTTTTTCCCAACTTAATTTGACATATCTTTGTTTTAGTGTTTGACAAAATCAACCATGGAGAGGTACACAATGGAAATTGTTGAAACCTTTTACATAAACGGCAGTACAAATAAAAATGCATTTCACACACTTCGTACTTTTTTTGGTCAGCATAATCGACCAAATGTGGCTACAATAGGAAGAATTGTGCAAATTGTTCAGCAAACCGGGTTTGTAGTTAAACAGCTGTGCATGCTCGCCCAGTTCGTTCTGCGTTATCGGGCCGTTCTTCTTCGAAAATGAGGTCGGCCAAGCAGAAACCTTGAGTGATGTTCGCTATCGCGAGATGATAACGGACTTTTTGTGGCCAGAGAGTGACGCCATGTGGTTCCAGCAGGATGGTGCCACTTGCCAAACAGCCTACGAAACAATGGATCTTTTGCGCGAAAAATTCAATGGCTATGTTATCTTACGTCGTGGTAATATAAATCAGATGGCACGATCATGTGATTTGATACCGTTGGACTTTTTCTTGGGGATATTTAAAATTAATAGTGCAATAAGCCAAGAACACTTCAAGAGCTTAAGGAGGATATAATTCAGCAGATTAACGAAATTGATCCCCAATTATGTCTTTGAGCCATTGAAAATACAGTGAACTCGCGAAAACGTGAACACTCAAAAGGGTGAACGTCTCAGAAACGTGAACCAATTTATTTTTACACAGGCTATTCTAAAACGTGAACAAAATCTGGAAGCTCTAAAACGTGAACGTGTTTACTTTTTAAAATGTTTTTTGAATTGGGAAATCCCCGAATTGAGTTCACTTATTGGTTGATGTTACAGCGTTCTTTTTTCTTAATTGCATCCATGTATGTAATACGCTGACATGTTAGCTGTTTTTTAACATCGCTACGATATTCGTTATTCGTGAAAGTGAAAAATGTCATTAAAAACCCCGAAAGTGTTATCTTTGAAAGATAAAGTAAATATTCTTGAATTATTGCAAAAGGTTTATAGTGTCAGTGGCTTGGTTAGAAAATATGGTGTTGCTCAATCAACAGTTTGTTCCATTAGGGGCGAAAATAGGAAATAGAAGCTCTTATAAGGCTTTAATATTGGCTAAAAATGAGATGGCCGACCAAATTGAAATCAGTGTGTTAAGAAAACTTAAAGAAAAAGCTTTGTTAAAGATGATCAAACAAAAAACTTTTAAAAAAAGATGACCTTTTTTTCCTGAGTATTTTTTCCCCTTATAAACATTCTTTAAACAAAAAAATATTTCTTTTCGTTTTTGTTACTTTTATGTGTATTTTTTTATGATATTCATAAGAAACCCTGTAGTAAATAAAATAGTCAGTTGCAAAAAACAATAACTATAAATTAACTGTTTTTCAAATGACTACAAATTGGTTTAAATCTCATGCAGATATCAACCAAAAAGGCACACGTAAAACACAAATAAAAGCAAAATAAGTAAACAAGCATGCCATGAAGTCAAATGAAAAAAAAAAATATTACAAACATATTATCAAAAAGTAATTTCAATTTTTGGGAATAAAAAATTTTAATTTCAAAAGATTTTGTTATTTGTGCTTAATTCCCAGTTTTTATTCTTGATAAAAACACTTGAAATTTATTGTTGATGGGATAAGCTATTCCTATGCATTTCACTGGTTGCTTAGGCCAGATCATCAGGAAACTTCATCCATAAAGATTTTAGACAAACTAAAGATATTAAACCAAATAAAACTGTTAAACGTATAAGACTTATAGCAACAGTTTTACTTGTAACAATATCAAAGCTTGAACAAAATACATCAACAATAAAAAAGTGGGTTTATCTCGTCTTACACTCCCCACTACAATTAGTTGAAATTCTCTCAACATTAATTGTAGTTGTAAGTAGGTTAAGAAAAACAAAATAAAAAACAAACAACAACTTACAAAAGATGTTGTCAATTAAGTGTTTTTTTAGGCCGTGCACTTGCCTGTTTATTATCAAAAAGTAATTTCAATTTTTGGGAATAAAAAATTTTAATTTCAAAAGATTTTGTTATTTGTGCTTAATTCCCAGTTTTTATTCTTGATAAAAACACTTGAAATTTATTGTTGATGGGACAAACATATTTAAATAATTAAAAATAATTGAAAATTTAATTAATACAAATCTGTTTATGTACAAGCAATTATGTAGCGTTTTTATTTCAGCATGTATTATACATCATCATTTAAAGCAATTTGATGCAAAATTTGCTTAAATAATTATTTCTATATAAATAAACATATGTATATATATAAAAATATATGTACATTCATATGTATGTATGTTTATAAGTACATACATACATATATTTTTTTGACAAAAATGTTTTTAAGTTTAAATAATTTATTATAAACCGACTATACTGTAAATTGACTACAAATTGGTTGAAAAATAAGTAGTTAGTAGTCAATTTAAAAGTCATGCAAAGATGGCCAATTGACTACTGCCTATGACATGCCCATGTTAAAATAATGAGTCGTCGACAAGGAAAAAAGTCACTTAATCAACTAGATGTGTTTATAAAAAAACCAGTTTGAAGTTAGTTATAAATGTGTTTGACTTCCTACAGGGAATATATTTTTTTAATGTATCAACTGAATTATTGCACATACCTACATATATTTTTTGTTATTAAAAATGAATAAAATATTCGTTTAAAATACATATGTACTTGTTTATCTATTTATTTTTAAATAGGGGTATTATTTTTTTTAATTTTTGGCATTCGATAACGTGAACAATCTCGAAAACGTGAAACGCCATGGTAAAAATTAGTTCACGTTATCGCGAGTTCACTGTATTGACCATCGAACAGACCCAATAAAAAATGGAGCTTCCAACGAAGCAGGTTTGTAAGGGAGAAACATCACCGTTTCGCTTACCATTGCGCTTACGGAAGACATGAATTTTATATGGCGAGTTCCCACTTTGAAGCAATACATTTTTGACACATAAAGCGCATTATTCAGCGCATATAAAAATTGTTGGATGTAACGATCAGCCGTACACACTGAATGTTTTGATACAGTTATTTTTTAGTATTCTCCCTTACAAACCTGCTTCGTAGTAAGGGAATGCCGTAGCACTTGAATTTTATTTTTTTTTTATAAAAGTTGTTGAGAGTTCTTTCACTTACTTTACTGCATTTCTGTATGTCTTATTGCGTAGCGCATAATTGTGCGCTTGTTTTTTTAAATGTACCATTAGTGCTTCGCAAAATGATAAAATTTTTTATTGGGGAGTTATGAACCGAAGCCGTGGCGAGCATTTGGCCGATATTTTGTTTCGCACATAGTTGTCATAGATCCTTCTATCATAATAAACCATATTAAGATAATTCTCTGAAAATTTTTTGTTTTATTTACAATTAACATCTTGCGATTTAATTGAACCACCCTTTAGAAATCTATATAATATTCGGTATAAAGGACTTTTGAATGATTCTTAAAGTCATATTATAATTATATCTAGACAGGACCAAGATAACTCATGGGACCCAAATGGGTTACACTCTCAAAAATGTGTTTAAAAATACTGTGATGAAGACTATCATATCGCTCCTTTATTGCAACATAGTCATATCTCAAAAAATTTCAAGTTTCTTAAGCAAAAGTGTTCCTTTTTCCTTCTTTATTTGTAAAACAAAAATCAGCATTATATTTCAAACTGAACCGAAGTTATAGCAAAATATATTTTTCTATTAAATCTATTTATAAAGGTACATTTTGAAAACTTTTATCGCATTTAGCCAAATTTGATGTTTTTCGAGATATGACTATGTTGCAATAAAGGAGCGATATGCTTTCTAAAATGCTTTTAATGTCCTTGCAAATTTTTTTTTTTAAAGTTTGTACATTTGTGGACTGCTTGAAAGTCTCTACATCTGTTTTTTTTTATGACACAGAAAAATTTTTTTTAAACAATTAAAGCATTAATCAAAAATAAAATTATTTATATACATATATAAAAAAATTTAATCAATTGAATTAAACGTTTAATCAAGTGAATTAAACGTTTAATCACGTTTAATTGATTCTATTAATTTGTTTCCAGGTGCATATTAATAGTATCAATTAAACGTTTAACTTAATTGATTAAATGTTTAATTCAATTGATTAAACGTTTAATTTACTGCAGTAAATTTTTAATTAAAACTGATTTTATTTCTGATAAATGCTTTAATTACACTGGTTTACAGCCAAAAAATACCAAGAACGCCACATCCCTAGATAAATTGATTGGGACCTCATGAACACGAAAAACGGTGTAATTTTTTTTCTAAGTACCGTTTTTTAGATAACGGTACTTTTGTGTTTTTCGGTGTATGGTCCCACTCAAACTCTTGTGGAGCCCAACCAAAAAGTCCGATCGAAATAAATGACATATCGTTGGAAAGGTAATTGAATGCCTTTTCCGTCGATATGCTAAAAATTTCTATCTGATAAGAAATGGCTGAGAAATGGGAAATATGCCTATTTTTTACGTTTTTTTTTCTTCAAAATTTTTCATTTTAATTTTTTTTTTTTTGACGTTATAGTAAAGATCTGCAATGTTTTATTTTTTAACCAAATAGTTTATTTAATTACCAACATTTTAAGAGTAATTTGAAAAAAATTTGGTGAAAATTAAAGTTTTTATTAATGATTTTGAGTGTGTGAGCAATGAAGATAAAAATATTGCCGTTCTAAAAAATCCTTAAAAAATAAAACATTCCATTTCTTTACTATAACCTTAAAAAAAAACGAAATTAAAATAAAAAAATTGTTTCAGCATATCGACGGAAAAGGCATTCAATTACCTTTCCAACGATATTCCATTTATTTCGAGGTTATTTCAGGAGGTCCCAATTAACTTATCTAGGAATGTGGCGATCTTGGTATTTTTCCAAATAAAAAATTTGTAAAGCAGTGTTAGTGAAGCATTTTTTTCTGTGGAAAGAAATATTCTTCGTTATGATGATATTTACATATATCAAAGTATATGTTTTAAAAGTGTAAATATTATAATTTAAAAGTTATATAAATAAAGAATTTTGCATTTTAAAATGATTTTATGAACAGCAATGAAAGAATAAAAAATTGCAATCAAAGTTATGATAAACTCGAATAGTTATTATTTGAGTATTGCAAATCCTACTAGCTTATAGTTAATGTATAAGAGACATTGTAGTATCTTCTGGTTAAACGCACAATAAAATTACTTTTATTTTAATTAATTTTTTATTTGTTATGAAAAAATGCACCGCATGTGTATTATTGGTTTAAATTTTTTAAATATTTACATATTTTAAAAATCAAAAATTAACATTCATCTAATAAAAATTTTTTTCTCTCTTATGTTTCGTTAACAGGTCAAAATAAATATCTTAAGCTTAAACGAAACATATCGCCATTGTATTCATAAAAAATAAATTTATTAAAAAAATTTTTAAAAAAAAGTTTAAATAAAATATTCATAAAAAAATAAAACACAATCTTAATTAAACCTAAATTTTAAATAAACTATAAAATAAATAAAAAAATATGAAAATTCGATAATAATAAAATCAATAAAATATTTCCACTTTAAATAAATTAATTCTCAAATCAAATATTTGAACCACTAAAACAACACATAAGTGTTTATTTAATATAACAACAACATTGTTGTCCTTTAATTCTTATCCTGTGGCGGTATCAGCATCTTGTCTAAACCAAAGGAAAAATCTTCTTTGCTGCTTTTCTCTTCTCTTGCTTTTCCAATCAGCCCATCACTAGCAGCTTCATCAATGGTCTTTGAGTGGCGTATTAAATTCAATACTCTTTAGGAAGTATTTAACCTAAAAAAAAAAACTTAACATATCAAAGGATTTTGTAAGCTTGTAAGTATAATTACAAATTATATATATAAAAAAACACATGGTTAATAAAACTCAACAATTTGAAGAAGGGGGACAAACATAAAAAAAATTGTAAAAAAAATTCCAGAAAAATAAAACTGAAAAGTTTACAAGAAATAAAACAGCTATTCCCTTAAACTTAGAACCCATTTTGTTAAAACTTATTAAAAAATAAAAGGAAAATTATTATTTCCTAGAGATTTTTTCTTGCAACATTTTATACTTAAGTTTCTGCGAAAAGCTCTTGGGCATATTGAATATTAAAAAAATGCACTGCAAAAAAAAAAAAAAAAAAAAATTGAAAATTGTTAATAAAAAAAAGTAAACCGATAAGGACACCGAATACTTCGGGGAAAACATTTTTTTTTATAGGTTTTGCACAGTTTATTTGTGCGGGAACAAAGAAAAACGTTAAAAAGGTATACAATATTGAAAAAAAAAAAATATTTAAGGTGAAGTATTTTTATTGGATATAACAACTAAAATCTCTCGACTTGAGAAAATTGAAAAACATAAATATCCTCTTAATGTGATGTAAAATGATGTTGATTAAAGATGGTTTATTAAATAAATCCCCAAATCTATAATATTCTGAAAAACAATTTTCTAGTTCTTAACGAATATCTCTTGATTTTAAAAACAAAGCATAACTCCTCTGCTTTCCAAACATGTTAGAATAATTAGAAACTAGTGAAAGATAAACTTGTTTTGAAATATATTCGTTCATTTACTTCTTTAGTCTGGGTTTACACTATGAAAGTTTTCTTTCAAAAAGTGTAAGTTTATTGGTGAGAAGGGAGAGCATAGCAGTATGTTCTCTTCCTCTCTCACCCATGAGCTCAGACTTTCTAAAAGATAACTTTAATAGTGTAAACCCAGACATAAATCGTGTTTTCTTTTATTGAGATATTTTGAAGTTGTATTCGAAATTCAGAAATATGCAATAATATCACGTGTTTAGCTTATGAGAAGGCATTGGTGTATTGCCTTTTTAAAAATAAATCTTTTTATATATAAATACGTGAACAATTTTTTTTCGTTGATTTTTAAGTATTTTATCGTATGTTAATGAAACATTGAAACATTAATCGTTCTAAAGGTATTTTTGTGTAGATATTTTTGCATGATATTATTTAAATTTGCTTGCAAACACACACACGCACATACATGTATAAATAGTGGTTGAGTTTTTTGTTATTCTCCCCAAATGTAAAATAAATTCTTGCATTAAAGGCTCAGTTAGGCGAACGTTGCTGTACCGTATCTGTACTGTATCCATCAGCAATATACAAAAGCTTACCGAAATGCAATGTACCGTAGTTGCAACGTACCAATCTGTATAAAATAGAATTTCCTCCCGTTGTTACGTGACATTTGTAAGACAGTGATGGGCGGCTTGTATGTTACATTGAATGCGGGTAATTTTGCTCTTTTTTTGGTTCAGTATATCTATGGAATTGCGACAAAACAACTTACAATACAACATGTTTCCAAATATAAGTATAAATATACACTGAAAGAATTTTCTTCGCAATACTAACGAATTTTGACATTAATCCCATGAAAAATTGCATTATAAAGGAACCTATGCAGCGCTTCGTTGGATCAATGAAACCTGTTTCATTAAAAGGACTTAATGAAACATTACATTAGATCCATGAATATTATTCATTGGATGAATACTTTCAATAAAGTAAAATTTTTTTTTTTTTTTATTTTTTTTTATTTATTTTTTTTTTCTTATTTTATTTTACTTTATTTTATTTTTTATTTCTTTTCTGTCTCTGGTGGGATTCGAACATGTAACCTCGGTGCTGATAGACTAGCTCACTACCAGCTAGTCTACCGGGGCAGTGTAGTTTTTGTATTAAAAAAATTATGTTTTTTTTTCTCAATTAAGGGCGTAAATATGAGATTAAATTGTCCATAATAACAATAACAACGTTGATTGAAAGTGGATTGAAAGTTTTTGTTTCATTACTATAATGACATTTTTATTGTCATAATGAAAATTTAAATTTATGAAGGCAATTATTGAAATATGTTGCTTTTATAAAAAAATTTTTTGATTTCATAAATTTAATGGCATACATGTAACATTAGATGTATGAAGTTATTAAATCTTACATTTTTTAAATAACAATTAAACATTTTTTTAAGGAAACTATAATTTTGTATTAATTTATGAATATAGTTATGTTTGTATATTGTTTTTTTAAGTTCCCAATTAAAATTTTTTGTTTAACTTGGACAAACTTAAGTTTTCATATATCCAATGAAAATTTTTAACGTAATTACGAAATCTAATGAAGCGATTTTAACGAAAATACTTCGTCAAACCTATGAAATTCCATTTAGACAATGAAAATTTTCATTTACCCAAGGAAAACTTTTTTATGAAAATGATTCATTAAATATATGAAGCATTTTTCTTTCAGTGTACATGTGTTTAGATGTTTAAAATAAACAAATGCATATACACATACAATGGAAATGTGAAACATATAAAAGACTTTAAATGGTATCAAAACCTTGTTTGGTGTATGCACATTTACATTATATGTATGCTTAAAATTTATATATGCTAAAATAATAATTTATTAAGTGTTAATCTATAATATAAATATTAACATTTTTTACATACGAAAAATACTGTTTTAATACCATTTAAATCACTTGGTTCATTTTCTGCACAACTGTCACCATTTGAACATTTTTGATTACCATCACTGTGTGTTTTGTTTTATGTATACTATTGCTTTTTGTTTATGTATGGGAAAACATATGACACGTTTTTAAACGTTCTATAAGTGCACTAACGTGCTTACAGTACGGTGCGGTACATTACGGGTACAGCAACGTTCGCCTAACTGAGCCTTTACACTTGCAAACACACATGTACAGACTTGTATAAACGACGGTTGTGCTCTATGTTGTTCTCCCAAAATGTTATTGTTTTCGTTTGACAGCGTTACCGTTAGACATTTTGAAAAATAAAGTCGCGCAAAATCGTCGTTTAAGAAAATAAAAGTCGGAAACAATTTTTAATGGCTTTTAACGAAGATATGTGTTTCTATTTTTTACTTTGATAACATTTTATTAAAATTTTATAAATTAAATACGGGGATACACAGAACAAATTATTTTTCCAATTCAAACAAAAAACTTGTAGAATCAAACAATTTTTTTTCTGAAATCGGTCCTATAAACAAATTTGCATATTCAAACAATTTATTTGCATTTTGTTTATTGAAAAAAACACTGATTTTTTCAAACAAATAATTTAACTGAATCAAACAAAAAGTTTATTGAAATTCATAAACCTACTAAATTTCAAAATAAAAAAAAAAGTTTTTGCACAAGCAATGAAGCGCACACAAGTAAGCACAGTATGAGAAGATGACGGCAGAGCAGAGCCGACGGTTGGCTTTGAGACACATTTTTTTTGTTGGAATAATTTTTGAACGAAGTCTTATTTATTTATACACACTCATAAAATTATTACAGTAACTGATTGTAGGTTATTAAATTCATTTTCGGTACAGTTAAAATTGAATAAAAATATAGTTATTTTACGAATAAATTTATTTTTCAACATTTATGTTTGTTATTAAAAAAACAAACTACCAAAAAATAATGTTTTCCGTATTTTTTTTTTGTTAATTTGTTTGATTTTTATCTGTTAAAATATATTTTTTAAACGTAAAAACTATTCAATTTTAACGAATATGATGTTCAATAAATAAAAAACTTAGAAATTACTGAAAAAATCATTTGTTTTAAATGAAATGTAAATGATCCGTTTTTTAAATGAATTTTAATTTGTTTCAAATGAATTTTCGTTTGAATTTAACTACATAATATTTTGAGTGCACACAACACAATGTTTTTCATTATCACTCTCTGTTGCTGTATCCTTTCCTTTGCTAAAGAAGAAATGTAACCAAAAACGGCAGCAGACCGACTCGATATGTTTTTCGCCATCATTCTATTTTTGTATTTGATGTATTTCCCAAACAGTTTTAAAAAATTGAATACGGGATTTTGTTTCTTGTAATGTGGTTTCTGGCTATTGTTTTTCTTATAGTTGCACTTTTTTTAAAACGTCCAAAAATAGACTGTGTGTGTTTTTTGTTGTTGTTCTTATATTTCACATAAAGAAGTGTTGCTTACGATCAAATAAAAAAATGCAAAAAGACGACAACATTAAAGAGCGTTAAATATTTCATACAAAATTATGAAAACTTGACACCAATAACGCGTTTATTATGTTTTTGAAGAGTTGTCCACATTTTTGTTGGTTAAATAAAAATCAAACAAAAATATTGATTGAATCAGTAAAAAAATTTATAGAAATTAAAAAAATTTTCAAACAAGCGTTTGTTTGAAAATAATTTAGCAATAATTTTTTCTGTGTATGCACAAGATATTTTTTTAAGATTTTTGAATTAAGATATTGAAAAGCGTTTTCACAAGTACAATGATTGGAGAATAGTGCATTTTGCCGTTCTCTTAAAATGTGTACGTTTTCATTGTATAACGCACAGGTTCTCTCGAAAGTAAATGTCAAGTGGCCAAAATTCGACGATAGTTTCGATAGTTTTTGATCTAACAAAAGGACAATTCACAATCTGCAGTCCTTTATTTTGAAAAAAAATATTAAAGGTTTAGTACACTAAATAAACTTCTTGACTTTGTTGGCAATATACATTTAGTACCAAAAATGGCGGCATGAAATAACCCCCCAAAATATAATCTCCCAATAAAATAATGAAATAACCCCCTAAAAGCTTGTACATAGAACAACAAAAACGATTTTTGGGGGGTTATTTCATTTTGTTTGGGGTGCTATTTCATTTTTTTAATTGGGGTATTATTTCATATGAAGTTTTCCCCAAAAAATCATTATGACATAAAGCCCCAATATATTTTTTGCGGGATTATTTCATTTTCAAACTTATAATGAAAAAGTTTTTTGGCTCAGGTATTTATCCACTTTGGTATACAGAACACCGGCTTCGATAAATAAAGCTACCCTACATAACATGCGCAATAACTTTTTCTCTATGGTATACTAAACACCGGCTTCGCTAACTAAAGCTTCTCTGCGTAGCCGGGTCGAGTCGGTATTTTTATACTATAGAGGAGAAAATCCTGGCGCTATGCAGAGATGCTTTAGTTAGCGAAGCCGGTGTTTGTTATACCATAGAGGAAAAATTCATTGCGCCCGGCCAAAGGCCGGCTACGCAGAAATGCCTTAAGGTGGAAGTACATAACACGCGTTAGTTCGTCGACAAGTGTCGTGCGTTTAAAAACTTTAGCGCGTCAAAAATTACAAGTTACACAACACGCGTTACAAAAGCCATTTCTGTCAGCTGTTTTTTATTTGTTTACTTATTTGTGCATTAAAAACGGGTTCGAAAGTATATCAAGATTTTGTTATTTTATTGAATTTATTCTTTTTATATAAATATTGTATGTTTTTTAAGCTCTTCAATAAGTTTTTCTTTCATGATTCACAAATTTGTTAAATTATTCTTTTTATTGTCAGCTGATTACTTGTCAAACAACGCGTTAAAAAGTTCAAAAAGTTCAACTTTCTGGCGCAAACGCGTCAAAATATTTTGCATGTAGCTTGTTCTGTGAAAACACACTAGTTTAACTTTTTTTGACAGAAGACGACAGAGCGCGCGCGCACTAACGCGTGTTATGTACTTCAACCTTTAGTTGGTGAAGCTTGCGTTTGGTGTATCATATCATGATGTCTATCACGTGATTCTTTAAAGCAAAACTGTATAATTAATTGTATTACATATATTGGGCTCTTATTTCATTTTAGAAATTGGGGTTTTATTTCATATGAAATAAGCCCCCAAAAATTAGGGAATTATTTCATTTATGTTTGAGGCGTTATTTCATTTCGTTGGGGGCTAATTTCATTTTCATAATTGGGGCTTTATTGAATATTAAATAAGACCCCACGCTTTGGGGGGTTATTTCATTGTTTTTTTGGGGGGTTATTTCATGCCGCCACCAAAAACAAATTTTTTGATTAAAAAAATATTTTCTAGTAAATAAATATTTCAGAACTAACGTTAGTTACCCTCCTGTGTTATTTTCCACACATTTGTAGTTTCTATGTAATTTGCACAAGAGTCAAGATTTTCGGGCGGCAAGTATGAATATTTTTGATATTGTTGCGAACTGCACGCAGTGTATGTTTTATAAAATGAATGCTTATATAAAATACACAAAGCTTTGTATGATTTGTTGTTAATCACCAACGGGATAAAAACATCATTAATGTTACGTAAATCATGGCTTTAATTACAAACGTACTATGGCGCCACAGTTAAGTAGACAGATATAACATATGTGTGTAAAAACACACACGAGGGTAATTGACGTACGTTTTTTTGTGGGTGATTTGAGGGTTTAACAAATTATAGTTTCATAAAACTAAACAAAAATTTAACTTAAGTTCAATATGGTAACACATATGATTTACATGTATTCGCTCAGTTGCTTAAGCCCCGTTATTCGTATTCTGGTTGGGCCTTACGTGTGTCGAAATCATTGCAGCTGAATATATTGCCTTATACTCTTGAGTGTGAGGAATTTTAGAATTGGGCGCCAATTTTTCTACACACATTAGCAGAAATGCATATAAATAATTGCTTCTTCCCTATCTTTAAAATTTAACAGTTTGTAAGAGCCTTTGTCTTTATTCAGAACTTGCATTTGCAAATCATATCGCTAATTAATTTCAATACTGGCAAAAATCACAAAAACCCATTTTGAGATAAACGCGTTTAAAGTTTTTAGTTTGCTCTAACAACTTAAAAAACAACGAATAAAAGATAAAAAAAATTAAATTTATACACAATATCAAAGAAATTTTTGTGGGAATATTAAGGGTCTTCATGATGTTGCTTAAAATTACCATTTGTGCAAATGGGTAAACTTGCGAGACTCGTTTCATGAAGATCCTTTTTAAGTTTTGTGTAATTTTAAACAATTAATGTCATTTCAAACAGAAACGTCAATAAAAAATATATTAAAAAAAAATAATCAAAAATATAATAAAAAACTTGGAATTTGTAAATTATAAATGAAATTTGTTTTTAAACATGCATAAAGAAAGCCAAAAGACTAATATGCTTATATTATTACAAGAATTTATTGTTTGTGATTTATTTACACTTGAAGTTTTTATTGAAAACGGCGGTAAGCATTAAAAAAATTTGTCTGTATAAATGCACAATTGAACTGCGTAAGTTTACGAGTCAAAATGTAATGTGTAAATGAATTCTCATACAATGTTTGACAGTTCATTTACGAGGGCGTAAGAATGCACAGTTTGCACAGTTTACGAGACTTATAAACGATATCATGAGGACCCTTATTAAATTTTCAGTTTACAAGATTTTGTTTGTCGTGCTTAATTCCCAATTATTATTCTATTCCTATGCGCATTTCACTAATTGCTTAGGCCATCTTGTCAGGAAACTTCTTTCAGGAAACTTTTTTTTTAATTTATTATTGGACTTTGAATTATTTTAAAAGTCGTATTAATTTAAAAGCTTTGTTATTTTTAAATCACTAAATTTTGCAGAAAATTTCTGAACTAATAAATTAAATTTCTTGGCAATCAGGTCATGTCATCACATAATTGAAATGCATTTGAAAATTTGTCACAGTATAAAAAAAATAAAATTTCAAACACACAAATACATGTAAACATATCGTGACCTTTAATCCAAACGGACGTAACAACATTTAAATTAAAAATCGATATTTTGATTGATTATGGTTCGTTTAGTCAAACTACATCATGTTCACGCATATTTTTAAAGCACTGCAACAGAAAATTGCGACTTTGTTCATTCAAACGCCAAGAATACTTTTTTTTTATTGATTTTCTAATGGTTTTTGTTTCTCCTGTAAACAAATTAACGTGTCGATAATTTCGTTTGCATTTAAGATGACGACATGGATGTACTATTTACAAATAAACAATCAAAAAATTACTGTGAACTAGTATGAGGAAATCAAATAAATATAAATACTCGTATGTGGATGGAAGATACACATATTGAAAGAGATTAAAGTGCACACAAAATATAGGAAATTTATAAAAGAATAAAACTTTTCGTTTTCTTTTGTTAAAACTTAAAAATTTTAAGAAAAATATTTTATTATGAAAGTAATTTTTGTGAATAGAAAATTTTTAATTAACAAGATTTTGTTTGTTGTGTTTAATTCCCAAAAATTACTTTGGCATTAAACTGGCAAGTGCACGGCCTAAAAAACTGAAGTGGCAACTTGCTTTATTCTTTGATTTTCTTGCGAAAACAATAAAGAAAGTTGTTTTTGTTTTTTCTTAACCGACTTACAACAAAAATTAATGTTGCGAGAATTCCAACCAATTGTAGTGGGGAAGGTAAGAGAAGATAAGCTCACTCTTTATTGTTGTTGTTTTTGTTTAAGCTTTGACATTAGTACAAGTAAAACTGGTGCTTGTAATTCCTATTCGCTTAACACTTTTGTTTGTATAATATCTTTAGCTTTTCTAAAATCTTTGGATGATCTGGCCTAACCAACCAGTGAAATGCGCTTAGGAATAGCTTATCCCTTCAACAATAGATATCAGTGTTTTTTTTATTTTTTTTACTATATTTTATGTTATTTTATTTTATTTTGTTTTATATAATTTAATTTTATTTTATTTTGTTTTATTTAATTTTATTATATATTATTATTTTATCCTATTTTATTTTATTTTATTTTATTTTATTTTATATTAATTTATTTTGTTTGTCTTGTATAGTCCTTATAATAGATTAAACCTGGGCTGTGGAGTCGTCAACAAATAGTTCTAACTCCGACTCCAATCAATGAAATGTTTTAAGTCCGAGTCCAAATCCGACTCCTACACCGATGCCAAATGTATATGAGACTGGTCCTCTTATGACTTTAAGCCCTTATGACACTACATTTTTATTCATTGAATTGATATAGAATTGATAGAAACAAACAGTAAATGTTGGAAAGAGCAAACTAAAGGGTGATTTTTTAAGAGCTATAGGAAAGTTAAAACAAAACACATAAAATTCAGAAAAATTCATGAAATCTTTATTTGAATCGATAGTACGGTCCATTTAATTTAATGTTTCATGCAAATGTTGACCATGACTGCGCCTCAAATGGTCCATCCGCTTGGTCCAATTTTGGCGTACTCTTTCCAACATTTCGGTCGGTATCTCATGAATAAATGCTTCAATGTTGTCTTCCAATGCGTCAATTGAAGCGGGCATGTGTGTATAGACATGAGCTTTAACAAAGCCCCACAAAAAATAGTCTAAGGGCGTTAAATCGCACGATCTAGGCGGCCAATTGACCGGTCCCGAACGTGAAATAAAATGTTCACCGAACTCGCCTCTGAATAAGTTCATTGTTAAGCGTGCTGTGTGGCATGTGGCACTGTCTTGTTAAAACCACATGTCATGCAAGTCAAGCTCTTGCATTTTTGGATTCGCATCATCTTTGATGAAGTACGGTCCAATGATGCCACCAGCTCATAAACCGCACCAAACTGTGACTTTTTCTGGATGCTTTGGTAGCTCTTGCAATGCTTCTGGCTGATCTCCACTCCAAAATCGACAATTCTGCTTATTAACGTAAACTTTTTGTTTATGAGAAACATAAAAACAAAACAAACAAAAAGCGGCAAATCGCTGAATTTGCCCATAAACCACTGATTCAGCAACACTTTTAATATTTCAAGCTCGAAATGTCAATTTTAAGTTGAACAATTTTAATTTTTTTAACATAAATTAAGTTTTATCGATAAGTTTTTTAAAGTTGTTGACAGACAGTTTGCTTTTTTTCTTAATACAGCTAAACTTTTTGCAGTTGGTAAATTTTTCTATTACATTATATTTGTACTGTTCACCAAAACTTGAACAGTGCATTAAAAATGTAGTGTCATAAGGGTTTTATACCCTTTTTTTAATGCAGTACCTTTTAAATGGTTAAATAAAGCAAGAAAATTATTCTTTAAATATTGCAAGAAGATATTTTATTTTGGAAAATATTCGAAAATTTTTTATGCCGAAACATTTTGGAGTCGGAGTCGCGAGTTTTTGTGGGTATTTAGACTTTCAATCCGGTTCGAAAACCTAACTCCGTCTCTTCAACTCCAACTCCACATCCCTGTTTAAAACAAGAGAAAATAAATGTTATCTGGAACAACATTTTTTAAACGACAATTTCAAAAACTTCCTACATACAACGTTGACGATAATATAGTCTATGATCATTTGGCCAGCTGGGTAACACATACACAATTTAGAAATACATAACAATAAGCATAAATTACTATTACGCAAGTGTGTGTTTCCATTTAATTCAAGTAAAATTTTCTAAAATTGTTGTGTTTTCCTTTATTACTCGTCTCATGCCTGTTTTATGTTTGAGATTTCAGAACGTTTTTAGTTTCTTTGCCTAGTTTATATACCTTTTAACTAAAAAAAAAACAAAAATATATAAAAGAAAATGTAAGAAATATATTTTAAAATTAATTTTGTTTTAATACACCGACATAAATTCTAGGCCATTTCTAATAACAAACATGTACATCTGGCAACCTAATTTTTTTTTGTAATAATAAAAAAAAAAAATTCTGCAATTGTTGTAAAAGTTGATGTGAGTGCACAAGTCCAAGGACATTTTGCACTCAAAACCATTTTAACTTGCACACACATAAGAGTAAATTTAAGTTTGCATGTGTTGTAAAACAAGGACTCAAACAACAACAACAAATTGTATTATAACTTATTTTTAATGGTAAAACTTCAATCTGCTCTTCGTATTGTTTAAGTAAAAAAAGTTTGACCTCAAATTTTAGTTTTGGTTAAAAAGAAAAATGAGAAATGTGTTGTTCAAATTAAATGCAAAAAATTTAATTATAAAAATTACTAAAGTTTGGGTTTTGTGTGCAATTATTATTTTAATTTAATTATGATAAAGAAGGCACTTTATTTTGAACAAATAAGTACAGGGATAAGTTATAATTAGCTGGGTCTCTAAAGTAACGACCGCACATATGCTGAAATCAGAATTAATTTGTTGCTTTGAAAAAGGTGACTTTTGAAAAGGAAGACAATTTAGAAGATCAATTATGCAATTTTATTCTTTTTATAATAATCAATAGTACTCATATGTTTTTCTGGTTATTATTTTAAGACAAATGACTTTATGACTAGCTTGTGGGAATCCCCTCCAATTGTAAAATTTAAAAAATTTGGTAAAAAATTTTTTATGAAATTTCGCCAAATTTTCAATAAAAAGAACATTTTTAGTAAAACTTTAAACAAATTCGTTACACTTCGACTACTTGTGACGAAATTTATGAGGATCTTTTAATAAGAGTTCAAGGGCTTCCATTTTTTTTTGTCATTATTTTTTATTGAATCTTCTTCATATATTAAATATGAACTAACAATAATTAATCAAATCTTAACCTAATACGTTATTTTATGTCCTGCCAGTGCCAGACAAAATTTTCTTCATCACGGGTTCTGTTCACTTATATATTTCGCTCATAAAAAAACTTATGTTTATCGCTCATCTAATTGGGTAAGTGCTGCAGTGTCTCTTCTTCTTAAGCGAGTGTGGCCGCCATGATTTAAAATATTTCGAGCTAGTGGATTTGGGTGTTGTTCAAGCCTTTTTAAATATTTAATTGCATATTTTGTAATCGTAGTTTTAACTAATAGCACATTGAGATCCTTATGAATGTTTGAGTTGTTAACATACCAGGGAGCTGCTGTGATTATTCGAAGAAGTTTATTTTGGCGTCTTTGAATTTTGTTGATATAAGAGGCCAAGGCAGTGCCCCATAGTTGAATCGCGTAGCACCAGATAGGCTTTAAGATAGAGTTGTAAAGTAGAAGCTTGCAATCGAGACTAAGGACAGAATTTCTTCCAATAAGCCAATGAATTTGAATGGCTTTTAGTTTCATTTGAGTTAATTTTACCCTTATTTGGCATTTCCACGTTAATCGCCGATCAAGATGTATACCGAGATATTTTACATGCGAATGTTGAGGAATTATTAGATTATTGATTGTAATAGGGGGGCAAGATTCCCGGCGCAAAGTGAATGTTATGTGTACGCATTTTTGCTCATTGACTCATTGAGGGCTTCCATGAAAACAATATTATTGCAAATTTTATCCAAATACCAAGTTTTACTCGTTATTTATTCGTTTTCTTTTTGTTTTTTTTAAATTTTATTTTATAACTGAATTTAAAAACAGACAATTTTAATGTATTTTATTTCTTCTTTAGTCCCTTTATTGCTTAATGTAACTGCCAGTTCTTGGTTCATCTTCTTAACATTTGTCTGCAACAGCTAAACATTAAAATTGCAGAAAAAAACTACAGCAGTGTCAACACCACAGTCAACAGCAGTATAATAAAAGTCAGTTATTAGGAAACCTTAAAAAAGGTAACCTTGTAATTTTAATCTTATTTTATTTTCAGTGTGTGTTTCTTTAATTTTTATGTTCTATTAAAAACGAAAGCAAAAATTGTCCTAAATTTTGTAAGAAAATAAACAAATTAAAAAAAATTGGTAGTAAAACATTTATAAAGAATGTTAATCTCTTAAATGGCTGTATGCCAGTGTTGCCATTTTGCGATTTAGTGGCTAGATTTAGCCATATTTCACCCTGTTTAGCCATTAAAAAATTAGTTTAGCCATTAGCCATTTTTTTTAGCCATTTTTCAACTTGTTTAGCCATAAAATTTTTTTTCGTTTTTCTTTTAAAAGAATAATTTTATTTTAATATAAAAATTTATAAAAGTAAAATAAACATTTTGAACAATTAAAACGGCTTTAATTTTAAATCACAACTTTACAAATGTTGAAAATCGCTATAAACTATGACGCTGAAACATCTTTCAAAATAAAGGCACAGTATTCCACTATTAAATTTATAAGATCGATCACCACAAACATCGCTGTTTCTTTCTGGTTTCAAGTGTTTCAATAAAGGGATGCAGGCGGTAACAAAATTGTTTTAGAAATTTCAGAATTGACTATAAAGTTGCTCTCACTTCCATGGTCTAATGCTAATGTTAGCCAAGTAAACACCGTTAAAAGTAATTTGAGAAATAGGTTACATTAAGCAACCGTTAATTCGATTTTATCAATTAGGTAAATATGTTTACCCATAACAATACAATATTTATACCACCACTACAATAGTGGAGAGGGTACTATGCGTTTGTGCTGATGTCTGTAACACCTTAAAATATTGGTCCTTAGCCCACCTTTACGTATACCGATAAACTCAAAATCACTTTCTGAGTCGAATTAACGATGTTTGTCCGGCTGGCTGGCTGTCCATGTAAACCTTGTGCGCAAAGTACAGGTCGCAATTTAGAAATTATTTGATAAAATTTGGTACCAAGGTTCTAATGTGTTGTGGGATATCATAAAGTCGGGTTTAACCGACTATACTTTCTTACTTGTTTTTTATTGTAGATCTGGACTCAAAAGGTTGGGTAAATGTTGTCGTGATTATGAGTTACCTTCAAATTATTTAAAACTTATGATTATTTGAAACTATTGAGTGAGTGATTCCTATGAGATGAACACTTACGACATCGAATTTTTCGATCATTTAATTTTTTAATATTAATTTACGTTTATTCTTATTTAAGAAATTGATCTGTACTCACAATTTCATCGTAAACAACTTTAATTAATTATTTCTGCTTTGTTATTGAATTTTAATGTGTTTTTATTTAAAAAAGCTTTTAGCCATTTTTTAGCCCACTTTTAGCAATTTTTTAGCCATTTTTCCGCAAATTTAGCCATTTTTGGTCATCAAGTTTTGGGAACACTGCTGTATGCTCCTTTTTGTAAAATCAATATTGGCATACGGAAATTATCTTTACATAACTTGTGTACGACTTTTTCCATCAATATTACAATATAATTGCTAAATTGAATTGTTCTGTTTTAAATTGTTCCTACAGCAGTTAACGATTTTAAATCCACCCCAGTTCTTAAGTACTAAACATATGCATGTTTGAGAGCTCCGGAAAAAAGTACTTAAAAAGTAATTTTCTATATAAATGCATTTTGGCGTAGTTTAATTGTTCAACAAAAAGTTCTTCAAAAAAAAAAAAAATCATTTGAAATGGGTAATGGCTTTGGTCATTTCAAATAAAATGAATATCCTTTGTTTTTTTTTATACTTTTAGCAAAATCTATAAAAAGGAAATTGGCATAAATTTGATAAAGGGGGTAAACAAATGAATGAGTTTTCATTTGAATGGCGATAGCTAAAAATCGGGTGCAAAAGTTTTATTGATTGAGCATGAAAGTAGGATTAATTATTTACTTAGCAACATAGAAAAAAATTAAAGAAATTGTGTTAGAATTAAAACAAAAAATTAATTTAAAAAAAATTAAATTTTTGTTACAAAATCTTCGTAAGCACTGTGACGTATGATTGATAATTAATTTGGTTGGAGTATATTACTAATACGCCTTGTATAAAAACAGGCGCGAATCCTCTAATCTAATCTTCACGACCCATGGTTATTTTAGTAATTTTATTACCTTTCACTAAAAATAAAGAAATACATAGTCCGGTAAATTTTTTTTTTTAAATATCGGGTTTTTTTAAGAGCTATAGGAAAGTTTAAAAAAAAGACTTGAAATTCAGAAAAATGCATGAAATCTTTATTTGAATCGATAGTACGGTCCATATAATTTAATGTTTGAAGACTATTTCATGCAAATGTTGACCGTGACTGCGCCTTAAATGGTCCATCCGCTTAGTCCAATTTTGGCATACTCTTTCCAACATTTCGGTCGGTATCTCATGAATAAATGCTTCAATGTTGCCTTCCAATGCGTCAATTGAAGCGGGCATGTTTGTATAGACATGAGCTTCAACATAGCCCTACAAAAAATAGTCTAAAGGCGTTAAATCGCAAGATCTAGGCGGCCAATTGACCGGTCCCGAACGTGAAATAAAATGTTCACCGAACTCGCCTCTCAATAAGTCCATTGTTAAGCGTGCTGTGTGGCATGTGGCACCGTCTTGTTGAAACCACATGTCATGCAAGTCAAGCTCTTGTATTTTGGGCAAAAAAAAGTTGGATATCATCTCACGGTGGGGAGCGCCATTCACAGTTACGTTACGATTCGCATCATCTTTGAAGAAGTACGGTCCAATGATGCCGCCAGCCCATAAACCGCACCAAACTATGACTTTTTCTGGATGCATTGGTAGCTCTTGCAATGCTTCTGGCTGTTCTTCAGTCTAAAATCGACAATTCTGCTTATTAACGTACCCATTGAGCCAAAAATGAGCTTCGTCGCTGAACACAAGAAGCGCGCGATGAACTTTCTTAATAGAGCACGCATTTTGATAATAAAATTCAAAAAATTGCAAGCGTTGTTCGTTTGTAAGACGATTCATGGTTAAATTATAGACCAAACTGAAGATGTTTGACAGGGAAACAAAACACAAAACGTGCGTCAGTTGTTTAAACCAGTTTCTCATTTCTGCATTTCTCACATCGTAAAACTTTTCGCATGAAACGTGTGAATTGCAACAAAAATAGTGTGAAATGAAACAAAAAATGGATTTTCTCACACAAGTGTTTCGGTATCTTTTCTTTGCGAGAATTATCTGTCATTTAAATAATTTTCCAGCAATTATGTGAGAAAAAGTGTTTCTGTAACAATATTTTGCGAAAAGTTTCTTACAAGAACTGTCAAAATAAGTCACATTTTAAATTGGTGCGAGTAAAACAAAATGTAGGTATTTTAAATTTAAAATATGTTTATAATACTATTTTTTTTAAATAAATAAAAAATAGAAGGAATTTAAATGATGAATGCATAATTTATGTGACGAAAATAAACAAAAGCCACTTATTATATTTTGGTATTTTAAATTTACTTTCCTTGTTTTGGTTTTATTCAGTGCTGCCAGATAAATTTGTGTAAAAATCGTCAAATTTCTGAAAAAAAATAATAAGATCGTCTTTTTTCTTTAAAATACATAATTAAAATTAATTTTAAACAAATTTTGTTCGATTTTTTTAAAACATAAACAAAAGCATAGTTAATGTTCATGCCCAGCTAGCATTTTGTTTCATAATCTAATCATTTAGGAAGCAGCTTCACGAGCAAAATATCCGTATATGAGCTCATTTTTCAATCATAAACGATACTCTCGTTGTGAGAAAATGGTACCCTACAGATGAATCACCTGAAAGAATCATATGTGATACAATTTTTGATCCTTTTAATGTTAGTTTTTATAATCATTATTGAATCGTTTTCGTCTCATTTTCCAATCGTAAATTAAATAGTTTTTGATTATATTTCATATAATTTTTTCATTGCCATGTTTTTTAATTTTTTCTCCGATAAAATCAGCACCATTATGGCTTTAAGTTATTCAAACCAGCTTTATTTTGAACCAAAAAAAAGAAGAAAATAAACAATTTGCACTTACATTTATGCTCATAAATTGTCAATAATTGTTGGACTTCTTTTTTATCCAAGCTTTTTTTTATTTTTTTGATTTGGCAAAAACAAAAATTCAAAATATTTAAAAATCATTATTTAAGCTAGGAATTGCTGTTCGGTTTAAACCGAAACCGAAACCGTGGTTTTAAATGCCTAAAACCCGACAAAAAACCTCGGTTTTAGCTTTTACTTTAACAATATATTTATGCTTGAAGAAATTGCAAATTAAACATAATACTCGTACTTCATATACAAAAACTTTATACATAACAGTCTTCAGCAATGACAAGGTATTTTAAAATTCTTAAAATTCAAAATAAGTACTAAAAAAGAACAAATGTTATCTTTATAACTCTTAGGTACACACCTTATTTGTGAGGCATAAACTGCCACCTGGGCTACTTGAATGTTGTATGGAGGTTTTTGTGGCTATAGAAAAAACTCACACTAACGAGCACCTGAGCAAGGCTGGGACTAATTTTATATGTATGGAGTTTTATGGATATAGCAGGAACAAAATGGGAAATAAAATAATTTTTTGAAAAAACAGAAAATAAACTATCTGGGAAACTATCGATAGACTATCGATATTATCGATAGTCTTAAAATATCGAAAATATCGATAGGAAAAATATAAATATCGATATTTTTATTATTTAACATACAGCTATTAAGACATCTAATAGCAGCTATACACACACGGTATTTTGCCGCAAATTTTGAATTGCTATTATTAATTCGCGCTGAATTACAGCAATGAATACAAATAACAAGAATGGCAAGTGATATGGATTGCTTAGCAGTGCTTTTTACTGCTAATTAAAGACCTTTAAGTAGAAATTTGTACATGTTTATATAGGGACTGAAATTGCAAACATAGGACAAAACAATGAACGACCATTAGAGGATAAGTCCACTAGATTGATTACCTTTTTGGGTATAGAATTGAGAAAATTTTTTAAAGTTGCAATGGAATATCTCATAGTCCCTGTTACTTCGGTTCCTTCAGAAAGGTACTTCTGAATTTTTAAAAAACTCCCATCTAAAATAACGTGCGTATATACAAACGTCTCATACATTCAATAAAGTGATAAAAACAACGGACTGTAGCCTTATAAAAAAATAATTAAAGTTTTCCTGCACAAGTACAAACATTCAGGTTATATCGATATATCGATAGTGAAATCTGAACTATCGATTAATATCGATAGTAGAAAATATCGATAGTATCCCAGCACTACTATTTACACAATTTTTCGTTTCTATATGCAAAGTTTTGATAATTTATTTATTTATTTTCTTTTGAGCACGCCAATACTACAACCCCAAGTCTCTTTAACAGCAAAATGTACAAAATATTTTGTAAAACATTTTTGGGAATTAAAAAAGGTTTGTTTTATTTTGAAAAATGAATTCAGTTATTATATTTTAAATAATGTTTGATAAATTACTTGAGGGTTTGGTAACAAAAACCAGTTCGGTTATAATTAACTATCGGTTATAGCTGTCAAAACATATTGGTAACCGCAACTTTAATTGTGTTAACCGAACTTGGTGAAAATGGCCGTTAAAGTTATAATAAAAAACTTAATACAAAATAATAAAAGTAAATGTTAATTCATAAATTTGCACATTTAAAGGTTGAATTTCTGGAAGAAGTGTAAAGGGAACAAACATTTTTATGGATCCGAAGATAAACTGTCAAAATTTTTGATTTCTAAAAGAAATAGACTTTTCTAACCATAAGTACCATTAAATTGCTAACTACTCATTATATTTATATAAAATTTGCGTAGTAGGGTTGACAGGAGTATGTTCTGCATTTTAAAATTGCAAGCTAATGAAATCCCACATATGAACGCAAGAATCGGGGTATTTAATATGGAAAATGGTATGCCTTGAAGAAGATTGCAAAAGCTTTTATTATACCAAAAATTTTGTATTTGATATTATCGAAATCAATAAAAAATTTTTCTGCGCTGTATATCGTTAGCTAAAATGCAAAAAGACGTAACTAACAAAAATATAATTTTACAGGAGAAGCAAAAAACTTTGTAAAGTGAAAACTATAAACATGTCAGAAAAACATGCATTGATAAGTCGTCCATGGAATTCTGCAACCAATTTTCAAAGAAAACCATTTCATTATATTTTCTTAGAAAAAAAAAAAAATGTGTAATTACGTCGCACAGTAGCGCCCGTAGAGCAAACGAGGTTGCAAAAATCAAAATTTTCATGAGCACCGACGAAGTTTTGAATAAACTCATGTTATAGGAAACTTTTCAACGATTTCAAATCTGCCACTCTTAATAATATCACATTTTTAGTTTAGAAGATATAGCCGTTCAAAGTTGACCGACTTTCGGTTTTCAAAAAAACACACAATTTTTAGTAAATTTGTTGCGATTTCAGGTGTAATATCACGAAAAATAGGTAACGAATCGCCTTATTTTTTGTTTGTATTGATTGATGCATTTATTAAATGTGTAATGATAAAAAAAAAATGAACTGTTTGCTTTGTGTTTCTCCTGGTAAATCACTATTTAAAAACTATCCGTTTTTTCACTATTTTTCAACTTTGACGGAAAATAACAAAAATCTATATTTTTCTATATTTGCCATATTTGCAAAATCTGTTCTTTGATTATTTCTTTACATAATTCAAAAATTTTATCTGCCCGTACGTGCCCGTTTGGCTTCTAGAGGTAAAAAAGGTTAAAAAGACATGGTTGCCATACTAATATTGCGGTTTAATAAAATTCTTTAATTTGGCCCCTACAGCGCGTAGGATGCTCCTAGATGGGTCAAATGTATGACCAACCCCACTTTATTATTTATTGCCGAATTTCGGTTTTTTTAGTTATTTCAATAAACTAAACCATTTTTGAGTTACGCGAATATATGCTGTGCAGCGCCTTACATTTTCGAAATAACGGTATATCTTGAAAACAAGAGCTAATTTAAAAAAACGGTTAGCACCACTGAATTCAGCGTCCCCAATTAGGGTGAAATGCCAGGTGCGCGGCATTCGAGTTATCGAGTATTCGAGTTATTCGAGTTATTGAAGAAATAAGCTCAACACATTCGGCTAATTCGGCGAAATTATGACATTTTGAGTATGACATAACTTTTGAAAAAAAAATTTTAAAATTTTTTTTCGTTCATATATGTTCCTTATAAGATAAAAGGAACATTCTCACCAAATTTCATTAAAATCGGAAGGGGTCGTGTCCCACTCTTGGTCGTTTTGACATGGAATTACCCATATACCGAAAATACAGAAAATTGAAAAAATAAATTTTAAAAAAAAAAATTTTTTTTTTTAATTTGTTGGGTAATAATTTAGAACCCTAAAGAAAAAAAAAATAAAAACAATCTAAAAATGTAAAAATAATTTTTTTTTAGGTACCATAAAATTGATTTTTCTACTAATTTTAACTTTGATAACCCATAAGTAGGCCCCTACACAGCGTAGCACCCTTTTCAAATGCACATTTCATAGGCTGAACAGTTATCTATCATATGCTGTTTAAACTGTTCAATTACCTTATTCGGTTCAAAAGATATGATTTTTGCAACGAAAAAACTCAAATGGCGCCACTGTGCGTCGTTTTGCATACATCAAACAAAAAAACTTGTAGTTACGTCCTTTGTTTTTGTTAATAAAAGCGCAATTTTTGATCGCAGAAGTGTAAAATTTTGTCAAGACATTTAGTTTTATAGCATTCATAATAATCAATCAAAAACTCGATTTTGAATTTTTTGTTAGTTACGTCTTTTTGCTTTTAGCTAACGATATGTATGCCTCTTATGGCAGTTACAACAGAGCGAATCGGACCTTTGAATTTTGATTTTTTTATCCAGCTGTTCCTTATAGGCTTCGTCTGTAGGTGCAAATGAAATAAATCCTTGTTTTGTCTCCATATAACTAAAAAAACTCATTTCCCGATTTTGATGCTTTTGAGTTGAGTCTTTAAGGTGGAATTAACTTGTATTGTATGAGTGTAAATACAATAAGGTTTTTTTGTTTCTAGAAAAATTAATTAAAGAGTTATAAGTTAATGTAAAATATTAAAAAAAATAAATATTTACGTACTGGAGTCGCAACATTTGTTTTCCTTTACAAAAATCCAAAGCTTATGTTCTTCATCCTCTTTAAATTTAGATTAAAAATTTGGAAAGACCTGAGGGCAAATTACGACATTCGATATCGATCGAAATTCCCATTTAAATTTTATTGCAATTTCGATCGATATCGAATGCCGTAATTTGGCCCAGATTTATTAATATTAAATTGTTTTTATCGTTTCTTAACACGTGTTTAACTTATTCTTTTACAAAAGGTTCTGGATAATGTTTAACAACAAAAAACTTTGTAAAATTTACTAATAATTTGTTGATTGCAGTCATTCTACGTTACAAAATATGCTTTGTATATTTTACAAATTTTGTATTTTAATTAAATTCTTTAGCGCAATCGAAATACAAAAACTTTGTAATACCCAGTAAAAACTTCGCCTACAAAATAATGTGTTGAGTAATCAGAAAAACATAAGAGCACTACTTACAATTCTACTGAAAGAACCAATGAATTTTACAAGGGATGTCCCAAAATGAACGCATTAAAAAGTAAGTCATTATTTTTTTACCTGCACACATCCAGAAAAAAGTAGTTATAGAAGTTGTTATAGATGTAGTTATAGAAGAAAGCTACAAAATAATGAGTTAAAGAAGCTATTCATTTTGAAAAAGTAGGCGAAGTTTTTACTGGGTATATACAAAAATTTTGTTCATTGCACAAAAAATAATTTACAAAATAATATTTTGTATTTTTAGTCAAGAATTATTTTCACTGTACATATATATGTATATCCCAGTAAAAACTTCGCCTACAAAATAATGTGTTGAGTAATCAGAAAAACATAAGAGCACTACTTACAATTCTACTGAAAGAACCAATGAATTTTACAAGGGATGTCCCAAAATGAACGCATTCAAAAGAAAGTCATTATTTTGTTTACCTGCAAACATCCAGAAAAAAGTAGTTATAGAAGTTGTTATAGATGTAGCTATAGAATAAAGCTACAAAATAATGACTTAAAGAAGCTATTCATTTTGAAAAAGTAGGCGAAGTTTTTACTGGGATATTTAATTTTCTTAAAATAAACCTTTCAATTGTTTTTTTATGATTTTATTTTTTTTGGTCAAAAAGTTATTATTTTTTTATTATTATTTTTTTAAATTAGTATTGTGGTTATTTTGTTGAACTATTTATGGTTTTTAATCCAAATTTTTTATATTTTTAATTAGGCTTAAGTTCATCAAATTTAATTTTCATTAAACTATTTTTATGAAGAAAGGAATTTTACAACATGAAAATTAATTAAAATTTACTGGTAATTTTTCATTCTTGACTCAGGCCAGGCGTTTTTACGGACAGGTTACCCTGACATGTTTCGATTGCAACCACTCAATCTCCTCAGAGGGCTTGCCGTTTAACACTCGCAGCCATCGACGACTGCTGACGTCATTAGTCAAACATCAATCCTTAAACCAAATTGTATTCAACCCTTGGTAGATCGAAATTTGCTTTTGAATGATTATCTATTTTAATTTATTTTAACATGTTATTCCTTTACTTCTGTTTTTTCGTATTTCAGATATGTAACAGAAATCGATTTTTCAAACAAAATAAATTTTTCTCTTATTTCCTGTCTATACTCTTTTAAAGTTTATGTTTTATAAGTTAACTAGCTTAACCCGGTGCGCTTAGCTACACTGCTTTAACCACGTTTGAAAACTCTCCCCTTAATAGTTCTTCAGTTGAGAGATATTTAATATAGGCATCCTATAGGGGATATTTCCCCCTACGCTTTCCGGCTTTTTTTTTCTTTTTAAAAGTGTAGTATACCATAAGAGTGACTCATACAAAGTTTGAACATTCTCACTATAACAGCTCTTAAGATATGCGATATTAAACATTGGCGTCCTATGGTGGGTACCACTTCCCCCGCTGCTATTTTATTTAAATTTTGGGGCTCAGAAGATCCTTCTACTCAGAAGATCCTTCTACAAAATGCGTGCAGCCGCTCTTATTAATATTTCTATTTATGGGGGGTACTACCCCTCCTCTGTCTACCGCACCCATTTTTATATTAAAATTTATAGTTTACCACAATAGTAGCTTTAACTACGTTTGAAGACTCTCCCTTCAATAGTTATGTATGCATCCTATGGGAGGTATTTCCCCCACTGCACCTACCCGCTTTATTTTTATTTCCAAAACTGTAGTAAACCATAAAAGTGACTTTTACAAAGTTTGAACATTCTCACTATTACAGTTCTTAAGATATGCGGTATAACACACTGGCGTGCTAATTTATTTCAATTTTGGGACTCAGAAGATCATTCTACCAAAAGTTCAACAAAATGAGTGCAATATCGGTTTGTGCTTTGTTGTGATACATACGTGTATTTTTAACCCCGCATACGTTTTGAACTATTAATTAATCAAATTTGATTTTGTAATATACGCAGCGAATGGACGCTTAAAAATAAATTATATATTTTGTTATTTAAATTATTTAACATAATAGTGAACAATTCAAACGATAAAATTAAATAAAGAAAAATAGTAAAAATATATACATACGTATGAATGTTCATACATGTGTATGCATACATACTCTCAACAAAAACATTTTTTTTTGGTGTTGTTGTAAAAACAATAAATAATACACAGCAAACGGTGAAAAAGAAAAACAACTCTTTGCATGAGTAAGAACAGTGAAACAACGCTAAGGCAAAATGAAAGAAATGTTTATGTGACCGTTCAGGCAAACGAAAATAATGCTGAAATAAATAAAACAAAACAAAACAATATTAACTATCTAACGGCTAAGCCTATTATTCGAACACGTTCTCTTTCACCCTCGGTGTTCACAAAAACGGTGGATAGTGATACATTAAAAAATATTAATCTGTCTTTGGGGACAAGTGTTGTAGCGTCCGCAAGTACTACCGCGGCGGAAAAAACAATCTTAGTAAGAAATGATACCATAAACTCAAATACAGACGCAATGGAGAACCCTTTAGTGAAAAATTGTCAAAAGCCTCAAATACAAGTTGGTATGGACAGGTATATAACAGTGCTTAAACGGGGTCGCAGCCCTACCTCTTCAGCAGTTGCTTCGGCCTCAAAAGTAACATCTTTTGATAGAATAAATTCACAAAACCGTTTTGCAATTCTTGAGGACGAATCCCCAGAGGCACCAAACGTCATAAAATCTTCTAAGCCACCCCCAATATATCTTAGGGAGCAAAACTCAAGTGAGTTAATAAAGAGCGTGATCTCGGTAATAGGTGAAAATTCTTTTTACGTAGCGGCAATCAAGCGTGGTAATATAAACGAGACAAAAATACAGGTTAATCATGAGAATGATTTTCGCAAACTAGCAAACCAATTTGAATCCCTTAAAAAAAGCTTTTATACATATCAGCTGAAGAGCAGCAAAGGCCTTCAGGTAGTGATCAAGGGCATAGACTCGAGCGTGGACCCTGAATAAATTAAAACCTTTTTGGAAGAGAAAGGCTTTAAAATAAAAAACGTTACAAATATCAAAAATAGGGAAAAAAAATCCCCAACCACTATTTCGAGTTAAGCTTAAAAAAAATGAAACGCATCCTATTTACAATTTAAAATATATTCTCTACAGAAGAATAACTATAGAGGAGCCGCACAAAAGAAATGGTCCCGTTCAATGTCTCAACTGCCAAGAATTTGGCCATACTAAGGCCTACTGCTATTTACCCCCTGTTTGCGTAGTATGTGGTGAATTACATGGTACAGTCCAGTGCGATAAGTCTAAAAATGACCCCAATGTAAAAAAATGTAGCAACTGTGGCGGCAATCACACTGCCAATTATAGAGGATGTCCTGTATATACTATCGTCAAGCAGTCGGCTGGACCGAAAACTAATCCCCCTCAAATGCAGGTACCAAATCAAGCAAACACTAAGGACACTCAGGCTCCGCAGCCTAGTAATAACAGAACCGCTTATGCTAACGTCCTTAAATCAAGCCAATGCAAGGTGCTTCGCCAAGTAATGATGAAACTCCAGTTTCTAATTTAAGTCGTCTAGAAAAAACCATGGAAACTTTAGTGCAAACAGTAAATAATTTTACAAACACAATGGGTAATATGATGCAGGAGATCCTTAGAATGCAATCGATGTTATTGCAAGCTGTACTTAACAAACCATGAACTGTTTAAAAATTTGTTTTTGGAACGCAAACGGCATCCGCCAACATAAAAATGAATTAGAATACTTTCTTAAAAATAAACAAATTGATGTCATGATGGTTTCTGAAACTCATTTGACCTCAAGAAATACGTTTAAAATCAATGGTTATACACTATATGATACCAAGGACCCTCGAGATAGAGCTTGTGGAGGTTCTGCCATTTTGATAAAAACCCGAATCAAACACTACCTGATGTGTGATCATCGTGAAGATTATCTCCAAGCAACGAACATTTGTATTAAAGAGCTGAATCGAAACATAGTAATCTCATCCTTATACTCACCACCTAGATTTGCAATATCAGAAAGCCAATATTATAAATATTATAAGTCATTGGGGCCCTGTTTCCTGGCTGCTGGCGATTATAACGCTAAACGTACCTTCTGGGGTTCACGACTAATAACACCAAAGGGTCGTGTTTTGTATAATACAATCTCTAAAATGAATTTAAATGTCGTCGCGAGCGGACAACCAACATATTGGCCTGCTGATCCGCAAAAAATTCCAGATGTCATCGATTTCGGAGTGGTTAAAAACATCCCCACAGAAACGATTCAAGTTGAACCTTCGTTAGAATTATCCTCTGATCACACACCTACAATAGTTACTATAACAAACACCAATATAATCGTATCTCCCTCTGGTTACATAGCGACAACAGCTACACAAATAAACTGGTTAAAATATAAAAAATATCTCAGTACCCATTGCACAGAAAATATTCCGCTTAGCACACTGGAAAATGTGGATCTCTCTATTGTCAATTTTGACAGTTATCTTAAACTAGCTGTTCAACATTCCAGCAAAACCCTCAAAAAAACCAATTATAACAAAATATATTTTGCAGATGTCGAGCGCCTCTTGAATGAAAAAAGGAGAGTGCGAAGAGAATGGCAATTGCAAAGATCCCCTCAACTTAAAAATGAATTAAAAGAGTGTACAAAAAGGCTAAGAAAATTACTGCAGACTCAGAAAACGGCTTCCGTAGAAAAATATCTTAAGGACTTGGATGCAACTCCACAATCAGGCTACTCATTATGGCGGGCAGCTAGAAACCTCAAAAGACCAGTTATCTCGAAACCACCATTAAGAAACTTGAATGGAAGTTGGGCAAGAAATGATAATGAAAAAGGAAACCTGTTTGTAAATCATTTGAAAAACGTATTTACCCAAAATATACCTGACGATACAGCGCACGAGTTGCCGCCTGTTAATGTTAGAGCAGCTATCCCCCTAAGATTTGAGATAAGGGAATTAGAAAGGGCTATTTGTGAATTAAACACCAAGAAGGCACCTGGTATTGATAAAATCAGTAACAAAATGCTTTTGGAGCTACCTCGCATAGCAAAGAAAATTATTCTTTATATTTTTTATGCTATTTTACGACTTGAATACTACCCTCAAGAATGGAAGGTCTCCTTAATAACGATGATACCAAAGCCAGGAAAAGATCACACAAAAGTTGAGTATTAGCTTATTATCTAATATATCAAAGCTGTTTGAGAAGCTCTTAGCGTCAAAATGAACCCCAATTTTAAATGACAGTGGGTGTATACCCAATCATCAATTCGGCTTCAGAAGAGAGCATAGCACAATTGAACAAACCCATCGGATAGTAAACGCCATAAGAAAAGCCTTTGAAGAAAGAAAATATTGCTCCGCTCTTTTCATAGATGTTTCTCAAGCTTTTGACAAAGTCTGGCATGTAGGCTTGTTACATAAGTTGAAGCTAAACCTACCGGTTAATACACACATGCTGTTAGAAAGCTACCTGGTCGGTCGAAAATTTATTATTAAAGAAGGCGATTTTTTAAGTTCTCCTCAGCCAATTGAAGCTGGAGTCCCTCAGGGAAGCATCCTGGGCCCACTTTGTTACCTTATATATACCTCGGACATGCCAACAAACAATCACACCCTAACCTCAACTTTTGCTGATGATACAGCTTTTCTAAGCGTACACGAGAACAGTCGTGAAGCATCTCGATACCTGCAGAATCATATATTTCAACTAGAACTGTGGTTTAAACAATGGAGAATAAAGGTCAATGAGCAAAAATGCGTACATATAACATTTACCTTGCGTCGGGAAACATGTCCCCCTATTAAAATCAATAATCAACAAGTGCCTCAACAATCGCATGTCAAATATCTCGGTATTCATCTAGATCGGCGTTTAACATGGAAATGCCATATAGAAGCAAAATTAACCCAAATGAAACTAAAAGCAATTCAAATTAACTGGCTTATTGGAAGAAATTCTGTTCTTAGTCTCGACTGCAAACTACTACTTTACAACGCTATTTTAAAGCCAATATGGTGCTACGGTATTCAACTATGGGGCACTGCCTCGGCCTCAAATATCGAAAAAATTCAAAGGCGCCAAAATAAACTTCTTCGAATAATTACAGCTGCCCCTTGGTATGTTAAAAACTCAAATATTCACAAGGATCTTAATGTTCCATTAGTTAAAACTATGATTACGAAATATGCAGTAAAATAATTAAAAAGGCTCGAATTGCACCCGAACCCACTAGCACGAAATATTTTAAATGATAGCGGCCGCACTCGCTTAAGAAGAAGAGACACTGCAGCACTTATCCAATTAGATGAGCGATAAACACCTATAAAAGTGAACATAACCCGTGATGAAGAAAATTTTGCCTGGCACTGGCAGGAGATAAAATAACGTATTAGGTTAAAATTTGATTAATTATTGTTAGTTAATATTTAATATATGAAGATTCAATAAAAAATAATGACAAAAAAAAAAAAAAAATCCTCCTAGGGGCAACTCCATGGCATTTATGGGACTTTTTATTAAAAATATTTCTAGGTATATTATAAATAAATGATGGAGATATAAGAGAATAAACTTCATTAAAATTGGTTTGAAAGTTTGTGAGAGGCAGAAATTGCCCCCTACCTCCCCTTGTGGTCCTATTTTCAAAAAACTGTGTAGCTTATGTGCCCATACAGATATGGATCTATCTAAGTTTTAAATTTCATTCAAATCGGGTTGAGAGGTAGAAATTTCCTCTATCTCCCCTCGTGGTCCTATTTTTTAAAAAGTCCATTTTGCGTCCATAAAGATATGGTTCTACAATTTGGCCCATTTTTCTATAGGCTTGGTCCTTGTACCAATAAGAACCTATGTCCCAAATTTTATCAAATTATCTTCAAAATTGCGAAACTGTACTTTGCACTCAAGGTTACATGGACAGCCAGCCGGACGGACATCGTTAGTTTGACTCAGAAAGAGATTCTGATTCGATCGGTATACTTTAAGGTGGGTCTAGGACCAATATTTTAAGGAGTTACACACATCAGCACAAATGCATAATAACCCTCTCCACTATTGTGGTGTGGGTATAAAAACTACCATATAAAAAGTGAAAAAATGCTTTTGCAAATTTGAAGCAGTCCGCTGCCGGAGACTGCCGGAAACATGCAAAAAATACTATTTTAACTATTTACCAATTTAATTTACTTCCATCTATTCAAATAATCTTACTGTTGAATAAAATAAAATAAAAACAATATTTTTTTCCAATGAAAAAAAAACCGACATAACATTGGTTTCTGTGACACCCGAAGCGGACGCTAATTTCAGTTCAAACAAAAAACCAATATTATTTCATGACACCAACTTTAAGTAAATGTTTTGATGAGAATCTCATTAATAAAATTTTAAAGTAAACCGCTGGTTAATATGTTTTGTTGACAACACTGCTTGAAAACAAAAATAAAATTCTTAACAGCTGATACGTAAAAACGGAGAGAAATTTTAATTTTATCAGGTACATCCGCAACGCAACGTTACGTTTACGTGTGAGTACCTATTTACACATAAGCTTGGTAAGGAAAACGGAACAGCTGATCCGCAACGTATACGTTTACGTAGGAGTAACGAGGCCTTAATTCTTTCAGATGATACTGAACGGATCGATATTAGCTTTTCAGTATTGTAAAGCATTTATTTGAGTTTTCACAACACTGAACAAATAATTTTGATTTGTTCGAAAGAATTAGAAATTAAATTGCTTTCAAATCGAAAAAGTATTAGATTACGTGTGTCTGAGTTAGCCCCTTGTTACGTTCTAGTTGACTTTTAGTGGTATTCTAGATCCATTCTTGTTCAATTCTAGTTACAATTTTTGAAATTTGGATTATTTTCTATTTTATAAAATTTTTTTTTTGCTTTCAAAATAATCTTTAATTTTGTTGCTCTTTCAATTTGTAATTGTAAATTTGATACACAAACAGAAAGGCACAATCATATTTATTATTAAAGGAAGAAATGCTAGAAAAATTTACTGCATTAAAAGTATTTTGCGATACAAATATACAGGAAATAGTTGTTGTCTTTTGGTGTGAAATGGAAAATTGCATAAAAACAGAAACATTCTTTAGTCAAATAGATAAAATTGTATTCCAGTTTATAGTTGTTGCTATTTTTACAGGCGCAATATAAATAAAAAAATATGCAAACATAAACCAGCAAACATGTTTGCTTATGTTTAAAAATAATATTAAATTCCAATTAATGAAATTCTCAGATGTTAAAAAATTCCAAATTTTATAATAATAATTATTTATCAACAGAAATAAAAGAACTGATTTAAATTATCGAATATAAAAACTGTAAAATTATATTCTTCATGTTTTTTTTTTATTATTTTTATTTTTTTTCCCTAAGATAATCCCCGCGAAGCTCTACGCTTGTCTGCAGGAAAGAAACCAGAGTCTCTGGCGGGAATCGAACCCGCAACCCCGGCTCTGATAGACTAGCTCTCTGCCAGCTAGCCTACCGGGGCAATATCAGTATTAAAATCTCAAGCTTTCGTTAACATCAAAAAGGTGCTTTGAAAACCACATTCAATATCAAATGTACCATTAAAATTTTTTAATTGATTTTCCAGAAACGAAAAATCCTAATCACTTTTAGAAGTTGACTTTTAATAATGTATTTGTTATAAAATCGTTCTCAAATTTCGCATGTCTGCAGGGTTTCTCTCAGAATTTTATATGCAGCTGAGTATAAGTGAAGTGTGTGCAAATGTAAGTGTATTTGACAGTGTGCATGTAAAAGCAACGTTTCCGTTTCCTATTTTATCGTATGCTCAACTTTCTTATTAGCGTGTATATATGTGTGTGATAGTTTGAGTGTGTAAATTTGTGTTTGGTTAGTGTGATTGTATATCTTTGCCTCTGCATAAACAAATAAAGTTTGAAAATGTTGTATAAATTTTATACTCTTTGAATTGTTTAGCAATTGAAATGTGTATCTAGAATTGGGAAAAAGATAATCGGCGAAAAGTACGTTTTTGGTACAAATCGGTACAGTTATTGGCACTGGCCTCAAAAGGTCTCCTAAGTGACTTATGTAAGTATTAGGATGTTTAAATATTATTAAATTGAGAAGCCTTATATAGCCAAACTATTTTAGAAAGATCTTGTAAAATAAGTAAAAAAAAATTGGAAAATCACGAGTTAAAAGATTGTACGCACTACTTTAGAGTACTTTTGTTTTGTTTTGAGAACAGGTTTCTGTTACAAATGCCCTTCTCTATTTTAAAGTTATAAACACTCATTCAAAAATTTTCCAAGTATAGAATTCACTCATGATACAAGTTGTTGTCAATGTGCCAAAGTTGTCATTTGAATTCACACTTTTAAAACAAGAACTACAGCAACAACGACGTTGTTCCTTTGTTTCCTCTTTGTGTGTGTTGGTTAAGTTTTTAGTTTTGTCTTGAAACGTTTTTCTAATGAAGCAGATATTTAAAGGATAATGAGCTTTAAATTACTTAAACAATTTCTGATGGAAATACAAACTTAAATAATTGTACGTGCTAGAATTTTGTTGTTTGCATTATTTTCCACAATCAAACTCATGGGGTTTAAATTCGGAACAAATATTTATAATCAAATTTATTGGCTGAAAGTTTTTTTTTTCAACAAAAAGTTTTTTTATTTCTTTTTTTTTTTAGAAATACTTTTTTATGCAATTTTTATAGCTGTTATGAGTTTTTCCCATTTCCGTTACATTTCAAATAAAATGAAAGTTAAATTTTCTGCTACATTGATATTAGTTTAATGAAGGCGCTGACAATTTTTTTTTTATTTCTATAGAATAGATTTGAAAATTATTACTACTTACTTGGCTGGATTCCAGATTTATTTGAATGCAATTATTATTTTGTTTAGAGAGTGAACATGTTGGAATTTTATTGAATTTAAAAAAGCCTGTTATAATTATTTTAAAACATGAGAATTTAAAATTTATCAACTGCAATTTTAACAGTGGTTAGAAGAAGTTAAATGCAGTGTTGAGAAGATTAGTTGGCCGTTAGCACGTCTATACAGAAAAAAAACTCGTACTAAATTTAAGTTTTTTCTACTTACTTTAGTACGAGTCGTTCTTAACAATTTAAAAGTACGAATAACACTAAAAAGTACTTAAAAAATTCTAAAATGGAATCACTTTCGAAAACTAAAATGCGTGTATACCAGAGAACAGCTTTATGCGATTGGAAAAAATCGCATTTAATCAACAACAACAAATACGCTCGCTTGCGGTCATACAATCAAACTTGCGCTACCGAAAATATTCGCTGCTGGTTTGCAGTCATCCAAATATTGCACATCGTGCTTTGTTATTTATACAATCGTTAGCTTCGTTTTTTAATAAAGATGTTTGTGTGTTCTTTGCGACAATGATTGTTTTGGTAAATAAAAAAAAAAATACAAACAAAAAAGCCAGAAATGAAGCAATTATTACTCATGTATTCATTCAGCAATAACTATGTAGTACAAGAAAAACAAATTTAAATGAAACTAAACGCACATATGTAGGTACATACATACAAACAATTTCCATAGAAACAGACTTTTTTTATCTTAAAAAGTACAGTAGTTCTGTATGAAGGTACAATGTATTCTTGTTATTGTTGTTTTTATTGTTGTTAATTTTAACGAAGCATACGAGTGGTTTATTGTTGTTAATGTTATAAACCCAGTAAAAAATGGTGCTTACTGGTAAGCAGGTTTGTAAGGGAGAGAAGCACAATTCCCCCTTACAAAGCTGCTTACAAGAGGCATGATTTTTATATGGCGAATTCCCACTTGGAAGCACTACTTTTTTGTAAAATCACTGCGTTTTTCATGGCTTACATTATTCCGTGAAGGAATAGCTTCCAAAAACCGCAGCTTTCATACCTTTGATTAATTGCTTCTATACTGTATACAACAGTATAGAAGCAAAAACTTATGCAAAAGAACAAAAAGCAAAACAAACACACAACACAGTTAACATGTAATTTTTAAAATAGAACGAAACTGTACGCAAATTTAAAAGAAAACAACAACAAATTTTGTAATTGACCACACAAAAATTTGCTTGCGTCCTCTCTGCTCAAAAACAATTTGCCGACTGATTGCGTAATAAAAAAGAAGTAATTTTAAGCATCTGTTGTTTTCGATTACATGTCGGGAATAATCGTAAACACATTTTGAAATCATTGCAATACAACGTGCTTCCATGTAAGGGATTAACCGAAGCACTTTGAACTTTGGTCGTAAATTTTTTCTTTTAAATAATCATTTCAACTACTCCCTTACAACCTGCTTACTCATAAGGAATTATGCGAAGCTATTAAATAATTTTCATTTACTTATATTAAAAATTTACTTCAATGGTTTTCGCTTCCCTGTTGCTTCTAAGTAGTATGTAATAGCCAGCGAATATATCAGCGCTCTTGTACTTTTCTTGCTTCCGAAAACCTTAAAATTTTTTACTGGGAAGCGTCTCATCGAGTGGACAATGACTACTTGACTGCCAAAGTATAAGTATGTGTTCTTTTGAATTTACACAGTTGTGTTATATTGCGTGAGCAACAAAAATGCAAATAAAGCACTTTCAATAAAAAACGAATCCATGCAAAAATCAAATGTGTACGAAACGATGTAAAAATTACCAACGTTGAACTTTGTTTTGCAAGCAAAGAGTGAATGTAAATTTTAGCGTATGAATAAATCAAGAAAAATTGTGATTTTGCAGTTCTCTGGTGCATACGCATGTGTTTGTTAAAGTTTGTTGTGAAAACAACAACAACAACACTACAAAATAAATTTAAAAATGATTTGCAAGAAGAAAAATATAGATTATTTTCATATCTAAAATGTAAAATAAAATGCAATAATTTCCATATTCTATTTTTTAATATTATTTAATTAAATATCTACATCAAATTTTCAAAGTGGTATGATTACGAAAATAGTTGCGGGCATGCTGCTGATGACTAACAATTGAGACTTCTTCTCTTAACAAAATGCGGAATACAACAAAAGTGAAACAAACATGTGTGTAACAGGTTAGTAAATAATAAGACTATTTTCTATATCTCTGTTTTGCTGGGGAAAGTTAGCAAAATTCCTCATTGTAAGTCAGCATTTTTCTTTGATTAAACTCAGCTTTGAGTTAACTGCTCACTAATCGTTCCTCTTGCCTCTGGGATAACAGAAAAGGAGTTTAGCCAGTAGTCGGCATGAGTATTTTATGACCTGCCAACTATAGGATAAGTGTTGTCCTAAGGTCGAGAGCAGTTTTATTTCTAGTTAAACTTAATATGGCGTCCCCAAACGATATAATTTTTGAAATTTGTAAAGATAATAACTTCTTTGCTCTTCATACACTAAAGACTTAGTTCAATAAAATTTAATAGGACAAGCAAGATTAAAAGGCAAATGCTTAGGTAGTCTAAACAGGACCCAGAAATAAAAGGGAGGAATGTATATTTTAGGTGCGTTTTACGTTCCACTTTACGGGACAGAATACAAGGCCGCCTTGCAGAAGATCCTGGAAAAATGAGTCCGCAAATTGTCTTGTCAAATGCTTAAGAGGAAAGGTTAGTAAAATGGTGTTGTGGTGTGGATTTCCGGTTTAAATTGATGACTTGCTGAACACAGCGCAAGCGATTATAAAGAAAGATGAACGCATCTAAAGAAAAGTGTACAAAAGGTTTTTGATTCGGTATTTAAGTTTAGCTGTTAAGAAAGTAGAGGGAATAAGTGAAGGACAAACTATAGTCACTGAAGAAGGTATCAGAAAATCTTTCACTGATTTAACAAACTCATCTCATCGAACAAAATGCTGTTAATATTTTAATTAATCTGTCCAGAAAATTTAATGGCAAGTTTTTCTATGTGCCCTTAAACTGGTAGAGTTTTGCTTCCAAAAGGAGATCGCAACGTCTACATTATCTAAGAAGGAAATTTAAAATCAACGATAACAGTAGTATTAGTTTTCCCAGCAAAGGGTAGGACAGCGGTCCCAGTTGTCTTTAAATATGTCAGTCCACATGGCAGTTTGCCAATAAACTGGTTCCTAGGAAAAGCGGATAACCATAACATGCTCGAAGGCAACTATGATATGGTTGTGACTTGTTGATGGAGGACTGATGTGCGTGTGACAAAAATATGGTTTAAGTTGTGCTGAAAACGGTAAAGAAGAAAAAAGAAAGACAAAAACATGAAAAACAGGAAAATGTACTTTGGACTTCAAGAAGAATTCTTGACAAAAAGTACGAAAAAACAGAAGTAAGGCGGAACATGTAAGTCAATAAAAGTGGATAATCATTGAAAGTTAATTTCGATCTACTAAAGGTTAAATAAAGTTTGGCTTAAATATTGAGGTTTGACTCTTGACTGCCAGCCGTAGTCAATGTCGGTGAGTGTTAAACTGCTAACCCCTCTGAAGTGATTGAGTGGTTGCAATCAAAACATGTTAGGGCAACTTGAAAACCTGGGTTCGGTTCCCAGCTCAGTCAAGAATGAAAAATTATCGATAAATTTTAATTCATTAAATTTTGTAAAATTCCTTCGTTCATAAAAATAACTTAATAAAAATTAAATTTGATGAACTTAACTTAACAGTTCAACAAAATAACCACAATAATAATCAACCATAATATGTTTATACATATTTCATAGTTTTTTTTTTTTAAATGACCATGTCAAAAATGTGTTTTTTCTGCCAGTACTATCTATTTAACCCTTAAGTAGACAGCTAATTTGTGTCGCACAAACTGTCCCCTGGGCCTGGCTGGGACCACTTGTTTATTGTATGGATTTGTTTGTGACTATCGCAAAACTACATAAACGAACTCCAAAACCTGGCTGGGAGTACTTTTATTTGTATAGAGTTTTATGGCTCAACAAGAACATTTTGTTGTCAACTAGAATAATTCTTTGAAAAAAAACAAAGAAAGAATTCTTATGTATTAAGTTTGATTAAATTTAAATTTTGATTAAATTTCCTAAAATATATACATTAAAGGGCAGGGGTTGTCTATGCACAACTTTGCATTAGGCCCACCGCAACGCCCACGTTGTTTAAATTTATACTTTCTTTCTCGTCTGCTAGTGAAAAGCACTTTATTTGAGGAATTCTTAAATTTTGTTCTACTATATTAAATAATTATATGAAAAAAACTGGAAAAAAACTACCTGGCCAGCCTCAGGTATACACATAAGGGTTAAGGCAATTTTTTTGGCTCAGAGTGTTAATGCAGTTTGGATATTTTTTTTAAAAAACAAACGCATATTATCCGTATAAATCTTTTTGTATTTATGCAAAAACAAACGAAAATTGCAAATTTAAAATTGTATTTTCATTTAACTAAAACTCTTTAATATTGCAGAATATCCCCCATGTTCATCTACCAGCCTTGTATCTCTTAACCCAATAACTCCCATGCGCTCTTGTTACTGAGGCTTCATAAATATTGTTTTTATCTACAAATTTCTGGAATTGTTTTGTGTTCATAAATTTGTGTTGTTGCATGTTGTGACAATGTCACTTTTACCATTTACGCTTGTTCAGCTCCCAACGGACGTTACTTTAGTGGGTTGTGGCTTTAGCTGTTGCCTCTTCCATGTTGCTACTGCTGCTCTTCCTTTGGTTGGTAGATTGCTGTCCGCAACATGTGTGTACTGGGTGAGTGTGTGACATTTGCCAGCGTCGTAATAAAATTGTGTTTTAAAATTAAATAAAAACAAGAATTTTTAAGAGTTTCGGTCTTGTTTAGGATTCCGGTTTTTACTCCTACAGACATGCTGTTTATTTTTTTTTTTTTTATTATTGTTGTGTAGCTGGAAAACATGACAATAACAAAAAAAAAAAAAAAAAAAACACAAAAATATAAAAACGTAGGGGTTTATAATTACAACTTAATTACCAATGGGTTTTATTAATACATGCAAACATATTTATTTTGATAAAGAAATTTATGATACCATCAAAAGTTACCAACCAGCAGTTGTATTTTATGTAAAGTTTATGTTACTAAATGGTGGCAAGGCAGTATAAGGACCTTCCTGTTTCAAGGTTGGGTCAAATTAACTAAATGAAGTCATTTCACAAGGAATTTCATTTATTATTAAAATATATTTACGTTTTTGTTTATTTTAACAAAAATTGTTAAAGTTAAATATGCTTTAATTATTGGGATGAGTAAGGCAAAAGGTCAGGGTGATTAAGTGCCAAATGCCCAAAGGAAAATATAAGTTTTTTAAAGGAAATTTAAATAAATTAAAACAAAATTGAGAAATTTTTAATTCTACAGATTTTTTTATAATAATACATTTTCAGCTGCCCCAAAAAGTACTAAAACAAACTTTGATAAATCCTCAAACGCTCGAGATTTGTGATGAAAATTTCATTTGAATCGACAATAAACCATGAGCTTAAAATATTCTACTAATGCCGTTTCATTGATGTTCATATCGCTTGGTTGGCTTGTTATTGTGGTAGTTCACTTTGCTTCAAAAGTCAAGAAAAGTCGCAAGGGCTTTGTTTCGACAAGACCACATCACTCGTCAAATATATATACATCGTAATGAATACTTATATGGTATTAAATCTAGCCAGTTTCCCTCAAATATCGCAGTAGGCCACTTAGTTTGGTCCCAGTTATCTTATCAAGGTTGGATAGTGTGGGGTTACTCAGGGATCTGTTTCTCTTGACAATTAGGGCCGCTCATTTGCAAAATGAAATAAATTCAGGGAGTCGGATAGAATCACAAGATTTCCAAACTGTTTAATTTTAATTTTTTTTATTTTTGGATTTTTGTAGTAACAAGAAATCTATTTTACCACAAAAGTGTTTACAAAAAAAACAAATATCGATTGAATTGAAATTTTCGGGCTAAGCGTCTTCTTTTACCTTTCTCGTGGTGGCATAAGCAGCAAGCACCTTTTATTTTAGAATGTCCACGGGCATCTTCAACAGGGACAAAATTCTTGATTGTAGATTTGCTTAGTGCTTCGATAGAAACACCCTGTTTTACATTTGGTGGCATTCTTCGTTGGAAATCGTGATATAACCGGGAGTCATTGTGCTTTCTTCAAAATCATTGGTAAACACAATTGCTCTTCTAACGGCTACAAACTTAAACGGTGACAAGCTATTTTGGCAGAAAAAAAACTAACCATACTTGATGGTGTAAATTTAACAAAAAATTATCCGATAATATTATTAAGGCAGCCGGGCAAAAATGTGTAGCAAAAACCCTTTTTTCGCGGATCAATTCATATCTCCTCAGCTACATTTGCGAGGAACACTTAATTTGATGTGTGGAACTCTTAGAACAAACTGCATGTTGCAACAAAATCTTGGTGGTATGTGAGGGGAGAAGGTTACCCCACATAGAAAAAAAAATTATTAATGATTTTTTAGATGTGATTTTTTAATCGCGCACGCATCCCCTGAATTGCGTGGCTTTGAATGAATTCGGAAGGGAATTACCCAAAAATATATTTTTTTTAAAAACCTTAGAAAGTAAGTTCGAAACTGCTTGAGAATTAAATTTCTTAGATTCATGAACTCCATTGTTTAAATCATTATAAAATATAAACATAGCCACAGTCACGCGTGGCCCACGTATGACTCACGCGTAACAAGTCATGATATTTGCACATCTTTAATAAAAATTCACAAAATAATAACTTAATATAATACTATAATACTTACTCGCAAGCGCGGATTATCACATCATTTAAGCTTACTGTTCCATTTGAAATTTTTATCTCCATTCTCGACCCATATTTTTGGCCTGAACATGTCTTAGTTCGAGAATATGAACAAAATATAAACCGGCGTCCAACGAATGTTGCTTATTTGCCGAAAAAACAATTATTACATTCAAAAAACTAACTGATGCTCCCGACGATCAACTCATTATTATATACCAAAACGTACGTGGAATGAGGACTAAATGCTCCAAATTTTATGTCGATAGTTTTAATTTCAATCACCACATAATTTGTCTAACTGAGACTTGGCTAAATAATACTTTCTTAAATACCGAAATTGTTTGCAATAATTTTCATGTATTCCGGCGCGATAGAACTACAGTTACTACTGGCGGTGGAGTTTTAATAGCTGTCTTAAATACATTTCCTGCTGAAGAGCTAATATTAAACTTAGCAAGTAAAATTGAATTTATTGCAGTGGTAGTAAAAGTAAACAACATTAAAATATTTATTACATGTTCTTATATTCCACCTCAATCTGATATAATTACTTATCAACAACACATTTTGGCAATGGAACAAGTGGCTTCAAAAATCAGTATGGGTGACTTCATGTTAGTCCTTGGCGATTTTAATATACCTCAGATTACCTGGCATTTCTCCACAGAAAGTAAAACTTACATTCCTAATCGTTCTGATAACATCAGTGATGATATATTCGGTAACATTACAAATTTATGTCTACATCAGATAAATGGCGTCTACAATATGTATGGTAAATTACTTGACCTGGTATTTGTTAATGAGCCAAAGGAATGTACAATAAATCGTGTTGGTCCTATAACACTCCCAGAAGATCGTTACCACCCTACAATTGAAATTAGCTGCAACATTTTTAGTTGTCATCGTGTTCAAAATTTTCATAAAAAAGAAAAGGTGTTTTGTTTTAAAAGGGCAAATTACAACGACCTACATAACCTTTTAATTAACACAAATTGGATTCAATTGTTATCCATTCGCATTGGCGCACCAGAAACAATCGATAAAATGATTAATAATTTCTACAGTACAATAAAACAATATATGAATGAATGTATACCAAAATTTTCACTGAGCTCAAAATCAGGACCACCATGGGGTAATAAACAACTTTCTTCGTTAAAAAACTTAAAAAACAAGAATTACAGAAAATATAAGAAATCTGGATCCCACTGCGATTACAGCAAGTATTCCGTCCTTCGTGCAAAATACAATTTGCTAAATGCTAAATTATATAACGATTATTTGATTAAAATAAAAAACAACTTAAAATACGATCCAAGATCATTCTATAAATTTGTAAATTCGAAAAGAAAGATCTCTGGCGCACCGAAGGTCATGAAATATATGGGTACTGAAACACACGATGAAAAGGAAATCAGTAATTTATTCGCCGACTTTTTTTCGTCCACATATTCTGATGCACATTGTGCTGAAAATGTCAATTATCCATTTAATATAGTTACTGGTCAAACTATTTCATTTTCACCAATAACCACACTTAATATTATCAATTGCTTAAAATCTTTTAAATATTCAAACTCAATGGGTCCTGATGGTATACCAAGCAGTATTTTAATCAACTGTATGGAAGCTTTAGCAATGCCGTTGTCAATTATTTTTAATATTTCTTTGAAAAATGGATATTTTCCAAAAATATGGAAAGAGTCATATTTAATTCCTTTATTCAAATCTGGAAATAAATCAAATATAATTAATTACAGAGGTATAGCCAAACTTAGCGCAATTCCAAAACTTTTTGAAAAATGCATTTTAGATTCATTGGTTCATCAAGTTTCACCGTTATTAACACCTTTTCAACACGGATTTCGTAAAGAATCATCAACTATGACAAATATTTTAGAACTGACAACTTTGGTAAATGAGGGATTCGTCAACAACCAGCATACCGACGTTATATATACCGACTTCAGTAAGGCATTTGATAAGGTAAATCACAACCTTCTTTTGAGAAAAATTGATATTATGGGTTTCGACAAAACTTATTTAAGCTGGCTAAGGTCATATCTTCTCGGCAGAATACAATGTGTAAAATTTGGGTTTTCAACTTCTAAACCTATATTGGTAAAATCCGGTGTTCCGCAAGGTAGTCACCTTGGCCCACTTTTGTTTCTGCTCTTCATTAACGACATGCCTGATATTATTAAACATTCACATATACTAATGTTCGCAGATGATGTTAAAATTTTTTTAAACTTCACGAACTATTTAGACCATAATTATCTTCAAGAAGACTTGGATACCTTTTATAATTGGTGTAAACATAACCTAATGGATTTAAACCTAATGAAATGTAAACATATGCGCTTTTCTAGAAAACGTAGTATTTTAAATAACTATAAACTCGGTGACTATAAAATCGAGATAGTTGACACAATTATGGATCTTGGCATCTTACTGGATGCAAAATTGGATTTTATTCAACACATAACAATGACTGTCAACAGGGCTCGTTGTACTCTGGCTTTTATTAAACGTTGGGCGAAGGAATTCCAGGATACTTTCGTCACTAAACAACTTTACACATCTCTCGTTAGACCAATCTTGGAATACGGCTCGATTGTATGGGATCCACATTATATGGTTCATAGTGATCATATTGAATCCATTCAAAAACAATTCTTGCTTTTTTGCCTGAGAGATACATATCGAGGATATGATAATCTCCCCTCATATTCTACAAGATTATCTTTAATACGTTTGCCAACACTGAAAAGTCGCAGAGTTATGCTAAATGTCTCATTTGTAATTAACTTAATAAATGGAAAAGTATGCTCGAATTTTTTATTAAGTAGTTTATCATTTAACATTCCACGACGTACGGTACGGTACTATAATCCCTTATTTATAAAAACTTTCCGAACTAACTATGCTATGGCAGACCCATTTAGAAAACTGTGTTGTTGCTTCAATGAAATGTTTGAATTTATTGATTTTTCTCTGGATTTAAATATTGTTAAACGTAATATTATACTTAAGTTAAATACTCATTTGTATTAGGCTGTAAGGATTTATCCATAGACCTAATTATATATTAAATAAATAAATAAATAAATAAATAAATAATTACAGCAATAAAAGTGAAAGCAGAAATTTCGAAGCACTTTAGCATGGAATTAATGGGAGCAAAACGACCGCCTTATTCTTCCACACTGTTGGTAAGTTCTACTTCGACTTTATCTCATTTTCAAAATCATTTTCATGTCCCATTTCTACTGGATATACCAAGACTTCAATATCAGGGGTATCACCATCCATTTCGTGGAACGATATAGACGTATCCCCTTTATCGTTTGAATAAATTTTTTAAGCTTCTTCCATTATTTCTTCCTCATCTAAGTCAATCAGCCTTATTACGGTTGGCGTTGGCGTATACGCCTGAGTCGTTTTTTGTAGTAGATTAAAGAACAAAGATTGTGTGCGACTTTAATCTACTACAAAAAACGACTCAGGCGTATACGCCAACGCCAACCGTAATCAGGCTGAATATTTTCAACGAGGTTTTCGAAATATTGAATTAAGGTTCAGGTTCTTTCTTAAGGTTCTAGTTTAAATTCTAGTTTAGGCTTTAGTTCGGGGTATAGTGTAAATTCTAGCTCATGTTCTAGTTCAGGTTTAAGTTTAGATTATAGCTCACACGTAAAAAAAATATGCTTGGAGTTAACCATATTCTAAGAGCAACATATTATGGTTGGATTTTAAAAATGTTTATGTTTGCAGGTAACCATATTTTATTTAAATATGACCATAGTATGGTTAACATCAACAAAAATTTTCCCGATATCAACCATAATGTGGTCCAAATTAACCATATTTTGGTCAATATTAACTAAAATAATGGTCAAAACTAACCATATTATGTTCATCATTTCGCAGAATTTTGCCAAAAGTAACCATAATATGGTCAGAATGTACCATGATATTGTCAAAGTTAACCATATTATGGTTACTTATTTCATATATTTTTTAATTTGTGCAAAGTGTCAAATTATAATTTTATACAATTTTTTATACCTGATAGGTGTTATGTTGCTTGCACTTTTATAAAAAATCCCCTTTGATTCATATTCCAGCCTGTGACGACCTTCATAACAATTTTTTCTGTTCTACTAGTTTATTCTACGTAAATTTGTGTATTTCAATCAGTAATTAAAATAAAATTAATGGGAATTTTAAGCAAACTAAGCAACTATTGTAAAATGCAAACGGCCAGAATATTGTTATTTAAACATATTATTTAAAATTAACCATCATATGCTTGGAGGCAACCATAATAGGGTAATAGCTTTTGGATTGATTAATTTAACCATAATATGGTTGCCGTGATAATAATATGGTTAAGGTAATCCTAATATGTTTAACCGTACGATGAAGTCCCAACTTTTTCTACGAGAACACACACCCGGGATACGTTTGTACCTACTTGCTTATTTACACACTATTAAATGGTTTGTTGCCTTTTATTTTGATATAAACTGGTGTGTCACAAACGTATCCCGGGTATGTGTTTACGTAGGTGTCGACTTTGGAAGCCCGTAGCTCCGAATTGCATCAAATATCCTTTAAACAAATAGAAATTACTTATGTTTCCTAGATCTGAAATCTCTATTCCTTAAGTTAAACCGTGCCTGAGTTACAGCACTGCAAAGTTGCAAGTGGATGCATTTGTACCCGGGTGTGTGTTCTAGGGTTAAGTATATAGTTGTTGCTTTATTTTATTAAAACATTATATTGTTAAATTCAATAATATTTGAAGTTTCAAGGGAGGTAAACTCTTGGGTATTCATTTAATCAGGCTTTTGCTTTAATCGGTTAATCGCTCGATTAATTGATCGAGGTTTTAATTTAATCGGTTAATGTTGTTATTGATCGGTTAACCGATTAATAAAGTTTTTTTTAGAAATTAAAGGCCTGTTCGTCGATAGCGAATGAAGACTTCGTTCGCTTAAATTACATTTAAAACAAAAACAAATTTTAAAATATTGTTTTTGTTTTACATGTAAGTTAAGCGAACGAAGTCTTCATTCGCTATCGACGAACAGGCCATAAGTAATTTCAATAAATAAAAATAAAAAATCAAAGTTATTTTTGGGAATACAAAATTTATTATTAATAAGATTTCCGTATGACGTGCCAAGTTCCCACTTTTTCATATTTGATAAATACACTGAGATTTATTATAACTTATAATATTTATTTTGCTTGAAACACAACAATATTTTTTTTAAACAATTGTAAAATATTATTTAGGACATTATGACGATATTACTTGATAGCACACCTTGTGAGTCCCCCAGTTATGTATTTATTAAAAAATTAACTGTGAGATCATTTTATTAATTATTTCAGTAGTTTAAGGAGGTCTTATAAAATAATCTTTAAGAAAAAAATTTGGTTTAAATGTTAACGAATTTAGTTTTGATAAGATTTGACTTAAAAAAATTCTTTTACTTATTGTAGATGTTGGAGAAATCGAAAGCAACCCTTAATACATAATAACTAATTTCTCAGTTTATTTTCCTGGATTTCTCTTAAAATATAAAATCTTCTGTTATGCCATTAGAGTCCTGTTTAAATTTTTTAAAATTTTTACCGCTTCTAATCGTATTTTAAGTATGTATTTCTAGAAGGAAATATATTGTATGAAAAAGACAATTCTAAATACAACTTTTTTGGTGCACTTTGGTAACTTTTTTGGTGAACTTTGGTACAGACAACATTGTAAAATTGGTAATGGTTGCATTGTAGAATGCATTTAAAAAAGCGAGTTGCTTTGCAACTGACTTTTGGAACTCAACCAAATTAAAAACACAAAAAAATACAACAATAAATTAAAAATTTTGTTACATCGATTTATCGACTGATATTTCGATAAGCCAATTTTAAATTAACCGATCAGTTACTCGGGTAGTAATTTACCCTATGAATACCCTAGTAAACACTTTATTGTTAAAAAGAAACAAAATATTATCAATCTTGAAAAAAGTTGTGTAAAAAACAACAAAAGTTTGTTTGTTGCCATTGCAGGGACCATAATATGTATGTTTTTGTTAACCATACTTCAACCATGGTTTTTCTCTGCGTGCATATTTGAGTTTAGATTTGTATTTAAGACTGTAAGTTCTGGCTTAAGTTAAGAGTTTACTTTATGTTTGACCTTAAGTTCTAGGTCCTTAAGATACGGTCACACTAATCAAATATTTGACGAAAAACACGGGACCAACAAGCAAACTAAATAATGTTTCCTTTAAATCCAATATTTATTTTGATTATAATACCACAGCTTACAAAAAACAGTTTGTTGCCATGTCTAGTAGTATGATAAGTTTATTTTGTGATATTAAGACCATGTTAAATCTCACTAATTATTAACAAAAGTAGTGATTACGCTTATTTGATAAAATATTTAATAAGTTTGACCGTAGCTTGACACGTTTAACATTTATATATTTTTTAAACAAATTTAATGCATAATAGTAAGCAGAATGTGCTTTTCGCTTAACCAATTCGTTAAATAGTTTAAGCTTATAAAAAAACGCTAATAAAATCTCATTTCGTTTATAAAAACAAACAACAAGAAATAAAAATGGAAAAAGTGGTGTTTTACACTGATGTTCTTTATCAGATAAAGGAAAATCGCGTGACAACCATAAAAATGGCAGTTTTTTTTGTTTTGTTTTATTGTTGCCATCTTTTATTGGAAATTTAAATCTTATTAAATTACACGAACCCTATTTATATATGTATATACATACTTAGATATTCCAAATGATTTGGAAATGAAAATCTATATATATAAAATAGGATGTGTATGTATGTATGTATGTATGTATGTATGTATGTATGTATGTATGTATGTATGTATGTATGTATGTATGTATGTATGTATGTATGTATGTATGTATGTATGTATGTATGTATGTATGTATGTATGTATGTATGTATGTATGTATGTATGTATGTATGTATGTATGTATGTATGTATGTATGTATGTATGTATGTATGTATGTATGTATGTATGTATGTATGTATGTATGTATGTATGTATGTATGTATGTATGTATGTATGTATGTATGTATGTATGTATGTATGTATGTATGTATGTATGTATGTATGTATGTATGTATGTATGTATGTATGTATGTATGTATGTATGTATGTATGTATGTATGTATGTATGTATGTATGTATGTATGTATGTATGTATGTATGTATGTATGTATGTATGTATGTGTGTATGTATGTATGTATGTATGTATGTATGTATGTATGTATGTATGTATGTATGTATGTATGTATGTATGTATGTATGTATGTATGTATGTATGTATGTATGTATGTATGTATGTATGTATGTATGTATGTATGTATGTATGTATGTATGTATGTATGTATGTATGTATGTATGTATGTAAAGTATGGACTCCAAAACGGCTGGGCCGATTTTGATGAAATTTTCAGGGAATCTTCAGAATATTCAGGCGGGTGACACTGTGAAGTCTGATTTTTGACTGACATCTATATAATTTGGACGATTTTTTCTTTAAAACGATCGCCATGGTCCAACTTAGGTTTATACGAAAAGAAAATTTTGCCCCTCCCACTTTTACGCCCACTTTTTTCGAATTACCTAAAATCAGAAAACGGCTCCATCGATTTGACAAATTGTTCTTTTAAATGTGCGTATTAATCCATTTTAAGTTTTCATCGAAAGAAAAATTTACCACGCCTACTTTTCCGCCCACTTTTTCTATTAAGCGCATAACTTGAGAACGGCTTGACCGATTTGGACGATTTTTTCTATAAAATCATCGCCATGGTCCAACTTAGATTTATACGAAAAGAAAATTTTGCCCCGCCCACTTTTTTCGAATTACCTAAAATCAGAAAACGGCTCCATCGATTTGACAAATTTTTCTTTCAAATGTTCCTATTAATCCATTTTAGGTTTTCATCGAAAGAAAAATTTACCACGCCTACTATTACGCCCACTTTTTCTATTAAGCGCATAACTTGAGTACGGCTTGACCGATTTGGACGATTTTTTCTTTAAAATCATCGCCATGGTCCAACTTAGGTTTTTACGGAAATAACATTTTGCCCCGCCCACTTTAACGCCCACTTTTTTTGATTTACCTAAAATCGGAAAGCGGCTCCATCGATTTGACTAATTTTTCTTTCAAAATTTTAAAAATCGAACGCAAACATTTTTCCTAATTTGGACAGGACAACGTCTGTCGGATCAGCTAGTTTGCTATAAAAATCAATTTATGCCATAGATTTCCTATACATTTCTATTGATATTAAGACTTCTAGGCGTCATAAGCTCCAAATTTCTTATAGAAACCTCATCTATCACTAGTTAAAGATTTTCTTTAAAAACGCAATCTCTTGCTAGATCTAGATTTTTTTAAGAAAGTTATCGCTTGTTCAAGGTTTTCTGTAAAGAGTTAACTTATTGCGAGTACAAGATTTATGCCATAGATTTCCTATACATTTCTATTGATATTAAGACTTCTAGGCGTCATAAGCTCCAAATTTCTTATAGAAACCTCATCTATCACTAGTTAAAGATTTTCTTTAAAAACGCAATCTCTTGCTAGATCTAGATTTTTTTAAGAAAGTTATCGCTTGTTCAAGGTTTTCTGTAAAGAGTTAACTTATTGCGAGTACAAGATTTTCTAAATGAAGTCAAGATTTTCTATGTTAAGAATATCTTTGCAAGTTCAAAATTTCCTATAAAGATTAAATCTAAGCCTTGTTCCATATATTCATTAATATATTAAAATGTATTTCTGTAGGTTCGTGTGTAATGCGCGGCCAAGCGATAATATTTAGTCCATTTGTACTGTTCACCTCCGGGAAGGTTTATTTATTTATTTATTATTTTGTCTATAGAATTTTCCTAACAGATATTTCAAAAATCTAAATTTACACAAAATATTATGAAGGGTTATGTGCCCAAGGGCACGCTTCTACTCTGGGACAAATGCGGTCCATTGTGAATCCCTTCAATGAAAAAGGTAAAAAAAGAGAAAAGTGAAGAAAATATATAAGAGGTGGATAGAATTAAGGAAGTTGCTAGGTACCTCGAATACCTATATCCCTCTCTACAGTCTCCTCAACAAAAACAACCGCAATATTTTCCTGACAATTTTTTTTAAATTTATTGTACTTTGATTTTATTGCTACCTAAATTTTAATTATAAAGTAATGATCCTAGACAGTGGCACAGTACGTGCTCGATTGTCTCTAGCTTCGCAGAATCATCACACAATCTGCGGAAGTCCGGAATGGTATTGTCCCATTTGCCCGTAAAAGCCCTAACAGGACGATGACCCAATAAGTGTCCTAAGACCAACCCTATCCAATCCCAGTAGAACCCTGGTTTCCCACGCGTATAAACTGGGCCATAGTGCCCTAGACACTCCGTTCTATTCCTCCAGGACAGGTTAACGTCATCACGGAATCTTTCCCGTATTACCCCATAGTAGTAACATAGGGGGGGGGGGCTTTACGCCCTGTACCTTACCACTAAGTCCAGATTCGAACCCCTCTCGCGAGTTCGTTCGCCACCTTATTTCCATCCATGCAGTGTCCATGTACCCAACACAGCTTTACATTGAATGCATCCATGAGTCCCCTAATAGCATTCCTACACCGAGCGACCAGGCACGATCGCACCGTATAATTTGTGAATGCCCTAAGCGCCGCCTTACTATCGACGTAAATTGTCACAACAAATCCAACCACGATGTGATCCCCATCCGGGAGTCTTATTTACCGTTTTACTTCGGCCTCCGCGATCTATTTTTACATCTTTACGATTAAAACTCTTTTCCATGATTTGAAGAAATCCTTTTCAAACTAATTTTTTGCTAATGTTCTTTAGTATGTATTGATATCTATATACATTCTTAACCATGGGGATTGTTTAAACTTTAACGCCCCATTTTTTCAAACACTGTTTAAGAACACTATAATGAATTTTATATTTCGTTTTTGACTTCTAGTCTTCAATTAGCCTTCTGTATTTATATTCACAAATAATTTTATTTTTCGGACAAAATGTTTAATCGTTATTTGTTTCATGTAAGTATTCAGGATATTCTAAATCTTCAATTTCAAGGGCCGATGTTGATTTTGAATAAAACACAAACTATTTAGGAAATTATTGTAATTTTATTTTATTATGATATATTGGTATTACTCAATTATGTATGGAACAAAATATCGGCCAAATGGGCGCCGCAACCACGGCGGCACACCTCCATCCGATGGTCCAAATTTTCGATGACCCTGAGGCATAATGGAGGTTCTACGCCGTTAATGTGCCGAATTATCTCATCCTTTAGCTCTTGAATTGTTGCTGGCTTATCGACGTACACCTTTTCTTTCAAATAACCCCAAAGAAAAAGTCCAACGGTGTCAAATCACATGATCTTGGCGGCCAATTGACATCGCCATTACGTGAGATAACACGGCCATTGAATTTGTTGCGCAAAAGAGCCATTGGTTCGTTAGCTGTGTGGCAAGTGGCACCGTCCTGCTGAAACCACATATCGTCCACATCCATATCTTCCAATTCGGGCCATAAAATGTTCGTTATCATCTCACGATAGCGAACACCATTCACAGTAACTGCCTGACCGGCCTTATTTTGGAAAAAATATGGCCCGATGGTGCCGCCAGCCCATAAACCGCACCAAACAGCCACTCTTTGTGAGTGCATTGGTTTTTTGTCAATCACTTTTGGATTATCATTCGCCCAAATGCGGTAATTATGCTTATTGACGAATCCACTGAGGTGAAAATGTGCCTCATCACTAAATCACGAAGTGCACGATATGCAATTTGATTCGAACGCCCATTTTCATAATAAGTCTGGATAACTTTAACACGTTGTTGGATTGTGTATCTCTCCATGGTTCAAATTGAGTAAGTCTGAAATAGAGAAATGTCAAAAAAAATTCGGAAAAAAACTTGGCGTTTAGGTGTGGTTCATATTCAACATCGGCCCTTACAATTTAACCACCCTTTACATCCAAAAGGATATTCTAAATCTACATCCAAAATATAACCAATTTCAGACGTGTTCGGCAACTTCCAATATTTAAAATGTCTTAATCATAACTCCATTCGAATTCTAAATCTGGAAGATATTCTGATACCAGTTATAAGCGTCGAAGTACATTAAATACTCTGAAAGCTTAGCAATTTTGTTTTAGAATATCTCTTTAAATGTTGTATTAAGCCTCCCCTAATACTTGCATTAAATTCTACAATAATGACATCACTTGGCAATTCTAAGTCTATTGTATAATAATCTATATATATAATTTCGTTGTTTGTCCGGATGTATGTCCGGTTCTCTTTCCGCGGCTTTCTGCAGCCGTCTGACATCGCAGAAAGATGAAATTTGGCATACGTAAAGCTCATTTGCTCCACTGGTGCAAGACGGAGCGTGGTCTTTGAATAAACCATTCACTTTTTCTTATATTTTTTGCAGGAAACTTTTGCGTTTTCCTAATGACACTTTTTATATTTAAAGCCCTCTGTCTGAGGAAGATCATAGTATTGTCAGATTCCTAATTTTCGGTCTCCGGGCTGTACATGTGGCTTATTTCATCATAAAACCCTCAATTTTGCATTATGTATTTTTTAAAGAATTTTTATATTTTCGGTATTACAACATAAAATTTGTTATACTTAAAGTAATTTCTCTGCCAGAAATCATAGTGGAATCAGATTTTAATACTGCTGTTGAAAATTAGAGATTGTATCACATACATACATAATGACAAACAAAAATATTGGGTTTTTGTTTTGATTTTCAAGATTTGTTTGTAAAGAGATTTAAAGAACAATCATATTCTTAGAGAAAGTAACTGTTATTTACATTCATCTAAATTAAAAAATAATAATATTGAGTTATTTGTTCGCCGACACAAATGTCAAGCACGAAATTGTGAGACTTGCGAACATTTTGCCCTACAACAAGAACAAAATATTTTTATTTTGCATGGAAAGATATGCATTGACTTCGGTTTAAAGAAACCTTCCGAAAATCTTCCGAACGACATGCAAGATATTTTTAGTACATCACAAAAAAAAAAAAAAAAAATGGAAGGGTCCAGGCTTCAATTTATTCTGAATGTTGAAATGCATTTCAAACCATCATTGATGCAATATACAAGCGTCAACACAGCACTAGCTGTTTCTTTCTTGTTGGACCAGGTGGCAGTGGGAAACCTTATTTGTACAAAACTTTATTATGCGTAGTTCGAGGAAAGGGTGATATTGTAATACCAGTTGGGTCGACAGGAATTGCAGCGAATCTTCTGAAAGGGGGCCGCAGATATCATTCTCAGTTTAAGCTACCAGTACCATTGATATAAACATCAACTTCAAGTATGAGAGCAAATTCAGTGGATGCAAAGTAGATAAGAAATGCTAGGGTAATTATTTGGGATGAGACAACAATGGCACCTGCCTATGCATTAAATGCTATTGACAAGTTGCTTAAAACATTGATGAAATATAACAAGTCTTTTGGAGGTAAAGTTGTGCTTCTTGGAGGAGATTTTCGCTAATGTTTACCAGTGGTACCACATGCTTACAAGACGGCCATTATCGAATCATGTATTAAGTTTTCTTATCTTTGGTCAAACTTTAAAATTTTACAACTTAAAGTCAATGTTCGTGCAGTGGATATTATTTACAGAGATTGGCTTTTAAAAATGGGGAATGGTGAACTCAGTTCGGAATTTGGAGAGGACATTATTGCATTACCAAACGAAATGCTGGCAGAAAAATCAATCGTTGAAAATATCTTCGGTGAATGTTTAAAGCCGTCTGATGTAGAACAGTATTGTAAATTTGCCATTTTATGCCCGAAGAAAGATGAAGTATGCCAAATTAATGAAGAAGTACTTAGTCTTTTTGAGGGTGAATGTTTTACATTTTTAAGCTTTGACACGGTGGAGAGCAATAGCATAGCTGAATGGGAAAATTATCCGGTGGAGTTTTTAAACAGTCTATCGCCATCTGGAATGCCTTCTTATAAGTTTCAAGTCAAGGTGGGAGCCATTATCATGCTTCTGAGGAATTTAAACACTAAAAGAGGGTTATGCAATGGCACAAGACTGCAAGTTACACAATTGTCACAGAATCTTATATGCGCAACTTTATTAACCGGCAGTGCAAAAGGCAATCCTGCATTTATTCCGAGGATTGATTTGGCTGCCATAAATACCGACCTACCATTTATTTTGCGTAGGATACAGTTTTCTATAAGGTTGACGTTTTCCATCACCATCAATAAAGCTCAAGGTCAAACGTTAGAGAGGGTGGGATATATTTACCCAAGCCAGTTTTTAGTCATGGACAATTGTACGTTGCTTTCTCAAGAGTAAGAAAAAAGGTGATGTTAAGGTAAAAGTGATGCAAAGAAGTATTATAATTAGGTACTTACTTATTGTTATTTTTTTACATATTTTTTCTTCATATACCTATTAAATGTATTAAAACATTGAAAATATTTTTTTGTTTAATTTCTTTTATGAGCGTTAGTTATTATCTAAAAGATTTTAATGCCTGGCAGGGACAGGCTTTGTGACTAGTAAATAAATAAATTTCGAACATTTTAAAAAAAGACAGCTGACAGAACATCTGTTTTAAAATGTAATTTAGTGTTTATAGACCCCACATAAAAACCTCTACTCAAATATACTTACTATTTGTAGCGGTTATGAAAGATACAGCCCAGCGACAAATTTCACAGTTTTTGGAAATTTAATAATAACAGCGTAAAATATTATAAGGAATTTTTTTATTTTGATTATTTTCATTTTATTTATTTCATATATTTGTAGCCGCTACAAAGACTTCTAGTCTTGAGATAAAGTTAAGAAAATTTATATTACTACAGACATAATAGGTAGCACATACTGTTCAATCTTACGTAATAATAAAAATTTTTAAAAATCCTTCTCAGGTTTAGAAGTTTTAATCCATCTTCTAAATCCTTCGTGCAGACTTCTCATATATTCGGCCACGTTTTAGAAATCGATTGAAATTTTTAGTTAATTTTTTTTGAAATGCTCGGAGTTGTCCTCGTAAGTGCTAACTAAAACGGATTATTTTTATGAACTTTCAAAACATGTTTGTTTACAAAATTTGTTTGATTTTAATTTGACTCCAGTTCGATTTCCAAAACAAGGGCTGATTTTCTTAACATATTTAGCATATAACAACTCCAGTATAAATACAATTAGAGAAACACACAAACCAAATAACAAAAAAAGAAATAAAGTCTTAAAATAATTTAAATCCAACAGCATATCACCGCTTTCAGACTCTCTAAGGTATCGAATTTCTCCACTAAGAATGCCATCGGAGTTAGTATCTTCCATAAATTTAGCTAGAATACCTGATTCCATTATATATTTCAAATAGCGATTGAATAACTGGAGATAAGGTAAGTCTCGCCGTGCGGTAAAATACTCCTGCTTTGTAAAGATTGCTTCATTGATTTTATACATACGAAGAACTTTGAGATAACGCTGCTGAAATAATACAAAATCTGCTTTATTTTCCAAGGCCATGAACATATATGACTGGTTGAGGTCACGGTGAGCTTGCATTAATTCGCTTTCACTAACAATTTTTAACTTTTGAACTACAAATTCTTGTATATCAGGTAACTTTTCTAAAAAATTAAAATTAACTTGAGCTACTATGCATTGGTGTGATGTTTTGTTTAGATCCTTCAATTTTTCTATTTTCGCTTCAAAAATATCTTGCACGAACAGGGTGGATAATTTGGCCAAATACAAATTGGTCAGAATGAAACCATTGACGAACATCAGAAAATAAATCAGCTTGTGCATAGACCTTTCGACTTTAAAATTTGCGTGATATTGACAAATGAACACGGCCAAAACATACAAAGCGGATTTGCCAAAGTCCAATTCATTCGTATAGTGTTGCCGGTAGTAAATAAAAGACACTGCAATAACGCAAAATAACAGCAGTAGCAGAATACAAGTCCTTGTGGCAACAGTGAAGGGATGTAAGAAATATTCAGTTCTAGACATGGGTGGCGGATAAGGTGCCACAATAACCCCTCTCACATTCCACAAAACATCGCTGCTGCTACCAGCAAATCGATCGTAAATATGCAATCCTAAAGGCACAATATCTAAAGTTTTGTTATTCACACCCTGTGTAAATTTTTCATAATCCAAGGTCATATTATAACCTTGAATATCCATTAGTAGGAAATTATGTTGTTGTGCAAAAATTTTAATAATTTTATATAAATATCCAGTTATAATTGTTTGTCCAGAACTGTCTTGAAAAGAATAGCAACGGGGTGTAATATTTATAATGGGAACATTTAAGGGATATCGTTGAAAATCTAGTACTTCTTTTCTATCGACATACTCTGTTATATGGTTGATACGATAAATTGTTACGTTGGGCACTGGTTGGTAACTAAATAATCGTTCATCTGTGTAATACAAAACATTCGTATAGCCAGAAAACCAATTTTTATTTGCTAACCTCCACAAGTCTGTCATGCTGGCTTCCGGCATTATCCATAAAATATGAGTGAATTGTGAATGTTTTAAAAGTTCTTCGACGATTTCGTAAACATTATTTATAGATGAAGATTGTAAATACACTATATTAAGAACTTGGTCGCTAAATAATGTCTTGATGTTTGTGTCAAGTTTCTTTGTGATTAACAGTACAGGCAAACTCAATGATTTCAGCGCATCTGCAATTTCCTGTTTAAAGTCTAGAGTGACCACAGCATTCCATTTTATATCGAGTTTCTGATTTAATTCATTGATGATGCGTAATGGAATATTAGGTACATTTCTATTTTCAGGTGGACTTAATTTAGCAATGGAAATTCTTACAATTAGAAATAGAATTACGAATTTATAAAATTGCATTTTTATGTTCATTCTTTTTTTGGAATTTATTTCTTTTTAACCTCTTTGCTGTTTGCAAATAAAACTTAAAGTTTTTTTTATATCTTGAGACTTTAAAAAATTTAAAGGACTTGACGTGACACCTTCTGCTTTGTTAAAGATGCAAATTTTAAATTAAAAGTCGGTTTAATAATTCACCTTTTTTTAAGTAACAGTTTCTGGTTTTGGATCTACAAATTTATTTTGTTCTTGTATTTAAATTTTGTTGAAATGGTTTTTATTCTATTTTTTGTACAATATTTTCTATTTCTGTAATTATTGTTCACTTGTTCACTGTTTTGAATTGACTGTGTTCAAGTTATTATTAATATGTTCTTTTATAAGAGTCCTTTATGTTTAGGAAGTTTTTTAATGGAACAATTTGGCAATTAAAACTAATACAATGTATTTACAACAATTTAACAATATTTATATGTACAACAATTTCACTTAAATAATACAATATTCACATATTCACATACTTAAATAATACAATATTCACATATATAAACAAGTTACCGAGCTACCTAAATAAGAGCGGCAAGCGTCTGTTTAATGTCAAAACTTTTAATTTTCACACAGTTTATACGAAACAAACCTTAAGAACGCGAATTCAACACCTCCCGGCTGGAAAAACTTATTTGATAGATCGCTTGGTCGTTTTATTTTATTGAAGATGTATTGGCAATAGAATTTTCGTGTTTAAAAAAACGCTTGCCGCTATTGTTTAGGTAGCCAAGTTATTATTTTGCAGGGTCGTCGTGACTTGTTGTTGTCATGTATAAATATTTCGGCTCCCATGTTATCGTGAACTATTAAACTGAGTTAAGGCTCTTCAAGGCGTCCCGCAAATAAAAATTCACCTCCAAAAACCCAGTTGTTAGCAGGGTGGTTCGAAAAAAAAAAATGTTGAGCCAATCGCCTGTTATGATTATATATATATATATGATTTCCTTTAACTCCTACTGGAGCATAGGGCGTCCACTACGGCTGACTTCCAACGAACACGGTTTTGTGCAAGATTTCGAAGTTGACCCCAGCTCAAATTTAGACACCTCCTTTCATCCTCTGTAGATCTTCTCCAGGTAATTTCAACTTGATTAGTTCTTCGTAGTAATTCGTCGTTTGAAATTGTTCTTGGCCCAAATATGCGAAGAATACGTCTCAGACAGCGGTTTTGTTTTAGGGATATATATACGTAGACCCGCAGGTGTTGATGCTTGGGATATAGATTCCGCCATATAAAGTACGTTGTTGATGCTATTCGAAAGGAGGCAGATGTCATCAGCATATGCTAGGTGGCTCAAGTGACTCCCATCTAGCTTCCATTTAATGCCACTACAACGTCTATTATTTTGAAGTGCTGCGCTTAACACGTCACCCATAACGATTAGAAAAAGAATTGGTGATAAGATACAACCCTGCCTAACTCCACTTTGTACAGCAAAGGGGTCCGATATACGCATTGCTGTAGCTAGCTTTTATCATTGCAATGATTTTGGGTGGAATTCCCCTGTTTCCCAGAGCAGACCAAATACGGTCACGGTTTACGCTATCGAAAGCTTTTTCGTAGTCTATGAATAATAGATGAATGTTAGACTTATATTCCGCAGATTGCGCAATAATAATTCTAAGCGTATTAATGTGGTTTGCACAGGAAAACCCGCTGCGGAAACCAGCTTGGAATTCACCAATAGTCGATTCAAGATGGTCTTTGATACGGAGTAATATAATTTTAATATGTAATATGATCTTAGCAATAGCTGGGAGAACACATATACCTCTCCAGTTATGACATTTCTTTAAGTTGCCCTTCTTGGGAAGTTTGATGATTATACCTTCTTTCCATTCCGTAGGAAACTCCTCCTGTTCCCACGCGGTGGTTATAATAGGCAGAAATATTTGCTCAGTAAGAGTTGGGTCGACTTTTAACAGTTCAACTGGTATCCCATCTATACCAGCAGCTTTACCAGACGGAAGTTGGCGGATAGCAGTAACAATCTCGTTTATAGATGGAGGGTCGGTTTTAATACGGGCACTCGGAATATGTGAATACGACACATTTGGTTGGGGGTTCTCAGAAAAGATGTTGTTGAGTACCGTGGAGAAATGCTCTCTCCATCGCCGTAGCTGTTCTTCGTCAGATATTAATAAAGACCCGTTGATATCTCTTACCGGATGTTCTGTGTGGTGGTCTTTATCTACAAGTTTTTTACTTATTTTGTAAAGGGTGCCGCAGTCGTTATTGTTAGCTGCTAGCTCGGCCTCGTCTGCCAAATCGTTAATGCATTTCCTTTTATCCTTTCGGACTAAGCGTTGAACTTCCTTCTTAAGAATCTTATACTTAGATTCTGTTTCCGTGTTTCCGTGTATTATTGCCTTTTTTGCTTCATTCCGTTCTTCTATCTTCCTCCAGGTATCTTCGCTCATCCATGTTGTTCTGCCTTTAGGTATAGGGCCGATAATGTTATTTGCGACGTTTTTAATTTTGTCTCTTATCGCGATACATTGGTTGTCTACGGAAAGGACTGGGTTGTTGTTATTATTGAGGAAGAATTCATTGGCCATCTGGTCTCTAAAGCTATCTCTAATAGCGCTTATTTTTAGCCGGGCTAGATCTAGTTTTGGAGGACGAGACCTGGGTCTTGCGGTTTGGATTGCTGCTGTGCACAGGCGGAGTTTCGCAATCACCAGACTGTGGTCTGTGGCAAAGCCGCAGTCTGCACCACGCTTTGAAGGAACATCTAATAGACATTTTCTAAAGCGCCGGGAAGTAGTGTGTTTAGAGCGGTTCTGTATAGACTTTCCCATACAAAGTTGGGAGCCAGTCCTTTTATACTAGAGCGGTTCTGTATAGACTTTCCCATACAAAGTTGGGAGCCAGTCCTTTTATACTGTAGGGGTTCTGTATAGACTTTCCCATACAAAGTTGGGAGCCAGTCCTTTTATACTGTAGGGGTTCTGTATAGACTTTCCCATACAAAGTTGGGAGCCAGTCCTTTTATACTGTAGGGGTTCTGTATAGACTTTCCCATACAAAGTTGGGAGCCAGTAAATTTTGTGAGGGATGAAAATTTTACTTGTGCATAAGAATTTGTGGGAAAATTTTTTTTTTTGTTTATAGTGGCAGGTGTTAAATTTTACTTGTACGTGTCTTGAATATTTGTTTATGACTTTTTTTTTGCTTGTGCGTATTCATATTGATGATTTACAAGTTGTTGGTGTGAAATTTCTTCGTGGACGTCTCCGTCTTGAAGATTTTAAAAATTTTGTTAGGAATGATAATTTTACTTGTGCGTTTTCGTATTAAAGATAAAACTGATCGTGAAATAATTATTTTTAGTTTTTTCAGTTATTGTGTGTGTGTTTAGAATAGTTAATGACTTTGTTGCATAGGTTTCCTAGTGACTTTTTGCTTTGAATGACTCGGTAGGTTTGTGGGATAGTGAGCTAATCTCAGTATAAGGGTTGAATATTTGATTATCACCAGAGACTCTGGTCTGTTTCACTATAGCAGACTAAGGATCTAAGCAACTATTGATCGGTTGTGTGTGTGTGTGTGTGTGTGAGTGTGTGTGTGTGCGTATAATTGATAACGATTATTCATGTGAAAAGTAGGATTCCATCCACTTGTTTTTTGTATCAACAGCAACCAGCTGCACATTAACTGTGTTTACATAATTAATCAGCATAAATACTCAGAATTATATTACAAAAAACAGTAGAAAGTAACTTCTTGGTTAATATTTTTCCTTATCGTACTCTACTCCTCCTTATTTATAACAACAACAACTTAGAATATACATGAATAGAGCTGACGCAGCTGTGACAAGTCAAACAGAAAACAAATCCAAAAAAACAAAATGTTTGGTTTTCTGAAATTCTTAAATTCTACTAAAATAAGCCCCGCCCCTTATTTATAAATTTTTTAACTAATGAAATAAGACGGGATTGTACCAAAAATATGATTAATTGTGAAATTCAAACTGTTGATTGAACATGCTTAATCATGTTTATAATTATTAAATATCACAAATACATTAATAAGACTAACCTAACAATATCAAAACCAGACATGATTGAACTTGAATATTATTTTTGTCAAGCTAATAGGGCCTAAATTTCTTCAATGTAAATAAAATTCAATTTTTATTTCAATATTTTGTTTAAAAGTAAAATTTTTATCTATAATAAAGAGATATAAATATTAAATGAAATGGAAAAAATTTTGTTCTTGTACGTGTCTTGAAGATTTTAAATTTTGTGAGGGATGATAATTTTACTTGTGCGTATTCATATTGATGATTTACAAGTTGTTTATTTTAGTGGAAGGTGTGAAATTTCTTCGTGTACGTGTCTTGAAGATTTTAAAATTTTGTGAAGGATGATAATTTTACTTGTGCGTTTTCGTATTAAAGATAAAACTGATCGTAAAATAAGTATTTTTTTAGTTTTTTTTCAGTTATTGTGTATGTGTTTAGAATAGTTAATGACTTTGTTGCATAGGTTTTCTAGTGACTTTTTGCATTGAATGCCTCGGTAGGCTTGTGGGATCAACCACTTTTTTTATATCAACAGCAACCGACATCACTTTTAATTACATTTAACAAATAGAAGGAGTTGTAATTTTTGGGTTTTGTTAATCTTAAATAGAATTATATATATATATTTTTTTTTTTGCGCAGATTTAATTATCACAAGAGACTCTGGTCTGTTTCACTACAACGGACTAAAGGTCAAAGTAACTATTAATCGGTTAATTAAGTTAGCATATAATTTTTGTTGATAACACTTAATAAGCATTTTCTAAAAACATTTGCAGATAGTTTCACTATTACTCAATGTTTATAACCTTTTATTTATTTTTTTTCTAGTTTGATACTCTATAATATAAGTTTAATGAAGAATTTTTCTATGGTTTGATACTCTACAATGACAGCATAGTTAAGAATTTAGTTCAATCCATGGATACACTGCATACAGTTAATAATTATACATTATACATACAAATACAATAAAATTTCCATTTTATTAACCATAGTACATGGTTTATTAATTGTTTTGATAATATTTAGTAAAAGTTTATATATAGTATAAACTTGAAGTCGACTATACCAATAGAATATTAAATGTTACTGAAAAAAGGAAATCATATTACAAAATCAATTAAGATGATCTAAAAAAGAGTATTACATAGGAGTTTTGAATATTTAATAAGGAAATATCTATTATATCTGCTTATAATTATCAGTTAGGAATTTAAAGATAACAAATTTGTTTTATAATTAGTACAGCTTTACATGTTTTTTTTTTTTTCTAGTTTATTAACCATACATTATCATACCATACCATTATAATCCATAGAATATAAAACAATTTAAAATAGTTAAATCCGCAAAAGAAAATCACAAACTTTATTTATTTATTTATATAAAACCTTACTTCATTAATCATTTATTTATACTTTATATATACTAATACCATGAAATGAATAGTTCAATAACCATATTATATGGTTTATTTAATGTTTTGTATACCGTTTTGTAATTCCTATAATTTGTTTTCCTATTATTTCCCTTATATATTTAATATTTATACACTTCCATACATCCTTAAATATACATTCTATTTTAAGCATTTCTACTATACATATATACAAATTTTTTTTCTTATACTAACATTCTTTATTTAATCTTAGTATTATAATCTTACTCTTGATTTTAATCTTAGTCTTAGTGTTAATCTTAGTAGTAGTCTTTTGATCTTGGTTTTATAGTTTCGGATTTCAATCTTGTTTTTTTTTTGTTTATAGACTTGCAACATTACTCTTGTATTACTCTTGCGTGCTGCTTTGTTTACGTTTTCTTAGACTGAATACATATATGGAAATTTAAAATTTCTTTACTTACATATAAAATATCTATCTACTGTTATACGAATGCGTTGAACTTAGTGTTTTCAATTGAAATATTAAACTTCGATTTTAAACAGACATATGCATCTTTTATTTTATATAGGAAATTAATACTCGGTACTAGCGACAACCTCGAAGCTTGCACCGACCCCAGTTTTCATAACGTGCAAGAATCGAGTTTCTACTATACTTTATTCTCATCAAACTATTCACACAAGGCGATTTTAAGAAAATCCATACTAATCCTTTCCATTTTATCAAATCTATCCATTATATTATTATTTTAATTTTAACAATTCTTATAAATTCAATTCAGTTCTCACATAATTTAATTCGTTCTATATACAACCTTAACCAGTAACTCATATTTATATATACAGTTTTTTCAAACCACTTTTAAAAACATATTTTGATTTTTACTTGTCTACTATATTAAAAAATAATCTATTAACTTAAATGAAAATTTAGGTTTATATTAAGTAATTTGATTATACGCTGAGATACGCTGATGGTTTTTCTACCTTAAATTTATATATTGGATAGAAAGTTACATCTGAATGTAGTGTTTCGATAAGAATGTCTCTATATTACTTTAAATCAGGTTTCTTATAATACAAATTTTTTGAATGAAATATTAACAATCCTAATGTTAATTTCAATATAATTTCATTTAAATCATATATACATACATATAAATATTAATTTGTTAGAATCAAACCATCAATTAACATCATGATCTTATTAATGTCATATATTTTTTTTTTTTTCATTATTTTTATTATTCGTTAAAAACTTTATATTCTTATATATAGGAGATGCATATGATTTGGGATTTCTCCTTCATTTTAAAATTGTTTGATTTTACAATTTTTATATTAGTTATTTCAGCCTCTTCATTATCATTATGATCATTATCATAATCATCATAATTAAGATCAGTAATATTCTTTGATCCTTAAAAACAACAATTCTATTATCTTATGTTTTTTTTTTCTAGTTTGCTACTCTATAATATTAGTTTAATGAAGAGTTTTTCTATAGCACGAAATGAATAGTTTAATAACCATATTATATGATTTATTTAATGTTTATGCATACAGTTTTGTAATTCCTATAATTTGTTTTCCTTTTATTTCCCCTTCTATACTTAATATTTATATACCTCCATACATCCTTAAATATACATTATGTTTTGAGCATTTCTTCACTATACATATATATAAATTTTTTCCTTTACTAACATTCCTATATTTAATCTTAATCTTATGATCTTAGTCTTGATTTTAATTAATCTTAATCTTAATGTTAATCTTGATAGTAGCCTTTTAGTCTTGGTTTATAGTTTCGGATCTCAATCTTAGTTTTTGTATAGACATCTCATTTACAAACCTATAACTTCAATCTAATCAAACCTATCATACAAGACGATTGTCTTCTGTTTTTCAAGAAAATCCATACTAATCCTTTCAATTTTATCAACTCTATCCATTATATTATTATTTTAATTTTAACAAATCTTATAAATTCTATACAGTTCTCACATAATTTTATTCATTGTATATACAATCCTTAACCATTATCTCATATTTATAGATACAGTTTTTCAATACACTTTTAAAAACATAGTTTGATTTTTACTTGTCTACTATATTAAAAAATAATCCATAAACTTAAATGAAAATTTAGGTTTATATTAAGTAATTTGATTAAACACTGAGAATACGCTGATGGTTTTTCTACCTTAAATTTATATATTGAATAGAAAGTTACATCTGAATGTAGTGTTTCGGTAAGAATGTCTCTATATTACTTTAAATCAGGTTTCTTATAATACAGAGTTTTTAAATGAAATATTAACAATCCTAATGTTAATTTCAATATAATTTCATTTAAATCATATATACATACATATAAATATTAATTTGTTAGAATCAAACCATCAATTACCATCATGATCTTATTAATGTCATATATTTTTTTTTTTTTTCATTATTTTTATTATTCGTTAAAAACTTTATATTCTTATATGTAGGAGATACATATGATTTAGGATTTCTCCTTCATTTTAAAATTGTTTGATTTGAAAATTTTCATATTAGGTATTTCAACCTTTTCATTATTATTATACTCATCATAATCATCATAATTGAGATTAGTTATATTCTTTTCTCATTAAAACCAACAATTCTATTATCATAATCATCAAAATTGAGTTTAAATATATTTTGTTTTTATTTTTTCGTTGAAACCAACAAATCATAATCATTATTATCAAAATCAGGTTTATATATGTTTTTTTTTTTTTTTTTAGTCAAGATACTTTAACATCATCATAACCAGAAATATTATTTTTACAAATGTTGATATTGTGATTTTAATTAAACTGGTTATAATCACCTAAGGTTGAAATGATAGAGATGTTATCCGTTTAATTCTGTTGACTAATTCACATTTATTAAGACATATTGATAATAACAGAATTGATAGAGGATTTATAATTGAATAACTTTGAATAAGAATTGAGCTTATAGTTGGATGTAAGTACGATTTAAACAATAATAACCGACATCGAATAAGTGATTCATCATTTTATTTAATTGAAAACATACCACTTTACATCAAGATACCTTATTTTTAATCTGGTAGCATAAAGCAGTTACCTATTTTTGATCTGGTAACGTATAAACAGAGAGAATTAATATCAGATTTAAATAACAAACCAAATATAAGATACATTATATAATCCAACAACAACAACAACAACAACAATATATTCAACATGAATTGATTCGAAATAAAATACACACAATTCTTAAATACATTCAATTAGTTTGTCTTATGATTATACTTTAGCTGAGAGAGATTAATACCATATACATATTTACACGTTATGCACTTACAACATAAAATTCAAAGTTTATTAACCATAATATATGGTTTTATATAATGTTTTAACAGCAATCATTAAAAATTTATATATAATATAAACTTATAGTTGACTGTACCATCAGAATATTGACTGATAATATCACAATAGAATCATATTACACAAACAATATATAGAATATTATAAACAGAAAGGTATAAACTCATATGTCTATAGGTAACAGTTAAGAATTTTACAATATATTGGTTTAAGATATGTTATTTCTAATTAAGAGTTTAGTTTGATGGTTCTTGGAAGTTTATTTTCAATATAAATACATACATACATATTTGCTGATTTATTCCTATTTGATAATTTTTGATTTAATTGTTTTTTTCTTTTTACCTACAACACATTAATGAAATGGATATACATTAATGATGATGTTTTTTAACACTTTTAAATATTTGTTAAATATAGCTACATCAACTTCTTAATACATCGAATCAACTTACTGAGAATTAATTTTTAAATTAATATTTTGATATCCGTATACCCAGCTGATAGGCTGGTTGTGTATAGGTTTACATGATAATCACAAATTTCTTTAAAATAATAAAATTTCATTGAGTTAACTCTCAAATTGCAACCATACCCATAAAGTATAGATAGTACATCCCATATAAATTTATACTTTTACATTAAATTATTTAGTTTCACTATGTTCTTAACCTTAAAGCCTATAACAAACCCTTTAAATCATATAATAAAAAACTTGATAAGACAAAAAAAATCTTCTGGAACAGTACGATCGCCATCATATCAATCACTATATACTCCATCTTCTCCATCACTATATAGATCTAATTTAATCAGAATCTTTCTTATATAGATTATGGTGATGATGATGATAATAACGAAGCTGGTTTTGCTGGTTTTCATTAAGAAAATAGATCTAATTCCAATATGGTTTATGATGACGATGCTATTGATAATGTATCTAGTTTGGTGAGGTTAAATGAAGAAAATAAATCTAATAATGATATGGATTATGTTGATGATGATGCTGATATTGATAATAACAAAGCTGGTTTTGCAGGTTATAAGGAAGAAAATAGATATAATTCCAATATGGATTATGATAATGATTTTGATAATGTATCTAGTTTGATGAGGTTAAATGAAGAAAATAAATTTAATTATGATATGGATATTGATGATGATGACCATTATAGTGAAGATAATAATGACAACAAAGTCTAATATCTAAAAAAATTACAAAGAATAAGATCATTAAGCAACAACACATCTTCTCTACCTAATATAAAGAGAAAGAAAATAATATGAAAATTTTACAATCAACAAAAACATCGACATTATTAAAACCTAACAATACTAAAAAGCATATTTCACTAAAAACAACAACATCCACAGCACAATCGAAAAATGATAAAAAAAGTTATAAAAGATGGTGATAGAAAACGCAACAAAATCACACATTTATTTTCTAAACGTAAAAGTAAAACACAATTAAATACCGATAAGAAACGAATTAAATTAAGTAATTCTAAATCAAATGAATCACCATTATATGAGAATATTATGTTGTTAATAAATACTAAAATTACTAATAGAATCTATGGATTTAATATACCTAGACCATGTTGGAAATTGGCGATATGGAACAAACAAACTAAAATTTAATAACGATAACAGTTTATATATAGGGGATACAAAATTGAAATTGACATCAGGATTATTTGAACTATTATTTCACATAAAACCTTTACATTATAATTAGTATTGTGGTTATTTTGTTGAACTATTTATGGTTTTTAATCCAAATTTTTAATATTCTTAATTAGGCTTAAGTTCATGAAATTTAATTTTTATTAAATTATTTTTATGAAGAAAGGAATTTTACAACATGAAAATCAATTAAAATTGTTATTGATAATCTTTCATTCTTGACGTGGCTGGGGCTCGAACCCTGGCCGGCAGGTTACCATGACATGTTTCGATCGCAACCACTCGATCTCCTCAGATGGATTTGCCGTCTTACACTCGCAATCCTTAAACCAAATTGTATTTTAACATTTGGTAGATCGAAATTTGCTTTCCTGAATGATTATCCATTTTAATTTATTTTACATGTTTTTTTCCTTTACTTCTGTTTTTTCGTACTTTCGTCAAGAATTTTTCTTGAAGTCCAAGTACATTTTTTTGTTTTTTCACTTTGTCTTTCTCCTTTCTACTGACCTTTTTCAGCACAACTTGAACTTGACTAGTGACGTCAGCAGTCATCGATGGCTGCGAGTGTAAGACGGCAAATCCATCTGGGGAGATCGAGTGGTTGCGAAGCTAAGGCACGAGCTCTATGTGTACATTTGTCCTTCAAGTTGTGCTGAAAAAGGTCAACAGAAAGGAGAAAGACAAAGTGAAAAAACAAAAAAATGTACTTGGACTTCAAGAAAAATTCTTGACAAAAGTACGAAAAAACAGAAGTAAAGGAAAAAACATGTAAAATAAATTAAAATGGATAATCATTCAGGAAAGCAAATTTCGATCTACCAAATGTTAAAATACAATTTGGTTTAAGGATTGATGTTTGACTAGTGACGTCAGCAGTCGTCGATGGTTGCGAGTGTAAGACGGCAAATCCATCTGAGGAGATCGAGTGGTTGCGATCGAAACATGTCATGGTAACCTGCCGGCCAGGGTTCGAGCCCCAGCCACGTCAAGAATGAAAGATTATCAATAACAATTTTAATTGATTTTCATGTTGTAAAATTCCTTTCTTCATAAAAATAATTTAACAAAAATTAAATTTCATGAACTTAAGCCTAATTAAGAATATTAAAAATTTGGATTAAAAACCTTTACATTATAATAAAATAGATTTAAAAAAATATAAAGATATTCTTACTAATACAAATGTACACAGACGAAACTATCAGTCAAATAAACAAATTAAAGCCTTTAAATATGAACGCATTATAAAAAATTTATTCAATACAAAGGGTAATATTCTTACTAAAGGTCGTGGATTATCCTTAAAATTAGTAGAAAAACGTAAACCAAACTATATTTATTGGGATAATCCTAATGAATTAGTCGACAGATTACGTTTACTCCTTTCATCGCAAGGTGCTGGCCATAATAATCATAAAAACGAGATAATTTCAATTATTGAGGAACTTAGAGAGGCTAATATAATTTATTAAAAACATGAGTTTTATAAATAAATTTGGAGAAAGCAAAACACCTAAGTATAAATTTAACGATTCAAAACTAAGACCAATTCTATTGATCTTGGTGTAAGCAATCATGTTTTTGATATGCATAAAAAATAATATCTGGAGGATAGAAATAAATTGCAAATAATAACTAATCGATATGGTGAACATTACTTTAAGAAAACAAAAGAAAACATTTACTAAATGTAGAACTTGTACTTTTAATAAAATAAAAACATATACAAATACATCTATCAAACTATTTGTTTTATTTTCTAATTCATAAACATAGGGCCATGTCACAGAGTACAATTCCGTTCGGAATTGAAGAAAACATATTTGTTTGTTGATGGAAAGTGTATTTTGATAGTTTTATGGCCTTTCAGATACAGACAACTCCCATACCGTTCATGAAAACAAAAATGGTTTCATTCCGTTTCATTTTTTCGTCATTTTCTATAGCAGCAAAATACGGAATGAATTCCGTGTCCAAGAACTTTGAGATTAGGACTAGAGTTTCTACGCGGAAAAGAATCCTGGGACATTTTTTTTAAAATAAATCCCGGGGGGAAATTTTTTCCGGGAATTTTCGGAAATTTCAAATTAAATTTTTTGAACTTTTAATTTGAAATTTAGCATCGATAAAATCAAAAACGATCAATAACAATATATTCTTTACTAAAAACTACTTACAAATTAAACTTCTTTCCCTACGCCAATAAATCAATAGTCTTTTTAATTCATGATGAAAAAATTAATTTTATCAAGTCGCTATTAATAATAACTACTAAGTATTAATAAGTTTTAATAATTCGTGATCTCCCAAAAAAAATAAATAAATAAATATATATATATATATATATATATATATATATATATATATATATATATATATATATATATACATATAATATGTATGTACATATGTATGAGTGTAACAAATTATTTGGTTTTGTTTTGGTTTTCTGTAGAATGAGTAAGGCTAATTTTTTTAGACTGTTGTATATGTGTATATTCTTTTAAAAAAGTAAAAACTTTTGCCTTGAACTCATTTAATAAAACTATTGTTTTATTCTAAGAATTCCGGGAGTAAGATTTTTTTGTTTCGATTCCCGGGAATAGAAAAAGTCCCGGAAATTAGAAACCCTAATTAGGACAGTTACAAAAAAAAGCTTTATCAAATTTAAATTTATTACGTTCTTATTTAGAATTCATTCGAAAAATAAAAAGGTTTCATATTACAAAAAATATACCATCCGACATGGTTGTATCTACACACACCCTACTCTTGACGAACATCTAACAAACACCCTGCACCTCAACCACGACAGTCGCATTTACACACACAGACATACACAGCCACGATAACCACATTCACGCACACACATACACAGACAATAAAAGTGGAGGTGTTAGCAAATTGCAACCCTGTAAATGATAGGACTAGTCCAAATACGCGTGTAGAATGTAGCCCCCCACAAGAGACTAGGACTAGTCCAAATGTAACCCCAACGGATCAAAATGGATCAGGTAGTCTAATATTATTTGCAAGGAAACCGCAAACCACAACACGATAAAGTCACAACAATATACACATATACACGGCTCAGTGTAGCGAACCTTACGAATATCTTATTAAGTAAATCATCCGACTGTAGCGTAGGCATCATCCCACATTCGAAAATTAAAAAGGTTTAATATTACAAAAAAAGTTTCATCCCAGGGATGGAAACACGGGTTTAACTTATTCTCATTTGTTACATAAAAAAAAAATTTTTTAAAGATGCAAACACAAATTATTTTATTTTTAAACCAGCCATGCAGACGGAAAGACGGATAAATAAAAACTATTTTCCTATACAATTGTAGTAACTTACTCAAATCCAGGCATGAATCATATTTTGTAGGGATCCAAATACAACATATTTAAACCACTTTTTATTAGAAATGTATACATACTCCCATCTAGGGATGATCCCAAATTTTTATGGAAAAAGTGCATTAGAAGGTACATAAACATACTACTCAAATATACTTACTATTAAGGGTGTGAAGATAAATTCGTCAGTTAAATACGTCCCACACCTCTGTTAACTACATTCCAAAACACTGTTAAATATGGTAAATTTTTTAAAATTAATATTTTTTAAATAAAAATCGAAATTGTTTATAACTTTTGATTAATTAATAAAGAAAACATAATAAATTTTAACTTTTTTTAAAAAAATTGGAAAAAATGTATTTAAATAAGGGAAGTGGCTCAGTACTTATTGGATAATTTATGTTATTTTTTTAGGGCACTTAGGGCAGACCTGAATGGGGCTTGGGGATACCATTTGAAAGCCCTAAGGGAGCAGATTCCAAAACTCTATTGGACATTTTTCTGGGTTTCTCAGGAGACATGTTACGAGGGGTGGAATATAGGAAACTGAAAATATTAAAATATCAGTTTGTGGCACTTAGGACAGACCTGAATGGGGTTTGGGGATACCATTTGAAAGCCCTAAGGGAGCAGATTCCAAAACTGTATTGGACATTTTTCTGGGTTTCTCAGGAGACATGTTACGAGGGGTGGAATATAGGAAACTGAAAATATTAAAATATCAGTTTGGGGCACTTAGGACAGACCTGAATGGGGTTTGGGGATACCATTAGAAAGCCCTAAGGGAGCAGATTCCAAAACTGTATTGGACATTTTTCTGGGTTTCTCAGGAGACATGTTACGAGGGGTGGAATATAGGAAACTGAAAATATTAAAATATCAGTTTGGAGCACTTAGGACAGACCTGAATGGGGTTTGGGGATACCATTAGAAAGCCCTAAGGGAGCAGATTCCAAAACTGTATTGGACATTTTTCTGGGTTTCTCAGGAGACATGTCACGAGGGGTGGAATATAGGAAACTGAAAATATTAAAATATCAGTTTGGGGCACTTAGGACAGACCTGAATGGGGTTTGGGGATACCATTTGAAAGCCCTAAGGGAGCAGATTCCAAAACTGTATTGGACATTTTTCTGGGTTTCTCAGGAGACATGTTACGAGGGGTGGAATATAGGAAACTGAAAATATTAAAATATCAGTTTGGGGCACAGTTTTGGAATCTGCTCCCTTAGGGCTTTCAAATGGTATCCCCAAACCCCATTCAGGTCTGTCCTAAGTGCCCCAAACTGATATTTTAATATTTTCAGTTTCCTATATTCCACCCCTCGTAACATGTCTCCTGAGAAACCCAGAAAAATGTCCAATACAGTTTTGGAATCTGCTCCCTTAGGGCTTTCAAATGGTATCCCCAAACCCCATTCAGGTCTGTCCTAAGTGCCCCAAACTGATATTTTAATATTTTCAGTTTCCTATATTGCACCCCTCGTAACATGTCTCCTGAGAAACCCAGAAAAATGTCCAATACAGTTTTGGAATCTGCTCCCTTAGGGCTTTCTAATGGTATCCCCAAACCCCATTCAGGTCTGTCCTAAGTGCTCCAAACTGATATTTTAATATTTTCAGTTTCCTATATTGCACCCCTCGTAACATGTCTCCTGAGAAACCCAGAAAAATGTCCAATACAGTTTTGGAATCTGCTCCCTTAGGGCTTTCAAATGGTATCCCCAAACCCCATTCAGGTCTGTCCTAAGTGCCCCAAACTGATATTTTAATATTTTCGGTTTCCTATATTGCACCCCTCGTAACATGTCTCCTGAGAAACCCAGAAAAATGTCCAATACAGTTTTGGAATCTGCTCCCTTAGGGCTTTCAAATGGTATCCCCAAACCCCATTCAGGTCTGTCCTAAGTGCCCCAAACTGATATTTTAATATTTTAAGTTTCCTATATTGCACCCTTCGTAACATGTCTCCTGAGAAACCCAGAAAAATGTCCAATACAGTTTTGGAATCTGCTCCCTTAGGGCTTTCAAATGGTATCCCCAAACCCCATTCAGGTCTGTCCTAAGTGCCCCAAACTGATATTTTAATATTTTCGGTTTCCTATATTGCACCCCTCGTAACATGTCTCCTGAGAAACCCAGAAAAATGTCCAATACAGTTTTGGAATCTGCTCCCTTAGGGCTTTCAAATGGTATCCCCAAACCCCATTCAGGTCTGTCCTAAGTGCCCCAAACTGATATTTTAATATTTTCGGTTTCCTATATTGCACCCCTCGTAACATGTCTCCTGAGAAACCCAGAAAAATGTCCAATACAGTTTTGGAATCTGCTCCCTTAGGGCTTTCAAATGGTATCCCCAAACCCCATTCAGGTCTGTCCTAAGTGCCCCAAACTGATATTTTAATATTTTCAGTTTCCTATATTGCACCCTTCGTAACATGTCTCCTGAGAAACCCAGAAAAATGTCCAATACAGTTTTGGAATCTGCTCCCTTAGGGCTTTCAAATGGTATCCCCAAACTCCATTCAGGTCTGTCCTAAGTGCTCCAAACTGATATTTTAATATTTTCCGTTTCCTATATTGCACCCCTCGTAACATGTCTCCTGAGAAACCCAGAAAAATGTCCAATAGAGTTTTGGAATCTGCTCCCTTAGGGCTTTCAAATGGTATCCCCAAACCCCATTCAGGTCTGCCCTAAGTGCCCTAAAAAAATAACATAATTTAGCCAATAAGTACTGAGCCACTTCCCTTATTTAAATACATTTTTTTCCAATTTTTTTAAAAAAAGTTAAAATTTATTATGTTTTCTTTATTAATTAATCAAAAGTTATAAACAATTTCGATTTTTATTTAAAAAATATTAATTTTAAAAAATTTACCATATTTAACAGTGTTTTGGAATGTAGTTAACAGAGGTGTGGGACGTATTTAACTGACGAATTTATCTTCACACCCTTCTTACTATTTGTAGCGGTTATGAAAGACACAGCCCAGCGACAAATTCCACAATATTACAAGGAATTTTTTTTATTTTGATTATTTTAATTTTATTTATTTCATATATTTGTAGCCGCTACAATGACTTCTACATACATAATAGGTAGCACATACTGTTCAATCATACGTTATCATAACATTTTTTAAGAATCCATTTTAGCCCCTTAGAAGTTTTAATCGGTCTTCTTAATCCTTCGTTCAGACTTCTCATATAATCGGCCACGTTTTAGAAATCGATTGAAATATTAAGTTAAATTTTTTTAAATGCTCGTAGTTGTCCTCGATTTAAATAGTTGTTATGGTTAAGGCAAGTGCTAATTAAAATGAATTATTTTGATGAACTTTTAAAACATGAACACTTACAAGCTTTGTTTGATTTTAAGTTGGCTCTAATTCGATTTCCAGCACAAGGGCTGATTTTCTTAACATATTTAGCATATAACAACTCCAGTATAAAAGCAATTAGAGATAAACACATACCGAATAACAAAAAAAGAAATAAAGTCTTAAAATAATTAAAATCCAACAGCACATCGCCGCTTTCAGGTTCACTAAAGAAACGAATTTCTCCACTATGAATGCCATCGAAGTTGGTATCTTCCATAATTTTGCTTGCAATACCTGATTCCATTATATATTTCAAATAACGATTGAATAACTGGAGATATGGAAAGTCTCGTCGTGCGGTAAAATACTCCTGCATTATCCTTATTGCTTCATTGATTTTATACAAACGAGGAACTTTTAGATTTCGCTGCTGAAAGAATACGAAATCCACTTTATTTTCCATGGCCGGGAAAAGGTATGAATTATTTAGGTCACGGTGGGCTTGTAACATTTCTCTTACACCAACAATTTTTGCATTTTTAATTACAAATTCTCGAATACTATACTGATCTACAAAATTATAATCAACATCAGATATCAGAAATTTATATGATGATTTGTTTAAATCCTCCAATTTTTCTATTTTCGCTTCATAAATATCTTGCACGAATAGGGTGGATAATTTGGCCAAATACAAATTGGTCGAAATGAAACCAATAATGAACATTAGAAAATGAACTAGTTTGTGCATAAAAGCTTTGACTTTAAAATTTGCGTGATATTGACAGATGAATACGGCCAAAACATACAAAGCGGATTTGCTAACATCCATTTCATTCTTACAGCGTTGTCGGTAGTAAATAAAACAAACTGCCAAAACACAATATAACAGCAGTAGCAGAATACAAGTCCAGGTGGCAGCAGTGAAGGGATGCAGAAAATATTCAGTTCTTGACAGGGGTGGGGGATAAGGTGCCACAACAAGCATTTTCATATTAAACATAACATCGGTACTGCTACCAACCAAACGGTCGTAATAATACAATCCAAAAGGTATTATATCAAAAGTTTTGTTATTCACACCCTGTATAAGTTTTTCATAATCTAAGGTGGTATTATAACCTTGAATATCCATTAATCGAAAGTTATGGTATTGTGCAAAAATTTTAATCATTTTGTATAAATATCCAGTAGTTATTGTTTGTCCAGAAAGGTCTTGAAAGGAATAGCAACGGGGAGGAACTGAAGAAATCGGTACTTTTAAGGGATATCGTTGAAAATCTTGTACTTCTTTTCTATCAACATACTCTGTTATATGGTTGATACGATAAATTGTTACGTTGGGCACTGGTTGGTAACTAAATAATCGTTCATCTGTGTAATACAAAACATTCGTATAGCCAGAAAACCAATTTTTATTTGCTAACCTCCACAAGTCTGTCATGCTGGCTTCCGGCATTATCCATAAAATATGGGTGAATTGTGACTGTTTTAAAAGTTCTTCGACGATTTCCTAGACATTATTTAAAGACGAAAATTTTAAATAGACTACAGTGAGAAGCTGGTCGCGATATAATGTCTTGATGTTTGTGTCAAATTTCTTTTTTATTAAGAGTACTGGCAAACTCAATGATTTCAGTGCATTATCAATTTCCTGTTTAAAGTCTAGAGTGACCACAGCATTCCATTTTATATCGAGTTTCTGATTTAATTCATTGATGATGCGTAATGGAATATTAGGTACATTTCTATTTTCAGGTGGACTTAATTTAGCAATGGAAATTCTTACAATTAGAAATAGAATTACGAATTTATAAAATTGCATTTTTATGTTCATTCTTTTTTTGGAATTTATTTCTTTTAAACCTCTTTGCTGTTTGCAAATAAAACTTGTAGTTTTTTTTATATCTTGAGACTTTAAAAAATTTAAAGGACTTGACGTGACACCTTCTGCTTTGTTAAAGATGCAAATTTTAAATTAAAAGTCGGTTTAATAATTCACCTTTTTTTTAGTAACAGTTTCTGGTTTTGGATCTACAAATTTATTTTGTTCTTGTATTTAAATTTTGTTGAAATGGTTTTTATTCTATTTTTTGTACAATATTTTCTATTTCTGTAATTATTGTTCACTTGTTCACTGTTTTGAATTGACTGTGTTCAAGTTATTATTAATATGTTCTTTTATAAGAGTCCTTTATGTTTAGGAAGTTTTTTAATGGAACAATTTGGCAATTAAAAAATAATACAATGTATTTACAACAATTTAACAATATTTATATGTACAACAATTTCACTTAAATAATACAATATTCACATACTTAAATAATACAATATTCACATATATAAACGAGCTACCTAAATAAGAGCGGCAAGCGTCTATTTAATGTCAAAACTTTTAATTTTCACACAGTTTATACGAAACAAACCTTAAGAACGCGAATTCAACACCACCCGGCTGGAAAAACTTATTTGATAGATCGCTTGGTCGTTTTATTTTATTAAAGATGTATTGGCAATAGAATTTCCGTGTTTAAAAAAATGCTTGCCGCTATTGTTTAGGTAGCTAAGTTATTATTTTGCAGGGTCGTCGTGACCCTGAGTTAAGGCTCTTCAAGGCGTCCCGCAAATAAAAATTTACCTCCAAAAACCCAGTTGTTAGCAGGGTGGTTCGAAAAAAAAATGTTGAGCCAATCGCCTGTTATGATTAAAGATTAGTTAAAAACAATTCCGGAAATTTTTAATTTTTGCCGTGCCTCTGGATCAGAGAACTGCAAAAATTACCATATTTGTTGATTTAATCATACGCTCAAATTTACATTAACCCATTCCCAGCCATTGTACTCGCTTGGGTACAGAAAAAAAGCAATATTTAAGTGCGCATACATTTTTTATTAAAAGAAATTAGACAACGTTTGTTGTGCTTTTGCATTCAACACATTGTGCTTTAAAGACACACATAAAAAAATTTAAAGAAAAATATACCGTTATAGTGTATTTTCTTTTGTTTTTGTAACACTTTATAATTTTTGTAATTTTTAGTCAGGCCAGTACCAATTGAGCTGCATAGAGTAAATACTGTTTTGTTGAAACAAAAATTTCTTTTAGATTCCTGTAGAAGAGTGTTTGTTGCACATTTAAAACAAAAGTTACAAGAAAAATTTATTTTTTCGGCAACGTTATGTGAGTAGCAAAATTGCTGTACCCAATCGAGTATAATGGCTTGATATGTATAATTTTTTTAAAATTTTTCTTGGACCAAAATGGAATTTCAAGCCATCAAACCGTCAAGTTTTTGTGTTAAAGCTTTTTACAAATTTAAGCAGATAAATAAAGATGATCACAAAAATTTCGATATAGCTAATTCCCCCAGATCCGGACCATAACGCAGATGATGAGGAGGGGAATGCTGAGGATATTCTTTTTGATCGCATGCCAAATGATGTACCAGGTGAAGTCGAAGTATTTTTCGGCATTGAAAGCGAAGATTATATCCCACTTGAGCAAATGCGACAAAAAATAAACTTTTCAAAATCAAGCAAAATAGCTCCTAAGTGGACAAGAGACCTTGTGATATTCAAATGCATCATACCAATTTTTTTTGGTAGCCACTCTTCAAAATAATTCATAAGAGTTAAACCAGTGAGATTTGGTTTCAAAAATAGGATGCTAAAGAGCAGCTTCGGTTATTTATACCAATTCGATACCTACTGTGGGGCCAAAGGTATAAGATCAAAACTCCCTCTTGGATCCCGAGGCGTGCTTGATTCTTTGGACAACGTTCCTAACCCTTTATATCATGTTGCAAACATATCTCAAATGGATTTGCTTGTGTTGGAATCTGCTCCCTTAGGGCTTTCAAATGGTATCCCCAAACCCCATTCAGGTCTGTCCTAAGTGCCCCAAACTGATATTTTAATATTTTCGGTTTCCTATATTGCACCCCTCGTAACATGTCTCCTGAGAAACCCAGAAAAATGTCCAATACAGTTTTGGAATCTGCTCCCTTAGGGCTTTCAAATGGTATCCCCAAACCCCATTCAGGTCTGTCCTAAGTGCTCCAAACTGATATTTTAATATTTTCAGTTTCCTATATTGCACCCCTCGTAACATGTCTCCTGAGAAACCCAGAAAAATGTCCAATAGAGTTTTAGAATCTGCTCCCTTAGGGCTTTCAAATGGTATCCCCAAACCCCATTCAGGTCTGCCCTAAGTGCCCTAAAAAAATAACATAAATTAGCCAATAAGTACTGAGCCACTTCCCTTATTTAAATACATTTTTTTCCAATTTTTTTAAAAAAAGTTAAAATTTATTATGTTTTCTTTATTAATTAATCAAAAGTTATAAACAATTTCGATTTTTATTTAAAAAATATTAATTTTAAAAAATTTACCATATTTAACAGTGTTTTGGAATGTAGTTAACAGAGGTGTGGGACGTATTTAACTGACGAATTTATCTTCACACCCTTCTTACTATTTGTAGCGGTTATGAAAGACACAGCCCAGCGACAAATTCCACAATATTACAAGGAATTTTTTTATTTTGATTATTTTAATTTTATTTATTTCATATATTTGTAGCCGCTACAATGACTTCTACATACATAATAGGTAGCACATACTGTTCAATCATACGTTATCATAACATTTTTTAAGAATCCATTTTAGCCCCTTAGAAGTTTTAATCGGTCTTCTTAATCCTTCGTTCAGACTTCTCATATAATCGGCCACGTTTTAGAAATCGATTGAAATATTAAGTTAAATTTTTTTAAATGCTCGTAGTTGTCCTCGATTTAAATAGTTGTTATGGTTAAGGCAAGTGCTAATTAAAATGAATTATTTTGATGAACTTTTAAAACATGAACACTTACAAGCTTTGTTTGATTTTAAGTTGGCTCTAATTCGATTTCCAGCACAAGGGCTGATTTTCTTAACATATTTAGCATATAACAACTCCAGTATAAAAGCAATTAGAGATAAACACATACCGAATAACAAAAAAAGAAATAAAGTCTTAAAATAATTAAAATCCAACAGCACATCGCCGCTTTCAGGTTCACTAAAGAAACGAATTTCTCCACTATGAATGCCATCGAAGTTGGTATCTTCCATAATTTTGGTTGCAATACCTGATTCCATTATATATTTCAAATAACGATTGAATAACTGGAGATATGGAAAGTCTCGTCGTGCGGTAAAATACTCCTGCATTATCCTTATTGCTTCATTGATTTTATACAAACGAGGAACTTTTAGATTTCGCTGCTGAAAGAATACGAAATCCACTTTATTTTCCATGGCCGGGAAAAGGTATGAATTATTTAGGTCACGGTGGGCTTGTAACATTTCTCTTACACCAACAATTTTTGCATTTTTAATTACAAATTCTCGAATACTATACTGATCTACAAAATTATAATCAACATCAGATATCAGAAATTTATATGATGATTTGTTTAAATCCTCCAATTTTTCTATTTTCGCTTCATAAATATCTTGCACGAATAGGGTGGATAATTTGGCCAAATACAAATTGGTCGAAATGAAACCAATAATGAACATTAGAAAATGAACTAGTTTGTGCATAAAAGCTTTGACTTTAAAATTTGCGTGATATTGACAGATGAATACGGCCAAAACATACAAAGCGGATTTGCTAACATCCATTTCATTCTTACAGCGTTGTCGGTAGTAAATAAAACAAACTGCCAAAACACAATATAACAGCAGTAGCAGAATACAAGTCCAGGTGGCAGCAGTGAAGGGATGCAGAAAATATTCAGTTCTTGACAGGGGTGGGGGATAAGGTGCCACAACAAGCATTTTCATATTAAACATAACATCGGTACTGCTACCAACCAAACGGTCGTAATAATACAATCCAAAAGGTATTATATCAAAAGTTTTGTTATTCACACCCTGTATAAGTTTTTCATAATCTAAGGTGGTATTATAACCTTGAATATCCATTAATCGAAAGTTATGGTATTGTGCAAAAATTTTAATCATTTTGTATAAATATCCAGTAGTTATTGTTTGTCCAGAACGGTCTTGAAAGGAATAGCAACGGGGAGGAACTGAAGAAATCGGTACTTTTAAGGGATATCGTTGAAAATCTTGTACTTCTTTTCTATCGACATACTCTGTTATATGGTTGATACGATAAATTGTTACGTTGGGCACTGGTTGGTAACTAAATAATCGTTCATCTGTGTAATACAAAACATTCGTATAGCCAGAAAACCAATTTTTATTTGCTAACCTCCACAAGTCTGTCATGCTGGCTTCCGGCATTATCCATAAAATATGGGTGAATTGTGACTGTTTTAAAAGTTCTTCGACGATTTCATAGACATTATTTAAAGACGAAAATTTTAAATAGACTACAGTGAGAAGCTGGTCGCGATATAATGTCTTGATGTTTGTGTCAAATTTCTTTTTTATTAAGAGTACTGGCAAACTCAATGATTTCAGTGCATTATCAATTTCCTGTTTAAAGTCTAGAGTGACCACAGCATTCCATTTTATATCGAGTTTCTGATTTAATTCATTGATGATGCGTAATGGAATATTAGGTACATTTCTATTTTCAGGTGGACTTAATTTAGCAATGGAAATTCTTACAATTAGAAATAGAATTACGAATTTATAAAATTGCATTTTTATGTTCATTCTTTTTTTGGAATTTATTTCTTTTAAACCTCTTTGCTGTTTGCAAATAAAACTTGTAGTTTTTTTTATATCTTGAGACTTTAAAAAATTTAAAGGACTTGACGTGACACCTTCTGCTTTGTTAAAGATGCAAATTTTAAATTAAAAGTCGGTTTAATAATTCACCTTTTTTTTAGTAACAGTTTCTGGTTTTGGATCTACAAATTTATTTTGTTCTTGTATTTAAATTTTGTTGAAATGGTTTTTATTCTATTTTTTGTACAATATTTTCTATTTCTGTAATTATTGTTCACTTGTTCACTGTTTTGAATTGACTGTGTTCAAGTTATTATTAATATGTTCTTTTATAAGAGTCCTTTATGTTTAGGAAGTTTTTTAATGGAACAATTTGGCAATTAAAAAATAATACAATGTATTTACAACAATTTAACAATATTTATATGTACAACAATTTCACTTAAATAATACAATATTCACATACTTAAATAATACAATATTCACATATATAAACGAGCTACCTAAATAAGAGCGGCAAGCGTCTATTTAATGTCAAAACTTTTAATTTTCACACAGTTTATACGAAACAAACCTTAAGAACGCGAATTCAACACCACCCGGCTGGAAAAACTTATTTGATAGATCGCTTGGTCGTTTTATTTTATTAAAGATGTATTGGCAATAGAATTTCCGTGTTTAAAAAAATGCTTGCCGCTATTGTTTAGGTAGCTAAGTTATTATTTTGCAGGGTCGTCGTGACCCTGAGTTAAGGCTCTTCAAGGCGTCCCGCAAATAAAAATTTACCTCCAAAAACCCAGTTGTTAGCAGGGTGGTTCGAAAAAAAAATGTTGAGCCAATCGCCTGTTATGATTAAAGATTAGTTAAAAACAATTCCGGAAATTTTTAATTTTTGCCGTGCCTCTGGATCAGAGAACTGCAAAAATTACCATATTTGTTGATTTAATCATACGCTCAAATTTACATTAACCCATTCCCAGCCATTGTACTCGCTTGGGTACAGAAAAAAAGCAATATTTAAGTGCGCATACATTTTTTATTAAAAGAAATTAGACAACGTTTGTTGTGCTTTTGCATTCAACACATTGTGCTTTAAAGACACACATAAAAAAATTTAAAGAAAAATATACCGTTATAGTGTATTTTCTTTTGTTTTTGTAACACTTTATAATTTTTGTAATTTTTAGTCAGGCCAGTACCAATTGAGCTGCATAGAGTAAATACTGTTTTGTTGAAACAAAAATTTCTTTTAGATTCCTGTAGAAGAGTGTTTGTTGCACATTTAAAACAAAAGTTACAAGAAAAATTTATTTTTTCGGCAACGTTATGTGAGTAGCAAAATTGCTGTACCCAATCGAGTATAATGGCTTGATATGTATAATTTTTTTAAAATTTTTCTTGGACCAAAATGGAATTTCAAGCCATCAAACCGTCAAGTTTTTGTGTTAAAGCTTTTTACAAATTTAAGCAGATAAATAAAGATGATCACAAAAATTTCGATATAGCTAATTCCCCCAGATCCGGACCATAACGCAGATGATGAGGAGGGGAATGCTGAGGATATTCTTTTTGATCGCATGCCAAATGATGTACCAGGTGAAGTCGAAGTATTTTTCGGCATTGAAAGCGAAGATTATATCCCACTTGAGCAAATGCGACAAAAAATAAACTTTTCAAAATCAAGCAAAATAGCTCCTAAGTGGACAAGAGACCTTGTGATATTCAAATGCATCATACCAATTTTTTTTGGTAGCCACTCTTCAAAATAATTCATAAGAGTTAAACCAGTGAGATTTGGTTTCAAAAATAGGATGCTAAAGAGCAGCTTCGGTTATTTATACCAATTCGATACCTACTGTGGGGCCAAAGGTATAAGATCAAAACTCCCTCTTGGATCCCGAGGCGTGCTTGATTCTTTGGACAACGTTCCTAACCCTTTATATCATGTTGCAAACATATCTCAAATGGATTTGCTTGTGTTGGAATCTGCTCCCTTAGGGCTTTCAAATGGTATCCCCAAACCCCATTCAGGTCTGTCCTAAGTGCCCCAAACTGATATTTTAATATTTTCGGTTTCCTATATTGCACCCCTCGTAACATGTCTCCTGAGAAACCCAGAAAAATGTCCAATACAGTTTTGGAATCTGCTCCCTTAGGGCTTTCAAATGGTATCCCCAAACCCCATTCAGGTCTGTCCTAAGTGCTCCAAACTGATATTTTAATATTTTCAGTTTCCTATATTGCACCCCTCGTAACATGTCTCCTGAGAAACCCAGAAAAATGTCCAATAGAGTTTTAGAATCTGCTCCCTTAGGGCTTTCAAATGGTATCCCCAAACCCCATTCAGGTCTGCCCTAAGTGCCCTAAAAAAATAACATAAATTAGCCAATAAGTACTGAGCCACTTCCCTTATTTAAATACATTTTTTTCCAATTTTTTTAAAAAAAGTTAAAATTTATTATGTTTTCTTTATTAATTAATCAAAAGTTATAAACAATTTCGATTTTTATTTAAAAAATATTAATTTTAAAAAATTTACCATATTTAACAGTGTTTTGGAATGTAGTTAACAGAGGTGTGGGACGTATTTAACTGACGAATTTATCTTCACACCCTTCTTACTATTTGTAGCGGTTATGAAAGACACAGCCCAGCGACAAATTCCACAATATTACAAGGAATTTTTTTTATTTTGATTATTTTAATTTTATTTATTTCATATATTTGTAGCCGCTACAATGACTTCTACATACATAATAGGTAGCACATACTGTTCAATCATACGTTATCATAACATTTTTTAAGAATCCATTTTAGCCCCTTAGAAGTTTTAATCGGTCTTCTTAATCCTTCGTTCAGACTTCTCATATAATCGGCCACGTTTTAGAAATCGATTGAAATATTAAGTTAAATTTTTTTAAATGCTCGTAGTTGTCCTCGATTTAAATAGTTGTTATGGTTAAGGCAAGTGCTAATTAAAATGAATTATTTTGATGAACTTTTAAAACATGAACACTTACAAGCTTTGTTTGATTTTAAGTTGGCTCTAATTCGATTTCCAGCACAAGGGCTGATTTTCTTAACATATTTAGCATATAACAACTCCAGTATAAAAGCAATTAGAGATAAACACATACCGAATAACAAAAAAAGAAATAAAGTCTTAAAATAATTAAAATCCAACAGCACATCGCCGCTTTCAGGTTCACTAAAGAAACGAATTTCTCCACTATGAATGCCATCGAAGTTGGTATCTTCCATAATTTTGGTTGCAATACCTGATTCCATTATATATTTCAAATAACGATTGAATAACTGGAGATAAGGAAAGTCTCGTCGTGCGGTAAAATACTCCTGCATTATCCTTATTGCTTCATTGATTTTATACAAACGAGGAACTTTTAGATTTCGCTGCTGAAAGAATACGAAATCCACTTTATTTTCCATGGCCGGGAAAAGGTATGAATTATTTAGGTCACGGTGGGCTTGTAACATTTCTCTTACACCAACAATTTTTGCATTTTTAATTACAAATTCTCGAATACTATACTGATCTACAAAATTATAATCAACATCAGATATCAGAAATTTATATGATGATTTGTTTAAATCCTCCAATTTTTCTATTTTCGCTTCATAAATATCTTGCACGAATAGGGTGGATAATTTGGCCAAATACAAATTGGTCGAAATGAAACCAATAATGAACATTAGAAAATGAACTAGTTTGTGCATAAAAGCTTTGACTTTAAAATTTGCGTGATATTGACAGATGAATACGGCCAAAACATACAAAGCGGATTTGCTAACATCCATTTCATTCTTACAGCGTTGTCGGTAGTAAATAAAACAAACTGCCAAAACACAATATAACAGCAGTAGCAGAATACAAGTCCAGGTGGCAGCAGTGAAGGGATGCAGAAAATATTCAGTTCTTGACAGGGGTGGGGGATAAGGTGCCACAACAAGCATTTTCATATTAAACATAACATCGGTACTGCTACCAACCAAACGGTCGTAATAATACAATCCAAAAGGTATTATATCAAAAGTTTTGTTATTCACACCCTGTATAAGTTTTTCATAATCTAAGGTGGTATTATAACCTTGAATATCCATTAATCGAAAGTTATGGTATTGTGCAAAAATTTTAATCATTTTGTATAAATATCCAGTAGTTATTGTTTGTCCAGAACGGTCTTGAAAGGAATAGCAACGGGGAGGAACTGAAGAAATCGGTACTTTTAAGGGATATCGTTGAAAATCTTGTACTTCTTTTCTATCGACATACTCTGTTATATGGTTGATACGATAAATTGTTACGTTGGGCACTGGTTGGTAACTAAATAATCGTTCATCTGTGTAATACAAAACATTCGTATAGCCAGAAAACCAATTTTTATTTGCTAACCTCCACAAGTCTGTCATGCTGGCTTCCGGCATTATCCATAAAATATGGGTGAATTGTGACTGTTTTAAAAGTTCTTCGACGATTTCATAGACATTATTTAAAGACGAAAATTTTAAATAGACTACAGTGAGAAGCTGGTCGCGATATAATGTCTTGATGTTTGTGTCAAATTTCTTTTTTATTAAGAGTACTGGCAAACTCAATGATTTCAGTGCATTATCAATTTCCTGTTTAAAGTCTAGAGTGACCACAGCATTCCATTTTATATCGAGTTTCTGATTTAATTCATTGATGATGCGTAATGGAATATTAGGTACATTTCTATTTTCAGGTGGACTTAATTTAGCAATGGAAATTCTTACAATTAGAAATAGAATTACGAATTTATAAAATTGCATTTTTATGTTCATTCTTTTTTTGGAATTTATTTCTTTTAAACCTCTTTGCTGTTTGCAAATAAAACTTGTAGTTTTTTTTATATCTTGAGACTTTAAAAAATTTAAAGGACTTGACGTGACACCTTCTGCTTTGTTAAAGATGCAAATTTTAAATTAAAAGTCGGTTTAATAATTCACCTTTTTTTTAGTAACAGTTTCTGGTTTTGGATCTACAAATTTATTTTGTTCTTGTATTTAAATTTTGTTGAAATGGTTTTTATTCTATTTTTTGTACAATATTTTCTACTTCTGTAATTATTGTTCACTTGTTCACTGTTTTGAATTGACTGTGTTCAAGTTATTATTAATATGTTCTTTTATAAGAGTCCTTTATGTTTAGGAAGTTTTTTAATGGAACAATTTGGCAATTAAAACTAATACAATGTATTTACAACAATTTAACAATATTTATATGTACAACAATTTCACTTAAATAATACAATATTCACATACTTAAATAATACAATATTCACATATATAAACGAGCTACCTAAATAAGAGCGGCAAGCGTCTATTTAATGTCAAAACTTTTAATTTTCACACAGTTTATACGAAACAAACCTTAAGAACGCGAATTCAACACCACCCGGCTGGAAAAACTTATTTGATAGATCGCTTGGTCGTTTTATTTTATTAAAGATGTATTGGCAATAGAATTTCCGTGTTTAAAAAAAATACTTGCCGCTATTGTTTAGGTAGCTAAGTTATTATTTTGCAGGGTCGTCGTGACCCTGAGTTAAGGCTCTTCAAGGCGTCCCGCAAATAAAAATTTACCTCCAAAAACCCAGTTGTTAGCAGGGTGGTTCGAAAAAAAAATGTTGAGCCAATCGCCTGTTATGATTAAAGATTAGTTAAAAACAATTCCGGAAATTTTTAATTTTTGCCGTGCCTCTGGATCAGAGAACTGCAAAAATTACCATATTTGTTGATTTAATCATACGCTCAAATTTACATTAACCCATTCCCAGCCATTGTACTCGCTTGGGTACAGAAAAAAAGCAATATTTAAGTGCGCATACATTTTTTATTAAAAGAAATTAGACAACGTTTGTTGTGCTTTTGCATTCAACACATTGTGCTTTAAAGACACACATAAAAAAATTTAAAGAAAAATATACCGTTATAGTGTATTTTCTTTTGTTTTTGTAACACTTTATAATTTTTGTAATTTTTAGTCAGGCCAGTACCAATTGAGCTGCATAGAGTAAATACTGTTTTGTTGAAACAAAAATTTCTTTTAGATTCCTGTAGAAGAGTGTTTGTTGCACATTTAAAACAAAAGTTACAAGAAAAATTTATTTTTTCGGCAACGTTATGTGAGTAGCAAAATTGCTGTACCCAATCGAGTATAATGGCTTGATATGTATAATTTTTTTAAAATTTTTCTTGGACCAAAATGGAATTTCAAGCCATCAAACCGTCAAGTTTTTGTGTTAAAGCTTTTTACAAATTTAAGCAGATAAATAAAGATGATCACAAAAATTTCGATATAGCTAATTCCCCCAGATCCGGACCATAACGCAGATGATGAGGAGGGGAATGCTGAGGATATTCTTTTTGATCGCATGCCAAATGATGTACCAGGTGAAGTCGAAGTATTTTTCGGCATTGAAAGCGAAGATTATATCCCACTTGAGCAAATGCGACAAAAAATAAACTTTTCAAAATCAAGCAAAATAGCTCCTAAGTGGACAAGAGACCTTGTGATATTCAAATGCATCATACCAATTTTTTTTGGTAGCCACTCTTCAAAATAATTCATAAGAGTTAAACCAGTGAGATTTGGTTTTAAAAATAGGATGCTAAAGAGCAGCTCCGGTTATTTATACCAATTCGATACCTACTGTGGGGCCAAAGGTATAAGACCAAAACTCCCTCTTGGATCCCGAGGCGTGCTTGATTCTTTGGACAACGTTCCTAACCCTTTATATCATGTTGCAAACATATCTCAAATGGATTTGCTTGTGTTTCAGGCAATATTGCCCGATTTTATTTGCGAATCTATACCCAGAAAGTGAATATTTCCAAACGGTCGCTAGCTGCTGGTGTTGCAACTAGCGGTGAAAACCTCTTTCCTAAATGGATAAAAAAATCAGTTATGATGTCGTGAGTGTCATAACAGAATAAGATGGGCATTAGAGCAAAGCGATGTTGCTCTATGTGTTGAAAAAGTATGCTTTAAAAATTTTCATACTTAAAAAAATTGCATACGCATGACGCCATTATACCCGTCCGAGTACAGCCCTAAAAAAACACTTCCAGAATTTTTTTTTTTAAATTTTTTGCTATTTATATATTTATTAACTGTATTTGAGTATAAACAAATAAATGAATTTCATTTTTTTTTGTTTTTAATGGTCTTGGCCTTTAATGGGTTAACTCCATGCCTGCAAAACAAAGTTCAAAGTTGGTAACTTTAACATCGTTTTGTACACATTTGATTTGTGCATGTGTGAGTTTTTTATTGAAAGTGCTTTGCTTGCATTTTTTGTTACGCACGCAATATAACACAATTGTGTAAAGTCAAAAGGCATTCAAGTAGTCATTGACCACTCGATGAGACGCTTTGTTAACATTAACAACAATAACAATACATTGTACATACAGAATTCGCTTACGCTCTTTTATTTTGCGAGCGTAAAATATAATTGTTTACTGAGAAACACTCTCATTCAGCGGGAAATAGCGCAAATATCGCAAGGCCTGTTTTGAGGCCTCTAAACAGAAATAATGTATTTATAGTTGTGCAAGGCGAATTTATTACAGATGGTCTTAAAAGCCCTGCTGATAACTTTTTTTTAGTGTTATCATTGTTGGATGGCAAAATTTTGTTTATTATCTTTGTATCTGTTTTGTTTTATTTCTGTTTTCTATAGAAACGTTCAGTAATTAGGCCTCGCAACCGCACATTTCACCCGCTGGGAATGTAAAAGATAAAAGTAATCTCACCAACACATTCATAATTGACACCACTGGTTTAGTTTCATTTCAATTTTTTTTCTTGTACTACATATCAACTGCTAAATGCCTACATGAGTAATAATTGCTTGATTTCTGGCTTTTTTGTTTGTATTTTTTCTTTGCCAAAACAATCATTGTCGGACCAAACACACAAACATCTTAATTGACAAACGAAGCTAAACGATGGTATAAATAACAAAGCACGATGTGCATTATTTGAATGAATGCTAACCAGCAGCGAATGTTTGCGGTTGCGCAAGTTTGATTGTGTATTTGTTGTTGTTCATTTAATGCGATTTTTTTGCAATCGCACAAAGCCGTTCTCTGCCCTGGATACCAACCTTTAAGTGTAAGCCATGTGACACATGTTATATTAAAACCAATTACAATTTGTGCAAATGATTAAATATAAAAAAGTAGGAGTAATTTCAGTTTGAAAAGGCAAAAGGGTCCCAGGACCTTCTCACTCATTTTTTTAACTTAATAAATTTGCGAAAGTACTTGAAGTGTGCTTATATAAATTTACTGCTCGCTACTTAATACTTTTTTCCTCTGCGCTTGATGACATATTTAGTAGCAATGTTAACTATTATAAGTTGTATGTTTTACAAATATTAAATATGTAATTCATCAACCAAAATATTTTTGATTAATCCATGAATAATATTATTTTCCAAAACCCAAACATCTTACAAATAGTTTTACACCTCTAAGTTTTAAAACCTTTAATAAAATTTCCATTAAAATCTTTTAGCTGGTAGGTGACAGGGTTTGTTGCATTTATTGGTCTGTAGACCAATTTGGTGTATATCCCTTTTCAAAAAAATTTTGATATTTGCTTATGTGAACTAAATCATTTATATTTAATTTTCCATTTTTAAAATTTTTTCAATTATTTTATACAGTTTTAAAAAGTGTTTTTTATTTCGATGATAAGATTTATTACATTCTATTAACAGCTAGTACATCTATCCAGTTATTATTTCCTTGCATACAAAATTGTTTCCACATTTTATGTTTTAAAGTTCTATTTAATCGTTCAACAACTGACACCTTTTACTTTAAATATGAATGATAATCACCCCTATCATTAATAATTTTTCCCTCGTAATTTTTACCTTTTAACGTATTTGCGATCTTGACAAACTTCCAAGAAAACAATTGTTTCAGGCAATTCAAAGCATAAAATAACAACGTGAAAACATGTTCAAGGCACAAAATTTATCTTATCGCAAATAGAATTTCCCTCGTAATTTTTTCACTTTTCCCTTTGATTTTCTCCCCATATTTTTGCTGGGGAACAAAACATGAAGATATCATCACCTATAACGCAAAGGCCCTATCAAACATTTTGGAAATTTTTACAGGAATATAAAAAAAACTGTTTAATACCAATCATTGATAAAATGCATTAAAATGTTTATAATTAATTTGGTTTGATATTTAACGATGTTGCATATTATACAAACCGGGGCTGGTTACCTGTTGCTTTTGTCCGGAATTACAAAGTGGCACTGGACCTCACTGAAGTGGTTTGTTGAGACAGTTCAGTTAGCGGCTGGCGCGCACACACTTACTCACTTCACACACTAGAAAAAACCCACCCTTATTTTTTGTGGCTCAATGGCACTTTAACCTTGTGGCTCTTTGATAATGTGTGATTTCTTAAGAGCCATAGGAAAGTAAAAAAAAAACACATAAAATTCAGAAAAATGCATGAAATCTTTGTTTGAATCCATAGTACGGTCCATATTATTTAAGGTTTGAAGATTATTTCATGCGCATGTTGAATGTGACTGCGCGTCAAATGGTCCATCCGCTTAGTCCAATTTTGGCATACTCTTTCGAACATTTCGGCCGGTATCTCATGAATAAATGCTTCAATGTTGTCTTCCAATGCGTCAATTGAAGCGGGCATGTGTGTATAGACATGAGCTTTAACTAAGCCCCACAAAAAATAGTCTCAAGACGTTAAATCGCACGATCTAGGCGGCCAATTGACCGGTCCCGAACGTGAAATAAAATGTTCACCGAACTCGCCTCTCAATAAGTCCATTGTTAAGCGTGCTGTGTGGCATGTGGCACCGTCTCGTTGAAACCACATGTCATGCAAGTCAAGCTCTTGCATTTTGGGCAAAAAAAAAAATTGGATATAATCTCACGATAGTGCTCACCATTCACAGTTACGTTACGATTCGCATCATCTTTGAAGAAGTACGGTCTAATGATGCCAGCAGCCCATAAGCCGCACCAAACTGTTACTTTTTCTGGATGCATAGGTAGCTCTTGCAATGCTTCTGGCTGATCGTCACTCCAAAATCGACAATTCTGCTTATTAACGTACCCATTGAGCCAAAAACGAGCTTCGTCGCTGAACACAAGAAGCGCGCGATGAACTTTCTTAACAGAGCACGCATTTTAATAATAAAATTCAATAATTTGCAAGCGTTGTTCGTTTGTAAGACGATTCATGGTTAAATTATAGACCAAACTGAAGATGTTTGATAGTCAAATAAAACACGAAACGTGCGTCAGCTGTTTAAACCAGTGTTGCCAAAAAGATAATAACTAAAAAATCATCCGATATTAAATAAAACTCACTTTTTTTCTTTTATTTAATTTTATGCTCTTTAAAGCTAGGTTTTATTTTTTTCACAATTTCTTTTATTTTTTGTTTTATTTAATTATTTGCCGGCGTCTGGCTGGTTCGGTTTTATATAAAGCAGTGATTAAGCGAATTCATTTTGCAGGTGGCGTTAAAGCACAGCTGAGCCACAGACCTAATGATGGGTTGCCAGATGGCACCATTAAATCCCATTCAACACGACATGGGCAAACAAAATAATCTTTAACACCAGCCAGACGTCAACAAGATCTTTAAGCGTTTATCAATTAATATTTTGTACATATGGCCGTTTGTTTTTTGGCAATAAAATCGCTAATGTTGGTCGAAAGATTATAGACATATTTGTGTCGATGCAAAACATCATATTTAATGAAAAAGTAGATTTTACTTTTTGGTTATTTAGGGCCGTTTGCATTTTAGGTAACGATATTTAAGTAGTTCTTCTTATAATTTGAATAATAAGGGCAAGGCACAAACTAATATATTGCTCAACGAAATGCGAGATCACAGGCCGATTGCCTGCTGATTTGCGGAGCTTTCGAAAGACGTGGTGGCAGAATTTTGGAAATTATTTTACTACATAAAAGTTAAAGCGTGCAAGAAACAAACATTGCAATCGAACTATCACTTCAATACTAAATATTTAGCTTTGTTTTTTTTTTAACTTTTCTTTAAAAAATTATTTTCGTCTATAAATTCGAACAAAAACTTCTTGGTTTTTTAATTTATTTTTACTCTCTCTTATTTTAATATTTACTACCCGATTAACTGAACGGTTAATTTAAAATTGGCGTTTAAACCGGTTAATTTTAGTCGATTAACCGATCTAACAAAATCTTTTATAACAATTTTTCTTTTGTTTTTATACCCACACCACAATAGTGGAGAGGGTATTATGAAGTTGTGCTAATGTGTGTAACGCCTTAAAATATTGGTCCTAGACCCACCTTAAAGTATACCGATCGACTCAGAACCACTTTCTGAGTCGAACTAACGATGTCCGTCCATCTGGCTGGCAGGCTAGCTGGCTGTCCATGTAACCTTGTGCGCAAAGTACAGGTCGCAATTTTGGAGAAATATTGATAAAATTTAAGACATGTGTTTATATTGGCACAAGGACCAAGCCTATTGAAAATGGGCCGAATCGTAGAACCACGAGGGAAGATAGGGGGCAATTTCTTCCTCTCAGAAACTACCAAACCGATTTTTATGAAATTTAGAACATAGATAGAACCAAATCTTTATGGACACAAAAGGTATGCATTTTTTTGAAAAATAGGACCATGAGAGGAGATAGGGGCAATTTCTGCTTCTCAAACCGATTTTAATGAAATTTAAAACATAGATAAATCCGTATCTATATGGACACATAAGCTATACAGTTTTTCAAAAATAGGATCACAAGGGGAGGTAGGGGCGATTTCTGCCTCTCACAAACTTATAAGCCGATTTTAATGAATTTTATAAACATAGATAAATCCATATTTAAATGGACACACAAGCATGATGTGTTTTTTAATACTGTGGTGTAGGGTATCATTTGACCGACAATACGTTCGTACTTATATTTCCTTCTAGCAATACATTACTAAAATACAGTACAAAAACATAAACTTAGGAGTTCGGAGCCAGGATGAGACAGATGATGACCTGACAACAGAAAAAACTCTCGATAGTAACACAAATCTGTTAACAGAATTAACAGAATTAAAAAAAAAACTATATTTTATAAGTTTGATTATTTTAAAAGGAGATATTAAACTTGAAATAATTAATATGATTATCACCCAGTTTATTGTTTTATAAATACTAGGGTATTCATTCGGTTAACCGTCAACCGGTTAACCGATAAACAACTACCCGATTACCTGATCGGTTAATTTCAAATTGGCTTTTTTCGATTAACGATTAAACCGGTTAATTTCAGTCGATTAACCGATTAACCGAAGTAACAAAATTTTCAATATTTTGTAGTATTATAACATATTTATTTTTGTGTTTTTAATTATTTGTTTCGTCTCATATACAAAATCTATTTGTTTAGAAAATATTTTTTAATACAAACAAAGAAGGTGTTCAGTTATCTTCATTTTAACCTATTTTCCGCCGACCGATGACTAAAATTACAATATTTTTCAATGTTTTTTTATCTTTATCATCGATCAACATGAATGTGGCGAAAAATGGGTTAAATATTTGATTGCCAACACCTTTTTTGTTTTACGTACTTTTTATGTGGATGTGTTTAGTTATTTGTTTCTTCTCATATCAGTCTTTTAACAGAATTAACCAAAACAATTAGAAGTGTTAAAAATTTAAAACAACTTTAATGGCATAATGGAGTATTTTATATGTTTAGAGAAATCCTAGTAAAGGACTGAGAAATTAGACATTCATCTACGATAAGTGAAATAACATTTTCCAAATCAAATTTTGTTAAACAAAAGAAAAGAGTCGCTTTAATCCTAAACATTTAAAATAAATAACTTTTTTTAAAGATTATTTTATAAGATCTCCTTTAACTATTGAAATAACTAATAAAATTATCTCAGTTTATTTTTGTATAAATATGTAAATATTTGGGGGATTCACAAGGTAGTCATAAATAATTACAGGAAATATATATCGTCGGATTAATATGCAAACCTTCTAAATCCACTTTTTATGTAAATCGAGATTTTGATGCCGTGTGGTAGAGGAAGATACGCCTCGTCGACCAGCATGTAGTTTTTCTTCTATTTAAGTCTTGAAGTGTGTAAAACTGACTGTAATTTTAATTTTCTATCAAGCTTAAAATAGGAAAAATAAAAAGTTTTTTTTCTCTCCTGTAAAATGTGCTGAAAGTGAGTTAGCAGGTTTGCATATTAAGCCAACGATATGACTGCTGTAAGCTATTGCTTATATTTTGAATAAAAAATGGGCATTTCCTGGGGTCACGAATGTACGTTCGTACGCTTTTGATGTAGAAATAATATAGAAAACAAAACTTTTCCTAGCAGTTTTGTTTGCGATTCGATAGCATTTGGGTAGCTCTATGTTTAGTGCAAAAGATGGATTTCATCGAGTTTAAGTTTTCATAATAAGAGTTATAAACGTGTGGTCACGAACGTACGCAAAATAGAAGTGAACTTCGGCTGACAGTAGTGAAATGTAAAAATCTGCATAATGAAACAGAATTTTCAAAAGTGATTAATTTATTTTAAAAGTGTATTAATGTAGGTCTCCATCCAGTATTTACAAAATAAAATATCTCTCTTTGTTTTTATTTAATTGGCTTATGTACCGGTCGCGAACGTACGGGTCGCGAACGTACGATTTTTCAATATGTTTTTTTATTATTATCACCATGCATTTTACCATAAATGTCTTCAAATTTCCTTAACAAAAAAACTTAATACTCCTTTTACATTTGATTTTAATGGAGAGATTATGCAGAAAGAGTGTAAACATAACATCTTTTTTGCATGTAAAATCAGCATATAAAACTGTCTTTAGAAGTAGAAAATACAGGAAATTATAAAATTGTCCAGTTTCCAGCCCAATTGTCTCAAGTTAAACAGCTCAGATATGCTAGGAAACCATTCTTTTATAAGAACATAGACTTTTTTTTCTAATAAAAACCAATAAAAGACGATGATAATCAACATTTTATTTTTGCATCCTGGTAGACCATTCTGTGGAAATGCCCATATACAGTTGTGACGAATCAATGAACAGAGCATTACAATTTTCATTTTGTTTAAAATATTTACTTTAAAAAATTTTAAATTTTATTAAGGATATTATGACGATATGACTTGATACCACACCTTGTGCATTAATTGGAAAATGCATATTACATATTTATGAATTGTTTTTTTTTGCTTGCTCGTTTTAGTTCAAGAATTGTTATGTTTGGTATTTTATTTTTTTTTTTTTTATTTATAAACTCCAAATAATAAGCAATTAATGCAGTTTTATATATTGAAATTACTTAATTTATAAAAAAAACTTTATTAATCGGTTAACCGATCAAAAACTAAATTAACCGATTATTAACCGGTTTAACCACAACCTAGGTTAATTAATCGAGCGATTAACCGATTAAAGCAAAAGGTCGATTAAATGAATACCCTAATAAATACATAATATGTTTTAATTAAAAATATGTATTACATATCGTTGGCTTAATATAGACAAGGCGTATCTACACTTTTCGTTACTTTTCAGGAGAAGGAAAATAACTGAATAAAACCTTAAAAACTTAAGATACAAAAAAATTAATATTGCAATTTTTATTCAAAACAAGCAGCAAATTCAATTCTGGTCAAATTTTTCTATTAGGTATTTCTAAATTCTTTGAAGTTATTCTAGATAGGGCTTTTTGTTATTATTTTTCTTGAAAATAAATGTAAGTTGGTGCTTTTTGTTGTAAGTTAAAATTAGGATAAACTAAATAGTTCATGTTTGAAGTAAAGAAAATAAATAATGAAAACGTAAATACATATTTTAAGGCAGGTGCTATTATACTGAAAAAAATTAAGTTTTATAAGGTAATTTATCATAAAAATGGTGGCAATCTGCTGGTAGAAATTTTTTGAGATCTTGCAAATGGTCCCACTTTTTTTTAGATATTGCTATTTTCTCTTTATGAAGACAATCGGGGGACACATTTTCAATCGTAGACTTTGATCTCTGTAGGAGTAACTGATATTCATCTCTTAAATTTGTTTTAAAACAAATTGATCCTGACGAGTCATACGCCAAGACTCGAAGCATATTTACTGTATGATCTCCAATGTCTCTGCCTGTAATTTAAGAAAAGTTTAAGTAAACATATCTAAAGAGTTTTTCAGTGTGCAATATTTTTACCTGGTCGTATTATGTGCATATCTTTGAAATATTTTCGATATTAAAAAAAATAATCAAAACGCAAATGGTGCTGCGCTTATAGAGGTGCTGGAACTTTTCTAGCTTCCTTTATGAGTTAAACAATTTGAGACGGCAAGTTCATTCGTTTCTAATTTATTTTTCTCTCTATAAGGGAATGGGTTGCATCACATTCCATTGGTTTATGACCACTTATTAAATACTTCTGTTCAATTGTTATTTCGGTTTCCTTCGAAAAATTCAACAAGGCGTTAGACAAAACAGTATTACGATTTTGGTGAAACCATCCATCCGAAAATTCCTTAAGTGCTTAATTCCTTTTAGTTCAAGAATTGTATTGCTTTTTTCTTTATTGAAATAACTTAATTTATAAAATAAATTTTTTTAATCGGTTAACCGATAAAACCAAAACCTCGGTTAATTAATCGAGCGATTAGCCGGTTCAAACAAAACCCCGATTAAATGATTCGGGGTTGAAAGATAGGGATGAAAGATTAATATTAAGCTGTTTCATAAAAGTTTTGAAATATGTTTCTTGGTCCGAATGAAGGTTCTTAGAGCTTTGCTACTGTTTAACTTAATAATACTTTTATATGGTTTTAAAATCTCAAATCCTTTTTTAGCTTCTTTAGATTGAAGTCTGAAATGTTCTCGTACATAAGTATATATTTGAACCGAAGCGATAATTATTTTGCCATCCGCATAACTCAAGACAACCTTATGAAATTTCTGAATACACAGGTTTACAAACTTTCTGATACTGCGACCAACATCAGAAATATAAAAAAAAAAATTAGCAGCCCCTTTTTATATAATGCAATAAAATAATATATGAACATTTCAAGTTGAAGAACTTTATGATCTAATACATCTTACAACACATCGTCAGAATGCATAAGAACATTTGAAAACTTTATAACTCCAAGCAAATCATTTATAGAGGTCCAAGGCGGCTGCATTAATTTACTCCTGATGGCACATTTATTTTTCTAGAAAACGTTTAACTAAGGACGGTTTGAACTCTTTTCGATAGATAAGAGTAAGTCCACTTTATGCTAAGATCTGTTAACCCCATTAGTTGAAGTTTCTTTGCTAAAATAAACTGATTAAGTAATTTTCCTATTTTTAAGCTTGTTAGGCCTGGAGCTTCAATGTTAATAAAACATCAATTTTATTACAGTTTTTCCCAACGTTTCGTAGAGTATTTTTCTACTTCTTCAGGGGGTGTCTATTTAAATATGTGTAAAAACGTACATTATAATACAGCATTTTTTTAAACCATGTAAAATTTAAATTTATCAATTGCTTTGCTTAAATCGGTGTAGAAAACGTTTGTTTGATTTCTTACGATTGCAATTGTGAAGTTTTGTTGGGGGTGGAGCAGCCTTTTTAAAGTCCGTGTTGATATGGAGATATTACGTTTGAGACTTGACTATAAAAATTTTTAAAAAAGTTAAAAAAGGATTATATAGATTTTTTTACATCTGGAGAAAGTTTCCAAATTTGGTACAAATAAATTGGTTATCAATACACAACATCTGACAAATGTGGGCGAGATCGGAGAAGTAGGAGTGCCTCCTCCCAAACAAATAAAAAGCCGATTTCTGTATATCTGGAGAATGCGGTAATAGTTTCCAAACAGCTGTTGAAACAGCTAAGGGGTTAATGCATAGCATCAGGCAAAAAGTTGGTTTAAAACGGTACGTGAAAATTTGTCCGTTGGGCGTGGCAACTCCTAAACAAAGACAATATGGTTTCCGTATATCTGGAGGATAGCAAAAGTTAAAGTTTGCAAAGTTGGTACAAATAGCATGGTTATTATTGCACAACTACTTACAATAAGTGGGCGGTATTGGATAAGTGGGCATGGTGCAAAATCCAATTATCTATATCTGGAGAACTGTTAAAGCTTGTCTGTCAAAAAGAGGGAGGCCGTGAATAAGTGGGTATATCACCGCCCATACAAATCCAATAAAGATTTCTGTATAGTCAGAGAACTTTAACCGCTAAAGTTTCCAAATTTTGTACAAATAGCTTGAATCTTAATACGCAACATCTGTTAAGAAGTGAACTGAAATTCTATTGCCTGTAGTCAAAAAAATCTGTTTAATGTGATAAAGGTTTACAAAACAATTTTTCTATCAAAATTTAGCTTTGCGAACGTTTGTTAATGGGTCGCTTGCGGAAGACGACTGAACTAAGATTGATTTTCCAGCAGCGAAATCAGGCAACGTCGCTCATGTTAAAACATAAAATAAAAAAAAAAAATTGTGTATATTAACATGGGCGGCCTTGCCTTATTTCGCTGTTGGAAACTCAACTTCAGATTTATTGCTATGTATGAATACGGGGGTATATCTCTTTAAAGCGATTACAATAAAACTTGCCAAATTTGTTACAATTAATTTTGTTATCAAACGAGATCTGTTTAAAAAATATTTTATCAATGAGGATGGCGAAGCGCACTGGGTTAAGCTAGTTTCCTATACAAAAATAAGCCTATGTGTAGCTGACGCAAGAATTACAATTGGAAAAAATTCCTTCACTAGTCGAAAATTTTCTAAAATGGTATAAAAATCTACATTTTCCTAAAGAAATCAAATCTATCATTAAAAACAGTCTGCCGCAATACAGGTATACAAATTTCCCTCAAAAACTAAATCTATCCCCAGTTTAAACTTTCCTTAAAAAGTAAATCTATTATATGTTTAAATTTCCCTATGAAAAATCAATCTTATTAAATATTTTATTCTAACTTTTAGGTTTAGCCTCAGACGAGCATTTATATAATATTGATTTAATAGTTTTACAAATCCATTCATGTTACTAATGTAAAATTGCATAAATTATAACTTAGAGAATGCTCAAATGTTTGCGACGACAGATTAGGGTTGGGTATTTGTATTCGTCGCACAAGTCCTTAAGGAAAATATTTTTTTAGGTTTAGCTATTCATTGTACATGTTCTAAACGAAATTATTTTAGTCAGAGTCTAAAAGGATTTAATTATTAAAAAAAAAAATCTCGTAAAAGTTTTAACATGTCCAACAATTAAATAGATGGAAAGTTTCCTTAATGTATAGGAAATCTTGAGCTACTTTCTTATATTTTATCTAATGGTTGATTTTTTAGCTATTATCTTTTTGGCAACACTGGTTTAAACAACTGACGCACGTTTCGTGTTTTGTTTCACTGTCTAACATCTTCAGTTTGGTCTATAACTTAACCATGAATCGTCTTACAAACGAACAACGCTGGCAAATAATTGAATTTTATTTTCAAAATGCGTGCTCTGTTAAGAAAGTTCATCGCGCGCTTATTCCATTTTATGGTCAGCTTAATCGACCCGCTGAAGCGGCTATTGGGGTTATTGTGACTAAATTTCGCACCAAATTTAGATTAATGGACATTAAACCACCAACACGCTTACGTATAGTGCGAAGGGAAGAAAATACGCAGCTGCATCGGCCAGTGTTAATGATGACCATCAATTATCGAGTCGTCGCCGTTCGCAGCAATTGGCCCTCTGTTACTCAACAACGTGGAACATTTTTCGGAAGTATTAAGGTGTGAAGCTTTTCAAAATACAGCTAGTGCACGAGTTGAAGCCGAACGACCTACCGCAACGTAGAATTTTTGGTGAATGGGCTCTTGGAAAGTTGGCCGTAGATCCACTTTTTTATCGAAAAATTGTGTTCAGCGACAAAGCTCATTTTTGGCTCAATGGGTACGTTAATATGCAGAATTGTCGATTTTGGAGTGAAGATCAGCCAGAAGCATTGTAAGAGCTACCAATGCATCCAGAAAAAGTCACAGTTTGGTGGGGCTTATGGGCTTATATCATCATTGGACCGTACTACTTCAAAGATGATGCGAATCGTAACGTAACTGTGACTGGTGAGCGCTACCGTGAGATTATATCCAACTTTTTTTTGCCCAAAATGCAAGAGCTTGATTTGCATGACATTTGGTTTCAACAAGACGGTGCTAGATACCACACAGCACGCTTAACAATAGACTTAGTTAGTAGTAGTATACACGTGAAGGCCATGTGCACTCCGACCCAGAGGACCTTTTGTGCAGCCCGTATGACTCACCATGTCAAGTTCAGGCCGCGTATAAAGCCCATTACCCTGCCCGGTGGAAGATCATAGATATCAGTCGGGCCCACTATTTGCCCCCCGAAAAATTTCTGCCTAGAAGTCCACAAGGATGGACAGCAGCAGAGCAGATGTTCCGACGTTTCGTCATCCATCCCACAGAATCTGCATATTTTGGTCGCTGAATTACCCAACTTAAACTAGTGGTACCTAAGATCACAGTGCCCCGTCAATAGGCCAACAAGCAGTCTAAGCTCCGCTTTTTCAAGCAGCAGAAATCTTCCTGCCCTGCGCCGGGACAGTGTCACAAATCTTTTGGACTGTCTCAATCCAGATGTGGACGTCCATGCGTGAAGGAATTCACGCTCGGACCATTTTTGTAGCGTCCCCCTGATGTGTCCCACAGGGACGCCGAAGAAAGGCTCAGGACCAATAAATGGACGACGAGCGCCCCTGTTTGCCAAGCAATCAGCCCTTTCATTGCCCGCATGGCCCTTATGGCCGGGTACCCATCACAAATTCAGGTCATTGTGTTTCCCTAACTCATTCAGAGACGCAAAACAGTCCATGACCAGCCTTGACTTTATCTCCAAAGAAGAAAGTGCCCTAAGAGCGGCCTGGCTATCTGACATTATGTAAAGCCTCAAGCCCCTTGCCCTCCTCCTCAGACATTCCCGAGCGCATATAATGATGGCGTAGAGTTCCGCTTATTGAGAGGCGAGTTCGGTGAACATTATAATTCACGTTTTTAACCGGTAAATTGGCCGCCTAGATCGTGTGATTTAACGCCTTTAGACTATTTTTTGTGGGGCTATGTTAAAGCTCATGTCTATACACACATGCCCGCTTCAATTAACGCATTGAAAGACAACATTGAAGCAATTTATTCATGAGATACCGGGCGACAAGTTGGAAAGAGCATGCCAAAATTGGACTAAGCGGATGGACCATTTGAGGCGCAGTCACGGTCAACATTTGCATGAAATAATCTTGACACTGAGTGATGAATTGAGAATTAGCAGCCTCAAAAAAGTGAAAGTGGTGTTGAAAAAAAAATTAATAGTTTGAGTTATAAAGAGCAATCATCAGTTTATTGCCTTTTTTTCTTGCAGCAAAAAAAAAAAACAGTTTTTACGATTAAAGCCAAAAATGTTTCCGCTATTGTCAAAATTTCATTTTGTTTAATTTCCTTTGCTTATGTATAAAATCACAAAAATAATAAGACATTCACATACAAAATTTTCATAGATATTTTTAACTTTAGTGAGAGTATGTGTACATGCAGTTTTTTTGATTGCAATTTAAAATTTTGCATGATTTGATAATTTGAGTGTAGATTTTATGTATTCAATCTGCGTTTAGTGAAAGTGAAAAAATTTCCAATACCATTTAAATATTTAAGCGCTAGTTAAAAATACCAATCATCACTTAAGCTGGTAAGAAATGGTTCAAAAAAATATTTTTAAAGTTTTGCTTAGTGATAGTGCAATGCGGATTTGAATCAATAAATAGTGCATTACCCCCAACTTTGCTAATAATAAATCTTAATCTGGGTCTAAATTGACTATTTTCTTTTAGAAAATCTTGAAGCAAGAAATTGTTTTAAAGGAAATATTTAGCAAGCTCTTAAGGATATTTAACAAGTTTTTTCACTAGTTTTGGAATGAAAAGATTAAGGATCTAAATGAATTTGAGTGTAAACAAAATCTTAAATCAGCTCTGTATTCAATTATTATTAAGTTTTGTTTGTTAAGCTTGTATAAAATCTTTTAGTTCTCTGCTTGCAAAGACATGATTTTCCTTTTCTACATGGCATAAATATTTTATTAAAATAATGTTTGTTAAGACAAAAGACAAATATCAAGAAATAAGCAAACAAACTTTTAAAGAAACAATCGACAAATGTTAAACACGTACGTATATTTTAAAACATTTCCGGTTAACAACATTTGTCTACATACAGTAATCCCTTCGTTTACGTTGCCTCTTCTTAGGTTTATTTAGTAACGTCGTGCCATTTTCTTTACCTCTCAAATCATATTTGCATAGCTATTCGCCTTCCATTGCCTCAGTTGAGTACAAGTTATAAAATCGGCGAATTTCCGTGTGAGGCTAAATATGCACAACATACACAAATTTTTATATTGTTTGTACTGTAAGTCTTAAGTATCCGAAAGGTTAATAACATGTAAATTCCTGCAACTAAATTTAAGTTTGATTTACAAATTTTGGGAACCAATTGTGCCGTTATTTGAGAGACTACTGTAAGCACACACGTTAATATGTATCTACACATTTATTTGATATACCACAATTTATAAATTAAGTACTTAAGATGTGGTCTTTTTATCAAGACATCTAACTGATACTCAGATCATTTTAATGGCTTTTTCATTAAATTTAAAGCCACTAGAGAAGAAAACTATAATAGACCTTGGAGAATGATACCTATCCCGCTGTACTTTTCGCAGAAGGTACATTTGGCAAAGGAGAGACAACCAGATTTTGAGTCGTTTGGTATATTAAATGGTGGTTCTAGAACCAACACAAGGTGGTATAGGGTAAAATCAGAAAATCTTTATATAAATCGCCAAAGGTAAAACAGTTAACCCTTTCGCTTTATTGTGTACATATGGATACACTCAACTTTGGAAGCATTTGACAATCTCCAGGTCAAAGTATTGGCTTAGATATGGGCATGTTATTGTTTTTTAAGATCTTATGAATAATTTTTGGAAACTTTTGGATGTTTAGAAAATTTTATATAATTTTTTTTTTTGAAAAAAAGGCTTTTTTATCTTTCAAATAACTTATATATATGACCATCTTTATAAAAAAAATACATCCGACATAAAGGTTTATTTAACTTTTTGCATCAATAGTTTTTTGTTTTAAGCCGGAAAAAGCAGTGGGGATTTTTTAAACATTGTACGTTTCCATATGGATACAAACGAAAGTTATGGTGTTAAATAATCCCTACAGATAATATTGGACTACGTGGTCCTTAAATGGACTTAAATGGACTACTTACAACATGGTCCAATGTACTGTAGTATGGACCATGTTATCAAAAATTAACATCCAGTGCTGCCAACAACTGCATGATGTATGCTTTTCTATTGTTTACAGTATTACACATTGGAAGCCCTGATGGTGTCCATTATTAATTGTTTATTTAAAAGTGAAAGTTTGTGAAATTTGTGGAAAAAGAATTAAAAATTAAAAATACCAAGTAAATATATTTAATAATAGCAATAATAGACTACAGTACACACATAAAAGGCGATTAGTAAAAAATGAAAAAGAAAAATGCGTACACAGAAAAAAATATCTCAAGAAAATTTTTAACAACACAGTTTGTTAAAAATATAATTTTTGGTCAACAAACTTTTTGTTTGATTCAATGAAAAAATTTATCAAATATACACTTTACAAAATAGCACTCAATAAAACATATTTAATAATGAAATATTTATATATTTCTTGATATTCAATAAAACAAATATTTGAATCAACGTTAAAACAGTATTTTTACAACTCTTGTCCATTTTATAATAATTCATAATTCTCATTCGCTTTACACTTTTATTTGGTTAAATACCTTTAGTTTTGCCAAAGTCTTTAGAAAAAGGTTTCCTGATGATCTGGCCTAAGCAACCAGCGAAATGCGCATAGAAACTAGTTTATCCGCCAATAATAAATTTTAGTGTATTTATCAAAAAATAAAATTGGGAATTTAGCACATCATTATTAATAAACAAATAAATAAAGATTCGATAAACATTTTGTTTGATTTATTCAACATTTCCAACAATTTATTTTGGGCAACAACTTTTTTTATTGATTCAATAAACTTGGTTGTTGACTTAAAATTCAATAACTATACCTACAAACTTTTTTATCAATAATGCAAAAATCGTCATCGCAGAAAATTCAAAAATTTTTTTTATCAAATATGCGAATTTTGTATTTAAATATGAAAGTTATTTTTTTCTGTGTAACTGTGGTAACATGGAGTACTTTTAAAACTAACCTACTTTAGTACTCCATGGAGTAGTTTAGGGACTACTTCGGTGGATTATATGGTCCCCTCCTAGGACATCCTAATGTTAAATGGACCACCTTTTACCCATATATTTGGAGTAGTTTTGGAGTACTCCTACTCCTTCATGGACTACTCTTTACATGCATGTACGGACTAGTCTCGTTATCTAAAGAGATATACACACAATACATATAAAATAATTTTACGTTTGATGCTGCTCGGTGGTTTTAATATGGGGTATATTGCAAGTTATGAACCGATCATCACGAAATTTATTTGTGTGATTTCTAGTGTTATAAAAATATTAAATTTTATTCTGATAGCATTATTTTTTACGGTTTTAGGCGTAATAAACAGTTTTCCGGGAGTATGCCTTATATGGGTCTAAAAGTAAATTTTGGTCCGATCTTCACGAAATTTTTCAGTGTGATTTCTGCTCGAATAGAATGAACTTTTGCAAAATATTATCGCATTTTTTACAGACGTTTTTAGTAACCCAGTAAAAACTTGGGTTGTGAGTTGTCTAAGAAGTGCATGATATAAATTATAGTAAAATCTGAGGGGCTAAAAAGAGTGAAAACGCCTGAATTCGGAATTCGGTAATCTTATCTACAAAAAAAAAAAAAAAAAAAAAACGTATCGTTGTTCTGGTACTTTTTTGAACCTTTACCCTTTTAGGGAGTAGACGGGTATAACCTGTATTTTTAAACTTCTTAGAAACAATGATTATTCTAATTACGTAACTGATTTAAAATACATTAACGGGAAATTACATTTCTCTCTTTTATGTTTCCGTTCTGCATGTGGTAGTTTTTGAATTTTCATAATATGGAAAAAAACTTTAGGTTCAGGGTCCTGAGTAATTGAGAAGCTATAAGATGAAAAATGTTGGTACTTTTTTTCTTATTTGACATAAAATTAAAAAATGCATGGTCCTAAATGAATAAAAATCTGGAAGGGGGGAGCTTTTTTAATTTTCGTTGACATTAGACTTGAAAACATAAAATTAAACATAAATTTATAAAAAGGGAGTTTTTTGGTACTTTTTTTGTTCCTCAATTGGCGGTTTTGATTTCCGTTTATAATAAACCTACAAACTTAAAATTAAAGATGCAGAGTCCAAAGTGATTGGGAACATATAAGAGGAGACTCTTTGGTACTTTTTTACTTATCAATTGGTACTTCTGATTTTTTTTTATATTATTGAACTTTCAAAATTAAATTAAGCATTCACGGGCTTGAGTGGCAGAAAACATATGTAACGGAGTTTGGTCTCTCTCCAATAATAATAAAAAAAAAAAATGCTCGAAACATGGAAATTCGTATATTCTTATATGCATATTTTCTTCTTATTTGCAGAAACAACTACATACCTATTAATTTATACCTTTTCCAATTGTAATTCAGGAAGCTTCAATTATTATTAAGCTAAGGCATTTGTAATTCAGAAAGTAAGCAAGTCATATTAACTATTATTTTTTTTTTTTTTTTGTTATAAATGGCCAAAAAAGATCTTAGTTTATTCCTAAGAAGTATTTTGATGTATTTGAACTGCAGAGTATAGCACAACACGACTGCAATCACCTCCAATTATAGTGTTCGTCGAGAGATATATAAATATCATTCAAGTAGAGCAATCTTTGTTCTATCTCGCCAGGACTTGCAATGCTTGAAACGAGAATGTTGCTTTTGGCCAAGCCTCAAATATACTTAATGAGATCTAGCATCGAAGAATAGGGTCCTAGCTGTAAAGGAGAGGCAGGCGTACAATCGATGATTATATCTAGATTTGAATGACAAGGTGCGTTGCCCGCAAGAATCACCAAATCTTCCAGTTGATTTCACATATCGTGAGTATTTTGCATTTAAATAATTATCCAATCCGTTGCTAACTGTGAAGTTAATAAACCCATTCTGCGTTTCATGTATACGACTCCTGTTGTTGAAATTGCTTTAATTAAAACGAATGTTAGGGCGTCTTGCTGTTGGCAGTTGTTGAACTGCTCTATTTCCAACCCTTGCTCAAAAAATTATTAGTAATTTTTCTTTATTTCATTTATTCTTAGCTAAATCACAATTGCCATTTCTGAATTTCAATTGACTTATCTGAACTACGATTGACGCTTTCTTTAACCTTTTGAATTGCAAGTGAAAGGGTTGTGCAGGCAAAATACAATCAAACTGCGTACTTGGTTTCCTCATTTTTTTGCCCTTTTTAAAGGATTTCGTACCTTGGTACCAAATTAAAGGGAAGGCTTGGTAGATTTTTTTTTTTTAAATTTACTTCAGTTCACCTAAACAAAAAAAAAGAAATGCAAAAAAAAAAATTTTATGAAAACTTTCAGGAATGATTCGACGACAGGAACAAGTACAAGTGTGCATCATGTGGCGTCTAAACTTTCTCAAGGTGGCCCGCGAATGCGTTTAATTTTTCATTTGTATTTTTGGCCCAAGTGCGGTTTTCCAGTCTTAATGGAGATTCTTGGGCATTTCATATGCCGTACAGTCCTCCATAAGCTATAATTCGAGTTTTTTTGGGGCATCTAGGCTGTTTAAATAGCCTTCTACTGCAGACTCGTGGTTCTGTCTCAATTTGTTGCGAAGAGTTGTCAGCATAATTGTAGTTGGGCCTTAATGGTTGGGGAACGACTGTTTTGCCATTGTCTTCTTAACTTCCATTTTTCTCTGATAATGGTCTCTATATCCGTCGATGTATTGTAAGGAGCACGTTAAATTGTCCGCTTAATTGGGGTTGCATTTCTTGCTGCAGAATCCAAGGCTTCTTTAAATCGGTCGACAGCTATTTGGATGTCAGATGAATTTTTTAGGGGAATGCACTGTGATAGATGTGAGCTCACATACATTTTATACTTTAACCAATTTGTGTTTCTGTTTGCATAGGAAATAAAGTTTGCAGCTGCGGCGGCAGAGTTGCCTTTAAAAATGAGGATTGAAGGTGAATGATCAGATGATAGATCATAGGAGGAACTAACTAGTACCTGATCGCGCTTGATGTTTTTAATGACAGCAAAGTCAATAAGGTCTGGTAGCTTGTTGAAGTCGGTTGGCCAATAGGTAGGCTCACCACTCGATACGACATCAAAATTATTTCCAGTTACGGTATTATCTGGCTAATTACCTCTAGGACTAATAAGTCTGATTAAGCCCCAATATGTATGTTTAGCGTTGTAATCGCTAGCATGAAATTTGGATCACAATAGTTTAAAGTGAGTAGAAATTTTGGTGCTATATCTTATGATGGAGACCTATACTGTCATATACCAAAAGATTTGTCTTGACAAGCTCTTTCAGAATATGCGGTGAGCTTAAAAAAACGATCTCAGCTCTTATCTTAAAAAGAGAGTTTTATTTCTTCCTTTCGCCGTCATAAAATGAAACTCTTTTGAAGAGTTTTTTTCCGTCTAAATTAAAACTCCTTTTGTTTATTTTCTTCTTTTTTACACTTTTTTTTATTAAGTTTCCAAATTTTCTGCTGAAAGATTTGAATGCAGGTCGCTTAATATCAATTTAAGAGCAGAGAATAATCTTTGTTCGCTTACTTGGGTTGCAGGAACACACTGCGCAGTTTTTGCCAATTTGTATAAGTAGGGATAACCATTTTTTTGCCTCCCAGAATTCAAAAATAGGTTTATCAAAAGCGGTCCATTAAGCGGGTTTTGCATGATTGTGCCACAAACTTACAAACATCTACACTTCCAAATATACAAACTTCGACCTTTTATTTTTATGTTGAAAAATAACTGTTTTAGATGGAATTTTATTATTTAATTCATAAAATAACTTTTGTTGATATCACTTATAACTGTTACGGTCCCTGATTTTTTTTTTTTTTGTACTATGCCCCAAAGTACAGCACTTTTTGTTTTGTATGTATAGCGGCGCCATTTAAAGTCCGATGCCATCGTACCGTTGGCTGGTACAACTTTTTTTGAACCACCTTATTAAAAATAAATGCTACATATGAATTCCAAAATTGTACTTCTTATTGGGTGGTTAATTGTTAACATATCATTGGTATAATGTAGAAAGATCCTTATGTCAGTAATTTATACAAAAATATGTCTAGCTGTGTTTAGATAGCTAGAGTGTTACGCACTTTTCATAAATTAAAAAGGTATATCTTTCATAAAGTGTACACTCAAAAAAAAAAAAAAAAAAATCAATCCATCCATCCATCCGTACTCAAATATATCCGAAGCGGTATTAATAGTACGGTGAGTATGGATTTTCTTAAATCAAGTACAAAAAGATTGATTCAAGTACGGATTTTCAATCGCAAAATACTTAAATTATTCATATTCAATCCCGACTTCGTACTTAAAATAATCCGAAAATGAGATTGATTTAAGTAAAACTAAGATTGAATCAATCTCAAAATGCGCTTGGTTCAAGTATTATAAGTTGAACACAACGATAAGTTTAATCTTTTTTTACTTGATTTAAGAATGTTATACTTATTTCAAGAAATACCGGGATTGATTTTCGAAAGTAGGATTGTTTAAGTCTTATTCGTACTTGAATTTTTGAGTACGACTCGTACTTAACTTGATTTATCACGAGTGTTTTTCTTGCTGTATTGTGTATTTTACACCACCGATTTTCAATAGTTAATGCACGTGAAAAATTATCGTTGAAATAATCAAAAAAGTGTTACCAAATAGGTAAAGATAACTTTTAGGTACGACCATGAACAATATGTATGTTAAGCTTGTCTTTTAGAGAGTCACAACTTTGAGTTGGCATCATTGCTCTATTTTCTGCTTTTTCTTAAGTTTGCTTTTAAATTTCACTATGCATTGAGTTACACCAGAGCAACGCGTGCAAATTTTTGAAATTTGTAATCAAAATAATTCTTTTATTCGTCAAACTCATTGTGCACTTTTGCATTTTATGGCGTACATAATCATCCTTCAGAACGGCTAATTCGAAGAACAATAGATCATTTTCGGACCACAGTGACTGTTACTGATAATGTGCGACGCCGAACAGTGCGCACTGAAGAAGCTGAGGCCGCTGTACAAGAAAGCAGATGATCCACTTTATTGAAGATTTTACGAAAGGATCTTGGCTTAAAAGCTTTCAAGATTTAACTTGTACAGGAATTAAAGCCAAGCGACCATCGTATCCGCCGCCAATTCGTCTTATGGGCTGAAGCACAAATTTGATTTTCCTTTTAAAAATTATTTTCCGATGAAGCCTATTTCTGGTTGAATGGGCACAAGCTTTTGTCGAAACACCATGACATCCACAGAAAATTGATTGGCTGGATGAGTCATTGGCTCATATGTCTGCAAAAACGATGATGGTCAGAATGTTACTGTCAGTCGTGAACGGTATAGGAACATGATTCGAAATTTTTTCATACCTCAATTACGTGGCATTATTCATGCTGACATGTGGTTCCAACAGGATGGAGCACTACAATTGATTTACTCAAAGAAACTGTTGATGAAAAATAATTTCCGGTAATGGCCCAATTAATTGGCCACTAAGATCGTATGATTTAACCCCATTGGATTATTTTCTTTGGGGTTATGTTAAGTCACTTGTGTACGTCGATAAGCTACAAACAATTGAACACCTAGAAATCAACATTCGAAGAGTAATCGGCGAAATACGGCTGCAAATGCAGATTACCGTTAACGTTACTGTCTGGCACAGTTTAAACATCAAACCAACCAAAACTATGCACCTTAACGCCTTCAAAATGGCATACAAAGTGTCAGTCAGTAGAAGAACATTGCAAGTTACTAACAAAATGATGAAACCGAAATGGTTTTGCAGTGCGGAATAATGTTTTAAAAGCCTTTTTCATAAAAGTTTTTATTATCATTATTTATAATAATGATGCCTGTCAAAAACCGTTTTTTTGCTCTCCTGAAAAATTATTATTTTGTAACTTAGAACGTTGTGCTTCAAATACCGTTTTTATTGATATTTAAAATATATTTCCTTGTTTTATTATGACTTAAACTTGTCTCACTCTATAAAAAACAGCCTTTATATAAAAGTGGCTGCCCTACATAAACAATGATAATGAAATTAGATTGAATTATTTTCTGTACATACAAATATTTTGCTTAAATTTTTCTATTAAGCCAATAAAATTAAAATCTGGGCAAAAGATATATAATTTTCTTCTACCAAAATTACATTTTATGATCAGAAAATAACACTATTTTAATTGTGCAGAGCAAACAAATGACCAGGGGTCATTAATTACACAAAATGCTGTCTAAGTTTATGTGCATGTTATTTAGTATGTGCGTGTGAGTTGTTCCATAAGTGTAGTAGTTTATTTAATTAGCTGTGAGTTTTTGCACATTAATAAACTTCACTACTTCTTGCTTTTTGCACTATCTACACATTTTTACATGTGTGTATTTTAGGTTTGTAGCACTCATTCTTGGTACTTAACTACATCTCACTCTTAAGTAATGGGGAGGCACACATATAGTTATAACAATCTGAGCACATACCCAGCGGGAAAACTCAGAAGAACTTCTTACTTCAGTTCTTATAAGAGGCCTGCTGAAAAATAGTTTTGATTCATTATTATCTAATTGCTAAAGAATGCCTGGGATACACATTCAATATTCCCTTCTATGAGAAGGAAGAAGAGAAGAACTAACATTTTTGTTTGTTTTTTATTTGCACAAGCAATGAATAATTTTTTTTTTTTTTGATCCCGTTACTATTCTTATATAAGTGCGAAAGAAGCGAGCGTTAAATGCCTACCCCGCAATGACAACTTGTGTAGAAAAGATATGGGTATGGAATGGAGCGGCCTTCTAGAAGGCATCCGCACACCTTCTTTTTCCACTGGGTACTTATACGCAGCGTAAAAATGTGTGTATTTAATTAATAATGTAGGTATATACGAGAAAACTAACAGAACATTTAGGTTATTTTTTCTTTGTATATGTACACGCAGAGAAAAGATATGGTTGGGCATGGTTACGGCAACAACACTATGTCTAATGTAACAATATATTGTTGTCGTACACAAATAATTGTTATTTTTATTTAATATCAAATCAATATCAAGTTACTGCAAACATATCAATGTTTATCGCAATTATAAATTTGACTATTGTTGAAAATACAATATAATAGTCTGGTAGTGTATAAAGTCATTTCTGAATAATTGAAGGAATAGATTAAATTCGAAAAAATAAAAAATGTTGAATATAATATAAAGTAACCTTCGGAAGGAAATAATTCCCAGTTTCTATTTTCATATTATATTACTCACAACCATATCATGATTTTTAATAGCCATAACATGATGACTTTCTATACATTTATCATATTATGTTAAAGATGCTATCAAACTATTTTTACTCTAATCATATTATGTTAGCGCCATTTGTAAAATAATTTTGAAGAAGTTGTGTCGTTTTTTTTATTTGTGAGCGGTTAAACAATTTAAATATAAATTCCCATAAAAAAAAACAAGTTTAAAGAAATTAAAAAAATTAAAATATTAGCGGAGTTCATTCAGTATTAGTGATGTTATAGTGCAAATGCAAAATATCGTACACGCAGAGAAAAAATATGGTTGGGTATGGCTACGGCAACAACACTATGTTTAATGTAACAATATATTGTTGTCGTACACAAATAATTGTTATTTTTATTTAATATCAAATCAATATCAAGTTACTGCAAACATATCAATGTTTATCGCAATTATAAATTTGAGTATTGTTGACCGGAAAATAATTTTTTTTCTAACAACTTAATTATGATAACTACCTAAACATATTATATTTCTCACAATCATATCATTATATTTAATAGCCAAAACATGATGACTTTCTATACATTTATCATATTATGTTAAAGATGCTATCAAACTATTTTTACTCTAATAATATTATGTTAGCGCCATTTGTAAACTAATTTTGAATCAGTTGTGTCGTTTATTTAATATGTGAGCGGTTAAACAATTTAAAGATAAATTCCCATAAAAAAAACAAGTTTAAAGAAATTAAAAAAAATTAAAATATTAGCGGAGTTCATTCAGTATTAGTGATGTAATAGTGCAAATGCAAAATATCGTTGTTTTTTTTGTAAAGTCCAACAACAAAACACACAGAGATTTCGTTATATTTTATAAAAGTGCTACGATATTTCTGTGGATTTCGTGTTCAACCGCGTAAAACCCATTCTAGATGAAACCATGGGCTAGGTATTGCACTTTAAAAACTTTGTCACTACGTTAAAAAATCGGAATTGATCCATTTTTTTTTTTCAAAAAAAATGTAAAAAGCATTTAAAATTAGGCAATATGGCATCAGCATCTCAAAATCGGAAAAATGGACATACGCGGTTGCCCATGTTAACCATAGATTTTGCATTTGCTCTTTTGCAAGCCTTATATTAAACTCCGCTATTTGATTAACATTAAGAAAAATTGTAAAAAGCCACAAAATAAAAAACGATGCAAAAAATTTCAATTTATTTTGTATTTTTATGACAGCTATGAAAAGTGCTGTACCATAATATGATTGCTTCTAAATTTATTATGGTTAACATGATGATAATATGATTACTTCTTAGCTTATTATGATTAACATGACAACAATATGATTAATTTCTTAGCTTATTAAAATTAACATGATAATAATATGATTGCTTCTTAACATATTATGATGAACATGACAATAATATGATTACTTCTTAACTTAGCATGGTTAACAGAATAATAATATGATTAAGGGAAAAATATTATGATTTAACAGTAAGAGTATATATTTAGTCATAATATGATTTAATAATAATCATAATATAGTGACTACAATCATGAATCTTATCATAATATTTTGCTTTTAGAATATGTGTACCATAACCATGTTTTTTCTTTGCGTGTACTGATTATTATTTATTACCCGAAATACATAATAAGACCGGATTTTCTTTATTGCTTTATTTATACAACTTGAACGACATGCCCCCATTTTTCCTAAGCAAGAAAGTATAATAAAATGTAATTTGGGAAATTCGAAAATTCGAGTTGGGTTAATTGTCATACATGCAATTGTCGAAAAAAAACAATTATTAAAGAAAAATATCGATTTGATTTAACAGAAAAAGCTAACAAAAAGTCTAACGTTTTTCTTCGTAATAAAGAAATTTGGTTTTTGTTGGTTGCGTTATTTTGTACCTTTTTTTACCTCTCTGTGAGAAAAAAAATTAGTTTTGTTGTAGTTTTACCATACTTAACGAGAGTAGTAAAGAATAGTTTTCGAAAATTAACACATAATATCGCTCTTTAGTGTTCGGTTCGGTATATTTGTGGAAAACACAAACGTCAGTGTTTGTGTAGAAAATCATTAAAAAAATAACGTTTCCCTGTTTGGCATCTTTTGAACACAAAAATAGTAATGGTCTTATCCAACTCAACAAAAAGATGAGAACATTTAATTATTTCAGTTTTTTTTTAACCACAAGCTACATTGTGTTCGGTTCAGCCCATTAATAATACGGTTTCCGTATGACGTGCTAAATTCCCAGATTTTTTTCATTTATGTTCGTCCCTTTTGGCCGGTAACAAAAATCAAAAATTTTTTACAAACACAAAATATACATACGAAAAAAAAACAAAAAGCCAGCAAAATGATTTTACACAAACAAAATATTTACGTTGCAAAAATTTTTTGTTCGCTCATTTCTTTCTTAATGTAAAAAAAAAAACATTTAAATATAATGTTTGCCTACACTATCACTACAATTGTTCTGCTTTTTAAAGAAGAACATAACACTAGATAATGTTCGGCTCTTTCTTGAAAATATTTACGAACGGTTTTAGGGGTTGTGTTCGTCTATGTAAAAAAAAAAAAACATTTAAATATAATGTTTGCCTACACTATCACTACAATTGTTCTGCTTTTTAAAGAAGAACATAACACTAGATAATGTTCGGCTCTTTCTTGAAAATATTTACGAACGGTTTTAGGGGTTGTGTTCGTCTACACAAACACTAAAAAAATAGATACCGTTTTTGGATGTGTGATCCGTATGCCAAATAATGTTCTGTTTATTTTCGAACACTGGTAAGGAAACTAAACTATTTTAAGGGGTTATTATAGTCAACTATTAAAAATGTTGGCACGTATGTGTAATATTTGTATGAACATTGCATTATAAATCATACGTACTAATGAGTATGACTACACTCACAATCAGTGTTGCCAGTGAAATTTCGAGAAAGATACATTTTAGTTGACAAAAAGATACAATTTTTCCCAAAAAGATACATTTTGAAAAAAATTTAAAATCTGTTTATAACGTTTAACATTTATTAACTACCTTTTATTTCATATTTAATGAATATTGTAAAGAAAATGATCAGGTATGTTTAAGGTGTCGACTCGAATTGAAAATGAAAAATTTTTTTAATCCGCATAATTCATAAATTGGTGTTCTCAAATCCACATGTTTTCGTGTATTCGAAGTTTTTGTTCGAAAAAACTATAGTTGAACTAAAGATCGCTGATTTGCTAATCGCAGCATGATAGGAAAGTGCTATATTTATTAAAAATCGTGAAAGCTGTTAAGAATCACAGGAAAAAACGCTTCTATCGCGAATATGGCTAAAATTCGCGAAAAATTGCAAACTTTTAAACAAATACTAAATTAATTTGAAATCGCTAAATGGGTTAAAAAACAAAATGTCGGAAAGTAAATACAAAAAAAATCCAAAAAATCGAAATTTCGCGAAATATTTTAATATTTCGCCATAAAATTAATTTTAAGTCCCTAAACAATAAGGAATGGCAAAAATTCGTTAAACATTACTAAATTATTATTATTACTATATTTATTATTAGTCGTTTAAGCTGCAAACAATTAGAAAACTTACAGGAACAAATCGCGCTTATCGCGAAACATTGCAAAATTTTAAACAAACTCAAAAACTAGTTTAAGATCGCTTAATCGATTAAAAAAACAACTTGTCGGAAAATAACATAAAAAGTGTTAAAAAAATGAGCTATAATTACATCAAAATCAATGAAAAAGTCGATTTTTAATTTTGGGTTAGTTAGGGCCTTTTGCGATTTAGGTAACGAAAATACCCGGATGCCATATAAATTAATTTTCATAACTATTTAAGTCATAAATATCAGGTATGTTTTTACTTAGGCGATTATATTAAAAAGTTCATATACATTTCCTGAAAATAAAAAAGATGTTTATATTTCTTCAGAACAGCTTTGCACTACTGGTAATCATCGATTTAGGTGGATCGAATGTTTAAACATCCTTTATGTTTTATATCTTTATTATTAAAGCTGCTTTTGTATTAGTATTGAGTCGGCAACGATGATCAGTCTTCTAATATTTTATTTCTGTACATTTTGCGTACAGATTCAAAAGATACGAAAAATTTCAGGATTATACATGGTACTTGAAGACATCAAAAGATACGAAAAATGTATCTTTCGTATCCTAACGGCAACACTGCTCACAATATTCTGTACGTAAAATTAACTGAAATTGTAATATAAAATAAATGAAACTTCAATTAAAAACCGGTCTACTTATTTTTCATTTATTTTTAACAAAAAGTTCATTTAATTTTTACTGTCAAAAATTCAACACCATATTCCGTAATATCAAATAAATATTCAGGTATTTTGTAAAATTTTACTGTCAAAAAATTGACCCCATATTCAGTAAAAACAATAAAATATTCAGTTATTTCATTAAATTTTCGTTTACTCCACAAAAGAGCCGAATTTCTAAAAAATACCAGACAGACACCTGTCCGCTTGTTGTCTTATGAGAGAGAGAGAAAGAATATTATTATTAACTTACCCCGTTACACAGGTTTGTTTTACTTTTGTTGTACTAAACACGTTGTTTACAGAAGAACTCTCAATTAAAGGACACCAGCAGCATGACCGATATGGCTTCGCAATTATTTTACTTTTAAAATTTGATGTATTTAACTAAATTATATTAACAAATAGAAAATGGGTATTGCTTACACAAAACAAGCAATTCATTTTTTATAAATAAGTAAAAATTAATTTTTGGTAGTACAATTATATGAAATAACTGAATATTTAATTGTTTTTACTGAATATGGTGTTGAATTTTTACAGTAAAATTTTATAAAATAACTGCAAATTTATTTGTATTTACGGAATATGTAGTTAATTTTTTGACAATTAATTTATATAAGATAACTGAAAATTCATTTGGTTTTACGGAATTCGTGGTTGAGTTTTTGACAGTAAAAATTAAATAAACTTTTCGTTGCTTTAAATTACATTTTTATTTTATTTAACATAAAGAAGAATTTAACTCAATCAACGGACAATATTAACTGCAACTGAAAATCCGTATTAATATGCACTTAGTTTTTTGAATAACTGTTAGAATCAGTTAAAAATAAATTTGCTTGGAGTTTTAAATGTTTATTTATTTAAAAATGACTGAACGGAATATTTCTTAAATAAACTACAGTCCGTTACTGTAATAATATTGTGAGTGTACTAACTTTTGACAAGAAGGTAAAATAAGTCGTACATTTACACACATATGAGGCATTAGAGAAAGTGCGGGTAAAAGGTATACCCATTTGTTTTAATATTGCCAAATTTTTATTTTTTGTCTGATTAAAATATAATTTTAACCCATCTACATTCTACAAATGTTAGGCTTTCACGAAGCCATTTGGCGGAAAATATTAAACCTACACTTTTAGAGATATTTAAAAAAATTTTGAAAATCCCATTAGACACTTCTTTAAAAAAAAACAAGATAACAAAACTAATTCATCTCAAAAACAGCAATTTCATTAATGTTTTAATTGGCAGGTAATGTTCTACACCAATGATAACCACTCCATAGACTCGCGAGCCAGTCAATAATCGTATTTTTTACATAGACACGGTCGGCAATTCACATGTATGTTACAACTTTGTTCGTTTCAAAACATCAGACTATCATCAGTCTCTGCGACCGCACACAAGCACATAATATCTTTGTGTGCGTGCGTTGGGGCTTTCTTAGTTCGGGGCTTGGTTATCACTGTTCTACACTATAAAAAATAGTCTGATTTAAGGTATACCATATTAGGCGCACTTGAGGTTAATATTTACTAACTTTTAATTATTTACTGCAGCTATAGAGTAAAAGCATATCGTCCCCTCAATAAAACAATAGTGTTTACGCATGTACACCATTAATTTTTTATTGCATAATAAGAATCTACATAACTGATTCTAAATGTGGTCAAAATTTGGTGAAATTCTACTTCCACGAAGGGGGTCAAAAGATCAATTGAAATATTAGCGTATAATTGCGTGTTTGAAATTTTAAATTAATAATTGTGTAAGTGCAGGTATGGTGTTTTAATTAGTTGTTACTCTGAATATAATTTCCAAAAAAAATAGTGAATAAAAAGCATACAATATTGTTATTATTCACTATTTTTATTATTTCATATCAAAATAAAATTGAAAAATGATGTAAAAGATTCAAATAAAATATTGTATACCATACAAAATAAAATAGCGTATAATCATTTTCATACATATTATAAAACAAATAAAATAGCCTAAGTGACATCATGGTACTTTGAATCACATTTATTTGCAATTAAAGCACTTCTAAATTTCTGTTTTCCCAGATGTCTTATAACACATAAATTATAACTCCATTATCTCGAAATGACAAAAAAATTATATTGTTCACTAATTTGTTACTTCCCAATTACTTTAGTATTAAACTTTAAAATGCACCCTTAAAACAAAAATTTATTTTAAACAGCATCCAAAAGAAGTCGACTACACAGCCAACCGTATTTTTCGCCACTGACCCTTAGAATGACTTGCAAATATAAAACGGATCAAGGGTTTCTTAATTTTTTGAAAGTGGTAAAATATTAAGATTGGTTTCATTATTCTTGATTTGTTTACCACATTACCCGAACTACTCTATTCGTGAAGCGAGCAGCGAGCAACCCAAAAAAAAAATAAAAAATATTTTTGCCGAAATTCCTGTATATTTGCCACAACTCTAGTGGATATGATTGTTTGTTTTTTTTTTTTTGGTATGATGTTTATTTGTCGAGAAATCGCTCATTTGCTGCAACAACGTGATAAGTCAAAAATTTTTATTTAAAAGCACTAACTCATAGTCAATCAAATGTTTTATGAATTTGTAATTATTTCATATGCAGACTAGGATGATGACCCTTAATAATTTGGTGAATTTAAGTAAAAAAATTATACTGAACAAATTTGGGAAAAGCCATAATTTCAGCAGAAATTAATTTTACAACAACATTTTGTCAGTGGCCAAAGTGGTCCTAAACTTTTCAAACGGTTAAAAGCTGTCAATTTGAACGGTGCACAGTGGCTGAAAATTTTATTTCATTGGCCAAAAGTCAAATTTTTGTTTGTCACCGATTTCAAAAATTTTAATTTGATTTAATAGTAAACATATTAAAACTAAGGTAGCCAAAAAATTAGGTCAAAATATTGGTAATTGTGGTTGTGCCATGTTGTTAAACACAACTTTTTTTTTTTAATTCAGAAAAAAGTGTTTTTTTTTTTAATATTTAATCCGAAAGAAATTATCATTGCACAAAAACTATCAGCGATAATGACCTGCTTGCTTTTTTGCTAGGTTGGTAGTCTTGTTATCTTTAAAAAGGTAATATTTGCGACCGTTGTGTTATTTATATTTGAGATTTTAGGACATATTTTCTAAACTACTATATTTTTGTCAAAATTTTAAATTTAGTAGAATAGAACTTTTGCAGACCAAAAAGGGACCAAGGAGGTGAAACCACTGATAGAAAGGTGAAAGGGTTTTCATTAACCCTGTATATACTCTTGTACCCGTTTGGACCCGTCTGTTTAACACTTTTTTAATTTTAATGAAATTACTCCAAAAAAATTTCTAAACTACTATATTTTTGTCAAATTTCAAATTTAGTAGAATAGAACTTTTGCGGACCAAATGGGACCAAGAAAGTGAAACCACTGGTAGAAAGATGAAAGTGTTTTCTTTAACCCTGTATATACTCTTGTACCCGTTTGGACCCGTTTGTTTAACACTTTTTTCATTTTAATGAAATTACTTCAAAAAAATTCTAAACTACTATATTTTTGTCAAATTTCAATTTTAGTAGAATAGAACTTTTGCGGACCAAAAGAGACCAACCCAGCAAAAACTTTACTTACAATCCTACTTTTAATGACTTCAAGAATTCATTACTTTGTAGCTTTATTCGCCACTTTTTGGACTATTAGTTATATATTAAATAATAACTTTATTATTATATCTTAAATATACAGAAAAATTTATATTTTCATTATGACAATAAAAATGTCATTATAGTCATTATAGTCAAAAAACATAGTTTTTTAATACAAAAACTACACTGTGTCTATTCAGACATGTCTAACAAACACGTTTGTTTTTTTTGTAGGCGATCGGGGTAGAGAAGAAAGAAGGGTTGCCAAACAGACATGAAATAAGTTTTCATGTTTGTTTATATGAATTTCAATGTTTTTAATTTGTATGTATATGTATTAGACTATTATACATGAAAACAGACATGTTTGGAATTGGAAGCGTGTTCAAAAGAGAATGTCAAAAACAGACATGTCTGAAAAGACTCCATCCTAGTCTATCAGCACCGAGGTTGCGGGATCAAATCCCGCCAGAGACAGAAAAAAAAAAATAAAAAATTAAATAAAGTAAAATAGAATAAGAAAAAATAAAAATAAAATAATTAAAAAAAAAAAAAAAAAAAAAATAAAAAAAAAAAAATTAAAAAAATATAAAAAAATTTTTACTTTATTGACTTTGTGTAACTATACATTTTTATAAAAATTTTAAGTATAAAAAAACATATTATTTTTTAGATTATAATAGGCTAAATTATAAAGGATTACTTTTGGGACATCTCGAACAAAAATAAGTACTTTTTCTAGTAGAAAAGTAAGTAGTTGGCTCGTCAAATTCTCATTATTTTTCTACTCATTTTGTAAGCAAAGTTTTTGCTGGGTAAGAAGGTAAAACCACTGTTGGAAAGGTAATTTTAATGAATTTACTCAGAAAAAAAATTTTTGTTTTTAAATTTTTTTTTTACTTTCAAAAGATTTTGTTATTCGTGCTTAATTCCCAGTTTTTATTCTTGACAAAAACACTTGAAATTTATTGTTGATGGGATAAGCTATTTCTATGCGCATTTCACTGGTTGCGTAGGCCAGATCATCAGGAAACTTCATCCATAAAGATTTTAGAAAAACTAAAGATAATTAACCAAAAAAAAAAAAACTGTTAAACGTATAAGAATTATAGCAACAGTTCTACTTGTAACAATATCAAAGTTTAAACAAAACACATCAACAATAAACAGTGGGTTTATCTCATCTTACATTCCCCACTACAACACTCAAAATATTATGTAGTTAAATTCAAACGAAAATTCATTTGAAACAAATTAAAATTCATTTAAAAAACGGATCATTTACATTTCATTTAAAACAAATGATTTTTTCAGTAATTTCTAAGTTTTTTATTTATTGAACATCATATTCGTTAAAATTGAATTGTTTTTACTTTTAAAAAATATATTTTAACCGATAAAAATCAAACAAATTAACAAAAAAAAATACGGAAAACATTATTTTTTGGTAGTTTGTTTTTTTAATAACAAACATAAATGTTGAAAAATAAATTTATTCGTAAAATAACTATATTTTTATTCAATTTTAACAGTACCGAAAACGAATTTAATAACCTACAATCAGTTACTGTAATAATTTTATGAGTGAAGTAGTTGAAATTCTCTCAACATTAATTGTAGTTGTAAGTAGGTTAAGAAAAACAAAATAAAAACAACAACAACTTACAAAAGATGTTGTCAATTAAGTGTTTTTTAGGCCGTGCACTCGCCTGTTTATTATCAAAAAGTAATTTCAATTTTTGGGAATACAAAATTTTAATTTCAAAAGATTTTGCTATTCGTGCTTAATTCCCAGTTTTTACAATTTTTTTTATTCCGCAAAAATGTTTGCAGAAGTAACAGAAATCATGTGCTTTTGTCTTCAAAAAAAAAAAAAAAAAAAAAAATTTATGATATTCCCCTATATTGATCGCGATCGAACATAATAAAGGTAGTACATATAAAAAATTTTATTAATGTTACAAAATCATCCTTATCAGTTACACTACGCGCGTAGCGTATTTAATAGTAGAATAAAGAGCTTAGACACGCGTTTACGCAAAACAGGTATATTGTGAAAGCCACCTTAGAAGGGATTTTTAAATTTTGTTTGGTCTTTTTATTTTATCTGTTTTTATGACTCTAATAATATTCCATGACCCTATAGCTATGCAATGCGTTGTTAAATTTGTGTCAGGGATCCAAATCTGTATCCAGCATATCATCACATAACAGCTGCTAAAATGGACTGTTTGCCATTAAAGGACTCTTTTACAATCACATCAATTTCGGCAGAGGTACAACTACAATCTCTACTTGATCACACAGTCGAACGCGTGCTACAATCAATAAAAGGAAATGAGTTAAAGAAATATGGAAACACAAAGTTAATTCTTTTTTGTAAATGGGGATGTGATGGTTCTTCCGGACAAAAACAATACAAACAAGTAGTATGTGAAAATATTTCGAACTCAGATATGTTCATGGTATCATTTGTACCATTGCGGTTAAAAAAGATTTTGGAAGATTCAGAGCCTTCGTACCTAGTACAACGCAAACAAAGGATATTTGGAAAAATGAGACACCATCTTTTACGAAATATTGCAGACCTATTAAATTTGAATTAAAAAAAAAACTCATGATGCCATTAATAAAGAAGTTAGTGATATCAAGGCCCAAATTGCAATACTACAGCCATGACAGTTAGGTTTAGATGGGCAGCAAATTGAAGTTAGCTACCAATTAGTGCTAACAATGATAGATGGAAAAATAGGCCAGGCTTTGACTAACACGAAGGCTGCATCCAGTTGCATCATATGCCATGCAACATCAAGCCAATTAAACCAAGTCCCGACAAAATCATTAGATAATACTGATGCATATGAATTTGGATTATCACCACTACATGCAAGAATACGACTTATGGAACACATACTTAAAATCAGTTATGATTTGGATTTCGGATCTTCAGGATCAATAAGAAACAACGAAACCAACAAGGAGTTAAGAAGTTCAAAAAAAAAAAACATGTTCAAGATGAATATCGCGAATTTGGGTTGATTATAGATCAGCCGAAACAAGGGTCAGGCAATACAAATGATGGCAATACCGCAAGAAGATTCTTTTCAGATCCAGAAACAGCATCTGAAATAACAGGTGTTGATTTTAACCTCATTTTTAGATTTAAAATAATCCTAGAAGTACTTGCGTGCAATGAAGAAATTGACTCTAGAAAATTTGGAGATTTTGCTAAGGAAACTGCAAAAATATATACAACTAAGTACCCATGGAGAAATATGTCTGCTACAGTTCACAAAATCCTTTATCATAGAGAAGATGTCGTTAAATATCAGTTGGTGCCACTTGGAGATTTATCAGAGGAAGCTCAGGAAAAAAGGAATAAGGATTACAGACTTTATAGAGAGCACAATACTAAAAAAAATTTAACGAAATTTCACTAATGACGATCTTTTTAATATATTATTGGCAACGCCAGATCCGTTCATCTCCAGTATTCGAAATCAATGGAAAGTGGAACATCGGGATTTAGATGAAGAAGTCAAAAAACTACTAAAGAACAGAAATAACACAGAACAGAATATGGAATATTTGCAATCAATCTTTGAATTAAATGAACTATAATTATAATTCATTAGATCAAAGACAGACATTGTATTAGTAAAAAATAATAATAAACAGAAACTCACATTGCTACAAAAGCTATTAAAATCTATTGCTGCTATTATTTACAAAAGGTTTTTTTTATCAACATATGTATGAAATGTTTTAATAAATCAATAAGAATAAATAAGTGTAAACAAATTTGAAAGCAAAAATTGTTTATTTTTCAGCAAACATTTAATTTTTTGAGTGTAACATTATTACAAAAAAATTTTAATGATTATTATTTAAATCTAAAAATTAAATTTTTAAATAATTAAAAGAAATAAAAAACCATATTGCACGCTAAAGTAAAAAAAAAAATCTAAAGTTCCACTTTGCCCTTAAATTCCGCAATAACTACTCAACCGATTTTAATGAAATTTAAAGTGGAGAAAGTTTAAGAATCTATCTGTCGATTAAAATTTCACTAAAATATCTCCTTCGGTTCAAAAGTTACAGATTTTTGGCCAATGAAAAACGATTTTCAGACACTGTGCGGTGGTAATCTTATTATGTTTAAAATTCTCAAAAGTTGCAGACCATTATGACACCAAGTGCATATATGGGCTAATCTCTATTTTTTGCACGGTTTTGTCTTCGCATGACTTAAGAGTAAAAATATTACTCTAGTTTCATACAAATTGGCACAAAAATATACAATATTTCTTTCTTGTGGAAACTTTAAATATGTATGTCAAAATTCGTCCTTTGACCTTCATGATTTTTGTGTTCAAGTTTTCCGATTTGAGTTAACCCTTCAGGGTTTATTTAAAATGATCTGGACTATAATATTCTGAATAGGATTTACATAAAATTCATAACAGTAAGGAATTTGGGCTCATTCGCCAAAATATGGCAAAAAAAAATGTTTTTCCCGAAAATCGCACAATTTAAATCGCAGGTACGGAAAAGCTTTGGGAGGTATCGACATAATTCTTCACATTTTTTCCCCCAAATATATCCTTAATAAATCCTAATGTGATAAATTAAAAATATGTTAAACCAAATTTTAAAAATTTGAAAAATGTAGTTTTGAAACTGCCGTTAAAATAATATTTTTTTTTTTTTGGACATACCAGTAAATACAGGTATATTTAAAGTAAAAATTAGCTCTTTTTTTCAAATATTTCTGAATATATGTTTATTTTATTCCTACATTTCTTGTTCAAGTGGCCTGAGACTCGTTAATGGCCTGGAGAAATTTTAATAACTTCAAGATTTTTTAACCAAATTTGGTCTTTTATATCTCCTTCGAACGAAATGTGAAGGTTTCGATTCTTTTACATTTAATAAAAAATTAATTTTTTAATGGCAACATTTTTACAAAAACTTAAAAATTTTAATTTTAAATTTGCATAGTTGTGGGTTTAATTCAATTCTTTTATCATTAATACGATTTTCGTATGACTTGCTAAGTTCCCAATTTTTTATATTTGATAAATACACTAAAATTTATTGCTGAGGGAAAGCTAGCTTCCTATGCGCATTTCACTGGTTGCTTAGGCCAGATCATCAGGATTTTAGAAAAGCCAAAAATATCAAATAAATAAGACCCTAAAGCGAATAAGAATTATAAACACTCTAAGTCTTACTTGTAACAATATCAAAGCTCAAACAAAGCACCAACAATAAACCGTGAGTTTAGCTTTTCTTACATCCCCCTACAATTGGCTGGGTTCTTTCTTACTCTAATTGTAGTCGTAAGTGGGTTAAAAGAAAAAACAAACTGCTTCATTCTATTGTCTTCGTAAGAAAACAACAAAAAAAAACCAAAAAAAAACCTTTTCAATTAAGTTTTTTAATATGAAACTAAGAGAAAACTTGTTGGAATATGTTGCAATCTTCATAGCAAACAATTTTCTTTTTCAAAATTTTGTTGTAAAATTAAAGCCTTCAAGTTACAGTTCATCAAAATCAGATTTTCTGTGAAATTATGGTTTTTCCCAAATTTTAGCGGGCTTGGGGCACGTCTTAACGCCACCCTATTTCCCTAAAATTTTTCCAGTATATTTTTTTTTACTAAGACTCACCAAACTGAGTGGTGCGAATGAAAAAAGGCCATATAAGGCCATTCGCATAGCTTAGGGCGACCCTAATGCCGAAACTTCAAACTCAAGTCTTGAGAAAAGAATACAATTTTCATTTTCTTTTATGTTGCGTGTAAGTTTAAAACTTTCAAGCTATCTTTTGTAAAACTAATATCTTTGACTTTGGATGATGTTGTAGCAAATGAGCGATATGGGTTGCTAAAGTGTTGTTTTTTTTTAAATTATTGTTTCAAACAAGAACCAAACAATAAAAATAAAATAAGTGATTCTTAAAGGAAATGGTGTGATCTAAAAAAAAAAAAAAATAATTAATTGTAAAACTGTTCAAAATGTTTTTTTTATCTTTAAAACCGGAAATGAAAGTTTTAAATTAAAATTGTTATAACTTCATTCCATTTTATTTTATATTTTTTTTTTGCCAAATTAGTCTGGTTATACTGTAAAAGCTTGAAAATTAATCTCCATTAGTTTAAGTTTTATGCAAATTTCTTAACGCGCGTTAAACACTTCAGAACCGGAAGTGAACATTTAAAATTCCTTTTTTTTAAACTTATTCCCGAACTTTTTATATTTGTTTAAGATCGAAAATAAGAATACTGTTAACATTTTGAAGTGGGATATACATTATTTTAAAAAATACGTTAATAATCAATTCAATACGATTTTTCTCACTAAGACCCAATATTTTTTGTGTGTTTTTTTTCGGAATTAGCCTACGGTGTCCTTATTATTTGGTTAAAGTTTTTAAATGCAATATCTATAAGTTAAACAGTTTTGCATTAGTGCGATTCTATTCTGACGGGTGCAACATTTATACGCTTTGAACGTTTTGTACTAATAGAAGGAAACCCATTTAAAATTAAGTTATTTCTTGAAGGGGTAACATTTTGCTATATACTATTGTTATCTATTTACAAGAATTTATATGAAACGATCAAATAGCCACGAGAGAGCTTTAAAGTGCATGACGGGTGCAACCAAATTGGCCTACTTTCGTAATATCATACCACAAAAACACAAAACTCTGTTAGTTTTTAAACTTTTATTGTATTATTCTTTTTTATTGTGAAAGAAGAGATATCAGACGATGATTATCAAGTCAAACATCGTAGAGAAATATAATCCAATAATAAGAAATTTGCTCTTCAAGCCATGACGGGTGCAATATGCAATGAATTTTCTGTTCGCGCCAAATCTATGAATCTTAATGCTTCGAAGTGAACAACAAATTTATATTTAAGCTTACGCCTAAAAAATTATATTATTATTAAATATAGATATTTTACTTTAAATTGGCATCAAAAAAGTATCAAATAGTGTGATTTGAAAATTGATGTTAAAAGTTGTCTAGAATAGAATCGCCCATTAGCTATGCGATGGTTATCTATGTATGGAGTTTCTTAGAAACAGCATTTGGATGCCCTTGTTTTTTAAAGCAAAAACTAGGATATAGGACGAGAGGAAGAAAACGCTCACCAAGTTTTGTTGAAAATAAAAATCCATAACTGACATGGAGCCACTCCTAGAGGGATAAAATGTTTGTTTTGTTTATTAAAATATTTAAAGTAAATTTTTAATAACATTTTTTGAGCTGATAAAAGTAAAAAAACAAAAAAATTCTGTAAGTGTTTACTTCTGAACAAGATCGGGTAACACTGTTTTTTATACATTTACGTTTTTTTTCGAAAAAATTATTTCCTCTTCTTGATTTGTTTGTATGTGAGTGAGTGTAAATTTTGCACAAACTCAATTAGTGTTCGAGTTTTCTATAAAGTTGTTGTGTTTGCTACGTTTTTTTTATCATATTGATTATATTCCTGTAGTTCTGATAATAAAAATGTTTAATTGTATACAGAATATTTTCTACTTCATTCTGTCTAATGTATTAATACTTGTAATTTCTACCAACAATGATTGTACTGTTTCACACTCTTCAAGTCTTACCCGTCAAGTCTCGATTTTTTTGGAGAGAGAGGAAAATAAATGGAATTCTCTTTTCCCTTGAACTAGCACTTTGAATAAAACTAGTAATCGGAAAATGTTAACACGGCTGAAACGGTCACGAGAACTTTAGGGTAATTTTGTGTTCTATTTCTTTTTACCTCCAATGGTGCTGTAGTTGATTATTATTTGCTTATAAAATTTTCACAGTTTTCAAACGTTTCTGTGGTAACGTTGGAATTTTAGTCTTGGGACGTATTAAGGCGCTAGAAAGATTGACCAGTCGAGTAAATTAATCTTGATTAGAAAGATTTTTTGATTTATAAGGCTTGCTGTGGTGTATGCTTGGGAATGACATGGGGGCTAATTTTATGTCAATTTACTGAAACTTAGGTTTAAGCAAAAATTGAATTTAGTATATTTTGATTGCTCTTTAAATAATTCAATAAACAAGAGCTAATAGGGAATTATAAGCATATTGGGATTAATTGATATAAAATATTCAATATCTTTAGTTTTGTTATAATATTTTGGTTCAATTAGATGTTTTGCAATGCAGCTGGTAAAGAAGATTAAGCTGTTTAATGGAGATGAGCAAAAATATTTTTAAAAACGTAGGCATTTTAATTTTCTGGTCTATATATTTAATAATGCAGAAAGTAAGAAATTTGATAGACGCTAATCTATGAATTCATGGCAAAATTATATGATTATGATGGTATGATTATAACTCTTTTGCAAAATCGTACATGGATAAATGCCCTAGGAGCTTCTTTATGGTGGACCTTAACCATTGGGTAACAGACACCAGTCGTCCCCAAGTGAGACCGCAACTAATATAACCAGGTATCAACTTGACTGCATAACTTTAGGAGCTGGAGCTATCTTGCTTCCTCTGCTTTTGGAAAATTTCGACCAGCATTTGCTGCGGAGCAACAAAACTTAGGGATAATACTCCCTCAGGCCGATTTCTCTAAGAAGTGGTGAAAAATCCGTCTTCCTTCTAGTGGGATTTTCCGGGTATTCTTTCCCGCGTCTTTGGGTTAAAACCACAACCACCACGTTATTATCGGAAGTATCCCTTCGTCAAAAAAGCATCTATCCGGTTTATCCCACAATACACAATACTAAACGAAATCTCAACCTTAAAAGTTCTAATTACCAGAAAAGCAAAACTTAAAGTCCCTCTGAAAGAGACCTAGTATTTACTGCAAGAATAAATCTCGATGCCTGATCACTAGGGGCTACAGACTTTTGTGGTATCAGGCCAGGGGTCTGATCAGTCGCGATCGTAAAGATCTCCTGTGATTTGTCAATTTTGAATTTATGCCGAATTCTGGCTATTGGCCTAGAAGATGGTTAGTTACGGTGGCATATAACATTGTAAAATTCTGCACAAGGCAGCTGATATGGCAATCTTTGTGACAGTTTTCCTAATAAAAAATGCTTGAGAAAATTCTGAAACTATTTTTTACGGCTTTGTTCGCCATTTATTCATTGTTTAATTAGCATGGCGACACACCATATCGTCCTGCTGTTACCATATATTATCAATATCCCTTATCATCAACAACAGTACAAAAAGAAAAATGGCATTTACAACGAAAATATACCAACAACATTTTCAGTCGAAAATCTGCACCAAACCATAACACGTGGTATTGCCAACACGTTGGTAATGGTTATGTTCGGCTTAAGAGCCAATGGCTAACGTTGAATAAGCCAGGTGATGCTTCCAGCTGAGTCATATTCTTGTGAAAGCTGCCAATTGAATATTGTTTTTATCCTCTTCTCTTCTTTTTTACAGCGGCAACATTCTGAGTTAAAAGATCGAAATGAATATGCTTTAGAGTATTTTGTTTTATTTTTTTACCGATTTTAAATACTAGAGTTCAATAAACTTTTTGTTCCAAACTCTTTTGAACGACTATAGGACCTCGTTTACACCTCTGTTATGAACATGTTAAATTACATTAAAATCAATATTTAATTCTTTTTTTTTAACATATCCCCTACTGTGTATTCACCATCCAATACCCCATTGACCTGCAGAATTATGTTACGATAATAATTTTTATTTCACTGATTAAACTTTTGTTTCTTATGATTTTGCTCGGTTGGGTGGATAAATCGTTTTGTGATGTTTCATTTTCAATTTACACATGACCGACAACGAGCATGTGTATAACGTTTGCTTTTGTATAAAAAAAAATTAAATTATTGTATTAAAAAAAAGCTATCAGAACTATCAGGATAGAAAATTGTATAACGAGGGTTATTTTTTAAATAGTGCTATCTACAATTTTTCAAAAATGTGTTTTTTATAGAAACGAGTTCCCTAACTGAAGGGTCATCTGTCATTTAAGTTTGGAAAAAAAAAAATGTTCCCAAAACGTTTTTTTTTTTCATAAATATTATTTGTGCTATCTGACACACACGTTTTTTTGTTCTTTGTAAAAATGTGCTATCTACATAAAAAATATTTCTTCATATAATAAAATGATAAAAATGGTTAGCACAAGTAGACAGGGAATTGTGTCTAGATTTCATAAACTAATATAATTTTCAAATTCGTTGCAGAAATTTTGCAAAATAAATGAAAAAAATTAGTTTATGAGTTTTTGTAAATAATATAAATTTTAATTTATGCAATAAAATCTTTGTTAGCTAATATTATTTAATGGAATTTTACAAGTAAATACATTTTTTAATGCCTAATACAAACCAGTTCAAAATTTTGGCGCTGCGAAATATGGCCCAAAAAAAAAAAAAATAAATGAAAATTGACCCCACATTTGGGGCTATATTTCATAATGCAATATGGCCCCATTTTTAAATTTGGGGTTATCTTCATTATGAAAAATCACCTCAAAATTTATAATTAATTTGAACCCCTCGGTGGAGTTCATATGCCCGAAACTAAAAATCACAAATTTAGAATCCCGATTTCAAAATCCGTATAATTATACAGTTTTGGTTTTAAAAATCGTACGATTGATAGCATGGTTGGGCTTTCGGCCATGCGCAAGGATTTTTTTCTCTATGGTTTAACGAAAACTGGCTTTGCTTACTAAAGCTTCACGTTATAGACGGCCTGTGGTCTGGCGCCAGGATTTTATCTTCTATGGTATAACGAATACCGGCTTCGCTAACTAAAGCTTCTCTATATAGACGGCCTTCGGCCGGGTGAAAGAATTTTCTTCTCTTTGGTATAACGAACACTGGCTTCGCTCACTAAAGCTTCACTACATAGCCGGCCTTTGGCCGAGCGCAAAGATTTTCTTTTCTATGGTATAACGAACTCTGGCTTCGCTCAGTAAAGCTTCTCTTAATAGCCGGCCTTCGGCCGGGCTCAAGGATTTTTTCCTCTATGGTGTAACAAACACCGGCTTCGCATAACCGGCAAGGATTTTCTCTACTTTGGTATAAGAATTCGGGGTTTTTCTACTATCTCTAGAATCTTTTACATAGAATTTTATAAAATTTGTGCAAAAATGTTTGGGGTGATTTTTAATTTCTTAAAATTTGCATTTTTAATAAGTAGACGAAAAATAGCCCCAAAGTAAAAATTGTGATTTTATTTGGGGCCATTTTTCATTTCTTGATTTTTTTTTTTTATTCCACTTAAAATGCAAAAACACCCTAACGAAAAAATGAAAAATAACCCCAAAAAAAAAAAACAAAAATATTGCGCAAAAATTGCGTGTTGTTGTGTCTCATGTAAAATTTTGGGGCCGTTTTTCATTTTACTTTTGGGCCCATATTTCCTGGGGTCATTTGGCGCACCGCCCAAAATTTTATTAAACTTACAAAACGAATCCCACAATTCCCAAAAAACAGCCGAAAATTAGTGTTGTTTAGAAATATAATGGCTACCAAGCATGGCTCTTAGTATTCGTAGCACAATTATTATAAACATATCGGGTCATATAAACTCGAACGAGTCGCCCAAAATTGGACTGTCCAAAAGGACCACCTCAGACGAAGTCTTGGCCAACATTTACATGATACATATTATACAAATAAAACTGTTAAGCGAATTTATTTGTTTAATGTCTTTAATTTTTCTAAAATCTTTGGATGAAGTTTCCTGATGATTTGGCCTAGGCAACCAGTGAAAAGCGTATAGGAATAGCTTATCTAACAAATTATGATAAATTTGACTCTTTTATATTTCCATAAAACTAGACCAATTATAAATTATGAAGAACTCGGCAAGCGCATTTTACTAAAAAATTATTTTTAGCATCCAGCTTAACTTAAGAACTACAGATCTTTTTAGTTTTTGTTATACCCGAGATGTCCTAATTTGAGAACCTATATCACCATTCCTGCTAAGTCTATAGAACTCAAATCCAAGCCTTAAACTCGACTACAACTTTTTAATTGTAACCTCAAACTGCATTCCAATCGGACCAACTGTGTATAAAATATAGAATTATTTCCATTTTTTTCCAAATTTCCCACACTGTACAGCGATCATATAAATAGAAGCGAAACCGTTACAATCGGGCCCACGTTCTTTTCAACTAAGCAAACGGTTGCATTTCCAAAGCATTGAAGTCTGCTATTTCGCAAGAATATCATTATTTTTATGATAATTTAAAATATGTGGATAAAGTTTAATTATTTATTGCTTTTCTTTAAATTTTACTAATTATTTTAATAAAAATTCGTGTAACTTTAACTAAAATCTCAAATAGTTTTCATTACAGCTCATTTTCATTTTTGTTCAAATAGCATAGTTGGGGGTAGTGCACTAAATATTGATTTAAATCAGCAGTGCACTATCACTAAATAAAACTGCAAAAATATTTGTTTGCACTCTTTTTAATCAGCTTTAGTGATGATTGCTTTTTTTTGATATTGCAAATTTTTTCACTACCACTAAACACAGATTGAGTGCAAAAAGTATGCACTCAATTCAAATAGTGCAAAATTTGAACTTGCACTCAAAAAAGCTGCATATAAACATACTCTCACTAATCTTTAAAAATTAGTGATTGTGAAGTTCTTGAAGACAAATTCGAAAAAAAAAATTTTAATGCTAAATATAGTTACTTTCATTATTATTTTGAGTGAAAACTACAAACAACAACCAAAAAATCCTATATGATAATAATCAAAAAATCATACATTTATAATTATTTTATTCGGATGAAAAAATTTAACAACAACAAGTTCTACTAATCTAAGGTTTTAAGTTGATATCGAAAAAAAAGATGAAAAAATTGTATCGTCCATACAATAAAATATTTTTTGCAGAAACTTTACTCAATTCTCTTTGAAACTGCATTTGCGTCCATGCAATGAAACATTGTTTCTCGGTATTTTAGTATTGTGTATACCTTGTTTTTTTTTTTTTCATTTTCTTCCTTTCAATAACAAACTCAAAAAAATGTTTGCAGAAGAAACAATAAACTTTCCTTTCGTCTTTCTTCTTTCACCATCAAACTCAAATGTTTTGAGTCATAATGTTTCATAATCTGGACGAGGACTTGAAAAAATATAATACGCCTTTGCCGTCCTCTGCTCCAGTAGAGCGCCTATTTTCGTTAAGCGGAATGGAAGACGCTCCTGGAAGAATTAAATTAAGTGATAATAATTTTGTTCTTGTTGCTTAAAGCAAACATATTTTAATATCTATTTTTATATTGTCCTCTATTGTTTTTGAACTACTGTTCTTTTTTTTGTTTTTTTTTTATGAAGTTTAGTCTTAAGTTTTAAATTAGTGCACAAAAATAAACTTAAGTCAATTTAAACTTGAAATTGAATGCAAAATTTTTAGTTGCACTCAAATGAGTGAAGAACAAAAAAGTTGCAATAAACTGATGATTGCTTTTATTTAAATCAAACTAATTTTTTTTGAGTGCAAAATTTTTTAACATCACTATCACTCAGGCTTAGTGAGACTGCAAATTGTCAACTCATCACTCAACATAAAAAAAAAAAAAATGATTGCAATAATTTTGCACTTTCACTAAGTGTGAGTTGAAACTGCAAAATGAGTGCACTACCCCCATCTATGTCAAATAGTGCTATCTGCTTATTTCAAATGTTCAAATCGATAAAATTGTAATTTGTAAATAGCGCGAATATCTGGAATTAAGAAACAAATTAGCATATGTACGATTAAGACGTTGTTTTTTAATAACATTGTAAAATAAAGTTTAGTTAATACTCTTAGAGTTATCGAAAAAATCAGTTTTTTCACTCTCCTGTCAAACTGCGATTTGCTGATAGCACTATTTGAAAAATAACCCTCGATAAACCAATTAAATTTTTTTTTGAGCTTAAACACAAAACATACATGTCAAATTTAAACCATAAATTATTTTGCAGATAAACCAATGATTTTTTTTTATAGTTTTAGTTGTAAACCATTTTAATAGATTTCGTTTTACAATGTACATACAAACATACATACATACATACATACCATACATACATATTTATTGTACATTTAACATTTTATAAAAAAATAAAAACATCAAATGTCACATCAAAACAATAAAAATCTTTTAGAAACAAATCAATAGATGAGATTTGTTTAAAATTTATGGAAGATTTAAAAAAAAGAATTCCAAAAATGTTTAATAAAAATACCTTAAGGTTTTTAAATAACACCAAAGCTTTCCAAATATTCCCCAATCTTGCAAATAGTATAACTAAATTGTATTTGTTTCTTATTTATTTTAAAATTGTTGGTTACTTTTTTATTTGGATTTTGGCTGCTTTATTTATTTATGTCCCAAAAATACTCACACTTATTATCATTAAAATCCATATTCATTATTTCTTGAAATATGTACATATTTTGTATGGAAAACTTTTATTTTAAAATTTCGAAAACTTCAAATGACTGCATAAATACATATGTTTGTATATTAGGGCGGGTCAAATTGTATGGAACGTTTTTTTTTTTTTTGATGAAGCGTATAGCAAAAACGTTATCTATAGGTGATTCTGAGAAATTTTGCTCAAGAGGCCATAGCTCTAAGTCGGGTTTGGAGCCCCCTAAAATTTCAAAATAGATATTTTTCCTTCTTCCTTAATCGTTTATCGTGCAATGCGCACGCAGTTTGCCAAAATACCTAAATAAAAACTCGGTTATCATAATACCAATATTTTTTTATTTTTTAAAAATGGTGTGACACAGTCAAAGAGTGCAGTGATAATATCAAATTTATTACGGATGATCGAGAACCATCAACATCGTCTGCGGTGTCTTCGCAAATGGAAGCAACAACATCAACAAGTTTTGACTCTAGATTGACTAACATGCCTCATCAAACTTTCGTAATATTGTAGATGGTGTAATACAAAACAACTTATATTACGCACACCCAGAGTGCCCCGGTAGGCTTGCTGGTAGCGCGCTAGTCTATAAGCGTCGAGGTTGCGGGTTCGATTCCCGCCAGAGACTCTGGTTTCTTTCCTGCAGACAAGCGAAGAGCTTCGCGGGATTAGCTTAGGAAAAAAAAATATTATTAACAATGTTATTTGATGATCAAAAAGCAATACGGAATAGAGCTATCAAAGAGATTTTACACTATCGAGAAAAATTGTACGATCCCACTAAACGCAGAGTTTTCAAAATATATATCTTCAATTTCGATGATACCGATTATGTCAATATGGTTGAAATGATCACTTGGTAGAAAACTTAGATTTCGATGAACCACCACTGGCTGATTCACAAATTCCAATGCACATACAAGGAACAGAACGACATGTGCAATTATTAACGAGTGTTTCAAAACGAGTTATAATGGGTGATTTTTTTAAGAGCTATAGGAAAGTTAAAAAAAACACATAAAATTCAGAAAAATGCATGAAATCTTTATTTGAATCGATAGTACGGTCCATATAATTTAATGTTTGAATATTATTTCATGCAAATGTTGACCGTGAATGCGCCTCAAATGGTCCATCCGCTTAGTCCAATTTTGGCATACTCTTTCCATCATTTCGGCCGGCATCTCATGTATAAATGCTTCAATGTTGTCTTCCAATGCGTCAATTGAAGCGGGCATGTGTGTATAGACATGAGCTTTAACATAGTCTAAAAGCGTTAAATCGAACGATCTAGGCGGCCAATTGACCGGTCCCGAACGTGAAATAAAATGTTCACCGAACTCACCTCTCAATAAGTTCATTGTTAAGCGTGATGAGTGGCATGTGGCACCGTCTTGTTGAAACCACATATCATGCAAATCAAGCTCTTGCATTTTGGGCAAAAAAAGTTGGATATCATCTCACGGTAGCGCTCACCATTCACATTTATGTTACGATTCGCATCATCTTTGAAGAAGTACGGTCCAATGATGACACCAGCCCATAAACCGCACCAAACTGTGACTTTTTCTGGATGCATTGGTAGCTCTTGCAATACTTCTGGCTGATCTTCACTCCAAAATCGACAATTCTGCTTATTAACTTACCCATTGAGCCAAAAATGAGCTTCGTCGCTGAACACAAGAAGTGCGCGATGAACTTTCTTAACAGAGCACGCATTTTGATAATAAAATTCAATAATTTGCAAGCGTTGTTCGTTTGTAAGACGATTCATGGTTAAATTATAGACCAAACTGAAGATGTTTGACAGTGAAACAAAACACGAAACGTGCGTCAGCTGCTTAAACCAGTGTTGCCAAAAAGATAATAGCTAAAAAATCACCCGATAGAAAAGAATCGTGAAGAAGTTATGGCAGTGACATTAAAAAGTCGTAAGAAAACTCCTCGAATGGAAAGTAAAAAGGACCTTAAAAAATAATAAAGGGTGAATAAAATGAAAAATGGAGTCATTAAAATAATTAAAAAAGAGTGTGTATGTAAAAATATTGTTTTTTTGTCGAAACCTTAAAAATATTGATTTTTTCAGATCGATTTTCCTACAAAAAGAAGTTCGAAAACAAAAAAATTTAACGTAATAAAAGTTGTTGGAAATGATCTGAACTTTCATAATCTGCAAAAAAAAATCTCGAAAAATATCAAAGAAAATTTAGAATTTAGTTTTAAGTTCGTGTTAGGCTATTTTTCGACAAAACATTCCTAATATCTCTACTAAAAATATAAAAAAAATATTGGTATACAATAGAGGTTCTGAAAGATGATACAAATACCTTTCAAACAAGCCCAGATTGAGAAATCTACTATAATTCTATCCGATTTTATGACAAACTTAATTAAATAATTCTATGTATATATGGAAAAAAATCTATTTTAAAATTTTGGAATTATGGTCTCTTGAGCAAAATTTCTCAGAATCACCTATAGATTACGTTTTTGCTATACGCTTCCTTAAAAAAATAAAATGAGCCCGCCCGAATGTATATGTATGAGTGACTTTTCGTAAATCAAGCTTCCCTGCTAGCATTTGGAGGTTCGTTTTTTCTAAAATCATCGGTATGAGTCTTTTTTGAGTACTTTTGGTGATAAAAAACTGATTAATCACTTGCACGCTTAAAAATCGATACAAAAATTACTCGTGTTTATGATTTAAAAGTGTTTGATTTAAAATTTAATAGCAAAAACTATAAAAAAAGAGTCGAAAATGTCTCTAAACTAATAAAAGGAACAAATCATATATGACTCTTCAAGAAGAGTCTCGGGTAGGGTACAATTTTCTCTCGACAAGAGTATCATTTATGATCCGAAAATGAGCGCATATTTTGGTATTTTAATCGCGCTAAAAATTCAAAAGAGACTCGATTATGTTTAAAAATTTCAAAAAATGCTAGCTGGGTTTTATTTTGTTCATAGGCAGTTTCCCCGCACTACAAAGACATGACCGAATGCATTTTTTTTTACTTGGAGCATGGATTTCTATTGGAAATTTTGGTAAAGCAAAATACAAATTTTAAGCAAGAAATATAAAATTAAAACAAAATTTGAGAAATAAATAATTTTATTTTTTAAGATTCCTTTTGTGCAAGAATGGAAAGATTAAAAAAAAAAACAACAAAGAAAAGAATCCAAAGTTGTTAAACAGATTGGGGGATTTCATCAAGGTTAGTCCTATTGGAAGCAACCAGTGAAATGTGCATAGGAACTAGATTTTCCCCCAACTATAAATTTCAGTTTATCAATAGTAAGAATTGGAAATTTAGCACTTTTAAACAAAACATTGTTAATGACTTTTGACTCCCAAGAAAAACTTTGAATGAATATTTTTCAAATGTACTTTTAAAATCAAGTTTTTATTTATAAAACATTTTGCTCTTTAATATTTTACATACTTTTGCTTAAGTCAATTAAAAGAATATGAATATGGCAAAAAGCTTTAAACATTTAAATATAACTCAAAAACACAGTTGAACAATGTTTTGTATTGTTTGGGATCTGTTTCAAACAGCTTACCCTTCTATTGTTAAAAAAATCTTGTGATAGTCATCAAATCTTTATAAATGTACCCTTTTTGCTTCCGCAACCTGAATTTTGAGAAGAAGAAAAAAAGAAATCGACGAACATAAAAGTCAATAAGTTTTAGGTTCTCCAGAAAGTTTTTAATAATATTTAGAAATAATGTTTCCTTCCGCTTATTATTTCGAACGTTAAATTGACAAAAATACGTGAATAGAGTTTTAGTTTTGTTATGCTTAATTGAGTAAATTTACACTTCAACCCACATGCATAAACATTTTATAAATACATTTTTTTACTTGTTTGATTTGAACATTAATTTGATTTGTTCTATACATTTAGGAAAGGTATCTTGAGATCTTCTAAAAAAATTCAATAAGAGGAATGTTACCTACAACTTGATGGTAACCTTCAACATTTTGGATTATTTCCTTCAAATATTGACCATTCGATTGGAGCCTCGATTAGAACGCAAATAACTTTAACTCTTTCAAAAATCGCTTTAAATTGTTTTTCGGCCTTATTTCTTTTCTGTTTAAGGCACATGATTAAAGTTTTGATAAGGCTTGATCCTTTTTGAAGATCTATATCGTGCTTTTATAAAATGATACTGAGGGCCATTATTATAACTTGGCGTTAACTGTTATCCGACAGTTAACAGACGCTTTTTGACAGATAACACATTATTATCTGTTAATTTAATCTTAACTTTAGCTAACTTCAAGTTGTAATAATGGCCCTAAGTGGCTGTGTTACAATAAGTATCACATTAATATGTATATTCCGCAAATAAATTCAAAAGTACTAAGTGAGTTCCTTTATATAAGGCTTTTGATGAAGTATATCTACCTTTCCACTCTGATATTTTCCCCAAAGCTGTATGATGTACACTTGTTGCAAAGTTTAAAATTGAGTCGTGACGGTCCACCCATCTTGTCTAGCATAATGTAGAGAGTTTGGCTCCCAAATACTTTGCTAAAACTGCGTTTCAGTTGGGATGATTTTATTTAAAACTTTTGTCGTTTCTTATACAAATGATACAACTTTTTGTATTAATGGCACTTTATTGCTTTTAGAAATTGAGTTGTTTGATTTATGGGAATAGCAAGACGTTTGTTTCGCATTTGTCGCGGTTTCCAGAATTTTTTAATAGGTACATTTTCTGCTGACATCAGAGGACACTCAGTTGTTCCAACTCCTACAAAGTTTTTTAAGTCAAGAGCAAAATTTATCAAAGCTTTTGAAACTATTGCTGATAGTGCCTTCGCATCAATTGACACATTTACATACGTCATTATCAGTATTCTTTGAAGCCTCTTCAAATTCGTTTACAACAAAACCAATAGAATAAGGAAATCTTAAAGATAAGGAAAGCTGGCTTTTCCCCGTCAAATCCGTGCTTTCGTCAAAAATTATCGAATAGAATTTTGATTCATACATATTTCAAAATTTCAAATTCAAAGATGACTATGATGAAAATGTGATACGAAAAACGGTTGTATTCAAATGTATATAATAATAATTATCATAACACATACATACATAAATATTGCATTTACTAAGACTTATTAATAATTCAACCGCAAGCATTTTCAAGTCAAACGTTTACTCTTTGGAAATAGAGGGTACCTGCTGGGATTGAATGTAGAATAATAAGTGTTTGAATACAGTATACTCTATATTTTTAATTGGAAATATATAATAAACAACTATTAAGATTAAGATTTGGACACTTATTGAAAATTTCGTTAGAAATTTAATAAAAAAACAAAAAAAAAAAAAAAACTTGCTGGGATTTCTAAAAATTTTGAACATTTGAAAAAAATGTTATTATTGGGAATTCTTGTATAATCGAAATAAACAAAAACAAACTGAATCCGCGCCTGGCTATATGATGATATCGAACTTTGAATGGCCGTGCTACATATTAAAACCCCAAAGGGCTGTATTTTGGGGCGTGGCAAACAAATTTTTTTCCTGTTTTAGAAATTTCATTGACATATCTTTCATTGCAGACTGGCACAACTTTTTTTCGACCCACCTTATACTGTTTATCAAACAAAAGAAAATAATTTTAACGAAAGAAGACGAAAAAAATTTTCAAGTTGAGAGGCTCGGATTAGGATTTTATTTTAGATACATCGTTTCTTCGGAGAATTTTGTTAGAATTTTTTGTAGCTAACGCTTTTGCTATACGATTTAAAAAAAAAAATTGACCCGCGCTAGTATATATATTTTATACATTATATACATTATACAACTCATAAATGTACCATGTATACATAAATATCACAAACAAATGGAAAACAATTCGTTAAAAAATATAAAAATTCTTGGGAGAGTTTTAGAAATTGCATTCGGTGCGTGAACTTTTTTCATAAATACACTGAAATTTATTGTTGAGGGAAAGCTAGCTTTTATGCGTATATCACTGGTTGCTTAGGCCAGATCATCAGGAAACCTTTTCCAAAGATTTTAGAAAAGCTAAAAGTATTATAAAAATAAAACCTTAAAGCGAATAAGAATTATAAACACTTAAGGTCTTACATCAAAGTTTAAATAAAAAAAAATAAACAGTGAGTTTATCTTTTCTTAGATTTAATTATCAAAACCACATTGCTCAAAGCGCTGTGTGATGGAATTTTGTAAAAAAAAGTTATGCCCTAATGTGCACACATGATTTTGATCGTGAAGACTGCTGTTATCGATGTTTTGTTAAAACAGTTTTGTTCAAACTTTTGTTTGCTCAAAGATGTCAAAAATCAGTGCAGTATTACCATGTTATTAATGCCAGCTTGGTTGTTATTGTTGTATATGGGTATTTCGACAGGAAAGGCTAATTTTTGTCACGTCACGCCACCAAGCATTTTTAATTGTTTCTCAAAGAATAATTTATATATTTTTTAATTTTTTTGTATTTTGTTGTAAAGCGTTTTTTTCAAAACATAAAATTAATTTCTGGGTGGCGTAACGTGACACTTCTGTGGAAATGCACATATCGGTTAATCTGCCAACTTTTTGTTATTATGGTCACATTTTAATGGAAAGTTCGGATGGTATGTAAAGTAAGAAAGCCATAAAAATGTCAAACACAATAGTTGAATAAAACGCATTTATTTAAATGTTGAAATAAATGTAATTTAAAAATAATAGCATTAAAATTACTACAATCAAATTAACCTTTTAATATTGTATAAAAGCATTTAAAGGTCACCAAATACATTCCATGTTACATAAGTTTATTGGTAACCGCTTTTTATTTTATTTAGCTTTTTTGTTGTATTCTTTAGATGTCTAACAAAGTCAATTGCTGATTTTTCCTAAAGACAGTTTATTTTTGCTTACAACATTTGCTTTATGTGTCTATTTCTTTTAGACTTTTAGATGTTGTTAGATAAGTGAGAAAAGGGTGTATCAAAAGTAGGTAAGATTTCCGTTTTTCTCTTTATAATCTCTGGTTCGAAAAAGTACAATTTTTGCCTTAACGATTATTACATTCATTAGATATTATTTATAAAAATTAGGAAGAAACTTGAAGACTTTGAAAAAAAAACTATTACTTATAAAGATATTCGTTATTAGTAAGGCTGTGCACGTAGATGGTTCATGATCATACATGCTCACAAGAAAATGAATATTATCGCGAACGCTTAGACAAGGGGAATTTCAAAATTCTCTCGATCAAGAACTCTAAGTACAATGTTATTGTTATGACGCACGCTTACCCACCAGTCGTAACAAAATCTTACAATCACGCATACTCACGACATATTTTTTCTGAAAAAAGAAACTAGCTCCCAACAATAAATTCCAGTGTTTCTAGCAAGAATTGGAAATCAAGCACGACAAACAGAATCTTATAAAATAAAGTTCTTTGATAAAAATTCTTGCAATCTTAATAATTATAAAAAAAATATTTAAAAACTTTTTCTTTAACAAGTTTCTTAAAAAAGTCTTCGTGATAAAGTACCCAAGTTTCATATTCCAATCGCACTTACTCTTTCGCGTGTGATTGATATATAAAATAATCACCATCACATGTGATTCACGTATGAGCCATTAAATTAAAAGGTGGTACTTTTACACCCAACAGTGTGGGTGATGTGTGTAACATAAAAAAAAAAAAAAAAAAAAAAAAAAATCGTCCACCCACATTTTGGTATACATACTAGTCGGCTAAGAATCAATTTTCGAATCGAACCATGTCTGTCCGTTCATCCGTCCGGCTGGCTATTAAGCTGTCTATGTAAGTCCTGTGCGAAAAGTGCAAGTCGCAATTTTGGAGATAATTTGAGGGAACTTGGTATGTGCGTTTATTGTCATATATCATACGTTAATATGTCTGTCCTTTATATATCCAAAATATTCAACATACTTTTATTTACCCTTTATAGCTCAACAGTTTAAAAATCTTAATGACTTCAAAAGAATGTTGGCTTATGTAAAGATAACAAACCGATATTTTTTAGAATTGAAAAAAACAAATTTTAAACTTTTTATTAAGGCTTTGAAGCGTTCAAAATTAGTATTTAATAATTTGTAACATTGGCCTTTACCCATGTTCTGTTACTACATATATTGAGAATCTGAAAAAGTGAATATTAGAAAATCTCCCGGACCTGACCGCATCACAGGTTCAATGATTAGAAACTTACCATCGTCTGCTTCTAGAATCTTACTGCTCATTTTTAAGGCGATGTTAAGAGTCGGATACTTCCCATCCTCATGGAAGAGGTCTTTAATCGTTATGATTCATAAGCCAGGAATAGATGCTAGCCAGGTTGCGTCGTACAGACCGATTAGCTTATTATCAACCCTATCGAAGCTTTTCGAAAAAATATTCGTTTTAAATATAACTCCTCATCTAAATGGACACGTCATCATCCCGGATCACCAGTTCGGATTCAGAGCGAAACATGGTACAATAGAACAAGTGAATTGTCAACCTAATTAGATCGGCGTTTGAGAAAAAGCAATACTGCTCAGCCCTGTAAATAGACATTTCCCAAGCATTTGACAAAGTTTGGCATGATGGGCTACTGATCAAAATAACACGAATGCATCCTCAAAACACTCACAAGCTTCTGGAGAGCTATCTAACAGGCAGAACATTAATAGTAAGGTGGCCAGATAAATACTCCCCCCTTAAGAAAATTATTGCTGTTGTCCCCTAAGGCAGCATATTAGGACCGATACTATATATAATATACACATACTACATTTGCAGACGACACAGCATTTATTAGCGTTAACCATGACCCAAAAGTCGCATCGCAAAATCTGCAGTGCCACATCAACGAACTAGAGGCCTGGTTGGACAAATGGTAAGTAAAGGTTAATCCGGCTAAATGTGCTCACTTAACTTTCACTCTCAATAAGTAAATAACGTCAGGGTTCCGGTAGCAAAATATGTAAAATACTTGGGAATTTATATAGATAGACGATTGACGTCTTGACGGCTATGAAACTTAAAGCAGCTCGACTACATTGGCTAATCGGTCCAAACTTGTCTTTAGACAACAACATTCTCTTATACAAGTCCATCATAAAACCAATATGGACATATGGCATCCAGTTATGGGGTACTGCATGCGCATCTAACATTCAAAAGCTTCAAAGAAGACAGTCTAGAATATTACGACAAATTATCTGCGCCCTATGGCGCTACAGAGATCTCCACGTCCCCACTATCCAGGAGGAAATTTAAAATATTCAATTAGCTACATAGATAAACTAATGGCCCACTTAGGCTCGGCGTCTGCTTCAGTTCGAAGGTCACCAGAGGCTAAAAAGAACCGATGCTTTGAGCCTAACTAGAAGACATTTTTAAAATTTGAATACAGCAGTTAGTGGTTACATTGGAAACAAGATTCAATAATAAAAATAAAAATAAATTTCAAAAAAAAAAAAAAAATATATTGAGAACTTCTCGCATCGAAATGATGTAAAAGAAAATATTCCATCGTTTCTCGAAAAATGAGAAAAAGTGTGTATGTAACTCATGTCGAAAACTATCAAAAGTGATTACGTCGTTACTTTATAAATATCATCCCTACATTTTTTTTTTTTTTTTTTTTTTGTCATTATTTTTTTATTGAATCTTCATATATTAAATATGAACTAACAATAATTAATCAAATCTTAACCTAATACGTTATTTTATCTCCTGCCAGTGCCAGACAAAATTTTCTTCATCACGGGTTATGTTCACTTTTATAGGTGTTTATCGCTCATCTAATTGGGTAAGTGCTGCAGTGTCTCTTCTTCTTAAGCGAGTGTGGCCGCCATGATTTAAAATATTTCGAGCTAGTGGATTTGGGTGTTGTTCAAGCCTTTTTAAATATTTTATTGCATATTTTGTAATCATAGATTTCACTAATGGCACATTGAGATCCTTATGAATGTTTGAGTTTTTAACATACCAGGGAGCGGATGTGATTATTCGAAGAAGTTTATTTTGGCGCCTTTGAATTTTGTCGATATTAGAGGCCGAGGCAGTGCCCCATAGTTGAATACCGTAGCACCAGATAGGCTTTAAGATAGAGTTGTAAAGTAGAAGCTTGCAATCGAGACTAAGGACAGAATTTCTTCCAATAAGCCAATGAATTTGAATGGCTTTTAGTTTCATTTGAGTTAATTTTGCCTCTATATGGCATTTCCACGTTAATCGCCGATCCAGATGTATACCGAGATATTTAACATGCGAATGTTGAGGAATTATTTGATTATTGATTGTAATAGGGGGGCAAGATTCCCGGCGCAAAGTGAATGTTATATGTACACATTTTTGCTCATTGACCATTATCCTCCATTGTCTTAACCATATTTCTAGTTGAAATATATGATGCTGTAAGTAACGCGATGCTTCATAACGATTTTCGTGGACGCTTAGAAAAGCTGTATCGTCTGCAAATGTTGAAGTTTGTGTGTAGTTGCTTGTTGGCATGTCCGAAGTATAAATTAAGTATAATAGGGGGCCCAGGATGCTGCCTTGTGGGACTCCAGCGGCAATGGGCTGAGGTGAACTTAAGAAATTTCCTTCTTTAATAATAAATTGACGACCGACTAAGTAGCTTTCTAGCAGCTTGTGTGTGTTTGCTGGTAAATTTTGCTTCAATTTGTGTAATAAGCCTTCATGCCAGACTTTGTCAAAAGCTTGCGAAACATCGATGAAGAGTGCTGAGCAATATTTCTTTTCTTCAAATGCTTTTCTTATGACATTTACTATTCGATGAGTCTGCTCGATTGTGCTGTGTTTTCTTCTAAATCCGAACTGATGGTTTGGAATACATCTATTTTCACTTAAAATTGGTGTTAATTTTGAAACTAATAATTTCTCAAACAGCTTTGACATATTTGATAATAAGCTAATAGGTCTATAAGACTCAACTTTTGTATGATCTTTACCTGGCTTTGGTATCATGGTAACTAAGGAAACCTTCCATTTTTCAGGATAGTATTCAAGGCGTAAAATAGCATTAAAAATAAAAAGAATAATTTTCTTTGCTATGCAAGGTAGCTCCAAAAGCATTTTATTACTGATTTTATCAATACCAGGTGCCTTTTTAGTGTTTAAGTCACAAATAGCCTTTTCGATTTCTCTTATCTCAAATCTGAGGGGAATAGCTGCTCTAGCATCAACAGGTGGTAACTCGACCGCAATATTGTGAGATATATTTGGTGTAAATACGTTTTTCAAATGATTTACAAACAGGTTTCCTTTTTCATTATCATTTCTTGCCCAACTACCATTCAAGTTTCTTAATGGTGGCTTAGATATAACTGGCCTTTTTAGATTTCTAGCTGCACGCCATAATGAGTAGTCAGATTGTGGAGTTGCATCAAGTTCCTTAAGATATTTTTCTAGAGAAGCCGTTTTCTGATTCTGTAGCAACTTTCTTAGCCTTTTTGTGCATTCTTTTAATAAAATCTTAAGTTGCGGGGATCTGTAAAGTTGCCACTCTCTTCGAACTCTCCTTTTTTCAGTCAAGAGCCGCTCGACATCTGAAGAACATATTTTATTATTTTTAATTTTTTTGAGGGTAACGCTGGAGTGTTGAACAGCTAGTTTAAGATAACTGTCAAAGTTAACAAGAGAGAGATCCACATTCTCCGGTGTACTAAGCGGAATATTTTCTGTGCAATGGGCACTGAGAAATTTTTTATATTTTAACCAATTTATTTGTGTGGCTGGCGTCGCTAAGTAACCGGACGGAAATACAATTCTATTTGGGTTCGATATAGTAACAATTGTAGGTGTGTGGTCGGATGATAATTCTAGGGAAGCTTCAACATGAATCGTTTCTGTGGGGATGTTTTTAACTACGCCAAAGTCGATAACATCTGGAATTTTTTGCTGATCAGTAGGCCAATATGTTGGTTGCCCGCTCGCGACCACATTTAAACCCATTTTAGAGATTGTGTTAAACAAAACACGACCTTTTGGTGTTATAAGTCGTGACCCCCAGAAGGTATGTTTAGCGTTATAATCGCCAGCGGCCAGAAAACAGGGTCCTAATGATTTATAATATTTATAATATTGGCCTTCTGATATGGAAAATCTAGGTGGAGAGTATAAAGAAGAAATTACTATGTTTCGATTTAGCTCCTCAACACAAATAGTCGTTGCTTGCAGATAGTCTTCACGGTGATCACACATAATGTAGTGTTTGACTCGAGTTTTTATTAAGATGGCAGAACCTCCACAAGCTCTATCTCGAGGGTCCTTGGTATCATATAGTATATAACCATTGATTTTAAACGTATTTCTTGAGGTCAAATGAGTTTCAGAAATCATCATGACATCAATTTGTTTATTTTTAAGAAAGTATTCTAATTCATTTTTATGTTGGCGGATGCCGTTTGCGTTCCAAAAACAAATTTTTAAACAGTTCATGGTTTGTTAAGTACAGCTTGCAATAACATCGATTGCATTCTAAGCATTTCCTGCATCATATTACCCATTGTGTTCGTAAAATTATTTACTGTTTGCACTAATGTTTCCATGGTTTTTTCTAAACGACTTAAATTAGAAACCGGAGTTTCATCATTACTTGGCGAGGCACCTTGCATTGGCTGATGGTTTGATTTTAGGACGTTAGCGTAAGAGGTTCTGTTATTACTAGGCTGGGGGGCTTGAATTGCATTTGTGTTTACCTGATTTGCAACCTGCATTTGAGGGGTATTTGTTTTCGGTCCAACCGTCTGCTTGACAATATTATATACTGGGCATCCTCTATAATTGGCAGTGTGATTACCGCCACAGTTGCTACATTTTTTTACGTTGGGGTCGGTTTTAGACTTATCGCAAGAAACTGTACCGTGTAGTTCACCACATACTACGCAGACAGGGGGTAAGTAGCAGTATGCCTTGGTATGGCCAAATTCTTGGCAGTTTAAGCACTGAACAGGTCCATTTTTTTTGTGCGGCTCTTCTATAGTTATTCTTCTGTAGAGAATATATTTTAAATTGTAAATAGGATGTGTTTCGTTTTTTTTAAGTTTTACGTCGCCGGGTTCAAACTCCACTCGAAAAAGTGGTTGGGGAATTTTTTCTCTATTTTTAATATTTACTACATGTTTTACCTTGAAGCCTTTTTCTTCTAGGAATGTTTTAACCTCTTCTGGGTCCACACATGAGTCAATACCCTTAATCACTACCTGTAGACCTTTACTGCTTTTCAGTTGGTAGGTATAAAAGTTTTTTTTAAGCGTTTCAAAGTTGTTTACTATTTTGCGAAAATCATTCTCATTATTGACTTGTATTTTTGTCTCGTTTATACTTCCACGCTTTATAGCCGCTACGTAAAACGAATTTTCACCTATCACCGATATCAAACTCTTTATGAGCTCATTTGAATTTTGCTCCCTTAGATATATCGGGGGAGGCTTGGATGGTTTAATGACGTTTGGTGCTTCAGAGGATTCATCCTCCAGAATTGCAAAACGATTTTGAGTATTTATTTTATCAAAAGATGGTACTTTTGAGGCCGAAGCAACTGCTGCAGAGGTAGGGCTGCGTCCCCGTTTAAGCACTGTTATGTACCTGTCCATACCAACTTGTACTGTAGGCTTTTGACAACTTTTTACAGGGGGGTTTTCCATTGCATTTGAGTTCATGGTATCATTTCCCACTAAATTTGTTTTTGACGTCACGGCAATACTTGCTGGCCTGGCAACACTTGTCACCAAATCTTGTTGTAGTTTTTTTAATGAGTCACTATCCACCGTTTGTGTAAATACCGAGGGTGAGAGGGAACGTGTTCGAGTAATTGGCTTAGCCGTTAGGTAGTTTATATTGTTTTGTTTTGTTTTATTTATTTCTGCATTATTTTCATTTGCATTAACTAAAACGTAAACGTTTCTTTCATTTTGTCTTAGTGTTGTTTCACTGTTTGTACTCATGCAAAGAGTTGTTTTTGTTTTTCACCGTTTTGCTTTGCTTTAATATTTTTATTATTTATTGTATTTTACAACAACAAAAGAAAAAACCAGAATTTAAATGTTTTGTTCAGAATATGTTTACACATGTATGAACATTCATACGTACATACATATATATTTTTACTGTTTTATTTAATTTAATTTTATCTTTTTAAATTGTTCACTATTATGTTAAGTAATTTAAATAACAAAATATATTATTTTTTTTTTTAAGCGTCCATTCGCTGCTTATATTTATGTATGTATTACAAAATCAAATGTGATTAATTAATAGTTCAAATCGTATGCGGGGCTAAAAATACACGTCTGTATCACAACAAAGCACAAACCGAAATGATCATCCCTACATGAAATGAATGAGTGAATCATCATATTTTTCACGTCGGTGTTAAGAAAATGATGGGAGAAATGATAGAAAACTTGATTTTTCTTAAGGCTAAGGTGAAAAATATGGTGATTCGCTCATTCATTTCTTGTAGGGATAACATTGCACTTGATGTGACATTGCAGTCGTTGAGAACGCCAGTAACACGTACCGTTGACGGCGACCAAAATTGACTAAAATTTAAAATTCTTCAACCGTCGGCTTCACCAAATAATGTAAAGTAAGACTTTAATGTTTGTTGTTTGTAAACGTTTATTTTATAAATATGTTAAAAGCAAAATAGTTAAACAATAAAAAAATGTGCCACGAACAAAATAATATTATCTTTAATCTTTGTACAGTACTTTTCGCTTATAGTCACATCCTTTAGTTGCAATCATGACGTGGACTATATCGGTAATGTGACTATATGGCTAGTTCACTAGGACGCATATAACCGAATTCGAATATAATTAAGCTATGTGAATAAAGGAAATTAAAAATGCATATAAATTACACCGACATCAAGCTTATGGTTTTACAACAGATTTACATACTGTATAAAAAATAGTTAAAATAATAACAATATTATTTCATAACTGATACCAACGGCAAAAACTAATGTTTTACGAGTAGAGAGTTGATGACAAAAATTAAATGATTTAATTCATTCTTTCTTTGGACAGATTTTTGATTCGAAAACTAAAAAGAACTTAGTAAATTTTGCTAATGTGACTATAACGCCATTAATTTGCTTTACTTTTCCCTTTGATGACTGTTGATGGATGGCATATATGGCAAATGTGTTTATATCGCTAAATGGGCTATAACGTTAATACTTTATATTAAATTAACTTATAGCGGCAAAATAAACAGATAAAATGGACTATACCGCTAATGTGACTATAAGCATTGTGACTATAAACGAAAAGTACTGTATTATGCATTTCTAATTTTGTTTTAGTGTTAAAGTTTGTTTCTCGCCCCATTATTATTCGTGAGTTTAGCTGACAGTTCAAAGCTGAAACTTTTCTCACAAAAATGTTACAGACACACTTTTTCTGTAAATTGGCGAAAAATTTCCTAACGTGACAGCTAGTACTCGCCAAAAAAAGTTATATACACATTTTAATGACAAAAACAGCTGTTTGTTTTTATATTTAGCATTGTTGTTTCATTTGTAAGAAAACTCCACAGCAAATTTTTTGCAAACAGTTTTCAGATAGCCGGTGCAGTGGGGAAACTTTTTTTAGCGGGTGGCTTTGTATATCATTAGTGGGGCCATCTTTAGAGCTTGTTTTGAAGCAAGTTCTTAACTAGTGTTATCGCCAAAACATTTAAACTATATAATTTAGAGTATTATTTTTGGTTTGTTACAGATATGTCACATGGGGCTATAAATGATGACAATCGGTCTTTAACTTTACATAGCCCACTAAACAAATATATTTTTGGACAAGAGTCTTTGTGCCCATTAACCATATTATAATATTAATAAAAAGACTAATTTTGGTCCAAAAATATCTTATTGCAAGCTTCATCATGTCAAAATAGTTTTAGATGCTATGATTTTGTTAAAGATATTAAACTTTAATATGTTTAGCAATTGTGCGAATACATGTGATTCATATGCGCCGAACCATATTGAGCTTAAGAAAACTTTTTGCTTAATCTTATGAAACTGTAATTTGCTTAAGCAAAGTGCGAAACAGATCGAACTTTCCGTACGGAATCAAATATGTTTGGATTTTTATGTATATTATAGTTCGGCTTTTACTTTTAAGAAATCAACTATATTATGGCAAAATGTTATTTTGATAGCTCCAGAAATGACCATATGTCCTATATGAACTCTATACTGCACAAACAACTTTAATATGAATCTTAATCTCATAACAAAATATTGTTTTGGCAGGTCTATTTTTTATACTTTTGGTATTATTATTCAATTTATATTGATCTATTTATGCGGCAGTGGATTTTTTTAGACGGAATACAAATGCTGGTTAGTTTCGCCAAAAATGTAAAAAGATAAAAAAAATTCCTCCTATTTTTTAGGAAGATTATTCTCTAACAAATCATTGGAAGCAACCTCTGCTTTAATTACAGTAGTTCCCGCTTAAGTGCGCATCGAAAAATGTTCAGTTTTTACGCATTTAAACGGGGAATCATTTAACCGATAACCCGGATAAATGCGCAATCAACGCATTTATAAAAACCTCGCTTAAAAAACTTAATAATCATTTAAAAGTACTTCTTTAGTTACATATAAGGGAAATAAAATTAATTATATGTACATAGTTTTCATACGAAATTAAATACATATAATATTAAAACTAATTCAATAAACATTCTTACATAAATACTTATGGACATACATTTTTATTAAAAATATAAATATGTTTTGTTTATAATATGTATTTTATTCGACCTTTATTATTTTTAAGTATTAATAATTCTTTAGGTCTTTTTTTAAAAACTTACTTACTTACTTATTTATAAACGATTATTAAATTTAACAAACGTTTATTTAGGAGAATTTTCATACAAAATTTGTTTTGTAAACCTTTATTAAATTTAAAATTTTTTTATAAATACAGGCGTAAATGTTTATTCGAACCCATATTTAGGCTCCAACTTATTCACTCTTTCCTCTTCTTCATCATCGGAAGATTCCGATAACTCTTTAAAATTATTCTCTATGATTTTTGAAATTCAAAAGAAATTTACTTTTTTACTTCAACTGCCCTTTTAAATGTTTGTGTTGCCATCATATAAGTACAAAAATACTTTTACTAACTTTATAAATGCCTTGATGGATATTTAAAAAAATGTCAAGTTTTTTTGGTTACGCATTTAAGTGATTTATTTTGTTCAAATTTATGGAATATCGGACAAAAATAATGAATCATTAAAACGGGGAACGCATTTAAGCGAGGTCATTTAAGCGGGATTTTGTTCATGTAATTATGTGAAAATGTTGCTTGCCAGCACATTTTGCGCATTTAAGAGGGGTAATCATTTAAGCGAGGTGCATTTAAGCGGGAACTACTGTAACAAAAAATGGGTATCCCACGATTTTGAATCTTCGAAATGAAACCTAAATCCAATAAGTGAAGTCCTTATGGCATCGAATCAATCATTACTGGCAATTGAAAAATGGATTTATTACGACAACCCGAAGCAGAAGAAATCGTATTAAAATATCTGTGGTTTTCATGGGCAACCGCGTATGTTTTAAAAGAAATTTTTCCGGAGAACCGAAAAACCATTCTAGATCAAACTATGCGCTAGGTATTGCACTTTTTAAACTTTGTCATTACGTTAAAAAATGTTAATTGATCCATCTTTTTTCAAAAATATTTAGAAACATGTAAAGAGCTTTTAAAATTAGGCAATATGGCATCAACGTCTCAAAATTGGAAAAATGGACATACGCGGTTGCCCATGAAAACCACAGATATATGCAAGCCAGCCGAATCAAATACACATGGCGCTAAGCTAATGCCCTATTATGAGATTCGTAATAGGACAACTCTGCCTAACACAATAATATCATTTAAAGCGAACCTTGACTGAAAAACGCCAATATTTTTGTAAAAAGTCTGCGAAAAAAAGAAACACATACTTTTGAAAACTCCTACTTCGACCAGTAGCCGTTGTTGTTAAACCATTTATCATTTATCAAGAAGCAGGGAGTAGGGAAAAAGGAAATCACAAACCTTTGACATCTGGTTCATTATGTACTTCATGAAAATGAAACACCAACAACCAAGCTACAACAGCAATAATGGTAAATCAATCTTACAAAAAAAAAAAAAAAAAAAAATCCTAGACAAACCATTGCTTGTCATTCACAGGTTTCAACTTTCATCAAATATGCATGCCTTAACATGCACATTCATGCATGCTAAATGAATGCATTTGCAAAAAAGAAAAGAAGAATGCTTAAGGAAGTAGACAGAACAAACTACGTATGCAAGTACTTATGTATGTGTGTCTAAAAGCGACAAATGCAAGGTGTTACCATATAATTAAAAGCTTTAGCTAAGAGTTAAAAATAGTTTAAACCTTTAAATATTTTTTTTAATGCACTTGTATTCAAATATTATCTAGGAAGCATAAGTTTAAATTGTACATCAACATAGATGAACTGCATACATACTTAATTATGTAAGGCAGTATAATGTTTAGAGGTAACTAAATTATTGTTGCAAATTTTTAATGGAGAAATACGTTAACCATTATAGGGTTAAATTAATATAATATGTTTACAAATTTAGTTTGAAATTGTTTTGTGGGAAGTAACCGAGGTTACCGTACAATGACAATGGTGGCGATAGCGGTAACAGGTGCCATTAGAACAACCCCTTTTAAGGCACTGTTTATGGTCTTAAACTGGTTAACACCAGACATTTTGGCGAAAAGGCTAGCTGCGAACGCGGCGGTAAGACTAAGGGCCACCGGAGCATGGAGGGACTACAATATCGGACATGCTAATATTCTGAACGAAATTAATTGGCAGATGGATGTTGATTATGTCACACCCGAGCCAGTCTTTGATCCTGGCTTCACGGTAAGCATTTTGGATAACGTGGTCCACTATGATGACCTACAAATTCCCGCGAAAGCGATTCGAATTTTTACGGACGGGTCTAAAACCCTGTACGGTGTCGGTTCTGGCATATACTCCGAGCAGCTAAACTGGAGCATTCCTATAAGGCTACCGGACCACTGCGGTGTCATCCAGGCCGAGATAATGGCCATCCACAAAGCTGCGAGACGCATCCGGTACGGTGAAATATCTGGAAGGGATATTCATATTATTACCGATAGCAAGGCAGCCATAAGATCCCTGGAGAATGTGTTCATCACATTGAGAATTGTCCGGAAATGCCGGAGGATGTCTCTGGAGGAGATAACGAGACATTCACCGGTCACCCTTAATTGGGTCCCCGGACACGGGAATGTAGGTGCTTCATTCCCAAGGAGTAAGCAACTTATAGCACACAAGTTTCATCTTATTGCCAATCAGAGGTGGCACGATGAAACTGCTTGTGGGGTAACCAGAAAAATCTGGCCCATCATAGATGAAAAAAGGACACGGCGGGCATTACAGCTGTCCAGACATCATCTAAGTAACCTAATTGCGGTTATAACTGGCCACTGGCCCCTTGGGAGGCACGGCCAGAGGCTGGGGCTCCTTCGTAATGACTTATGTAGAAGTTGCGGCGAATAGGAGGAGGAGGAAGAGTCAACGGACCATCTTCTCTGTAATTGCCCGGCATTCGGAGATTTAAGACTCGAAATGTTTGGTCGAAGGGCCCTTGGGGACAAAACTTGTCTATCTGATGTTGATGTAAACAGGATCCACTCCTTTATTAAATCGACCGGATGGCTGCATGGTAATACTAGCAACCAGATAGCATAGGACCCATGGGAGACGGTGTGACATGGTAACACAACGGGAACTAAATAATGGACCCACGTGAGCTGTGCTTGATCACAGCTGCCAGTGGAACTTAACCTAGCCTACCGACTATATTGGCTTTGTAAAACTAAGGTTCGATTCTCATAATAAAAGTTATGGAGTAATAGAAGAAAATTTTCAGTAACATATTTTTAAAAAGTAAGTCTAGTTCTGATAAACATACATATCGCATTTGAACAACAAACGGGTATTAACTCAAAATTTTTAAAGTTTTAAAAGTAGAGGTTAAAAACTGTTTGTGGTTAGATTTTAAAAGAATTTGAGAATCCGATTATCTCATAGTAAGCTGATTCCATTTGAAAATATATTTACATCGTTTTTCTTTTAAATTTTTGCAAATATTGCAAAAAAATCAATTTTTTGCGTTAATACCGTTTTTCTGAAACTGCTCGATATCTTTTGTTTATATTCCCTAGAGGGAAGCGAACTGACACCAAAGTAGTCCTGTGATAGGTCTTAGGTGGTAGAGACCGGTTCTAGTTTTAACACTTTCTATAAATAAGACCTATCACTTTTACATGGGGTTGTCATTGGAGGGGGTCAATTTACACCATTTGACCAGTCACAAATCTATTCTCAATGGACGTGTTTAGTGACAGTTACTAAAATGTAGTATTATTTCAATACGATGTAGTATTATTTCAATAAAACAAGTCCTAGAATTAAATTCAAGAGCCAAATTTCAGAAAGTCCCAAAAAATGTATCACACCACCGGTGAAGACTGTACTGTACTTCATTACTTTTTCTACCTTTTTGTTCTCCATAAACCAGATGATTGGTTCTCCTTTCACTGGACATGAGTTCTTTCTTTTTGTACCTGTTCTATTTTCACAACTCCCAGGACCAGTCTGTAGGACCAATTGACACAAATTTCCCGCAGGGTTATTTTGAGTTGTTGCGCTTAAATTGAAATTTTAATAAAGTTTCCAAATGTTTTGTATTAACAAAACAGTATCAAAATACAACCAAATCTAAATAAAACAATTTGATTATTTTAAATTGAAAAGATCTCAAATAAAAATAATAAATTTTTTATGAAAACAAAGCATGCATTTTTCTTTAAACTTTTGTATTAACTCAAAATACTACCTTTTTCTTAATATAGGGGTAGTCTCTACACAATCACGAAAAAGCCTCAAATGTGGTTTTCGACATGAAAGAGTAATCGAAATGCGTTAAAATTTTAACAGCAGATTAATATCGATATATTGATATTCAGTTGATTTCTTGCAAAAAGTTAAATTTTAAAAATTTTGAGTTCATACCCTCTTGTTGATCAAGTGCGATATGTAAGTGATACTCATAGCATGACGTGTATTAAATGGAATATTTGTATGTGCCTTTAAAACCTTTGCAAATTTATTCGATTTTAATTTTACACGAATTTGAATTCTAGAACATGGCTGATTACAATGTGTCACAAATTTTCAACAAAATCGTGACCAAATGAATCTGACACCTTATCTTTATGTGAATCGCTGAATCCGAATATGAGTTTTCGAGATATTGCAAAGTTGCCACTATTTTCGTTTAAAAAAATCACACTTTAATAAAAGTATTTTCAAAAAAAATTCAATGTATTCTTTATTTTTTTTTTTTTTTTGTTGAAAGATAACACTAGCCAACAAGGCTTTGGACTGGAGCAACCAAATATCATATTGTCGGCTTAGAGTGTAAACCTGCTAACTCCCTTTTAACAAATTTTACAGGATAGACAAAAAACTTTTAAGTTTTCCTTTTTGCTGCTTGAGAGGAAAACCAAAAATATTGTTGATTTGACACACTTTAGGACTCAAATTGAAGAAAAATTAAATGCTGGTCGACGAGGCATATCTTTCTCTACCATTCTTAAAAAGCGGATTTAGCAGGTTTACACTGTAAGCCGACGATATCAACTTGGTGGGCTGAATTCGAATTTGTAATTGGTTTTTCTCTATCACGTCAGGTATCCGAGATACATTATGTTTTTATTCGTTTTTTACATAAAAACTCACAAGTGAATAAATAACGTTATTTGAACGTCGTTTGTATTTTGTGGGTTCGGTTGCACGTATTAAAGTCCAGCAATAGTCTCTCAGCATGCTTCTGTCCCAAAATTTTCATAAAATCTTGGTAAGCACGCTTTACTTGTTCGTCGCTCACTGTACCTAGGTTTTGTGGAAAAAAATTTATATGCGAATGAAGAAGAAGTTGTTTTACTTAAACTAATCTCATTTTCCGATTATTTCAAGTGCGATATCGGGATTGAATATGGATAATTTAAGTATTTTGCGATTGAAAATCCGTACTTGATTCAATCTTTCTGTACTTGATTCAAAAAAATCCATACTCGCCGTACTATTAATACCGCTTCGGATATATTTGAGTACGGATGGATTGATTTTTCATTAAGTGCACCCTCTCTTATCGTGTGGTGTGAGTGTAATAAAATACAAAGATAATAAAGGTTGTTGGGATGATATTGTGCAAGGGAAATATAAAATATTACAATAACTTTGAAAGATTTTTTTTACCAAAGTTGTTACAGGCTGTAACTTTTAGCACAAAAAGGGTAAATTTTTCTGATTTTTAAAGAGCTATAGGAAAGTTTTTAAAAAAAAACACATAAAATTCAGAAAAATTCAATTAAGTTTTTTTCCGGCCGTGCACTGCCAGTTTATTATCAAAATAATTTTTGGGAATGCCGAATTTTAATTTTAAAAAATTTTATTATTCGTGCTTAATTCCCAGTTTATATTCTTGATAAAAAACACTTGAAATTTATTGTTGATGGGATAAGCTATTCCTATGCGCATTTCACTGGTTGCTTAGGCCAGCTCATCAGGAAACTTCATTCATAAAGATTTTAGAAAAACTAGTGTTTTTATCAAGAATAAAAACTGGGAATTAAGCACGAATAACAAAATCTTTTAAAATTAAAATTTTGTATTCCCAAAAATTATTGTGATAATAAACTGGCAGTGCACGGCCGGGAAAAAACTTAATTGCCAATCATGTATTTGAAATTTGTTTTTGTTTTCATTTTGTTTAACTGAAGCTACGTTCACAATCAAAAAAAACAATTTAGTTTTGTCTTCTATCTTTTCTCTTCCCAAAGTATTTCATATATTTTCCTTTCATTTTCAGAACAAAAATGTAACTAAAATTTTTTTAAAAATGTAACTAAAGTTGAGTCAACTAGAACTTCAGCAACAATTTGTATGAAATTGTTTCTGACGTTTAAAAAATTTTTATTTAGTTTTGAATGAAAATTTTAACAAAATGTTTACAAAAATAAAAATAAATGCATAATATTGTTGTGGCTAAAATTTGCAAACGGTTTCTTGATGCAAAATGTGTTTAGTTACAAAAGAAATTGTTGCTCTATTATGAACACCAAGTGAAAATGTTTTTTTGATTGTGAACGCAGCTTTAATCTACTTACAACTACAATTAATGTTGGGAGAATTCCAATCAATTGTAGTGGGGACTGTAAGATGAGATAAACTCACTGTTTTGATATTGTTACAAGTAGAACAGTTGCTTATAAGTCGTATACGTTTAACAGTTTTATTTGGTTAAATATCTTTAGTTTTTCTAAAATCTTCATGAAATCTTTATTTGAGTCGATAGTACGGTCCATTTAATTTAATGTTTGAAGATAATTTCATGCAAGTCCAATTTTGGCATACTCTTTCCAACATTTCGGCCGGTATCTTATGAATAAATGCTTCAATGTTGTCTTCCAATGCGTCAATTGATGCGGGCACGTGTGTTTAGACATGAGCTTTAACATAGTCTAAAAGCGTTAAATCGAACGATCTAGGCGGCCAACTGACCGGTCCTGAACGTGAAATAAAATGTTAACCGAACTCGCCTCGCAATAGGTCCATTGTTAAGCGTGCTGTGTGGCATGTGGCACCGTCTTGTTGAAACCACTTGTCATGCAAGTCAAGCTCTTGCATTTTGGGCAAAAAAAAGTTGGATATCATCTCACGGTAGCGCTCACCATTCACAGTTACGTTACGATTCGCATCATCTTTGAAGAAGTACGGTCCAATCATGCCACCAGCCCATAAACCGCACCAAACTGTAACTTTTTCTAGATGCATTGTTAGCTCTTGCAATACTTCTGGCTGATCTTCACTCCAAAATCGACAATTATGCTTATTAACGTACCCATTGAGCCAAAAATGAGCTTCGTCGCTGAACACAAGAAGCGCGCGATGAACTTTCTTAACAGAGCACGCAGTTCAATTCAATAATTTGCAAGCGTTGTTCGTTTGTAAGACGATTCATGTTTAAATTATAGACCAAAATGAAGATGTTTGACAATGAAATAAAGCTATTTTTTTTTGTTTTTTTATATAATCGGAATTTGTTTTCAATCAAAAACATTCTATCTAGTAAACTAAAAACCAGGGCTGTGGAGTCGGAGTCGGAGTTGAGGTTTTTGTACCGGAGTCGGAGTCGAAGTACTCACAAAAACTAGCGACTCCGACTCCAACATTTTTGGCATTAAAATTTTTTCTAATATTTTTCAAAATAAACAAATTTTAATAGTCAATTTGCCCAATTCTGATATTAAGTTCATATTTTAATATAGTTTTTCATATAATTTTATTTTTATTTGACATACAAAAACTAATTTTTAATATAAATTGATATTTAAATAAATTGGTGAATTTGGCCATGAGAGGGTCTGTCAATGTGGGGGTTAACCGAAAAATGATTTGAAAATACTTTAATCTACTCACTTTGGGGAAAATTGGAGAGATAATAAAGACTTGCAATTTCAAATTTCGGTCTTTGACAATAATTTATTTATTTATTTATTTCTTTTTTGCACGCCAATGCTACAAGACCAAGTCTCTTTAACAGCATTGGGAATATATTGTAAATAAATTCATATGTACATTAGGGTGTCCCAAAATTTTTTTTTGTCAGAGGCTCAAGCATAATTTGAAAGCTTATAGGGTCCAGTATTTTTGAATTTTTTTTTTAGATTTTTAGGAAGAGGTTTAGAGGTCGCGCAAATTAAGTCTTTGTTAAAAATCTGGGTTTTCGGCCTTTTTTCAAACTGGACTCATAACTTTGTCAATAACCACGTTCATTTAATTTTTTGACCGAATATTTCTAAAGAAAATTTCCCAAACTTTATTTCCATATGCAAAAACTTTAAGTTCCGGCAACATTTTTGTCCATTACGATTCCACATATTAAGTATTTTTTTAATTTTTTAACAAATTCTGTAAATAACGGTTTATTACTTTTCAAATTTATATGAAAGGTATAAAAACTAGTGACGCGATTTTGAATACCGATAAGTTCTTAACAATTAAGAAAAACAAAAATGGAATTTTGTCCTACAGTTTCCGAGTTACATTATTTTTATAGTTTGTACCTTAAAACTGGTGATACTTTTTTCGTTATAATTATTGTATATTTCCATCAATTTTTATAGTTGGATTTTAACTGTCATTAACTTCTGACATTTATTGATCTAAATCGTAACACGCTGTCATTTTCAGTTTCTATTTTATGTGTGCTCCAGGAGCTATCAATTGGGCTCGCTGGATGATGAAAATTATCTATTCTTTGAAAATATTCATTTTCCGAAACCAGTTGCATTCTTATATAGACAAATCAACAGTTGATGCCTTGCTTGAATTTAGTTCATTTATTTTAAGAATAAATATCAATTATTGGTACCTCTGCCAGTGCCCTCGATACGCTCCTCTCAATGATCTGAGCCTATTAAAGGAATTGGATAGTTATAAAATTATTAATAAAGCAGTTGCAAAAGCCTCGCTTAAAACTTTTCTACGTCATCAGTGGTACTTAACTTCGAATTGATGAACGTATCGACACCAAAACTTTGCGCTTAATGACAAAAAAAAAAAAAAACTTGCAGATACTCCATGCAGCGATTATGAAGTAGCAAATGTAACTTTAACAGAAGAAAACTTTAGAAATAAAGAAATTCAACAATTCAATTCAAAAGCCAGTTTAACTTTTTTTGAAGCTTGCAATATTTCAATCGATTTTTTAAAAATAGATCCAGAGATTTGGAAAGCCAACAAGTCATTTCAAGAGAATCAAAAAATGATGTGGCAGAACGAGGTGTGGCTTTGGGTAATACTTATATTAATGTCACAACTTCTAAAACTGATTACCAGAATTTATTGCAAGGTATAGAACTACATCGCAAGAGCCTGATAAAAGTTTTTTTTTTTTGTTGATTGGGTAAGATGGTGAACTGGCAAACTGCTTATAATAACATATACTGGGTATAAAGATAAAAACGGGTATAACTCAGGAACGGTAAGAATAAATTTAAAAATTGTTTATTCATATTAATTAGAATTAATTTGTCTTTCAAACTGCATCATTAGTTTTTTTCGTTTCTATTCAAACTTAAAAAGTTGTAAAGCGTTATTACAAAATTTTTGAAAAAATTAATGACAGAAATAACAAATCAAATTTTTAACAAAAAATATTTTTAAATTTGAGCAATTTTAACAGGCATATTTATTATTTTTTATACTTAATTTAAATGTTTGTTTTATCAATTTTTAAAACATAATAATCCCAATAAAAAATGGAGCATCCAACGAAGCAGGTTTGTAAGGGAGAAACATAAACGTTTCGCTTACCATTGCGCCTACGAAAGACATGAATTTTATATGGCGAGTTCCCACTTTGAAGCAATACGTTTTTGACACATAAAGCGCATTATTCAGCGCATATAAAAATTCTTGGATGTAACGATCAGCCTTACACACTGAATGTTTTGATACAGTTATGTTTTAGAATTCTCCCTTACAAACCTGCTTTAGTGCTTCGCAAAATGGTAAAATTTTTTGTTGGGAATATTGAATTTGGAACGCAAAAAAGCAATGGCGAGTACACTGACGAAAAAGATTTCAATTTAGTTGTTTAAAATATCCATATTTTTTTTTTAACTCTGCAGGTGAAAGATAAACTACATCAAGCCACATTTTGAAAACAATTTGAAAAAAACAGCAGACCGCAAAAACATGTTGAAAATCACAAATGATTCTATTTTTGTATCAAAAAGTTGCCTTTTTCCGAATATTTTATATGATCGTAATATGTTTCTTTAATGTCGATGATATCCTTAATAAAATTACAAATAGAAACTGGGAATTATTTCCTTCCGAAGGTAACTTTATATTATATTCAACATTTTTCATTTTTCGAATTTATTCTATGAGCTAAATTTCAGTTATGTATTTTTACAAAAAAGCTTTATAAAAATACATAACTGAAATTTAGCTCATAGAATAAATTCGAAAAATGAAAAATGTTGAATTTAATAAAATTACTTAATAAAAGGTTCGTTACCTTCAATGATGGTATTGCTACTGTTCGATGCCTTGAGAAAAACAGCACCAAGTCCTACAGCAAAAGGGGTGCTATTTCCCAAAAATAATAAGAAGGCTTTCAATATTTTTTTTACGTTACGTTGCTCTTCAAAATGTGTGAAAAAATTGTAGAAGTAACAACTGAAGGCGCATCTGCATGTTTTAATAAAAATATATGTATTTAATTTTCCTGAGAATGATTAGCAAAGTTGGCCCAAATATTTAACTTAATAAATAAAACAAAAACAAAATGGCAGTGTTTAATTTATGTATGTATATTTAAAACATAAGTCTTCACTTTACATTTTACAAAAAACGACTTCTGATGTTCTTTGCCTCTACAAATTCTGTGGTAAACAACACTAAGTACACTCTAAGCAAATTGGACTTGGTGTTGTTTTAAACTTTTCTATCTCGAAAACTACATTAGATAGGACTTATGGAAATATTAAACGTATTTTGAAAAAGATGTGAATTGGTGTAGTTTATCTCTCCCCTACAGAGCTATTGTTAAATTTTTTTTTAAGCACTGTTTGCTTTATCTCAATAAATTAATATAACTTTTTAAATATACTAAAGTTCCCCAGCAAAAACTTACATTGCAAAGTAATGAGTTAAAAAGCTAATATAACGAATCTTCACTACTTATACATTGGCATTTTAACTCATTATTTTAACACGGTGATGTCATTGGAGGCAAGTACTTACCACCCTCGCTTACAAATAGGGAGTTAAATAAGTCATTACCACATTCGCTTACAAATAGGGACTTAAATAACTTATTACTCCGATGTCACCAAAATTACAACTAACATGTCATGACTATAAAATTTCAGTACAGCATAATTTTTCATATTCAAATTTATTACAAATTGTTTTTTATTTATAATAAAAAAAAAAACAAATTGTAAGAACAAATATTTTAAATCAATTTGTATTAGATTTGAAAAAACTTCAACCGTAGATGCATTTTATTACGAATGAATTATAAATTTCGTTATTCAACTCATACACAAGTACTTAGGTATCAGATTATATGTCAGCCATTACCAAACTACTTCTATGTAATGCAGATGGTATGAAGTAGTCATTGAAAAGTAAGTTGTTCAGTAATGGCAAGTCATTGCCAAGTTTTTGCTGGGTCAATGATCCCATACGGATTGAAGAAAAACTCGTTGCGTTCAAAAGTTCGTAACAAAACTCGTTCCAAAATTAAATCCATTATTTTTCAATATTTCAGTTGGTTTCAATTTTTTAACTTTTGAGTTATTAGTCAAGTATGACATAGCACTTTAGAATCAAAAAAGTTCAACTCATTTGGTCCATTCAATCGGGTGATATATCTTTCTTGCATTTTTCCGAAATTCAAAAAAAATATTTTGCAGCTCTTCTCCTCATATGTTAATAATCAGGGTAACCAGAAATATGCTCTAAAAACACGTTTTATGCGCATTTAATATGCAGTAACAACTGGAAATATGCCCTGAAAAATATTAAAAATATGCCCTAAAAATTAAAAATTGCTCATTTGAAGACACAATATTCAACAATTTAATAACAAAATCTAAAAAAAACCGCCGAATATTATCTAGATATTAACATCTTGGTTTTTATCTTAAAGGGGTTTTAGATATGGTCGCTAAATTGTTAACAAATGTTAACATTTAAAAGGAATTTAAAGCTAGTTAAAGATGGGAGCTTTGAGCAAATGTGAACCGATTAGAAAATAATTAAATTTGAAGTAAAATATTTTTGGCACGAATTCAATTTAAATACCATCATACTCAAATAGCTTGCGGACACAAAGAGTCTAATTTGGATGTGAAATTAAAGACCGATTCTCACCATTATCATAGACTTCGTCCATATTTGATGAAATTATCAACAAAATTGGAACTTGTACTCTGCGCACAAGGCTAACATGGACAGACAACCAGCCAGGCGAATGGATAGACATCGTTAGATCACTTTAAAAAGTGATTCTGAGTCGATCGGAATACTAAAAGATTGATTTAAAAAAAAAACCTGCTTTGTCTTACAATTTAAGAGTAAAAATTAAATGTAGATGTCGAAATTGAAGTAACAGATTTTCGAAAAAAAAAAAATGTTTTTTATTTGCTGCAAAAGCTATTGTAGGCTTCTAAAAAATTTAATATGTATCAAAATATGCATTAAAAGAGCAAAATATGCGCTATTAACCTAAAAAATGCTGCAAAAGTGCTCTTTTAACTAAAATATGCCAAAAAATGCTGCAAACGGTAAATTGTGCAAAAATATGCGCTAACAAATCGATGCCAAAATTCATAAAAAGCTCTAAAACGGATAAATATATTGTTTCTGCCTTCATTAGTCGCACAAGGAAAAACATTTCTGGTTTCCCTGTTAATAACACTGGTTTACAGCCAAAAAATACCAAGAACACCACATGCCTAGATAAGTTAATTGGGACCTCCTGAACACGAAAATCGCTGTTATTTTTTTTTTTCCTAAGTACCGTTTTTTAGATAACGGTACTTTTGTATTTTTCGGTGTATGGTCCCACTCAAACCCTTGTGCCCAACCAAAAAGTCCGATCGAAATAAGTGGCATATCGTTGGAAAGGTAATCGAATGCCTTTTCCATCGATATGCTACAAATTTCTATCTGATAAGAAATGGCTGAGTAATGGCACCTCAAAGTTCAAAAAATGTAAATTTTTTACGTTTTTTTTTAAATTTTTCATTTTCATTTCGTTTTTTTACTACGTTATATTAAATATCTGGAATGTTTTATTTCTTAACCAAATAGTATATTTAATTACCAACATTTTAAGCGTAATTTGAAAAAATCGGATGAAAAATAAAGTTTTTATTAAGGATTTTGTGGAACGACAATATTTTCATCTCATATAAAATTCCGTGTTTTTTAAATCCATCAGTTTAAACGTATTTAAAAAACACGGAATTTTATATGAGATGAAAATATTGACATTTTTTGAACTTTGAGGTGCCATTACTCAGCCATTTCTTATCAGATAGAATTTGTAGCATATCGAATTTGTAGCATATCGATGGAAAAGGCATTCGATTACCTTTCCAACGATATGCCACTTATTTCGATCGGACTTTTTGGTTGGGCTCCACAAGGGTTTGAGTGGGACCATACACCGAAAAACACAAAAGTACCGTTATCTAAAAAACGGTACTTAGGTAAATAAAATTACAGCGATTTTCGTGTTCAGGAGGTGCCAATTAACTTATCTAGGCATGTGATGTTCTTGGTATTTTTCCAAATTAAAAATTTGTAAAGCAGTGTAATTAATAGTATGTTAAAAGTCAATGCGGCACGTTGGAATAAAAATATCGATTTGAAATTTTTACAGAATCATTTTCTTGCTATACTTAACCTTTTAAAATTAGTTTTAAGTCAAATAAGGACCAGTCTCATAAATATTAATCAGCAAGGTTAGAGTAGGAGTCGGAGTTGGAGTCAGAGTCAGAGTCGGAGTCGTACTTGAACAATTTCAGCGGAAGGAGTCGGAGTTATAACTTTTTCTTGACGACTTCACTGCCCTACTAAAAACTCAACATTTACTTTTTTTTGATTGGCCTAGTTATAAGATACGAAAAGGTTTTGATTGGTCCCTACAGGAACAACTGGATTTGTAGCAAAAATTTGGATTTTTTTTCCAGTCAGAATTAATTTAAGATTCTATGCGTGTATAAATATCAGTGATTTCTGTTAGATTCTCCGGACTGAATATATTGAATATATTATTGATATTCAGTACAAGGTGGCGGCAAGTTTCGAGCCGTAAACACTTACAATGCAATACAAAAAACATTTGTTGTTTCAGTTGGCTTTGGATTGTTGTAGTCTTGCCACCACCTGTAATTGAATTTACCTTGCGCTAATTGTACTTTATTGTTTAATGGCGAAATTTGTGTTCTTTTGTAAACGTAAAATATGAAACACTTCTTAAAAATTAGGGGAGCATTTAAAAATGCTGCCAAGTCACATGTAACACTTATGCAACACTTTTTTTTAGAAAAGAAAACGCCATTAAATATTGTGCACTTTTTTAGATTATACTTTTTTTAATATTGCAAAATATTTTATTCTCTATTAAATTTGGAAATATTTCGTAAAATTTCGAGGCCGAGCTGTAATTATATAAGTATGTGTTACTTTATGTGTATGTGCACTTTTTTAATTTTTTTTTTTTTTTTTGTAAAATATTGAAATAATTTAAAACAAAAACCACCAAGTAACTATATTGTTATTAGTTTTCTAATTTTTTTTTGTTTATTTGCGTTCCTTTTCAAAACTTTTAAGAATTTTCAATCATTTATAAATAACAAGTCATTGGCTTAATTGAAAAAACAAAAATACAAGCAAAAAAAGAAAGACGTTAATGGTAATCCTTGATATAAAAATGAGCTGAGAAAAATCGTTTAATTCCCCATAAAAATAAATATTTAATAGAGTGAAACAGAAAAAGGGAGAAAAGAAATGCGAGAAAAGCTGCACATGAAAATGTAATAAAAAAAACACAAAAGTTGTAATGTGTAAATGGAAAAACTCCTTCAGATGGGATTAGAGTTATCTCTTAAATGACAAACAATACGAAAATACCAAAAAAGGGGTTTAAAGCAGAGTTTTTCGTATTTAAGAAAACTTGTAAATATAAAAATTTCTCTTAGTCCTCTTCCATATTTTGAAACATTTGCTATACGACATTTGCGTTGGAGGGTAAAAAAGGTATACTTTGTTTCGTGTACAAGTTTTTTTAAGTTTGTTATTGTGAAAAAGAAGAAAGAGGAACGGCATTCAAAATACTTAAAATGGTGCAAAAGATAAGTTTCATTGTGCGAACAAGAACGCTGTTTCAAAAGAGAATTAAAGAAAGTTTCTGCAGTAAATGTGTAAAAATATGGATAAGGATTTCAGGTAGACTTGAGATCTCCGAGTTAAATGTTTCTAGATTACGGTATTCCAACTTCATTCTTATTTATTTATTTTAAAATTTCTTCCGCCATTAATGTTTTATTTAAAAGTGTTTATAAGAAAACTTTATTTTCTTTTCAAAAATTAAACGGCACATTCACATTACACCCACTTTACACCCACATTTTTCCCCGTCTTCATTGTTCAACCCAAAAACTCATTATGTAAAACAGCAAAACTTGAACATCATTTAAAATAGATTTTTTTCAACATTTTCCACTTCAAGGAACTGAAATAGAATGAAGAAAAAAGCAAAACACACATTCAAGTGTAAAATAAAAATGGGGAAAAAGACTTTTGAAAGAAGAAAAATTAAGAAGAAATTGTTACGAGGACACACAGAACTGATTATAACTTTGTTGCAGTTACAGTTTCTTCAGCTGTTTGTTGGATGCAATAAATAAGTGGGCTGATGACTTGCATTTAGTTGGAAGCACAAACGATTTAACACTTAATCGATTTTTTTTTCTTTTTGTCGAAGTTTGTTTAAATTAATGATAAATAATTTAAAGAGGAAATTTATGACAAATTATTGGTATGGGATTATTTATTTTTATTTTTCAAAATTTTGTTGTACTTATAATAAAATTTTGTATTTGGTTTATAACTTAAAAGCTATTGGCAACAGTTGGCTATGATCTTTTGCCATCTTTCTAGCAGCGTATGGATTGTGCACCAAAGAAACCGCTTGTGTCTAGAGGCCACGAACAAAAATCAAACAAATTTCGGGTACTTTGTTTTGAGGTAAAGCATATGCCATGTTGCGTGTTCTGAAAGGTCGGGCGTTGCAAAATTTTGAACAGATGGTAGGCAAGGCAAACTTTCCAACCACTTTTTCCTAAATAGTGTTTAACTTGTCTTGCAACATGTTGCACTGTCATTATCGAATATAACTAATCCATGTCTGGTCGCATATTTTGAGTATTTTTCGTTCAATTTGCACTTAAAAGGGATCAATTGTGTTTGGTGCAGATCTCCTGTTACCGTCTGGCCCAATTTCAATTGCGCATAACAGATGGCACTATTTTGATACGACTTATACAGAAAATTACCTTTGCGAAATGGTAATATGTTTATGGCGCTGATATGGTATGCTTTTGTGCTTTCGGCTGTCGTTGTAGCGATTCTTTATTGACAGTTTTGATTCAATGCAAATTTTAATTTGGGCGTCTTACTCTTGTCGTTCCCAATTTTCTTACTTTTAGCTGAACTCTTCTGCTTGAACAAATTTTTCTAAGTACTTTTTATACCCTCCTCCACAACTAGGTGTAATGTGGGTATACTAAGTTTGTTTTTTCGTGAAAAACTTTTTTAAATGTTCATCTAAGACCCCATGGGAGCTTGAGTAATTCTAAGTCGATTTATCCATGTCCGTCTATCCGTCTGTTGAAATCATGGATGTATTATAACTGTATGTGGAGGCTATAAAAGAATTAGCACAGCCGAACATAGCACTTTAACTTGTTTCAATTTGACAACTTATTTATGGAGTAATGCCGAAAGTTCATTACCTCGTTTTCTTGATCAACATAGCGAATTTTGTCTTTTGCATCAAACTTACCACTTTAAAAACTGCACAAACTATCTCCAGTACATACAAATCGATGGGAAAAGGAAAAGCTTCGGAGAGCAAAATATGTGTTTCAGCTGCACTTTAAAAAAAAATAAGGTATAACTTCCTACATTTAAAAATAAAAAACTTTATTGTTCGTTCAACGACTAAATGATAAATCGCTCCTCGAGGGAGCATAGTGCCATAACAAGGTGGTTCCAATAATCTCTATCGTCGGCTCGATGCTTGACTTCGTTCCACTCGAAAGTTGGTTGTTGCCGCTGCTAGGTTTGAGCTGGTCTCCGAACTCAACTGCTTTCCTGAGGGTTCCAATCTGGGCATTTCTTGACAATGTCATCGTCTGTTTTATGGAGGGTGTGACCAAAGACCTGCGCCGTGGGATATCATCGGCGGCGGCAGCTGACAAAAAAAAAAAAAAAAAAAAACATGGCGGCGGCTCGCTCCGGCTGTTAGCCGATGTGGCTGTCAGCCGATGGGATATGTATATTTAAATTATATGTATATACATTTGTTTAAACATAGTTGTATGTGTGTATATTATTACAAACAATTTAAGCCATTTTTCATACTATAACTCACTACTCATGGCATAAAAATATGTTTTTGTTTAAACAAGAATCACATGTGTTCAATGACACAGGAAATCAAACATTAATTGAATAATTAGCTATTCCAGAGGTACAAAATTTAACAATTTTACATATAAAACAGTTATAATAAAACACTCTATCTTTTTTTAGAACTTCTATTTATCTTTGTTCGGCTTGAAAACGGTCTCATAAAAAAGGACAAAATGTGCTACAATGACACACCAAAATTTCGACCACGTTGAAGGGTAGTCTTGGTGTGTTGACCCCGTATACGAATACCTCAGAAGTCACGCAAACAAACATATTTGCGTTTAACTCTTAAATTCACTTTTGTTGCTAAGCATATTTTCGTAATGCACGAAATCTGATTTGAACTCGCTGATTTCGGCAACCGTATCGCTGCAATCAGTTTCATCCCCCATTACTTTTGATGTTTTATTTAATTTTAAATTGCAGCCAAATATATAGTTTTAAAAACAATCAACACTTAAGGCTGTTTAACAAAAGTGATTTGGTCACATTTTTACAGAGTTTAAACTTTTCGGCGGGAAAATACACAGAATAGTTATCACAAAAAATAATCAACGATTGCACCAGTGTTCACTCATTTTCCTATATGGCGTTATTTTAAACATTTTGATTAAATTTTGGTGCTTTATAAACAAGAAACTAGGAGTTGCACTTTTTAAGGATAGACAAACAAAAAAGAATGTGGCAAGGTGTTACAAAAAGAGAATAAAAATTATTTAATTGCTTTGCTGATCATTTTTATCTTCAATCGGATCTTAATAACTTATTTTTATGGTGTAATCATAATATGATGGAGCTGAATCTTGTGAAATGCAAATGCATGCGTTTATATAGAAATAACTGTAATGCTGTTAATTATGCTTTGGGTGGTCATTAACTGGAGTTGGGTGATTCGTTTCTTGATCTTGGAGTCTTACTGGATCCTAAATTAAACTTTGTTTCTCATATTACATTAACTGTAAATAAAGCTCGAGGCGTTCTTGGCTTTATTAAGCGCTGGGCTAAAGAATTCACCGATCCATACATAACGAAGCAACTTTACGTATCACTCGTTAGACCAATCTTAGAATATGGGTCAATCATTTGGGATCCATTTTACAACATTCACAATTCTCGTATTGAATCGGTCCAAAAACAATTTTTAATACTCTGTTTACGTGATCTTCATTGGAGTTACTCCACAAACTTTCCTTCCTATGCTAGTAGACTGGCATTAATAAAATTACCATCGTTCAAAGGTCGTCGTACAATGTTAAATGTTTCTTTTATGGTTAATCTTTTTAATGGTAATGTTTGTTGTGATTTTCTGTTAGAGTCTGTTCAATTTAATATACCTTGTCGCAATACGCGTCATTATAATCTGCATTTTGTTAAATTTTATAGAGAAAATAACGCTATTGCTGATCCTTTTTCGAGACATTTTAATTCTCTGTCACAAGTTGTTGATTTTTCTTTATGTTTAAGTTCCATAAAGCATAAAATTATTGTTTTTCTTAACTCGTAAATTTTTATGTACATATATTCTGTAATACCCCTGACAGACATAAGATTTGTATACTATACTAGCATGGTATACTACATGTGTGTCATCCTAAACTACAATTAAAACACGAAATAAATGGTTCATATATTGCTGGTTTATGTACTAGCAAAATGTACGTAGTATAAATGTGGTATCTTATTAAACACAGCTTTTTAGCAGTGTTCATAAAGAATTGTAGTATGCATACCATGATATCTGAACTAAATGTCTGTTAGGGGTATTAGTTGTAGTATATTTTAAAATGCATATTGTTATTCATTAATTTTAAGGCAATATTGTTATTAGTCAGTAAGGATATTATCCATTGATTAAATAAATAAATAAATAAATAAGCTGTAGCCGATTTTTAGCCGTAGAATTTTCGGCGGCTATAAATACAAAATATTTTCATCGGCGGCTGGCGAACAGCCGGCTAAGCCGCTTCGGTGCATGTCTCTGCACCGAACTCAACTTCATCTTTTTTATTTTTGCCTTAATAGGCTGCTAGTTTGCCTCCATCCAAAATTGGTTTTTGAATATTATTGGAGGCCAGACAATTTCTAAGATCTTGCGGAGGCATTTGTTGAGAAACAATTGAACACATTGTATATCACATGGTGCCATCTTCCACTTCTCTCATACAGAGAACAGTATGGTTTTTATGTTGCAATTAAATAATTAGATTTTGGTTTGTTTTGAAATAAAAGACAAAAAGAAAAAGGGGCTTAATTTAGAGGCGTGTCATAAAAGTGAGCATATAAAAAGATATGCATACTAAGTTTTAGAAGGACTTTTTTGACACTTGAAAAAAAAATTAGGGTGAGGATCCGAGATGGCATAAGTGGCGCCCAGCATTTGAAGTTGGATTAAAACTGAAGCCACTGTCAAACCATGAACAACGATATGCGGGTTGATGAGATCAGACTTTAAATGGCAGCGTTACATATACAAAACCGAAAGGGTTGTATTTGGGGGCGTGACAGAAAAAAGTTTTTCCTGTCTTAGAAACTTCATTGAGATATCTTTCATTCTACGGGGTGACTGGCACAATTTTTTATGTTTTTTTGTATGGAGGTCAACCCGGTCTATTGATTAATATTTGTAAAAGTAATTTTTTTACATTTGAAAAACCTTAATAACTTTTCTATTTTTACTCGATTTAATTAATTGAATGCTGGTTAAACTCAAAACTAAATTAGCTTAAATTTAATTTATTCATATCGGTACGTTTCTAAACAAACTAATTTAAAAAAATGTCACCAAATTTGAAAAACCTAGAAAAAATAAAATTAAAATCAGATATAATTGAGAGTATCACCATAAAAATTTGTATGCAAATACCAAAGAGTGTACATATTTAGAAAGGCACATTTCTCTTCTTTCTGAAACCGTTTAAAAAATAAAAATCGGATTTTAATCAACTGAGTAATGTGTCCATAAGTACTCGAACCTACCCGAAAATGGTTTTTTCGGAATAACTCCGAAATTTGAGGGTGTTTCCGAACTTTTTAAAATTGATTTATGATCTACTCAATAAATTCTATAACCTACACTAGGTTGCTTTTCAAGTATAAAAAAGGTGCTCATTTGTAGCACCGTGTTATGGACATATAGAATAAAATTATAAAAAGTGTTAAAAGAGTTTGTGCACAATTTATAAGAAGACAGCTAGGACGACCATCAGGCCTACTGTAGAAAGAAGCTTTTAGTTTAAATTGTTAACAATTTTTTTATAAATTCAAAATTATCAAGGCTTCAAATATGTTTTTTTTGCGGAGTTTTTTCATATGAAATAAGTCTCATAAAAAAGGTAATAAGTCAAAAAAAAAAAAAAAAAAAAAAAAAAAACAAATTCCAAAAAAAACCTTGCTATGTCTTTCTATTAGTGCTGGGATATTTTCGATATTTTCTACTATCGATATTTATCGATAGTTCAGATTTCACTATCGATATATCGATATATCGGTATTACTATCGACTGAATGTTTGTACTTGTGCAGGAAAACTTAAATTTTTTTTATAAGGCTACGTCCGTTGTTTTTATCACTCTTTATTGAATGTATGAGACGTGTGTATGTATATACGCAAGTTATTTTAGATGGCAGTTTTTTAAAAATGGACAAGTACTTTTCTGAAGGAACCGAAGTAACAGGGACTATAAGATATTCCATTGCAACTTTAAAAAAATTTCTAAATTCTAAACCCAAAAAGTAATCAATCTAGCGGTCTTATCCTCTAATGGTCGTTCGTTGTTTTGTCCTTTGCTTGCAATTGCATTTGGATTTGTATTTTTTTACAACATTACAAAAATATTTGACATTTCAGTCAAATTTCGACTAAAAAGCCTTTAATTAGCAGTAAAAAGCACTGCTAAGCAATCCATACCACTTGCCATACTTGTTGTTTGTATTCATTGCTGTTTTTTAGCTCGAATTAATAATAGCAAGTAAAAATTTGCGGCAAAATACCGTGTGTGTATAGCTGCTGTTAGATGTCTTGATATCTGTATTTTAAATAATAAAAATATCGACAGCTATATTTTTCCTATCGATATTTTCGATATTTTAAGACTATCGATAATATCGATAGTCTATCTATAGTTTCCCAGCACTACTTTCTATACATTTTTTGGGAACTTATTTCATGAGAAAGTATTAAAAATATCCTAAAAAATTATTTGGCTTAGAATTAAATTAAAAATAGTCATACATATTAAGGGTTCATTTAATCCCAACTCATCGCATATGGCCACCATAGTATCAAAACTCGAATTCCTAATACAATTTTTTAGGCCCGGCCTTCTATGACAAAGCAATTTAATATAATTATCTTGGCTTATGGAATTTAATAAAAATTTGTAATTTTTTCTGAAGTTCCCTACTTACTACATACTTCATTTAGAAATTAGGAAAATAATAATTATAGATTTTTTTTAAGTAAAAATTGCCTTTTAAAATAAACTTAACATTTTTTTTCTTAACATAATTCTCAGAGGCATTTATCAGGCAGTTAAGCACAAGAGAGATTAGTTTTAGTTTGTTTTAATCCCTTCGGAGTTGATAAAAAAAATATGTTTATTTTTATACTCTCGTAACACAAACAACATATGAGGAGGTCCATAACAAACCACAACCATTCCACTATAACAATTTTTTGGATAAACACTTGTTTTTGTATAAAAGTGTTCTTCTATTAAAAAAAATTGTAAATAAAGTGATTTGTCAACACTCAAAAGAAAAATCAATATTCAAACCAAACCAAACCAATCCGAAGTGGTATTAAAAGTACGGTGAGTACGGATTTTCTTGAATCAAGTACAAAAAGATTGATGATTGAAAATACCTAATTATCCATATTCAATCCCGATTTCGTACTTGAAATAAACCGAAAATGAGATTGATTCAGGTAAAACTAAGATTGAAGCAATCTCAAAATGCGCTTGATTCGAGTACAGTAGTTTTGACTTAACTGCCTTTTGTTTACGTGCACTTTTGACTTAACTGCACAAAATTGATAATTTTCTTTATAATTCCATTTCTAAACCTGCACATTTAAGATAAATGCACAAAATTTTTGGCATTTTAAAATTATTTTCATACAAAAAATCAAAGTTAGGTGCACTTTGACTTAACTGCCCAAAATACATATTTTCTGGAATTATTCTTCAAAATCCTTGTTTACGTGCAGTTTGTATACCTGCACATTTTTAATTTTTATGGGCAGCTTTAAAATATTTTCATACAAAACATCAAAGTTAGAGCTGCACACATAAAAATGTATGGTGGCCACTTTTTCACATAAATATCCAATTTAAGCTGTTTATAAAAATATAAATCGCAATTATTTTGTTTTTTTCTATAGATTTTTATGTTCTTTGTGAATTCTCATTGTTTTTGTTAATGTTTCTTTTATATTAAATAAACAT